>CM062809.1:621308715-622544976 GCA_031772625.1 Pinus tabuliformis
CTCCTCACTTGTCATGATGGGCCTTGTGGAGGGCATTTTGCAGCAAAGAGAACTGCCTTCAAGATCCTGCAGGCAGGCTACTATTGGCCCACACTTCATCAAGATGTCAGAAGATATGTCAGTCAGTGTGACCAATGCCAAAGAATGGGGAAACCGACCCAAAGGGATGAGATGCCTCTCCAACCTCAACTGACTCTTGAGCCATTTGAGAAGTGGGGCATGGACTTTGTGGGTCCAATCAATCCCTCTTCGAGGCAAAGATCCTACATCATTGTGTGTACTGACTACTTGACAAAGTGGGCAGAGACCAAAGCAATCAAAGCAGCAACAGAAGAAAAGGTGGCCGAGTTCCTAAAAGAGAACATCTTCTATAAGTTTGGCTATCCAAGAGAGCTGGCCACCGATCAAGGGAGCCAGTTCACATCCAACTTGGTTGAAGACTTACTGGCTCATCACAAGATCAAGCATAGGACTTCCACTCCCTATCATCCTCAAGCAAATGGGCAGGTGGAAGTCACCAATAGAGCATTAGAAGGGATCTTGACCAAAGTGGTGAGCAGCAGCAGAAAAGACTGGGCAGATCGCCTGGTTGAGGCCACATGGGCCTACAACACCACTTGGAAGACCACCACCGGTTTCACACCATATGAGCTGGTCTATGGGAAGAAAGCTTTGTTGTCCATTGAGTTTGAATACAACACCTTGAGGATGGCAGCTCAGCTGGACCTAGATCTCAGCCATGCACAACAAGAAAGGCTGCTGCAGCTGAATGGCCTGGATGAGCACCGCATGCAGGCCCTCCTTCACTCAGAAGTGGTTCAACTTCAGAGGAAGGTGTGGCATGACAAACATCTCCATGACAAGCAATTTCAGCCGGGAGATTGGGCTTTGTTGTATGATTCCAGATACAAAGATTTCAAGGGGAAGCTGAGAACCAGATGGCTAGGACCATATACAGTGGAGAAATGCCATGACAATGGATCTGTCCTCATTCGAACCATTGATGAGGAAGTCATTCCCATGCTTGTCAATGGGCATCGATTGAAGATCTACAGGAGACCTCTCTCAAGACAAGAGTTTATCAAAACTATGGAGAAATCTGTATTGGTCATAGAGAAGGGTTCTGCCTCTGCCTGCACACCCTGAAAGAAGATCTGAAAAAAAAAAAAAAAAAAAAAAAAAAAAAAAAAAAAAAAAAAATCCTTGGGTGAAAACCTCTCTGAGGCGCCCAAGGCAGGTAGTAGGGGTGAAAACCTCATTGAGGCGCTCCTATTGCTTTTTCAAAAAAGAAAAAAAGAAAAAAGGGAAAAGGTTGAAAAAGATCCTTGAGTGAAAACCTCTCTGAGGCGCTCAGGGCAGGTAGCAAGGGTGAAAACCTCTTTGGGGCGCCCCTGTTATCTTTCCAAAAAAAAAAAAAAGAAGAAAAAAAAAAAAAAAGAAAAAAGAAAACACAATAAGCAAAATATGGTAAAAATTGCAGGTTGCAGCTGCTCTATGGAGAAGAGGAAGCCCTTCAACTCACAACCAAGGGTCCTTATCATGCTGTCAAGGAACCTCATCAGTACCTCCACCAAGAGCACCCATGTTTTTCGAGGTATGTGCAATTTTATCATGGTTTGAATCTTCTACAGGAAGCTGCTGTCTTTCTACAGGAAGCTGCTGTCTTTCTACAGGAAGGCACAGTCTTTCTACAGGAGGGCGCAGTCTTTCTAAAGGAAGGCGCGGATTTTCTACAGGAAAGTGCAGACTTTCTACAGGAAGGCCGAACTTTCTACAGGAAGCTCTGTGTCTACAGGAAACTTCTTGTAGAAGTTTGGGACGGCCAAAAATTTGTTTCAAACGGAGATCTAGCGGCTGAGGAATGGGTTGGATGCATGCATGCCACTGTTGGCACCCCTGAACATTGCTGTTACCTTGCTCCACCATCCCCGTCGCCATGCAACCAAGATCCCTGCACCATCAAACCAGATCAATGAGTTCTCATGGTAAAGCCATTTGTCAAAGAAAAAACAAGCACCGAGAGCTCATACCACATCCATGTCGAGCATCAGAAGCTCCGAGAGTGTGATCAGAAGATTCTATCCATCGTCGTGCAGCATGCACCCAAGGAGGCGAGACTGTTACAAGGCACCCCGCGGGAATCCTGTAACAGTCAAACCTGCATGAGTGGATACCATTCACAGCATCGCCCTCTGCAAATAACACACGGGCGTAGGCAACCAGATCATCCACTCCATCGCCAGCATCCTGTAACCATGAGCCTTCGGGACTGTGTAAGCCGCATGCAGTAGGTAGATCCGCTCCCCGTCGTCCAAAAACCGAAAAATCGTGTGCAGCCGCGCGCAGGTAAGTGTCTCAACCCTTCCTTCCACCAAATCGCATGACTATTACTTTGATTTGTTTGCATGGCATAGAAATGAATGGTTGAGCGGCCGTATGGCCAATCGACTGGCCATGTCGGCTAGTTATGGTATAGTCGGATGCTTGGGTGGCAGCCACGACAAAGAAAATACGCAGCACGCACGTGAGGATAGTCCCGTCAACCGAGAAACGAGTTTAACCGAAAAGGGCGGCGGCAGATCTGTGGGAATGAATGCGGCAGCGAGTGAATATGCAGGTGAATGATGGGTGACGTCGCCCAACGGTCCGGCGGGGACAGCTCACCCCCCGCGCCACGAGCTGCGCCGATTCAAAATCTAATCGGCTAGATTATGCGCATGTATTCATCAACCTCCACTTCAAAACTCGAGTGGCTCTTCTGATTTCCTCTGCACGTTGATACGCCGAGCTTTCGGCTACCAGAACACCGGTGAAGCACATCTCGACCGCTGGCCAACTACAGTCCTCCCCGAAGTTTGCACACTGCTCCTACAGGAACAGTTTCTACAGGAACGCAGTCCTACAGGAAGCAGTCTCTATAGGAACACAGTTCTACAGGAAGGTGAATTCCTCATGTAAGAAAAGGTGGCAGAAAAAAGGTAACCCTGAAACTCCTTCCGCAATTGGCTTTCAAAGGTGGCAAGATCATTATTATTCACAGTCTGGTCATAAAAATATCGGATTGCTGTGCCTATACTGTCACTTCTATAGGATAGCAGTATAATTAGACTATGTTTTGTGAATTGTATGCATGCTCTGCCTAAAATAGACCGAATCTCCTTTGCATTTGTCACCTTTAGTCAAAACCCCCGTGTTCATCATGCCGGGTGGGTTTATAAGACGAGAGCCCACTGATTCAACTAACTTAAGGAGAAACCCCGCAGTGGTAGAGCTCTTCACCAGAGCACAATGGATGCCTTTTTGTGATAAGCTGCAGGGCTACGATGATGAGGTCGCCGAGGAATTCTTGCAGGCTTTGAAGCCTAAATCCCAGACACTGGCCACAGTAAGCTTCAGAGGTCTAAGCCTCAACCTAACCCCAGAACATATCAGTTAGATTACAGAACTCCCTATGGGTTTGCCGTGGGACAAGGAAGAACGAAAGCAGAGCCAGCATGCAAAGAAGGAATTCTTTCCACCTGAGGAAGAATTCTTGGAGGATAAAAACGGGGTGAGAAGAACGAGCCTATCACCACCTTGGAATGAAGTCAATTTGCAAATCATGAAATATATTACTTGTGAAGGCTGGTTCAGCATCATGTATGCATATCACTTTCGGCTACTCACTGAGTTGAGGCACCGAATTGACCTTCCTGTAGAGCAAAAACTGAGCATCCCTTATTATCTCCTGCAGTCCCTAATGGAGTGTGCTACAAAGCTAAGAGAGGGCATCCCAGATCAGGTGGCACACCATGGGCTGATCAAATTGCTTGTGGAGGATGCACTGCACTCATATAAAGTTCCCCTCTCCTGGGAGTCATTTAGGAATCTAACACGAGATGGGGACATAAAAATGCTAGTCGAAGATAGTGGCTCCTCCAGCAGTGAAGACAAGGAAGCAGTGGCTGAGGAAAAGAAGGACGAAGAAAAGGGTGGCACACCTATCCTGTCAGCAAGGGAAAAGAGGATGAAAAGCAGAATGGACAAAGCAGAGGTGGCCCACGTCAGCCCAAGTACCTCAACAGCACCTGCACCCAAAGCAAAAAGCAAAACTCAAGCAGGCAAGCAAGCGGAAGTGGAGACACCTGTCTCTACAGGAAAGCAAAAACAGGCTTCTACCGGAAGCCCGAAAACACAAACACAGGCTTCTACAGGAAGCCCGAAAACAAAGACAAAGGCTTCTACAGGAAGCCCGAAGATCAGTGAGGAGCAGGCTTCTACAGGAAACCCAAGAGCAAAGACCAAGGCTTCTACAGGAAGCGCAAAAATCGTTGGAAAACAGGCTTCTACAGGAAGCCCAAAAACGGAGACAAAGGCTTCTACAGGAAGCCTGAAAGTGCAACCACGGGCTTCTACAGGAAGCCTGAAATTGGAAAAAGGGGCTCCTACCAGAGGCCCGAAAGTCATTGAGAAACAGCCTCCTACAGAGAGTCTGAAGATAGAGAAAGAATCTTCTACAGGAGGCCCGGAAGTGGGAAAAGCAGGGTCTTCCACAGGAAGCCCGAAATCTGAAAAGGAGGGGCCCTCTACAAGGAGCTCTGAGAGAGCAAAACGCAAGAAAGAGAAGGCTGTCATTCTCGAAAAGGAGGCAACAGCGGCACTGGCTGCCCTCAGCACACCTCCAAAACCGAAGGAGAAAAGGGAGAGGGAGACCCCTCTAACATCTGAAGCCAGGAGAAGCAAGAGGATGACCACGGGCAAGCCACAGCCTCCACCCAGCAGCCAAACCACTTCAGGGGACGTCCCTACTTCACCCAGTGCAAGAACCCCCTCTAAAACATCAGCCACCCCCGAAAAGGGGAGCCCAAAAATAACTTCCTGGACACGAAAAATAGGCCACTCGCCTTCCGAAGCCCGGCTCAAGGAAATAGGAAAGGGGGAGGAAGCATCACCTTCGTCACCACCAGGGGTAGCAAAGGCAGGGCTGCCAAAAATGGGAAAGGAAGAAGTGCCACCCTCGGCAGAGAAGGCAGAACCACCAAAATCTGGGAAGGAAAAGCATGCTCCGAGCTCTAGTTCTCGGCCAAAGACGAGGAGCCAGGGTAAGGTTGCTCAAGGATGAGCAAATAGTTTAGCTGGGGGGTGATGATGAGCCCCAATTTTTGGTATAATTTGGGCTCATTTGGCCTACTTGCTTTGCTCAAACCATTCACTTTTTACTGCTTATGCATGCATTTCTTAGTTTATTCGTGTTGTTTGTAGGAAGAAGGGTAGACACTTTATCTACGTGACTAATGCATTATGATTTCAGGTTTTTGCATTAAAAGGGAGAAAAGACCACGTGAAAAGGAGACAAGGAGACAATGAGGTGGCACTGCTGGTTTTTAGGAGAGGATGTCCACAGTCTTGGGACCCTCCTCGTAATTCCCACCATAGCTCCGAGCTCCAATCCATCTCCCCACCGAGCTTAGAAGCAGCCAGCTGTTCTACAGGAATAGCAGTTATAACTGTTCTACAGGAACAACAATTATGACTGTCCTACAGGATCAGCAGTTTAAACTTCAGTTGGACAGCCGAGCTCCTAAAATCAAGGACACCTGTTGGATGATCGTTTTTGCATAAGTATGGAGGCCGTAGCCTTTGAGAGGTTGTTGAAACTTTCGCATTACTATTGTAATTTTTGAGCACAGCTCGGTCTTTGTTCCTTTTTGTAAGCCAATTTGGCATGACATCACATTATGAATAAAGAAGGCAGATTTTGATCTAGTTATGAGTTTTCTCAAGGAGCTATAGCTCTCAGGTTAGGGCCCAACCTGAGAGCAATAGATCTCCTCAGCGTTGTAATGTGTTTGCATTTCGTTCCAGCACTTTGAGTTTGTTTATTTTCACATGCAATTCGAATTCACAGTTTGGTAATTTAGTCGTTTTTCATGAGCATAGATAGGACTAGTTTATGGTTGAATTGCTTTCGGTTGTTTAGTTAGATTAGAAGGTTGATAATACATTGGAGCTCCAGCAAAAAAAGGTTGAGAAAGTCTCCACTGCCATCTCTGTTTGGAGATTGGAGTGCAGCCTATACCAGCCACAAAAATACGCAGTCCTTCACTTTATACATGCTGCAACATAGTCTCATTGATGATAGATCTTTCCATGCACTTCATTCTTGCACCATACACCTTCATCACCGCTTCATGCACATTCCTTTACACGCTTTATCTTGATGTTCATTGAGTTCAGGTAGTTTAGGTTAATGAATTTTCATCTTGGTGACAGTCATAAGCCATTTGTTTCATTTACACTACTTTTCATCGTTCTATTACCTCTTTCTTCGTCTTGATCACGCATACAACCACATCCTTGACCTCTGCTCTGCTCTGTTATCTCCCAAACTCCTCCACTCCTCACATAACTTCATTCTTTAGACATTTCGTTAGTATAACCTTCCATCCATCAACCCACTTCATACACTCGTCCTCCATCCTACTTCTCCACTCCTGAGCCATCACCAGCCTTATTCCTACCTTACACATCTCCCCCTACCATTCCATCACTTCAAACACCCACGGTAGGTCATCCTATAGCAATTTGTAAACTTCCTGTAGAAACCCCTGCGGTTCCTGTAGAATCCCCTGCAGACATCCTGTAGGAGGCCACTCACTCGGTTGCTGAGCCTCTGAACATGAGGAACCTCTGTGGACTGATGCTAAGGATCTCTGGGGACCTCTCCTAGCCTCCCCAACCTTTCCCAAGCTTTCCTTCCTTCCGCATCACATCTACACAACCAAACCCTAATAAGCACAAAATCACAATCACTCCATCCACTTAAAGAAAAAATACAAAAACATGTCTTTTAAGCTGCAAGTAGATTAGATTCATGCATTTTCACTTATTAGAAGTAATGGCATCATTGGTAGAAGTTTCCTTCACATTCTTCGCATCATAGAGGTTAGACTAGTTAAATTAGGGTTTCTGAGGGTTTCCATGTTTTGATTTGCTTTCAGTTCATTTTTTCCAAGTAGATTAGTCTTCTTTGAGCTAGCTTTCATCCATCATTTATAAAGCTTCTTCTGTGAGCCTATAGAAGTTGTGCCAGCTGACCAAGTGACAGCTGCGTCAAGAGCTAGTACTTGTGCATACAGCACCGTCGCTTCCAAGTTTGTATGAACTACCGGGTTGATAAAATTAAGAGACAGGAAGCCCCAGGAGTTGTAGCATTATTGCTACAATACTGGAGCTCACCACCAAATGCAACTGTAGATGAGGATGTCACGAAGAAAAAAAGGACAAATTTCTTGAGATATGGTTTGAGAAGGTGGTTCATAAGGCTCTGAAAAGTAGATGGGGCATTACAAAGACCGAATGGCATGACCAGGAACTCATAATGGCCTTCATGAGTTCTGAAAGTAGTCTTTGGAATGTCAACTTCCTTCATGCGAATTTGGCAGTAGCCTGAGCGAAGATCCAGCTTAGTGAAGAATTGAGCCCCATTGAGTTCATCCAGCAAATCATCAACAACCACGATGGGAAATTTATCTTTGACTGTCAACTTATTGAGGGCCCTGAAGTCTAGACACATACGCCATTCCCCATCTTTCTTGAGCACCATGACCACCGGTGATGAATAAGGACTAATGCTGGGACAAATGACGCCTGCTTCCAAAAGTTCCTTGATTATTTTTTCTATTTCATTCTTTTGGGTGAACGGATATCTGTATGGGTGCACATTTGGTGGTTGGGCTCCTGGGACCAAGGTGATGCTATGATCGTGTTCCCCTCTCGAGGGTGGAAGCTCATGAGGCTTGTCAAAGACTCGCAGATGGTTATTTAAAATCTGTTGCATCGCAGGATGAATCGGCAGAGAAGTGGGTTCGGCTGCCTGGATGGCATTAAATTGAGCTATAACTCCATGATGGCCCTTTTTTAACAATTTTTCCATCCTATGTGAGTTGATGATATAGGGAGCTCCCGCCTGGAGTCCGCGGAGGGTATGTGTGGAGTTGTTCTGCTTAAAGCTCATATATAACTCCTGGAAATCCCTTGTGATTGGCCCAAGTGTGCAAAGCCATTCAACATTGAGGACAATGTCGCACCCTCCCATGTGTATGGAAAACATGTGGGTCTTTAACTGATAATCCCCCATTTGAATTTTGACATTTTCACAACGGCCTTCACATTTCATTGTTCCCCCATCCACAATTTGGACTTGGAAGTTAGAAACTGCTCGTACAAAACAATGCACTGCTTCCGCGACTCTTTGATGGATAAAACGTACAAAACAATGCACTGCTTCCGCGACTCTTTGATGGATAAAATTATGTGTACTTCCACTATCAATCAAGACTACTACTGGGCGATGCTTAATAAAACCTCTGATTTTGGGAGTTTGAGGTGAAGAAATCCCTGCCAAATCATGCAGCAAAATAATTGGTTCGTCAGGGACATTGTCCCTCTGGTTGTCCTCTTCTGCCTCCTCAAGTTCCTCAAGTGGTGGGTCTTCCTCCGATGATCTGTAATCAGTGGCATAAATTTGAAAGAATTTGGGCTCCTTGCACTTATGACCTGGGGAGTATATTTCATCACAGTAGTAACATAATCCCTGCTTTCTTCTTTCGGCCATTTCTACAGGTGACACCTTTTGAACCTTAAGTGTTTGAGTCATGTTGTGAGCCTGTGGGGGGTGACACTTGGCTATGAAATTTGGGCAAGTGGACTGGGCCGCTAATGCACGTTCCACGTTACGAGCTACCTTGCAAGCCTCCTATCATGTGGGAGGGTGGTGCAGTCGGATGTGGGCTTGTATGGCCTCTTTAAGACCGCTGATAAAACATTCCGTGTAGAACGCATCTTGGAGACCCCTAGTGCGGAAAGCTAAGGCTTCAAAGGCTGTAATATATTCATCCACTGTGCCAGTTTTTCGGAGCTTAGTGAGACGACCTGAAAAAGCAGAGTCATGGTCAAAGCGCTCTGTAAGGGCTTTTTTGAAGGCATCCCAAGTCAAAAAACTTCTATTGCAACGTTGATGTTATTGCCACCATTGCCATCTTTCATTGTCCAAGTACATGCTCCCCACCATAAGCTGAGTCTCATTATCTAAGATGTAATTCAGATTGAAATGCTGCTCCATTTGTGCTACCCATGTTGTCGGGTGAGAACCATCAAATTTATGCATATCCAGCTTGGGAGGTCACGGACGGGATTGTTGGTGGGTGCCCCAGAGGTGAAGAGAGTGGCTAGACTCACCCTCACTGTTTTCATTGCCAATATATGCCTCCTCGCGGGCTTCCGCCTTGTCCTTAGAGAGTGAATTAGTTAGGTTAGTCAGCTGATCTTGGAGGTATTTCAAGTATTGTTCAAGTTTGTCGATCTTCTAATTGGCCATAGCTTGAGCTCTAGTTTCTACCATGCACTGCTCCGATGTATTTGAAATTTGGGACCGCCCGATTTTTTTTTTTTGACACTAACAATTGAATGGTACCACCTTGCTCAGCTCGTTGTCCTGATTCTTATGGGCTAGATCACCAATAAGTGCCCCGGGGGGTCTCAGACTTTTTTTTTTTGTCTGAAAAATCCTAACAGAGTTTTACTCCTTGCTTAGGAATACTGCAATAGTCGAATCCTCAAATTGTCAATGCTACCAAAAGTCCTGCGAAAATCACGCCCCAATATAGGAACCCCACACAACTACTCAGATCTGGTGGATTTGAGAGATCTGAATGGCTGATCGGATAGCTCTGAGCAGCGGAACAGATTGCTATTGCGGATTTGATGGATCTAATAGATCGGAATGGTTGTTCTGTTAACTCAGAACTACGGGACTGATGTCTGCTGTTGTTGCAAACCCTACTTGTGAGATCTAATCTGGTAGAGATTATGTGTGATCCCAAGATAGAAAAGGGAACTATGGTCTCCAGGAGTGTCAGGTCCTACAAATCGCAATATACATAAGGGTCTGACAGTAGTACTCGGCCCAATGTTTCAGGGCTCTAACTAAGGAGGATCAATCGTACCCTTAGCCGTACAACCCGACTACCCTATCATACGGGCGAGTAATCTCTCCGAGTGTTGTTCTCGGTGTACTGTAGTAGCAAGACAGCTGACGGTTTATCTATGGTGAGGTTTCAAAGGAGCTAGGGGGCTTCCGATATACCCAGAGGGTACTTGGAAGATAGTCCGTGCGTGGTTCTGTCTAATGCGCTACTACTCGAAGGGGTACCCACAGGGGTTACAAGGGAGTCCAACAAGCGTGACCACCTCTTGTATTTCCTGTGTGCATGCCTCCCCAAATCCACAGGTTTATGCGCTCAACGACAGATCCTGTGGTTTAAAGACGCTGGAACACGTCTCTAGCCAAAAAAAAATTTGCTAAGAAATGGAGATCCCACCGGCCCTGGAAAGAGCTCTGATACCACTTGTTATGCTCTTAACCTACAAGACAATACCAGAATACCGAATATGCAAAGAAATATACCCAGAACATAGAATCGTGAATAACAACAACAAGTATTTTATTATTCAAAAAGCAATGTTCACTTGCCTCTTCGAGGGGGCAACCTCTAATAGAGCAAAGCTCGATTACAAAATAAGACACGATGCTCCTCGCAGGGAGTCTCTATCCTTTATATATGACTCATACATGCAATTCCATGGAGCAATACCATGGTTCTTATTAATACCATCTATCTAATACCATGGCCCATTTGCAACTAACTGTGGTCCCATCATTAAATGTGGGTTAACCACTTACAATTATTAATATGGACTTTATTGACTCTTTACTTAACTATAACTACGACTCGATCCTACTACATAAATAATGGGGTTAGGGTGGGACCCTAACATAATATTAGGCTTATAATTAAAGAAACACCTTAGCCCCACATCACATAGCCTTCTGGATGCAGAAGCCTGGTTGTAACATCCCCCAATACTGCCTCGAGTGAGACTGCAGCCTACGCTACACAAGTTGTTGCCAAAAGGGCCAGTAGTGTAGGGTTTTATTGGTTAGCACCGCTAACTCTAAACCTAGGTCCAAGCCCCCTCAAGACAATAGGCTATACTAAAAGGATTCCATCCAAATGGAAATCGATTATACTAAGATATCATAATCCATCATAGGCCCCATGAAACCAAACATGAAAGGGAAGATAGACCCTCCAACATTAGACATAGGGATACTAGATAAAATGGAACTAGAAACTCCACTCATTATGAATGGAGATGTAGAGGTCATTGATGTGGATGCACCCATCATAGATGTGCCAAATGGCAGAATTCCACTAAGATTCTACTAGAATGAGGAGAATGAGTCATAAAAGGATGTGCTTTGGAATGGATCTATGGTGAAAGGTATGGACGTGGATGTGACCTTTGGAAGACAATCAGACACTAACAATATGGACAGAACGAGTTTCTTCAGAGAATTATTAACATTATCCATGAATGACTCAAGTAGGGAATAAGTGAATATTTAGGTAAGTCAACACCCTCACATAGTGAGATGGGTTAAGAGGTATGATGATGATGTGGCAAACTAGGGTCAACCACTAAATGAAAGAAAGGTTTAGGCCTTTGAGTGGAACCCAAATTAAACTGAGACCCAAATGTACTTGTGTTGTAATTAAGTCTCTGTCTACGGATCGCTGGATTGACCTCATAGAGGGCAAGCAGTGCAAGTCTATGAGCACTAAAAATGAAAATTTGCGATGGTGGTAGCCAAAGGTAACACAATCATGAAAAAATAAAATTCCTAAAGGTCACTAAATACAAACTATTAACAACATACCCTAAGAAAATCCTAAGGTAGAAAGCCAAGCAATTAGGGTGGGAAAGGGATCCTCCCACCACCAGCACTCGCTTAATCAATGCATGGGTTTGTCGTGAGGAAATGGTTGGGATAGTCATGATAAATACCTTCTTAACTATCTAACCTAGGACCAAGTGCTCTTATGTGCCGTGGATCACCCCTCTAGGAGGACCAAGTGAGTATGCCTGAAATTTGCCTTGGGTGTAGCAAGGAACAACCCCCTCATCGTCACTCATGATAGTACCCTAATAAAGGCCACTAAGGTCACCACCAAAAGCAACATGTCTTAGGGGGATAGTCATCAACTAGAACTACATGCAAGGTAGGGTATCGAGCTCGAAGCCTCTTGAAGGTGACCCCCACAAGTACAATGTCATTCCCAGATATAAACGACACCAGTTCCAAACAGAGTTGGGAGGTCACTTTGAAGGTGCCAATGTAACCTAGTGCTTAACCCTTATATTCGAAGGGCTTCCTAGACTGTGCCGCTAAAAGTGGATTTGCATACCCTATCTCAAGATGCCATCTTAGTTTTGTAGTCTTGGGGAAGTTAACTTCACTCCCCTATCCCAAGACTATAGTCTATCTAATGTTGGTTTGCTAACAATGAAAGAGAAAATTATTGAATTAATTTTATTAAGTGCATTAATTTTAATGGTTTTTCTTTAAGACAAAGGTGATGGATGAAACTAGAATGATGTTATGGCTCAACTTATTCAAAGAAACCATGCAAAAATATGAAAACATGATTCTTCAGCTTTGATGAATTTTACCTGGAGTAAGGAAGAGACCTTTTCTTTTTAGAATGAAACCATTGAACATGTACCTCACTTTTATCTCATGTATCACACTGATCCTATCAAGAAAAGTAGAAAACCAACTGCAAAAGCGGAAACAAAAGAAGCAAAAGGAAACCAAGAAAAGCTACCCAAAACAAAAAACCCTAGATCTACCCACAAGAATGCACTAGCATTTGAAAAATGAGTTTTCAATCAAGAAATCTAGCTACAAGCAATCAAAACATGTAGGGATATCATTGTAATGATTCCAAAGAGGTATCTGGACACCAATGTTTCTAAAAAGAATCAAACCCCCCCCCCCCCAAAAAAAAAAAAGATCAAACCCTAATCATGTAACTAAGTCCACAAAATTGCAGGTAAACTTAGTAGAAGAGAAATGATCTAAGTCAGTGATGCAGGAGCAGCCAGCCCAAGAAAACTCATTTTAATCTAGTAGACGTAGGAGTATTGTGTTTTCAAGGAAGTTGGTTTCCCAAGTGTGAATTAAATGTAATTATTAATGTTTTGAGTGATTTTAATGAGAGACGTTAGAATAGGGAATTAATTGAATATTGTGAGGCATATTTGTAAATGTTCTCGAATATAGGAGAGCATGAGAGATTTAGGATATTTGAGAGATTGAGGGATTTGAGAATTGATTGTAAATCTTAGATTAGGAGTCAGTTCATGGATTTAGGGATTTGAGAATAGTTTTAATACCAATGATGAGATTTAGGAATTTTGTTAAGAAATTCATGGATCTAAACCAGAATTGGTTTTAGAGTCCCTGGGTATAAATGTAAGCTTAGAAGGCCGAGATAGAGGTTAGATGTTGGAGATAAGTTAGGCTAGATAGATAGTAAAAGTGTGGTTTTGAAGCCTACGGGCAGATTTGTAAACCAAAGAACACTGTAAAGAGAAACCAGGCTGAGAGGCAAAATCCCTTTTTGTAATTATGTGTGGATTTATATATGTGCAGAGATTTAATTCCAAGTTGTATAATGCATGATTGAGTGTTGAATATAGATTGAGTGCATCAGAGAATTCGATTCTGAGTGCGTAGATGGGTGATTCGAGTGTTGACTAATAAATTATGTGTCTATCAGAGATTCTATGTAATATATGTAGGCAGGCCGATTCGAAGTGATTATATAGAGGAAGAATATGACGAGGAGGGTTGTAATGGATTGTTAAATCCATTAGAATGATCAATTCTCAAGCTCAGGAGGGATAGTGTAGTTAAAAACCTTGAGAGATCAAACCTTTGAAGGAAGCGGAACCCACAGAAACGCTGAAGAAATAACGAAATCACAAGCAGGCAGAATAGTGGGAAGTTGAAAAGTGATACACAGTAGCCGTCGGATCTTGAAGATCGATGGCCAAGATTGAATCGTAAGGTTGGATTAATCGAGATCGCAACATAACTGTTATGTGATATGTGGAGGACCCGAAAACCCATCAAATGTAAGATTGAGAACCCATCGGGTCCGTAAATCATATCGGGTCGGAACTTTTAAGTGGAGGAGTTAAGAGCTGTGGCTAAGCGATTGCGATCGCGTGATTAACTGTCGACCGTCGAATCACGATCCTGATCTATGGTCATGATTTTATCGGCCATCGCATATCGGCGTTGGTGGAGATTAGAGTTATAGGCGGACAGGCTCGAGGAGGCGGACCCGACGATATCTATAGTCACGGGTATAATGGATTTGAGTTCCGGCTTATGCTTCTCGGTGGGGACTTTCTTTTGTAAATCCCTTTTTCCCGTGTATTTCCAATATGTATGTTGGTCGGGATTTTAAGGTAAGATGGCGATATATGTATTCCGATAGTCACAAATCGGAAGAAAATGGGTGCTGGGCATATAAGACCATGAAGAGCCGATAGCGATTGCGATGAAGATAGCCTCAATTAATGTGCAGCGTTAGTACAAAAGGCGGGAAAAGGTATGTTGTGTGATAATTCCTTTTTAATTGATCTCAAAAGGAATTAAGCGCGATTGAAGGTTGTAAAGGGTTTTAAGTGTTAAAACCATACGTGACCAATGGTAAGAGGGAAGATTGTATATATGGGTTTTATAAAGGCTTGAGGACTGTTTAAAGTCCCGATAGGAGGATTTGGCGGGGCGATTGGTTCCGATACAAAGGAACTGTAGATAGAGAGGGCCTTAACCATTCATGATTGAAGTTTTAACTCCTTAGAGAGTTAAAATTCTTGGGACATATCAGATATATGCATAAGGCATGCATACTGTGGATAAAGCAGGGGTAACCCGGCATCATTTGGTATCAGAGCATAACTGTGATTGAAACAACTGATAGTAGAGCATAATTGTAATTAAAAACAGTTGGGTTAAAACAGAACAGAGAATTTCTGTGTGAAGGAATTGAAAATAGAGTTATGTGTTTTAAGATGTTTATGCAGGCAAGAGGAAGGATCAGATTCTAATCTGACAGAAAGTAGGTACACAGAGATGATGTATAGCAGAATTTGCAGATGCAAAAGACAGAGGACAGTCCATTCAAAGGGCAGGAAGTGGTGGAACAAGATCATGCATAGATCTTGAAGGTGAGATGATATGTTTGTTTTAATTTGATTAAAGATTGGAGAATGTGTGTTTTTAAACTAATGCATAGGTAGCAGCATAAAGAAAACACAGTGATGTTTGTTTTCTTGAGGAGGATGAAAATTCACTCGAATGTGGAAAATAGATGAAGACTGCTTGTGCAACCATGCAGCAACAGTGAACCTGAAGAATCCAATTGAAGGTTGGACAAAGAGGATAAGAGTATTCTCAAAAGGAAATTGAGAATCAAGATTTTGAAAGCTTGGGAATGATCTGTGGCTTAAGTAAACAGAGGTATGAAAGTAGTGCCAGTTGAATAGAATGCAAGTTTGGCACATGACTACAACAATGAGGTTGTAGGAAGAACTTTTGGAAGTTCTTAGAATTGTAGCAGAACCTTATTCCAGCTGAGGCTTGGAATATATAAGGACAGAGGAGTCCTTAAGAGTAGTGAGTGGAGCAACCAGAGAAAGAGAGAGCAAGATTGCTCAGTGCAAGTTCTAAAGAAAGAGGACTTGGAAACCAGGCAGAGGAGAAGCTTGGTGAGAGATCAACTTAGGAGGAAGTTGATTGGTTGCAGGTGTAGAAGCTCACACTGAAGAAAAGGTGGCTGTGGAAAGTCATATGGAAGGTTCAGAACAAAGCTACAAGATGAAGGAAAAGGATGCTCAAACAATCCATAGGGAATTGATGAGTCAAGCAGAGATTGATAAGGAAATGGCTGAGATAAGAGGACAACTCGATGTATTAGTAATGCTACTAGAAGATAACCAAAGACAAGGTTGGGTCTTGAAGAGAAAGCCAGTAAGGTGGCATAAAATGTATAAATTACAGAGAAGGTTACAAGAGAAGAGAAGTCAGCAGGTGAATATGCAATTAGCAGAAGAGATAATGAAGCTTGAACAGATACTGGATGTTCAATTGAAATCTGAAGAACTCAGAGAAACTGAAATGGGAATGGAAGTATCCATTTGTGAACCAGAGCAGGGTGAAGTTCTGGGTGAAGAAGAAGGAATTATTGATGACTTTCTGAACTGTTGGACAAATGCAGACCAGCAGGAACAGGTAAAACCTTGTATTGATGAATCTAATAATTTTGATGTAATTATAGGTTTTGTAGTGGATAAGCAATCTTGTAAAGCTATCAGAAGTATGGGAGAGTATTTTTCAAAAGATAAAAATTCTGAAGTAAAGGAGGATGGAGAATATCTCTTAAATGAGAAAAGCAGTGATTTATTGCAGCAGAAAGAACTTGATAATGTATTGATGTTTGAAACTGTGACAACACAGGAACAATTTCTTATGAAAGAAGGAGATGAAATTCAGTCTAGAGAACTGATATGTAAAGCAATAGTTGAGACTGTTGAGCCTTGTAAATTTCAGATTGATAATTTATGTATAAATGTAGGAAACATAAGTAATGATGAAGTACTTATGAAGTGTCATAGAGAACTCGAATTGCTAGAGTATTTGCTGGGCAAGTCATAGTATGATAGTGTGATTGTAGAATAAGGAGTTCACTATAGTGGACAAGAGCAGAAAGACATCATAGAATCAGATGGTATGGAGGAGAGACTAGCTGATAGTCTCGTGAATTCTGTGGGGAATTCAAATCAGCATACTGATGTGCTGATAAAGGAGGAAAAATCAGAGCAGCATACTGATGTGTTGCCAGAGGGAGATAAGGCACAGAAGCCTTATGATTTTTATTTTAACAAGTGTTTTGAGTGTGCAGGTTTAGTTGCAGATGCTGGAGGGAACTTGGCACAGATGAGCAGCCAAATGAAGGAAGAAGACTCCATGGAAGAATTCAATCCATGGAATAGAGAAGTTAATTTGCTGGAGGAAATGCTGAACAATCATGATTCAGTCATGAGAGAGGGTAAGAATGATAGGGAGGCAGCAAGTGAGGCAAGAGTCAGCATAAGAGCAAGCAAAGCAGAAGTTGGAGCAAGTGCAAAAGAGGAAGGACAAGTAAACCAACAACTAAAAACGGAAAGTAAACAACAACAGTTTGAAAAATTGATGGACAACAGCAAAAACCTGAAGCAGAAGGAAAGAAATAACAGTGAATGGCAGAACATGGACCAGTTCAAGGATGTGCTGGAAATGGAGATTGAAGGATTATGGCAGCTAATGATGAAACAGGCCATATGGAGGAAATTAACAGCAGTAGGAAGGATGATCAATCAGAGTATGAATCTGATTGACAAGGAGAGGAAAATGGAGCAGAAAGCAACATAAGTACCGCAAAAACAAAGGAGCAAAGCATTTGGACAGCTACAAACTAAAGTTTGGGATCCTGGAGGTTTTTCTAACAACTTATGAAGATACATGATCAGGAGATCATGGAAATTTTCTACTTTGGGAGTCTGATGCAGGAGCATCCAGCCCAAGAAAACTCATTGTAATCTAGTAGACATAGGGGTATTGTGTTTTCAAGGAACTTGGTTTCCCAAGTGTGAATTAAATGTAATTATTAATGTTTTGAGTGATTTTAATGAGAGAAGCTAGAATAGGGAATTAATTGAATATTGTGAGGCATATTTGTAAATGTTCTTGAATATAGGAGAACATGAGAGATTTAGGATATTTGAGAGATTGAGGGATTTGAGAATTGATTGTAAATCTTAGATTAGGAGTCAGTTCATGGATTTAGGGATTTGAGAGGAGTTTTAGGAACAATGAGGAGATTTAGGAATTTTGTTAAGAAATTCATGGATCTAAACCAGAATTGGTTTTAGAGTCCCTGGGTATAAATGTAAGCCTAAAAGGCAGAGATAGAGGTTAGATGTTGGAGATAAGTTAGGCTAGATAGATAGAAAAAGTGTGGTTTTGAGCCTACGGGCAGATTTGTAAACCAAAGGCCACTGTAAAGAGAAACCAGGCCAAAGGGCAGAATCCCATTTTGTAATTATGTGTGGATTTATATATGCGCAGAGATTTAATTCCAAGTTGTATAATGCATGATTGAGTGTTGAATATAGATTGAGTGCATTAGAGAATTCGATTCTGAGTGCGTAGATGGGTGATTCGAGTGTTGACTGATAAATTATGTGTCTATCAGAGATTCTGTGTAATATATGTAGGTAGGCCGAGTCGAAGTGATTATATAGAGGAAGAATATGACGAGGAGGGTTGTAATGGATTCTTAAATCCATTAAAATGATCAATGCTCAAGCTCAGGGGGGATAGCGTAGTTAAAAACCTTGAGAGATCAAACCTTTGAAGGAAGCAGAACCCACAGAAACGCTGAATAAATAGCGAAATCACAAGCAGGAAGAATAGTGGGAAGTTGAAAAGTGATACACAGTAGCCGTCGGATCCTGAAGATTGATGGCCAAGATTGAATCGCAAGGTTGGATTAATCGGGATCGTAACATAACTGTTATGCGATATGTGGCGGACCCGAAAACCCATCAAATGTAACATTGAGAACCCATCGGGTTCGTAAATCATATCGGGTCAGAACTTTTAAGCGGAGGAGTTAAGAACCGTGGCTAAGCAATTGCGATCGCGCGATTAACCGTCGACCGTCAGATCGCGATCCTGATCGATGGTCACGATTTTATCGGCCATCGCATATCGGCGTTGGTGGAGATTGGAGTTATAAGCGGACAGGCTTGAGGAGGCGAACCCGACGATATCTATAGTCACGGGTATAATGGATTTGAGTTCCGGCTTATGCTTCTCGATGGGGACTTTCTTTTGTAAATCCCTTTTTCCCGTGTATTTCCAATATGTATGTTGGTCGGGATTTTAAGGTAAGATGGCGATATATGTATTCTGATAGTTGCAGATTGGAAGAAAATGGGTGCTGGGCATATAAGACCATGAAGAGCCGATAGCGATTGCGATGAAGATATCCTTGATTAATGTGCAGCGTTAGTACAGAAGGCGAGAAAAGGTCTGTTGTGTGATAATCCCTTTGTAATTGATCTCAAAAGGAATTAAGCGCGATTGAAGGTTGTAAAGGGTTTTAAGTGTTAAAACCATACGTGACCAATGGTAAGAGGGAAGATTGTATATATGGGTTTTATAAAGGCTTGAGGACTGTTTAATGTCCCCATAGGAGGATTTGGCAGGGCGATTGGTTCTGATACAAAGGAACTGTAGATAGAGAGGGCCTTAACCATTCATGATTGAAGTTTTAACCCCTTAGAGAGTTAAAATTCCTGGGACAAATCAGATATATGCATAAGGCATGCATACTGTGGATAAAGCAGGGGTAACCTGCCATCAGTCAGAAACTTCAAAGTCTAAACACCACCTAGTAGGGTTTGTAGGGATGCCAAAATCCCCTTCCAAATCTGATCTTAAACACTCAGTTTTCAAGGAAAATAACCTTCAATACTTTTTCAGAGAAGGCATGACTGAAACAGTGAGGCTATCAATGCTTCCAAACAGTTATGCAGACTAAAACATAGGGCTATCAATACCATAGACTGAATTGTAGGTGAGAAACAAAGGGGAGAACCTTAGATCCAGTAGGTTTAAGGATCTGGTGATCTGAATGTTGGGAAAACTTGTTAATTCTACGCAAGCTCCCTCATCAATATTAAAAAACATGTGTTTAGGATCGTCTGAAATTAACCAAATGTGAGGAATTATGTTTCAAGTGTTGAGTGTCTTTTATGAGAAATTTATGAGGTTAATTACCTATTTAAAACACATATACAGTAAGAAAATTGCGGAGAATTAAAACATAGAAAACTCATAACGCAAAGCTGATAAAGGAGTTCACCCCTCCTGGGCTACATCTCCTTGGACCTGCTTCAATGGTTAGGCCCTCTTTGGATTAATGGTCAATTCTCTGATTACATGCACATGCAGTGCTCCAATGGCTTTGTAACCTACTCCATTAGATTCAAAAGACCCCAAAGCCCTAAAAATGACTATCTAAGCTCTACAATTGGACTTCAACGAATCTAGGCTTGACCTCTTCTCCTGGTGGCCCTAGGATTCCTTAAGTTTCAACATAGAAAAATCACATACAAAAGTACCTTTCTACCTCTGTAACCTATTCCATTGTGTTTAGAGCATCCAAATCATCTAGGAATGACTCTTTTTGAGCCAAAATTGGTCAACAATTGAAGAAGATATGGTCTCTGTTGGATACCTATACCAATAGGTTTCATATTTCATGATTGGCAAGAGAAAAGCCAAATATGCTCTGCTCTGGTATTCCAAAGATCCCATATTTCCTAGAAAGCAAGAGCTGGGTAAAGTGTTTCAAGTATTGAGGACCTTATTTCAAATTTTGTGGATGATTCAACAGTCTAAACTGGATCATGCCATGTTTCAATTTTGAGTTGTAGAATAGAGAAAGAGGTCTGTCCAAACAGCTTAATCTTGGCAGACAAGTAGTTCAGGTAGAGAAGCAAAGGTTCCCAAAAGTTTAATCTGGGACCTTGGAAGACATAAGGGTAGAAGTAGATAGAGAGAAAAGGAAAAAGCCAAAGAAAAGAAAAGGCAATTGAGGGTTGCAAGTCCAAGTGCCCCTCCAAGAAGAAACAAAAAATGCTAGGCAAAATAGTTGGGTAGGCAGTTGTGGTTGCAGAAAGAATATGATCACCATTACACAGGTATCAATAGGTCTCTTGCCAAGGCAATAAATCTATCAGCAAACAAAATGGTGAATTCCATGAACTCACAGCAAAGAGGATCACTAACTTCTTCCTTTTTCCCTCTCTAGTCCATCACTAACACCCCCTTTCTAATTCCCCTCCTTCATTCATATTAACTCCTAATTCTACTATATAACCTCCCCTATCTTACCCCCACCCCTAATAATACTAACACTAAGGTGTATAAAACCCCAAATCTTATGTATATTCCCTCCCCTAGGCATAATAGCCGTGTATATTTCAAAAGGGACCAAAATGGCATCTGGCCACTTTGGTGAACCTATTCCACCCTATTCCCCCTTTGCTGCAAGTTAATTTACCCTCAAATCACCTCTGCATTGATAAAACCCCCTCTCCAAACCCCTTTTGCCTATAAAAACCTTTGCAAAGGTTAATACCCGCCTCTGGCACGTTCCCCAATCCTACCACATTATTGGTTGAGCGAAACATTTGAAAAACCCATAAAAACCCACAAACTTTAATCTTTTCCGCCCGCAGTATGAAGCGCGCATCTTTCTCCTCCGCCAGCCATCGGATCAAGCCCATCAGATCCGACGGTCCACATTAATATCGGAGCGCATCCTATGGCGGCACTTTAACCTCCGAGAAAGTGACGTTGCGCCTTGTCACGCCTCCTCCACGCGTCAATCGATCAACCATCTCGGAGCCGAGTCTGACAGCTTCTGTGCCGTACCTAAACCGCCCCGAGAAACCGCGGCGGTTAAGGCCTTAACCGTAACCGCTGCGGTTTGACTGCCACCTACCCGTCGCTGACTCGCCGCCACGTCCTTATCTGCTCGTACCTGCATTTGTTATTGGTCCACCTCACTGCTGACTGGGTTGCCACCTCACCGCCCCTTTGACCAGTCACCCACTGCCACGTCACCCGATGACGTCAGCTGACGTCACCTCACCATGACCCACCAATGACGTCATGCTGACGTCAGCAGAAAAAAGCGCCAAATTGGTAAAATAACCCATATTTACCAATTTTCCCGTGTTTTTTACCACTTTCACTGTTATTACTGTTGGACGCTCTGCATGACCGTTTGCACTCTAATTTTCGCCAACCAGTCTATTAGCCCGGGCGACCTCCTCAAGCAGAAACTGTGCACCTTTGCTTCAACCTCTGCTCATCGAATTACAGGTATTTAGACCGTTTCGCCCTCCATACGACCTTCATTAAGCTTGAAATTGCTCAGAGGGATAGTAGAACCATAAAAACGATATTTTCACCGTTCATTTCCATTTGTTCATCCACCATTGTCATTGTGAGGGCCAAGAAGTACCTGCAGAGCTTTAGAAACCTGCAATTCACATAAAACCACTGTAATTCTGCGTTTTCCCGGCAGAAGTTCCTAATAGATATAATTCACCCGATTGGAGAGTTCAGTTAGACCACAGAGAAGTTCTGTCACTAGACTCCAGTAGTATTTCAATTGCTATTGAGAGAATTCCCCTTGGATACTCAAAACATCAACTGTTTCCACACAGAACTGCCTCCAGACTGTGTTTTTACCATTCCACTTGTCCACCTGCAATTCTTGCAACTTGAAGAGCTATGGAGACCCCTATTGCACTGAATATTAAGCCCATCAATGCTCTTCACCAGGAATTAGCATGGAAAGCCCTGGGAGACATGGACTACCAAATGCTGGATTGGTTCCCCATGGGAACCAAGTACAATATTCAAATGTTGAATGAATTAAGAGCCCAGCACATCAGTGGGGCAGATATCTTGGGGATTTGGGAGTCAAATTTGCCCATATACAACCTTCCCCAAGTCAATCCTATGCCAGAGCTCATTTATAGCTGCCAGGAATGCTATGACCCCAGCCAAAGAGCAGTCATGAGCCCCACAGGCCTAGTCCTGTTCCAGATTACCCCAGAGAGCATAAACCAGATGCTGCGCTTCAAAACAGCCAAGAAATTGACCCCTCTATCCATGCAGAATCTGATTAACAGAGGGATCAAGCTGTCCAGTGACCAGATTGTCAAAATCAACCAACTGTTTGTCACACCAGGCTCTGAAACAGTCAGAACCCCTCCTATTGGGTACCAATATCTAAATGAGTTGGGCAGAATGTTGGTGGATCTAATTGGCTATGTCCTGGGATTCAGGGGGTTGGAATATGTAGATGACAGCATAATGGCAATGCTGTCTATATTTGCCCCTGGTAAGCCTCCAGCTGTGCAGTATGATTATGCAACTTACATAGCAGAGAAAATCCATGAGCAGTTCATGAATTTGAAAAGGGAGAGACTGTTCAGGTACACCTCCTATATATATCATTTATTCCTTTTCTACCAGCCAGCTACCTTCTCTGTTCCTTTGAGGCCACTCAATGCCCAAGGAAGCCCAAGATCAGTTGTTTTCTGGACCTCTGTTTTTCATTCTACCTCAGTATCACCCTATACATACTGTGAGTTTATTGATTTATTTGTTCATCCAGCCCTAACAGCGCTGCAAGGTACTCCTCCTCCTAGATTAACCGATGATATGAAGAGGATTCTACATTTGAACAAATCTTACAATATTGGCAACTGGTACTTCTACCAGAACCACACAGTCATTAGGATATATGGCTGTGAATTGAACCCATTTAGGTTGCCGAGGTATGTCCCCATGAGGCTTTTTGCCTTAGAATATTTCAGGCAGTTTGGGAACTCAGATTACCTTCACTTTCAGAGTAGAAACAAGAAGTCACAATTGAAGGTAAGAAACCAGCTAGGTTCCTTCCTATATAACAGGAAAGAGGAAGGGTGGAAAGAGGCAGACAGCATCCTGGAAGGCCTCAGATTGCAGACCAGTTTTGAATGGATTCCCTATGACCCCAATCATTCTATCTCCCTCAGGAGGATTAGATACAGATTGGGCAACTATGCACATAAAAGACAACCTGAAATTGAAAAGTATGCCAATACACTAGATTGGGAAGAGGGTACACTAGTAGAACAAGTCACTAAGGAAGAATTACTTGAGAAGGAAGCTAGGAATGTGCAAAAAGAAACTGACTTGGAAACTTGTGGACAGGTGCCCCTCTCCTACAGAAAGCAAATTGGAACAGCTGCTAAATCTTCAGCAGCACAGCAGCAAACTACGGAGAAGACACCCCAGGCAGCAAGCAAAGACAAAGGAAAACAGGTGGAACAGCCACCTATATTGACAGAAGAACAAGTTGACACCTTGCTACAGCAGCAAGAAGAAATGGAACAGCAAGAACTGGGGCAGCAACAAGAAGAAGCACAGTCCAGTGAACAGCAGCCCTTGCAGCAGGAAAAGGGGACAGATCTACCTAGTTACACTGAGCAGCAGCCCCAAACAGAGGTGCCTCCCAGGACAGACACCAATGTAGACACCTCAGTCCTCCAAACACCACAGAAGGAGGACTTGACCAGGAAAAGAGAGAGAGAGACCCCCCACACCTCATCCTTCATCAGAGGAGGGAAGAGACAAAGACTGAATGACTCCCAAGAGGAGGACATAGCAGTAAGGCAAGCCATGGGCATGGGCCCACCCAGTGGAGAACTTTCGGCCAGCTCATCTCAGCGTGGACATGACATGACTATGGGAGGAGAGGTCAGCTCCTTCGGTCAACATAGAAAAGGGCAGTCAAGTATAAAGCAGCAATTCATTGACATCAAAAGGAGGAGTGATCCCATAAAAGTGCAGCTGTATGATCACTTGTTAAACCTAGCTCCTAGCAACCAGCAGAGACTCATGTCTGCTTTCGATGTGAGCGAAGGCAAAATGTTAATGAGCCACTTCATGCCCACAACTTTTCATCCTCAGTCCACCTCGGACTATCTAAGAACCAACATGGAGGTTCTTGCCAAAGACATACACCCTATGGACAAGATTGAATTACATAAACAAACTGGTGAAATGGTGTATGCCTCCCTGGCAGATGAGACATTGGAGAACTACAAACTAAAGAGCAGCCTGGATAACACAGCTTCTCAGCTGGAATTAGAAAGAGCATCATCACAAGCCAAGGACAATAGGATCAAGTCCTTGGAAGAGGTAATTATAGATATAGGGCATGATCCTAAAGATGTCAAAGGCATCCAAGAACTCCTGAAGATAAGGGATGCAGACATGGCGGCCCTAAGAAAGAAAATCAAACTCCCGGCCACCATCCATCCACAAATAGATGAAGTTGCCCAGCAAAGGCAAGAAGAGGATGCTACAGACCTGCTGGTATCCCTATACAAAGAGCTGGTTAGGACTCAAGACCAGCTAGGACAAACTGAAGCTGCAAAGGCAGCACTACAAGAAGCACTGAAGCAAAGAGAAGAGGGCCAACCCTCCCAGCCTCCTCCTGTGATAATAAATCTTGAGGAAGTCCCTCCAAAGACTACTCCTCCTCCTCAGCAAACAGAAGCTACAGCACCAACTACAGCACCATCCACAGCAACAACAACTACAACATCGGAACAGGATACTAGTTTAGACATGCAAAAGCTGCAAGCTGAGATCCAAGCCATGGAATCTCAAATGAAAGAGCTGGATGAACTTAAGAAAACCTTGGCTAAGGTAAATGAAAAGTTTGACAAGAGCAAACAGAATGAGGCAGCCAAGGAGAGAGAGGTAAAAGCTCTTAAGAGGAGAATTGCTGAACTAGAGAAAGAGCTTGCACTAGAAAAAGTGACAGCTGAAATGAAAGCAGTGCTATGGAGCAACATTGGGCGATCCATTGCCAACCAGTGGCAATATATTGAGACCATGGATGAGCAAATGGTGCTCATCACTAAAGCAAACAGAGAAATACAGAGAGCCAGGGCAAGCCTTGGACACATGCCAGAAGCTGCTACTAGGATGATCAATATTTTGAACTATAAGACTAGCTCTCAATTAGCTGTCATGGGAATCACCAACAGGACAGAAACAATTGCTGTAGCCAAAAGAGTCATAACATTGAGGAACTTGGTTGGAACACTGGAGAGGAGGACACAGGATATGCAGACTGAAATCAACAGATTCCTGGAAAAATTCGTGGCACTACAGAACAGAGGCCTCCCCAGCATTTTAAGCAGTGTAGGAAGACTGCTCACCCTAGACAATTACAATAAGAGAATTGATGCCCATGCAGTAGTAGAGATTGCAAAACCGCCCAGCTCTTCAGCAGACGCAGGGCCAGCCACCGGGCAGACTATGTATGACAGGGTGGAGAACCTATTTTTCCTCATGAATGAAGTTGAGCATCTGTTTGATACACCACCTAACTTCTTCAAATTCACAGAAGCAGATGAAACTCTAGGGGCAATCTTAGCACACCAACTGCCCACACAGGATGTCTGGAGAAATTTGACACAGACAATTTTGTCAGGCCAGAATCAGTAGCGCTAATTCTCCAGGCAAATGAGCATACATGCGCAGGCACAATTTTGAAGAAAGATATCTACAAGGAAGAGGCAGAGGCTGAGCCAACTCAGCAGGACCATTGACTCACCACAAGCAGCAGTCACAATCACAGGTGACAAGTCCAGGATACAGCGTACAAGCCTTAAAGACAGGTCTTCCAGCATTTATTCAGAATATCTCGACCGACTTAGCTGTTTCCAAAGGCTAAAATATCTTCTGACAGAGCATTAAAATGCCCGTACTCTGTAATCAATGCTGTATTAAATTTTGGTCATAATATCTTACGTGGTTGGTAAGAATGTAAGATCTGAGATAACTCAGAACTCAGATATTTTGTAAATGACCTCAAGTATATATTCACCCTTCACAGCAGTTGAAGGGGGTTGTTGTAATTTTCCTTTGAAGAGCTCTCGCTCGTTGTAAAATTCCCAGAGAGAAATAATAGAAAAGGAGAATGGAATTTCCAAAGCATGGTGTATTTGGTGCGTTGTGATGAATGGTGAATGTTGCAGGATTCCAGTTGTTTCATAAAACAATAAGTCTTCTCATATCTCTGTATTACATGTTTTCAAGTTTTTGTTCTCTTTCATCGTTTCAGATATTTTACACTTAATAGCAAAGTAGAAGAATAGTTCAGGACTTAAACCATGATTACCCTGAACTCAAACTGAGCTATTATCTATGTTTTCCTCAGATATAGTAACAGAAGTGTAATTCTTAGTTGCTGCACTTTGAATCTATATCTTTCACTGTGATAGACATTCCCAGGGATTCAAAGTTTGCCCCTGTGACATCTGTCTTTTCTCGTAACCAGTTTGGTGGAAACAGTTAACAACGAGTGAAAATTCTTGAATGCTTTCATTTGTTTGCCTTACCTGTTTCCTGTTTTTAATCAAAATTTGTTCTATGAAACATCCAAATGGCCCTGTAAGTTTCACCAGTTCATCTCAAAGTTTCTAGACACCTACAGCTACAGACTCCATTGCCCAATGATATTTGACTCTCTGAAAATCACATCACAAGAGATCTGAAGGATATTCTTCAACCAAAACACAAACAAAACCAGTGCATAATAGCTAGCCTAAAACCCTATCATAAACAGTTACAAATCATAAAGAGAGAGCCCTCTCTGATCACAGTTTGGCTAGAAACAGTGATCCAAAGATTGGTTAGTGGTTACCCCGGCCGTATTCCCTTGGGAGTCATAGGGAACAACCTGGGTGTTAACATAATTGGCGACTCCACTGGGGACTTAACATTTTGCAATTACTAACTATCTTCCAAAGCTACCATCAAGCCTGAAACTAGCCAAGAGGCCTTAGGACTGTTTCTCCAATACAGGGACAGCTTTAGGGAAGAGCTAGCTAGGGAAACTTCATCTTAGCTTTGAGACCTATATAGTCATTCCAGAATGCTTGTTCAGTCCTTGTACATATAAAACTTCTGTATAAAGTTCTAAAAGAATACTTAGAAGCTGGCTCCCAAAAGAAACCCAAGGCACACTAGGGCAAACCCTGACCCTGATCAACCCATCATTGTCGATAACCCAAATATCATACCAAAGAACATAAGGAGACAGCAAAAGCAGGAGAAGCCTGCTGATTCAAATATAAGTTCAGACCAACCTATCCTCATTCCAACTCCTTGTAAAGTCCTTTTCCGTTCCACACCTAATTCCCCTAGTTCATCATCAACACCTCAAAGCCCTCCTCTCCCATCTTCACCATCTGCACATACTCTTTCAACCAGTTTCTCGCTTGTTACCCCTGTTATACCTGTGATCCCAGCTGTCCCATTTGTTCTTATTAACCCTGTAAACCCCATAAACATGGCTAACAGATATGCACCTCTGCAGATACCAGCCAATGCTCCAGCTCTACCCCAAGACTACCAAACTAGACTCTCATTTTTTGACTCCCAGGGCCCTTTGACAGCTGCCCAGCATGCTAAGAAGATGCAAGATCACTTTGAGACCTTTGAGATAGATGATGACAGTGTCAGGATGAGAATTTTTGTCCAAAGCTTAACCGGGGATGTCAGAACTTGGTTTAGATCCCTGAATGCAAATTCCATTGCAACCCCTGAAGTTCTATACCAGGAATTTACCAACAGATGGGAGAAAAAGAGAGATCCGCACCATATACTTGGTGAATATAACACTATTAAAAGAGGTCCCCAAGAAACGGTTTTGGAGTATTGTGCTAGGTTTAACAACATATACAATGCTATCCCCCAGAACTTAAGGCCCCCTCCTGACTTGGCCCTTTATAACTTCCCTGATGGTTTTGATTCTGATATGGCCTATCAGTTGAGAGAAAGAGACCCTCCAACCCTTGCAGAAGCCCAAAGGGTTGCAGTCACTGTAGAGGCCAACCTAATTGCCAAAAGAAACAGGGCAAAGCTGGAAAAGAAGGTTGGTTTCAGAGAAGAGCCCTCGGGTTTTGATCAAAAGTTAGATGCAATTCTAAATAGCATGAAGAGATTGGGAGAGAGAGTGGAATCAGTTGAAAGAAAGTCATCATGGGAGGCACCACAAAACAATCCTCCTAGAAACCCAAATTTTAGGAGAACACAGAACCCAAATATAGGAAAAACAAGTGCAGACCAAGATATCAGACCCCCTTTTCAAGAAAATTATGCAGAAACTTCCTCAGCTAATCAGCTCAATGAAGATCCTGAGATCAACTTAATAGGTCTGGATGGTAAAAGCCAGGTTTTCTTAACACAAGAAGACCATGAGGAAGATGAAAACAAAACATTCCAAACACAATCAGGAGAATCTTTTGACTTTAAACAAGGGTATGATACTGCTGTCTATGAAGTCCATAAACAATACAAACTAAGAAGTCGGACTGTAAATGCAAATCAGCCTGAGAAGGTAAAGGAGAAACAGCAATCTAAAGAAACCTTAGTCACTGAACCTAATGACAAAACAAACTTACCTACAAAAGAAGTAGTGGTTGAGGAAGTCACTGAATTACTGTCCACACCACAACAGCCCACGGCAACCTCATCCTCCCACCCAAATCCGAACATTACCCCTCAAGACATGGGCATGAGGGGCAGGTTCCAAAATCAAGATGAAATCCAACAAGAAGATTTAATGAACAGAGAAAGGACTGCTATCCGTGACTCTAAAATTCAGGTTGATAAACCCTTTGACCTAGGAACAGAGATTGGCAAGTTAAAGATAGCAATTCCCCTTTCAGAGCTAGCCAAGCATGACATATATAAGCAACAGATCAAAAAATCCCTTCAGCTCACCAACAGCAAAGAT
The DNA here is from genome assembly GCA_031772625.1 of Pinus tabuliformis. NCBI lineage: Eukaryota > Viridiplantae > Streptophyta > Pinopsida > Pinales > Pinaceae > Pinus > Pinus tabuliformis. The sequence goes on from CM062809.1 coordinate 621,338,112, forward strand.
GATGTAAATGTGCTAGATGACACTCCAGAATTGCTATTTGGCCCAGAGGTAGATGGAAAAACAGTAGTCACAGGGGTTTTACCTTTTTATGTCAGCTTGCATGTTCATGATAAAATACTGCATAATGCAATGTTTGACTCAGGTGCATCTCACAACCTTATGCCAAAAGCTGTCATGGAAAGATTAAACTTGGATATAACAAGACCATACAAAGACCTGTTTTCTTTTGATTCTAGTCAAGTCAAATGTTTGGGCCTTATAAAAGATTTATGTGTGTCCCTGGTTCAATTTCCCAACAAAACCATTTTAATGGATGTTGTTGTTGCTGATATCCCACCCAAATATGGGATGCTCTTATCAAGATCATGGGGAGCCAAACTCCAAGGCTCCCTGCAATTAGATATGTCATATGCAACCATTTCTGTATTTGGGCAACCAAAAAGACTTTATAGGGAAACACTCATGAAATATATGGTCAGCAGTGAAGAGAAACCCCAAAATTTCCCAATATATGCTGTCCATTCAGACATAGATTCCTTCATCCTCTTCAATGACAGCGCAAGCTTCTCAAACAATGACATTAAGACCGAAACACTCATACAAGAACAAAACATTGATCAAACAAGTAGCACCTGCCGAATTTCAATCAGCCCAACAATACCCAATAACCCTCCTCTAGTTGTCAAAGATTGTCAAACAAATGATGAAATTATCCTAGGAGACAAATGGGAAAAGAAACCTCAACTCATGCTCACATTGCCTTCCCATGAAAAGAATGTTAAATCCCCTATTCAGCAAGATAGTTTGTGGGTCCTAGAGTTTGATGGCTCAGTTAACAAGTTAGGGGCAGGGGCTGGAGTATGGATACATAGCAAAGAGAAAGGCTATGCAGAAGGCAGGGCTTACAGATTAAAGTTTAGATGCACTAACAACATAGCAGAATATGAAGCGCTGCTATTGGGTCTAAAGCTAACAAAATCACTACAAGCTCCTAAACTCTCCATCATGGGAGACTCTGATCTAATAATTCAACAAGTGAAAGGAAATTTTGTTACCAATGACAAAAGATTGAGGTCCTATAGGTCTGCTGTAATTGAAATACTAGAGACTTTCTTCGAGTTTGTTATCACAAAGATTCCAAGGGGCCACAATCTCCATGCACACAGCTTGGCAACATTTGCCAGCACCTTCAAATTCCCACTACAGCCCAACAATTGTTTCACAGCAGAGGTCAAATATAGGCCTTCTATTCCAAACAATGTCAAAGAGTGGCAAGTATTTGAGAATGACATGCAAATAAACAACTTTTTAACCTTGCAACAAGAGTTTACAGGATTAAATATTGACCTTGAGACAGCAAGTCAATCTCAAATAGTTGATGGAGCAAGTCAATCACAATTACAGTTTCAACAGTCTGCCCACCCAATGTCACCTAGAACAGCCAAACAATTACTCAGTCCAACCATTTTCAACAAAGAAAACATTCAGCAAATTCACCAAATTGACTGTGAAGAGGTGAGCAACGCTGAAGATGAAATCATACAACTCAAAGACAATCTCCTTCCAGCAGGCCTTACCCCACTAGAGGATATTTTTGACTCAAATGATATCCCCAGGAAACCAAAGATGCAGCCATTAGATGCAACAATTGAAGAATGTAACATTGGTACCACTGACAAGCCTAAAATAATAAAGCTATCTGCTGCTTTGCCCCCTGATCAAAAACCCAAATATATTGATCTCTTTAAAGAGTTCCAAGATGTCTTTGCTTGGGGTTATGAGGACTTGAAGTCTTATGATACCTCTGTTATCCAGCACACCATTCCCCTCAAGCCTAATCAAAAACCATTCAAACAGAAATTGAGAAGAATCAATCCTGTGCTCCTTCCTTCTATTGAAAAGGAATTACAAAAAATGTTCAAAGCTGGTATCATAGCACCAATCAGGTTCTCTGAATGGATTTCAAATTTGGTCCCTACAAGAAAGAAAACTAGTGAGATTAGACTTTGTGTAGACTTAAGGAATTTGAACCTAGTGTCACTCAAAGACAACTACCCCTTACCCAAAATGGACCACATTCTTCAAAGAGTAGTAGGAGCCTCAAGAATATCATTGTTGGATGGTTTCTCAGGTTTCAATCAAATCCTGGTACACCCTGATGATCAAGACAAGACTGCATTTACTACCCCATGGGGCACTTTCAAGTATGTGAAAATGCCCTTTGGATTGAAAAACGCAGGGGCAACATTTCAGAGAGCAATGGACATTGCTTTTGCAAAGGAAATTCATGATTTCTTGGTCATTTACTTAGATGATCTAACACCCTTTTCAAAATCTGACCAAGAACACTTGAAACATTTGAGACAAATTTTCATAACATGCAGGAAATATGGTATTTCCTTAAACCCCAAGAAGTCATTATTTGGCTTGGAAGAAGGGAAACTTCTAGGGCATATCATTTCGAAAAATGGCATAAGAATTGATCCAGACAGGGTACAAGCTATCCTACAAATGCCTCACCCAAGGAATGTCAAGGAGCTGCAAGGATTCTTAGGAAAAATCAACTTTTTGAGAAGGTTTATCCCAAATTTAGCAGAGTTAATCAGATTACTAAACAATATGCTAAAGAAAGATTCAAAGGTCAAATGGACTGTTGAAGCAAAACAAGCTTTCGAAAGTATAAAATTGGCCTTGACTCAAACCCCAGTGTTAACTAATCCTCAGTTTGACAGAGACTTCATCATTTTCTCCTTTGCTTCCCAACATACTATTGCTGCTGTTTTATTACAGAAAGATGACCAAGGGAATGAAAATCCCATTGCTTTTTTCAGCAGAGCTCTTAGAGATGCCCCCCTAAAATACCAAATAATGGAGAAACAAGCCTATGCCTTGATCAAAGCTATTAAAGACTTTAGGATTTACATCCTTTACTCCCATGTTGTGGCTTATGTACCAAGTCCCATTGTCAAAGACATTCTCACCCAAGAAAACCTAGAGGGTAGAAGAGGAAAATGGATTGCAAACATACTTGAATTTGACATTGAAATAAAGCCTACAAAGCTGATAAAAGGGCAAGGTTTGGCTAAGTTAATGACAGAAGCAAATTTTCAAGCCTTAGACATTAACCAACTGGACAGTGAAACAGAGCTGGCGACTCCAAAGATCAATGTAGCCTTTGAACAATCTCCATGGTACTCTGATGTCTGTTATGTATTACAAAACCTGTGTGCTCCCCCAGGACTGTCCAGAACTAAGTCTAGGTTCCTAAAAATGAAAACATCTAAATTTTGTGTGATGGATGAAAATCTACTGTGGAAAAACCATGAAGGTATTTTGCTGCACTGTCTTCTTGAGAGTGAAACTGACAATATCATGCAAGAATTCCATGCTGGAGACTGTGGTGGACATTTGTACTGGAAGTCCACTGTAGACAAGATATTAAGGGCTGGTTATTACTGGCCCACTATGTTCTCTGATGTGAAGAAATTCATAACATCATGCCACAAGTGCCAACTGTTTGAAGGCAAAAGACAGTTGCTGCCACTTCCTTTGAGGCCCATTGCAACAGAGAGACCTTTTCAACAATGGGGCTTGGATTTCATTGGAGAAATTCACCCCTCATCTTCAGGACAACACAGATGGATCTTGACAGCAACAGACTACTTCACCAAGTGGATTGAAGCTGCCCCATGCAGACAAGAAAATGATTCAGTAATCATTCAATTTTTGGAGAACAATATACTGGCTAGATTTGGCTGCCCAGACAAGATAATAACAGACAATGCTGCTGCCTTCAGATCCAAGAAAATGGTGAACTTCTGCCATAAATTTCACATTACCCTGGGCCATTCTACAGCTTACTATCCTCAAGGAAATGGTCTTGCTGAATCATCAAACAAAAGCCTGATAAACATCATAAAGAAAGTGCTGGAAGAGAACAAAAAGAACTGGCATAAGAAACTAGTAAATGCTTTATGGGCAGACAGATTAACCACTAAAAGATCAATTGGGACCAGCCCATATGAGTTAGTCTATGGATTAGAGGCCAGATTTCCTTCATCACTAGGAGTGCCGGTTATGAAACTTCTACAAGAAAGCCAAGCAGAGCCAAATGACATGCAAAGAAGGATTAACCAGATAATTTGTTTACAGCAGACCAGAGAACAAGTTTTCAGCAGAGTGCAGATACTACAAGAGAAACTAAAAAAGGCCTTTGATAGAAGAACCAAAGCAGAGGATTTCAATGTAGGGGACAAAGTTCTAAAGTGGGATGCAAGAAGAGAAGAGAAAGGAAAACATGGGAAGTTTGACTCTTTATGGAAAGGACCATTTTCTGTCCAAGCAGTACAAGGTAATAACACCTACTTCCTAAAAAGTTTGACTGTAACTGAATTGGATGAAGGTCCTGTCAATGGCAGGATGCTGAAGCACTATTTTGACTGTTCACTATGATAGAAATTCAGAGGTTCATTGTATATATGCAGCCTTACATATTATCTTCTATTTTAGAATGTAAAAAGAGGTTTTCCCAAATGCTGCACCTAGCAGCAACAGGCAGATAGAATCAGAGGTCTTCCAAGAAAGAAGCACACTATTTTGACACATTCATGCAGCAGATTTCAAAGATTAAGATGGGCAGTCAAGGAATAAGGCAATCTGACCTGCTGTTCTTGGTCTTTCAAAAGAAAAACCATCCCCATGTGGAGCCACTGTTGGATACCTATACCAATAGGTTTCATATTTCATGATTGGCAAGAGAAAAGCCAAATATGCTCTGCTCTGGTATCCCAAAGATCCCATATTTCCTAGAAAGCAAGAGCTGGGTAAAGTGTTTCAAGTATTGAGGACCTTATTTCAAATTTTGTGGATGATTCAACAGTCTAAACTGGATCATGCCATGTTTCAATTTTGAGTTGTAGAATAGAGAAAGAGGTCTGTCCAAACAGCTTAATCTTGGCAGACAAGTAGTTCAGGTAGAGAAGCAAAGGTTCCCAAAAGTTTAATCTGGGACCTTGGAAGACATAAGGGTAGAAGTAGATAGAGAGAAGAGGAAAAAGCCAAAGAAAAGAAAAGGCAATTGAGGGTTGCAAGTCCAAGTGCCCCTCCAAGAAGAAACAAAAAATGCTAGGCAAAATAGTTGGGTAGGCAGTTGTGGTTGCAGAAAGAATATGATCACCATTACACAGGTATCAATAGGTCTCTTGCCAAGGCAATAAATCTATCAGCAAACAAAATGGTGAATTCCATGAACTCACAGCAAAGAGGATCACTAACTTCTTCCTTTTTCCCTCTCTAGTCCATCACTAACACCCCCTTTCTAATTCCCCTCCTTCATTCATATTAACTCCTAATTCTACTATATAACCTCCCCTATCTTACCCCCACCCCTAATAATACTAACACTAAGGTGTATAAAACCCCAAATCTTATGTATATTCCCTCCCCTAGGCATAATAGCCGTGTATATTTCAAAAGGGACCAAAACGGCATCTGGCCACTTTGGTGAACCTATTCCACCCTATTCCCCCTTTGCTGCAAGTTAATTTACCCTCAAATCACCTCTGCATTGATAAAACCCCCTCTCCAAACCCCTTTTGCCTATAAAAACCTTTGCAAAGGTTAATACCCGCCTCTGGCACGTTCCCCAATCCTACCACATTATTGGTTGAGCGAAACATTTGAAAAACCCATAAAAACCCACAAACTTTAATCTTTTCCGCCCGCAGTATGAAGCGCGCATCTTTCTCCTCCGCCAGCCGTCGGATCAAGCCCATCAGATCTGACGGTCCACATTAATATCGGAGCGCATCCTATGGCGGCACTTTAACCTCCGAGAAAGTGACGTTGCGCCTTGTCACGCCTCCTCCACGCGTCAATCGATCAACCATCTCGGAGCCGAGTCTGACAGCTTCTGCGCCGTACCTAAACCGCCCCGAGAAACCGCGGCAGTTAAGGCCTTAACCGTAACCGCTGCGGTTTGACTGCCACCTACCCGTCGCTGACTCGCCGCCACGTCCTTATCTGCTCGTACCTGCATTTGTTATTGGTCCACCTCACTGCTGACTGGGTTGCCACCTCACCGCCCCTTTGACCAGTCACCCACTGCCACGTCGCCCGATGACGTCAGCTGACGTCACCTCACCATGACCCACCAATGACGTCATGCTGACGTCAGCAGAAAAAAGCGCCAAATTGGTAAAATAACCCATATTTACCAATTTTCCCGTGTTTTTTACCACTTTCACTGTTATTACTGTTGGACGCTCTGCATGACCGTTTGCACTCTAATTTTCGCCAACCAGTCTATTAGCCCGGGCGACCTCCTCAAGCAGCAATTGTGCACCTTTGCTTCAACCTCTGCTCATCGAATTACAGGTATTTAGACCGTTTCGCCCTCCATACGACCTTCATTAAGCTTGAAATTGCTTAGAGGGATAGTAGAACCATAAAAACGATATTTTCACCGTTCATTTCCATTTGTTCATCCACCATTGTCATTGTGAGGGCCAAGAAGTACCTGCAGAGCTTTAGAAACCTGCAATTCACATAAAACCACTGTAATTCTGCGTTTTCCCGGCAGAAGTTCCTAATAGATATAATTCACCCGATTGGAGAGTTCAGTTAGACCACAGAGAAGTTCTGTCACTAGACTCCAGTAGTATTTCAATTGCTATTGAGAGAATTCCCCTTGGATACTCAAAACATCAACTGTTTCCACAGAGAACTGCCTCCAGACTGTGTTTTTACCATTCCACCTGTCCACCTGCAATTCTTTCAACTTGAAGAGCTATGGAGACCCCTATTGCACTGAATATTAAGCCCATCAATGCTCCTCACCAGGAATTAGCATGGAAAGCCCTGGGAGACATGGACTACCAAATGCTAGATTGGTTCCCCATGGGAACCAAGTACAATATTCAAATGTTGAATGAATTAAGAGCCCAGCACATCAGTGGGGCAGATATCTTGGGGATTTGGGAGTCAAATTTGCCCATATACAACCTTCCCCAAGTCAATCCTATGCCAGAGCTCATTTATAGCTGCCAGGAATGCTATGACCCCAGCCAAAGAGCAGTCATGAGCCCCACAGGCCTAGTCCTGTTCCAGATTACCCCAGAGAGCATAAACCAGATGCTGCGCTTCAAAACAGCCAAGAAATTGACCCCTCTATCCATGCAGAATCTGATTAACAGAGGGATCAAGCTGTCCAGTGACCAGATTGTCAAAATCAACCAACTGTTTGTCACACCAGGCTCTGAAACAGTCAGAACCCCTCCTATTGGGTACCAATATCTAAATGAGTTGGGCAGAATGTTGGTGGATCTAATTGGCTATGTCCTGGGATTCAGGGGGTTGGAAGATGTAGATGACAGCATAATGGCAATGCTGTCTATATTTGCCCCTGGTAAGCCTCCAGCTGTGCAGTATGATTATGCAACTTACATAGCAGAGAAAATCCATGAGCAGTTCATGAATTTGAAAAGGGAGAGACTGTTCAGGTACACCTCCTATATATATATCATTTATTCCTTTTCTACCAGCCAGCTACCTTCTCTGTTCCTTTGAGGCCACTCAATGCCCAAGGAAGCCCAAGATCAGTTGTTTTCTGGACCTCTGTTTTTCATTCTACCTCAGTATCACCCTATACATACTGTGAGTTTATTGATTTATTTGTTCATCCAGCCCTAACAGCGCTGCAAGGTACTCCTCCTCCTAGATTAACCGATGATATGAAGAGGATTCTACATTTGAACAAATCTTACAATATTGGCAACTGGTACTTCTACCAGAACCACACAGTCATTAGGATATATGGCTGTGAATTGAACCCATTTAGGTTGTCGAGGTATGTCCCCATGAGGCTTTTTGCCTTAGAATATTTCAGGCAGTTTGGGAACTCAGATTACCTTCACTTTCAGAGTAGAAACAAGAAGTCACAATTGAAGGTAAGAAACTAGCTAGGTTCCTTCCTATATAACAGGAAAGAGGAAGGGTGGAAAGAGGCAGACAGCATCCTGGAAGGCCTCAGATTGCAGACCAGTTTTGAATGGATTCCCTATGACCCCAATCATTCTATCTCCCTCAGGAGGATTAGATACAGATTGGGCAACTATGCACATAAAAGACAACCTGAAATTGAAAAGTATGCCAATACACTAGATTGGGAAGAGGGTACACTAGTAGAACAAGTCACTAAGGAAGAATTACTTGAGAAGGAAGCTAGGAATGTGCAAAAAGAAACTGACTTGGAAACTTGTGGACAGGTGCCCCTCTCCTACAGAAAGCAAATTGGAACAGCTGCTAAATCTTCAGCAGCACAGCAGCAAACTACGGAGAAGACACCCCAGGCAGCAAGCAAAGACAAAGGAAAACAGGTGGAACAGCCACCTATATTGACAGAAGAACAAGTTGACACCTTGCTACAGCAGCAAGAAGAAATGGAACAGCAAGAACTGGGGCAGCAACAAGAAGAAGCACAGTCCAGTGAACAGCAGCCCTTGCAGCATGAAAAGGGGACAGATCTACCTAGTTACACTGAGCAGCAGCCCCAAACAGAGGTGCCTCCCAGGACAGACACCAATGTAGACACCTCAGTCCTCCAAACACCACAGAAGGAGGACTTGACCAGGAAAAGAGAGAGAGAGACCCCCCACACCTCATCCTTCATCAGAGGAGGGAAGAGACAAAGACTGAATGACTCCCAAGAGGAGGACATAGCAGTAAGGCAAGCCATGGGCATGGGCCCACCCAGTGGAGAACTTTCGGCCAGCTCATCTCAGCGTGGACATGACATGACTATGGGAGGAGAGGTCAGCTCCTCCGGTCAACATAGAAAAGGGCAGTCAAGTATAAAGCAGCAATTCATTGACATCAAAAGGAGGAGTGATCCCATAAAAGTGCAGCTGTATGATCACTTGTTAAACCTAGCTCCTAGCAACCAGCAGAGACTCATGTCTGCTTTCGATGTGAGCGAAGGCAAAATGTTAATGAGCCACTTCATGCCCACAACTTTGCATCCTCAGTCCACCTCGGACTATCTAAGAACCAACATGGAGGTTCTTGCCAAAGACATACACCCTATGGACAAGATTGAATTACATAAACAAACTGGTGAAATGGTGTATGCCTCCCTGGCAGATGAGACATTGGAGAACTACAAACTAAAGAGCAGCCTGGATAACACAGCTTCTCAGCTGGAATTAGAAAGAGCATCATCACAAGCCAAGGACAATAGGATCAAGTCCTTGGAAGAGGTAATTATAGATATAGGGCATGATCCTAAAGATGTCAAAGGCATCCAAGAACTCCTGAAGATAAGGGATGCAGACATGGCGGCCCTAAGAAAGAAAATCAAACTCCCGGCCACCATCCATCCACAAACAGATGAAGTTGCCCAGCAAAGGCAAGAAAAGGATGCTACAGACCTGCTGGTATCCCTATACAAAGAGCTGGTTAGGACTCAAGACCAGCTAGGACAAACTGAAGCTGCAAAGGCAGCACTACAAGAAGCACTGAAGCAAAGAGAAGAGGGCCAACCCTCCCAGCCTCCTCCTGTGATAATAAATCTTGAGGAAGTCCCTCCAAAGACTACTCCTCCTCCTCAGCAAACAGAAGCTACAGCACCAACTACAGCACCATCCACAGCAACAACAACTACAACATCGGAACAGGATACTAGTTTAGACATGCAAAAGCTGCAAGCTGAGATCCAAGCCATGGAATCTCAAATGAAAGAGCTGGATGAACTTAAGAAAACCTTGGCTAAGGTAAATGAAAAGTTTGACAAGAGCAAACAGAATGAGGCAGCCAAGGAGAGAGAGGTAAAAGCTCTTAAGAGGAGAATTGCTGAACTAGAGAAAGAGCTTGCACTAGAAAAAGTGACAGCTGAAATGAAAGCAGTGCTATGGAGCAACATTGGGCGGTCCATTGCCAACCAGTGGCAATATATTGAGACCATGGATGAGCAAATGGTGCTCATCACTAAAGCAAACAGAGAAATACAGAGAGCCAGGGCAAGCCTTGGACACATGCCAGAAGCTGCTACTAGGATGATCAATATTCTGAACTATAAGACTAGCTCTCAATTAGCTGTCATGGGAATCACCAACAGGACAGAAACAATTGGTGTAGCCAAAAGAGTCATAACATTGAGGAACTTGGTTGGAACACTGGAGAGGAGGACACAGGATATGCAGACTGAAATCAACAGATTCCTGGAAAAATTCGTGGCACTACAGAACAGAGGCCTCCCCAGCATTTTAAGCAGTGTAGGAAGACTGCTCACCCTAGACAATTACAATAAGAGAATTGATGCCCATGCAGTAGCAGAGATTGCAAAACCGCCCAGCTCTTCAGCAGACGCAGGGCCAGCCACCGGGCAGACTATGTATGACAGGGTGGAGAACCTATTTTTCCTCATGAATGAAGTTGAGCATCTGTTTGATACACCACCTAACTTCTTCAAATTCACAGAAGCAGATGAAACTCTAGGGGCAATCTTAGCACACCAACTGCCCACACAGGATGTCTGGAGAAATTTGACACAGACAATTTTGTCAGGCCAGAATCAGTAGCGCTAATTCTCCAGGCAAATGAGCATACATGCGCAGGCACAATTTTGAAGAAAGATATCTACAAGGAAGAGGCAGAGGCTGAGCCAACTCAGCAGGACCATTGACTCACCACAAGTAGCAGTCACAATCACAGGTGACAAGTCCAGGATACAGCGTACAAGCCTTAAAGACAGGTCTTCCAGCATTTATTCAGAATATCTCGACCGACTTAGCTGTTTCCAAAGGCTAAAATATCTTCTGACAGAGCATTAAAATGCCTGTACTCTGTAATCAATGCTGTATTAAATTTTGGTCATAATATCTTACGTGGTTGGTAAGAATGTAAGATCTGAGATAACTCAGAACTCAGATATTTTGTAAATGACCTCAAGTATATATTCACCCTTCACAGCAGTTGAAGGGGGTTGTTGTAATTTTCCTTTGAAGAGCTCTCGCTCGTTGTAAAATTCCCAGAGAGAAATAATAGAAAAGGAGAATGGAATTTCCAAAGCATGGTGTATTTGGTGCGTTGTGATGAATGGTGAATGTTGCAGGATTCCAGTTGTTTCATAAAACAATAAGTCTTCTCATATCTCTGTATTACATGTTCTCAAGTCTTTGTTCTCTTTCATCGTTTCAGATATTTTACACTTAATAGCAAAGTAGAAGAATAGTTCAGGACTTAAACCATGATTACCCTGAACTCAAACTGAGCTATTATCTATGTTTTCCTCAGATATAGTAACAGAAGTGTAATTCTTAGTTGCTGCACTTTGAATCTATATCTTTCACTGTGATAGACATTCCCAGGGATTCAAAGTTTGCCCCTGTGACATCTGTCTTTTCTCGTAACCAGTTTGGTGGAAACAGTTAACAACGAGTGAAAATTCTTGAATGCTTTCATTTGTTTGCCTTACCTGTTTCCTGTTTTTGATCAAAATTTGTTCTATGAAACATCCAAATGGCCCTGTAAGTTTCACCAGTTCATCTCAAAGTTTCTAGACGCCTACAGCTACAGACTCCATTGCCCAATGATATTTGACTCTCTGAAAATCACATCACAAGAGATCTGAATGATATTCTTCAACCAAAACACAAACAAAACCAGTGCATAATAGCTAGCCTAAAACCCTATCATAAACAGTTACAAATCATAAAGAGAGAGCCCTCTCTGATCACAATTTGGCTAGAAACAGTGATCCAAAGATTGGTTAGTGGTTACCCCGGCCGTATTCCCTTGGGAGTCATAGGGAACAACCTGGGTGTTAACAGTCTCTTTAGTTTTCCCTAGGAAAACTCCACCAAATCTGGAGAAACTCCAGTTAACCTAGCCAAATTTTACACAATGATAGATTTTTTGGACCTGCCAAACTTCCGCCAACTAAATCTGAAATTAATTAAGTGGTAATCATGGTTTAATTATCATTAAACTCACTTAGTTCATTAAACTCGCGCGGTTAGCGTTAGCATCGACCTTTGGTTATGATGTAAGGTCATATGCTAAGGGGGTTGGCCCTGTGCTTCCCCATCCTCCATGTTCTATCACATTAAATACAAATTGTGCCCATTTTATGTTAAGAAAAATTGGCGTGACATAGTGGTAACACTTGGTGCTTGTGTGGGCTAGGTTGTGGGTTCAACTCTGCCGACCTTCCAATAACATTTTGTCATTGCACACCGATTCTTCTAGGCCTTTGGAGTGGGACACGTGGTGGCCTCTGGGCTTGCCACATGTCCTCTTGTCATTGGTCCTCCCTCATCCAATAAATAAAATTGTTGACCATTCATAAATCACCACTTGGCATGACCTCACTAGCTATTGACAAAACCTTTGACCTGCACAGTCACCTGCCACATCAGCAGTACGAATTGTTGACTGTGCAGTGACTGTAAATTTATTTGCAAAATTCCTCTATTTGGAAAAGTGGACAGAAGTCTTTATCTTTCTCATATGAACTCTATTTTGAGTGAAACGAGTTACGCTGGGACCGTATCGCTGAGAAAGACGCGATCGTTTCGGTTTTGATCGATTCGGAGCACTTTGATTTTTGAGCAATTTTTTGCCCCTAATCCAGATTTTGATCACTTCTTCCCACTGATAGGATTTTGGACCCACAAAAGTTGGTTATCTGATGAGATTTGAATACTATTCTCCTTCCGAAGTTCTATCAATTGATTCTACTTGGAGAGATATCCATGACATCCACTTGGGTTCACTAAAATGCCTTGCCTTGTAAATGGCTTGGCACTTCAACCAATGTTCTCCTTTTGCTGCTGACCCAATCCAATACTTACTGGTTTCTTGCTGATTAAACACCCTTTTGTACCAAATCGATCACTCGGTGCTTGGAAAGCTAACTGATGGCCTTCCCACTGAGAATCGTGTTCCTCCTTTGCAACACATGCATTCGATGCAAGCTTCTCCTTGGAAACCAATTTTCCAAGTTAATCCCATCTGAGTGAACTACAACAATGAGTTCCAATATCAGTAATAACAAGAAAAGAAATGACCATTCTTTTACCTCCACAGTTCCAAATTCCACATCTGGAATAATGCATTTTCCATCTCTTTCACTTGGCATCAACACATCAAATGGTCTACAATGGCTACAATATTTTTTGGCATTTTTGTCCACTTTCACTTCTTTGTTCCATCATCCTCTAGTATTAACATGCTGCTCATGTCATTATTTGAGAATGAAGGCTAATCATGAGCCTCTTGCTCAAGCGTGGACCTTCTAAAATCCTGTGATATCTTGTCACAAGAAACACCATTAACCTTGAAAAACACTTATGCAGGAATATAACTTGACGACCTCTTCCTTTTGCTTCTTCAAAGCAACAAATGTCACATCATCTAAACATCACCATATAATCTTGCATCTTGGTGTATAAACCATTGACTAAACACAAGTTGAGAAAACATGCTTCTTCAAACAACTGACTTTCAAGTCTAGCAAAAGCATGTACAACAACTTGACGATTTACAACAAGAATTCCACATTCTCATGAAACAATTCATCACATCTCCCTTTCATCTTGGAGACAAAATAAACTCTTCCAAGTCGATATAACATACATGTAACAATCAATCGACCACACAAGTCGACACTCATGAATGTGAAAATGATCAACATTCTCAAGTTGACAACATACATGTTAACAAAGCAATCAACCAACACAAGTCAATCACTCATGCATGTTCAAGCATAATGAAACTATTAAAAATTCCACTATTCACACACACAAACTCTCATGCATGTATAACACTTTTCAACTCTCTCACAAGTACAATCACAAGTACAAGAATCCCATTGGTATTTACGAGTACTTAAATAGTTGAAATGACCAAATTTGCTGCAATAAAGTGAGTCAACGTACTCCACTTTCGAACACCTTCCTAGCGTAAACATGCAAGTTCAAGAATGCAACATGCATGCAAATTTGTAGTTGTAAATTTCCATCTTTGTTGCATCTAGGTGAGTCAACATAACTCTAGTTTTCCAACATCTTTCTTCGTGCAATATGCACCATACTTTCAGGAGAAAAGGAATGCATTTAAATAACAAGGAAATGCGTCAATAAGGAAAGATCTGCATCAATTATCAAAAGAAATGCAAGGCCTTAATTGGTTAAGAAATCTAATCATCTCTTTCCAAACCATTTCAATGTCGCTTCTTTCAGCTACACTTCATCATGTGTATCATCCTGACCCACATCAATTATGGAATCCTCTTTTCCATTCTTGCCAAAATCTCTCTCCGCCTTCTTCAAATGTTGTGGATGATTTGTTGGATGCAAAGTCCAACAATTGTCTACAAGATTACCCTGTTTATGGCAATGAGTGCAAAATAATTGCATCTTCTTTTCAACATGGTTTCCATTATCCAATGGACCTTTGGATTTCTGTCTCTTTTGTTTTAAAAGTTCCTAGTGTATGTCTATCCTCTTCCAACACCTCGAAATAGTATGGTTATTCAAAACAGAAAAGGAACATATAAATTTTCTCCAAATCTTATGTGAAGATTTACCATGTTTATCATAATCAAAAGAAACTTTATTAAAGGTAGATTTATACCTTGCACATTCACCTTTGTCACCTTCCTGAGGAGGTGAATTTGATGAGGTAGTGGCTCTCTTTAGAGTACCAACAATGGTTTCAATGACCTTAGAGATTTCAACATGCTCTTGTTTTCCATTTCCACTAGTTGCATGATTATGAGCATCTTCTTGCAAAGTTGTTATAAAAATTTTGCATTCCTCATGAACAAAAAATTCACAAGCTTGAGGTAATGAACATGTAATGAAAGTCCTTCTTGGAACACCTTCATGTGCCTCCTTGGCTTTCGAGCATTCTCCATCATGTTTTCCATAACCAAGACCCAAATACCTAGGCCTTTCCTCAACAACAATTGGCTCAACTATTCTTGTGCATGTTTGCCTAACCCTTTACCTTCATAACCCATCTTCATCAATAATTTGTACCCTATTCCACTAGGGTGTATTTCAAAAGTACCAAAACATTCATTATGAGAGGAAATTGAAGATAAATTCAAATTTCATACCTCATTTTCATGCACATTCTTGGCTAGGGTTTCCTTGGCATCATGGAGTTGAATCTCCATCTCATGCATCTTTTAAAGAAGCTCTTGCTTCTCCTCCTTCATGGTCATCAACTCCTCTTGAAGTATAATGTTCTCCTTCCTATCTTCACTCATATCTTGCACCATATCTCTCATGATGATAAGCTCTTACAACATCTGTAAATCAAAGATTCTTGCTAAGGAAGATGGATTAGAAACATCACTTGTTGAAGCCGCCATCACTCTTGTAATGCATCAAAAAGCTTCACAAAGCTTCAAAAATTTCTCAAAAAAGAAACATCTCAGACCATTCAGCTTGCACACATAACCTTGCACATAGTTAAATTCTCCTTGCACAAATACAAAACCAATAGCTAATTTTCTAGCTAACCTTGGCCAACCATCCCAGGGTTAAAATGAGCTAACAGTGCTCTGATACCGACTTGATTTGAATATTGGGAAAACTTGTTAATGCTATGTAAGCTCCCTCATCAGTGTTAAAAAAATGTGTTTAGGATCGTCTCAAATTAACCAAAATGTGAGGAATTATGTGTCAAGTGTTAAGTTTCTTTTATGAGAAATTTATGAGGTTAATTAGCTATTTGAAACACATATACAACAAGTAAATTGTAGAGAAGTAAAACACAAAAAAGTCATAACACAAATATGATAAAGGAGTTCACCCCTCCTGGGCTACATCTCCTTGGACCTGCTTCAATGGCTAGGCTCTCTTTGGATTAATGGCCAATTCTCTTATTACATGCACATGCAGTGCTCCAATAGCTTTGCAACCTACTCCATTGGATTCAAAAGACCCAAAAACCATAAACATGAATATCCAAGCTCTGCAAGTGGGCTCTAGCTGATCTAGGCTTGACCTCCTCTCTTGGTGGCCCTAATCTTCCTTAAACTTCAATGTAGCAAAATCACGTACATAATTGCCTTTTTGCCTCTACAACATATTCCATTGTATTCAAAGCATCTAAATAATTTAGGAATGAATCCTCTTGAGCCAAAATTGGTCAAACATTGAAGTAATTATGGTCTCTTTAGTTTTCCCTAGGAAACTCCACCAAATCTAGAGAAACTCCAGTTAACCCTGCCAAATTTGGCGCAATCCCAGATTTGTTAGACCTACCAAACTGTCGCCAACTAAATCTGAAATTAATTAAGTGATAATCATGGTTTAATTCATTTTAAACTCACTTAGCGCATTAAACTCGTGCAGTTAGTGTTAGCACTAGCCTTTGGTTATGAGGTAAGGTCACATGTAGAGGGGGCTAGCCCTCTCCTTCCCCATCTGCCATGTTCTATCACATTAAATACAAAATGTGCCCATTGTATGTTAAACAACAATTGGCGGGGCATAGTGGTAATTCTTGGTGCTTGTGTGGTCTAGGTTGTGTGTTCGACTCCACTGGCATGCCAATAACATTTTGTCATTGCGTGCTGATTCTGCTAGGCCTTTGGGGGGGGGACACATAGTGGCCTCCAGGCTTGCCACATGTCCTCTTCTCATTGGTCCTCCCCCGTCCAATAAAAAAACAACCAACGCATCAAACTATTGATCATTCTTAAAGCGCTACTTGGCGTGACTTCATTGGCTGTTGACCAAACCTTTAACCTGCGCTGTCACATGCCATGTTAGCAATACAAACTGCTGATTATGCAGTGATTGTAATCTTTTTTGCAAAATTATTCTCTTTGGCAAAGTGGACGGAAGTCTCTATCTTTCTCATACGAACTCCATTTTGAGTGAAATGAGTTGCGTTGGGATCATATCACTGAGATGGACGTGGTCGTTCAGGTTTTGATCGATTATGAGAAATTTGATTTTTGAGCAAATTTTTGCCCCTAATCTAGATTCTGATCATCTGGGTTTTGAAACCAAACTTTGTAGATGACTATGACTATTATAAGACACAAGGGAATCCACAAATATTTAAGAAAAATAAATTACAATAGGCTAAAAAATTGACCCACTAGGATGTCCCCAGTAGACTTTCCAATTCTGTTTAAGAGAAAATTTTGCCTACAATAGTAAGTTACTTTAATCCTAGCAAACTTTGCCGAAAGCTTGCCAATACAATTTCTTTGAATGAAGAAATGAAACAAAAGAAACTAGACAATCCCAAGCGCATTCCGAATGATGAGAAGAAGGTAGTTGACATAACGTTTAATGCTATATCCTTATCTCTATTTGATGATGCCAACTCTAAGAAGATTTCCTTCGAGATCTTTTCTCGAGGATATCCTATATCACCTGCACACAAAGAATGAAACCAATACAATCTTTCTGCAAAACAATATTAGTGCAACATAATATGTTAATCACAACAAATACAATAAACCATGAATAATAGATAATGGGGAAAATCTTCATTATTACTGTCGTTGAATAGAACTAGTGTACATCGGTGAGTTCTCCAGGTCTCTTCCCTTGATTTTCTCCGTAACCTCTAACAATGTAAACTATCAAATGGGAACTCTGAACTCAAAAAGAGAAATCTAGCCAAAAATCACCAAAAACCATGAAAAAATAACCCGAAAATGAATAGTGTTGATATATATATATATATATATATTTGTGGTAAAATTTCAATATTTTTTAAAAATGTAAGTAAAAGTCAATTTTTTTGTGAAAAAACACCCTGCAAATGAAATTGTTGATGTTGAAATAACGGGTGGTAAATTTTCAACATTTTTTAGCAATGGCATCAAAGATAAAATATTATGGTTTTGCAAAACCTTAAAACTCCAATGATTTTCAGGTATGACATTAAAGATAAAATATCACACCTTTGAAAAACCTTAAAATTCCAACAATTTTCGGCCATGGTGTTAAAGATAAAATATTTATAACTGTTTTCAACTATAGCATTAAAGATAATACCATGACTCAGAAAAACCTTTGATAACTTTTTAACCATGGAATTAAAACTAAAGATCATGACTACAGAAAAGCTTAAGTTTTCAACATATTTCAACAATGGCATTAAGAAAAAATATTGTGACTAAAAGAACTTTAAAGATGAACTCCTAAATGAAAGAGTTATTATACCAAGAATAAATTCTTTTTTAAATGCTAAAAATATAATGATTTTAAAATCATAGCCTAAGACAACTTGACACATTGCAACAAAGATTTAAAAATCAACCATCAAATTGACATGCAGTGTAGGCATACTGAACTCATTGTGATGAAAACTTAGAAGCTAACCATGAAATTGACACATTGTGAGGGAAACTTGAGCCATTATAATGAAAACTTTAATATCAACTATTAGATTGATACGTAATGAGATCAAGATGCTATCCGAGGATCGACATGGGCCCTATAGAAAAAATAAAATAACACAAAATAGTAAATAATTAAAAATGAAAAATATAGAAGAAAACAAAAATTAAACATTGAAAATAATAAAAATTTAAAACTAAGACTATATATATTAAAAAAAAACAAAAAAAATAAAAAAATTTGAAATTTGAAAAAAAATAAAATAATAACAAGTAAATAGAAATATATATTAAAACTTAAAAATAAATTAAAAAAACATGGCAAAAAAAAGAAATATAAAAAATATCTAGAAAAAAGACAAAAAGACAAAAAGACAAAATCAAACATAAAAAATATTAAAAGAAAAACAAAACTAATTTATAGAAAATATAAAATGAAGAAAATATAAAAAATTAAATACAAAATAAAATATTTTGAAAAAATATAATTTAAGGAAATTAAAAAAAAAAATAACACAAGAAATAGAAACAAATAATAGTAATACCTAATTAGATGATGATGATGATGATGATGATGATGATGATGATGATGATGATGATGATGATGATGATGATGATGATGATGATGATGATGATGATGATGATGATGATGATGAAGAATTAAATAAAATAAAATAAAAAAACATTAAAAAACAATTTAAAAGGAAAAAAATTAAAAGAAAAAGAAAAAGATAAAAAAAATATTTAAAAAAATAAAAATAAAAATAAAAATAAAAGAATTAAAAAAAAATAAAAAACATAGCGCCATGGGCCCTAAGTGGGGCTTCAATTCTGGGCATCAGCCTTGCCCCACCCTCGACTCGTGGGGCGCTTGCCTAGGCGAGAGGGAGTTGCACCTCACGCCTACCCATGCGCGTGACCCAAGTCTAGGCCCGCGAACACACGGCCCTAGGTGAGGCAAGGCCATCAACCAAGCAATGCTTATATATCAACTAAATAAAAACATATATTAAAAAAATAAAAAAATAAAAAAACATAAAAAAACAAAAATTGAAAATTGAAAAAAAAAAATAATAACAAGTAAATAGAAATATATATTGAAACATAAAAATAAATAAAAAAACATGGCTAAAAAAAGAAATATAAAAAATATTTAGAAAAAAGGCAAAAAAAAAAAAAAAAAAATCAAACATAAAAAATATTAAAAGACAAACCAAACTAACTTACAAAAAAAATATAAAATGAAGAAAATATAAAAAATTAAATAAGGAAAAAATATTTTGAAAAAATATAATTTAAGGAAATTAAAAAAAAAAAATAACACAAGAAATAGAAACAAATAATAATAATAGCTAATTGGATTATATATATATAAAATAAAATAAAAAACATTAAAAAATAATTTAAAAGGAAAAGCATTAAAAGAAAAAGAAAAAGATAAAAAAATATTTAAAAGAATAAAAATAAAAATTAAAGAATTTTAAAAAAATTAAAAAACATGGCCCCACGAGCCCTAAGTGGGGCTTCAATTCCGGGAATCAGCCTTGCCCCACCCTCGGCTCGTGGGGCGCAGGCCTAGGCAGGAGGAAGTTGCACCTCACGCTTGCCCATGCGTGTGACCCAAGGGCTAGCCTAGGCCTGTGAACATGCGGGCCCTAGGCTGGGCAAGGCCATCAACCAAGCAATGCCTAGGGTCTATGGGGTCGTAGACTTGGACGAGGGGAGCTGCAAAAAACTCGCCCCACTAAGGCACGTCACCCCATGGGCCCTAGGCAGGGCTAGACTGACTCTCGCCCAAGGCCCTTAGGGCCGCCATTTTTTATTTATTTTATTTTAATTATTTTTTAAAATAATATGTTTTTTATTTTTTTTTATTTTTTTGTTTTAATGGTTTTTTTTCAATTTAATTTTTTGTCATGTTTTTTTATTTTTATTTTTATTTTTATTTTTTTTCCAAAAAAAAATTGTTTTAATGTTTTTATTATTTAATGTTTCTTTTTTTTAATAATTTAATTGTATTTTTTATGTTTTTATTTTTATTTTTAAGGTTTTTTATTTTTATTTTTTGAATCGTATGTTTTGGTTTTTTTTAACATATTTTTTTATTTTTTATTTTTATTTTTATTTAAAATTTTATTCGAGTCATTTTTTTTGGAAAAACAAAAACTTCAAATAACATCATCTTTTGGATCTAAAAATCATAAAATTTGTTATTTTTCCAACATTTTTTATTTAATTTTTTCATAAAAAAGTTTTTAGTTAACATGTCAATTTTAGTAAAAGGGTCGTGAAATACGT
Organism: Pinus tabuliformis; assembly: GCA_031772625.1. NCBI lineage: Eukaryota > Viridiplantae > Streptophyta > Pinopsida > Pinales > Pinaceae > Pinus > Pinus tabuliformis. The sequence goes on from CM062809.1 coordinate 621,358,783, forward strand.
ATTTTTTTAATTATATCTATATGCAAAATGTGTATTTTTTGTTCAGTTTTTAAAAATATTATTTTTTAGTGACAATTATTTTATGTGTATTGAAGTATTAATTGATAATATAAATATTTAAAAAAATTCTAACTTCAAAATATTAATGTTATTATTTTTTTTAAACTTTGCAAAAAGAAATTGAAAATTTCATTATAAAAAACATTGTGAAAAAAATGAAAAAACACATGTTCGGAAAACTTTTAAAAAACAAGCATCTTAGAATGAAAAGAAATAACAAGAATAAGACAACTTGAAAAATGATTAGATAATCAATATTTAAAAAAAAAATGTGCCAACTTAGGACATAAGAAAATTTAAAGTGATAAAAATATGCCTTAAAAAAATGTTGATGCTTTTCAAAATCCACACGGAAATCACCAACATTTAAAAAAAATCCACACTTAGTACATTAGAAACTTTAAAATGTGAAAATAAGCCCTGTATAAAAAGGGGCTGACGTTGCATCAATTCTTTTCAAAATCAAAATGAAAATCACTAACATTTTAATAAAAATGTCCATACTTGATATATAAGAAAATTTGAAGTGTCAAAAATATGCTAAAAAAAGTATATTCTGAATCAACACTTTTCAAAATCAGATGATTTTTTGCTACCTCAAAAAACAGATACTTAGTATAGTTCCCGTTTGATATTTTATATTGTTATATATGCTCACTGGTGTGGAAGGACACTTTTATCATCATCATAATACTAACAAAATTTCAAAATAAGTTCCTTTCTTCTCCTTTGTGACTAGTGAAGAGCTTCATTTATATAGATTTCCTTATGATAGGCCTTCATTGCACCTAGACACTTTCTTGATTGTATCAAGGTGATGATTAAGATAGACCAAATCAATCATTAATTTAATCAACAATTATTATTTTAACCAAAGTTGTTATATTAGACCAAATCAAAACTTATCTAATCAAAATCTCGCATTGTTTCAGAGCTCTGGTGTAGAGAGGGTATTTTTGGCCTTTTGTTTTAGTCTCCAACACTAGGAGGGAGCATTGTTTGGCCCTCTAGTTCAATTCCTACAAATGAGAAGGATCATTGATCCCTAAAGCACTTGAATTTTGATGTTTCACCCTTCACAAATTGATCCTATGTCTTGGAAAAGGATGTGGCTTTCTTCTTTACCCCAGGGAGTGGATTTTTGAGCTATAACATTGTCAACCCAGGGTTTGTACAAACTTAAGAGGGGTTGATAGTATATGTGCAATAGGAACTATCTCTTTTTCTTATTGATTTGTATGTAGGTGGAAATACTGAAACAAAAGCTACATGTACATAGACCAAGTTGACTAATCTATGCTACTGGAAAACTGTAATTGTGGGAAATAACTTGCTAAAAGGAAAATGGCATGCAAATCTAGGCTACTTGCAATAAAGGAAGGAACACTTGCACACTTCTACATTGTTTTCAGTGAAACAAAATCACACTTGCACACCTCTATGTTATCATGTAAGGAAAGAATAACACATTGTTGAAATGCAAGCATGTAAATTATAAACCGTAGTTTTCAAAAAAAGTAGATCTCGAAAGAAAACTAATCAAAGCATCAATAAGGTCTATCTATCTCCAAGTTCCATTATTAGGGTAAGAGTGTTGTAATATATCAAAGAAGACAAATAAATATTTTATTTCAAATCTTAGTGAGCTTGGAAGGATGATTATTAACTATTATAGGATTCCTTATTTTGCTACAAGAGATCGTCCATAGAGCAAGTAACCAAAAAAAATGTGAGTTGGAGAAGCAAACAAGGTATAGAGGAGTTGGAAAATGACAAAATAAACTTGTTCAGAGAATAAAGACATCTGGTTGCAATTTTAACCTAGCAAATCTCGAATTTGTGGGTTTCTTATAGCTGCAAAATAGGTTGAAGTGCAAGAAATAGTAAAGAGTGAATAATGAACAACAAATGAATAGAATAAAATGGAATGAATTAAGTGCAAAGTGAAAATGACATTTAAATAGTGTAACCACTGCAACGATTATTACCAAGCGATGAAATAAATTGCAAGAAAAGATTCTTCATGAAAAATCCCTAGTTAACCATACATGAATGTTATGAACATAAATAAATTTTAGAAATACTTTGCAAAAGTGAATAGATGCATAAAAATAAAAATAAAAGAGGGATCTAGAGCACCTTGGTGTGGATCCTAACCCAAGAAATCTGCAAACGCTTAGAAGAAAGTCGTACTAGGAGCTGAAATCATTTTTCACTTCCATTAACTAAAAAAAATGTGTGTACATTACAGAGTTACAAAACTTGTAAGATACATGTTGATTGACCATGTTCTATTTCCAACTCTAAAGTACAAATTATTTATTGATTCTGTGGCTAAAATAGGTGGTAGTGCTTCTTCACAGCTAAAACCTTAATTTTGGCCCTTGCAGCTATCTTCCCTAATGAAATTGTGCAATTTTCCTACCTTTAGCACCACAAGAGAGGCCATGTGTTGCACTAAGTTCTTCATTAGCCATATTCATGGAGGTTCATTGTGGCTTGACAAAGAATATCCCATCCACATTGAGGATATTTACAAGTATACAAGATTGTTTCCATATGGTTTAGATGTTTCTTCTACATTCCAGATTGTTTCTAAACAGAGAAAAAAGAAGGGTGACAATAACTTATACTCAAAATATGACGCTCAAGATAAAGGACATGGTCTTGCTATTAACATGATAAACAGTCCTTGAATCAAGTTTTCATGCCATATCATTGCAGAGAAAGTTATGTGACATTACACCAAAGGTGAGTGTACCTTAGACGTTATTTCTATTATTGATTCTTACGATTGAGGAGAGTCATTGAATTGGTGTAGTTATCTATTGAATTAGCTTTTTGAAGCTTGTGAAGATGTATTTAAGTGGGAAACCTACTTTATCTATGGTTATTTAGTCATTGTGATTACTATGATGAAGTGGCACATACCTGAAGGTAGAGAACCAACTAAAATTGCTAAGGACCAACCAATTTCTCTTGCCTATGCTCCATGGAAAACTTATGTCAATTTTTCTAATAGAGCTTTTAACGAGCAAGCTTTTGAAAAATAGTACACTAAAATGGTGCATGTTATAGAAACATTGACTAGGGTACCAAAACCTATTTTGGATAAATATTCTCATCAAATTTGGTTCAAGATAAGTTATGGCCATACCTACATCCATCCTAAAATCATTGTTTCTAATATATTCAAAATGTGGTTGTTTCCATAATGAGGTATTGTCTTAGCCTAGAGTCCAGTGTAAGCATCAAGAGGGAAACATGATTTATTCCCTAGATGCAATACAAACTCGTAATTCATTTGTAGATGTTGCATCATCTTCTAAAAGCCACACAAGTAGGATCTCCAACTAGACGGTGTTGAAGAAGTTCCAGGAATGCATGTTTCTTGTTTGAAATACTATGTCTGAAGCCATGTCTATGGTAAGGTCTACCACATCTACTTCAGAAATTCCAAATGTTTTTCCTCTTAGTGGTTCATCAATCAAGCCGCCAGTAGTACCATTTGTCATTATGAGTCCCATGCTTGTTTCTCCTCCCATAGTCTCTATTACTCTTCCATCCACCTTTGGACCCTTTTATTTTGTTCAAACTTTTTTTTAAACCCACCTGCATCTTCAACTTTCTCTTGTTGTTGACCTTACTGATGATGAGCCAAAAGACCCTGTTGAGGGAACTAAAATAGTTGAGGAACCCTATAATCCTTCTCCTATTCAATCCACATATTCCCTTGATTAGTCTCCATATACCACATCACAATATGTCATTATTTCTAATGTCCATGATGTTGGAAACACTGGTGGTGATATGGGTGAAATGGATATTGAATCCACTCACAAAGATACCATACAACAAACCACAATTGGACTTGAGTTGCACAAAAAGGTAGTCATAGTGTCACCCGTGAAATCGCCATCCAAGTTGTAGTAGGACCCTAGTACAGTTCTTTCAGCTTCCCAGGTTGCTGAGTTTAGTTAAGGCCCTACTCAATGTTGAGAAGTCTTACATTTAGTTGCACAATCCCGGGACATCATTCCTATTTTTCCGCCAAATGTTTTTGATAAGATTCAAGATGAATTTGAGTAGAGTCAGGAGAAGGAAACTTTGCCTCGGGGACACTGAAAAATATGTTGCTAGTAGTCAACTCCTACAGGCTTGATTCCCTTTAATTGATACTTTGCCTATAGATGATCTTCATAGTTTGTCCTTATCTGAGCTACTTCAACTAATTAGAACTTTTGCACTGCAAATAGAAGGATGATAAAATGAAATGTTCTTTGTTCATGAGAAACAACAGCAGCAACTTATTGTTGTGACCAAGGAACGTGACTAGTTGAGAAGTCAAAAGGAATAATTATAGAGGAATATTGAAGACATTAATGTTATATTCTAGCATATATGGCCAACAATTTCCAAAGTTGTGCCTAATGCTCCAGAGGATTTTTCTATGTGTCAACCAATTGAGTATTGCAACTTTGTTGAATTCACTTGTAAGGAGTTTGTTGCTGACAACAGAGAGTTGTGACACAATATTGTTGAAATGCGTAGAGAACTCTTGAATCTAGTTCATCAATTTTCTCAACAGACTGCATAATAAATTGAGCATAGATATTCATACGCAAGAATATTAAACATATCATGAATGGCTACCAAGAGTTTTTTTAACAAGTGTAAGATTGGCCTAGTCTCATTGTTAAGAAGAACCATCCTTTTTACCAGTTGTGGCAACAAACTCAATGGTTGTTTGAGCAAGAAATTACTACTACTGACCACCACCAGCAAGATTTCCTTGAATCAGGCTGAAGTACTAGAGAAACAAATGCACCAACTAGAATTGGAGTTACATGCCATTAAATTTGTATTATGTGATATTTAGCCTCCAACACGAAAACACTTTATATACATGAAGAAACTACACTCTGGTGCTGATACTAAATGGAAAACCATCCTGATGGTTTGTCTTGAGAATCCTACAACGAATATTATTATTGAGTTTGTTGATAAATTTGTTGCATTTCTCGCTACTTGGAAATACACAACTACAGAGTATGTTGATTTTGAAGCCTAGGTTCTACATAAAATGCTAGAATTAGGTCCTTCATTTGAAGGAAACAAAGAAAAGAAGGGAGTAGATGAAGTAATAGAAGAAATAGAAGAACTATTTGTAGAAGTAGTGCAACCGAAAACAAAGTCAAGTGTGTAGCCAAAACAATGACTCAAAAGAAAGTAAATGGATTGTGGTTGGGGCCTGTTGGGTCCTTATTTTTTTAAGGGTTGTAAGAGTGGCCATTGAAATTAGAAATTTAAACTACCAAACCATCCAGAAGTTGAGAACAAGAAAATGAGAGTGGCAAATAAAAGTTAAAAGTGGTTATCTTGGGACCTGGAAAATCCACAAAAGATGAATCTACGCACTAGATTTTCAAGGAATTGAGATGATAAGGATTAAAGCACATAGATTTTTTGAAATTGGAATAGATCAAGCAGACATGATCAAAGTGGGAAAAGTGGACTAGATCAAGCAAGTGAGATCAAGGAAGAAAATCTATAAAAGGCCCACGAAGAATGAGTTAAGAGAGAATTTTCCTAGTCTATGTTGAGATGTTGTCAGAATGAAACCTTTGTGACTATTAATAGATTATGAATTAGCCTTAATAATCCTTGCTCTAATATATGTTTTGAAATATCTTGCGCACTAACGTGGATCTGCATTGTAATGGTCTAGTTTATTAATAAAATAAAGTGATGTGGGTTAACTCTACTTATGAATCTATGGAATCATTGGTTTGGATGTGTCCATTTAAAATTTTCCTTTATGATGCATTGATTGTTTTCCCTAGAATTCATTACCCCGAATATATTTATTTCAGTTATGATTTCTAAATAATTCTTCCACTGATGTATACATCTTGATGTAATGAATTATATGTGCGATAATATAATCCTTGGTATTATTTTTTGATCCCTTCTACCTTAATTGTCTCATAATGCCTCGGTGAGACGTTTCTCCCTCATGGAGGAATAAAAAGGTTACTGTCATGCTAGAATACAACATAGCCCTTTGTTGGCGACTAGAGGTTGAAATCTAGGTCTACCAAGCCTAATTTTGTGCCAACACTAGGTCACCTTGCAACAGTAGGAAGGGGCATTGAATTCTCTGAGCCAATCGAATTGAGAGCCTCCTGCAATAGGGAACAAGTCCCACTAATATCTCTCATTGGATCTCCTTCAAATATATGAAAAAACTCTTCAAAATCCTACACAATAATCATTTTAGGCAGAGAATGAATGAAAAAACTCATTGATTCTCCTAAGAACTCATTAATCTAGGAAAGTGCGTCATTAAGTGCAAAAAGGTAGGTTTAATATAGCCTTGATGTGCCTAGGAGTGGGTAGATGGGCCTTGTATTTTATCTATTCTTGTGTCCCATCATAACACCCTAATAGAATTGTTGTTGAACCTTTGAGAAACTTCGTCTTCTCTCCCCTCCTCTTTCTCATTAATCTCACTGATAACCTATTTGACATCCCAAGTTGAGCTAGAGGTGGTTGTATCTCCATTTTCCTTTATGAGCTTCCATTCCCTGGATTCCTCTTCTTGACTATGATGTTCTCAGAGCCCTAGTAGCATATTTTGGGTGGATCAATTGTCCTTCTAAATCAAAATAGCTAATCCAACTCACACATAAATTATCAATCCAAGTAGGCCTTTTGTTTCAAGGCTATCATACAAATTATATGCATGAAAAGTGGTAACTAGCAGTGATGAAATCTCAAAACCAATCATTGTAATGTCACTCTCAACACTCAAAACACACATTTTTTAACACTCCAAATCTTCCTCACACTTTTAGAAAAGAAATACACCAATTGCAGAATAAATCACACTCTAACACACAATCACTCTTATTCAAAAGAAACAAAACTCCTGAAAACGTTTCAATCATTCAAGAAATTGTTGAAACACCCATTCAATGAAAAACAAACCAAAGAACTATAATAGTAATCAAATAACTAACACACTAATGAAGGGACTAGTCTAGGACCTATGTTGTTACGCAATGATAGACATTATAATTCAAAAACTACCTAATGCGTGAATAAGATCTATAACAGTAATAGTAAATCATACATGAATCCCAACTTCGTGGAAATAAATAAACTACTATAATACCTCTCTAATTAGTTATCCCTACTAAGAAGGAGGGCCCTTCCTCCTTAGAAAGGGCTAGTGAATTATGCATCACGCAAGCTAATTAAAATAAAGGTATGAAGCCATGAATGGTAGAAATCTACATTAAGTAAAACTTACAATACAAGATTACAATGTTGGTACTCCCTCCTCTTATCTCTATTCATGCCTCATGGGAAGAAAGTACATTCTTTTATAGTTTCAAAATACAAAATAGGGAAATATCATCATAAGGATCTCTTGATTCTCATGTGATCTAAATCGAGAATATATAATAACTATGTTTTAAGGAATTATCCTAGTAGAAACAAAGTTGTAATAGGTTTTCTAAGTTACAATTATTTATCAATAAGGAATCCTAATTGTTTCAACTGATTCAACTACATTGTCCATAAATGTCTCCTTTCAATGGTAGAGCTATCTATGACCTATTGTTTGTGAAAATCAATCTTCACTAGTAAGAATAAGAGAACAGCGTATCCCAAATAAGCTCAACGTGTATCAATAGCATTAACTAATTGTTCGTTCCATTCTTAGCAAGAAAAAGCTAGGGAGGTATTGTCCTATAACAACATCTCAACAAACAACACAACCTGAAACAAACCTTCATAAATTCATTGATAAACTAGCCTAAACCAGTTAGCTTTTATGTAAAATTACAAGCAAAACTAGATAATAAGGGAGGCATACAAAAAGGAAACATACTTTAGTTAATGATGGTTGTCAGAGTAACAAGGCATGGCTTCAGAGTCAAAATAGCAAGAAAAGGTAGGAAACGTTTTGCGTCCCAACATCTCCCCTCAACTTAAACATCTGCATGTCCTCATGCAAACCCTTATAACTAATTTTTAGTATACTGTGAATGGAACTTTAAAAAATCAAATTCTCATTTTTTTCTTCAAATTTTGCTTTGTACCCTCAAGAAACAAATAATTCCACTTCCCACCACTTATCATATATTTGGTATGGGTGTTGATAGTTGTAACAAGAATCCAAATATGGGGATATCTAAACTTGAGTCCATACCAAGCAGACCCACTTTTTCTAATACACTCCACATGTTGAGATACTTTGGAAGGTGCATGTACAAAATTTTTAAATTTGTAAGGGTCCTCTTTCCTTAATTCCTCCCTGTAGGCTTCCCATCTAAGCTTGCTTCCTTCAAATGTGTTTTTTCTTATCACTTTGATACTCCTGAGACAACATTCCAGAACCATGTTCCTAAACCCCATTAACATCCTTTTAGTGGTTGTCTATTTCCACATTTTATTATATGCCACAAAAACTATTTACATGAGTGCTAGATCATCTCTAATAACAAGTCTCACAACTTCCTCATTTGTTTTTACAATATTTCACGCAAGCTTCTGGCTCACTTGATTTTGCATAAATGACATGAAGGCCCTTAGTTGAACATCTCCAACATACAGTGTAATATTAAAAGTTCTCGCTCCAAAATAATCATATTCATGTAGATACAATTCACACAATAGATTTTGTTCTAAAAATTTGGCCTTCTGGAAAGTTTCCATGAAAGCTTAAAATTCCCTTACTACATATGGTCGTTTCTCTTTAATTGTTGAAAATTGGAAGAGGGAGATTTTTTCTTGCAGATACAGGGAGTAGGAAGGAGAAGGATTTATGTAACTCAAGTCATTCTCTTCAAGCTCATACATCAAGTCCTTTTCTTGTTGTAACAAATTTACTTCTTCCTACAATTCTCCTACATGCAGTATTGTTTTATTCCTTTCGTCCTTAATCTTTACCAAGTCTCGACCCAAAAAAATTTCAGCCCAATCATTTTGATATTGTCAACAATATCCTTATGTTTTCTCAGAGATATATTTTTTCTTTTCAATGATATTGTGAACCTCTTCCATCTATCTAACTCCTCAAGAAGACATAACGATTTCAATGGATCTTCATATTTTGATGGTTTTGTATATATTTTTGTTATAGTAGTAGACTCAACATCTCTCTACAATGTTTCTTCATTTCCCTTGGCCCTATGTTGCACTATCTTAGTTGTTGGTTCTTATGGAGAAGTAACATCACTGATAGGTTCTTTTGGAGTAATGGATTGGTTTATTTTAGTCTGATATGTTTCAAAAACTAGTTGCTGTGAAGTAGTAGAATCATTAATAGGTTCTTGTGGGATAACACATTGATTTTCTCTGTACCACTTTGCTTCAGTTTCTGGTCCTTATGTAACAACAACATCAACATCAGGTTATTATGGAATAGTGGTTTTGAAATCCTCATCATATTCTTCTACTTGAATCCACATCGAAACAACAATTGGCTCCTCACCACCTACCTCCTTAAGTATTTATCTATAACCCTTGCATATTTTTCAGTTATGTCAACATGTGACAACATTTACACCATCTCTACTAGGGTTTCCAACCCTATTTGTTTCTTAAATTGTTTATTTTTTCTAAGCATGACAAGTTATTTCTTGAGGTTTTCATTTTCCTTTCTTAATTCATTAATTTTTCGAGTGAGAGGATTAGCTTTAGACTTACATAGTGAAATGATTGTTTCTTTTTCCAACGTGGGTCCTTCTTTCTTTCCTTCACTCGACTATTCCTCTAGTTCCTTTAATTATATTGTAGTAGCATGGTGTTACAGATCCATTTGGGCACATCACTCCCATCATCCAGATTAGTGTTTTAGGGCTCATCAAACCCTAATTTCAAATGCTACATGCTCTAAACAAGTCACCCCTTTGAATGCCTCCTTCCCAGACAGTTTCATGACCTGAAGACATCCAGAAATAACCTCTAGAGGGACCAACGTAGGTAGGCCCATGTAAGGGTGCGTTGCAGAGCAGTTAAGTCCATGCCAGGGTACTTTTCGAAGCACATAGCCTTTCTTTGACCTGCGATGGGCGAGATTGAGCGAAATTCACATGGTGTTTGGGGAATATTCTTATCTCTTGGAGTCATCTAGAAGTTTCCCACACTTATCAACTCCTATGAGCTCAAAAATGGATGTAGGAATGAGTTAAGATGCATCCTATCCTCTCATTCCTTCCTCCATGGAACTAATTCTAAGTATGGAAGGCCATTCAATAGCTCCATTTATGACATAACTTCCTTCATCTTCTTATAAATTGAGCACTCATCTAAGTGATCAAGGGCCGATTTTGATTAATTATAAGGAGATAATGTTAGTTTGAGATTTGAGACTATTGTAAGTGTCGTTATGTTTCCGTAATGTCATTCTTATGATGTGATGTGGATGGAACCAAAGCTGGAGGAGTGACTTCGAATCAGACTTGATGGTTGTAATTCCTTCTTCTATTCATTAAAGTATTTGAACCTTTTTCCCATATGTTTTTATTGTTAAATAATGCTTATATGTGTGAAATGTATCTGATTCCATTTACTTGTATTGAATAGATCTTTTTCTTTGATCGGTTCTTTGTCTTCTGTTTGTGTTTACAGGTACTTCTCAAGCGTGTTAAGTATGGGAAGGAGTGACATGATCGATACAAAGGAGACAAGAGGAAAGCGGAACTACAAGTAGGTCTTCTCATCTTCTTTGTCTTATCTATTGCTTATAGGAAAAGGCTAAAGTGCTTTAAATTGTTGTTCTAGATATGGCTACTTATCTAGGGAGTTAGTATTTATCCGTAGATACCAAATTATCCAAAACAAATTTACGACTCCACTAGGGAACGATCATTATTCCAAGTAGCTGATCCACATCCTGGGACACTCTAACAGACCTTACTTCCTTTCATTGATTGGATTTCAGCATTGTTGAAGTGTTATTTGGTCAAAAATTGAGGTTAGATGACTCTTGAGTGGCCTCTCAGGAATCAATGCAGGCTTGGTCAGGGGACAATGCTCTGCAGAGCACCTTTGAGTGAGAGACAGTGCTCTGCAGTGCAGTTTGGCCCCCTTTGACCTGCGCTGATCCACCTTAGGGAAAATTTTCACCTTTGGATTTGTGTTTTTCTCCAAATTTCCTTTTGTTTATGCTTGCTGAAAGATCAATGATTGTAGTATGTCTCTAAGATCAACTTTAATTTCCTCTTTCTAGCCCTCCTTTGACTTGATTGATTAAGGTTTCTTAAATGATTCCTTTTTCATTATCAATTCATTGTCAAAGTTAGATTATAGTCGATTAATATTTGTTTGAAAGAAATCATTGTAAAAGTATTCTTTTCCTTCGAAACTGAACTGTTGTAAAGTCTTCGTTCTTATAAAACGATTGACTGATTATATGTGTATTAGTTTCCTTTTGTTCATCATAACATTAAGGGATTCAAAAAGGAAAACTTGCATCGTTCATATTGTAGTTTGTGAATGCTTGAAAGGAATAGCTAGGGAATTTTCATTAGATGTGCTCTTTGCTCTTTGTCAAAGATCTTATTTCTCTATCCCTAGTAGCTAAGGTTTTCATTGTTCAATTGAATGAGAAGAATGCTTATCATATTAGTTGCATTTCAAGAATTGAAAACATACATCATGTGGTGAACCTTGAAGGCAAACTCTAAATAAGATCAACTTAAAATTTATCTGAATTTACCTAATGGAGCATTGTCACTTAACGAAAAACATTTAGAGGTCTAGGCTAGAGATGTGTTCTGGCATCGTAAAACATAGCAGCTATTGCTAACTTGTCTGTAATACATCCTGAGTGTGATACCTCATTCCACATACGTGAGTATATCATAGCTCGTCTATGTACCTTCGGGTATATAGGGCAGTGTTACAGTACGTAAAGTATATGGGAATGCTCTCACTATGCAGTTTTGCATTAGATAACACTAATACAGATTGGGCCTCCACGTACTTTTAGGTATATATGGGAGGAAAACACTAGGTTTCCATCCATCCTTAGGTAACTGAGTCGGCTACCTTGTACACTATGATACACCGAACACAACATTCGGGGAGATTGCCTACCCATACTTCTCGGTTCACTGGGAGGTATTCTGCAGTTCACAGTTTCTTGGTAAACCTTTTGCCTAGATTATCCTTTTTTTTTGTTATGTTACTTTGAATAAAATAAATTTAATTGACTGCGGATAACATCCTCCATGCTCCCTCCTTAGTTGGTCTTAGGTTGAGACATATGGCAACAAATCTGAAGTCCACCGATCAAGAAATTTCTTTTGATGGGAATCCTAGTCCCTTTCCTCCTTTTGGAAATATTGGTGCTCCATTTATGGCTACATTTTCCCTTTCAAGATTTACCATTGGCTTGCTAGTATGGTTGTTTTCAACCTCCTTGGTTCAAAATGTTGTGATTTCTCTGTAATCAAGTACTCTTCCAACTAGGAAAAATCAACCTCCAGTTGATCCTAAGGTTGACCCTTTGCCTTCTTCCTCAGTTGTTTCTTCCTCCCCTTCTTCCTCTTCACCTGATGAAAGTGTTGGTACTAATAACCAGGTGGCTAAGAACAATAAGAAAGGGAATAAGAAGAAGAAGAAGAAAATTCAGCAGAGGGGCAACCAAGCAACCATTGCTTTGAATGCAACATCTGATGAGAAACTGACCATCAAGCCTCACAAAGTTTGATATCCATGCAAACTTTGTGCGGGAGACCATCTTATTCTAAATTGTTATGGTATTTCTCATATCTTACAAGAATGGTCCTCTCGTTCACATCATCCTGTGTCATCAACTTCTGGAGATCATGTTGGTGACACATCATCAACTAGTGGTAGTAAAGTTTATGGAAAGAAGGGTAAAGTTAAGTTTCCTTATAGGTTATGTGAAGGGAATCACCCCATTCACCTTTGTCCCTATCTAGATGAAGCCAAAAAAGTGTTGGATAACCGTCCTACTTCACCACAGTGACTTCCATCTGGTTATAGGAGACGCTCCCTTAATCCTTCACTAGTTGATGAATTGACTGACCAAAATCAATTGTCGGTCAAACCCACTCTCTTTGAAAGTGATTCATATGAGTCTATACCTGACCCAAATCAATAGGTCAAGGAAAAAATTGACCTGATTTCACCTTCAGTTAATTGTACCTTTCCCATAGAGAGTGAATATGATACCACTCAAGTTCTTTTCATTTCTTTAGATTCCAATGAGCTTGGGGGCAACCCTCTTGTCCCATTAAGACAGGAGGAAAATCATCCCGTTCTCGTAAATCAAGGGTGTAATTCTCCCGTTCTTACGCTACCCCCCCCAAGTAGTCTGGTCACTTCCTTTGATTGGAGTCAACTGGCAGGATCTTGTCTTCCTTCTTATGTGCCTTTCTAGATCATAGTACAAGTTTGTAATATGATTGTATCTGGCACTATTATAGATGAAGGTGCATCTATGAGCGCTCGGTTCACCACCACTTGTGCCGGTTACCTAGAATCTATTAGCTTTTAACAGAGGAACCAGTCAACCATTAGGGATCCTCCCTCAGTTGGTTATTACTTTGGGAGGAAATTTTTTTTATCTCAATGTGATGGTAGTTCTGGTCCCTTTAGATTACAATTTACTTCTTGGGCGCGACTGTGTTCATGACATGGGAGATATTTTTTCAACACTCTTTCGAGTGATGTGTTTCCGGCATGAAGACAGAATTGTCACCATTGACCAGCTTTCATTTCCCGATCCAAATATGGCTTCCAGTCAACCATCTTCCCTAAATGCTCCTTTTGTCCCAATGGTATCTTCCCCACCACGGGTCAATTATGTGCCAACCCGTTCCATGCCTACATCAATGGACGATCGATTCCGTGGTGTTTTACATTATGTACTAGGGGCATTAGAACCAGATCTCTCCTTCCAGAGAATTGTTCGCCCATATGATGAGAACCTGTTGGAAGTCATGACCTCCTATCATGGGTCGTGAAACAAAGGGTACGAGGATAGTTCCTGGTCTTGTGTCAACCTCGTTATAAAATGAAACAAAAGGATGAGGATAGTTCTTTTATTGTGTCAACCTCATTAAAAAATGAAACAGGTCTACGAGGACAGTTCTTGGTCTTGTGTCAACCTCGTTAAAAAATGAAACAAAGGAATATGAGGACAATTCCTAGTCTTGTGTCAACCTCATTAAAAAATGAAACAAAGGGTACGAGGATAGTTCATGGTCTTGTGTCAACCTCATTAAAAAATGAAACAAAGGGTATGAGGAGAATTCCTTGTCTTGTGTCAACCTCGTTAAAAAATGAAACCAAGGAATATGAGGATAGTTCTTTTACTGTGTCAACCTCATTAGAAAATGAAACAGATCCCTGAGCATAGTTCCTTGTCTTGTGTCAAGCTCATTAAAAAATGAAACAAGGAATACAAGGATAGTTCCTTGTCTTGTGTCAACCTCGTTAAAAAATGAAACAAGGAATTTGAGCAGAATTCCTTGTCTTGTATAAAGCTCATTAAAAAATAAAACAAGTTCCCCTGGAGCAAAGTTCCAAGTCGAGTATTTGATTAGATCTCGTAAAATCCCAGTCAAGTCTTTCACTTTACCTCATAAATGAACCTTCATTCCATCCACCTGATAGCCACGAGTAGTCTACTTAGGTGAATGTAATGAAGCTTGGTGGGCATGCACCTAGTGATAAAGTTAAGTTTCCCTGTAGGTTATGTGAAGGGAATCACCCCATTCACCTTTGTCCCTATCTTGACGAAGCCAAAAGGTGTTGGATAACCATCCTGCGTCACCACAATGACTTCCATCCGGTCACAGGAGATTCTCCCTTTCATCAGGCTGGGGGCATGTAAACTGAATCCAAGCATAGTTTTTCATTTCAAGCTTGTGTAAACATGAAATTTAATCCAAGCATAGTTTTTCATTTCAAGCTTATGTAAACATGAAACTAAATCCAAGCATGGTTTTTCATTTCAAGCTTGTGTAAACATGAAACTGAATGCAAGCATAGTTCCCCATGGTTCAAGCTTGTGTAAAAATGAACCCATCTCCATTTTAACCCTCATGATTGCCATCTTATCATTCTCTTTTGTTAGATGAGCCTTGGTTTTTCTCCTTCCATCGTCACTATCTGCTTGGAAAATCGTACTCTTTCACTTGGTTGTTTTACCCTTTTTTAGGAACAATTGCAATCAGTGGTATTATTAGTCAGCCTCTCCACATAAATCAACATATTTTGAGAAGTTCCAACATCACCGGAACCAGTTGCTATCCTAGAAACCTATCGTTCCTCCAAGTGGATTCCTCTTTAATATCTTTTCAAACTCTCAAAATATGAAGAGGTGGTCAAGCGCTTATCCTTTTGAGCTCATTGACGGATTGGAAATGACATATACTTAGTATGAGTTTAACCCTTTTTTGGGCTGAGATAGATTGACTACAAAAAAGGAATACATTGACCGAACATGGTCAATAGGTTCTCTCTTGTATTGTTTTATGCTTTTTCGGGATTGAGGGAAAAACCTACAAAAAAGAACTTGTGGAGTTTTCTTTTTGTCCCTTTTCAAACTCTCTAAACATGAAAAGGACCGAGTTATCTTTGTCGTTAAACTCGTTAAAACATCAAATAGAGACAAACTTGTCCATCTAGACAAGACCGAGTTTCACCTTTGCTAGACTCGTTAAAACATCAAATAGCAATGGATTCACTCGAAGGGTGGAATTATACAACAATCATATGTTATCCTCCTCAAGCTTGATAAAAATAAAGAGGTACTGGTCAAAAATCACTGGGGAAAATGGGAAAAAGGGGGAAAACCACTTTATGGTAGCAAGTCACTCTTGAACATGACACTTTCACTCCATCACAGTGACTATTTGGGTTGGGTTATTTAGCTTGATGGTTATCATACCATCCATAACTTTGTTTTGGGTCAATGCTACCAATTCATTTTAGTGTCTCCGACATGTTCAAGAAAAGTCATCCAGTCAAAATTCATTCTTTGCAATACCATAAACCTTCATTTTCATGACCGCCATTCCTGAACCTTGTGTTGTCAGTCAAATTCCATCTCCAAAATCACTACACTCGTTTCGTGTCATTGATGTGGGATACATCAAGGACCTCATGTGACAAGTCACTTCTTGTTGACATCAGCGCATTATCAAAGAAGTTGACTTAGACACACCCTTCGAGTACCTTGAGGCTTGCATACATCAATGGCAGGCTTCTCACTTTCAGTGATAGGTTTACATCAATTGCCTTCGACCAAAAGACTTTGTATGGTGTTCAACATCAAATCATCCATTCACACCATGCAAAATGTATTGTAATACCTTGAGGATCATTATCATTATCGGTGATTTCTGTCGTGTTTGTTAACAACTTACATCATTGGCTGGTAATTTGACAGTGTCTTCCCATGTTTGACTTCAGATCACATATTCACATGGTTAGACTCATACTTGAGCGAACGATTGAATGAGATAGAAGACCCTAGATCTAGTTTCATCCATCCGGGCTGCGATTTCAAGAGTACTAAATCATAGGTACAATGGCTTTACATTGATGGTCATTCCGATCATGGGCCCATATCTGTAGACGACTGTTTATGTACATGTAATGAAAGTTTATAATTTGAGCATGGGTATTCTTCCCTCAAAAGTTCATGTAAAAATCAAAGTATCATGATATATGTATTGTAATTGATGTAGGTCACTTTCCACTTCGATAGCTCCTCATCACATCGTAAATCATTTCATTCAACATTTGCATTTTTCCGACTTCATGCTTTAGGGGGTAGCTGTTACAGATCCATTCGGGCACATCACTCCCATCATCCAGATCAGTGTTTTAGGGCTCATCAAACCCCAATTCTAGTTTCTACATGCTCTAAACAAGTCATCCCTTTAAATGCCTCCTTCCCAAACAGTTTCATGGCTTGAAGACATCCAAAAATAACCTCTAGAGGGACCAGCGCAGGTAGGCCCATGTAAGGGTGCACTACAGAGCAGTTAAGTCCATGCCAGGGTGCTCTGCAAAGCGCTTAGGCTTTCTTTGACTAGCGTTGGGTGAGATTGAGCAAAATTCACATAGGGTTTGGGAAATGTTCTTATCTCTTGGAGTCATCTAGATGTTTCCCTCACTTATCAACTCCTATGAGCTCGAAAATGGATGAGGAATGAGTTAAGATGCATCCTATCCTCTCATCCCTTCCTCCATGGAACTAATTCTAAGTATGGAAGGCCATTCAATGCCTCCATTTATGACATAACCTCCTTCATCTTCTTATAAATTGTGCACTCATCTAAGTGATCAAGGGCTGGATTTTGATGAATTGTAAGGAGATAATGTTAGTTTGATATTTGAGACTATTGTAAGTGTCGTTATGCTGCCAGAATGTCATGCTTATGATGTGATGTGGATGGAACCAAAGCTGGAGGAGTGACTTCTAATCAAACTTGATGGTTGCAATTCCTTCTTCTATTCAATAAAGTATTTGAACCTTTTTCACATATGTTTGTATTGTTATATGATGCTTATATGTGTGAAATGTATTTGATTCCATTTAATTGTATTCAATAGATCTTTTACTTTGATCGGTTCTTTGTATTCTATTTGTGTTTACAGGTACTTCTCAAGTGTGTTAAGTACGGGAAGGAGCGATAGGATCGATACAAAGGAGACAAGAGGAAAGCGGAACTACAAGTAGGTCTTCTCATCTTCTTTGTCTTATCTATTTCTTATAGGAAAATGATAAATTTCTTTAAACTGTTGTTCTAGATATGGATACTTATCTAGGGAATCAGTATTTGTCCATAGATACCAAATTCTCCAAAACACATGGACTTTAAGCATTGAGGTAGATGATGGTGTAACAATTACTCATAGTCTCCTATCAGGGTATTTTCTCCCAATGCCTTCTTCAATGACCTCTTCCTTACTCTCATTTGTAGAGGCATTTCTTTATTAGGTATCTCTATTTCAGGTGCCTTTGTTTCTCGTGTCATTGTTTTAGGTACTTCTTCTTCAATGGGGCATCCACACCTAGCAATTTTATAATGCCCACTAGATACATCTATCAATCCTTCAGTACAAGCCCTCTTCACAGAACACCTAAGTCGAAGACCCCTCAGACAAGGCCTAACAGGTGTAACTACCCTTTCTTCTAACGTTGTTTCAACACTTTCTTCCTATTCTTCAGCTTCACTCTTTTCCTCCTAAGGAGGTGGTACATGTGATTCTGCTAGCAACATAGTACATGTAAATCCCTATCATTGTAGTGAATCAATTGTAATAAATTTGATCAGTTCATGGTTACCTAAGAATATTTTCAGATACTTTGTCATACATACAACTTTTGACATATGTTGTAAGAATTCTGGTAGATAATAGGACATACTGATTAATTTTCCATTAAACAAATGTGCTGGTAGCTAAAAGTAATAGTGAAATACAATCCCAAAGCATCCTACATAGCTTATAAATTTATGAATAAAATAGGCCACATCGTCCCAAGGACGAGGAAGGGATGTTCAGTCCATTCCTCACCCCCTTATTCCTTAACTCCTCACCTTGTTGTAAGATAAGATTGTTGTTTTCCCACAAAATCAACACATTTATATCTAAGGTGGACTTGTCAGCCTAGAAATTAATTTTCCTACAATAGCAATCCTAACTCCTCTAACCACTAAACCCTACTCATTCAAATCCTATGAAAAACCTAAAGCTATCTATTCATTAAATCCCCACAGTCTCTCAAAATAGGCCAAAAAACCCACATTTTGAAATACTTCTAAGGCTTTTGGATAGTGTAATAAAGAATCACCAGAATCAGGTTCATGACAAACTTCTTCTCCTCCCATGGATGCATTAGAAACTATTACATGGTTAATACTCGATTCATGAAAATGTTCACTAAAGTAGAAAGTATAAGTCTGTTAGAGTTGGCAATGTTTATGATTTTGATGGTTTTCGGCTTTATGCCATAATTGACAACCATTGAGAATAGTTTTAGGTAGTCACATTTTGTTTCAAGAGTAATCGCAACTTATTTTTTTCCAAAGAAAAAATCGAACTTTTTATTAAGGTAATAAAAAGTTACATAGTATATGAATTTCAGCATTTAGTAAATTGTATGACTTTGTTCAAAGCATAGAGTTGTTCTGAAATGGTAAGTTTAAGTGTCTTTTGACTCTACCATCTCATTTTTGCTAAATCAAGATCAATGAAATCATTATCCTGGGCCTCTTCTAAAAGGAAAACAACCCAAATAGGATATTGGTCAGCTTTCAGTATATAACCCCCAAAAAAGATCATCATAAATTGATAATTGTAAAAAAAAACAATGTACCAAAAGTAAGCCCTGAGCCATTCCCCGGCCTCCTCATAGAGGAAAATAGCCCAAATAGGAATAAGGTCAGCTTACAGTTTTCAAAAAGTATTTAACCATGTCGCTGATTGTTTTCAAGAACTGAAATTAACATGATAATAAGTTTGGTTGCTGATTAAAACTAAAAGCTAAACAATTAAACAGTAATGAAAAAGTATCATAGGCTGAAGCCAAGAAAATGTGTGCCAATATTCTCAAAATGGTGGTTGATCCGACACACGTATCTCATCTATCTCAGCTTCCTCTATCCTCCAACTGTCTAGATCCTGTTCTAGACCCGCTTTAGAAAGTTGATCTTCTGCACTATTGCATTCGGGCCTGTAGATATGACATATTGAAATATCATTTAAAAAATGTTTTAAGTATTTTACTTCTTCTAACAAAGGAAATAGAATATAATTCTAGCGTCTGCTCTTGCCATTGAACCATTTGATAATATTAATCGAATCCCTGAAGATCTGAACCGAGTGAATGCCCAGGTGAGTAAGCCAACAAAGGAGTAGTTTTAAAGCAAGAAGTTCTGCATAATTGTTGGTTCCATTCCCCAATCCAAAAGAGGCTTTAAGACTCCTATGGTCATTTAGATGTATCAATAATCTTGCCCCACATTTATTGTTTTGATCTGAAGCCCCATCAAAATAGGCCCATGGAGTTCCTTCTCTTGTTTCTTCCTTTCTTACGATTCTTGGATTTGTATCCCAGATTGGCTTAGGAATACTTGCATAAATTGCAGTGCATTCTACAACAATGTGACCTGCTGAGGGAGTCTGGTCTTTGAAAATATTGTTGTTGTGGGCCATCCAGATACCCCAGGCTATGATTAGGGGGAGATTTCTCATATTTCCTTCTGGATAATCCTTCCACCATTTATTCCATACTTCTGATAGGGTTTCCCCTTCCCAAGTCATCCTGGTCTGAATCAATCTCCCTGATTCCATCCACACCTCCTTTGTGAATGGGCATTTTAGGAAGAGATGGTGGATCATTTCTATGTCATTTTTACATAAGGCACACCTTCTTGGGCCTGACTTGTATCTCCTCTGTAAAATGTCCCAGGTTGGCACTTTATTCCTTAGTATGCACCAGAAAAACATTCGTGCTTTTGTTGGGAATTTTAGCTTCCAAATGAGGCTACCTACCATTCCCGATTCCCGCACCCCTTTATTGACATGAGAAATTTATAGCCTTGTTTAGGAGAATAGGAACCCATGGGGGCGTGTGCCCAGACTAGCTAGTCTGGTCTATCTCTAAGCCTGAGATTTGACTTGGTTAGTTCCTTGGTGAAGTTTTACCACTCCTCCCTCCATTGTTGGTTGATATTTAGGCCAATCCCAGATAACCAGGCTTGGCCCGATATTGTGGAATGACCATTTTTTCTGATATGGCTTATATGATGGATGCCTTTTGAGTCTAGTTGGTTTATAAGACCTGGAGTTAGTGAAAGTCATTCGTTGCACCCCACTCAGGGATCTTTCACTATCCTGACTTGTTCTCCATTTCCTATTTCCCAGGAAAGGCCTTGTGCTATGATATTGAAGGCATCTATGGTAGCTTTCCACACCACCGATGCATTCCCTTTCTTCTTATTTGGCGTCCTGATCCAATCATCCAAAGGAATGGGATCAATGTACTTTCGTTTGATCACTATGGTCCATAGATTTTCCATATTTATTAATCTCCATCCCAGTTTTGTTGCTAGAGATGGTCCAAAGGCTGATAAATATTTTATTCCCCATCCTCCCCATTCCTTTGCTCTTTTCACCTTATCCTAGGCCACCCAAGGTAGCATTGATTCCTCCTTAGAGCCAGCTCAAAGGAAACGACTACATACTCATCTAATCCCTTCCAGAATTACTTTCAGAACCCATGTAAGTGCCACCCAGTACACTGGAATGACCAATAGGGCTGATTTTATGAGTGTTAATCTCCCTGCTCTAGATAGCCATTTGAAACTTCAATGATTAATCCTGGATTCTATTTTTCCCACCAACTAGAACCAATCTTGTTTCCTATATGAGTGTGGCTTGAGGAAGAATTCTAGGTACTTGAAACTATCCTCCAACTTCTGATCTTCAAAGGGCAAGTCTTATTAAATATTCCTAGATTCCATTCTATTAAATCCTTCCAGAATTAGTGAGGATTTTTCCTTATTAGTGAGCATGCCTGTCGCCTTGAGGAATAGTTCCAATATCTTTTTGTTCACTCCTTCTTCCATTGTTGAAAAGAAGGATGTCATCCAAAACCATTAAATGAGTTATATATAGGTTGACTACCACTTCAACTCTTTGAATATCTCCTTTCCTTCATGTTTCTAGTAACAACTAACTTAGACCTTCTGCTACTAGGAGGAAGAGGAAAGGAGATAAGGGGAAGCCTTGTCTTAGCCCTCATTGACCTTGAAAAAAGGAGGATGTTGCCCTATTGATTAACACTGCAAAGATCACATTGATCAAGAACCCCATGACCCAATTAATGAAGTCCACTTGAAATACCAGGTGAGTTAGGAGCATTTGAAGGTACATCCAACTGATTCTGTCATAGTCTTTAGAGAGGTCAATTTTCACTACTTATCCTTTTCTTTTGTTTAATTTTATGCTATGAATGGTTTCCTGTGCCACTCCTATTGCTTCATGAATTTGTCTTCCATCCAAGAATCCAAATTATTCTTTTGAAATATGCCTTGAGAGCAATGGCTTCAATCTGACAGGTATCACCTTTGATATTATTTTGTAGACATAGGTGCACATAGAAATCGGTCTAAAATCTTCAAAAGAGGATGGGTCTTCTTTCTTGGGAATAAGGACTATAAAGGTGGCATTAAAGGGTTCAAAAATTGCACCTTTCCTCTTGGATTCTTCAAACACATCAGTTAAATAGCTACCTATATGTTACAGGGAAAAGTGTCTACACAGAACTGCTTATCCCACTAAGGTGTGATAGCTACCTTAGAAACAAACAAAGTAAAGCTACTTTTGTTTTTCCTTTATGAAGTATAGATGAGAGAAGAACAAAGAAGACCAACCTCTGTCTTGTGCTAATCTCCTAGTTCGATTCCTCTCTCTCTTGATAGTCTTTCGCTACTTGTTCCCTTGCACGCCCAGCTTCACAGAATACCTGTAAGATCAAAGTAGCATAGCACTATACAAGAACATGGATCTATAATCATAAACAATCTAGGATCAGATGTAAATTGACCATACAAATGCAACAAACATAAATGATACAAGAGTATGAAGGAAAAATTGAATAGCTTTTATTGATAAACAAGAAAGAGCCAAGGGGAGTTACAACTAGTTGTTTTGACCCAGCATCATCATCTCAGCAAGGAAGCCCCTCTTCACCTCATACAAAGCTTAGATCACCCAAAAATCTGATGTTGTCTCAAGAAACCAATAGCAATTCCTTACAATATGCAAAATTCCAGCCTCTAGATCTCTGGGATGAGGGATCCATATATAGATATCTGTAAGGGAGATGAGTCAGCTTGTGATTTGATTAGTGTCTTCCCTCTGATAGTTCTTGCTTCCACTTGGAGATTGATGATCTCTTACTCATCCTTGGTCGAATTCAGAGAGGCAAGTGTCACAGGAGAAGTTTCTGGAAGTTTCCATGCCTCTCCACCTCGCGGAATGACACTGCCATTGTCACTTCTCGCTCATTGCACCCCATAGAAGGGCTTTTTGAAATGCAACGCACCCACACAGTGTATTTAGGTGAGATGCAACGCACTTTGCCTATGGAGCAGCTGAAATGATCCTGTTTTCACCAGTTCTGAGCAGTTTTTCATGGAGAACTTCTGGGAGAAGCTGTAATCAGTTGACCTTGTTCCTTTAGGGGTTAGAACAACACTTTTAGGGACTTAGGAGCCCTTGGTTTATGGACATTTCATGCTTGGGGTTGTAGCGCCCAAAAATGTCTAAAACAGTTGCCCCCTAAAGCATGAGGTCGTTAATCCTTTGATGTCGGGTGAAATGCTTTATTATGAGGATCCGAAGTTCTTTCAAGCGGGGAGGAGACCTATAATAAGATACAATACAATACATTATCTTCATAATATTTTCATGATCTAGCTGAGGCGGGCATTCCCATGCTCAGCTTTATAAATTCATTTTCATGTACATAGGACAGA
The DNA here is from genome assembly GCA_031772625.1 of Pinus tabuliformis. Classification (NCBI taxonomy): domain Eukaryota; kingdom Viridiplantae; phylum Streptophyta; class Pinopsida; order Pinales; family Pinaceae; genus Pinus; species Pinus tabuliformis. Next base: position 621,382,395 of record CM062809.1, read on the forward strand.
CAATCGTCTGAGTGTAGACTGATGATTCTGGTAGAGTCATCATCCCTTTGATTGGATGATCATCTGTGCAGCAATGATGTACATTTGATGTCTTTATTTCCCTGAATATATATCGCAGCCCGGATGGATGAAACTAGATCCGAGGTCTTCAATCTCATTCGATCTTCACTTGGAGTACAAGTCTATCCATGTGAGAGATGTTCTGGAGTCGAACATGGAAAGACATCGCCTGATTACCAACCAATGATGTAAGCTGTTAATAGGCGCGAGAGGAATCACCAATAATGATAATGACCCTCAAGGTACTGCAGTATAATTCACGTGGTGTGAATAAAGGACTTGGCGTCAAACACCACGCAAAATATTTCGGTCGAAGGCCATTGATGTAAATCTGTCGTCGGAAGTGAGAAACTTGCCATTGAGGCATGCAAGCTTCAAAGTACTGAATGGGGTGTCCCTAGATCGACTTCTTGGATAATGAGCTGATGTCGACAAGAAGCGATCCGTCACAGGAGGGCCTTAATGAATCCCACATCAATGACACAGAACGGAGCAAATGATTTTAATGGAGGTGAAAACGATCTGATGACATACGGTTCAGGGTGGCGGTCATGAAAGAATGGAGTGTAAATGTATTGTAGCGGGTGAGACATAGGTGAATTCTCTGAATGACTTCTCTTGAACATATCGGCAACACTGACATGATGGATTGGTAGCATTACCCCAAATGTGGATGGTGTGATGTGACTGGTGAATGAAACAACCCAACCCGACTTGGATGCGGAGTGAAAGTGTCATGTTCAAGAGCGACTTGCTACCAACAAAGTTTCTTCAAGTTTTCTTCCCAATTTCCCCCAGTCATTGCTGACCAGTACCTCTTTATTTTTTTCAAGCTTGAGGAGGATAACATATGCTTGTTCTATAATTTTCCCTTTGGGCAAACCCATCACTATGTTTTAACGAGCCTAGCGATAGTGAAACTCATTCTTGTCTGCTATGGACAAGTTTGTCGCTATTAAGTTTTAACGAGTTTAATGACAAAGATAACTCGGTCCTTTTCAATTTTAGAGAGTCTAAAAAGGAACGTAAAGGAAACTCCAAAATTCCTTTTTCGTCATCTAATCCCTTAAGTCCGAAAAAGTATAAAACAATACAGAAGGGATGAATTTTTGATTCTTTTAATGAGCCGAACAAAACAAGCACTTGATCTTTTTGTGTAATAATCCCTCAGGTCCAAAAAGATTAAAATTTAGAGGAGGGATAGCACTTCCAGTCCCTTTAACGAGCTGGAGAGGCCAACGGCTCGACAATCTTTTTCATATTTTACGAGTCAGTTGAAAAGAGCTTAAAGGAGACTCGTCTTCTGAGGAACGAGTGATAAAATTGGGTAGCAGCTGATTCCAGGTAAGGTTTGGAATGTTCCAATCACGGCAGTGTTACAAGGATGGCTAGTGAGATCACTCTTCGCAGCTGTTCCTAAAAAGGGGTAAACAATCAAATGGAGGTGAATGATCGGCCAATACAGAGTGGAGGTGATGATGAGAACATGACCAAGGCTTTTAAAGGCTGAAGTACTACATTCACAATGGTTATTTACCGGGAAATAGTTCATTTTTTAATGAGCTTAAACGCGGGGGGAAACATTTGCTCATGGCTTATGTTTATTTTTTAACGAGCTTGAACTATGCGCTAAAACTGCTCGATACAACGGTCACTTCTTGACTTTACCATAAATAGCTTTGTTCTTTCAAAGATTGTACTGCATTTTCAATTGCTTCATCAAACTAGTCAGAAATGAACAATATATGTTTGAAAAATGAGTTAGAACACTAATATTTTACTTCGAACTACGTAAAAAGTAATGTAAAAGTGATTTTACCTCTCATTTTACCATTTCATTTGAAATTTGGTTTGTTGGAGCTTTGGAGGTGCTTTCCCCCTTGATTTTCATTAGTTGATTTCGGGAGATTCTGTGGATGATTCTCGGCGCCGTCTGGACCAGGTAGGAGCTAAACTTGAGCTCTTTCATTTCATGCTTTCCATTTTGCATTCTGAGCTTGATTCCTGGTTTTTCTGAGCCTCTAGGGTTTGAAAAACTCACCCTGGCTTCAGCGCACCCTTTGTGTATCGAAAGGTGCATTGGATGTTGGCCTGTCTACTGGCCATCTGACATGCAACGCACCCAGAGCACTACTGTAGGTGCGATGGGCGCAAGGAAGGAATTTTATGCACAGTTTTTTATGGAAATTTTGCCTGTTTCTTACCAAAATCAGGATCTAACTCTTCTCTTGTTTGTTTTCAGAGATCTTTGGAGCAAGATGACTATTACATGGTGAGAACATGAGCATGAAGAAGAGGACATGCTTGCTTTACATGATCCGGTTACAGTAAACGCACTGCGGAACTGTGGCTTGCTGAAGTTTTTCCGCATTTCTAGCATGAGACAACAGATCAACTTGCTGCAGTATTTGCTCGATGCTTGGGATCCTACCAACCAGGTGTTCCAGATTAGGGGCAAATCCATCCCCTTGACTGTAGTGGACATCTATTTCTTGACCGGCTTGTCAAGGCAGGGTGCCCCCATCTCTTTATCAGGTTCGGCGCGAGGAGGTGAATCTGTGAGAGATTATGTTCGCCGGTATTGCAGAGAGGGATCTCAGCCGAGTAAGGATGGCAAGATCATCATCTGTGATGTCTCTGACAGGTCTCTCAGGACTATTCTATTCACTTTTGGTAGGATGGCTGGTGGTGCGGCTCTTCATGTAGCCAACCGATCTTATATGCAGTATGCCTTGGAATGTCTCCAACCGAAGGTGTTCAACTGGTGCGACGCAGTACTTCTTGTGATGAAAGAACAGTTGACCAAGGTGAAGAGTGGGAGGTTGAAGAAATTTGGTTATGGTTCTATCTTGACCGCCTTTGCCTTGGAAAAGATACCACTGATGCAGCTGCAGTATATTGCACTCGATTTACCTTCACCGACTGAACCACGTATGCAGAGATGGATCGATCATATGTCTAGGCATGCTGGTCAGTCTCAAATTTCCTTTTCTGATACCTTCTTCAGGTGGTTTGATCGTCAGGAGATGGTTTATTCCGAGTATCCATATGCCGGTATGGACTTCTGGGGTGATCCAGATTTAGTACTGCCGACTGGCGAACAGTGGGGGGCCATTGGTAAATTATTTGACCATATCCTTGTTTATCGTTTTTCTTTTATAATGTCCTTGTGCTTTATTCTGTCAAGACTTAACTAAGCTCATGTGTTCACGCAGATTTTGGTCCCGTTCGGCCAGTAGTACGCCTGAGAGTGCCAGCTGCCGCCCCAACAGGAGAGGCTGTTGGAAGGGCTATCCTTCGTAACCTCGATGTGGCCGAGACTCTCACAGCATTACAGGAACAGGTTGAGGGCCTCACTCTTGGTATTCCAGATGTGAGGACTGACGAGCTACCCTTGAGGTTGCAGTGGCATACTACTGGTGTGCCAAGACGATGGACTTGGCTCTTACGCATGATCGCACAGGCTGTGACTTGCTATCACGAGCATCATTAGACTAGGGTTCCCCCTAGCATTTTGAGTTTTTGGTCATTTGACCAATTTTGTCTTGGTTACAGAACATTATCTGTAAACCATAAACAATTATATATATATTTTTGATTTTCGAAGCTTTATTTTGGTTAAGTTACATGATCCAAATGCAAATATTGATGGTATGCTTCTTTTTATAAATGTTGCAAATGTCTATCTAACACATAATTTGCCAATGAGTCAGTTAATGTGTTTACGGTTCTGGAAATATGCTGATATTGAATAAAATCAAATTGTCTTTCCAAAATCTTAACCCTTAGGAACATGCGATAAATAGCTGGATTTCAGACAGAGTAGATACCAGTGAGTTGTAGTATGACGAGTTGTGAGTCTAGCCTGACAATCAGTCCGCATATACCATGTGTGATGGCATCATAGACAAGTTCTATCAACGCTCTATATCCAGCGATGTTATTCGTTGATCAACCAATACATACCCCTCTGAAACTTACTAACTCGCCACTTGGATCAAAAATGGCCCAGGCCGCGGAAGATAGGTTCTGCGAACTACGACTCACTCCGTCGGCACATCCAACACATGACTCTAATAGGTTTGACATCTGCAATAAATGTAAAAAGTGGATTACTTGACCAAAACAAACACTTTAACGAAAACAAAAACATAACAAAAGCATACAGGTTACTATACTGAATCACGCATAGTAACGCTTGAGGTACAACCCGTTACGAGGTTGTGCCAGTGGAATTCCGTCATAATCCATTAACTCGTAGGCTCCTTTTGCTAACACTCGCTTAACAATATAGGGGCCCATCCATAAAGACTTGAATTTACCTACCCCCAATTTATCGGATTCTTGGTCATAAAGCAAGACCAAGTCACCTTCTGATAAGACACGGGGTTTGACATTCTTGTCGAACTGCGCTTTGACTCGTTTCTTATGGGCCTCGTTAGCCGAAGCGGCATCACGACGGGTTTCATCCAATTGGATTAGTTCCAAGAAACGATCCTCCTCTTCTGAAGTTCCGGGGAGAAGGTTAATTACGAGTTTGAGGGACGAGATTTCACACTGGATTGGTAAGACTGCTTCCAGGCCATATACCAGTTGGAAAGGTGTAAACCCGATTGCATTCCTTACCGATGTTTGGTAATCCCACAAGGCTGAGTACAGGATTAGGTACCAACTTCTTTTGTGAACTCCAATCATCCTTTGCAACATGCGCTTCAGGACCTTGTTGATTGCTTCAACTTGTCCGTTGGCTTGTGGGTAATATGGAGTAGAGCTGTCGTGAGACAAACCTAGTTTGGCAGCTAATTCGACCATCATGTGATTGCGAAAATGTGATCCATGATCTGTGACTATAGCTTGTGGGACGCCAAATCTGGCGACTACATGATTGAAAAAGAATAGGGCAGCTGTTTCACCAGTATTGTCTAATGTAGGCATCGCCTCGGCCCATTTGGTAAAATAGTCAACTGCGACTATGATATACCCATGCCCCCAAGTCGAGGTGGGGTTACATGTCATGAAATCGATGCCCCATTTGGCGAATGGCCCGACAACAACTATTGGCTGCAGAGGTGCGGGTGGTCGTCTGGTTTTGCTATCGAAAATTTGACAAGCATGGCATCTTCTGACTGCGGTTATGCAATCTTTGAACATTGTTGGCCAGAAGTATCCTGCTCGTAAAAATTTTTGCGCTGTAGCATAACCAGATTGATGCCCCCCACACGCGCCTGAATGGAAATCATTCAAGACTTTTTCAGCCTCCTCATGGGTGAGGCACCTTCTCAAAACTGTATCGATACCACGACGGTAAAGTGTATCACTGACGATCATGTAGTCTTTTGCTTGGTATCGAATACGTTTTTTTCGGAGCGAGAGGTATTTGGCCTATATTTTTGGGTTTGGAGATAAATGATTATATCCCCATACCATAAATTGCTTGAAGATATCAGAAACAAATTTGCGTCCACGATTGTTTCTTCGGATGTTTCATCGTTGGACGATGATGGGAGATCGCATAATAATTCCGCGAAAACCAGAGCTTTCTTTGACTTGGATTTTACAAATTCCAGATCAAACTCTTGTAGAATTGCTATCCATTTCGAATATTTGCCCCCCAGCAACTGTCGTGACAATATATAAGTCATGGGGTTGCAATCTGACAGAATGGTAGTTTTTCGAAAGAGGACATAGTGTCGAAATCTCTGTATCGCTTGAACAACTGCGAGCGCTAGCTTTTCAACATAAGAATATCTGCTTTCTGTATCATTTAAGTTCTTACTTAAATAATATATAGGATGTTCAATTCCGTTGTCTTCTTGAACTAAAACCATTGCGATGGTTGTATCCGTTGTAGCCAGATACAAGTTAAAGTCTTTTTGATAATCAGGAGCGTACATTAATGATGCTTTCATTAGGGATTATTTTAAAGCATCAAAGGAAGCTTGCGCAACCTGATCCCAGACAAAGGGTGCTTCCTTTTTCAAAAGACGCGTATAACCTTTAGCAAGTTCGACGTAATTTGGAATGAACCTCCTCAAAAAGTTTGCTTTCCCTTGGAGTTTCTGAATCTGAAGAAAATTTGAAGGTGGAGGCAAATTTATTATTGCCTGAACCTTACATGGGTCGAGACGAATCCTGTCTTTCGAGACTAAAAAGCCAAGTAAATGACCAGAATTGACACAAAATACACATTTGTGTGGATTGAGTCGTATTTTGTAGTGTCAGCAAGGTAGAAATATCACTCTTAGATGCTGCAGATGATCAGTCCGCTTTCACGAATGAGCTGGTAGGTCGTCGAGGTATGGTTGAACGATGTTTTTGATGTCATGGAAGGCATAATTCATTGCCCTCTGAAAAGTTGCCCCTGCGTTCTTTAAACCAAAGGGTAATTTTCGATATGTGAATGTGCCCCATGGACAAATAAATGCAGTCTTTGACTGGTCCTGTGGGCGGATATTTATTTGATTATACTCGGAGAATCCATCCATGAATGAAAAGATTTTGCATCCGACGCATTCATCAATTATCTGGTCGATGAAGGGTGTAGGGTAGTTGTCTTTTGGACAAGCTTGATTTACATCCCTATAATCGACGCACACTCTAATCGTTCCTTGTTTTTTCATAACAGGGACAATATTCGATACCCAATCGGTTAGAGGAACTGGGTAAATGAAACCAGCATGGAGAAGTTTTTCAACTTCTGCCTTAATGGCAGTGGCTTTCTTGGGGTGCACCTGCCGTAGCCGTTGTCGTACTGGTTTGACATCTGGATACATCTTGATTTTGTGTTCAACGATACTCGAGTCAATGCCTGGAATTTCACTATATGACCAAGAAAAGACATCTCTAAATTCACAAAAAAGAGCGTTATATATTTCCAGTTCTGAAGGAGAACAACATTTGCCAACATAAATATTCTCTACAACATCTTTTTTGGTCGAGATATTTATGGCGATAGTCTCTTCAATATTGGACAAGTTTTGCTCGGAATCCACCGTGTTTACAGTATTTGATAGGAAATCTAAAACTGAAGGATGATAAAGGTCATCGGGAGTATTTTCTTCACAATCCGGAAGAAGGGAACGATGGTGGTAATCATCCCATGGTGCCCCTTCAACTACCATTGATTGAACAATTCCTTCGTCGGTGACATGCACTCGCAACCAAGGATCTGCAGGGGTACCATAGTCCTCAGACCTATCTATCCAAACGCTTGATGAGCATTGATTTGGGTTTGCCTCCCATGCTAGGAACATTGATTGCTACAATATTTCTGTTGGGCTTGGAGGAAAAACCTGTGCATGATCCATGTCGATATCGTTTTCTGAGATCTTTTTAGAAGATATCATGTTGCAGGTTCCTACCGACGTTGCTTCCGCCAAATTGATTAGAGGTGGAAGGGAGAAAGTTCCCATTAATATAGGATCTTTTAGTAGGCCTACTCCAATATTTTGAAGCGAATGGGGGCTTCCATGGATCATTGGAATGCTTCCCGTAACTTGAGAACCATTGGGGAGGAAGTTTTGTTGATCGACGATTGTAATCCCTCCTTGAAAGGGAAATGCAATCTTCCTAAAATAGGTCGACACAACAGCAGCCATAGCATATATCCATGGTCTTCCCAGTAGGATGTTGTAATCGAGATTTCCGTCGATTACCTCAACATCTATTTCTACTGTTTTCCCTCCTAGTTCAACCTTCAAGTTACTTAGAATACCATATGGGGTATATGTTCGTCCGTCAAATGCTTTTAATGTCGTCGAAGATCGCGACAAGGTTGGAGATCCTAAAGTTTTCCAGCAACTCATCGACATAATACATGTAGATGCCCCCTCATCAATAATTGTTCGATGAACAGTTTTGTTGAGGGCTTTCACTTGAACGAGGAAAGCTAGTTGAGCTGGTAACTGAGGATCGTATCCTTTATGATCGAAGGATACAAGATTGGAATCCTTTGGGTCTATCCCACCAATGGCTGATAATAAAGCCTGCTTTTGGGATGGGCAATTTTGTAGTACCTCAAGAGTCGACATAGCGGATGGCGATTGGGCCAAATCTTCCACTATATTATAATGTTGTGCCGCTCTAGCGCGGGGATTAAACGTTGACTTGTGTACTACTCCCTTTGGCGGTTTTATTGTCAACTCGGGAATGATGGGTGGTGCAACTTCTGTCGAAGTTGTTGTTGAACTACTAGGTTGATCTTTATCCTTGTTGTTCGACAGCTGTGGATTCCCATAGTATTTGTTTCTTGTCGATATCAAAGCATCATTTTGCTGTTTGGAAACCGAAAACATTAGCACTTGAGATGGGGAAGCATTTCCACTGTCAACCAGATTTGTCCCTGGATTTGGAAACGGATCAGTTAATATTGCCGAGGTTTTTGAATTCTTGAAGAATTTTTTAAGCTCAGCTCTGTGTGGACAATCTGCGGTCCAATGATCCTCATCGCATATAAAGCATGGATTTTTTGGTTTCCTATTTCCAGGAGGGTTTGCAGAAGATTTTTCAGGTGATGATTCTTCCTATTTCTTCTTCTTCCCTTTGCCTTTCTTCTTGCCCCCTGGTTGCTTGGTTTCTTTGCCTTTATCTGTCGATACGACATTTACTTCCGAGGCAAGAAGTTCCTCTTTTGCATTTTGACCAGAAATCTTACGGGCCTTTTTAGATGTAGCCTTTGTTGATTTCGTGTCTGTTGCGCCAATCACGCCATCGCCAGCATGAGAGTCATTGTTTGATTTAGGAGGAGGAGGAACTGAGAATTCCGGTCTAGGAGCATTAGGTATTTTATCGTAGAGCATGCCGGACTGAGTGTAAATCAAGTCCAAATATTGCGCACGAGCGATAACCTGCTCTTCGGTGACGACTCCCCCTTTTGCCACATCTTCCGTGATGGAAGGCAGTAATGACTTGATAAACCATTCAGCTAAGAGCTGATCGGGAACATACGTTTTCACCATTCTACGACGACGTCGCCACTCATGTATATGATCAGATATGTGAGTGGTCGTCGTTTGTTTGAAGTTGGTAAGAAGTTCTGTTCCCGTTTTGTACCTTATCGGTAACTGAAAATGGGTTAAAAAGGTTGTGGCTAGGGTACTGAAGTTGTCGAATGAAGCTCTAGGCAATTCGATATACCATTTTGCTGTCGGACCAGTTAACATCCTCTAAAAAAGGCGAAGCCTAATCGAATCATCGTTTAGGGTGTTTGATGAACACCACAGATGAAAGGTCATCACATGATTCGACGAATCTTCACCCGGATTTCCATTAAATTTAGGAATATCTGATGGAAGTTTGTGTGGAATCGCTGGCCACCAAGAGGTGTAAGCGATTGGATCGTTTGTTAACCGATTTAAATCAGGTAACTCTAAAGTTGCCACGAAGGGTAACTGTTGATTCAGGTTAGGTGAAGCATACCCAGGATAAGATGGGATTGCCTGAGCAGTTGGTCTTTGCATACCAGCATAATGCATTTGATGCTGGTAACTTTGGTAAGGTTGGTGGGCATGACCATTGTAAAATGGTTGATTTTGACCGTTTTGAATATATGGTTGCCCACTATTCGCAAAGATTTGTTATTCAGAACCTTGGTATACTTGTTGGAACTGCGGTTGTTGGTATTGCACTAGCATTGGTTGTGAAGCCATGTGTTGCTGCCCGATACTAACTGTTTGACCAAGATGAGGGGTAATTGTACCCATTTGAACCTGTGTCATTCCACCAGTCGGCGATTGTGGTTGAGTTGCAGGGTCAAGGGGCTGTTGCATTACAACCTGAGAAACCTGAGGTTGGCATACAACAGGCAGTGCTTGAACTTGCGACACCGTCACAATAGCTGGCGTAGTTGGTATACTTGACATAGGTAAGCATTGTTGCATTGAATATACAACTCTTGGTTGTTGAGGTAGTATCGGTACCCAACCGCTTGAAGTAATTCCAGCATAACCCGAATTTTGTTGTGAACTCCCATATGGCTGTCCTCCCGGAGGGGATAATGAAAGGGCATACTGCCCCCCATACGGTGGTAATCCGGTACTTAAGGGAATGGTTTGCCCTTGAGGACCGGACTGCCCAAATTGACCTCCAAATGGATCAATTTGTTGAGACTCAACATAAGAGTTTCCGGATATTATTTCGGATGAACAAACAGGAACAGACCATACCGTCGAAATGGCCCCTGAGTGGGCTCCTTCTAGCGATTGAGAGCTAGTTGGGACAGATGGTATACCGGCGAACATTGTCGGAGTGATAGCAGGGAGTTCTGTTGTCGCTGTGTCAGACGACACAGTCCTAGATGTTGACAGTTGTTCAGACATTTCTAGTCTATCCAAAAGATTACCTAGCGTTTCTACAGGAGCTTCCGCTGGCGGTAGACTAACTTCTGATGAAGAAGGATACAGAGTGATCCCGACTCCAAATTGCGATGGAGTACTAGATGGAGGATCTTCCACAATCTCTTCTATAGCAATCAGACCAGGTGGAAGGGGTAGACCGTCAGGTCCGTAGAATATTTCTGGTGCCGAAGAAGGTATGGAATCTGCAGCGACAGATGTTTGGGGAGCAACACTCTCCGAACCGGTTGTAGATGGAACTGGTTCAGTGATACAAGTGTTTACCCTCAGACTAGGATCAGTACCACTATCCTTCTGTGGCTGCTGAACTTCTTCTGTAAAGGCAGGGATACCAGAAATGTTTGGAGTAACCGGAATCTCTGATGTTGTTGGAACACTTGTTCTAACTTTAACAGGAGATTTGGAACCAGTTAAATGAGTTCGCTTTGTCCGTACTAGCTTCGATTCCGGAGACAAAGACGATTGACTTGTAAGCCTCCGCGAACGACGGGGTTTCAATTGACTTTCTTCCACGATTGCGGATTACTCGATCAACTAAAAATAAAGGGGAAGTATGTTTCCAAATTAGATGAATTTTAGACGCTTTGACACAACTTGTTTTTTCAATTTTTAAGAGTCAAGAAAAAACAAAAGATGACTCTAGTCGCCTTCGATTTTTAATGAGCCTGAAGTGACAAGTGCTCAGATGGACCTTTTCCGTTAAGGAGTCTGAAAAGGAACGAAAGGGACTGCTCTGGAAATCTAGGTAGAGGGATTACCAAACCAATCGCAAAACTGCAGAATACTTTTTACAGTACGGCAGTCAATCTTCCCGAATGTTGTGTTCAGTGCATTGCGATCGATAGGGTAGCAAACACGACTTCCTATGGATAAAGGATTAAGCCTATTGTGGTCTCCCAAAATATACTCGACGATACGTGGGAGCACAAGTCCGTACTGGCACTTATCGTCTCAAAGTGGAGGAATCACCCAACCATCAGTGAGAACAACAGTTACCAGGCTTTACGACGCCGGAATACGTCTCTAGCCTAGACTTCTAAATGTTGTGCGTTAGGTTCCAAAGCGTTGTTAGATTCATTGAATTTATTTTATAGTTGATCTTGTTTATGAAGTTTGCCTTTCAGTTTCACCGTGAGATGTAGATGTGTAATTCCTAAAATGTAATCTAAGATGATAAACCGTCTTTTATCTTCTTTGTGCAATGAAAATCCTAGCTACTAAGGAAAGAGAGACAATATTCTTTCACAAAGAGCAAAGAGCACACTCTAAATGCACTTTCCTAAATCAAACCAATCAGACAGTCTAAATGCAAATGCACATGCATGTATTTGTTTTCGGCTTTCTTAGTATGTGAATGGAGAAAAGAAAGCTACTGCACAAATCTGAATTACTTTTCAAGCGACAATTATCAACAAGTTTCTTTTCGAAATCAAAAATGGAGACAATCACAACACTTTACGATTTGGAAATGAATACTTGCTTTCGACACTAGGAAAATTACAAATTCAGACCACATACAATAGTAACAGGATAATCGACTATCTACAGCATCCAAACTCTTTCCTATGACTGAAAACGACACTTGCGACGCTTTCAAATCAAAGGACGATAGTACGATTACGTTACTTTTGCAAAGGAGAACTGAAAATGACTCAACAAATACACAAAAACATTTACAGTTCGTTTGTACAAAGGAGGCGGAATAACAGCAAGGAAAAGGGGTTTCAAACAGAGATATACTGATCGCAGGCAGAGAAATTCATGAATAGAACTAGAAAGAATGAATCACAGAAACCAAAACTGAATAATGCCTAGTCTGATCAACGCACCTGTAGCACAGGGAATTTGAAATGCAGCGCACCTACTACACTCGGGAAGTGCGCTGAATTTCAGATTCATAGAACAGTACCTGCGCTGGGCCAGAGACAAGACTTTGCTTGGGTTCCGGGTCACAGTTTGCAGTTCAATTCATGGGTTTTGGCCGAGCAAATGGTAATCAGTAATGCAACAATCAGGGGTAGATCTAAGGAGGATCTAAGAGCTATCACAAAGGGAAATCAGAGAGTTTGTAAATCAGTTGTTTAATTTATAAACAAATCCCGGAGATTGACTAAAGCGGCATTTATCTACTTTTCATTTGCATAGCAAATGCAGTTCAAAAGCTACCTGGCTCGACTTCAGGCTCCATCTGTAAGTTTATAAAATAGACAACAAGGAAGATAAACAAACAAACTAATTTGTCCCCAGCGGAGTCGCCATTTTGTTACAGGGAAAAGTGTCTACACAGAACTGCTTATCCCACTAAGGTGTGATAGCTACCTTAGAAACAAACAAAGTAAAGCTACTTTCATTTTTCCTTTATGAAGTATAGCTGAGAGAAGAAAAAAGAAGACCAACCTCTGTCTTGCGCTAATCTCCTAGTTCGATTCCTCTCTCTCTTGATAGTCTTTCGCTACTTGTTCCCTTGCACTCCCAGCTTCACAGAATACCTGTAAGATCACAGTAGCATAGCACTATACAAGAACATGGATCTATAATCATAAACAATCTAGGATCAGATGTAAATTGACCATACAAATGCAGCAAACATAAATGATACAAGAGTATGGAGGAAAACTTGAATAACTTTTATTAATAAACAAGAAAGAGCCAAGGGGAGTTACAACCAGTTGTTCTGACCCAGCATCATCCTCTCAGCAAGGAAGCCCCTCTTCACCTCATACAAAGCTTAGATCACCCAACAATATGATGTTGTCTCAAGAAACCAATAGCAATTCCTTACAATATGCAAAATTCCAGCCTCTGGATCTCTGGGATGAGGGATCCATATATAGATATCTGTAAGGGATATGAGTCAGCTTGTGATTTTATTAGTGTCTTCCCTCTGATAGTTCTTGCTTCCACTTGGAGATTGATGATCTCTTACTCATCCTTGGTCGAATTAGAGAGGCAAGTGTCACAGGAGAAGTTTCTGGAAGTTTCCATGCCTCTCCACCTCGCAGAATGACACTGCCATTTGTCACTTCTCGCTCATCGCACCCCATAGAAGGGATTTTTGAAATGCAACGCACCCACACAGTGTATTTAGGTGAGATGCAATGCACTTTGCCTATGGAACAACTGAAATGATCCTGTTTTGACCAGTTCTGAGCAGTTTTTCATGGAGCACTTCTGGGAGAAGCTGTAATCAGCTGACCTTGTTCCTTTAGGGATTAGAACAACACTTTTAGGGACTTAGGAGCCCTTGGTATATGGAAATTTCATGCTTGGGGTTGTAGTGCCCAAAAATGTCTATAACACTATAGTCTCAAAAAAGTGTTGAAACAACTCCACTGTCCAATCATCTGGACATAGACTCCTTTCTTTTGACATTGATTTTATGATTACTTAAACCTCCCCTCTTGTGACTTCCCCCATGAGCTCCTCAGAATCCTCATCATCCACATAGATAGGGAAATCCTGAGCTGTCTAAATCACCTCAGCTAACGAAACTTCTGAATGTGCTTAAAAATGATTTTTGAAGTGGCTTATTCCCATTGTGGATAATTCCTCAAAAGAGTTTTCCTGCCTTCCATCCTCTGATTTTAATAACCAAATGGTATTTGCATTTTTCCTTCCTTTTGCATAATTTTGGAAGAATTTAGTGTTCTCATCCCCAACCCTTAAGCAGATGGCCCTAATTTTCAAGCGCAATTTTTCTTCTCTTGCTAAAAGAACTTTCCTCCTTTGGGTTTCTAGCATCTTGATCCTATCCCCTTTTTTAGTTGTATCATATCCATCAGCTTCCGGACATTCTATCTCATCGAGCTTCACCCCTATTTGTTTTATATTTTCATCTTCTTTCAATTTCTTATCTCTGGCCCATTCAATCGTAGCCTTCTTAAGGCGTTTTAAGTTCTCCATAAAGTGGATGGCTTTATCCCCATTCTCACCTGGCCTCACAGGTCTCCAAGTTTTTTTAAAGAGGGTGTTATATGAATCCTCTATTAGCCAAGATGGATTGAATTTGAAAGGAGTTACCAGATTTATGAGAGGCCCTTTTAGTTTGAGCAAGACGGGCAGATCATTAGAATCACCTCCCTCCCCTACCCACTGATGGAACACAAGGATCTTTGTCGCTACCTCCTCCTCCATGTTGGTCTCGTTTTTAGTAGATTAATATCTAACCACTTATTCTCTCTAACAATTTTTGAGAAAAAATTCGAGAGCAGGTCTACATGTGCAAAGGGGCCCCAAGTTTCTACAATGCCAAGGGAAAAATTTAGGTCGCCCCCAATTATGAGGTTTAGGTTATCCATAATGGACTTAGAACATAGATTATTCCAAAAAAGGACTTTGTCTTGGCATGGCCCATGAATATTGAGGATCAACAAGTTGTTGCAAAGCTCTAATGAATAAACTTATATTCCGATCACTTGGTCTAGCCCCCAAGTATTGAGAACTCTTAATTTACCTTCTTTTACACCCAGTTCCAGCCCCTCTGAATGGCCTTTAGCATCCAAGGCCTGGATGTGCCATCCAGGAATTAATTTAGATAGATTTTTTGATACTTCAGTTCTAGCACCCAAAGTTTCTTGTAAGAGTAGAATGTTTAGGTTGTAATTGCAAATCACCTCCTATAGAGCCAATTTTTAAGGACCACTGAATGAACCCCTACAATTCAGAGATAGAAAAATCAATTGATAACCTCTGGGGGGTTTTGTGAAACTCTAAGAACTGTAGAGATGGAAATTTTCTTTCCATCTGCAATGTCCAATTTGGCTTGCAATTGAGCCTTTGACAGGTTTGATTTCCTCCCTCTAGCCTTCTGGTCCCCTTCTTGGATATTTTGCATTCTAATCCCTCCTACAACCTTCCGAGGAGGGGTTTTTTTTCTCTTGAGGTCTGAGATTGTAAAAGGGATTAACATCATGGGTATCAACAATGTTAGTGACTTCCTCACCCTTCCCATTCTTTCAGTTTAAATCTAAATCTGAGATTTATGTAATAATACTATCTGAATATCCATTAGCAATGTTTGAGAAGGGAATTACAAAGTTCTGAGGCCTGGAGGGACCATGCACTAATTAAGGAAGAATCATAGAATGAACATGAGAAATATGTGTAGGGGTAGAAACTGGAACCGTACCCTCTTTTGGATGAGTAAGGCTCCCAACCTCCACTACTGCTGGTTCTAGATTAGTCTCCTACTGAATATGCTAAGTTACTAGATGGTTTTCTTCCTGCGCTTCCATATTCTCCACAATATCCTCCTGAGGCTTATCAATATCGATCTGATTGTCCCTCGATCCCTTATTCATCTTTCCCCCCTTGTTCTCCTCCTCTAATGATTTCCCTCCCTCTTCCTTCCTCTACTTTCTTCTTCACCTGAAGCCCATCGGGCATTCTTTTTCCAGGTGTCCATATTTATGACACCTATGACATCTGAATGGAAGGTGTTCATAATCTAACAATTGAGTATAAGTGAAATCCTTGTACTATAAATTTATTTCCTCCACCAAACCTGCATAGGGATTTAAGCTTACAAATATATGGGTCATCCCTTGATCTCTCGTTTGCAGAAACGACATATCAACTTCCATGAATTTTCCCAGGTGGTTTCCAATAGCCCTAAATATAGAGTAGACCTAGAGAAATGGAAGTAGTCTAGGCATGCACACCCACATAGGTGATTCGTCTACTCTTTCCCTCTCTGCATCAAACATGGGGTTCCATTTCTTAAATAATATTGGATATTTCTCGAAGCACCAATTCCTCGCCATTAGCCATTCTGTCGATTCTCTCTTCCCGAACTTGACCATGAACCAACCTTTCGCCAGTGTTGTGACCGCAAAGGTTGAGTCTGGTGCTTCCTTCCAGTTTTTTGTGGTCCATTCTTGTACGTAGCTGGTCGAGTATTTCTTTCCTCTTTCCCTTCCTACCAAGGTTAGTTCAGCAACATCCATGGCCTCATTGATTTGGACATCCATTCCCAGGACCAAGTTAGCTACAATATCAAATTTTTTGATTATTTTATGCTTTTTCCTTTTATCCCCCGCGTGCCACTATCGAAACCCTCCCTCCCCATTCTATGTGTTTTCTTCCACATTTTCCGCTGCTACTAGAAGGTTTCCTGAATGCCCCTCTTTCCTATATATTCTAAGCCCTTCAAAGGACCTTTCACCTACCTGGTTCGTCTCCTCTACCCCTATTGTAAATTCCTTAACACTTGATTTCCCTTCCCTTTTGATTACAGTTTCCTTCCCGGCCTCAATCTGCTTGGCTCCTCCTCTCTTCCCACCCTTCTCAAACCTATCTCCAACCACCTTTTGACCACCTAACGAGTCCTTTACTATCCCTAATAGGCTAGTAATGCCTGCCCCTGTAAATGGGTTATTCCAAAGGGAATTTCTACTTCCATTATTATGAGGGCTTCTACATGCAAGGGTGTTATTCAGGCTCAACCCTCTCTCCTCTTTTCCCAGACCTAAACCCTCCACCAGGCAGATATGTCGACCTTCTTGTCTTATAAATCCACAAATGATTACTATATCCTCTAAGCCACCTGAGTAAAACTGATTAAGAGAATGAGGAGGGTCATAACTTACTTGAAAACCCTCACTTTCCACCTCTCCATACTCAGAAAAGGATGACCTCTCTTTCATCTTCTGCCCTTCCTAGTTCTCTAGACATGAAAACCCTAAGCTTTCCTCTAGGATTCCTAGGGATTTTCTCTGCTTCCAACACACTTCTAAGCCTCCTTTATTCCTCCCTGACTGTCCAGCTAGATGAATATATCACTCTATATTTTGGTTCATTACCTCTAGACCCCATACCGAGACAATGTCCCTACGCTCAGGGTCCAGATCAACATAATCGTTCTATTAGACCATCTTCCACCCTCATGATTCATGTTAACAACTTAGCAAGGGAAACGACACTCTCTGCTCTGACTTCAGGCGCATGCTAAGGATAGAAGGTGGTAGTGCAACCAATATTATCCCTGTAATCCATTTCACCATTTTCCATCCTCTTCTTAGTTCACAGGCTTATTGGTATAATTCCTACAACATACGCATTCATGCATGTTGCCTTCCACCTATCCTCCTCTTTCCTCCCATCCCTGACATCCTTGAGCCTTCTAATGCCATCTGGTCATCTCCCGTACCTCCTCCCTATCACTATCTCAGCCCTGTAGGTCTCCCACCTGCAGTTAAATGTCGTAGGTTTGAAACCCTAGTTTCATTGCTGCCCATCCATTTCTAGTATTCTTCATAGTATAGAATTACAATAGTCTTGTTGTGAATTTATTTCATAATAGTAGCTTATTACTATAAATACAGAGTTTAATTAGTAATTACTAAATTTGGATATAGGTATGGTTCATCATACAATAGTTATAATCCACCTCACCCCCCCAACTTAATGATAATGATAGTCCTTGGCATGTCTGATAGGAGTTCATGTCATCCTTAAATCCTAAAATGCAAGTAAATGACAAAAAGCATACCTACCATCAACTTACCATGATGCTCACATGGAAACTATACAAGTGTGATGACTTGATCAATGTTATGCAATGTTTCATTTGTGGCTTATGTCTATTGGTGAAATATTCCATTAAAATGATGCGGTGAGAAAAATTTATATGTCAACAGAATTTGGTGTATCAACACAAAATTATTGGTGTCAACCATTAGAATGAAAAAGCACATATGTGATCTTGTGATGGAGATATGTATCAATAGAAAATATCCTTGATTTGTATTAGCAAAACTATATGAAGTTGCAAAAAATGGCTTGCCCATGTGCCAAACTATATCAACAAAATTCTTGAGAAGTGTATAACTTAAATTTGTTGCATGCAAGCTTGTAATAGGTGTAGAGTCCTATGAATATTGACTTTGTAACAACAGAAGAATTAAATAGTGAACCATTTACAAACAAAGAAGAAATATCATAATGTTGTTAGAGAAGAAGAAAAAGGATGTGTTGACTGCCAACAAACTGGTTTTCAGCCACCAAATTCATCCAATGGTGCCCAAAAGGGGTTTTCACCATTCGAAATTTTATTATCTTTTTTATTTTTCTTGTTTATTATTATTATTATTCTTTTATTGAGTAATGAAAAAAACTAAGTGGCTGGCGGCGTAGAAAACATTTCCCATGCCTGAATAACTTCAAGGTTTGTACTTGCATCTAAGATAATGTTGAAAAATGAGTCCTTAGAAGTAAGATTGTGATACAACCGCATACGATGTCCATTAATGGTTGTCATTTTTTTAGTCCCATTTTCAAATATTGCTTCTAGCTCATAAGGACCTAGATACCTGGTGCACAACCTCCCTTCAAACTCTTTAAATCCATAGTCATATGATAGAGCCCAATCACCCTTCTGAAACAATTTCTTTGGAATGAATTGATCATGTGACTTGGAACATCATTGCTAGATAATATATTCATTTCAAAATAACCAATTGCTTCTTATCTAATTCATTTAGGTGTTCTAGTCAATGTTTCTAAGCTACATTCAAGTCTAAATTCACCTTTAAAGTAGTTATGAGTGTCTTAATATCAAATCCAATGGGAATTATATGACTCTTACAAAATATTGAACTCACAGGGAGAGAATCTTTTAGTCTTCCTCAAAATATTTATATAATCCCATAACACTTCTAGAAGTATCTCAACCCAATCTCTTCAGTGACCTATCATATTCTTTGTGAGAATAGCTTCAAGCACCTTCTTGGTACTTTCCACTTTCCCATTCACCTATTAATGGTAAGGTGAAGTGACTCGGTCATGAATCATATACTTTCTAACAAGGTCGTGTATCATCTGAGAAGTAAATTGTGTCCTTCATCCATAACTATCTCCTTTGGCTCTCCATATAGAGCAAAAATTCCTTTAAACAAAAAGTTTGAAACGACACATTCAATTTCCCTAGTGAGTTCTCTAGCCTCCACCAACTTGGTGACATAATCTATGCATACCAAAATATAGGTCTTCTGCTGTGATGGGGGATTAATCAGCCCAACAAAATATAAATCCCATCTTTCAAATGGTTTTATCTTCAATTGAGTTTGTAATGGAGTTTCATCTTATTGAATAGGTTGACCCATCCTCCAACAACTATCACAACCTTAAACATATTTCCTTTCATCTTAGAAAATAGTAGGCCAAAAATAACCCATTTGTAGAACCTTATGACCTGTTCCCATCTTTGTAAAATGTCCTCCAAAAGGCCCATTGTTAGTGTGCAATTTATTGGAAGGTGTACCAAAAACACTTCACTTAAGTCACTAGGTGACAAGTGACCCTAACAACAAGTTGATGGCTACTTATGATTCAGATCTGCAATAAAAATGGAAAACCTGCAACAAAACTATAGACGATTCAGAATAGAAAGAAACAATAAAAAATATCTAATGCAATAACCCAAATGGAAAGACTTTAATTGAATACATTTTTTACTAAAAACACCTGGTGAAGGATATTTACAAAAGGGTTTGTAAGTCTCCCTCTATGGGATGGGTCCTTTGATGTCCTTGATGCTTCAGAAAATGATTCTCTCTCTCGATATGTGAAAAACCCATAAAAAAGTGTGGAGAACTCTAATGGGAGCTTAAAAGAAAAAAACAATAATGGTGACGATGATTATGATCATGGTGAAGAATGAATGAAAAGCTCTCCTATTTATAACAAAGTATTGAGTTAATCTCGAAAATGAAGAATAATAAAATAATATTAACCAATTCAAGATCTAACCACTTGGAATACTTTATTATATTTATTAGAGAGATAAAAGATATTTAAAATGGTTAAATATCTTTATTTAGAAATAATTAATAAATAAAATGATTTATTAATTATTTCACGAGAATTAAGAATGGTGTGTAATTGAAATACTTATTAAATAGTGATTTAACAATTATTCCAATAACATAAATAAAAATATTCTTTTTTTTTTCTAAATAAGACTGAGCTATTATATTACAGCAAGAACAAAATTACATCAGCAGTATTACAACAGAGCCGAGGCCCTGTAAAACATGTCGTGGGACAGACAGTAAACTCAGGAGTATTCATTTCCAGGATTACAAAAGATTGAAACCAGAGCGACATTCATGAAACCGACATGGACTGAAACACATGGAGACTGAAACAACAGAAACACATGGAGTCTGAAACAACTGTAGATAACCGACACTGTAACAGAGAAGGACAGAGATACATAGTGACAAAGTGCAGACACATATAAGATAGCGTAGGGAGCAGACAGAGAGAAAATTCCTTGCTGAGAAACCTGGAGCACGAGCTGGGCATACTATTCATCATCAGTAGTTTGCGGGTCGTCCTCCATCTTGCAACGGGGAGGTTGGTGGATGGCCTTACCAACGTTGCGCTGCACAGGTTCGCTTGGGCCTGCTCTAGGATCTGGGGAGAGGCTGTCTTGAACAGGGCGCAGAATGTCGATGGTGGGAAGTTGCATGTCAACTGTGGGTGCCATCCCAGGAATCCGCGGCGGGCTGGCGCGAGGAGCCTCATCTTCCCCCCATGGATTGCTGCAGTGCTCCACCGAGACCGTTACAAAGAAAGTGGAATTGGACAATGTACATGGAATGTGGTATCTTACCATTGGGTGCTCAGAGTGCCCACATTCCATTCGCTCTTGAAATTTCGCCGCTCTTCCTCTGCTTGGAGGCATTCCCCTGGTTCGTCTGCACTCAAAAGAAACTTCAATTGAGGAAAAGGGAGATGGGGCATGCCTCTGAGACGGGGCTCTGCCACTATAACTACAACGCCGACTGATTCCTCGTTGGCGTTCTCGCTGCATGCTGGAGATGTGCGGGTGGCAAGTATGCTCACGCGTATTGTCAC
This sequence comes from Pinus tabuliformis, assembly GCA_031772625.1. Taxonomy (NCBI): domain Eukaryota; kingdom Viridiplantae; phylum Streptophyta; class Pinopsida; order Pinales; family Pinaceae; genus Pinus; species Pinus tabuliformis. The sequence continues at coordinate 621,403,667 of CM062809.1, forward strand.
TCTGAACCAGACTCCCAATCCTCAAACTAGACTGCGGGTAGCAGGTATGCAACACCGCCAAGCTCCCAGTCTCTTTACCAGACTGCGGGTATGCCCCCAAATTGCCCAAATCTAAGGCTTCTAAACCATCACAGTCGCTCTCAGAGCCTGAATAGGAGCCGAAACAGTGAGCCTCCGCCACCTCCCTCAAGACCAGAGCAGGAGCAAACGAGAAATGCGGGAGAATGTCCGAGAACCTCTGGCTTTGAAGCGCCATGTTCTGGTTCTCAAGGCGAGCAGTTAATGTCGAAGGGTCGCTTCTGCCATGAGCCATATCCCTCTTCCTTAAATGCTGCGTGCTATAACATTTAGGGCGAGTCCTCCTGGTGTACGTGGCTTGTCAGGGCGGACACATGCCCTGCTGACAAGCCATAAGCCTTTCATAGCTAACAACCACCCGCATCTGGGGAACATAAATAAAAATATTAAATAAATAGTAATTTATTTAATTATTCCTAAGGGGTTTAGTCATACGTGACAAGGAATAATTATTTAAATAATGATTTAATAATTATTCCTAGAGAAAATTAAATAAATAATGATTTATCTAATTATTCTCATGGTTTTTTCTTTTTTCTTTTTTTATTTTTTATTTTTATTTATTGAAATCAGAAAATAATTTAATAAAAGTGGTTTACTAAATTAATTTCCACAGTGAAAGTGATTTTAATATGGTAAAATTAATCCTACATGGTGTATTTTGATCCACGTAGTTAAAAATGGCCAGGTGATCATTTTTTGGTGATAACACCCATCATGACAAGCCTTGATAATATCATGAATCTTGTCCTCCTTTACACACCTTCTAATTTCCTAATCAAAACCAGTGTGGAAGTGGTAACCATCCAACCAAAAATACCAGGCAATTTGTTGGATAATTTTTCTCTTTTCCCTAGGATAAAGGTGATCATGGAGCTTTCCTGCAGCAAGATAATTGGCAATGTCTGCATACCAAAGTGAATAAGTGGATATTGCAAAGAGATAGTCATATGGGAAAGAGTCTTCAACAAGTAGATCATTAGTAACATTAATAAATCTAAAAAAACTATGCAACGACATTATCCTTCCCATGTTTATCTATAATAGTAATATCAAATTCTTGGAGTAACATTAGCCATCTAGTAACCCTATCATTAGTAACTAGCTTATTCATTAAAAATTAAATAACAGAGTGGTTAGTATGCACAAAATATTGATAACCAGAAATGTAATGCCTAAATTTGTTGATAGCATGAATAATAGTAAGAACTCTTTTTTTTTCACCATATAATTTAGCTTTGTAGGGGTCAAGTTCTTGCTGATATACAAAATGGTGTGTTTTATCAGAAGCATCAGTAGAAATGTGAAACAAAAAACTGTAATTGGGTCCTTGTAAACTGGGAGCTATTGTTACACACCTTTTAACTCTACAAAAGCACCACTACATTTGTCATGTTAACAAGATATTTATCCTTTGTTAACATGACAAACAATGGGAATGTAGTCTTGGAAAAGTTTTCTATAAATCGTTTATAATAACCTACCTACCCCAAAAAGATACATACCTCCTTCTGCATCTTAGGATCAATGGGAATCCTACGAATTACCTCTTCTTTTGTTGGATCAACCGGTATACTCGCAACAAAGAGATAGTGACCTAGAACAATACCATTAGTAATCATCATATGACACTTCTCGGTATTGAGATAGAGGTGGGTGTGTATGCAACTCTCAAGTAAATAAAAAAAACTCAATCTAAGATCTTTTTAATCTAAGTACAAGAATCCAAAACTAATTCAAAATGAAATTAAGCCTATGCTAAAACTCAATCTCAATAGAATTCATTCTCACTCAAATGATGTTTAAACTAAAGTAATGGAAAATTCAAACAAAAATGCAACTAATCTAATTCTCAGGACATGAGAAATCAACAAGCATAAAAAAACGAAATGCAACTCTCTTTAAACTAATTTTATTCTGTACCTAACTCACAAATCCAATCTTATAACTAAAATGATTAAAATTAAGAAATATTGATTCCTATCATCTTTCAATCATAACAAAACTACAATATTATCCTAATCATATCAACACTCACACACTCCACTCGTAATCAACATTGTCTTACTGTTTTCCTGAGCAATAATCACAAATTTATAATGCTGGAAAACTTGGTAACATATTGAAAGTAAATAGAGGATAACAAATTCATTTCTACACTTGTGATACGGTGATTAACTTTTGTTTATTTACCATCCCATCCCATGCAATTGTACCAAAAGTATTATTTATATCACAGATCGTTGCTCAGCAAATGCTTGTTGATTGTTTGATGACTAAGTAATGAAATCTACAGTATTCAACTTCAAAATACAAAACAGAGTAAGAGTATTGAGTGCAGAAATGAAAACATTAAAAGATCTAAGCAATGTTTAAACAAAATTCGTTCTGCAAATGTAATCCCTGTGATTGGAATGAACTACAGAACTTGCTTCAAGGTGGTGGTGGGCTCTTGCCACTCATGCAGCAAGTGTAAACTAACTCAATGTTGTTTAGAAATCAAAAACCATAATACTTACAAGAAGCTTATTGCCAAGTCAAGTTTTGTATTAAGAGTTCAAAATATTAGTTCATACGCATACATCCTGGTTGGTCCTTATGAGGCAAAGCTCCACAAATATTATTATGGAAATATTTCTCTAATTCCTATCTTATTCTTCTTTGTTCCCCCAAGATACAAAATAAATCGGCTTTTTAAGAGGTTCAACCGATGAGGCTCGATCTAACTAAATAACCATAAAAAGTAAATATATAATTATTAAAACTAATTGGAGATGTATGAAATCTTCGTGAGTGATTTCAGATTAATCTAGGCTAGGTCATGTTGTGTATAACAAACCGTTCCCTTTTTTAGTGCAATAGGTTTATTCAAACCGTGGTTGTGGCCGAAAATAGACAAACCACGAATTTGGCCCTCATTCTGTACTTAAGATTGTGCTGGAATATTTCCCTAACCATAACTACTTCATGGTAATTAATTTTTCCAAACTGTTTCTGGGTTACAATGCGGGTACTCTAGACAAAACCCATGTGTTAGAATCTCTATATTATTCTCCATTTTCTCACAAATTTTATATGTTCACCTACATGAATTCTGCATTCCATACTTAACTTGTAGCAACTAGTTTGATTGACTTGTGAAGAATTTCGGAAATAGAACCTTGTGGAAAATGAACTTGGAAAAACCATAATTAGTAAATAATGACTAAATCATAGCTAATCATATAAAAGCAAAGAAAACTAATGATAATTAACCATAAAGTTTAAGACATGATTTGGCAACAAGTTGAGAAATTACTGTATGAAATTAGTTGAAAATGTTAGAATTTACGTTATGAAATAGTGGTTTTGTATGATGGAAAAATAGACATATTTGAGGCTCAACATCCCCCTAAGCCTGAGGGTTTGCATTTCCTCATTCAAACAAATCTATTGCTCATTCACAAATTCTAACATTGTTTAGTAGATGTTCGTTCTTGTGGAGCAACATTGCTTGAATATTTGGAGGTGTTGTTCTTGTGGGGCAGCACTCTACATATTAACATATCATACTGATTTTGTAGCAGTACAAATTGAGGAAAGGAATGGGATGGATGAGGAAGAGATGATGGATGAAAATTAGGTGGTGATGGAGATGGTGAATGGGTGCTTGCATATTCTGTTATCGTAAGGCCAATGTCTATAGGTGGTTTCCTTTATCATTTCATGGCAGTAATGACTTCATCCTGTGAATATAATGCTTGGAGAAGACACTATAGAGAATGTCTTTATGAATACACTATAAATAATTTATTTTAACATGGTCTTTTAATCAGAGAGTAAGTCTTTCTATTATGAGTAATGAATGGAAGGAAATAGAAGGATAATGGTTTATGAAAGATGAAATGCATCAAATGAGAAGTGGTGAATCATTAAGCTTCTTTAACCTTCTAATGAATTAGAGAATCATAAGCCAAATTTACCTCAAGTTTTACCTTTTTCGTTGATGTGCCTGGTGGTGCAAGATGAAGTGGAGGATGGAATGGCTAGAGATGATGTGATTGCTGATCTGATCTACTGAAGAAGTTTGAAGGATGAAGGATGAACTAAAGTGCTGATGGATGAAATGAAGGTATCATTATTCCCCACGCATGAGGAGTTGTATGTCCCCAAACAAATGAGGAAATGTGACCGATATTGCAAATGGCAATTGGAATGTTGATACAAAAATCCTAACTGTTGCAAATCTGTGTTGAGATCACAAAACCATATAGTCCTCAACCGCTACATACCCATGTGTAATCTTGCATATGTGAATAAATGGTGTTGATGTCGAACATAAGTAAGAATCATTGCATTACTAACCATTGAGGAGGTCGTTAACCAATGCAAGATATCACACCTTTGATGTCAATGGGAATCAAGACACTAGCTACATCCTACTAGCCATGAATGGAGTTGTCGAAGTCGAATGGACTGCATAATTCATCCACCAAGAAACATTGATGTATTTCCTTAGTAGATGACAAGGATACCTACCATTAATGCATGCAGGCTCCAAGGTACTTTATCTAACCCGAAGTTTGGTCCTAGATAATTTATTGATGTCGATGGGAAAAGGCTTGTTGGCTGGTGGGCCTTAAGGTATCGCACATCAACCAACTCGAGTACAAACATAATTACTTGAAAGATACATTATTTGAAGAAATCATATAAATTTACAAGCTTTATTGGGAACCTTGCCCGCCAGTTACTTGGTTTTCAAGAAAAGTCCATGCCCAGTTGCACCAGACAAGTTGGTTTTCACAAAAGGACTTATTTTTCTCTTTACTGTTTTCATTTATTTATTTACTAATTTTCCTACGACACTGAAGAAAAGATGTACTCCTTCAAGTGAAAGAGAACTTCCAATGAAGCGATGTGTGGATCCGGTAAAAGGATATATTCATGTTCAGATTTAACATATAAAATTTGGAATGTACATGAGCATGAAAAATCAACAACTTTGTATATGAGAGTGGTACTTTGATTGGATTGTGATCTGGAACCAATGCTTGAAGTAACCACTCTGAAAGTCCTCCTCGGTCATGCTAGGCAAACTTGGATAATTGGTCTCCAGAATGCATATAAGGCTTGCTGATGGGCATGGTGAAAGTTCTTCGATCTCAAGTTCATCTGGATTCTCCCCATCATATTTGGTACATGATTTATTGATCTCCTTGGTAGATAGGAAAGCAAAATCAAGGGAGACTTCCAAATCCTCTTCTGGTTGTGGAGAGATAGATAGTTTCTTGAATGAGGTCAGGATGAACTCTTCTTGAGAAGTAGATACCCCAGCTATTGCTAGGATTTGAGAAAGTTCTTCGATGTACATTCTTCAAGCTTCTCAACAATTCTTTAATTTCTCCTACTAGCTTATGATCCATGTCTCGCAACATGGATTAGTACCCGGGGGTTCTTACAGCACCCGAAAAATGTTTTATCTTTAAAGAGCTTGAATTTTTAATCTAAATGAATAAAAACTAATTGCAATAAAACTTACCAAACTTGAAATCCTCGCTTATTTGGACAACCAAACTTTGGAGTGACCCCAAACCAAAGTGGATGTGTGGCTCTTCACTCACATATTACCATCATCTCTGCACTCTAGTTTCCCTGTTACTAAGATCACACCAAAAACTTGTGAAAGAAACTATGCTCTAATCCTTTTAGCACCTCCCAGTCAAGGGTGCAAAAAATGTTGGGGAAATTATGTGTAATAATTCCAATATTAAATTATCAATATGGGGTCGTAAGACTTAGAGGCGCAAGTGCAGGTAATGTAGGATTAGAGCATCTAACCTAAACTAGAGTAAGAAAATCAATTTATTATTTAAGTACAAAATTTCTATTTATAGTTTGAAACTAAATCAATAGATGAAAACATGTTCAAACAATACGAATAAGAAATTACTGTTCAAATAAAACTAACTCTAATCTACATATGCAATATTAATCACAACCCAAGAAATAAAATTACCATTCACACAATTTTAATCTCAATCTAAGTAAATAAAATAACTCAATGTAAGATTTGTCTAATCTAAGTACAAGAATCCAAAAATAATTCAAAATGAAATTAAGCCTATGCTAAATCTCAATCTCAACAGAGTTCATTCTCACTCAAATGATGTTTAAACTAAAGAAATGGATAATTCAAACAATATTGCAACTAATCAAATCCCTGGGACATGAGAAATTAATAAGCATAAAAAGACGAAATGCAATTCTCTTTAAACTGATTGCATTATGTATCTAACTCAGAAATCCAATATTATAGCTAAAATTATTAAACTTAAGAAATATCGATTCATATCATCTTTCAATCGTAAAAAAAACTCTAATCCTATCCTGATCATATCAACACTCACACACTCCACTCGTAATCAACATTGTCTTACTATTTTCCTGAGCATTAATCGCAAATGTATAATGCTGCAAAACATGGTAACGTATATAAAGTAAATAGAGGATAACAAATTCATTTCTAGACTTGTGATACGGTGATTAACTTCTGTTTATTTATTGTCTCATGCCATGCAACTGTATCAAAAGTATTATTGATATCACAGATCATTTCTCGGCGAATCCTTGTTGATCATTCGACGACTAAGTAATGAAATCTACAACATTCAACTTCAAATTACAAAACAAAGTAAGAATATTGAGTGCATAAATGAAAACATTCAAAGAACTAAGTAATGTTTAAAAAAAATCCACTCTGCAAATATAATCCCTATGATTGGAATGAACTGCAGAACTTGCTTCCAGGTTTTGGTAGGCCCTTGCCACTCCTGGAGAAAGCTTAAACTAACTCAATGTTGTTCAAGAATCAGACACCATAATACTTATGGGAAGCTTATTTCCAACTCAAGTTTTGTATTAAGAGTTTAAAATATAAGTTCATACACATACATCCTAGCTAGGCCTTCTGACGCAAAGCTCCACAAAGCTTATTATGACAATATTTATTTGATTCCTATCTTATTCTTATATGTTCCCCCGAGATATAAAATACATCAGTTTTTTAAGAGGTTCAACCGATGAGGCCCGATCTAACAAAATAACCACAAAAAGTAAATAGATAATTATAAAAACTAATAAGAGTTGTATGAAATATTCTGTACTCATGACTGTGCTCGAATATTCCCCTGACCGTAAATCCTTCATGGTAATGTATTTTTCCAAACTGTTTCTAGGTTACATAAATGAGGGTACTCTGAAGAAAACCCATGTTTCAGAAACTTGATAATATTATCCATTTTATCATAAGTTTGATATCATCACCTACATGAATTTTACATTCTGTACTTAACTTGTAGGAGCTAGTTTGATTGGCTCGTGAATAATTTTGGTAATTGAACCTAGTGGAAAATGAAATCAGAAAAATCATCATTAGTAAATCATGAATAAATCATCTATAATTATATAAAATATAAGAAAACTAGCGATAATCAACCATAACGTGTAAGATGTGATTTGGTGATAAGTTGTGAAATTACGGTATGAAATGAGTTAAAAATGTTAGAATTTAGGTTATGAAATAGTGGTTTTGTATGATGGAAAAATAGAAATATTCAAGGCTCAACATCCCCCCATGCTTGAGGTTTTTCATGTCGTCATGCAAACAAATCTCTTGCTCATTGAAAATTCTAACATTGTTTCGTAGATGTTGGTTCTTGTGGAGCATCATTGCTTGAATATTTGAAAATGCTGGTTCTTGTGGGGCAACACTCTACATATTAACATATGATTTTGATTTTAGAGCAATACAAATTGAGGATAGGAACGGGATGGATGAGGGAGAGATGATGGATAAAAATGAGGTGGTGATGGAGATGGTGAATGGGTGCTTGCATATTCTTTCATCATAATGCCAATGTCTATAGGTGGTTTCCTTTATCATTTCATGGAAATAATGACTTCATCCTGTGAATAGAGGGCTTGGCGAAGAAACTATAGAGACTGCCTTTATGAATACACTGTAAGGAATTTCTTTTAACATGGTCTTGTAATCAGAGTGTAAGTCTTTTTATTATGATTAATGAATGGAAGAAAATAGAAGGATAATGGTTTATGAAAGATGAAATGCATGGAATGAGAAGTGGTGAATCATTAAGCTTCTTTAACCTTCTACTGAATTAGAGAATCATAAGCCAAATTTACCTCAAGTTTTACCTTTGTTGTTGATGTGCCCAGTGTTGCAACATGAAGTGGAGGATGGAATGGCTGGAGATGATGTGACTGCTGATTTGATCTGCTAAAGAAGGCTGAAGGATGAAGGATGAACTGAAGGTCCCCTTCTCCCCCATGCCTGAGGAGTTGTATGTCCCCAAACAACTGAGAAAAGGTGACTGCTGTTGCAAATGAAAATTGGAATTGTGATACAAAAATCCAAACTGCTACAAATCTGTGTTGAGATCACAAAACCATATAGTCTTCAACTGTTGCACACCCATGTGCAATCTTGCATATGTGAATAAACAGTGTCAATTTCAAACATAATCAAGAATCATTAGATTACCGACCATTGAGGAGGTCGTTAACCAATGTGAGATATCCCACCTTTGATGTCAATGGGAATTAGGGCACTAGGTACATTCTACTAGCCATGAATGGATTTGTCGAAGTCGAATGGACTACAGAATTCATCCACCAAGAAACATTGATGTATTTCCTTAGTAGATGACAAGGATACCTACCATTAAGGCATGCCGGCTCTAAGGTACCTTATATACCCCTAACCTTGGTCCTAGATAATTTGTTGATGTTGATGAGACAAGGCTTGTTGGCCAATGGGCCTTAAGGGATCCCAAATCAACCAACTTGAGTACACACATAATGACTTGAAAGATACATTATTTGAATAACTCATACAAATTTACAAGATTTACTGGGAACCTTGCCTACCAGTTACCTAGTTTACAAGCAAAGTCCCTACCTAGTTGCACCACGCAAGCTAGTTTTCACAAAAGGAATTATTTTTCTCTTTACTATTTTCATTTATTTATTTAATAACTTTCCTACTATAATGAAGAAAAGATGTCCTCCTTCAAGTGAAAAATAAATTCCAATGAATCCATGTGCAGATCAGGCACAAATATATATTCATGTTCAGATTTAAAATATAAAATTTAGAATGTACATGAGCATAAGAAATTAGTAGCTTTGAAAGATGTGATACAAAGATTACTTGAATATGAGAGTGGTACTTTGATTGGAATGTGATCTGGAACCAATTCTCGATGTGATCGGGTGGTATTGGTGTATTTCTTTGTTTGGACCACTCTGAAAGTCCTCCTCGGTCATGTGAGGCAAACTTGGATAATGTGTCTCCGGAATGCATACAAGGCTTGTTGATGGGCATGGTGAAAGTTATTCGATATTAGGTTCAGCTAGATGCTCCCCATCATATTTGGTACATGATTTAGCAATCTCCTTGGTAGATAGGAAATAGGAATCAAGGGAGACTTCCAAATCCTTTTTTGGCTGTGGAGAGATAGATATTTTCCTGAATGAGGTCAGGATGAACTCTTCTTGAGAAGCAGATACTCCAGCTTCTGCTAGGACTTGAGAAAGTGCTTTGAGGGACATTCTTCAAGCATATCAATCATTCTTGAATTTCTCCTACTAGTTGATTATCCAAGTCTCACAACATGCATTAGTACCTGGGGGTTCTTACAACACCCCAATAATGTTTTATCTTTAAAGAGCTTGAATTTTTAATATAAATGAATTAAAACTAATTGTAATACTTACCAAACTTGAAATCCTTTCTTACTTGGACAACCAAAGTTTGGAGTGACCCCAAACCAAATCAAATGTGTGGCTCTTCACTCACGTCTTATGGTCATCTCCACCTTCTAGTTGCCCTATAACTAAGATCACACTGAAAACTTGTGAAAGAAACTATGTTGTAATCCTTTTAGCACCTCCCTGGGAACGGTGCCAAAAAATGTTGGGGAAATTATGTGTAATAATTCCAACATTAAAGTATCAATTTGGGGTCGTAAGGCTTAGAGGCACAAGCACAGGTAACGAAAGATCAGAGCATCTAACCTAAACTCGAGTAAGAAAATTAATTTAATATTTAAGTACAAAATTGTTATTTATAGTTTGAAACTAAATCAATTTATGAAAACATGCTCAAACAATACGAATAGGAAATTACTCTTCAAATAAAACTAAATCTAATCTACATCTGCAATATTAATCACAACCCAAGCAATTCAAATTACCATTCAGACAATTTTAATCTCAATCTAAGTAATTAAAAAACTCCATCTAATATCTCTTTAATCTAAGTACAAGAATCCAAAACTAATTCAAAATGAAATTAAGCCTATGCTAAATCTCAATCTCAACAGAATTTATTCTCACTCAAATGATGCTTAAACTAAAGATATGGAAAATTCAAACAAAACTACAACTACTCTAATTCCCGGGACATGAGAAGTCAACAAACATAAATAAATGAAATGCAACTCTCTTTAAACTAATTGTCTTATGTAACTTACTCAGAAATCCAATCTTATAACTAAAATTATTAAAATTAAGAAATATCGATTCTTATCATCTTTCAATTGTGAAAAAACTCTAATCCTATCCTAATCATATCAACACCCACACACTCCACTCGCAATCAACATTGTCTTACTTATTTCCTGAGCATTAATCACAAATTTATAATGTTGCAAAACTTGGTAACGTATAGAAAGTAAATAGATGATAACAAATTCATTTCTAGACTTGTGATACGATGATTAACTTATGTTTATTTACCATCCCATGCCATGCAATTCTACCAAAAGTATTATTTAGATCATAGATCGTTGCTCAGCGAATCCTTTTCGATTGTTTGACAATTAAGTAATGAGATCTACAACATTCAACTTCAAATTACAAAACAGAGTAAGAGTATTGAGTGCAGAAATGAAAACATTCAAATATCGAAGCAATGTTTAAACAAAATTCGCTCTCCAAATATAATCCCTATGATTGGAATGAACTATAGAACTTGCTTGCAGGTGGTGGTGGGCCCTTGCCCCTCCTAGTTCAAGCTTAAAATAGGTCAATATTGTTCAGAAATCAAACACCCTAATACTTACAGGAATCTTACTCCAAGTCATGTTTTGTATTAAGAGGTCAAAATATTAGTTCATACGCATACACCCTGGATGGTCCATCTTAGGTAAAGCTCCACAAAGCTTAATATGAAAATATTTCTTTGCTTCCTATCTTATTCTTCTCTATTCCCCCGAGATACAAAATACATCTACTTTTTAAGAGGTTCAGCCAATGAGACCCAATCTAACTAATTAACCATAAAAAGTAAATAGATAATTATTAAAAATAATAGGAGTTGTATGAAATATTCATGAGTGATTTCAGATTAATCTGGGTTGGGTCCTATTGTGTGTAAGATACCGTTCCCTTTTTTAGCACAACAGGTTTATCCAAACTGTGGTTGTGGCCAAAAATAGTCAAACCACAAATTTGGCCTCAATTTTGTACTTAAGATTGTGCTGGAATATTCCCCTAACTGTAACTCCTTCATGGTAATGAATTTTTCCAAAGGATTTTTGAGTTACATGAATTAGGGTACTCTAAACAAAACTCACATGTTGGAATCTTGATATTCTTCTCCATTTTCTGACAAATTTGATATGTTCACCTACATGAATTCTGCATTATGTACTTAACCTATAGCAGCTAGTTTGATTGACTTGCGAAGAATTTCGGTAATAGAACCCTGTGGAAAATGAACTTAGAAAAACCATCATTAGTAAATCATGACTAAATCATCTCTAATCATAGAAAAACTAGGAAAACTAATGATAATAAATCACAAGGTGTAAGATGTGATTTGGCGACAAGTTGAGAAATTATGGTATGAAAATGAGTTAAAAATGTCAGAATTTAGGTTATGAAATAGTGGTTTTGTATGATGGAAAAATAGACATATTCGAGGCTCAACATCTCCCCATGCCTGAGGGTTTGCATGTCCTCATGCAAACAAATCTCTTGCTCATTGACAAATTCTAACATTGTTTCATAGATGTTAGTTCTTGTGGAGCAACATTGCTTGAATATTTGGAGGTTATGGTTGTTGTGGGGAAGCACTCTACATATTAACATATCATACTGATTTCAAAGGAATACAAATTGAGGACAAAAACAAAATGGATGAGGGAGAGATGATGGATAAAAATGAGTTGGTGATGGAGATGGTGAATGCATGCTTGCATATTCTGTCATCGTAAGGCCAATGTCTATAGGTGGTTTCCTTTATAATTTCATGGCAGTAACAACTTCATCCTATGAATAGAATGCTTGGAGAAGACACTATAAATATTTCCTTTATGAATATACTGTAAGGAATTTCTTTTAACATGGTCTTGTAATCAGAGTGTAAGTCTTTTTATTATGAGTAATCAATGGAAGGAAATAGAAGGATAATGGTTTATGAAAGATGAAATGCATGGAATGAGAAGCGAAGAATCATTAAGCTTATTTAACCTTATAATGAATTAGAGAATCATAAGCCAAATTTACCTCAAGTTTTACCTTTTTCATTTATGTGCCCGATGATGCAAGATGAAGTGGAGGATCAAATGGATGGAGATGATGTGACTGTTGATCTGATATGGTGAAGAAGGATGAAGGATGAATGATGAATTGAAGTTTTGAAGGATGAACTGAAGGTCCCCTTCTTCCCCATGTCTGAGGAGTTATATGTCCCCAAATAATTGAGGAAGGGAAACTTTTGCTGCAAATGAAAATTGGAATTCTAATACAAAAATCCAAACTGCTGCAAATTTGTGTTGAGATCACAAAACCATAAAGTATTCAACTGCTACAAACCCATGTGCAATCTTGCATATGTGAATAAATGGTGTCGATCTCGAACATAAGCAACAATGATTGGATTAATGAGAATATTTTTTGATGGAAATCACATTATAGTATTTTTGTCGACGTGTTTTGAACCAATGAGTGTGGTTCATCATCAGGACAAGTTGACGAACCAGATCATGACTACAGGTTAAATAGGGAGAGCAGATCTTCCAACAGCTATATTTGACTAGGAATCAACTATTTTGACTGAGAAACGACTAAATTTTGACTGGCCAACTTGACTGGACCAAGGGAGAGGAAAAGTTATTAATGTTATGATTATTACCAAAATCATTGTTATATTTATTACGAGCAATTGAATAAAAGAAAATTTTGTATTCAAATTTTCTTTTTAGAAAATTAATAAATTAGTTTTCCAATTATAATTAAAAATATATAAATGGTTATTAAATCATCAAGGAAGTTAGTTTTTGGCTACCTCAAAATTGTTGTTAGGAATACTAATTAAATGATTATGTATATTGCGAAATAATTATAAAACAAAAACAATACATCAATAATATAGTATGGAAAGACATGTAAAAATATACCTTCCTAATTTAATATAATTAGATAAAAAAATAGTTAATAAGTTATTATGCAAGATAGTTTCATTTATTATTAATATCATAAACATAAAATGTAAGAATTAACATACAAGACCCTGACCTATTAATAGCCTATCTAAAATAAAACACAAATGAATGGTCTAATAAGGATATATATATATATATATATATATATATATATATATATATATAGATATATACATATATACATATAGACATATACATATACATATATATATATATATATATATATATATATATATATATATATATGTCTAGATATATATATATATATATATATATATATATATATATATATATATATATATATATATATATATATATATATATATATATATATATATATATATATAGATACACACTGATGTGGAGTACTAAATAAATGTATATTATGAAATCAAAACCTTAAATAATTTACCAAATTAAATATATATAAATAAATAGTTAGTTAGTTATTATGCAAGTTAGTTTCTAGAAAGACCTATTAATCTGCCTATATAGAAAGAAAACAAAAACCAATTATAAAAGGAAATATATCTATATATAATAATAATAATAATAATAATAATAATAATAATAATAATGTGGAGGGAGTGAAGGAGAATAGAGAGACGAGAAGGGAAAAAAGGACAATGATCAAACAAGGCAAGGAGGGGGAAAACAAGGAAACCGAGCCGGGGACGGGGGGAGGGAGGGAAAAAACGGGGAGGTGGCTAGGAGGAGAGGGCAGGGATCCAACAACTACTAATTTTCCAGCCGTCATCTCTATTGAGGTTTCTCGGTCTTCTTTCAATTTCTATGGCTTCCCTAAATTTCTAGTGATGGAAATGCGCCACCTTGGCCATAACATAGGCTTCCTCAATACATACATGGTGCTTTGTCTTCTCTGCATGTTTAGCTAGGGCGGAAGATAGAGTTCTCCTATGTTTTATGTCGGCTGAGTGTTCATTAATCCTTTGGTTAATAGAGAGACCAATCTCACCAACATATGGGGTCCCACAGGAGCATGGAATAACATAGACACCTTTCATGTCCTTGGGGTCAATTGGGTATTTTACCAATCTAAGGGAGTTACGTATGGTGTTAAGGGGTATAAAGGTAGAGGGAACATTATGCTTCCTGAGAATTCTAGCAATCTTATCAGTCATCCCTTGGATGAAAGGGAGATGAACCCCTAAGACTTGCTCTTTAGGTTCTTTCTTGACCAATGAATTCTTGTTGGCTCCGAGGAAAGATTTCTCATCGAGGTGCCTATTATAACCATTATTCGAAAAAAAAATTAAGGAGATGAGACTTCTCTTTATCGAGGCTCTTTTCATGAGAGATCCTAAGAGCCTAGGTAGCTAGCATGTTCAGAACACCTAACTTTTGAGCGGGGAAATGATGGGAACTAGGTTGAAGATACTGCTCAGTATGAGTTTTTTTCCGAAACACTTGGTGGGAGACCGAACCATCATCATTCCTTGAAATAAGAACATCGAGGCAGGGAAGTTTCCCATCAACTTCCTGCTCCATATTGATTTTTGAGATGATTGAAGAAAAGATCCAACTCTTCTTGGCCATGGGGCCAAATGACATTCGTGTCATCCACAAATCTCTTCGAAAGCTTGGGAAGGAGTTGGGTAGAGGCCAAAGCCTTGGATTCAAAATCTTCCATAAAAAGGTTAGCAAAAACTGAGGACATGGGGGAGCCCATGGCAACACCACAGGTCTACTCAAAGAACTCACCCACAAAGATAAAAGAAGTTGAAGTGAGACAGATCTCCACTAAACGAGCGGTATCAGGGTCCATGAGGCGGTTGATGACATCGATGGCCTCTTTTATAGGAATGCACGTGTCAAGGGATACTACATCAAAACTAACAAGCATGTCCCCAGGGTCAAGCTTTAATCCCTTAAGCTCTTCGACGAAAGAAAAAGAGTCTTTGATAAGAGACTCTGTGAGGTCAACTAGGGGTTTATGTTTTAAGGCAAGGAATTTTGCCAGAAGATAAGTAGGACCACCAATGGTATTGACAATGGGCCTCATGGGGGCCCCCTCTTTGTGAATCTTTGGAAGCCCATAGATCCTTGGAGTAATGGGGCTACTCTCAATTAGCTTATGGCTAATGGAAGCCACAGTGTTACTAGACTTGATGGCAAGAGCCACTGCCCTTGATATTCCTTTCAGGGGATTGTTGGAGAGCTTCTTGTAGCTTCCACTATTACAGAGATGATCCAACATCTTATGTCGATAATCCTCTTTGTCAAGGATGACGACAACCCCTTCTTTATCGGCTTTCAGAACCACTATATCTTTATTGTGGTTTAAGGATTTGAGGGCCTCAAATTCATCCCTGTTGATGTTGCTTCTAGGGGGCTTAGCCTTCCTAAGGACAACAATGCAATCTTGCCTTATAGTGTCCTTAATATTATCAGGTAAGCCCTTAATCCCAAACTCTATGTCGCATATAATGTCTTCTATCAACATATTTTTAGGGGTTAGGGCAAAATTTAAACCCTTACCCAAAAGATTAAAGACAAAAGAGGGAAAGGAGAGACTAGAGAGATTGACCACTTTATTAGAATGAGAGAAAGGAGGAAGATTATTATTATTACTATTATTTTTATTGGGATTAATAATACTATTATTATCACAATTATAATTCATGGACCTACCATAATAAAGGTTATTATTAATAATTTTATTCTTGTTATTATTAGTCAAAACAATATATTTCTTATTAATAAAACTATCATAACTATTTTCAATATTCATATTATTATTCTGAAACGCATCGACAAACATACTATAATGTGATTTCCACCGAAAAATCTTCTCATTAAACTTATGGATCACAGAAGCTTAAATTCAACAAATGATTGGATTACCGACCTTTGAGGAGGTCGTTAACCAATGCGAGATATCCCACCTTTGATGTCAATGGGAATAAAGGCACTAGGTACATTCTACTAGCCATGAATGGATTTGTCGAAGTCAAATGGACTCCAGAATTCATCCACCAAGAAAAATTGATGTATTTCCTTAGTAGATGACAAGGATACCTGCCATTAAGGCATGTAGGCTCCAAGGTACCTTATCTACCCCTAACCTTGGTCCAAGATAATTTGATGATGTTGATGGGAGAAGGCTTTTTGGCAGGTGATCCTTAAGGGATCCCACATCAACCAACTCAAGTAAAAACATAATGACTTGAAATATACATGATTTGAAGAACTCATATAAATTTACAAGCTTTATTAGGAACCTTGCCTGGCCGTTCCCTGGTTTCCAAGCAAATTCCTTCCCCAGTTGCACCTGACAAGTTGGTTTTTAGAAAAGGACTTATTTTTCTCTTTACTATATTAATTTATTCAGTTACTAACTTTTGTACTATACTGAAGAAAAGATGTCCTCCTTCAAGTGAAAGAGAATTTCCAATCAAGCCATGTGTATATCAGGTACAAAGATATATTCATGCTCAGGTTTAACATATGAAATTTAGAATGTACATGAGCAAGAAAAATTAGCAGCTTTGAAAGATGTGATACAAAGATTACTTGAAGATGAGAGTGGTACTTTGATTAGATTATGGTATGGAACCAATGCTCGATGTAATCCTAGTGGTATTGGCCTATTTCTTTGTTTGGACCACTTTGAAAGTGCTCATCGGCCATGGCAGGCAAACTTGGATAATTGATATCCAAAATGCATACAAAGCTTGTTGATGGGCATGGTGAAAGTTCCTCGATCTCAGGTTCAGATGGATGCTCCCCATCATATTTGGTACATGATTTATCGTTCTCCTTGGTGGATAGGAAAGAAGAATCAAGGGAGACTTCCAAATCCTTTTTGGTTGTGGAGAGATAGATAGTTTCTTGAATGAGGTCAGGATGAACTCTTCCTAAGAAGAAGATACCCTAGCTACTGCTAGGATTTGAGAAAGTTCTTCGAGGGAAATTCTTCAAGCTTCTCAATCATTCTTGAATTTCTCCTTCTAGTTGATGATCCATGTGTCACGACATCGATTAGTGACTAGGGGTTCTTACAAAACCCCATAAACATTTTATCTTTAAAGAGCTTGAATTTTTAATCTAAATGAATTAAAACTAATTGCAATAAAACTTACCAAACTTGAAATCCTCGCTTACTTGGACAACCAAAATTTGGAGTGACCCCAAACCAAAGTGGATGCATGGCTCTTCACTCACGTTTTACCATCATCTCCACCCTCTAGTTTCCCTGTAACTAAGATCACACCGAAAACTTGTGAAAGAAACTATGCTCTAATATTTTTAGCACCTCCCCGAAAACAGTGCCAAAAATGTCATGGAAATTACATTTGTAATAATTCAAACATTAAATTATCAATCCCGGGTTGTAAGGCTTAGAGGCATAAGCACAGGTAATGCGGGATCAGAGTATCTAACCTAAACTAGAGTAAGAAAATCAATTTACTAAAGTACAAAATTGCTATCTATAGTTTGAAACTAAATCAATTGATGAAAACATGCTCAAACAATACGTAAGAAATTACTGTTCAAATAAAACTAACTCTAATCTACATCTGCAATATTAATCACAACCCAAGCAATATAAATTACCATTCAGACAATTTCAATCTCAATCTAAGTAAATAAAAAAACTCATTCTAAGATTTGTTTAATCTAAGTACAAGAATCCAAAACTAATTCAAAATGAAATCAAGTCTATGCTAAATTTCAATATCAACAGAGTTCATTCTCACTCAAACGATGGTTAAACTAAAGCATTGGACAATTGAAACAAAATTGCAGCTAATCTAATTCTTGGGACATGAGAAATCAACAAGCATAAAAAAACGAAATGTAACTCTCTTTAAACTAACTGTATTCTGTACCTAACTCAGAAATCCAATCTTATAACCAAAATGATTAAAATTAAGAAATATTGATTCCTAACAGCTTAAAATCATAACAAATCTCTAATCCTATCCTAAGCATATCAACATTCACACACTACACTTGCAATCAAAATTGTCTTACTTATTTCCTGAGCATTAATCACAGATTTATAATGCTGCAAAACTTGGTAACGTATAGAAAGTAAATAGACGATAACAAATTTGCTTGTAGAATTGTGATACGGTGATTAACTTTTGTTTATTTACCATCCCATGCCATGTAATTGTACCAAAAGTATTATTTAGATAACAGATCATTGCTCTATGAATCCTTGTTGATCATTTGACAACTAAGTAATGAAATCTACAACATTCAACTTCAAATTACAAAACAATGTAAGAGTATTGAGTGCAGAAATGAAAACATTCAAAGATCTAAGCAATGTTTAAACAAAATTCGCTTTGCAAATCTAATCCCTATGATTGGAATGAACTACAGAAATTGCTTCCAGGTGGTGGTGGGCCTTTTCCACTCCCAGAGAAAGCTTAAACTAACTCAATGTTGTTCAGAAATCAAACACCATAATACTTACATGAAGCTTATTGCCAAGTCATGTTTTGTATTAAGAGTTCAAAATATGTTTATATGAATACATCCTGGCTGGTCCTTCAAAGGAAAAGCTCCACAAGAGTTATTACGAAAATATTTCTCTGCTTCCTATCTTATTCTTCTCCGTTCCCCTGAGATACAAAATACATCGCTGTTAAGAGGTCGAGCCAATGAGGCTCGATCTAACTAAATAACCATAAAAAGCAAACAGATTATTATTAAAACTAATCGTAGTTGTGTGAAATCTTCATGAGTGATTTCATATTAATCTAGGTTGGGCCTTGCTGTGTGTAACAAACCATTCGCTTTTTTAGCACAAGAGGTTTATCCAAACCCTGGTTGTGGCCGAAAATAGACAAACCACGAATTTGGCCTAGATTCTGTACTTAAGATTGTGATGGAATATTCCCCTAACCTCATAACTCCTTCATGATAATGAATTTTTCCAAACCGGTTTTGGGTTACATGAATGATGGTACACTGAAAAAAACACACATGTCAAAATCTTGATATTCTTTCCCATTTTTTCAAAAATTTGATATGTTCACCTACATGAATTCTACATTTTGTACTTAACTTGTAGTAGTTAGTTTGATTGACTTGTGATGAATTTCAGTAATAGAAATTTGTGGCAAATGAACTTAGCAAAACCATCATTAGTAAATCATGACTAAATCATCTCTAATCATAGAAAATCTAAGAAAACTAATGATAATCAACCACAAGGTGTAATATGTGATTTGGCAACAAGTTGAGAAGTCATAGTATGAAATGAGTTTAAAATGTCAGAATTTAGGTTATGAAATAGTGGTTTTGTATGATGGAAAAATAGACATATTCGAGGCTCAACATTGCTCCTAAGGCAATCAGGGTATTTGGAAGAGTTGTTCCACCAATATGAACAACTACCATTGGGTTCCCAGGATCTTCATATTTAGTAGGTGTATTATCCCCTAACATCAATTCTGATAACTTTAGCAGGGGATCCTAAAGTTTCCTAGCTATATTTTTGACACATGATTCTTTAACTATTTTAGCATAAATTAGAAAATGTCAGATTGCTTGAAGTAAACGAATCTGAACATGCAATATTTTTAAGTCTTTTAAGAAGTCAAATTTAGATTGAGGAGTGTTCTTGAATTCAGTTAATCTTTTAGGATAAGGGGGTGGGAAAAATTCTCATTACTTGTAGGTGTTACAGGTCTCACAGTCACAGTAACATCAATTGTTATAGCGACATCGAAAGTATTACTAGGCATTACAATGGTGTTAACAATATCACCAACTGTTAAAATTTCATGGTTATTTCCAATTGTTCCAACACTAGTGGTAGCATCGACTATTATAACCTATGTTTTTATAAAGATCCTCGATTTAAGCTTTTTTCTCTTCATGAATTTTATTCCTCATTTTCTATCATAGCAAGAGAAATGGTGTGGCTTACTATCCTTCCTTGTCCTAACTGTATTTCATTGCATTCCACAAGTGAGATAAAATAGGTACGAAGAAATTGTGTCTCAACTTTTTCCACTGGATTATTATTTGGGTTAGGGTTAGGTTGTACAAGTAGATGGGGATGTAGTTGAGGACCACTCATAGGTACATTGGAGGGAAGTTGTAACTATTGTTGTTGCATTTGGATATTGATGGGCATTTGGGTAAGAAGAACAATCCCTTACTATGGTTAAGGCCATGAAGGAGAAGGCCACTAAGGCTAGGGTACATGGTATTGGATCAAAGGGGGATTAGGAGGCTACCATGGAGCTACTAGATATTGCATTTATTGGGGAATTTGTTGAAGACTATACATACCATAACAATAATTAAAATAAGAGAAGGGTTCTTACACCATACCTAATGGCCTAGACTAATAGGGCTTCTTAGTGCCAATGAAATATGTTGCTTCAGTATCCTCCCTTATCTCTCTATGTATTTATTTTAGTTTAGGTAACGAGGGAAATTTTTCTATAGAATGATCCTACTCGCATAAATTGTAGCTATTAAGTGGGAATTCCCTCAAAGGATGTTTATTCCTACATCGAAATTAGAATATAGCCAAAACTTATTCTACTTCAATTTTTTTCTCCTTTCCTTGCAACACATCGATTTGAGAGGACAATGAGCTCATAATGTCAGTTTTGAAATTATCCAGCAGGTTTTGAATCTCTACCCATGTTGCTCCACTATTGGCTAACTTTAAAATCTTGGTAGAAGCATCATGTGTCATGGTCTTGTTTCTTGTTGATCCTCTAGAACTCCTTTGATAAAGTTGAACAATTTCATCATAAGGTTCCTTGGATATATCTCCTTTCCCCAGGGGATTTAGCATGTCAAGTAAGTCATCCCACATTACTCTAATCAAAATCGTCTTAACTATTTCCTTATCCAAATTGCTATGATGAGATCTTTGGAAATTATATTGAAGGAACTCAACATACTCTTAAAGGTTTTCATTTGGTGTATGAGTTATCTTAAATAGCTCTACCCTCTGATCTCTAGAATGATAGTATTCATGATAATTTTCTAAAATGGTATTCTTCATCCCATCCCAAGAGGTAATAGATGCCCCACGAGTCCCATAAACCATCTTATTGTAGCTCCTTTTAATGTAGCTAGGAACAATTTTATTTTATTTTCATCAGTGGTGTAATCATAACTCCCGTAGAGGACATCAAATTAAAAAAAAAGTATCTGGGTCTTTTTTAATTGTGCCTTTAAATGTAGAGAGTGCTTATAGAGGGATGTTCTTCATTAGGGCATGTCCATGGATATTTCCAATGGGTAACTTGAAGGTGGTAACCTAGCTACCTACCATTTGCTTCTGCTTAAAATGTTGACGGTTTTGTACGACTATTACAGATGGATCCCCTAATGGAGGAGATTTATCTCTTCTTATTCATGGGGATTGCTCAAGCTCTTCTAGTTGTTCAGGTTGCTCAAACTGTTTAGATTGTCCAATTAGTCCTAATGATTTCATAACACAATCTGCAATAGAATTATAGGTAGGTTGTTTCACCACACTACCTAAATCTAGGATATATTGATCAAGTGGTCATTCTTCAGGGCTTGATTCTAAATCACGTCTATTTATATCCCCTTGTCCTTCTATCAAGCCTTGATATATGTCCCTTGCTGATACAAATGGGCTATAAAATTTATGGCTTGTCTTTGAGATTTAAGGATCATAAAATTCCACTTCCTTATTATGCACACCCAACATAGATGACTCAAGGGATACTTGACTTTGTTGATCATCCTTGTACAATCCTTTCTTCTTAGATGTCACTCCTCAAGTAGATGATTATTCTTCAACTTTTGAGATGATCTCTTGTATATACGTTACTCTCCTCGAAAATTTCTTCTTCTTCTTTCTTCCTCATCCTTATCTACATGCATGGTTACGTTCCTTAGGGGACCCATGTTTTTCTTATTCACTATTCATGTAATGCAATCTTATGTGCCATAACTCCTCAATAGGTCAAACTAACTTCAGTATGTCGAAGCGATGCACAAGTTCTTACCTCTTGTCTTACCACCCAAAAACCTTAGAGTCAAGAACACATCAACCACACTTTCAATCAATGCATATAAATAAAATAGTCACACATATGAACCTCTAATAGTCTCTCTATAAATGGCACCAAAATGTTGGGTGAATCAATTATACTTTTAATTCAGAAAAGCCAATCCAATTCACACATAAATTTTCAATCTAGGTAGGCTTTTTGTTTCAAGGCTATGATGCAAAGTATTTGAAGGAACAAATTGTAACAAGCATTTAAGAAATCTCAAAATAATCATTGTAATATCACTCTCAACATTAAAAACACATTTTTTGTCACACTCCAAACATTGTTCACACTTTCATAAAAGAAAGACACATATTATAGAGTAAAATCACACTCTGACGCATGATCACTTTTTCAAAAGAAACAACAACCCTAGAAACCATTCAATCATTCAAGCAACTATTGAAACACCCATTCAATTAAATAAACAAACCAAGAAGTAGAACAGTAACCAAATAACTATCACACTAATGAAGGGATGGATATAGGACCTATGTTGTTACACAATGATAGAGATTATATTTTTGCAACTACTCAATGCATGAACAAGATATGTAATAGTAACACAAAATGACACATGAATCACAACTAAGTGGTGATAAATACATTGCTATAATACCTCTTTAACTAGTGATCCCCGCTAAGAACGAGGGCCCTTCCTCCTTAGCAGGGGCTAGTAAATTATACAACATGCAAGCTAATAAGAAGAAAGGTATGAAGCCATGAATGGTAGAAATTTGCACTAATGAAAAGTTACAATATAGGATTACAGCATTGGTTCTCCCTACTCCAATCTCTCTTAATGCCCCGTGAGATGAGAGTACAATCTTTTATAATTTCAAAATACATTCCTACTTTTGAAAGGAATGATCATCATGAGAATTTCTCGATTCTCATGTGAGCTAAATTGAGAATATACAATAATTTTCTTTCAACAAAGTATCCTAGTTGAAACAGAGTTGTAACAACTTTTATAAATTACAATGATTTATCAATTAGGAATCCTAATTATTTCAACTGATTCAACTGCGTTGTCTATAAATGTTTCCTTTCAATGGTCGAGTTGGCTCTAACTAGGTACTTGTCAAAATCAGTCTTCATTACTAAGAATAAGAGAATATCGTATCCAAAATAAGCTCAATGTGTATCAGCAGCATCAACAAAATCTTTGTTCCATCCTTAGTGAGGAAAAACTAGAGAGATATTACCCTATAACAACATCTCAACAAACCACACAACCTTAAGCATCCTTTCATCAATTCATTAATAAAATATCCTAAAGTATTTATATTTATGTCAAATTACAGGAAAAACTAGATAATAAGGATGACATACAAAAAGGAAACATAATTTAGTTAATGATGGCTATTAGTGACAAGGCTTGTCTCTGAGAGTCAAAAAAGAAAGAAAATGTATGAAAAATAGGTGCAAAAAGATGTCAATTCTACATCCCAACACAAGGGTTGATTGAACCTAGGCCCAAACCAATAGAATCCAAGTCTCTAGATAATCCTTTTGTACAAAGGAGTCTTAGAAATTGTTTCCTATAATTGGTTGGGAGAGTGGTATTCTCTGATTTTCATGCTAGTGGACAATGCTTCCCATCTTCTTTGGCAAGATTGTGAGCTTTCCTCCCCTAATAATATGGAAGTGTCTTCAAAGTGGAGGATGGCATCTACTTGTGTTGGCTTGTAGGGGCCTGACCAAGGTTTAGAGGTGTTTTAGCCAAACAAATCTCGGTACTACTGGCCCTTTCGGCAATAGTTCACGGAGCGCGGACTGAGGTCTCACCTGAAGTAGTAGGGGAGGGTGCTAGAACCAAGTTTCCGCATCCTAGAGATGTTTGATGATCTTAGGTGGTCCGTGGTTTGATCCTGTGTGCACGTCGCTATGCACGCCTATCAGTACCTCGCCGCCTGGAATGCAGTGTTTAGGCAGCCCCTACTCTAGGCCCAATCTGTGTTATTACCCAATTATTTACTACTAACCCGATATTAGTTGATTACTTAGCTTATCAGTATGTGTTCTAGTTATATTTAACAGTGTTCAACATTCATATAAATGCATGCAATAAATAAAACAGTATAATTGCATATAGTATCAAACAGGAAAGAACTTAAGAACAGATACACAAGATTTTGAATCAAAGTTCTCTTTATTATTTTTCTTCCTTGGTATAGACTCAAATCTGCCCTGCGCACTTAGCTGTGGACTCTACTATGCCTCTGTGCACTCAGCTGTAGAGCCTCTTCCTCCTACTATGACCCAAAGCACCTAGACTCTTACTCTATGCTTGCTATCTTCTAGACTCGATCCATTTTTTCCATGTCTCTCTTCTTCTTTACAGCTTAGAGCCTCGCTTTATTTATATAATCCCATGGTCCATAGACCATGGGTAGGCTGACACTACATTCAAAACTTAGTGTGGACAACCCTATGACTCTAACATATAATTTGCACTCCGCGGCCGCACTTCACATATATTTACAATAATATCATTCAAAACTTTGGGCTTTGAGCCCCAAACCATGCTGTGGGGGGATTCCATGCCCAATAGGCCCCCAATACAAACATCATGACTAGTCCTCAAGTCACTCTGTCGGCGTGACAATCTTAGCTTGGAGTCCCTCCAACTGGTCCCAAACGGCCTAAATGTCGGCATAACACTGAGCTTCTGTCTGTTGAACCTGTTGCATTCTTGCTTCCGTGCCCTATGTTTCTAGCATGTTGTGCTGCATCTGTGCATGAATTCCTTGAATATGTGGAAACTTTCCTTCAATATCTATCGCGATTGTGAAGGCT
Organism: Pinus tabuliformis; assembly: GCA_031772625.1. NCBI lineage: Eukaryota > Viridiplantae > Streptophyta > Pinopsida > Pinales > Pinaceae > Pinus > Pinus tabuliformis. Next base: position 621,429,093 of record CM062809.1, read on the forward strand.
TCATCAATCCACGACTGGATGCACGCCTTTAAAACTGCTTCTTTGTGGCATGTTATGTCCACCTGCTCTTTTAAAGCCTTGGCCTGCTGCATCCTGGAAAGCTGCTGAGTAAGGACTATTGTCTACGCAGTCCCTCTAATGCTGTCATATTGTTTCTGGAGTTCGTGTGCCTCAGTCTCTAGCCGATGAATGTTGGGGTCCTCCTACAACGTAGTAAGGACCTCCAACACCTGCTCCAACATGTTGGTACAGTCGAGGACTGCACCTCCAATCTCTTCCATCCCTATAGCAATAGTGTTGGCATGTTGTTCTCTGACCTTTGGGGGAGTGGAAGGTTGTGCCTTCAGCCACAGCTCAGTAATCTGGAGATCCAGCTCTAGCTGCACTCATGTTGTTTCCTCGCGTGCATTTCAAACTCCACTTTCCAAACAGTGGATCCGCACTTCTGTTGGTAGGTCCGCTACAATGGAAAATTCTGGGGTGCGCCAACAAGTGTCATCAACTGTCTATACCAACTGTTGGTTTTGTGACACCAACTCATTGCACTGCAAACTAAGCTGTTCGATATTAATCTTCTGCTCGCTCAGAACTTGGACTACACGGCTCTCTCTGGCACAAAGTTCTGCTGCTATCCCATCTTGCAGCTAATAAAGTGTGTTGCGAGGAAGGGTGACCAAGTTAATGCCAATGCCTTTCATTATATTAAGCATCACCTGATCCATTGTACTCTCCGAGACTAGTGCTCCCTCTGGCAAGGTTGTCGTATTGGCCATCTTTGCGCGGAGCATTTGTTCTACTGCTGATGTGCCTACTGTGATGTGGGTAGAAAAGGTACCCTCCTGCGGGGGCCGCACCTATAACTCCTGCAGTTGCGCCCTTAGGGCCCCCAACATAGTCTGCTACTTCGTCATAAAGTCTTGGAGCGCTTCACTAGTGACATCACGAACTGTCTCCGCGATGTCATGGATATCACCTTCAGTTAAGGTGATTGGGTTGATTGCCAACTTTGAGGCTTTGACCTTCTTTATTAGGCCCGATCTTTCTGTGATGCGCTATCACTTGAGCTGTGTAGAGGTGGTCCCTGGGTGCACGCTCCCTTCAGAAATTTCTGTGTCTTCTGCCTCCTATCCCGCAGACACTGCTTGGCCTTCCTTTGCCGACACTATTGCAACCTCTGTTTCCTACGCAATTGTTGCTGCTTCAACAACCTTCTTCTTCTCTGTGGTTGCCAGTGTTGCTTCACGAACTGCCCTGACCTCGGTTGTTGCTTTTTTGTTCCACCTTCTCTCGACCAGTTGGGTGACGTGCAGCTTGGCTTCATCCTTCCTTTTTTGCGCTACTGCCTTCTCCAACTCTGCCAAATCTAGGGTGCGCCACTTGGGAGGCCATGTCTCTAACATCGCAAAGATCGCGTTGTTAATGGCTATGAATGGGAGCTTTCTCCACTGCTATGCCAGATATTTTCGCACCTTGATGTAGATATTGTGCATGTCTACCTTGAAAGTTACAAAACTTTGTAGACTATTGTGTACCGTGGGGGATAGGTGCGACCTCCTATTAATCCACATTTGGATGCTTGCCTCCATGAGCACCCAGAAAATCTTGGTATCGTGAATCCTTTTCGCATCCTTGGTGACCCAGAGCGAATCATACTTCGTGGCCTCTGGTAGGTCTCGGTCAATGCTTGAGAACTGACTATCCTCCGACAGTTCTCCCACTACCAGTAATATGGATAAGAGCAATCACGTGTAGTGGAAGGTCTTACCCTGCTCCTGGGCTTCGTGATAGTTGAGCAAAAAACTCCTCGCAGAGGAACTCAGCCCAGTTGAACTGAACTCCCTCCATGCACTGTTCAGCCAACGCGACCATCAGCATTGGTACTTCATCGGCATGGAATTTTCTCATTACCTTACCGAGTAGGAGTTGAGTGGCTACGTGCACCCCCTTATCCTTTATGCTAGATATGGCATAGCCCTGCTTCTTTTTTTCTAGCTTGTACTTGCCCTTCATGGCCTCCGTAAGAGCCAAATCAATGCTTTTTTCAGCTATTGTTACGGGGCCTTTTCCTTTACAGGGAAGCCGAGAAATTCGGTGGATGAGATCTGCCATAATGGGAATGGGCTCCTCCAGCCATAATTACCCATCATGCACCAGGAAGAGCAGCTTCCTAATGATGAAAATGGTGATGGGTGCACGGTGGAAATGCGGTATCCATAACAAAAGTAGCAGCCCGACTTTTTCCACACCGCGCAACCATTTTTGCGGCTCTAATGTTATCTTTAGCCCCTCCGTATTCTGTTTCATCAGGTTCGCCATTTCTAAGTGTGGGAACTTCTAGCTGTCCACGAGGTCCCAATCTCCAAATTTCATGGTGGGCACGTGGCCTAGGTGCAAGCCCTCAAAGACAATTCCATCGGGGAGGAGCGGGGTCTTGAGTGCATTCTTTGTTGAATCCAGATCCTTCGGTATTTTGGTTTTCCCCTTCTGTGGAGGGAGATACGCAAGCAATTTTTCTACAGAGCATAGCGGTTGGATGTCTTCCTCCATGTCTTCCTCTTCTTCTGTGGCGGAAATTAGGGCTTGTAGGTCTTCCGCTTTCTCGTCCATCTCAATTGTAACTGCCTTCCCTTTTTCCTCCATTGATAACTTGTTGAGTCACAGATTCCGCGGGGACATGTGTACTAGTCCCATTTTCTACTTATCTTTCTTCATCCATGGTGTCCGCATGATTTGGGGATCTCTGTGACCAACCCAACAGCCTCTGGAACATCCTGCACCATGACGTTCTACGCGGCTTCACTAGCGGTTTCCTCCTCAATGCCCAATCCATCCTTAGTAGTCGTCATCATTTCTACACTGTTTACTAGCTTCCATGAACTCATGGGCTCTATTCTCACTCGGCTCTCAACACTCTATGCTCTGCTCAACTGCTCAATTCTCAAATGACCAAGTGTTGTTCGCTGGCTAGCCCTTGGAATTTTATAGTGAATTTTGAATTCAAATTCAATGATTCCTCCGAATTCCAAGCCATCAATGTTGTCTTAGTGGAAGATTTTCCCAAATCTTGCCCATAAATCACGTCTTAAATGCTCGTCACCCGCTCCATTTGGCCTCAAATTGGACATCCCATCATGAACAGTGACACCAACAGTCACTTTCCAACCGACCCACGCGACAGTGTAGCCCTTCATGCACGGTTTTGAACCCTGTGACATTCTTCTCTTTTGCACACTTCCCAGAGCGAGCAACCCCCTGACAAAATAATTTATAGTCCCGTGCTCCTTTTCAACTACGTGGAGCGCTAAGACTGTGCTTCCTATGGCTAGTTAGGTGGTCGCACCACTTGTGTAGGCCATCATTTCACCCTCCTATATAGTCCACGGAAAATCCTCGTTTGTCATTATGGTGATTCGCACCATGTGCTCTACTACTTTCCATGCGCTTCTCTGGTTACTACATTTGGTGATATGTGGTCCTAGCGATGGTAGCAGATTAACTAATTCCTGACGAAAGTAATTCTAGGACCACATATCACCAAATGTGCCCTTTATTTCGTTTTCCAACCTCTTGACCTCTGCATCCATTAAAATTCCTTTCTCCCTTAACCATACCCAGTCCGTTTCAAGCTCACAAAGTCTAAATTTTCCTTGTCGAATTGCTTTTTGAAGTCTTCTACATTCTGCTTCACGTAGCTGTGTGATTTTTTCGCGCAGGCTTTGCGTACTATTGGATCAATGGGTGTTGTTACGTGTGGACTCGACTTCGTAGACTCCTCACAGATTACAGTCCCTACTTCATACTACGGTTTTGAGATTTATTTCGAGGTCAGGGTTTTGCACATGGTCCTATAAGCCCATCAAACCACTGGTATGCACAGGTCCCAATCAGTGTGTTCCACATGGTCGACCCTATTCAACACTTTTCACACCATGTCAAAGGCTTCACCATGGAGAATCTTTAGTGTGCTTCGTCTTTCCTGCTTCCGCTTGTTTTTCCGAATTGCGATTGCAGGAGCGGTGCGTGTTCATGCGTACCATATGTCTGTATCCATCTGGAAAGGTGGGCACGCAAGCTGTTTCACCCCTCAAAATTGGCTCTCATCGGTGGCTGTGGTAAAAGAGTATAAGCATCATTCTTCTGCATCCACGCCAATCCTCAAAACTCTGCTGGTGCATACCTCACCATCTTGCGGGTGTAGTGCATATTGCCCATTTCAGAGCATTGAACCGTTGTTGTTATGGTACTTCACTTTCAAAGTTGTTCAAGAATTCTTCTACTGATGTCAATCCGTCATACATGGGTAGATCCCTCACTTCTATTGCTACGCAACATAATGATCTTATCATCATATTGCAATTTAGCGTGGTTACCTCGTGTAACTGGTTCTGCCATCGTTCTACTTCCTCATCTGAATCTGAAGTGCAGGAGTTGTCGCACTCCCACGAAATCCTACCATCAGCTGTTGGATTCACCCAATCCTACTCTTGTGTGGTTATCTTGTAGATACAATCGAGATTGTCATCACTATCATTGTCGTGCACTGGTTCTGTATATCGCACTCCTTCGACAGGATCTAGCGGTACTACTACACGGAGTGAATTTTTCTCAAAAATCATTTTGCGCTTCTTCAGGTTTATGACTCCATTCATATCAGTGGCCCAGTCTATGCCTAGTAGTGTGGGATAGGGATTTCATATCTAATCCTAATGATGAACCATGGAGGATGGTTCGAAACATCGATACACAAAATAATAAAATGTGATGAATACGGAAGATAAAACCACACAAAATGCAAATCACAGAAGTCTCAAATCTATTAATTTCTATCACTTCGAAATCGGCCAAAGTGATCTGCCTTCAATATTGACTGTTACTCCTTGTACTCTCCCCATGGGTAAGATCTTCTGTTGGTTCACCATTCGTAATTGAATAGGAGACCACTGCAGTGCAAGCCTCCCCATGTGCTCCCATGTTTTTTTTGGCAGTTCATTCACATCCGATCCTAGATCCAGAATTACTTGATCCATTTCGTATTCTCTGATTTGCACAGTCAACCTCATTTCCCTTCCTATGTGCAGTGCATGCTTTCCAAGTTTCTGGACCACGCGCAGTTCTCCTAACCCAGCACACCTAGTGATAAGTTCTTGTATTCCTTTCACAGCCTTGCTGTCATGTAGCAGCTTCATACATGTCTCCAGAAAGGTAGTGAGCATTGAAGGGTCTATCTCTGGGTCTAGTTGATCCTTACTACCTGAAGTGGAGGCCTCCATGAGGCTCTTCTTAACTTCCATAAATGTCTACTTCGTGCGTTCCAAATTGAATTCAGGTTCCTCTGTAGGAGCCTTGCGAACCCACACACTTTCTTCAGGTTGCTTACCTTTGTCATCTCCAATTGTGATACTGCTCTGAAGCACAATGTTCACATTCAGGTCCTCTTCACTTGGCTCAGACCTCATCATTTGTAGATTCTGAGTTGGGGGAGGCTGGAGTACCCCCTTTTCACGCAGCCTCGCTATCAATGTAGGGTAGTGTTCTGCCTCATGATCAAATTGAGTACAGTACAAACATGAGGTTCTTGTCAGATTCATACAATTGTGGGCATAATGCACTGTCCCTCCGTAATTGTAACAAATTAGTTGTTCGCGACCCCTTCCTAGTCCCATTCCACCTAGACCCCATCCATGCCCCTGAAATACAGCACGCGACATTCATGTATTTTGATCGAGGGCTCATGTTTCAATATGCACCCTGTAGGTAGGGGTTTAGTCCATCATTAGCTCATAGCTTCTGCATGTGTGCTCATCATGACCTACCAACCTGTAAAAATTACAGAACAATTGTTGGGACGCCTGCGTATACTTCTGCAGTAGATGACAATTGTCTGTAGCATGTTTTCCTCCTATCTGATAGATCACACACCATAATGCAGGCGCTACACTCGCCCCGGCTGGTGCCTCTGGTCTCAATGGCATTGGCCTTCTTGCCACCAAGTAGTTCACGAAGATGGGATAGTGATGCTTATCATGTCCCTGTCCCTTGCATTTGAAGCACTATACTTCTTCGTGCACCTCTAAGCGAGTCGTCCTATCCTGTTTAAAACTCTGCATTTCTAGGCACAAATTTTTCAGTTGCACATGGATTTGTTGAACTCCCAAACCATGATATTGTAGAGGGGTCTCATGTATTCTCATTGCAGTCTCCAATTCTTCAGCGTGGGTGGATAGCTTCTATTGTGAGAGCGTTGTCCTTAGGTGCGGCATTAGGGATGCTACAAACCATAAGCGGTGCTATGCATCTGTCAAGGTCATGTTGGCTTCATGAATCATTCCCTTTAGCATTTGATCCAATTCCCACAGAGTCTCACCTGGAAGCATCGCAATCTTCTTAAACCCAATAATTGACAGTGTCTCTGATTTTGGCCTGCTAAACTCCCTGTTCAGCGCTACTTGGATTTCTACGATCCCTGCGGTTGGATTGTCATCAGAGTATTTAATGTACCACGTCAGCGTGTGGTCCTGCAATGTGCTCACCATTGTCACCTTCTTTATGTCGTTGTCTGTGACTCCATGTGCTTCCCATACTGCCTTTACCACAAACCAAAATTGATCTGGGTCTTTGTTCCCTACTCCTTTGAATACCAGTAATTTTATTGTGCTCACCATACTGAATGGGGTGGGTGGCGGAGGAGGTGTGGATGGAGATGGAGGTGATGATGGTGAAACTGGTGGCGGTGTAGGTGGGGGTGGAATGCGTGGAATCTGGTACCTTATCAAACTGATCACACTTCTCATGGAAACTTTCACGAGCTCCTCCTTGCTCTCTCGTGAGGGTGAAATCAAAGGACTAGTTTCTAATTCTTTACTACCTTCGTTTCTATAAATCTTCCCACTTTGCATAGTCCCAAACATTAATTTATTCGCATAACCCGCTTTTCACACAATAGCATCTTAATCCAAGTGTTCAACGATTTAATATACTTACTTACGGTCCTTTGAGGAATCGTCTTTCCGCCTTGTTGTAGCTAACCGATGTGTCTACCGCGAACTCAATGATGAACCCTCCTATAATCCGATCAATCCAATGGTCCACAGCGCATGCGATCTTATCCTTCGATGATTCTATTTTGTGTACTAATTCCAAAGTCCACATGATCGGTTTGTCGAGCCTACACCTCCCTTGACTGTTTGCTAGCTCCGCGACCCACTCATATAACTCAGAGGGGAATGATGCAAAGAAGATCTTGTGGATTTTCGTATACATGTAGCGCTCTAACCACTGTTCCTTTGATACTCGCAGATTCTTGTTTTCCTATGCCACGAACTCGTGAATTTTTCTATCCAACCACTTTTCAATTTCTTTCTTTATCATATTCCAGTGACACGACATCAGACATCTCTTATGCAGATCCTGGTCTTGGCAATGGAACCATTTGTTGGTTTGTAGGGGCCTAACCCAGGTTCAGAGGTGTTTTAGCCAAACAAATCCTGGTACTACTGGCCCTTTCAGCAACAGTCTACGGAGCGCAGACTAAGGTCTCACTCGATGTAGTAGGGGAGGGTGCTAGAACCAAGTTTCTACACCCTAGTGATGTTTGATGATCTTAGGTGGTCCGCGGTTTGATCCTGTCTGCACGTTGTTATACGCGCCTATCAGTACCTCGCTACCTACGATGCAATCTTTGTGTAGCCCTACTCGGGGCCCAATCCGTGTTATTACCCAATTCCATACTACTAACCTGATATTAGTCGATTACTTAGCTTATCAGTATGTGATCTAGTTATACTTAACAATGTTCAGCATTCGTATAAGTGCGCACAATAAATAAAACAGTATAATTGCATATAGTGTCAAACAAGAAAGAACTTAAGAATAGATACACAAGATTTGGAATCAAAATTCTCTTTATTATTCTTCTTCCTTGGTACAGACTCAACTCCGCCTTGTGCACTCAGCTGCAGGGGTCTGTGCATTCAGTTGCAGACTCTACTAGGCCTCTGCGCACTCAGCTGTAGAGCCTCTTCCTCCTACTACGACCCAAAGCACTTAGACTCTTACTCTATGCTTGCTATCTTCTAGACTCCATCCATTTTTTCCATGTCTCTCTTCTTCTTTACAACTTAGAGCCTCGCTCTATTTATACAATCCCATGGTCTGCGACCATGGGTAGGCCGACACTACATTCAAACTCAGGGCAGACAACCCTATGACTCTAACATACAATTTGCGCTCCGCGCTCGCACTTTGTGGATCTTTACAATAATATCATTCAAAACTTTGGGCTTTGAGCCCCAAACCATGGTGTGGGGGGATTCCATGCCCAACAACTTGCCTCTTATTCAAAATGTGCACTACCAAGGTGTTTTATTACAAAAAATTTAGATAGATTTTGAAAAAAAAAATCAGGTAGAAAAAACATTGTTCATGTGCTACTATAGGATACAATCTTTCCTGCAACAATAGGGTACTCTATTTTTGTTGAAAAAATGTAGCAAGAAAGGCTCAATTTAACTTTAGCCTTAGTCAAATTGAGTAAAATCAAATTTCCACATCAGCAGGACAACTTGGAGGTAGTTAAATATTGTGACATGGATCTTGTCACTTAGTTACCTCAGTAAATTCAAGTTAAAGGGTTTGGAGTTCAGTTATGCATGTGTGATTCCTAAATTTATTAATCCAATTCAGTTATTTTTTAGTTGTCTTCAGTTAACTAGCCTCTAACAATTGATAGAGTTAGTTTAAGCTTAGTTGTGTAGTGGGATAGAAGTCTAACTCAGAGATATATCGGTTAACTAGTCAATCAGCCGAAAATAACTAAGGCATTCAAACAATTCGAGTTACTCAGCTGAAGTGGAGATGACAAGGAAATGTAACATCAGCTGTAGATTAGTTTTGAGGTTACAAGTTTTTCATGAATAAGAAGATCAATCTTTGAGAATTATGCAATAAATTTGGAGGAAATTCCTAAATAATATGGGCTAATTTCCTCAGGAATTGCGCAAGGAAATAGGAGGCTTGATGAGAAAATATTTGGGTAAGTGTTAGCCATGGTTTGTAATTGATTAGAGAGAATAATTATTCTTTTTTTGGTTGAGCCCAGAGCTAGAGCTAGCAGTTGTAATAGTTTCTCTATTCTACTGATTAATGCAAAGAGGTTTTCCCCTACAAATCACAATGTATTTATGGTTTTTCTTACTGCATGTCTATGCATGTAGTTATAAATTGTGTATTTCATTCCGCAAATTAGTAGAGTAGCATTTTGTCTCTTGTTTTTCAGTTTGAAATATTCATCAGTTGTAATTTCTATCAAATTTATACATGGTATCAGAGCCTTAGAAATCACATTAGAACCAATATTTCGAACTTGTCTCTTGAGAATTTTGAATTTGCAGTTCTGTGTAGTAGTTTTTATTCAAGATAGGGAGAATGTATTTCAATGGACTGAGATTGGAGTAGGCCCTGTAGGGTAGCTCGAATTTCATAGCCTAGAAGAATCGAATGGAAGAAATGCTCAATGATAATGGCTTGTTAGAATATGTCAAAATTGAAATTTCACAACCTCCATATTCGTATGCACAACAATTAGCCCAATGGAAGAAGGATGTTGCAAAGACCAGGAGAATTATTTTGGAATGTGTGAGGGAACATGTGGTCTCAAATATTGACGACAAAGAGACACCATTTACTATGTGGAAGAAACTAACTGAGCTATTCGAAAACAACAATGACCATAGGAAATTGGCCCTAAAGGAAAAACTTTGAAACATTAGAACGCATAAGAATGATTCCATTCCACAGTATCTCTCCAGATTTACACAATTTTTGGATGAGTTTAGAGGGGATGGCGTGAATGTTGTAGAATATGATCTGGTCAGACTATCTCTTCTAGGCCTTCCAAATTCCTAGCATAGCTACCGAGACTCTATGAATGGAAGGGAAAAATTACTAAATTGGGAAAGGTTGTGGTCTGATTTGGTTCAAGAAGATTCCAAGAGAAATACCATTGATGTAACTTCATCCAAAGTAGAGGATGAAGAGAATTTTGCCTTGGTTTGAAATGTGAAGAAGGGAAAAGGGAAGAAGACCCATAGAAAACCTCAATCCATACAAAATAATGGCAAAAATAAATGCTTGATCAAGATCAAGTGCTTCCACTGTTACGAATTCGGGAACCGTGCAACAAAATGTACGCACAAGAAGTCTACAAAGAAGCCTTTAGGAGGAGCGTCGGGTGAAGCACTAACTTCATAATTCGAATTATACTTCACCCTAATATCATGCATTACAAACACGATTATGGGGAGTGTGACGTGGTACCTTGATTTTGGTGCCTTGTTCCATATGACAGGGTGCAAGTAGTTTTTTAGTAGCTTGGAGGAGAAGGATCCCCAGATGCATATCGAAATGGGGAATGATGGGAGGTACATTTCTATAGGAATTGGTATTTTCACCTTTGAGTCAGAGAAAGCCTCTCCTCTTCTCCCAAAATATGTTAAGTTTGTACCTGGGTTGAAGAAGAACCGGATCTCTATAGCAACACTGTAGGATCATGGCTGTGTTTTTATTTTCAGAAAAGGGAAATAATTTCTAAGACACATAGCTATCGCACAAGTGAAGTATATCAGAGTTTGAGTGAAGAACTTGTTGAGGGTGTTGGACTTGCCAACATTTAGTTGATCTTCCCCATATGAAGCTCTAATCAGACCTCACACCATTTGGGATAAGAGTCACATCTAGTATAAAGGACTAGTTGCCAAATCCTTAAAGATTTGGTTCTATCTTTCAACATAAGGGAGTGATCCAACAGCGTCTTCGAAAATCAAGGGAAGTGTTCTTGGTGAGTGTGTAGTTGCAACTATGTCGAGGTTCTTCTACTACGAGGGGGAAATAATTTTGAGCCTCTAAGTGAGAGGTGATAGTACCACCCAAGAAGATACACACATGAACGATTCGTCTAACATCAAGTGGAAGAGTCTAAAGCAAATGCAATGGTCATTACAACCAACAAACAAAGAAAGATTTATCTATTATCCTATGGAATAATCCATGGGGATGGGACAACAATAACAACCATTACAACAAATTCTCAATAAGATAAGCACTAAAATAACTGAAATAGGTCAACTATCTTAGTACATGTGAAAGCAAACATGAAATACAAATGTCCACAGAATAAACTTACAAACATTCATAGTCCATGCATGAAGAACATGTTGGCCTTAAAAGGCTTATGCTATTAAGAAAAAGTTCCAAGACACATGTTTATAATGTACATCACTAGTGTTGGTGGAATTATATGTAGTTTAATTCCAACATTTAATTATCGAATTCGGGATCGTAAGACTTAGAGATGAAAGCATAGAAAATGAAGAACTAGAGCCTATTCTAGCCTATGCTAGCAATTAACACTAGAAGGAACTAATCACTAAGGATTATCACTTGTCAATGGATTGTGGGGCTCTAATCCTTATCAGGTTTTGAACCATAATATTTCATTAACAATGTTAATGTGGTTTTATATATGTAGCTTATTAGGTCTTGAGACTTCAGTGGTTTTAATCCTACAATGATGAAAAACCATTAACAATATCGCAGAAAAGCAAATGTAGACAACTATAAGAAAAAGTGTGTGAGGCAAGTAAATAAAACAAGGCAATAAACTACAAGAAACACATTAACAAACTATCAAAAATAAATGCTAAGCAGGCTTAAAGGTATATTGTAGGCTCTTATTTGCTATAGAAATATTTTATCAATTCATTACAAAGATTTAATCAATTAAAGAATCTTAAACTGAAAATTACATATTTTTTTAATACTATGTTCTAGTACAGAACCTAGTACCGAATTAAGTAACAAATTTACAACTTTAGAGGAAAATCTCAAAACTCTAATTTTTGTGTAATTTTATACAAATTGGTGTTAAAGAACCAACCATATCTTCTCGACTGTAATGTATTTTTGGGATTTATTTCTATGGAGCCTAAATTGTTGTATTTTCAACAAAAATTTCTCTTTATATTTCTTGATTCAATTCCATGACCTCATAAATTCTACAAGAATTTGACAGTCTAGATTTTTTTGCCAATCTGGGTTTTGCAAACTTTTTGTATGAAACTACTTCAAAGAACCAGTTGTAACTTTCAAACTATATATAATTTTGGGAAAAAAATTGAGATACAAGTGAATTTTTAGGTTTTGTGAAAACACATTTACCATATTCTTGAGATTCACCATCATATGCACAAAAATCGAAGTAGAACATGGTAGTTTCAAAACTGTTACATATTTTTTGTTGTAGCTTAAATCATGTGCTAGGATCCCACATGTGAGCTGGGTATATTCCAATGCTTTTAACAACATATTAGGTCCATGTGGAACCTAATTTACCATACTAGAGAAAATAAAACCATATTTTATAATTTTGAATTTATTTTCCTTCGTGCAAGTGCAGAATTAAGTACCTAATTGCTAAACTAATACAAAGATAGAAATTTTCCTAGTGGAACATGATCCTTGGATACATAACCACATTACTAAACCGTCACTAATAAAAACATATTAAAAACTCATTTAAACATTAAAAATACAAAAAATCATTAATAAATAACCACAAGGTAAAATGAATGCATTTACTGAAAATTGGTAATATAATAGTTACAGAATATGTTGTAAGGGTATGAATATGGCTTGTAAATAAAAGGTTTGGATAGCCAATACAATAACATATCTAGGACCCACCATCTCCCCCATCCTTAAGACTTTGCATTCCCTCATGCAAACAAAATATGGACTAGGAAGGAATGATGGATGATATAAGGTGACAATGAGGATAATGGATAGATGAATATGGACTTGGAAACTAGAATACGCATTAATGGATTTGGAAATGGTGGTTTAAGAAAAGTGAAGAACTAGGAAGTGTTTAATCATCAATATTCCTTAAATTTTAATGAGCTAAAGATCCCTTAAACATGTTTTATCTGAAGTATATCTTTCAGACTTTGATTTTTACTACAGGCTACAATGGAAGTTGTATAAAGCTAAAGATAAAATAGAGTAAGGCTAAGAGTCTGGAATAATCTGGAAGAGCCAGAGTTGAGGATTGTCAATATGATATGTTGAAGGAAGCTCAAGAGAATGGAATGAAGATGATGAAAAGATCCCAACCACCACTCCCCCATGCCTAAGGGTTTGCACATCCTCATGCAAACAAGGTGAGGTACTATAGAAGTGAGGAAGGTTGCTGAGATGGCTCTAGTACAAATGAACCTATAAAATGAAACATAATTAATGAGATGAATACTAAACAAAAATAAGTCATCTCATATTCATTAAAATGATGCAAAGCTAAAACCAAGCATAAAATAAATTTCAAACTATTCATTACATATGATTCTATCAATGTTTAACAGTTTTATGCTCAAGAAAAAGAAACCTTTTATAAATTTAAGGGGCTATCCTTCTTTGTAGAAAAGGAGGATTTTTATGATCACAACAAATGATGAACCATTTAAAAATTAGTTATTACTAAGAAAATCCGATAGCCTTATAGTTATCCAAGTATTACAGATAATCTTTGTAGTTGAGTTTTATTAATTCTCTCTAATCATAGGTCCCACTTCTAAGACAATTAAATCTTAGATATAGTACGAAAAATCAATGGTAGAGGACTCAAGATTACCTTAAGGCCATTCTATAGCAAAAAATTTATGCAGTTCATTTTTCTCTTGACTTCATCTTCCTTTTGATTGTAAAACTATAGAGTAGCCATCATATGTGTGGACAAAATCCCTGGTTTGATTCACACTTCTTTAGGAAAAATGCCCCATTTCCTGCAAGCATCCATAGCCCTGATGGGTTTACCTAATGATATCATAGGTTAGTACCTGCTGCCAGCAAGTGCCAATAGCCTCTAAGTGTTAAACTTTTAAACCTATTTTACACTGAAGGCTCTAGTCCCATGTTTCCTACCATTTTTGTTTTATATTATTGATATTGCTTTTGCAATTGGTAGATGGGGGAGCGGCTTTAGAAAACCCCTTGAAGGCATAGGATGATACCTTTCAAAGTGGCTTTGATTACGTACATAATGTTTTGGATGCATAAGGTACTCAGTATAGGTACTCAAAGGACATAGCGTGAATGAGGCATTTTTAATGTGAGATGGATGAGCCCGCCAAAGAATAACCAAAAGACACCTAAAGTCCTACTATTCATAGTTTCCATGTATGCTTTCACTTTTAAAGTAGTGTTCCACCATGAGTAGAGACTTCATCGATTCTCTTGCAAGTCTTAATAAAGAAGCTCAGAGATCATGCTTTGGTGTTATGGTTATAGTATTCAAGTTTATTTTTCATTAGTATCATTGTATGGACCTCTTAGCTTTGTTTTAATCCCCTTAGTATGCATTCGTAACTATATTTTGCGCAATTGTTTTGTACTATTAATAAAAAATCTATACGAATAAGAGAAATGAAATTCCAAAAAAGAAAAGAAAAGGTATATAAGCTATCAATAATTTGCAATTATCTTTTTATTCAACTTCTATGGAAAAAAATTGTTTATTCGATCATCTTTGTGAAATAGTGGTCTTTATGATAAATCATGAATGTGTCATTTTTAACAACTTAAGGAAGAAGAAAGATATCATCAAATACTCCCCTAAGTGTTACATTCTGTTGATGAAGATGTCTTTTCTTCTTTTGGAAACCTTCTTCTAGTATTTAAGTGTCCCCAAATGAATAAGATCCTTGAATCCTACTTTCTCTTGCAAAATAGTGATTTGGTACCAAAATTTTGGGTACCAGTTAGATGAAATATGGTACTAGATAGTCGATATGTACTATGGATGTCAAGGAGATTACCTTCAAATAAAATTCCAAACAAAGTTATCATAGCTTACTTTATTGAAACAAAAAACTAGAAACAAGTCTAACATAAAAAAACTAAATAAATAAATAAAAAGAAAAAAAAAGTGGGAAAGTAAAGTAATAGTTGAACCATGTTGCAGTTAGAAATAAAACTGTGTGGAAATTTTCATTAAAATAATATGCATCTGAAAGAGACACCAACATAAATATGCAATAGGAACATAGATCTCCCATTTTCAACTAATTACTTTATATCCATTAACATCCCCATTTATACAAAACAATGAGAAAGATGTTGCACTATATTTTATAGCTAAACTAACTACTATATGTAACAATTATTTATTTATTTATTATTCTACTCTGCCTGAGAAAAATTAAATTCCTATCCTCAATAATAGGAGTATTTCCAATGTAACCATGTGTGTAATAGGTGTAAAAATGCATTCATACTCAAGTTTAAAATATAATATTCAATGCATACCCGAGTATGAAGAACCAATTGTTGTAATGATGATGTCAAGAAGTAAGGAAGAATGAAGGAGTGGTATTTCCTTATAGTTGCTTGAAACCAATTTTCAATAAAATCAAATGTTCTTGGTTTACCTCATTATTTGGCTCATTTGGAATATCCTCCTTTACCATGGCATGAAAATATTCTATTATGAAATGACTATCCTCTTGTGTGCTTAGAGGATATGTAGATAGGAATGTTGAAAATACTTCAATCTTAGGCTATAATTCTTTCTTTCCATCGAATGTAGTCCATGATTCTTCAATTTCCTCAACAAGTTTGCAAGAGTAAAGATCTTTGTGTAGATGTGATTCATGGATTTGTTGTTATTCTATCACTTCTGGGAAGGCCAATAATTTCTTGGCTATTATCAAGATTTTTTCTTCCCAATAAGAAGAGACCCCAGCCACTGCTAGGATTTGAGAGAGTTCTTCCAAAGTCTTGATCATCCTTGAATAATTCTTTTGTGGTTGCTAATCCTTGCCATGTACATGGGTTAGTGTACGAAATTCTTATTAAAAATTCTAAATAAATAAGAAGGAAACATGCTTCAAACAAATGCAAGCAAACCAATCATGTACTCGAAGCACCACCATGCTACTAAGACCTTTTTTTCACCAAGTTATCTATTCAAACAAGTTATGCTTCTCTTATTTCTATCAATCAATCTAAAATAAAACACACTTGCAAAGAAAAATAAGGAAAAATGAACCTTTAGATCCTACCTTTAATTCTACAAATATGAAAACGAAACTATAAATTTAATTAGAGACACCCAAACTTTGGAGTGACCCCCAACCAAAGCAAATGTGTGTCTCTTCACTCACATCTTACCGTCTTTCTCGCCCTCTAGTTTCCCTGCAACTAAGATCACACAGAAAACTTGTCAAAGCAACTATGCTCTAATCCATTAACACCTCCCTGAAAACGACGCCAAAAATGTTGGTGGAATTATATGTATTCTTATTCCAATGTTTAATTATCAATTCTGGGATCATAAGACTTAGAGATGAAAGAAAATGAAATGCAGGACTAGAGCCTATTCTAGCCTATGCTAACAATTAACACTAGAAATAACTAATCACTAAGGACTATCACTTATCACTGGAGTGTGGGACTCTAATACTTATAAGGTTTTGACCATAATATTTCATTAACAATGTTCATGTGGTTTTATATATGTAGCTTATTAGGTCTTGAGACTTTTGTGGTTTTAATCCTATAGTGATGAAAACCCATTAACCATATTGCAGAAAAGTAAATGCCGACAATTTTATGCAAAAGCGTGCGAGGAAAGTAAAGAAAACAAGGCAATAAGCTACAAGAAATTCCTTAACATACTATCAAAAATAAACGATAAGCAAGCTTAGAGATATATTGTAGGTTCTTATTCACTATAGGAATGTTTTATCAAGTAGCTGCAAAGCTTCAATCAATTAAAGAATCCTAAATTGCAAATTACATATTTTTTTAATACTTTGTTCTAAAATAGAACATAGTACCAAATTAAGTACAGAAAGGTTGGAATTTGAAATTCTGAATAAATACCAAATTAAGTATGGAAATTCTATAAATTGAAATTCATAATATTAAAATGTGTTAAGAAACCAATTTAAATTTCTTGACTCTTAAGCCTCAGAAAAATCAATTTGAATTTGATGATAACGCATTCTACTTAACAGATCTAGAAATAGAGAAATAAATCTAATACTATGTGAAATACAAATCTAATGAAAAAATGAAAATACCATCAATCAAATGGAATTCACTTCTTAAACTTGAAGAGAACTACTAATCACTAAATTGAAAGCATGAAAGTGAATAGTTCTAAGTTTTATCTAACATAAATTCATTGCAAAATAAAACTAAATTGTTAGATGTAAGACTAATCTACAAAACACATGAAGCACTAAAACACTTACCCACACTGAGGGGCCCTTCCCAAGAGGTTAGTTCTGCTAAGAAAATCTCAAATCAAGCTAAAAATATGTACCACAATTTAACAACCATCAATTGTTTTTTTCACTTCAAAAATATTTGTTACAAATCAACTCTCTAAATCTCTCCAAAAGGTATTCATTGATCTCATCTATTATAATACTGAACAACCTCCTTCCTGTGCCCTTTGAGGAAGGCTAATATCCAATCCCCTAAACTCAGAAAATGAATTTACAACTTTAGAGAAAAATCTCAAAACTCCAATTTTTGTGTAATTTTATACAAATTGGTGTTAATGAACAAACCAAATCTTCTTGACCATTATGTATTTTTGGGATGTGCTTCTATGGAGACTAAATTGTTATCCTTTCAACAAAAAAATCTCTTGCAATTTCCTAATTTTTATTCCATGACCTCGTAAATTGTGCATGAATTGGATTGTTTAGATTTTTTTGCCAATCTGGGTTTTGCAAACATTTTGTACAAAACTACTTCAAAGAACTAGCTGTAACTTTCAAACCATATATATTTTTTTTAAACAGTTGGATATTGAAGTAAATTGTTAGGTTGTAAAAAAAAATTATTTTCCAGATTGTTGAGATTTGCCATCATATGCATGGAAATCAAGGTAGAACATGGCAGTTTCAAAATTGTTACATATTTTTGGTTGTAGCTTAAATCATGTGCTAGGATCCCACAAGTGAGCTGGGTATATTCCAAGGCTTGTACAAGCATATTCCATGTGGCACCTAATTTACCATGTTAGATAAAATAAAAACATATTTTATAATTCTGAATTTCTTTCCCCCCATTCATGCAAGTGTAGAATTAAGTATCGAACTGCTGAATTGATACAACGATAGAATATCTCATAGTGGAACATGGTTCTTGGCCACATTACCACACTAGTAAACCATCATTGATAAAACCATATTAAAAACTCATTTAATCCTTAAAAATATAAGAAATCATTAATAATTAACCACAACGTAAAATGAATGCATTTAGTGAAAATTGGTAATATAATAGTTAGAGAATATGTTGTAAGGGTATGAATATGGCTTGTAAATGAAGGTTGGGACATCCAATACAATAACATATCTAGGACCCAACATTCCCCCGTGCCTAAGACTTTGCATGCCCTCATGCAAATAAAATATGGACTAGGAAGGAATGATGGATGATATAAGGTGACAATGAAGATAATGGCTAAATAAATATGGACTTGGAAACTAGAATATGCATTAATGGATTTGGAAATGGTGGTTTAAAAAATGTAAAGAAATAGGAAGTGGTTAATCATTAAAATTCCTTAAATTTTAATGAACTAAAGAGCCTTTAAACATGTTTTATCTCAAGTATACCTTTTAGACTTTGATTTGTACTGCAGGCTGCAATGGAAGTTGTATGAAGTTGAAGATAAAACAGTTAAGGCTAAGAGTCTGGAATGATCTGGAAGAGCTAGATTTGATGAGTGCCAATCTGATATGCTGAAGGAATTTGAAGAAAATGAAATGAAGATGTTGAAAAGATCCCAACAACCACTCTCCCATGCTTAAGGTTTTGCATGTCCTCATGCAAACAAGGTGTGGTACTAAAGAAGTGAGGAAGGTTGCTGAGACAGTTGTAGTAAAAATTTACGTGGAAAAAAAAACAACATAACTAATGAGATGAATACTGAACAAAAATAAGTGATTGCAAATTTATTAAAATGATGTAAAGCTAAAACCAAGCATAGAATAAATTTCAAATCATTCATTACATATGATTTCATCAATATTTAATAGTTTTATGCTCAAGGAAAAGAAACCTTTTATAAATTTAAGGGGCTCTCCTTCTTTCTAGAAATGGAGGATTTTTCTGATCACACCAAATGATGAACCAGTGAAAAATTAGTTATTACTAAGAAAATCCCAAAGTCTTATAGTTATCCAAGTGTTAAAGATAAGCTTTGCAGTTGAATTTTATTAATTCTATCTGATCATAGGTCCCACTTCTAAGACAATTAAATATTAGATATAGTATAAAAATCAATGATAGAGGACTCAAGATTACCTTATGGCCATTCTTTAACAACAAATTTATGGAGTTCATTTTTCCCTTGACTTCATCTACGCATGCTTCCTTTTGATTGTAACGCTATAGAGTAACCACCATACATGTAGACACAAGCCCTGGTTTAGTTGACACTTATTTAGTAAGAATGCCCCATTTCACATGAGCATCCATTGCCCCGATGGGTTTTCCTAATGATATCACAAGTCAATACCTGTTTCTAGGAGCTTTCCATAGCCTTGACGGGTTAACCTCTTAAACCTATTTTACACTGAAGGCTCTAGTCCCATGTTTTCTACCATTTTAGTTTTATATTATGGATATTGATTTTTCAATTGGTAGATGGGGGAGTGGCTTCAAAATTTCCCTTAAAGGCATCATATGATACCTTTCAGAGTGAATTTGATTACCTACATAATGTTTTGGATGCATAAGGTACTCAAAGGACATAGCATAAATGAGCCACTTTTAATGTGAGATGGATGAGGCTAAAAAAGAATAACCGAAAGACACCTAAAGTGATACTAATCATAGTTTCCATGTATGCTTTCACTTTTAAAGTAGTGTTCCACCATGAGTAGAGACTTCATCAACTCTCTTTGCAAGTCTTAATAAATATGCTCATAGATCATGCTTTGGTGTTATGGTTATAGTATTCAAGTTTCTTTTTCATTGGTGTCATTGTATGGACTTCTTAGCTTTGTTTTAATCCCCTTAGTATGCATTGGTCACTATATTTTGAGAAATTGTTTTGTGTTGATAATTAGAAATTTATATGAATAAGAGAAATGAAATTCCAAAAGAATAAAAAGATATATAAGCTATGAATAGTTTGGAATTATCATTTGTTTCTTGACTTTTATGGAAAAAAATTGTTCATTCGATCATCTCCTTGAAATAGTGGTCTACATGATAAGGTATGAATGCATCATTTTTAACAACTTAAGGAAGAAGAAAGATATCATAAAATACTCCCATAAGTGTTCCATTCCATTCATGAATATGTCTTTCCTGCTTTTGGAAAACAGTCTTCCAGTATCTAAGTGTCCCCAAATAAGATCCTAGAATTGTGCTTTGTCTTGCAAAATAGTGAATTGGTACCAAAATTTTGGGTACCAGTTAGATGAAATATGGTACTAGATAGTTGATATGTACTATGGACATCAAGGAGATTACCTTCACATGAAATTCCAACAAATTTATCATATCTTACTTTATTGAAAAGAAAAACTAGAAACAAGTCTAACTATCAAAAGGAAATAATAATTGGGAAAGTAAAGTAATAGTTGAACCATGTTGCAGTTGGAAATAAAACTATGGCAATTTTCATTAAAACAATATGCAGCTGAAAGAGACCCTAACATAAATATGCAATAGGAACATAGATCTCCCATTTCCAACTAATCACTTTTTATCCATTAACATCCCCATTTATACAAAATAATGAGAAATATGTTGCACTATACTTTATAACTAAACAAGATATTATATGAAACATTTATTTATTATTCTACTCTACTTGAGAAAAGGAAATTTATGTCCTCAAGCATAGGAGTATTTCCAATGTAACCATGTGTGTAATGGGTGAAAAAATGCATTCATACTCAAGTGTAAAATAAAATATTCAATGCATACCTGAGTATGAAGAACCAATTGTTTTAATGATGATGCCAAGAAGTAAGGAATAATGAAGAAATGGTATTGCCTTGTAGTTACTTGAAACCAATTTTCAATAAAATCAAAATGCTATTGGTTTACCTCATTATTTGGCTCATTTGGCATATCCTCCTTTACCATTCCATGCAAATTTTCTATTATGAGATGACTATCCTCTTGTGTGCTTAGAGGATTTGTAGATATGCATGCCAAAAATTCTTCAATCTCAGGTTCTAATTCTTCCTCTCCATCGAATTTAGTCCATGATTCCTTAATTTCCTCAACACATTTGCAAGAGTAAAGATATTCATGTGGATGTGATTCATGGAGTTGTTGTTCTTCTATGGCTTCTGGGAAGTTCAATAATTTCTTGGCTACTATCAAGATTTGTACTTCATGAGAAGAAGAGACCTCAGCTGCTACTAAGATTTGGGATATTTCTTCCAAACTCTTGATCATCCTTGAAAACTTCTTCACTGGTTTCTAATCCCTTCCACAAACATGGATTAGTGTACGATATTATTATTAAAAATCCTAAAGAAATAAGAAGGAAACACACTTAAAACAAATGCAATAAAACCAATCATGTAGTCGAAGTGCCACCATGCTACTAAGACCCTATTGTCAACAAGTTATATGTTCACACAAGTTATTCTTCTCTTATTTTTATGAATCAATCTAAAGGAAAACACACTTGTAAAGAAAAATAAGGAAAAATGAGGTGTTGGATCCTACCTTTAATTCTATGCATGTGAAAAAGAAACTAGAAAATCAATTAGAGACACCCAGACATTGGAGCGACCCCCAACCAAAGTGGATGTGTGGCTCTTCACTCATATCTTACCATATTTCTTCACCCTTTAGTTGGACTACAACTAAGATCACACATAAAAATTGTGAAAACAACTATGCTCTAATCCATTTAGCACCTCCCCAACAATGATGCCAAAAGTGTTGGTGGAATTATAAGTATTCTAATTTCAACATCTAATTAATGAATTGAGGATCGTAAGATTTACAGATGCAAGAAAAAAAAATGAAGGAGTAGAGCATATTCTAGCCTATGCTAATAATCAACACTAAAAATAATTAATCACTAAGGATTATCACTTGTCATTGGAGTGTGGGACTCTAATACTTATCATGTTTTGAACCATAATATTTCATTAACAATGTTCATGCGGTTTTATATATGTAGCTTATTAGGTCTTGAGACTTCAGTAGTTTTAATCCTATAGTGATGAAAACCCGTTAACCATATTGTAGAAAAGTAAATGTCAACAACTATAAGCGAAAGCATGCGAGGAAAGTAAAGAAAACAAGACAATAAACTACAAGAAATGCATTAACAAACTATAAAAAATAAATGCTAAGCAGGCTTAGAGATATATTGTAGGTTCTTATTTGCTTTAGGAATCTTTTATCAAGTAGTTGCGAAGCTTCAATCAATTAACGAATCCTAAATTGCAAATTACATATTTTTTTAATACATTGTTCTAGTAAAGAACCTAGTACCAAATTAAGTACAGAAATGTTGGAATTTGAAATTCTGAATAAGTGCCGAATTAAGTAAGGAAATTTGTAAATTTAAATTATGAATATTAAAATGTGTTAAGAAACCAATTTAAATTTGTTTGACTCTTAAGCTTCAGAAAAATCAATTTGAATTTGATCATAATGCATTCTAATTAACAAATATGGAAATAGAGTAATAAATCTAATACTATGTGAAATACAAATCTAAAGAAAAATTGGAAAGAACAACAAATAAAATATGCAATCAAATGGAATTCACTTCTTAAACCTAAAGAGAATTACTAAACACTAAATTGAAAGCATGAAAGTGAATACATCTAAGTTTTAACTAACATAAATTCATTGCAAAATAATACTAAATTGCTAGATGTAATATTAATCTACAGAACACATGAAGCATAGCAACACTTACCAACACTAAGGGGCCCTTCCCAGAAGGTTAGTGCTACTAAGAAAATATCAAATCAAGCTAAGAAGATGTACCACAATTTAACAACCATCAATTCTTTATTCACTTAAAAAATATTTGTTACAAATCAACACTCTAAATCTCTCCAAAAACTGATCATTGATCTCCTCTATTACAATAATGAAAAGCCTCTTTCCTCTGCCCTTTGAGGATTTATTTATACATAAAATCCATTGAGGAAGGATAAAATCCAATCCACTAAACTTAGAAAATGAATTTACAACTTTAGAGGAAAATCTCAGAACTCTGATTTTTGTGTTCTTTTATACAAATTGGTGTTAAAGAACCAACCATATCTTCTCGACCATGATGTATTTTTTGGATATTTTTCTATGGAGCCTTGTTTAAGGGAAAACTAGTGTTGATTCGAACTGCTAGTCCCACTAAGACGGGTAGCTATCTTAGAAACAAACAATGAAATCTTTTCAAGAGTTCCTTTAAGTGTGATAGATGGAAGAGAAGTATAGAGGACCAACTTGGATCCTTCGCTTTGATCCTAGCTTGATTTCTCCTTTCCTTGATAGAATTTTCCACTCCTCTCCTACTTGTCCCACTTCAAAGAGTACATGTAGAGTCAAAGTAACAGCAAACTATCAAAGCATCTCTATCTAAAACATCATAAACAATGCGGAATCAGGAACACATTGACCATACAATTGCATTAATAAACAATAAGATCCACAAATACAAGATCATATGGAGGAAAACTCAAAGAACTTTATTAATAGTAATGTAAGAGAGGATTACAACCCAGTTGTCTGATCTAGCATCATCCTCCCAATTGTAGAAGCCCTCTTCACCTCATGAACAAGAAAATCACCCAACAATGCAAAGTCTCTTCTTAACAAACCAACAACACTTACAAAATACAAAATTCTAGACTCTAGATCTCTAAGATGAGGGATCCATATATAGATATTTGCAGGGGAGTGAGTCAGCTTCTGGGATTTTGATTAGTGTCATTTCACTGATAGTTCTTGGTTCCACTTGGATATTTCATGATCTCTTACTCATCCCTGGGCGAATTCAGAGAGGAAAGTGTCATATGAGCAGTTTCTAAAAGATCCTCTAAGTTTCCACCTAGCAAACTGCCTCTGCCATTTTTCTGCTCTCGCTCATCACACCCTATAGAAGGGATTTTCAGTATGCATCGCACCCTTTGTGTGTAGCAGGTGAGATGGATCGCACCCTCAGCATGGAGCAGTCTGTATGGTCCAGTTTTGACCAGTTCTGAGCAATTTTTCAGGGAGAACTTCTAGGAAATGAGGTAATCAGTTGAACTTGATCCTTTAGGGTATGAAACAACACTTTTATGGGTTTGAGAGCCCTTGGTTTATTGACATATGTGATTGGGGTTACAGTGCCCAAATATGTCTATAACAGTTGCCCCCTAAAGCATGAGGTCATAAATCTTCTGATGTCAGGTGAAATGCTTTATCATGAGGATCCAAGGTTTTTCGAACTGGAAGGTGACCTGTATAAAATACAATACAATACATTATCTTCATATTATTTTCATGATCTAGCTAAGGCAGGCATTCCCATGCTCAGCTTTATAAATTCATTTTCATGTACATAGGACAGACAATCATCTGTGTGGCAGACTGATGATTCTGGTAGAGCCATCATCCCTTAGCTTGGATGATTATCTGTGCAGCCATGGAGTACATTTGATGTTTTTATTTTCTCGAATGTATCGTAGCCTGGATGGATGAAACTAGATCCGGGGTCTTCAAACTCATTCAATATTCACCCGATGTACAAGTCGATCCATGTGAAAATATTTTCTAGTGTCGAACATGGAAAGACATCGCTTGATTACCAGCCAATGATGTAAGCTATTAATAGGCGCGAGAGGAATCACCAATAATGATAATGACGCTCAAGGTATTGCAGTACAATTCACATGGTGTGAATACATGAGTTGATGTCAAACACCACGTAAAATCTTTCGGTCGAAGGCCATTGATGTAAACCTATCGTCGGAACTAAGAAACTTCCCATTTAGGCATGCAAGCTTCAAAGTACTGAAAGGGTTGTTCCTAAGTCGACTTCTTGGATAATGAACTGATGTCGACAAGAAGTGAACCGTCGTATGAGGGCCTTAATGAATCCCACATCTATGACATAGAACAGAGAAAATGATTTTGTGGAGGTGAAAACGATCTGATGATACAAGGTTCAGGGTGGCGGTCATGAAAAATGGAGCGTGAAGGTATTGCAGCGGATGAGGTGTTAGCTGGGTTGGTGAATTCTCTAAGCGACTTCTCTTGAATATATCAGTGACATTGGAATGGATTGGTAGCATTAAGCCCAAAATGGATGGTACGGAGGACCAATGGTGATATGACCTGTGAACGGAATAACCCAACCCGACTCAATCATGGTGATGGAGTGAAAATGTCATGTTCAAGAGTGACCTGCTATCAATGAAGTTCTTCAAGTTTTCTTCCCTTTTTCCGCAGTCATTGTTGACCAGTACCTCTTTATTTTTGTCAAGCTTGAGGAGGATAACATATGCTTGTTCTATAATTTTCCCTTCGGGAAAACCTGTTGCTATGTTTTAGCGAGCCTAGCGAAAGTGAAACTCACTCTTGTCTGTATGGACAATTTTGTCGCTATTGTTTTAGCAAGTTTAATGACAAAGATAACCAGTCCTTTTTAGTTTTAGAAAGTCTGAAAAGAGATGGAAAGGAAACTCCAGTAGTCCTTTTTCGTAGTATAATCCCTTAAGTCTGAAAAAGTATAAAATAATATGAAAGGGATGACTTTTTCGATCACTTTAGCGAGCCGAAAAAGACAAGCGCTAGATATTTTTGTGTGATGATCCCTCAGGTCCAAAAAGATTAAAATATAGAGGTGGGATGACACTTCCAATCACTTTAACGTGCTGGAGAGGCCAATTGCTCGGCAATCTTTACAAATTTTAAGAGTCTAAAAAGAGCTTAAAGGAGACTCGTTTTTGAGGAACGAGTGATTTTTTCAGATAGCAACTGGTTCCAGGTAAGATTGGAACTTTTCAATCACGGAAGTGTAAAGAAGGTGGCTAATAGAATCACTCGTCGCAGCTATTCCTCAAGAGGGTAAACAATCAAGTGGAGGCGTATGATTGGCTAAAAAGGTGGAGGTGATGGTAAGAACACGACCAAGGCTCAAAAGCTGATAGCAATGCGATCACAAAGGTTATTTACTGAAGGTGGGTTCATTTTTTAATGAGCTTGAACTCTGGGGGAACATATGCTCATTGCTGGGTTTATTTTTTAACGAGCTTGAACTTTGCAGAAACATTGCTCGTGCCAGTCATCTATTAAGGATGTCTCTCATCAGTAGGTTCATTTTTTAGGGAGCTTGCCCCATGTGAAACTTTGCTCCAGAGCCTTTTGTATGCAGGATAGGAATGACCAACTACTGTCCTAAGGGTTAATGAACTACTGAGGTTAGGTAGGATAGTTTCGTACAAAACTTTTCCTTTGCTTTGCCATCACCGCCGGTCCCGGAAAAGATGAATGGTGGATCAAACCAATCACCTAACTTAAGTAGTTGAAGTTAGTAAAAATTACGGGGTTAGAGTTACGCTGGTCACTTTTCACTTGCGTACAAAAGGTTTGCATGCCCCCAGGTATAAAGAAAAATAAAGTTTCCAAGTTACCATATGGAAGTTCTTGCATTAAAGCAAGGTTGTTTTGTCCACATTGCAGACAAAAAACTTCTTTGGCTCTATCCATCGAAATAGACAAAGGTGAAAGGTGTGGATCCACTGCCAATCACATAACCTTTGATGAGGAAGTCCTATTCCAGACTGATCCCATATCCTAAACAGACGGGTGTGTCAGACTAGTCATATATCCTACGTGGAAACCTACCTTATATCTAGGGTTTTCCTGCTGGAGCAGACCAGGGTGCATGCCCCCTGGGTTCGTCACATTCACTGAATCACTCGTGATCATCAGGTGGACGGACTGGAGGTTGATGAGACATTCCTTGTGAAAAAAGACCATTTAGGGATGGCATTTGACTAGTAGCCATGTTTGAACTGGGGAATGAAAGTTGGTTAACGAGCTGGACCATTCTGCCTTCATACGAGAAACACATCACCCGAAAGAGTGAGGAAAAAATAGCTCCCATGCTGTAAATGTAGTCATGCCCAAGGAGTAGATTGTAATCTAGAGGCCCTTGGACTACCATCACGTTCAGATGAATGGTTTTCCTTCTCAAAGTTATAGGCAAATTTGGAAGGATCCCTAACGGTCGACTGGTTCCTTTATTGAAGCCTGACAGATTTCGAATCTTAGGCAGAAGCGATGGCAAACCAAGTGCTTTCCAAGCAGTTAAGGAAAGGATACTCATAGAAGCCCCTTCATCTATGATAGTACCAGCCATGATCATTCTGTAAGCTTGTACTATGATTCAGAATGGTACATTAGATGGTAGGCAGGGTCTCGCTAGTAGATTCCAATCAAAGGAAATGACTAGATTGCTTGGAGGAGGGACCGAATAAACGGCCGGATGAATCTCTTGAACTGAGGAACTTCCCTCCTGTGGTAGAGGAACAGGTAGATTGCCCCCCTGTTCATTGGATTCTGTGTTAACAAAAAGAATTTGAACGATGTCATTCTCATTCTCTTTGGAGACTGTATCATCTGAAGGTGGACTTTCTGAAGACAAAACTGGGTCGACTGCCGTCTCGACCTGTTGAATTTGGTCTGGTGTGGACTCAGAGGGTTTATCTTCAATGATAGGCATTTCGACTGAAAACAGAGGTGTGTCAATCTGTCAGGCGGAAAGAGTCAATTGTGCGGACACAACCAACCTCCCTAGGAGCCTAAGACTCTCTAGTGACAAACAAGACAAACAAGAGCAATCCTTCTCTAAACATGCATTTACTATATAAGAAATCAAGTGTCTAGATCCTACCTGTAGTCCCACGCTGTTGTAGCAGTCCAGCTCCGCTGATCCGGATGAGCTCCTCCTTCACTTTGAAACCTGCATCCACTAACAATCAAACGATTAAATAGCACTTGATAATCTCATAGAATAAAACATATTTAACACATAGACCAAGGAGTACATGAAACAACTCATAAATAACAAGTTATTGAGAAGAATGGACTCATTTGCATTAATAGGTAACAAAAGGAACAAATACAACCTGAGCCTTGGTGTTGTGCAAGTCCCTCCCAGGGTCCATCAAGAGTTCTCCTTTACTTTGACAAAGCTCACCCACTTCCAAATAGAACAAGCAAAGATGGCAATCTCTCCTCACAAATATCTCTCCTCACAAAGATGGCAATCTATATAAGAAATCAAGTGTCTAGATCCTACCTGTAGTCCCACGCTGTTGTAGCAGTCCAGATCCGCTGATCCGGATGAGCTCCTCCTTCACTTTGAAACCTGCATCCACTAACAATCAAACGATTAAATAGCACTTGATAATCTCATAGAATAAAACATATTTAACACATAGACCAAGGAGTGCATGAAACAACTCATAAATAACAAGTTATTGAGAAGAATGGACTCATTTGCATTAATAGGTAACAAAAGGAACAAATACAACCTGAGCCTTGGTGTTGTGCAAGTCCCTCCCAGGGTCCATCAAGAGTTCTCCTTTACTTTGACAAAGCTCACCCACTTCCAAATAGAACAAGCAAAGATGGCAATCTCTCCTCACAAGCTTCTAAATGGGAGTCCTAATTCCAGTAGCATCTACCCATAGAAATGTATAGCTTCCAACCTCTTCTCCTTCTGGCCCAATGCCTATATTTATAGTGCTCAAGAGGAGGTTAATCAGGTCCACCATCAATGGGATAATCCCCTCTTTGGGTGGGATAGCTCCCTTATTGATGGGATAAGTTCCTCTTTGGTAGGAGTGCATGAACCATCTGGAGGCGCTCAATACACGTCGAACAACCTTCTAGAATGCTCTAGAAATGACCACAAGTAACTTTTTAAAGATGAAACTTGTGCATTCTAACCTTTACAGGGGGACGCACCTGCCCCTTTACATACAGAGCGTCCAAAGACGCAGTTTTTGTGAACATTGGGAGCGTCCCCGCAGGTAAGGTTGAGAGAACCTGCGTCCCCAGAGATAAATACATTTATACAAGACTTTCTCTCTTTTTGGAGTTTGACATGGAGAGCAGAGGCATAAGACTTGCCTAAGAGGGTAGCATGACTGTTGATTGAGCCATACTAACTGTAAATAGTCATGGTGACATTTTTTAGTGTAACACAATCGGATTTTCAACTAGCGATGGACTTGGTAAGAGTTTCTTGTATCCAGGAGGAAGTCGCTGCGGTGAAGCAGGATGGTTATCCAAGAATCTTTTAGCTTTGTCCAGGAAAGGGCAACAGTGGAGGGCATGATCGCCTTCACACAACCTAAAAGGAAACTTAGATCTTCCTTTTTTCCCATTGACTTCATTTTCACTAGTTGACAGTGTACTCTCAACATGATCGACAGAGGTTGAAGACACTGGATTGTGCAAGTGGGGAGACCAGTCTCTCAAGATCCGCAAGATCTAGGGACAATCTTGATGATAGTGGTCTCCTTTGCAAATGACACACGAAGATTTGGGTTTGGATGGTGCAGTGTGTGGATTTTCGCCAGACGATGCATGGTTTCCCCCTTTCACCGTTGGCTTCTTCTTCTTCTTCTCCTTCCCTTTCTTCTTCTTCTCAGTTACTTGGTTTTTAGTGTTACTAGTTTCACCAAGCGAAGAAGAAGAAGGAGAGGGAGAAACAAATGAAGTGGAAGGAGGGGGAGCAACCTCAATATCATATGGTTGCTGATTTGATTGCTGAGGAATTATGGTGTTTTGAATGACAGAGGTCGAGAATAGCCATACTGGCAGGCCAATTGTGAGTCCTGGAAGGGACAATGTAGCCATGTGTGGAGCACCAATATCTCCCCAAGAGGAGAAAGGACTAGGATTCCCCCCAAGGGGAAATCCTTGATTGGTGGACTCCATTTTCTCAACCTAAGACCAATGAGGGAACAATGATGTTATTATGAATAAAATAAATTTTATGACGCTTTGACACAACTTGCCTTTTCAATTTTTAAGAGTCGAGAAAAGGCTAAAGGTAACTCTAGTCGCCTTCGATTTTTAATGAGCCTGAAGTGACAAGTGCTCAGATGGACCTTTTCTTTTAAGGAGTCTGAAAAGGAACGAAAGTGACTACTCTAGAAATCTAGACAGAGGGATTACCAAACCAATCGCAAAACTGCAATATACACCTCGATGGTAAATTATAGAGAAATTACCGAGGACTTTACGTATGACAGTCAATCTTCCCAAATGCTGTGTTTAGTGCATTGCGATCGATAGGGCGGTAGACACGGCTTCCTAAGGATAAAGGATATCAGCCTATTGTGGTCTCCTAATATATAATCGATGGTACAAGGGAGCACAAGTCCGTACTGGCACTTGTCATATCAAAGAGGAGGAATCACCCAACCTATGATGAAAACGATAGTTACCAGGCTTTACGACGTCGGATTATGTCTCTAGCCTAGACTTCTAGATGTGGTGCGTTAGGCTCCAAAGCATTTTTATGTTCATTGAGGTTTATTTTATAGTTGATATTTCTTAATAAGTTTGCCTTTCAAGGTTCACCGCGTGATGTAGATGTACAACTCTAATGATAAATAGTTCTTTATTTTCTTTTAGCAATGAAAATCCTAGCTACTAAGGAAAGAAAAATATGATTCTTTCAACATAGAGCAGAGAACACACACTAAATGCACTTTTCCTAAATCAATTTTTGCATGCAGTCTAAATTCAAATGCACATGCATGTATTTGTTTTTCAGTTCCCTTAATGTGATAATGACAAAAAGAAAACTAAGTACAAAGCTGAACTACTTTTCTTCGAAGCGACACTTTAACAATTTCTTTTCAAAAACGAAAGGAAGACTAAGACGACACTTTCTCTTTCAAATGGAAAAATGTTTTCGACACTTCAAAGAATTGATAATTCAAATCAAATATAATGGAAAAAGTTTACTAATCAACTATCTAGAAGAGGAAGACCTTACGACACTCATTTTCTTGACTGAAAACAACAGTTGCGACACTTTCGAATCAAAAGACGACAGTTCGATTAAGCTACTGTTTGCAAAGGAGGACTGTAAATGATGAAAAATACATAAAAAACATTCACAATTCCTTATCAATGGAGGTTGAATAATGTGAAGGAAGAAGGTTTCAACAGTGATATACTGATCATAGACAACAAAACTACTGAATAGAGCTAAAAACAATGAAGAAAAAACCAAAATCTAGAGGCAGAAATAGTCTCATTCAATCATCGCACCTGTCCTTAAGGAAAGCAAGGATGCATCTCACCTGTAGAACACGGGAGGTGCGATGCATCCAGATTACCAATGAGAGATAGTGCGATGGTCCAGGGACGAGACTGAGCTTGGTTTTCACCCATAGTTTGCAGCTAAGTTCAGGGATTTAGGCTGAGCTTATGATAGACAGTAAACACAAAGTATAGGGGCTAATCCAATGAGGTTATTGAGCTACCACTAGGGCACTTAGGATGCTTGCACGTCAGATGTTCAGTTCATAAACCAACCCGGAGATTGACTGAAGCAGCGTTGATCTACTTTGTAGTTGCATAGCAAAAGCAGCTCGAAGGCTAGCTGGCTTAACTTCAGGCTCTGTCTGTAGTTTATAAAGCAAACAATAGTAACAAACAAAAAACTATTTGCTCCCTAGTGGAGTCGCCATTTTGTTTCTAGGAAAACTAGTGTCCATTCAGAGCTGCTAATCCCACTAAGATGGGTAGCTATCTTAGAAACAAACAATTCAAAGTAACTTGTGTTTTCTTTTATGAGAGATAGATGAGAGAGAAGCAGAGAGTACCAACCTCAGTCTTTCGCTTGGCTCCTTACCTATTTCCTCTCTTCTTTGATAGAGCTTCGCCACTCCTTTCTCACTTGTCCCACTTCAAAGAACACTTGTAGAGTCAAAGCAGCAAAATACCATCAAAGCATAGATATCTATAACCATAAACAATGTAGAATCAGATGTACATTAACCATACAAATGCATACACAAATACAAGATTCAGAAATATACAAGTATATGGAGGAAAACTCAAATAGCTTTATTGATAGAATTAGTAGAAGAGAGGATTACAACCTAACTGTCTAATCCAGCATCATCCTCCCAGCATGAAAGCCCTCTTCACCTCATGAAAAGCAAGATCACCCAACAATACAATGTCTCAAAGAGAAACCAACAACACTTCCTTACAAATTACAAAATTCTAGTCTCTGGATCTCTAGGATGAGGGATCCATATATAGATATTTGTAGGGGAGTGAGTCAGCTTCTGGGATTTTGATTAGTGTCATTTCACTAATAGTTCTTGGTCCCACTTGGAGATTTCATGATCTCTTACTCATCCCCGGGCGAATTCAGAGAGGCAAGTGTTATATGAGCAGTTTCTAGAAGATCCTCTGAGTTTCCACCTAGCAAACTGCCTTTGCCATTTGTCTGCTCTCACTCATCGCACCCTACAGAAGGAATTTCTAGTACGCATCACACCCTTTGTGTGTAGCAGGTTAGATGCATCACACCCTCAGCATGGAGCAATCTGTATGGTCCAGTTTTGACCAGTTCTGAGCAGTTTTTTAGGGAGAACTTCTGGGAAATGATGTAATCAGTTGACGTATGAAACAACACTTTTGGGGGTTTGACAACCCTTGGTTTATTGAAATATGTGATTTGGGTTGCAGTTCCCAAATATGTCTACAACAAGCCTAACTTGATATATTTTAAAAAAAACTATCTTGGAATTTCCTAATTCAATTCCATGATCTCGTAAATCGTGCATGAATTGGATTGTTTATATTTTTTTTCCAATTTGGCTTTTACAATCAATTTTGAACAAAATTACTTCAAATAACTAGCTATAATTTTCAAACAATATCTAATTTTGGAAAATGATTTGATATAAAAGTAAATTGTTAGGTTGTGAAATAACTTATTTTCCATATTCTTGATATTCGCCATCATATGTATAGAAATCAAGGTAGAACATGGCAGTTTCAAAATTGTTACTTTTTTTTGGTTGTATCTTAAATCATGTGCTAGGATCTCACATGTGAGATAGGTATATTCCAAGGCTTGCACCAAAATATTAGGTCCATGTGGCACCTAATTTACCACGCTAGAGAAAATAAAAACATATTTTATAATTTTGAATTTCTTTGCATCCATTCGTGTAATTGCAGAATTAAGTATCGAACTGTTGAACTCATACAAAGATAGAAATTTTCGTAGTGGAACATTCTCCTTGGACACATAACCACATTAGTAAACCTTCATTGATAAAACCATATTAAAAACTCATTTAATCATTAAAAATATAAGAAATCATTAATAATTAACCACAAGGTAAAATAAATGCATTTAGTGAAAATTAGTAATATAATAGTTACGAAATATGTTGTAAGGGTATGAATATGGCTTGTAAATGAAAGGTTTGGATAGCCAATACAATAACATAACTAGGACCCAACAAATAGCCCCAGTATTGGGACAATGGTGCCACTCCTTGCTCCTCAAAGAGCTATTGATCTCTCTAATTCCTTGCGGGAGGAGCCAAGGTGAAAAGTCCTTTTCTCATACAATGAGGGGGTATATATAACTAAGGGGTGATGCTTCCCCCTTGTTAATATTTGACTACCCTCATGAATTTTCAACTTCCTATGACTTTCCACTTACATGACTCTTCATATTCATGTGTGTCCTTTGGACTTCCACTTTAAGATACATTTGAATGCAATATTCATGGTCCACAATAGTGATGTGGCATATGAATACTCATGTCATGACATGAAATGACACTGCTGACATGGACTAGTTGATGATGTGGCAATGTCAAGTCACTATTGCTTCTAAGAGCTGATGTCTTCTTGGATATAGTTTCTCTTCTCCTCAGAATGGCTTGGTGATGTAAAGTCTTCAATGATCTTAATTCTTGGATGGTAGTTTCAAACTTGTGTCCCTTTTCTTCCTCTTGATATATTCACGTGTGATTTCAGCTTCAAGAGAGTCTTAGGCATGCTTCCCTCTTCTTCTCCTTCTTTATGATCTCGCCATGACTTGATAGTGTACCTATTCCTATAATTCACTCATGATGGGACGACATCAATTCGAAAATACCCTAGTCTAAGATGATGCATTCCTGTCCCTAAAATGAGCCTGGGACAAGTCAAAAACTAGAGGAGGGGGCCCAATGACTGTGCAATACGCAGTTCCAGTAGACAGGGTGAGACCTTGGGCTCTGAATTTACGCAATGCACAACTCAGGGTACCTTGAAAGATAGAACTGCGTAGTTTATGGAGGCGGCGGGGTTTAGCTAAGGGAAATATCACTGGAGGAAGCATATGCATAGTTTTGGATGCCAAGAGAGGGTTGGATTCCACACTCTGTGTAGGTCCAATATTCAAGGAAAAGAATTGAGGGTTGAAGATGTGAAATGTGTAGTTCAAGGCAGACTGGGAGACACAACTGCGTAATTTTGGAGGTCTGGGGAGGCTTTTGGACTCACGAATTGCATAGATAAATATACTTGAAGGGAAAGGAATAGGCATTTCAGGTAGGCGGGTCAGATCCTAGAGGGCTAAGACTCCACAGTGCATAGTTTATTTGGGGTCCAGTGAAGCTAAGTTTCCCGGTTGGGAAGATTTTCTGAAAATGGCCAAGTGCGGGAAGGGAGATGGACTCATGATAAAATTCAACTGAGATCATACACTTAGCATAATTTTATGACATGAAAACATAAATCATTGGAACACGCAAAAAAATAATTCCCCTCTGTGACTTCCTCATGACAAGATACATCAAGTGTGGCACTTACGATGGACTTTAGGATGATTTTGATGACACTTATGAAATAGTGCTCAAGACTTTGTATATGAATGTGATGGGCATTTACATGGTTGGGCAAGTCATATACATAAATATTAGCTTTCAAAACCACTAGAAAAGGCTCACAAACATTGTATGACAATTAAACATGCCAAAAGATGACAGTTAATCCAACATGAAAAAGGGGCCAATAACTTCAAGAAATCTCATGAAATGAGCTTAAGTGTTTTCAAAAATCAAGGAAAAGACCAAGGAAGGTGCCGAAATTTGTGTGCAAGCCAAAATTTTGGAGGGTGTTGCAACAGCTACAACATAACCTATAAAAATTTTAGTTGGGAGATTTCACTACATTAAGTAGTAAGAATGAAAAGGTTTCGAGTTGCGATGTTGGAGAACTACGGAACATGATATTGACTCATCTACACCTTGGTACCTTAAATATCATGCAAAAAATTACCACTGGTCTCCCTAAAGGATCCCTTACCCAACAACATTTTTGCAAGGGTCGCACAATGGGGAAATATGTTAAATCCACTTTCCATGACCGAGAGAGCATAGCAAATGTAATATTAGATCAAGTCCACTATGATGTTTTGGGACCATTTTGTACAGCTTCCATAACAAAACATAAGTATGATGTTATTTTTAATGATTATTTCTCTAGAAAATGTTGGATCTTTTTCATGCAGAAGAAGGATGAAGTTTTCTCTAAGTTTATTGAATTCAAGGCATTAGTTGAGAAGGATACTAGGAAGAAGGTGAAGGCTCTCAGGAGAAACAATGGAGGTGAATTTGTTTTTCATGCCTTCAAATATTTATGTGCGAAACAAGGTATTGGAAGAGAAATGACAACACCCGATAATGCACAACAAAATGGGGTTGTTGAAAGGAAGAACAAAAGCATAGTGGCAGCATTAAGTGTCATGTTGCATGAGAAGGATCTGCCATTACATCTATTGGTAGAAGCATGCACCATAGTATTCTACTTGCAGAAATGAAACCCTCATAAGATACTTGGTATGATCATACCGGAGGAAGCTTTCTCTGAGAGAAATCTTGATGTGTCCCATTTCAGAATTTTTAGAGATTCAATTTATCGTCATGTATCTAAGGCTTCAAGGAAGAAACTTGAGCCTACAATAGAGTTGGGAGTTTTTTTACGATACACTGAAACTCCACACATTTACTTGGTGTATTTACCTTCACTGAGGATGACATTTGTGAGGAGAGATGTCAAGTTCGATGAGGAAAAGGCTATGAGATTCTCTCTGGAATGAGAGCTGAGTATCCCACTTGAGCAGGAGCTTATAACTCCAAAGAAGGAGCCATAGTATGAGCTTCATGAGGTCATGGAGCAACCAAATGCAGAGGAGAAGACAGGAGGTAGAGTGGAGGCACCCACTCAACCAAAATCTTCTGGAGAGGGAGGGTAGACTGTTGCATGAATCTAGGGAGAATGTGGGAGCCCCCACATCATAGCGCAGGTAGATGAGGTCACCTGATAGGTACACTAGTTACATGGCACCCATGACAAAGCTCATTGAGACAGAGTCTTCCTCATTTGAGGGATTAGTTTCTCAACATGTTTGGGTTTATGCCATGGTGGAATAATATGAATCCATCGTGAAGAAGAGTATATGGGAGGTAGTGTCAGGACCATAAGTGAAATCAGTGGTTGCTACCAGATGGATCTAAAATGTGAATCATTCAATGGATGGGAGCATCGAGAAGTATAAGGCCATATTTATGGCCAAAGGATTATCTTAGATAGAGGGAGTGGACTATGAGGAAACGTTTGCACCAGTTGCAAGATATTCCTCAAGTAGATCCATTCTAGCATTGGCTTCATAGGTTGGATGGAAAATCCACTAGATGGATGTGAAGGTTGCCTTTCTCAACGATGTTTCGGAGGAGGAAATTTACATCGAGCAGCTGCAAGGATTTGAGACATTTTATCGAGAGTCGCATGTGTGCAGACTCAAGAGAGCATTGTATGGTCTCAAACAGGCACCCCGAACAAGGTGCACTTCGATCAACAATTATCTAAATGGATTGGGCTTCACCAAAAGTGAAGCATATGTGAACCTCTATCACATTGTGGTAGATGGTAAGTTTCTTATTCTTGTTTTATATGTTGATGATTTAATATTGACAAGTGATGAGCAGTTGATTCACCCTTGCAAAGAGGATCTTGCAAGAGAATTTGAGATGAAATGCATAGGCCTTATGCATTACTTCCTTAGGTTAGAAGTATGGAAAAATGATGGGGAATTGTTAGTATCTTAGGGAAAGTATGCCCCTAAAATACTTCATAGATTTCACATGGAGATTTTTAAGCTCGTGGACACACCTCTAGCTACAAATCGGAGGAAGGAGAATGTCACTTTGGGTGAAGAGGTTGAAGCTACCACTTACAGAAAGCTTTTGGGGTATTTGATGTATCTTGTGAACACAAGACCTGACATGTGCTATGCAGTAAACCAATTGAGTCAAGCTATGGTGAGGCATACCAAGCTGTATTGGAAGGCAACAAAGCATGTGCTATCTTACTTAAGAGGAACTACCGAGTATGGATTATGGTACAAGGGGACAGAGGGAGTGAAGCTCCAAGGTTTCACCGATGCAGATTGGGTAGGGATTCCATCAAATAGTAAAAGTACTTCAAGTGCTATCTTCAAAGTTGGTTCCACAACTATTTCTTGGTATAGCATGAAGTAGAGGTCTATGCCGCTCATCTTAGCAGAGGCTAAATACATGGCTGCAAGTGAAGCAACATGTGAGGCCATATGGATGAGGAAAATACTTGTGGGTCTTTTCAATTAGGAGATGGATCCGATAGTCATATATTTTGATAATCATAGTTGCATTAAACTCTTTGAGAATCTGGTATTTCATGACAGGTCCAAGTACATTGATATTTGGTTTCATAATTTGTGGGTGTTATATGGAATTTGCATCTACGGATAAACACATTTTCCCTAGGTGGGTAGCTACACCTAGAACAACAGAAAGAATTTTTTTTAACCTTTTCCTATAGTAGATAGATGAGATGAAGGAACTTGCTTGTAGTCTTTCGCTTCCTTAATCCCCTTTGAATTGCTTCCGGCGCTCCCACTTGTACTAAATCCGCTCAACAGGTACCTGTTTCAACAGAAACAGAAACAACAAACGATCAAAGCATACATGATCTATCTACCATAAACCAATGGAACCAAAGACATTAAAACACATAATCATCATAGATATGAACAAGAATATGAGAAAAGCAATAAATACTTTATTAATGTAGAAGGAAGAGTTACAACCAAAGAAGTTTGATCCCATGTCACTCATCCAGCTTGAGTTCCAACCTTCATCACACCAAAAGCACAC
Organism: Pinus tabuliformis; assembly: GCA_031772625.1. NCBI lineage: Eukaryota > Viridiplantae > Streptophyta > Pinopsida > Pinales > Pinaceae > Pinus > Pinus tabuliformis. The sequence continues at coordinate 621,467,396 of CM062809.1, forward strand.
CAATCTAGTAGCATAACATTACTTGATTATGATCTCAAACCTCAAACCAATAGTATTTCCTTACAATCTTCAAAGTCCAGCCCCCTGATCACTATGATGAGTGCTCAATTTATAGGGAAATGGAGGTGGTTTTGTCATAAATTGGGCATTGAATGGCTTTCCAAACTTAGAGTTAGTTTCCATGGAGGAAGGGATGAGAGGATAGGAGGTTAATGGCTCCATAGCCTATCTAATTTCGAGCTCATAGGAAGGGATAAGAGGTTGTATCCTTCTAGAATGATCTAGAATGGAAGATATTCCCAGAACCCTAGGTAATTTTTGCTCCTTCTCGCCCAGTGCAGGTGTAAGTGGGCCTAAGTGCATTGAAATGCACCCTTGAATGGGCCTACCTACATTGAAGTGCAGTTACCCCTGACCAAGGCTGTGCTGATCTCCCAAGGATGCATTTCAGGAAGGCTTCAGGCTGAGAAACTCTCAAGAATGAAGGAATTCAATGTTAAGCTCTTAATCCTGCAAGACGATACCAGAATACCAAATATGCGAAAAAATATACCCAGAACATAGAACAAGAGCAATAGCAGCAAGTATTTTATTATTCAGAAAGCAAAGTTCACTTGCCTCTTCGAGGGGGCAACCTCCAATAGAGCTGAGCTCAATTACAAAATAAGACACGATGCTCCTCGCAGGGAGTCTCTATCCTTTATATAGGATTCATACATGCAATACCATGGGGCAGTACCATGGTTCTTATTAATACCATCTATCTAATACCATGGCCTATTTGCAACTAACTGTGGTCCCATCATTAAATGCGAGTTAACCACTTACAATTATTAATATGGGCTTTATTGACTCTTTACTTAACTATAACTATGGATTGATCCTATTACATAAATAATTGGGTTAGGGTGGGACCCTAACATGCCCTCCCCCATAAGAATAGCCTTGTCCTCAAGGCTGAAGCTACAGAAACTGCTGAAGAATAGTGGTTGGTTCCCAGGTTGCATCTGCCGAAGAGGTTTCTTTCCACTTGACGAGGACTTCCTTGATCATGCGGCCACACAGGTACCATTCTCATGTGTCTAGAACCTATTCAGGTTGGAGCTAGATTGACCCTTCTTCATCCAGTTCAGGTAGACTGGTTTGAATTCTGAAATTGTTCCCAATCACTTTCTTGAGGCATGAGACATGGAAAACTGGATGGATTTTTGCAGTGGGTGGTAAAGCTAGTTTGTAGGCCACTTCTCCAATGCGCTGAAGCACTTGATATGGTCCATAGAATTTTGGAGATAGTTTCTGACAATCCTTGTCTTTGAGTGATGTTTGCTTATATGGTTGCAGCCTCAAAAATACCTGATCCCCTTCTTGAAATTGGTGTTCTGAGCGATGTTGATCTACCTGTTGCTTCATGCGGTTTTAAGCTTGATGAAGATTCTCTCTAAGATGGGCGAGCATGGTTGTGCGGTTCTGTAGGAGTTGATACACTGCCTGTACCTTTGAGCACCCCTTGATGTAAGAAGTAGGGGAAGGAGGGAGTTGACCATAAACTACTTCATGTGGTGTCATTTTGGTGGTGGCATGATAGTTGGTGTTATACCACCATTCAACTAGAGGTAACCATTGTACCTAGAGATGTTGCTTTTCTGAAGTGAAACACCTAAGGTAGGTTTCCAGACATTTGTTGACTGCTTCAGTTTGACCATCAGTTTGTGGATGATAGGAAGTACTGAGTTGTAGTTGGGTACCTTGTAGCCGGAAGAGTTCCTGCCAAAAATTACTAGTGAAGACCGGGTCACGATCAGACACAATGGAAGTGGGCATGCCATGCAATTTGAAGATCTGATCCATGAAAGATTGAGTGACCAAAGTTGGTGTAAAAGAGTGGGGTAGGGCACAAAAATGAGCACACTTCAAAAGTCTGTCCACAACCACCATGATGACTGACTTGTTTCCTGACTTTGGAAGACCTGTAATGAAATCCATAGAAACCTCTATCCATATTGATGCCAAGATGGGCAATGGTTGTAATGTGCCTAGTGCTTTGACTGTCTCTCCTTTGTTGCACTGACAGACATTGCATTCAGCTACAAAAGTAAGAATGTCATTTTTCATGCCTGTCCAAAAAAATGATCTTCGAGTGCGAGCATACGTCTTCTGAAAGCCTGAGTGTCTTGTAGTGGGAGATGAGTGCAACTCCACCAAAATGCTACTTTTGAGGGTGGATGTTGGTGATATTACGACTCTATCCTTGTAGCGAAGAATCTCATCCTGCCACAAGTAGCCCTTGATTGAATTTGGATCCGCCTGCAATTGAGTAATGAGTTGGGAGAGCCAGGGATGTGAAAACCATTCCTTGCAAGCCTCTTCAATCCATTCTAGAATGGTAAGGGAAATTGCGAGCAGGGTACTTTCCTCCTCAAATTGGCGAGATAATGCATCTGCTACAATATTTTCGTGCCCTTTCTTGTAAATTATCTCATAATCATATCCCAGCATTTTGGTGAGCCATTTATTTTGTTGTGGTGAGGATAGGCGTTGCTCCAAAAAATATTTAAGGCTTTGATGGTCTATGTGGATTTTGAAGCGTCGCCCCAATAAGTAAGGTTGCCAAGTATCTATGGCATGTAAGATGGCCATCATCTCCTTCTCATAGGTAGATTGTCCCAGATTCTTCCCACTTAGTTGTTGGCTTGTGAAGGCTAAGGGTCGACCTTCCTACATTAAGACAACCGCAATACCCGTACCCAAAGCATCACATTCAATGATAAAAGATTTGGTGAAGTAGGGTAGTGCTAAGACTGGAGTGGAACACATGGCATTTTTTAGAGTTGTAAAGGCTTGTTGTGCTTCATAATTCCAGAGGAATGAATTTTTCTTGAGGAGTTGAGTGAGGGGCCTCGCAATGTGAACATAATTGTAGACAAATTTGTGATAGTAGCCCGTGAGACCCAAAAATCCTCTCAGGCTCTTCAAGGTCTTAGGTTGAGGCCAATCCTGCATTGCCTGGATCTTTTTGGGGTCCACCTTGACACCTTCACGCCCCACAATGTGGCCCAAATACTCAACTTCTTCCATGCCAAAAGAACACTTGGACATATTAACAATTAATTTATGCTTGCGAAGCAGTTGCAAGAGTAGATCTACATGCTGAAGATTTGTGGCCCAAGTGTGACTGTAGATGAGGATGTCATCGAAGAAAACAAGGACAAATTTTTTGAGATATGGTTTGAGCAGGTGGTTCATAAGGCTCTGAAAAGTGGATGAGGCATTACAAAGACTGAATTGCATGACTAGGAACTCATAATGACCTTCATGAGTTCTGAAAGCAGTCTTTGGAATGTCGACTTCTTTCATGCAAATTTGGTGGTAGCCTGAGCGAAGATCAAGCTTAGTGAAGAATTGAGCCCTAATTAGTTCATCCAACAAATCATCAACAACCGGGATGGGAAATTTATCTTTGACTATCAACTTATTGAGGGCCTTGAAGTGTGGACACATACGCCATTCCCATCTTTCTTGAGCACCATGACCACCGGTGATGAATAAGGACTAATGCTGGGACAAATGACGCCTACTTCCAAAAGTTCCTTGATTATTTTTCTATTTCATTCTTTTAGGCGAATGGATATCTATATGGGCACACATTTTGGTGGTTGTGCCCCTGGGACCAAAGTGATGCTATGATCATGTTCCCATATTGATGGTGGAAGCTCATGAGGCTTGTCAAAGACTGGTTGATGGTTATGTAAGATCTGTTGCATCTCAAGATGAATCGAAATAGAATTGGGTTCGAAGGCCTGGATGGCATTAAATTGAGCTATAACTCCATGATGGCCCTTTTATAACAATTTTTCCATCCGATGTGAGCTGATGATAGAGGGAGCTCCCACCTAGAGTCCACGGAGGGTATGTGTGTGGTTGTTCTGCTCAAATCTCATATATAACTCCCGGAAATCCATTGTGATTGGGCCAAGTGTGCGAAGCCATTCAACACCTAGGACAATGTTGCACCCTCCCATGTGTATGGCAAACATGTGGGTCTTTTACTGATAATCCCCCATTTGAAGTTTGACATTTTCATAGCGGCCTTCACATTTCATTGTGCCCCATCAGCAATTTGGACTTGGAAGTTAGAAACTACTCGTAAAAAACAATGCACTACTTTCGTGACTCTTTGATGGATAAAATTATGTGTACTTCCACTATCAATCAAGACTACTACTAGGCAATGCTTAATAAAACCTCTAATTTTGAGAGTTTGAGGCAAAGAAATCCCTGCCAAAGCATGCAGCAAAATAACTAGTTCTTCAGGTACATTTTCCTTCTGGTTGTCCTCTTCTTCCTCCTCTGGTTCCTCAAGTGGTGGGGCTTCCTCCGATGAGTTGTGATTAGTAGTATCAATTTGAAAAAATTTGGGCTCCTTGCATTTATGCCCGGGGAGTATTTTTCATCACAGTAGTAACATAATCATTGCTTTCTTCTTTCCGCCATTTCTGCAGGTGACACCTTTTGAACCTTGAGTTTTTGGGTAGTGCTATGAGCCTATGGGGGGTGACCCTTGGCAGTGAAATTTGGGCAATTAGACTGGGCCACTAATGCACATTCTACTTCATGAGCTATCTTGCAAGCCTCCAGCCATGAGGGAGGGTGGTGCAGTCAGACATGGGCTTGTATGGCCTCTTTAAGACCACTGATAAAACATTCCATGTAGAACTCATCTTGTAGACCTAAAGTGCAGAAAGCTAAGGCTTCGAAGGCTCTAATATATTCATCCACTGTTCCAGTCTGTCGGAGCTTAGTGAGACGACCCAAAAAAGCAGAGTCATGGTCAAAGCGATCCATAAGAGCTTTTTGGCATGTGTCCCAAGTCAAGGGCCTTCCATAGCAACGTTGATTCCATTGCCACCATTTCCATCTTTCATTGTCCAAGTACATGATCCCCACACTAAGCTGAGTGGCATTATCCAGGATGTAATTCAGATTGAAATATGGCTCCATTTGTGCTATCCATGATGCCAGGTGAGAGCTGTCAAATTTATGCATGTCCAGCTTGGGTGGTCGTAGTTGGGATTGTTGGTGGGTGCCCCAGAGGTGAAGAGAGTGGCTAGACTCACCTTCACTGTGTTCATTGCCAATATATGCCTCCTCGCAGGCTTCCACCTTGCCCATAGAGAGTGTTGTAGTTAATTTCGTCAGCTGATCTTAGATGTCTTTCAAGGATGCTTCAAGTTTTTCCATCCTTTCATTCGCCATAGCTTGATTTCTAGTTTGTACCATGCACCGAGCCGATTTACTTGAAATTTGGGACCGCCCGAATTTTTTTGGCACTAACAATTGAATGGTACCATCTTGCTCAGCTCGTCATCCTGATTCTTATGGGCTAAGTCACGAATAAGCGCCCCGGGGGGTCTTAGACCTTTTTTTTTTTTAACTCCTAACGAAGTTTTACTCCTTGCTTAGGAATACTACAGTCGTCGAATCCCTGAAATTTCAATGTTGCCAAAAGTCCTGTGAAAATCACGCCCAGGTATAGGAACCCACACAACTACTCAAATCTGGATGGTGGATTTGATGGATCTAAACAGCGAAACTGATTACTGTTGTGGATTTGATGGATCTGAGAGAACTGGATGGCTAATCTGATAGATCTAAACTGCGAAACTGATTGTTGTTGCGGCGACAAAAACCCCACTTGTGAGATCTGATCTGGCAAAGATTATGTATGATCCAGAGAGATATTAGGGAACTATGGTCTCCATGAGTGTTAGGTGCTACAGATTGCAATATACATAAGGGTCTGATAGTAGTACTCGGCCCGATTTTTCAGGGCAGTAACCAAGGAGGATCAACCGTACCCTTAGCCGTACAACCCGAATACCTTATCGTACAGCCGAGTAATCTCTCTGAGTGTTGTTCTCGGTTACTGTAGTAGCAAGACGGCCGACGGTTTATCTATGGCGAGGTTTCAAGGGAGCTATGGGGCTTCTGATATACCCAGAAGGTACTTGGAAGACAGTCTGTGTGCGGTTCTGTCTAATGCGCTACTACTCGAAGGGGTACCCACAGGGGTTACAAGGGATTCCAACAAGTGTGACCACCTCTTGTATTTACTGTGTGCATCCCTCCCCAAATCCGCAGGTTTATGCACTCAATGAAAGATCCCGTGGTTTAAAGATGTCGGAACATGTCTCTAGCCAAAAAAAAAATTGCTAAAAAATGGAGATCCCACCAGCCCTGGAAAGCGCTCTGATACCACTTGTTATGCTCTTAATCCTGCAAGACGATACCAGAATACCAAATATGTGAAAAAATATACCCAAAACATAGAACAAGAGAAATAACAGCAAGTATTTTATTATTCAGAAAGCAAAGTTCACTTGCCTCTTCGAGGGGGCAACCTCTAATAGAGCTGAGCTCGATTACAAAATAAGACACGATGCTCCTCGTAGGGAGTCTCTATCCTTTATATAGGATTCATACATGCAATACCATGGGGAAATACCATGGTTCTTATTAATACCATCTATCTAAAACCATGGCCCATTTGCAACTAACTGTGGTCTCGTCATTAAATGCAGGTTAACCACTTACAATTATAAATATGGGCTTTATTGACTCTTCACTTAACTATAACTATGACTCGATCCTATTACATAAATAAGGGGGTTAGGGTGGGACCCTAACATTCAATGTGATGACCTGTCTATGGCATGTAGCAACAAATTAGGGTTTGATGAGCCCTATTTCTACTGATCTGAATGTTGAGAGTGATGTGCCCAAATAAACCTGTAACAGTTGCCCCTAAGGCATGAAGTTGAAAATGATAGTGTTGAGATATGATTTACAATGTGATTAGGAGGATCTGAAGTAGATGGTGACTTGCATCAATTACAAAACATAGTATCATGATATTTTTTGAATTTCTCATGAATCACTGAGGGAAGGCATACCCATGCTCAACATATAAACTTTTCATTACATTTACATAAATCAGATAGTCATCTACAGACATAGACCCATGATAGGATGACCATCTCTGTAAAGCCATCGTATAAATTATTTGGTACTTTCCTAAAATTGCAGCACGGATGGATGAAACTAGATCTGGGGTCTTCTATCTCATCCAATCGTTTCTCAAGTACAAGTCTAACCATGTGAAAATGTGATTTGAAGTTGAACATGGGAAGACATTGTCTGATTACCAACCAATGATGTAAGATGTTAACATATGCGAGAGAAATCACCGATAATGATAATGATCCTCAAGGTATTGCAGTACATTCTACATGGTATGAATAGATGTTTTGATGTCGAACACCATACAAAGTCTTTGAGTCGAAGGCCAGTGATGTCAACCTATTACCGGAAGTGAGAAACTTTCCATTGATGTATGCAAGCCTCAAGTTACTAGAAGGGTGTATCTAAGTCAACTTCTTGGATAAGGTGCTGATGTTGAAAAGAAACAACTCACCGTAGGAGGGTGTTGATGTGTCCCACATCAACGACATGAAATGAGTGTGATGATTTTTGGAGATAGAATGTGATTGACGAAACAAGGTTTAGGAATGGCAGTCATGAAAATGAAGGTTTATGAGTATTGCAAAGGATGAATTTTACTGAGTGACTTCTCTTGAACATGTCGGCGGCACTAAATGAATTGGTAGCATTGACCCAAAACCAAAGTGATGGATGGTGTGATAGACCATAGGTATGATAACCATCAAGTAGATAACCCAACCCAAATAGTCATAGTGATGAAGTGAAAGTGTCATGTTCAAGAGCGACTTGCTACCATAAAGTGGTTTACCCCTTTTCCTATTTCCCCCAGTCATTGCTGACCAATACCACTTTAATTTTTATTAAGCTTGAGGAGGATAACATGTGCTTGTTGTATAATTCCACCCTTTGGGTGAATCCATCACTATGTGATGTTTTAATGAGTCTAGTGAAGGTGAAACTCAGTCTTGTCATGATGGATAAGTTTGTTGTTATTTGATGTTTTAACGAGTTTAACGACAATGAGAACTCAGTCCTTTTCATGTTTAGAGAGTTTGAAAAGGGACAAAAAGAAGACTGCACAAGTTATTTTTCGTAAGTTTGTCTCTCAAGTTTGAAAAAGCATAAAATAATACAAGAGAGAACCTATTGACCATGTTTGATCAATGTGTTCCTTTTTCATAAGTAATCTATCTCAGTCCGTAAAAGGGTTAATATTATACTGAGTAGATGTCATTTCAAATCCATTAACAAGCTGAAAAGGACAAGCAATACAATATTTTCATATTTCAATAGTTTGAAAAGAGCTTAAAGAGGAATCCAGGGGGGTTCCTTTTTTGATGTTTAACAGAGCTTGAAAAAGAGATAAAAGTATGCTCTATGGTCAAAAGTACAATTTACGATCATGCACGTCAAATTCAGTAAGTCAATTGTAAACCTACTCAAAGAACCACCAAACAGATTAAACATGCTTGTTTCATTGGTAAAAATAGGTAAACACTATATTTAATTCATTTAATGAACATGAAACAACCATAAAACAAGAATTTACCAAGTCATTTTCACCATTTGATATTTACCATTTAGTTTTGTGTTATGAACTAGTTTTTACGTCAAACTTCAACAGCTAATTGCGAGAGATTCTATGGATCATTTCTCATGCCATCAGGACTAGGTAGTAGATCTACCTCTTCTCTTTATTTTAATGTCATTCTTTTGAAGTTTGAGGCAAATGTTTTAGGGTTTTGGGGCTCCTAGGGAAAGTATAGTTCGTCGTGGGATCAGCACACCCTTCCACATCGAAACCTGCATTGTAATGCACCCAAACGGAGAAGTACCTACTCTGCAGCGCACTATCTCCTGACCAGGGGTGTGCTGGGCACAATTTACAAATTTGTTTCTTCTGTTTTACCCAAAAACTCTTCAATTTTTTGCATGAAATGTATCCTAACTAAGACTATGCTTTGATTTCAGACTTTTATTGGATCAGAACGACTATTACTTGGCGTGAAACAGAGCATGAAGAATAGGATATGGTTGACCTAAATGATCTGGGGACTGTTGAAGCGCTCAGAGATTGTGGGTTGCTCAAATACTTTAGGTTGTCTAGGATGAGGCAAAAATTTGAGCTATTGCAGTTCTTAGCTCATGCATGGGATCCAACAGATCAAGCTTTTCACATAGGGGACAAAGTGGTCCCTATATTGATCGATGATGTTTATTTTCTTACAGGGTTGTTGAGGCATGGTGCCCCCATTTCTCTGTCAGGTTCTGCCCATGGGGGTGAATCAGTAAGGGCCTATGTTCGATAATTCTGTCAGCTAGGTACACAGCCTAGCAAAGACAAAAAGATAAGCATCAAAGAAGTTCGTGATATGCCTTTGAGAAAAATCCTTTTCACTATCACAAAGTTGGTAGGTAGTGTGACACTTCATCTGGCGAATAGATCATACTTGTAGTATGAACTTGAGTGTCTTGTGCCAACTTTGTTAAATTGGTTTGAGGTTGTACTTTTTTTGATGAAAGAATAGCTGACAAAAGTAAAGAGCGGTAAGACGAAGAATTTCAGCTATGGATCGATCGTAATCACTTTTACCTTAGAGAGAATTCCATTGATGCAACCTCAGCATGTGACACTGAGTGTAGATGGTCCTAGAGATCCACGGATGCAGAGATGGGTCGAGTTGATGGCTAGACATGCTGGTTAGTCATCAATCATATTTTCTACTGCATTATTCAGTTGGCTCGGTCGACAACATATTGTCATTGAGGAGCATCCATTCACAGGGATGGATTTTTGTCGAGATCTAGATTTGATTTTACCAGTGGGTGTTCAATGGGGTGCTATAGGTAAAAAAAAAATACCAATGTTTTTGAATTTTTTTTTTAAGTTTCTACATGTTTCTGTGTTTTTTATGTTTCCAAGACTAAACTAAAATCATTCTCTTGCATACAGATGTTTGTATTGTTCAACCTATGGGTCATCAACAAGAGGTTGGTGGACCAGCGTAGAGAAATGTCGGAAGAGAAATTCTCCAATATTTGGATTTGATTGAGACACTGGCAGAGTTGCAAGATCACATAGAGGAGTTAACCCTCGGTATACCAAATGTCCAGATCGAGGAGTTACCGATGAGGTTGCAACACCATACTATTGGTGTTCCTAGCCATTGGATGAGGCTATTGTGCATGATAGCTCAGGCTGTGACATGTTATCATGAGCCTAATTAGGTCTACTTAGGATGATTTATGTATGCATTTTTTGAGTTTTGAGGTCATATGACCAACATGTCTTGGACACAAATTTTGTAAAAACTTTAAACATCTATCTATTTTTTACTTTCAGTGATTTTATATGTTTATGTGTAATCCTATTCAACTATTGATGTGAATTAAAGATTTATTTTTTACATATGTCACAAATCTCTGTTTAACACATAGTTCGCTAAACAATCAGTCAATATGTTAAAGTTTCTGGAAATGTGTTGATATTGAATATAATCAAAATGTCTTTCCAAAAGACAAACTCTAAGGAACATGCAATGAATAGCTGGATTTCGGACGGTGTAAACATTTGTAAGTTGCAGTACGACAAGTTGTGAGTCTAGCCTAATGATGATTCGGCGAATGCCAAGTGAAATGGAATCAAAGAAGAATTCAATCAATGCACTATACTTAGCAATATTTTTCATAGAACGATTGATAAAAATTCCTTGAAAACTCACTAACTCGTTGCTTGGAGTGAAAAGGCCCATGCTGCAGAAGATAGGTTTTGTGTACTACAACTAAAACCATCAGCATAACCAACATATGGTTCTAAATAGTCTGACATCTGCAACAAATGCAAATCGGATTACTTAACCACATAAAAAATCTAAAAGTCACACTGTAATTAGAAACAGAGACTCATTCGAAATTGAAGGCTTCGTCGTTGAATCAATGGAGGTTGAAGGAAGGTCACAAAGAAGATTGGAAAATACTAGATATTTATTTGACTTGGATTTGATGAATTCCAAATCAAATTCCTGCAAAATGACAATCCATTTCGAGCATTTTTCCCCCAGCAATTGTCGTGACAAGATGTATGTCATAGGGTTGCAATCTGAAATGACAGTGGTCTTTCAGAGCAGTATATAGTGGCGAAATCTCTGAACTGCTTGAACGGTAGACAAAGATAGCTTCTCAAAATAAGAATACTTAACTTTTGTATCATTGAGATTGCGACTCAAATAATATATCGAATGTTCAATCCCATCTTCTTCTTAGACTAAAACCATAGAAATGGTTGTATCTGCAGTGTCGAGATACATGAAATAGTCGCTCTGATAATTAGGGGAATATATTAATGATGCTTGTATCAAGGTATATTTAAGAGCATCATAGGATCCTGTGCAACCTGGTCCCAATGGAAGGGAATTCCATTTTTCAAGAGATGAGTAAATCCTTTAGCCATTTCGGCATAGTTGGGAATGAATCTCCTTAGAAAGATAACCTTCCCTTGGAGTCTCTGTAACTGAAGTAGATTGGAAGGTGGAGGTAGAAAAAGAATTGCTTGAATCTTAAAGGGGCCGAGTCAAATTCCTTCTTTAGGCACTAAGAAACCAAGTAAATGACCAAAACCAACACAAAACACACATTTATGTGGATTGAGTCGAATTTTGTAGTGTCAGCACTGTGAAAATATGGCTCTCAAATGTTGTAGGTGATGAGTCCGTTTTTGTGAATGAGCAAGGAAGTCATATAGATAGGGTTGAACAATGTGTTTGATGTCATGGAAGGCATAATTCATTTCCCTTTGAAAATTTTCCCCCATGTTCTTCAAACCAAAAGGGAGTATCCTATATGCGAATGTACCCCAGGGACAAATAAAAGTAGTTTTATATTGGTCTTCTTGGCAGATATTGATCTGATTATAGCTGGAAAAACCATCCATAAATGAAAATATTTCACATCCGGCACATTGATCAATTATCTGGTCGATAAAGGGAGTGGAATAGTTGTCTTTTTGGACAAGCTTGATTAACATCCTGTTGAAGCCCCGAAAATCAGGTCGACAACAAGGGGGATACCCGCCCGGTCCGGACCTTGGTTGGCAGCTCCTTATCCGTTTGGTATAGCGGGTCCGACTGGGGATAATGGGACCAGTTTCCAAATCTAAGGGTGTGTGTGTGTGTGCAGAGTTGGATGTTGCTGATCTAAGAATACTTAAAGCTAATCTAATTCAAACTTTTAAACTGACTCTATGCTATTGTAATCTAATGAAAAACAACACATCTAATCTATGCTAACCCGGGGTGTATTTCTTCTATTATGCGATCTAAAAAGATTTCAAACAATAACTGGTAATAAAGATCATTCAGCTATCATAAGAATAGAAATCAATTAAGATGAACCACTTTGCATAAAAAGTTAGGAAAAACAGTTGTGAACAGCATATCGCATAATAAGTTATTCATATATCAGACATAAATAAATGGCTCCACCATACAAAAGTGCCAAATGGTAACTCACACATTCATGCAATAACATATAAACAACTAAAAACTGTATATTACTTTAAGAATATAAGCAGAAATGGCCAAGAGATAAAAGTACCATTTATGACTGGTCCTACTCATAAGCTTCAAGCAACAATGATTTATCTCTCCTTGCTCTAACATCTCCTAAGAGTACAGAAGTGCAACATCAGTAGCAGATATCAAATACAAACATTAATAAACCTTGATCCATCCATTCATCAAAGCCCCCTCCGAGGGTGCAAAAGTGCATGTTCCGAGGACAAGTTTTTGACAAATTTCTGGACCCTTCTCCAAATGCATGAAAAGGGTTTAAATACTGCTAACTAATTAACTTAATTACATAAATTTAGGATACGGTTTAAATGACCGCCCTTTTTCTTAAGCAAAACTATTTCTAAAAATTGAATCTAATTCCTAACTATTTCTGCATTTGCTCCTTAACGTTGTGAACACTCAACATTTGTCTGGGAAGAGTCGGCTGGTTGCCTTCTTCTTTTGTTTGAGTTACGCGAACAGAAATGGCAAACGCTGGCACCATTTTTTAGTAAACTGGAAGATATTTCTGGGAATCTTCCTCTAACTGGGTGGATTTACTGCATGTATACTTGGTAATAACCCAGATTTCCCTCAAATTGCTTCTGCTTTTGCTATCTCGGTTTCCGGACTCGTGGATGACTAAGCAAGTTAGGGACTTCACTTTCTGAACAATTTTCTCAGCGATTAGCGCTAGGCGCTAATCGCGCATCGAAAACTGCCTCTGTTCTTTGATCCGGGCCTTTCTGGTGCGTTTTCCGCCTTTAGCGCCTTTTCCTTCACCGGGTACAAGCTTCAGGATTTTTTGTAAACATGCTGCTTTTGTGAGCTTTTGACTCGGAGTGTTGAATCGCTTATTGATATCAACATCTGTTCAGTAATACTCTAGAATCTGCGTTTATGTTGCATGCGGTATCCATTTATGAAGGCATCTCTTCTCTGTCTCCGAGCTTTGACGCTTTCCCCTTTTCCATAGATGTTTCCTGCTCATTGCTTCATATTGTTTCATGTTTTTCATTCCTGCAGTTCACGCAAAGGAAAAGAGTAACGATAATAAATATTGATATGAAATCTTTAACCTCTATGAATGTATAAAATCATAACACCCATTGTGAACTGACTCTTTGAAAAACACAAAACTGTCCTTCATTAACACTTTGGCGTACGATCATTAATTTCCTTTAAGGCGTGCGCCCAATTTTGGTTTACGGACAACTTTTCTTGAATGTTGTGCCGAGGAAAATTCGCGATGGGTGATTTCTGTGACTTGTATCACAGCATCGCGGATCGCATTATCGAGATGCGTCATCGCAGAGTTTTTCTGATGAGATTATCGCAGATCGTAGATCGAAAATTGCAAATCGCCACGAATCATTAAATCATTGTGTGCTGCTTATGCGATATTGCGATGTACGACGTCGCATATCAGCCGTCGGAGATTTCTTAAGATCTTCATTTAAGAGCACTTCTTAATGTATGCGATGCGATGGATTTCGCGTCGCTTTTTCCGCAATTTTTATTACGCTCGTAAAGAAATGTTTATCTTCTTCGTGCGATGCGACATATTTTTAAGGAGTATAATACAAAAAGTTTTATAAAATGTTTTTGAATTTTTTATTAAGGGTCCCCATTTGCTTAGTGTTATTGCTAATACTAAACAAAGAAGGGGGTTTTTGGTGGCCACAACAATGGTGATTCACTTGGAAGAACCAGTTATCTCTGCTTTTCTATTGAATTTTTTTATTTTATTTTTAAACTTCCAAAACAGAAAATTTTTCATAAATATAAGTTTTGTTATGGACAGATAGAGTACATTATGCCTTATCCTATCAATGATATTTTGTTTCAACCTCTTTCTATTCTAATTGTTTGCTTCCTCAAGCTTGTCCTTGTACTTACATCAGCCACTACTTGGTCTTTTTAAAGATAAAATAAAGTCTTCTCTGTGTGATGGCTTTAAAATATGCTCATTTGTCGTAGGTAGAGCCTCTGCTGCCAGCAGGCGTCCATAGCCTTGACAGGGTTACCTGTTACCCAGCAAAGATCCTTTATCCTGCTTACGGTTATCTACAACCTTCAAAGAAAAATCCATATTGACACTTTTTCCTTTTTTTATTCTTAAAGAACAATGTCTTGGTTTGGTAGCCAAATTATGACACAGTCATTCACTTGATTTACACTTTTGCTGAACAAGCTGGCTCGTGATGAGACCCCTTGTCTTTTGATTGCAACAATCTTGAGTCGTTGCCCTGTTTTGGTGGACAGTATTGGAAAAGTCAGCAAGTTATAATATCTGTGATCATGATAAGCCGGCTCGTGATGAGACCTCTTATTCTTTGAGATATAGTGTTTCTCGGATTGTTCCTCTGAATGCTGCGATTTTATTTAGCGGGGAGGAAGTCATTGTTTTTCCTTAAGAAAGCTCTGGACGACAATAAGAGAGTTTGAAAACAGCAGTTTTACAGAGAAGCCTTATTTTGCTATTAATACCTTTCATTGTGCTGATATAAAACAATTCCTTCGCTAAAGGTTTCTTTCATCAAATTTTTGAAGTTGAAACTAGTATCATATCTAGGCTAAAGTTTTTAACTGTATCTGTCAATAATAAAAATCAGATTTTCAAAAATTTTTGCTACTTATACAAGCGAAAGCTCAAAATCTGAAAGAGAATTGGTGTCTTTTTGTGAATACCGGAAGTAACCACTTACAACTGGTTTTATTATGAAAAAGAAAAGAAAAACTATTCTACAAAATAGAAGAATAATCTTCTATGGAAAATATATTTTAAGAATTTGTCCATTAACAGGCAAAGAATATCTTCTACCTGCTAAATCCTGCAACACAAACGTTGATGGACCTATGACTTCAACAATCTGAAAAGGACCAAGCCACATTTTTTGAAATTTTGTATGTTTGCCCTTTTCTTCATGAGCCTTATCCCATTTCAAAACTAAATCTCCCATTTGAATATTTTTTCTGGTCATTATGCTTGAATCAAAAGAGGATTTTATTGGCGCTTGGTGATGAGCATGGGTTTTCTTAGCTTGTTCTCGTTTTTCTTCTAATTTGATTATTTCCATTTGTCTTAGTTGTATGGAGGGAGTAGATACTTCATCGATGTATTGTACTAAAGACAAAGAGGGGATGACTAAGTGAGTTGGAAGAACTACTTCTTTCCCATAAACTAAATTAAAGGGAGAAGTGCCGATCAAAGCTTTTTTTGTTATTCTATCTGCCCATAAAGCATTTACCAACGCTTTGTGCCAATTCTTTTGGTTTTGGTCAACTGTTCTTTTAATAATCCTGATTAGGTTTTTGTTTGTTGACTCAGCTAACCCATTACCTTGCGGATAGTAATTGGCCGAATATTTCAGTTTGAATCCTCTTTTAAGTGCAAACTCAGTCATTGCATTCCCAGAAAAGTATGATGCATTATCAAACATTAAAGCCATTGGCAATCCAAACCTAGTGATTATAAATTGATCTATGAATTCAATGATACTTTCAGAATTAGTTGTCTTGAGAGGAACTGCTTCTACCCATTTAGTAAAATAATTTGTTGCCGTGAGGATGTATCTATGCTGCTTAGAAGAGTGAGGAACGATCTCACCTATTATGTCCAAGCCCCACTGACTAAACGGTTGCTCGATGTTTACCGGCTGTAGTGGCATGGACGGTTTCTTTTGTCTTCTAGCAGTAGTTTGGCAGACTTGACATTTCCTCACGTAACTGTGTGAGTCTTTAAACAGCGTAGGCCAGTAATATCCCGCACGTAAAATCTTATGTGCAGTAGCGTCTCCAGCGTAGTGTCCGCCTGCTGGTCCATCATGGAGTTCCTGCAAAACTTTTTCAGCTTCAGTTTTTTCAAGACATCTAAGAAGAACAGAATCATAATTCTTTCTAAAAAGAAGATCATTTATGAGCTGATATTGTTTAGATTTCAATCTCATAGCTCTTTTCTTAGTGTGATCTAGGTGTGATGGAGCATACCCATTCTTAAGATAATAAATGATGTTAGCATATAATGATTCCGCTTCGTTTAGGCTTACCTCATACATTTTTACCTCTTCTGATGAATTTTCAGAAATTTGCGATGCTCCGGCCAATATTTTGCAGAAGCCTTGACCTCTTACAATGTTTGCTGGCTTGATCTCAAGGTCGTATTCCTGTAAAGCAGTGATCCAATTCGCTCTTTTCTCACCCACATCCTTCTGTACTAGAAGATTTCTTACCGCTGGAAACGGTACTATGACCTTAGTATGGGTTTTAAGTAAGAAAGGTCTGAAATATTTGACCGCTTTGAAAACAGCATATGCCTGTTTCTCCACGTCTGAATAGTTGAGTTCAGCACCTTGTAAATTCGAGCTAAAAAACGCAATTGGAGCTTCCGCTTTTTCTTGATTTGCTTGAGTTAGAATCGCAGCATATGATTTCTCTGAGGCAAATGTGTATAAGATAAAAGATTCTGAAAAATTCGGGGTTGCTAAAGACGGAGCATTAATGATAGCTTGTTTGATCAGGTTGAATGCTTCATGTTCATCTTGACCCCATTTAAAATTTGAATTCTTTTTAATCATGGTTTGCAAAGGAGAAACAATTTGTGAAAAATCTGGGACAAATCCCTTTACAAAATTGATTTGACCAAGGAAAGATTGCATGGCTTTTTTATTATGAGGTAGGGATATTTAAGAAATTTCTTTGATTCTGTCAGGATCAATGTGAATACCAGATTTTGACACTATGAATCCTAGAAGTTTCCCTTCACTTAACACGAAAAAAGATTTCTTTGGGTTAAGTGAAATCCCATACCTTAAACATCATTGAAAGATTTTCTTTAAGTCTTTGAGATGGTCGCTTCGCTTCTTGGAGTACAACGTTATATCATCCAAATAAATTACTATAGATCTATTGACTAAACCCTTGAATGCAATGTCCATGGCTCTCTGAAATGTAGCGCCAGCATTAATCAAACCAAATGGCATCTTCCGATATGCGTACGTGCCCCATTTTGTTCTGAATGTGGTTTTCAACTGATCATTGGGATTTACCAGCACTTGATTGTATCCTGAAAATCCATCTAAGAAAGACATCAGTTCTGAGCCTGCTACTACCTATAATATCTGTTCCATAGGTGGGAGAGGAAAATTGTCTTTTTGACAGGCTTTGTTAAGATTCCGAAAATCGATACAGATTCTAATATCTTCGTTTTTCTTTCTAACGGGTACCATATTGGAGACCCATTTGGAATGTCTGACGGGGAAAATTATTTTGGCTTTTAATAACTTATTTAGCTCAGTCTTTATCTGATTTTCTAAATTGGGGTGGATCTTTCTCAGTTTCTGTTGGACAGGTTTCTCGTTGTCAATCATAGGAATAGTATGCTGAATGATAGAAGTGTCGTACGTCTTTAGTTCATCGTAATTCCAGGCAAAAACATTTTTATATTGTCTCAAAATATGAATATACGCTAGTTTTTCTTCAGGGGCTAGGCCGAGGCCTAGGTTAATGTTTTGTGGTTTATCATCGGTTCCTAGGTTTACTAATTCGTAGTTCATAGTTGAACTGCAGAGCTTTGAGTTGGTAGACCTTTTAAATCGACTTTTCAAATCGTATAAGTCTTCTAACTTAACCACCAATTTAGGTATAGCATTATCAGTGCTATCTTGTTGTATTTGTCGATCGTGATGGTCTTCGTCAATTATCTGATTGGAGTAGGATCCTTCAGAAGTGAGGAAATTTACAATATCAGGATCGTCATTGAATACTCTCCAATTTGTAATGTTGTCAGGGATGGACGGTCTAAAGATTAATTCTATTGAGAATCTATCTGGACTAAAATCTTCGGAGGGAATAAGCCTAGAGGCTACGTTAGCCAAAAGGTCTGGGCTTGCGTTTTGGAGTCTCGGGATTGACGAAATATTGAATGCTATAAAATGCTCAGTCAGATCTTGTACTAAAGATTGATAGTGTTTTAAATGACCTGATAGGCAATGTATAGTGTTACGTACCTGTTTGACGATAATCTCAGAGTCTCCGAAGACTTGAAGATACTTGACGTTCAACCCAATTGCTTTGTATAGGCCTTACAACAAGGCCTCGTATTCTGCTGTATTTTTTGTGCAATCGAATTCGAGTCTGCACGTAAGCATGGTCTTATTTCCGTCTGGACTAATTAGAACGCATCCTGCTCCTACTCCTTCATTAGATTTAGAGCCATCAAAATATAATTTCCAAAACAAAGATGTATTTACAGGTTTATCTACAAAATTAACACACTTTGAATTATTAGTTTGGGAAAAAATTTCGACTTGGGACAAAACTGAATTTTCTAAGTAAGGTGATGTATGAGCATTGAAATTGCCGAGAAAAGAATCTACCGAGTAATTTCCTATGATGCTGCTATTATACGCTACTGCTTCATTTTCTCCCTCTAATTCCGTTACTATGTACTTCTGGTGTAACTCTCGTTCAACCTTTATTTGATTCGGTTTACCGTTGTAGGGTAACCACATGTGCGACCAGTCGGTTGAAAAGTATCCATGGAGTTTCTCAGACCAATCCCTGCTAAGAATTAAGCCATAGAATTCTGGGATATCAGCCACTAGAATGTCAATTACTTGACATACCTTTGGGTTGGATGATAATCTTATGGTTACTTGATTAAGTTCACCGATCACTTCGACTTGAGATCGATCAAGTTGAACTATGCGCACTGAGGATTTTTGTGGTTGAACATTTAACTTGGCACATATTGATCTGGGTAAAATATTCGTTGAAGCACCAGAATCTATCAAACAATTGTGCACATTTTTATTGAAAATTTCATAAGTAAGAAGAAACGGGGGAGTGTGAGATCTTGATCTTCCTCCAATCAAGGCGATGTCATTTGGATCAATCTTATTGATCGCGTTAGTTGGAGGTTTTCCCATATTATGGGAAGCTACAGCTGTAGGCAAAGATGTAATAGGCACGGCATGTAATTCTTTCATCATTATCTTCTGTTGATGTTTCAATTTGCTCAATTCATAAAGGGTAATATTAGCCCTAGTCTTTTTCATGTCATCGATAATATTGTACTCCATTTCATCCGACACTATCAGTGTTTTTGATGGAGTTGTTTGATCTGATTGGACTGGGCTAGATTGAGTCGCTTTAGCAGTCGTTTTCTTTGTTGCGACATTATCTTTTGTTGCAGAGCTTGCGCTCTTCTGCTTAGTGGTAGTTTGGGGAGGATCAAGCTGATTTTTGCTTCGTGTACTAACCGGAAATGCTTCTTGATCTTCTTCTTGTGGGAGGATGAAATCCCACATTCCTTGTAATTCCACAACTTCTTCGTCATCAGTCTGCCCTTCAGTGGCATTTTCTTCTTCTTCCTCTTCCTCGGATTCGACATTTGAAATAGCATTGGGTGGTTTTACATCCATTGAAGAACCTCTTTTAAAAGCTCTGTAGGGCTTTTTCGTTGAAGTTTCTGCTACTTGTTTTTTTATGTCAATCATCTCATTAGACATGGTCTTTAATACCTTCTGCAATCCTTCCAAATCGAAAGGGTCTTTCATTTGTTTCTTCTTGGATTCTTCCTTGAAGGTGACTTTTTTAGACTCGTGTTCCTCTATCGCAGATCGCTTTTCTAAGGCTATTACGCATTTCTCTACTGCTATCGCCTCTGTCAAGTTTTCAACTAAGGTTGTTTTATTTGCCCTATCCACGAAGATTGCTAAGTTTGATGGTAAGGCAGTAATATACCATTCACATCGTACCTCTTCGCTGGGTTGGGAAGCACTGGGAATTTTGTTGAGAATTTTATTGAACCGTAAATTGAAATCTTTGGTGGGTTCTCTAGCCTCGGCTTTAAGATTGGATAAGTCATTGATTAACGTTTCTGTTGATCTGTCATCACCAAACTTGGTAAGGAATTGATTCTAGAAGATATCCCAACTTGTGATAGACCCGGAGGGTAATGAAAAGTACCATGACCCGGTTGTCCCTTGCATTGTGTAGGGAAAAAGCCGAACAATGACATCTTCATTAGTAACTCCGTTGAGATTGATAGAAAGCATGAAATTGTTTATGTGTTCTTCTGCTAGCATGCCTGCTTTTGGATTGAATTTGGGTAGCCATTTCTCAGGATGGGCCAGTATTGGACTCAAGGGCGCAGGGATTAAAACTGCCCCAGGGTTGTTCCATGGGGACTAGGCCATCGTTGAGCTGCTAGTAAATGACAGTGCAGAAGATGATCCTTGTAGCTGGGAAGATGAAGATACTATGATCGTAGATGATTGAAGAAGAGGGGTTGTGGGAGTTCTGGTAGGCGGATGGATGATGGTTTGGAATGAAGGTGTGGGTGGCTGACTTCGCGGTGAGGTAGTTGAAATGGATGATGTAGATGAAAGAGTCTCACTGTCAGACTCTTGCGATGATTTCCTCGCTCTTTTCCTGGTGGGGAGAGGCAATTCAGTTGGCTAGATGCCAAATTTTTCACTCTTTAATCTGGTCAGGGGATGAGCAGGATTGTACTGCGAAGTCACGCTGCTTTTAGATTTATCAGACCTCTGAGTAGAAATGGAAAATCCCTGAAGTTTGTGAATCAGAGTTTGAACTTCAGGAGGTTCAATGGTAAATTGGTCTGAAATATTAGGGTGTGTAGCAGCGGTTGATACTCGAGCGACTTCTGACTCTGGATTTAAACGTACTGGGGAAGTCGGGGGAGTTGATGAGGGCGATTTACTCTCAGAATGGTATTTAGATTTTGATTTAGGTGCCATTCATAGTTCAGGCCCTCCTTCTAGCACCAAATATGTTGAAGCCCCGAAAATCGGGTCGACAACAAGGGGGATACCCGCCCGGTCCGGACCTTGGTTGGCAGCTCCTTATCCGTTTGGTATAGCGGGTCCCACTAGGGATAATGGGACCAGTTTCCCAATCTAAGGGTGTGTGTGTGTGTGCAAAGTTGGATGTTGCTGATCTAAGAATACTTAAAGCTAATCTAATTCAAACTTTTAAACTGACTCTATGCTATTGTAATCTAATGAAAAACAGCACATCTAATCTATGCTAACCCGGGGTGTATTTCTTCTATTATGCGATCTAAAAAGATTTCAAACAATAACTAGTAATAAAGATCATTCAACTATCATAAGAATAGAAATCAATTAAGATGAACCACTTTGCATAAAAAGTTAGGCAAAACAGTTGTGAACAGCATATCGCATAATAAGTTATTCATATATATCAGACATAAATAAATGGCTCCACCATACAAAAGTTCCAAATGGTAACTCACACATTCATGCAATAACATATAAACAACTAAAAACTGTATATTACTTTAAGAATAGAAGCAGAAATGGCCAAGAGATAAAAGTACCATTTATGACTGGTCCTACTCATAAGCTTCAAGCAACAATGATTTATCTCTCCTTGCTCTAACATCTACAAAGAGTACAGAAGTGCAACATCAGTAGCAGATATCAAATACAAACATTAATAAACCTTGATCCATCCATTCATCAAAACCCCCTCCGAGGGTGCAAAAGTACATGTTCTGAGGACAAGTTTTTGACAAATTTCTGGACCCTTCTCCAAATTCATGAGAAGGGTTTAAATACTGCTAACTAATTAACTTAATTACATAAATTTAGGATACAGTTTAAATGACCGCCCTTTTTCTTAAGCAAAACTATTTCTAAAAATTGAATCTAATTCCTAACTATTTCTGCATTTGCTCCTTAACGTTGTGAACACTCAACATTTGTCTGGGAAGAGTCGGCTGGTTGCCTTCTACTTTTGTTTGAGTTACGCGAACAGAAATGGCAAGCGCTGGCACCATTTTTTAGTAAACTGGAAGATATTTCTGGGAATCTTCCTCTCACTGGGAGGATTTACTGCTTGTATACTTGGTAATAACCCAGATTTCCCTCAAATTGCTTCTGCTTTTGCTATCTCAGTTTCCGGACTCGTGGATGACTAAGCAAGTTAGGGTCTTCACTTTCTGAACAATTTTCTCAGCGATTAGCGCTAGGCGCTAATCGCGCATCGAAAACTGCCTCTGTTCTTTGATCCAGGCCTTTCTAGTGCGTTTTCCGCCTTTAGCGCCTTTTCCTTCACCGGGTACAAGCTTCAAGATTTTTTGCAAACATGCTGCTTTTGTGAGCTTTTGACTCGGTTATTGATATCAGCATCTGTTCAGAAATACTCTGGAATCTGCGTTTCTGTTGCATGCGGTATCCATTTATGAAGGCATCTCTTCTCTGTCTCCGAGCTTTGATGCTTTCCCCTTTTCCTTAGATGTTTCCTACTCATTGCTTCATATTGTTTCATGTTTTTCATTCCTGCAGTTCACGCAAAGGAAAAGAGTAATGATAATAAATATTGATATGAAAGCTTTAACCTCTATGAATGTATAAAATCATGACACCCATTGTGAACTGACTCTTTGAAAAACACAAAACTGTCCTTCATTAACACTTTGGCGTACGATCATTAATTTCCTTTAAGGCATGCGCCCAATTTCGGTTTACGAACAGCTTTTCTTGAATGTTGTGCTGAGGAAAATTCGCGATGGGTGATTTCTGCGACTTGCATCGCAGCATCGCGGATCGCATTATCGAGATGCGTCATCGCAGAGTTTTTCTGATGAGATTATCGCAGATCGCAGATCACAAATCGCAAATCGCCACGAATCATTAAATCATTGTGTGCTGCTTATGCGATATTGCGATGTGCGACATCGCATATCGGCCGTCGGAGATTTCTTAAGATCTTCATTTAAGAGCGCTTCTTAATGTATGCGATGCGATGGATTTCGCATCGCTTTTTCCGCAGTTTTTATTACGCTTGTAAAGAAATGTTTATCTTCTTCACGCGATGCGACATATTTTTAAGGAGTATAATACAAAAAGTTTTATAAAATGTTTTTGAATTTTTTATTAAGGGTCCCCATTTGCTTAGTGTTATTGCTAATGCTAAACAAAGAGGGGGGTTGTTGGTGGCCACAACACATCCCTATAATCAACACACACTCGTATTGTCCCTTGTTTCTTCATGACATGAAGAATATTGGAAACCCAATCAGTAAGAGGAACGAGGTATATGAAACCAACATGCAAGAGTTTTTTAACTTCTGCTTTAATGGCAACATCCTTCTTTGGATGAACAAGACAGAGGCATTGTCTTACTGGTTTGACATCAGGATACATCTTAATCTAATGTTCAACAATACTAGAGTCAATACCTGGCATTCCTCATATGACCAAGAAAATATATCATGGAATTCATGAAAAAGAGCACAGTAAGCTTCAAGTTTCGATGGAGAACAATATTTTCCAACATGAATATTTTCTACAATGCCAAGTTTGGTTGAAATATTGATATAAATGGTTTCTTCGATATTTGGAAAGTTTCGTTCGGAATCGATTGTGTCTATAAGTATAGAATTCGAAAGGAAATCAACAATTGAAGGGTGATTTAGTTCATTTGGAATATCTAGAAGTGGGATCGATGATGATAATCTGCCCATGGTTAATCTTCTATCATTATTTATTGGATGATTCCTTCATCAGTAGAAAATGTACGTGAAAAAGGATCAGAGGAAGTACCATATTCTAACGAACGGTCAACCCATACAATTGGTGATGATGGATTTGGATTCGCCACACAAGCCGAAAATATTGATTGCTATGCAAGCTCAATAGGGCTTAGTGACATGGTTTCATTTCACATATCAACTTCAGAATGATTGGAAATCTTCCATGAGTTAGATGAAGTGGAAGATATCATGTTACAAGTCTCAACTTTTGCAACTTCCACCATTTGTGATGGTGACGGTAGTGAAAAGGTGCCCATTAGGGAAGAATCTTTGAAGATACCTACTCCAACGCTCTGAAGAGATAGTGGGGGTACGTGAACTAATGGAATGCTTCCAGTAGCCTGTGAACTAGAGGCAAAGAAGGTGAGTTGATCAATCACTGTGATTCCACCTTTATGAGGGAAAGCGATCATACGAATGTATGTCAAAACTACAGCAGCCATAGCATAAACCCACTGTCTTCCTAGTAAAATGTTGTATTCAATGTGTCCGTCAATGACCTTAACTTCAACCGTTACAGTTTCCCCCCTAGTTCTACATGCAGGTTATTAAAAATTCCACAAGGTGTATACATGCAACCATCAAAAGCTTTTAACGTCGTAGGTGATCATGACAAAGGCTGTGAGCCAAGTGTTTTCTAGCAATTCATTGACATGATACAAGTAGATGCACCCTCATCAATAATGGTTTGGTGAACGAGTTTATTCAAAGCATTTATTTGGATCAAGAATGCTAACTATGCTAGTAATTGTGGCGTATATGCTACATGGTTAAAAACCACAAGATTAGAATTCGTTGGATCAATTCCACCAATTGCTAACAACAAAGCCTAATTTTGGGAGGGACAATTTTGAAGCACATCAAGCGTCGACATACCAGAAGGTGACTGAGCCAAATCTTCCACTATGTTATAATTCTTCATTGCTTGAGCTCAAGGGTTAAATGTACATTTATATACAACTCCCTTAGGCAGTTTTATTGTTAACTCTAGTGCAATGGGTGGTATAGGATCAGACAAAGTCGAATTCGCAGCATTAGGTTGATCTGGAGCCTGATTATTTGACGATGATAGTGGATTTCCATAATCTTTACCTCATGTAGTCACCATAACATCATTCTTAGGCTTAGAGGTAGATAACATAAGCACTTGTGAAGTGGAAGCATGGTCTATAGCAACCAATTGAGTCTTCAGGTTTGGAAAAGGATCTATCAACACAACAGATGTACTAGAAGTCTTAAGAAGTTTTGAGACTTCAGAGCGATGAGGAAAGTCTTGGGTAAAATGCTCATCGTTACAGATTAAACATGCGTAATGAGGTTTCCTAGCTGGAGAAGAGGAATCAGATGATTTCTCTTGAGGGGGATTATTTTGTTTCTTTTTGTTTTCCCCTTCTTCTTACTTCCAGGTTGCTTTTTATTCTTACCATTGTCAGATGACATGACATTTATTTTGGAAGAAAGTGTATTATCGGGTGCATTGGAAGTTTGATTTGAAATAGAAAGTGTTTGACCAGATGGTCTACCTGCTATTTGTGTGCTTGAAGAACCAATCACACAATCATCGACATGAGAGTCCTTACTAGATGGTGATGGAGGAACAGTGAAAGCTGGTCTCGGTGCATTCAAAATCTTATCATAGAGCGTGCCAGACTGAGTGTAAATCAAGTCTAAGTATTGGGCACGAGCAATTACTTGCTCTTCAATAAAAACTCCTCCTTTAGCCACATCCTAGGTGATAGATGGAAACAAAGATTTGATAAACCACTCAACTAAAAGCTGACCAGGAACAAAATTTTTGACCATTCGATGACAACGACACCATTAATGAATATGATAAAAATGTGAGTAGTAGTGGTCTGTTTAAAGTTGGTCAACAATTCTGTCCCAGTTTCATACCTGATGGGTAACTGGAAGTGGGTTAAAAAAGTAGTAGCTAAGGATGTAAAGTTGTCAAACAAAGCTCGTGGTAATTCAATGTACCACTTTGCAGCTAGACTAGTAAGTGTTCACTGGAAAAGATGTAGCATTAATTAATCATTATTCAGGGAGTTTGATGAACACCATAAATGAAAATTCATAACATGATTGGACGAGTCTTCTCCAGGGTTGCCATTGAACTTTGGAATGTCAAAAGGTAATTTATGTGGAATCACCGGCCACCAAGGTGCATAAAGAATGGGATCATTGGTAAGCCGGTTTAAATCCAGTAATTCAAGTGTTACGAAAAAAGGAAACTTTCAATTTAGGTTAGATTGAGCATAACCAGGGTAAGATGGAATTTCCTGAGTAATAGGCCTTTGCATACCAGCATAAGGAATTTGTTACTGGTAACCTTGATAGGGGTAAGTTTGTTGAACATATCTGGTATAAGGTAGCTATTGAGCACCAGGATACATTTGATGTTGTCCAAACCCAGTATAAGCTTATTGACCAAGACATGGGTAAACTTGTTGTTTTCCAAACATAACATAGGATTGTTGACCAAGTCCAGGATGAGGTTGGTACTATTGGAATTGTTGTTGTTGATATTGTGGCTGCCAAGGTTGTTGAAGCAACGGTTGTTGATACAACGATTGTTGATACAACGATTGCTGTCCACCAATGTAAGTTTGACCAGGCTGTGAATAAACTAGACCAGTATAAGCTTGAGTCATCCCAATTAAAGGTACACTAGCCTAAGGTTGTTGGACTCCAGAAACAAATGGTTGTTGTAGAATGGCCTAAGAAGACTAAGCCTGTAGACCTGAAACTTGAGGGTAAGAGGTTGAAGGACCATCTTGCAAAGGATGAGATTCAACTAACTGAGCTTGCGACTGTGGTAAAGTTTTAACAACAGGTGTAGTAGGTATAGATGAAACAAGTTGCATTGGTTGTGATGGATACACAAGCCTTGGAGTTCTGGGTAGAGATTCTTTAGATTCCTCTTCAATAGAAATCAAACCAGTTGGTAGGATTTCATCGTTATGTCTGTAATAGATTACCGATGTTTGACTCTACGGTAAAGGGGAAGTATCAATAGTTAAGGATGTCTGAGGATAAACCAGTCGATTGTCTTTCGGTACGAGAAAAACTCTTGATTATTCAACTTCAAGGTCCAAGTGTTCTGGTAAAAGAAAAACATGTTCAGGGTGACTTTCTTGAACAACTTTGGGTTGAGGATCAACTTCTTATTGGACAACTTCGGTTTCCGTTTCATTAAGTTCACTTTTAGTGTCCTTAGGTAATTGTAAAAGTTCCACTTCAGTAGCAGATAAAACAGTAATAGTAGGAGTAACTGGGGTCGCAGTACGTACCAATATAGGTGACTCTAGTAAATTAGATGAAGAACCAGAATTTTGTGTTGTACTAGACTCAGTTAAACAAGACCGCTTTGATCGAATAGGTGTAGCCTCAGGTTGTAAAGGTGGTTTACTCGTTATCCTCTGCGAATGATGGGGTAAGGGTTGATGTTCTTCCATGATTGCTGATTTATTTTATTACAAAAAGAAATAAACAAAAAGAGGGTAAGCTAGGCAAAAGGATTACCAAGCAACTGTGAACTACAATATACTACCTCAGTAAACCAAGGATTTAACATACGTGTAGGCAATCTCCCTGAATGTTGTGTTCGATGTATCACAGTGTACAAGGTGGTCGACTCGGTTACCTAAGGATGGATAGAAACCTAATGTATTCCTCCCATATATATCGAAAGTACGTGGAGGCCCAATCCGTGTTAGCGTTGTCTAATGTGAAACCACACAGTGAGAGCATTCCTTTATACTTTACGTACTATAACACTGCCCTATATACCCGAAAGTATGTGGACGAGCTACGATATACTTACGTACTTGGAATGAGGTATCACACTTGAAATGTATCGCAGACAAGTTAGCAACAACTGCTACATTTTACGATGCTAGAAAACATCTCTAGCCTAGAACATCTAAATGTTATGTGTTAAATGACAATGCTCCATTAGGTTAATTGAGATAACTTTTAAGTTGATCTTGTTTAAGAGTTTGTCTTTCAGGTTCACCATGTGATGTCTTTGAAATTCCTAGAATGAAACTATGATGAGAAACATTATTTTCATTTTATTTGAACAATGAAAACCTTAACTAGTATGGATAGACCAATTAGAATCTTTAACAAAGAGCATAGAGCACATCTAATGCAACTTTTCCTAAACTATTCTTATAAGCACACACAAACCTCTAAATGCATATTGCAAGTTTTTCTTTTCATTTCCCTTAATGTTCAGATGAATAAAGGAAACTAAATTCACATACAATCAGTCAATAATTTTCACAAGAATCGAAGACTTTAAAGTGGTTTCTTTTCAAAGAAATGAAGACTTTATGACACTTCTTTTTCAGAAAAGACTAATCGACTATAAAATAATTTTGACAATGAATTGATAATGATAAATAAATCATTTAAGAAACACTAAATAATCAAGGCCAAAGTAGGGCTAGGGGGGAAATGCAAATTGATTTCAGAAACACAAGAAACGTTGATCTTTCAACAAGGAAGAAAAGAAGGAAATTTGGAAAGAACCAAGCCAAAGGTGGGATTTTTGTCTTAAGGAGGATCAACACAGCCATGAATGGAAGACAATGTTCTTCAGTGCACTGTCCCTAAGCCAAGGGTGCTTTGTAGCACATTGTGTAAATAACAACCCTGCGCTAGTGCGAAAGAGGCCAATCAAGAGACATTCAAGCACAATTTTTTGACCAAAAACACTTCAAAAAGATTGAAATAATATCAATGAAGTCAAGCAAAGTCTACTAGGATGTAATATGATGAGGGTAAGCTACCAAGAATGACATTCGTTCTCTAGCAGAGTCGCCAATTTTTTATATGGAATTTTCGTCTATGGATAAACACATTTTCCCTAGGTGGGTAGCTACACCTAGTACAATAGAAAGAAAGTTGTTTAACCTTTTCCTATAGTAGATAGATGAGATGAAGGAACTTACTTGTAGTCTTTTGCTTCCTTAATCCCCTTTGAATTGCTTCTGTTGCTCCTTCTTGAACTAAATCTACTCAATAGGTACCTGTGTTAACAGAAACCAAAACAACAAACGATCAAAGCATACATGATCTATCTACTATAAACCAATGGAATCGAAGACATTGAAACACATAATCATCATAGATATGAACAAGAATATCAGAAAAGGAATAAACACTCTATTAATGTAGAAGGAAGAGTTATAACCAAAGAAGTTTGATCCCATGTCACTCATCCAACCAGAGTTCCAACCTTCATCACACCAAAAGCACACCAATCCATTACCATAACATTACTTGATTATGATCTCAAGCCTCAAACCAACAGTATTTCCTTACAATCTTCAAAGTCCAGCCCCCTGATCACTATGATGAGTGCTCAATTTATAGGGAAATGGAGGTGGTTTTGTCATAAATGGGCATTGAATGGCTTTCCAAACTTAGAGTTAGTTTCCATGGAGGAAGGGATGAGAGGATAGGAGTTTAATGGATCCATAGCCTATCCAATTTTGAGCTCATAAGAAGGGATATGAGGTGGGATCCTTCTATAATTATCTATAATGGAGGAATATTCCCATAACCCTATGCAAATTTCACTCCTTCTCACCCAACGTAGGTGTCAGTGGGCCTAAGTGCACTAAAATGCACCCCTGAATGGGCCTACCTGCACTAAAGTGTAGTTACCCATGAACAAGGTTGCACTGATCTCCCAAGGATGCATTTCAGGAAGGCTTCAGACTAGGGAACTTTCAAGAATGAAGGCATTCAATGTGATGACTTGTCTATGGAATGTAGCAACTGAATTAGGGTTTGATGAGCCCTATTTGTACTGATCTGAATGTCGGGAGTGATGTGCCCAAATAGACTCGTAACAGTGGGACTGTGTGCAAAGGAGAATTATGTTCCTATAGTATATTCCAAGTGAGGAGAAAGATATTGAAATCTTGATAAAGGCATTATCAAGAGGTAAATTCAAATTCCATAGGTGCAGGATAAAGGTGGTGAAAAATTCTTTTCTTTCTAAAAGACAGTGTTGCAAAAATGTAGCAAGAAAGGCTCAATTTGACGCTAGCCATAGTCAAATTGAGTAAAATCAAATTTCCACATCAGTAGGACAACTAGTGTGGCATGGATCTTGTCACGCAGCTAGCTCAATAAATTTGTAGTTAGAGGGCTTAGATTTCAGTTATGCATGGGTGATTACTAAATGTTTGTAATCCAGTTCACTTATTTTTAGTTGTATTCAGTTAGCTGACCTATAACTATTGATAAATTCAGTTGAAGGTCATTTTTTTAGTGGGACAACAGTCTAACTCAGATATCTGTTAGTTAACTAACCAATCAACCCAAAATAGCTAATGCATGTAGAGAATTCGAGTTCCTTAGCTGAAGTGGAGATGACAAGGTAGTGTAACATCATTTATAGACTACTTTTGAGTGTGTAGGTGTTGCATGAGTCAAAATATCAATCGATGGGAATTGTGCAATCAATTTGGAGGAAATTCCTAAATAATATGGGCTAATTTCCTCATAAATTTTGCAAGGAAATAGGAGGGTTGATGAGAAAATATTTTTCTAAGTGTTGGCCAGATTTTGTAATTGAGTAGAGAGAATAGTTATTCTTTTGCAGGTTGAGCTCAAAGTTGGAGTTAATAATTGTAATAGTTTCTCTATTCAAATGATTAATGCAAAAAGACTTCAGGGGTTTTTCCCAGTTGGTTTTCCCTAGAAATCATTATGTATTTATGGTTTTTCTTATTGCATGTCTATGCACTTTGTTCTAAATCGTGAATTTCATTGCACAAATCAGTAGAGCAGAATTATGTCTCTTATTTTTCAATTTGAAATCTTGAGCAGTTGCAATTTCTAGCAAATTTCTACATTCTTTTCAACTATGAAAACACAGCCTCAACTAAAATTCTAAAAAAATACAACTTATCCACTCAGAGTTGGAGCTAACAATTGTAATAGTTTTTCTATTCAATTGATTAATGCAAATAGACTTCAAGGGTTTTTCCCAGTTGGTTTCCCCTAGAAATCATTATGTATTTGTGGTTTTTCTTATTTCATGTCTATGCATGTTTTTCTAAATTGTGAATTTCATTCCATAGATCAATAGAGTAGAATTATGTCTCTTATTTTTCAATTTGAAATCTTGAGCAGTTGCATTTTCTAACAAATTTCTACATTCTTTTCAACTATGAAAACACAGCCTCAACTAAAATTCTAAAAATATACAACTTATCCTTATATATCCATAATCAGACCAAGTAATATGAATGAAAAGTGATAAACCATCTTTTCCTTTAATTCATAATTCGGTATAGAAAATCTAAAAAATTGACTAGCAATTTTCAACAATTATCCAATAGGTTGATGGAAAATACAAGACAAGGTGTTGGTAAAAATTTAAATGTAATTTTTTTTAGATTACCAAATTGTGTTTTCCTACTCGAAGGTCTTTGTGGGTGATTTCAATAGCACTTCACATTCTTGTAGCTAACCCTCTGTCTCATGTAATGTTCTATGGTCTATATCCTGTAGCTCTATAACTTGAACCCTATTTCCTATAGCGATAAAACTATCTTTGTGGGCTCTTTAACATTTGTTTGCATGCACAAATTTCAATGGAATACAAGTGGTGAACTTCAGCCAAATTTTGATTATGTGGAGATGATTTTGGGTGGGGAAGAAAGAGGGCTTAGTGCGTAGCACTATGCTATTCTGCCTACCCTCATAAACTCATGTTGGTCATATATCCACCTCAGTCAATCATCATTAATGATAACAATAACATTTATGAAGGATAGTCAGTTTGCCTCATTTAGTTTTCCACACATGGGAACAACTTTAGATAGAGTGAAGTTTGACTACTAATCTAACCAAGACTATTGCTCATTTGACTAGCTATTTAAATTGTTCCTTTCCAATGAAAAGCATTTTCTCTTATGCTCAAATGAATTCACAAGGTGAATGATAGATATTTTCATACCTTAATCTTACCTTTCATGATGTTGGAGGGTGTTGTTTATCTATTCGTAGGTGGATTCATTGTGTTGTGTGGAGAGGAGGTAGTCTTATAGTATCCTACAAGAGATCTTATAACTTCCTAGGCTTCTTTTACCAAATCTCAAATGATTGTGTTGAAGATGTTGCTAATATGGAGTTGTTAATATTTTCTTGAGAGTGTAGACTTATTTAGTGGTACTTCTTGGTTCTGGAACTTGAGTCTATAGGATTTCTATAGTTTGCTAATAGATTGTGTAGTCTCTTGTAGCAGTCACAGAAGTCCCTCATGCTCACTGAAAATTCCTTTTGAAGTGACAGGGAGACTTGATAGTTTATGGACAAGTAAGTGATTTTGATGGAGATGGATTTTACTATTACTGTGGGAAAAAAATGAAGAAACTAAGCTACTACAAGGTGAAAATGGGTGAAAAGTATGGGAGAAAGAAGCTGATGATGCCTGACGATGCAAGAGATAAGTGATATGGTGTTCTAGGTGTCTTTCTCCAACCGAGATGTTAAGAATTTTATTAGTCTATAACCTCTTCTCAAAATTGAGCTTTCCTGTAGCAATATAGGACTTTCTTATAACAGTTTAGAGAAACTAAAAGAATATATGAGAA
The DNA here is from genome assembly GCA_031772625.1 of Pinus tabuliformis. NCBI lineage: Eukaryota > Viridiplantae > Streptophyta > Pinopsida > Pinales > Pinaceae > Pinus > Pinus tabuliformis. The sequence continues at coordinate 621,500,155 of CM062809.1, forward strand.
GGAGATCTTGATTGAGGTTTGATTTGGTGGATGATGAAAGAAGGTGGAAAATGGTGTAGGGATGCCACCTAGGCCCTTTTGTAGTGCTTGGGTTGATGACTTGGACCGATGAAGTAAGTTTAATTGTTCAACCTGTTTTGATTATTTTTTGTAGTACTTTCACATGAATCAAGGTGAGCTAAAAAATCATTTCTCTCTTTTTTTTCTCTTTCTATTCTTTCCCCTTTTTTTCTTTTTCCTTTTTTCTCATCATTGTTTTTTTTCTTTTTTTTTTGGGCTTACTAGTTTCCTCATGGCTTGGTTTTAAACTAGTGAGCCTACTCCAGGTGCCTTGGAAGAGGTTTTCACCTAGAGTTATTATTTTTTTCCTTTTTTATTCTTCTTTAGAGTTACAAATTGCCTCATAAAGGTTTTTAGTTAGCGTTTCTACCTCAAGTGCCTTAAAGGAGGTTTTTTCTTGAGGTTATTTTCTTTCTTTTTCGTTTTATTTTTTATTTTATTTTTATTTTATTCTTTTATTTTTTCTTTGTTGGTAAAGGAATGAATGAATTAGGATCCCTAATTCTCTCAATCATATTCAAGCCCTTATTGAATTTGTAAACTCAACCTTAGAGAGGGGCTTCTTGTAAAATTTCAACTAATATCCATTCACTAAAAGTGGAACTTGTTCCTCATCTATAGTAATGCATACTACAACAAAACCAAACATGAAAGTGTCTAAATGCTCTATAATCAAACCATAGAAATGTACGAGAACAGGCGGATTAATGTTTTTCATTTTAGTAACTCCATTTGTTTCTCTAATGGGAAATGTGAATACTTCTAGTCGTCTATCTTCATCCATAGTGTTGGTAGGATCTGAAGGTCTTTCTCCTTCTGCAAGCTCCTCAAAGACCCTCACTTTCTCACCAAAAAAACACTCAAAGGTGCCTATGGATAGGGTAGGAGGATCATAGTCAACTAAAAAGGGTTGGTTGCTAGTGGAAGTGGGGGTTTTTGGTAAGGATTTTTTTGTTTTGTCCCTAATTCTTCAAGGAATAAAATAAAATAATGTTTTTTTTCTTTTTCCTGTATTTTTTGAAATGAATATGCTAATGTGTTTTTCTATTTTTGCATGATACTAAATGAAATAAAGATAAAATCAACTAAAGAAAAAGGCAGTACATACTATGACACCTTTGTGGCAACAATGCCAAAAACTGATGGCCCTCAGTATTGCAATAACAATGTTGCAACTCCTAAGGGTCTTAACTTTAATTGTCAACCTAGATTTTGACAAAATTAAGAGGGGCCAACACTATATGTGCACCAGGCACTATCTCTTTCTCTCATTGATTCTTATGTTGGTGGAAATATTGAAATTAAAGTTAGATGTATAAAGACCAAGTTAACTAATCTATGCTAAAGGAAAATTGAAATTGTGGGAAATAACTTGCTAAAAGTAAAATGGAACACAAATCAAAGCTACTTGCAATAAATGGAGCACTTGCACATGTTCAATGAAATGAAAGCACACTTGCACACCTATATGTTATCTTGTAAGGAAAGGAAAACATGTTACTGAAATGAAAGCCTATAACTTATGAACCTTAATTTGCAGAAAAGGAATATTTCTAAAGAAAACCAATAAAGGCATTTATAAGGTCTCTCTACCTCCAAGTTCCATTGTCATGGTTCTAGGAATGATGTAATATATCAAAGAAGACAAATGATGAGTTTAATGCAAATCTGAGTGAGATTGGAAGGTTGGTTAAGAAAAACTACAGGAGTCCCTATTTTGCTACACGAGATAGTCCAATGAGTAGGTAAGCATGAAAAATTTGAGTTGGAGAAGAAAATAAGGTATGGAGAAGTTGGAAAATGATAAAATAGACATGGTAAAAGCATCAAGGCATCTAGTTGCAACTTTAAACTAGAAAAACAAAAAATTGTGGGTTTCATGTAGTTGGAAAACATGTTATAATGTAGGCAATGGAAAACAATGAACAACGAAAAGAAAAATAAACATCAACAACGGGAGTGGACTAAGTGCAAAAAGTGAAAAGTTCATTTAACTAGTGTAACTACTGCAACTATTATCATAAAATGCTCAAATAACCTGCAAGAAAAGACTATTCATGAAAAAATCCTAGTTAGCCATACATGAATGTTATAAATAGAAATAACTTTCAGAAATAATTTGTAAATTTAAAGTGAATAGATGGATAACAAAAATAATACAAGAGGGATCTGGAGCACCTTAGGGTGGGCCCTAACCCAAGGAAGATCTAAACCCTTAGAGGAATGCCAGCCTAGGAGCTGAAATCAGATATCATTTCCATTAACTAAAAACATTGCTTGTAGATTGCATAGTTACAAATCTTGTTGAAATCATTAATCTAGACTTTTGTTTATGCTTCACACACTTCTCTACACTTCTTTACTGGGATAATCAAGCTTCTTATTTATACAATGAGTAGCGGATAGCCTTCTTGAGGGGAGAGCTGCATTTAATTTGAAAAAATATTTAGAAAAGGGGATCTTTCTTCTTGTGTCACCTTGTAGTAGGAGGAAGGTGTATTAAATTCCCTCAACTAGTTGAGTTGAGACACTCCTACCACAAGGAACAAGTCTCACAAATAACTCTAGCTAGATCTCCTTGAAATCTATGCGAAATCTCTTCAAAATCTTGGATAATAATCATGTTAAGCACATAAAGTATGAAAAACTTCATTGACTATCCTAAGAACTCATTAAGCTAGGAAAGTGTGTCATTAAGTACAAAAAGATATATTTATGATAGCCTTTATGTGCCTAGGAGTGGTTAGATGAGCCTTATGTTTTACCTATTTGTGAGGCCCAACACAACTCATCCAATATTTGCATTAAAGTTGTTTTATTGCAATAAATCATTAAAATCAATAATGCAAGAAGGAATAATAGAGATGTATATTATTTTGAATGCGGGAAGAAATTAAATGAATATATTAAATATATATTTGAGTACTTTGATGTTGTTGATTTTGTTTGCTAGGATTCTTTTTCCAATGATCAAACTGACATAATTTCAAGCTTGAGAAATAGGGATAAATTTTTTAAGATTTCATTTATTTGGCCACAAAATATAGAAAATTAATATGAGTAAAGAAACATTATTGAACAACAATAATATCAAGGTATTCTTGAATCTTTAAAAGTAAAGGAAAGAGAAATGTATATTAGTTCTAGAAGATCACATGCATGGTTATAGTGTTAGTGACTAGAAATCCACATGGTTATCCATTATGGGTTTCAAAGGTTATAAAGGTCATTACAGAAAATGAGTATGTTACAATAGTTGAAGTACATTGGTATGTGATAAATACATACCCATTCAATGGTGTGTACAAGCCATATATGGTAGTTGACAAACAAAGGAGAAGAAAGAGAAAAAGAAAGAATCAAAATATAAATGATCAACTCATTGAGCTCTTAAAATTAGAGGATATTAATATAATTGTTTATGACTTCAATTTGACAAAGAGAGGAGCTCTTCACTCTAGGACCACAAAAATTACCAAGAAGTTGCCACTACAAGAAATCGCTGTAATATATTAATAAATGTGTCAAAGGCATCAAAAAATGCATGCATTCTACCATAGATGTGTCAAAGGCATTAAAAAATGCACTCACTAAGCATAATAACCCGATCAAAAACTATATTAATACATTATCAATTAAATAGTTGATAATTATTTTTCAATCAATAAGAAATTACTAATTAATAAGTATTCTCAATTAATAATGTTAAATATTTGTAATCAATTAAAAAAAGGGCAGGGGTAAGTTTAATATAGTTCGTGAAGGTGTAACTCTTAACATATACTATGGATTGTGTTCACATTCGTAAATGTATCAACTTAATGGGAAGATATTAATAAATTTAAAAACATTAAAAAATACAAGTACAAATTTATTTATTTTACTCAACTTATAAAAAAAATGATATGTAATATGATTTAAAATTTTATTAATGATATGTTTTAAAAAAATTTATGTGTATATTTTACAGGGTTTTGGATAGACCTGATTAGATATTTTATTAAGATGCTCTTTGATGTGAAGTGGCTGATCAAATTCCCTTAGACAAAATAATGATATAATCCAATATATATATATATATGCATTATTTCTAAACAATTTATGAACAAACTAAACAATTATATTAAATTAAAAAGACAAACCCATTATAATAAATTAAAAGATAACATCTCTTTTAATGTTTTCTTGTGGAAGAGTTAGACTCTTACAAGTGAGTTGGCATGGCCATCAATCTAATTGGTCATTTTCAGTGGGTTGTTAAATTTTAGCGACTTTCGTCACCTCTGTAGTGGGAGTGAGTTGGCATGCACTATTTAACCAAATTTAAAGACGCCCCAGAAGAGCTTGAGTCATACGTCCACCTCTCTCGCCTACTACACCCCTATCGATATTTTCTTTCTTATTTAGTGTCCCTTTCTAAGCTAGTGCACTGCTAATTTCAACGTCTTTGAGGGTGGATCAAAAGTTAAAACCGCTGTCAAAAGAAGACCTGCAGTTAATACGTCGCTCTCTCTCCCGCTCCATACGTGACTTTCTCTGATGTGTTGTAATTGCATCACAAATTTCTGTCTTGCCTTTGTTAATGCCCGTTTTTTCGGGATCACTTCTTTATGACTTTGATTTTCCTGGGGGAGACCTCCAACGATATTTCCCTTTCTATCTAATGTCCCGCATTTTTCCATGGTATTCCATGACCAATTTGCTATGGATGTTTAGCGGCTTCAAGTCCTTTGTTAACATCTTCTCCCTTTCATGATGTTGCGCAAGAAATTTCCGATAATTTTCTTCGTGTTACACTACAAATTTCAGCGTCTTTCACGGTGGATCAAAACCAAACGTCAAAAAGTAAGGCTGGAGCTAACCATCCATACATTAGGTATTAAATGCTGGCCCATCTATGTATGTATGTCGCGAGCACGTCCTGGGGGCGCGGATGGTGTTACATGCATTCCATAACATGTATCCAACATCACATCCGATATCTCCGACGTGTTTACTCCGATGACCGCCGAAACAGGCCCTATACCGTCCACATCTCAATTTGTATCGTCCTGTCCACATCGTGCATGCAATTAAAGCATGGATGGACCAGCTACAATCTGAAATCTAAATTTTGAATTTTAAATCTGCCGCGCCACTGGCCTATCGTCCCCTAGCGTCTCTATTTCAAATTTGAATTTGAGTTTTGTGCGCGCCTGAATTTGGCTGGGTGCTGCTGGACGATGGCATTGCTTGGCTTGTGCAAATCCACATCTCATTGAAATTTTTAGCGAGATAGAATTGGCAAGCATCAACAAGAATGATCCTATCAAGGATGAGATCGCATGAGTGGTATTTTCCATTTGGCATGTTTCAAACTCACAAGAATCAAGCAATGAAAGAGAGTTTAAAGCTCTGTTTACTCTCCTTAATGTGCAATGAAAAAAAAATCAAAATTTCTTGACAGGTTTCGAAAGACTTATATCCCACTATTATCCCACTATCCACCGGATGAACGATCAAATCCAGGTGACAAACTTTGGTCCTTCTACAAATTGCTCATCAATTAAAACTGGTACCAAATCAGTTTTATTCATTTAAATTTTTAGAATTATATATTGCTGACTCTCTCTCATTTTCCTATAATAATCCTATGCACTAATATTTTGTTTTCCACTAAAATATTTTGATAGAGCAGCAAACACAATTAACAAGATATTTTGACAGAGCAGCAAACCCAATCGGCTGTGGATATGGGGCGCACATCATCCTACAGGGTCACATACATATTTTCCAAAGAGTTAAGTTCAGGCAATTGCGATAGAGCCAGATCTGTGCTCGTGAACCAATTGCGGTTCCCAAATAAAGTTAGCGAGTTAGAACCCACTCTGAAGTGAAGCATCAGTAACATATGGAACTAATTAGACAGCGTCTGAGAGGAAGCGAGGCAAATGGAATAAAATATATTTTTGGTTATTAGACTAATTAATTAATGGATAAGGGGCTGGTCTACGAAACCTGAGATTCTGGTTTCAATCCGCAGTATGGTCATTTGTTCCAATTTCACCTTTCCTATCTTTTAAGGGTTCCAAACTTTTATCAACTGGTAATTCTTACAGTTCCAAATTTACCTTGGAACAACAGCTAATACAAAATATCATTCTGGGTAATGAGTTTCAAGACTTTTGAAACATTCGGATGATGAGAGCAAAGGCACATTCAAGGAACAAGAAGTTGAGATAAACCAACTACAATTAGTCTTTTATATTGTGAATTTTCTCCAAATATTTGGTCACATTACTTGAGTAAATGGTGAAGCGCAAATTTCCAATTAGTCTTTTTTTAATTAGATTAAATAACTTTTTTATGGTGAAATTTCTCTTTTCTCCTGATATTTAGTTACAATATTTTTACTTGATTAGATGGTGAACTACATATTGACGTTTAGTTATATAGTTATTTTTATTTTGTATATATAATTAGTTTTCTTATAAACTAGTGAAAAAAATTTGCTATTCCAATATTTAGTTACATTATTTTTACTTGAGTAAACGTTACATCATTTTTACTTGAGTAGATGGTGAACGACATATTGAAATTTAGTTATATAATTATTTTTGTTTTAAGATTTTACTACACCGTGTATATATAATTAGTTTTCTGATACACTAGTTAAAAAAGAATTTTCTACTTGAATATTTAGTTTCATTATTTTTACTTGAGTAGATGGTGAACCACATATTGAAATTTAGTTACATAGCTATTTTTGTTTTAAGATTTTATTACACTGTATACATAATTAGTTTTCTTATAAACTAGTTAGAAAAGAATTTGCTACTCTACGAATGATCTATGGAAGAGAATGCAACTAAACTTTTTAGAAATATAATGGGTTACCTTAACCTCTACTCTTGTTTAGCTAGTTCATTCTTTTTATATCTTTGACAATCCTTGGTTGATCGAGTGATGGATATAGTGTGCATCTTGGTTTTTGAGGTAAAGAATGTATTTCATTTTCAACTAAGATAGTGATATGAGCGCAATACACCTAACACGAGTGTGCATCTTGGTTTTTGAGGTAAAGAATGTATTTCATTTTCAACTAAGATAGTGATATGAGCGCAATACACCTAACACTTTTATTTTTCAACTAAAATAGTGAGTATATTTTTAGGTGAAAAAATATTATGAACATTTGTAAAAATAAATATTTGAAATAGATAATGTCAACATTATGTGTATCCTCTTTAATGACATGCAAAGAGTAAGGTTATTGATTTTTCTCAATAATTTTTATGTGCAAAATAATTACATTCAACAATATTGGTATTCATGGTGAGAGTTGTAATGACCCCGGTAACTTGTAATTCTGAAATACTTACTGTGGTAAGAAACTGTATGAGTGGTTACTCATTATTTTTGAATGACACTATTAATGAGGAAGTTGTTATATTAGATTATTTTTACATGTGTATGTTCTTGAAATGCTGGCAGCCTCCTAGTGGAGGATTTTCTATTTTAAGAAGATCAGTTAGAAAACTGAAAAAACTGCTTCTCACCCAAGGAAAAGTCCTGGGAAGGAAAACCTCTGGGCTGTTGAGGAACAGACAGAGAGAAGATTTCCAGTGAGGAGAGCAGATAGAGAAAAGGGGGTTAAGTCTGGTAGAGACCAGATAACCCAGCACAGTAGTGCATGTGTCTTGTTGAGGGCTGCAGGCCTGCAAGACGGCTCGGGGGGAGAATCCAGCGTAAACTGGATCTCAAGGTTGGGAGGATAAGAGCAAACCAGTTGCAGGTGACTTCTGGAAATAGAAATATCGGTAGCAGGCTACTCAGGTATGCACTTTCTAACCGAGTTATAGAATGAAGAGCAGATACTGAAGGTGAACAGACTAAATCTGTGTTCTTTCCATTGATTAATGGTAGTCGTTATAAAAGATTAATGTTGTATCAGTGTCATTTTTCATCTGCAATAAAAATCTGGTTGTGGGATATAACTTTTTATGATAGAACCAGACCCTAAGGGGCGGTTTGGCGGTAGGAGAGACCGCAGTAGTTTATTAATTATTAGGAAGGAAATAAAATAGTCAGAGCCTCGGCTACGAGATGGTGCCGAGCTAGGCATTCTGGAAATGTTAGACAAGCACCTGATCCTAATGAAAGCACAGTCAAGAACCAGCGCTAAAACCCGCGCTTATATATAAACCGAAATGCTGAATAAACATAGAGATATAGCATAGCTAAAACACTGTATAAATCACAGAGATATGGCATAGCTGTAACACTGTGTAAACAAAGAGACACGGCATAAGTGCTGTGTGGACCAAGCGTTATGCGTAGACACAATACTGTGTAAACCCCAGCAAGGTCATTAAATAATAATGCTGTGCGAAGTTAAGAAATATTACCAGAAACTAATACTGTGTGAACCAAGTGAATATCATGAAAACGATGCTGTAAACGAGAGATTGATAAAGAAATGAACACGGCGTAAGCCAGCACATATTAGCAGAACGCCATCAAAGGTTTACCTCATAGGTAGACAAACCCGAAGTAAGTAGCCAGCATATAAACATACAGGTTAAACTTACAGAAATCTATCCTCGGTTTACCAAAAGAAGAGAGTAACATTAACAGAACCATGAACTAAACAATATATATATGTATATCAGACTCCGGTGAATCCCGGTTATGAATGACAGTATACGCGGAGAAGGGTTGCCAATACATTCATTTACCGAATGCAAGACATACCCTTAAGGCCGCACTAAACCATAAGAAACGTATAAGGGTACAGTCGATTCGAATGCATGCGAAGACTAAACCAAACCTGTAAAATATAATAGCTGCTGTAAATAAAGGCATGACCGCCTCATAAACCCTCTAGGGTAGTAATGTACAGTAAGTAAAAGGGAAACGACATAACAATAATAACATTGGAATAGTAAATCGTTCATAGCAAAGACGGCCATTAAATATATGAATAAAATCCGTGAACGCGGGGTAACACATTCATTTTAATCAAAGGTAAACTGATAACACAATATTAAGGAGTTCTGTAGAGGATTAAAGAACTCGTATAACCAAAACGAGATAAACAACTGTACTGAGTCATTGCAGCTATATGAAACTGTAGATAGCTCAGAGGAAGTTTAACAGAGTATATACAAACTTCAATACATTCATATCATGTATGTAGACCAAAGTCAAGACCAAATATACAACTTATGGATGGCATGGAAGCCATGACTACCCTAGCTAAACCCTGACTGTCACCGCAGTACAGGTCCCGGCAAAGAAGGCCGTTTGCAAAAGTAACCAGGGTTTTGGAAAATAATAACCCAACCTGAGACACGAAGGATAAGGGTCATGAGACACACCCCAGACCAGAGAACAAGCATTCCATTTCTCAAATATACTTCGCCTTTTAATGCAGAGACTATAAGAACGAATGAGCATACCTGTGGAGCGAAGGCGGCAACAACCCCTGCAGGCAGAAGGAGACTGCAACCGGCCGACCCACCTGCACATTGAAAACTCACGATAAGTAACTGGAATAGTCGAAAAACCAAATAACTTCAAGGGTTCATAATACAAGACTGTGAATGAATACCAGGTGCGGGTTGCAAATGATTAATACCTGAACGACAGGTGATGCAGGAGGGTTTGACAAGCTGAGGAAGCGCTCGGCTGAGGCGTAGTGAACAAATGAGTTGAACCGGAGAACTCGGACACCTTATGTATGCCTGTGGAACCCTCGAACTGATCTGAGCCATACGATGAGCTCGAATGATCTCCACCGTCCATCAAAGCGGGAAACCTGGCGCGGAAATCACAGTGAGTCAACCACATGAGTTCACGTGATCCCTTGCCACCTGGTTACGGAGGGGATGAGCTGGGATAATCTCCATTCACCATCTGGCGTAAATCAATGATGCGTGTTGGGTCAAACGTTTAAGGTTAACATGTCACCAAGGTTGCCAACGCCCATGTGTATATGTGCAGGTGATAATACAAATTCGGTGGGGTAAGCATTTTATAAAGGTTAGGTATATGCATGCAGCGCTTAAACTTGGTTCATAACTAAGTTATGTTCCTTATTAGTTAGAAGGGTGGGTTCATGAATTGACCACCATTACCATTAAAAAATTTTAATTTTACTGTTTCATATAATGTGTTAAAGAGGTCGTGACAATGTGGTATCAGAGCAGAGGTTTCAAAACTGTGGCCTCTGGAGTAGTGAAGCCCATCTGTAGAAAAAAAAATTATATAGTGCATATATGAGGAAGTAACAAAGGTAACTAAATTGATTTCTTGTTTATCAATTAGGAAATCAATACAGAAACAACAATCTGCTAGCAGTCAACAAGTAAGATGGAGGAAATGCAGGGAGCAGGCAGCGTCCCTCAGGAAAATCCAGAGCTGTGGATACAGCTTGGTGCTGAGACACGCAGTACCAATCTAGCGATATTGCAGACTGTTCAAGAACTGAAAAGTGAGATGGCGCGTCTGCGAGAAGACAACGCGTGATTAACAGTGGAGCAAGAAAGAATATTAAAGAGTCTGTCAGATAAACAAAATCCACCACTAGCCAATCCCAGTGCGGAACAGCAAAGGGGAACTGAAGAGCGGGATTACGCACCTGAGATTTCAGAGGAGAAGGAAGACCATTCTGACAATGTACTAGAGCAACAGACCTCAAAGAGACAGAAAATGGAATTACAGGGAGAATTCCGGAAAATCAAACCTCCACTTTTCGATGGAGAGCAGGAAGAAGCGGCAGAGGCTTGGTTAATAAACATTAACAAGTATTTCCAACTATATGAATATGATCAAAATCTGAAGGCGCGACTGGCCATTTTCCAGCTACAGGGTAAAGAAACCTTGTGGTGGGAAGAGATTAAAATTGTAAAAGGAGTGAGTGAGCAGAACATCACTTGGGAAAAGTTCCAGAAATACTTTAAGGAGAGATATCTAACCGAGCGTTTTTATGATGAGAAGGCACGGGAATTCCATGATTTACGACTGGGACAACAGTCCATGGATGAATTCATTAACCGCTTCACTTCCCTGCTTCGCTATGTGCCATATATCAAAGAAGAAAAGGCCAAAGTGCAGAGATTTGTGAGCAGCCTACCAGCCTATATAAGGGAACGAATAGAGTTTGACAATCCCCGAACCATGGACGAGGCAATTCGTAAGGCAAGAATTTGTTACCAGCAGAATAAACAGAAAGGAGATATTTCAAGCAAAAAATGGAATGACAGAAAAAGCAACAGAGTTGCTGGTAATAACAAAGGAAGTCGTGGAAATGGTGGTAAGAGTGCTGGAAAGGGGCAGTTTAACAGAAATACAACTAAGGGTACCTTCCGGGCCAAGCCAAGTGAAAGCAGAGTTAGTGAACCGCCTGCCAGATCAGAGATTGAAGGAACCAGACCTCCAGTCCAGTGTTGGGGATGTGGAGGACCGCATTATGTTAAAAACTGCCCGCAGCGTAAAGGAGTCGACCAAATATCTCAGATCCACGAAGCCTCAACCGTTGGGGATGTGGCACGCAGCGTACCAAGAATTAACGCAGCCTTGGAGGACCGGCAAGCGGAATACCAACCGACTATGGTGGAGTTTGAAGGTAAGATTTCAAACCTTTCTATAGCTGTTCTTATTGATCCAGGAGCTACCTTAAGTTATGTTAGCCCAAAAGTAGTGGAACATTGTAAGCTATCTTCGGAAAGGTTCAAAAACCCATGGTTGGTACAGTTAGCTACGGGTGCCAAGAGACGGGTTCTAGCTAAAATTAATAATTGTTCCTTAAGCATAGCTGGACAGCCAATAACAGCAGACCTGAATGTACTTCCATTAGGATCTTATGACATCCTGATTGGTATGGATTGGCTGGAAAAGCATTGGTCCCTAGTAAACTGCAAAACCAAAACCATTTATTACAAGGATGATTTGGGGCAGCAACAAGAATTGCAGGGGATTAAACACCCTGTCCAGATTCGGCCTATCACTGCTTCTCAGTTAGCTAAGTGCCTTAGAAAGAAATGTCAGATCTACGCCATTCAAGTTGGTTATGCAAACCAGAAAGATAAGATGTCTGCATTAGGCAATATTCCGGTGGTGCACGAATTCGTAGATGTTTTTCCTGAAGAGGTACCAGGGCTGCCCCCAAAGAGGGACATAGAATTTACTATAGAGTTAATACCGGGAGCAGCACCAGTATCACGGGCACCATACCGAATGAGCGTACCAGAGTTAACAGAGTTGAAGATGCAACTACAAGAGCTGTTGGATAAACAGTACATACGTCCCAGTGTATCACCATGGGGAGCTCCAGTATTATTTGTGAAAAAGAAAGATGGCACCCTGCGTATGTGTATAGACTATCAACAGCTGAATAAGCTCACGGTCAAAAACAAGTATCCCTTACCCAGGATAGATGAACTCTTTGATCAAGTGAAAGGGGCAAAAGTATTTTCCAAGATCGATCTGCGATCTGGTTATCATCAGATCAGGATTAAAGATGAGGACATCGCTAAAACCACCTTCAGGACACGCTATGGGCACTACGAATTTGTAGTGCTACCTTTCGGTTTGACCAATGCACCTGCCACCTTCATGTGTATGATGAACAGCGTGTTCCACCGATTTTTGGACAAGTTTGTGCTGATATTTATAGATGATATTCTGATATATTCTCGTTCTCAATAGGAACACGAAGAACACCTGAGGATGGTGTTACAAACTCTTCGAGAACACCAGCTATACGCTAAGTTCAGTAAATGTGATTTCTTCAAGGAGGAAATCCAGTATTTGGGCCACGTGATCACTAAAGAAGGAATTGCAGTAGACCCTGAGAAAATAAAAACTATTATGGAATGGCCCATACCCAAAGATGTTGCTGATATCAGATCTTTTATGGGGTTAGCTGGCTATTACCGGAGGTTTGTGGAAGGCTTTTCTAGGATAGCCTATCCTATCACCTCATTGCAGAAAAAGGGGAAGATATTTAGGTGGACATCAGAATGTCAGCAGAGCTTTGACCGATTGAAGCATTTACTCACCACTGCGCCCATCCTGAGTATAGCTGATCCTAATAAGGATTATGTGGTGTGCACCGATGCAAGCAAGGAGGGTGTGGGAGGAGTATTAATGCAGGAAGGAAAAGTAATAGCCTATGAATCAAGGAAGCTAAAGGAGCATGAGCAGAGATACTCTGCTTATGATCTGGAATTAACAGCTGTTATTCATGCGCTGAAAATGTGGAGACATTACCTCCTAGGGAGGAAATTCCTGTTGTTAACTGATCATCACAGTTTGACACATTATTTCAGCCAACCTACCTTGAATGCAAGACAAGGCCATTGGGCAGATTTCCTAAGTGGGTTTGATTTCGAAATAAAGCATTTAAAGGGCAAAGAAAACCGAGTGGCTGATGCGCTAAGTCGAAAGATTCATTGTTTATGTGAACTATCAGTCAGCAAGTGGCGGAATTCGCTGGTTGAACAAATAAAAACAGCAGCAAGTCGCGATTCTGAATACCAGCACTTAAAACAACAGGTACAGCAAGCTGTTAAGGAAAGATTACAACAAGGATATACACTAGATAGCGATGGAATGCTGTGTTTCAATAAGAAATTATATGTACCTGATTCAAATGACCTTAAAAGGCTGATTTTAGATGAGTTCCATATCAGCCACTACACTGGCCACCCAGGGTACCAAAAGATGGTCACGGCACTCAAGAAGGAGTATTATTGGCCAGGAATGAAGAAACAGGTAGTTGAGTACCTGGCGCGGTGTTTAGAATGCCAGCAAATTAAGGCAGAACATCAGCATCCAGCCGGACTGCTACAGCCTTTGCCTATTCCGGAGTGGAAATGGGAAACCATTTCCATGGATTTCATAACTGGGTTGCCACGAACAAAGAAGGGTAATGACTCTATCATGGTAGTGGTTGACAAATTGAGTAAGGCAGCACACTTTATACCTGTGCAGTCCACTTACAAGGCGGTACAAATTGCTCACCTCTTTATGCAAAATGTGTTCCGATTGCATGGGCTGCCAAAGGTAATTATATCGGACCGAGATGTGAAATTCACTTCCACTTTTTGGAGGACACTGTTTGCTGAGTTGGGTACTCAGCTAAACTTTAGCACGGCCTACCACCCGCAGACCGACGGTCAAACTGAGCGAGTTAATCAAGTGTTGGAAGACATGTTGAGGGCGTATGTGATGCTGAAACGAGGCCAATGGGAAGAGTTTTTACATCTGGTCGAATTTTCATATAACAATGGTTATCACACTTCAACCCAGCTAAGTCCTTTTGAAGTCCTGTATGGACGAAAGTGCCACACACCCTCAAGTTGGGGTGGACCTGAAGACAAGCTGAGTTTGGGTCCAGAAATGCTTAAGGACATGGAGGATATGGTGAAAAGAGTGCGTGCAAACTTAAAGGCTGCACAAGACAGACAGAAAAGCTTTGCGGACAGGAAAAGGAGATTCACAGAGTATACGGTTGGTGACCATGTGTTTGTAAGGATTCAAACTAGAAGGAGCACACTGCAGTGGAGTGGGTGCACCAAACTGGCACCTCGATATTTTGGACCTTTTCAGATCTTGGCTAGAGTGGGGCCAGTGGCCTACCAACTCGCCCTGCCCAGTCATATTAGGATTCACAATGTGTTTCATGTTTCGGTCCTAAAGAAATATGTTTATGACCCTAAACATGTTATTCGATGGCAAGATGTGCGGGTAAGAATTAATCCGGTTGTTTTGATTATGCAGCTAAACTTAATAGGAACTAATTAAGTATGGTTGTCTGCAGGTCGAACCGGAAGGCGAGGTCCTGGTCGAACCTCAGAGCATTCTCGACCGGAGAGAAGTGCGGCTGCGGAAACGGGTTATTACCCAAGTTAAAGTGCTGTGGCAGCACTATGGGCCTGAGGAGGCTACATGGGAGAACGAGGAACTCATTAGAAAAGATTATCCAAATTTATTTAATGGGGATAGACATCGGGACGATGTCCAATCCCGGGGGGGGGGGGAGATGTAATGAACCCGGTAACTTGTAATTCTGAAATACTTACTGTGGTAAGAAACTGTATGAGTGGTTACTCATTATTTTTGAATGACACTATTAATGAGGAAGTTTTTATATTAGATTATTTTTACATGTGTATGTTCTTGAAATGCTGGCAGCCTCCTGGTGGAGGATTTTCTATTTTAAGAAGATCAGTTAGAAAACTGAAAAAACTGCTTCTCACCCAAGGAAAAGTCCTGGGAAGGAAAACCTTTGGGCTGTTGAGGAACAGACGGAGAGAAGATTTCTAGTGAGGAGAGCAGATAGAGAAAAGGGGGTTAAGTCTGGTAGAGACCAGATAACCCAGCACAGTAGTGCATGTGTCTTGTTGAGGGCTGCAGGCCTGCAAGACGGCTCGGGGGGAGAATCCAGCGTAAAATGGATCTCCAGGTTGGGAGGATAAGAGCAAACCAGTTGCAGGTGACTTCTGGAAATAGAAATATCGGTAGCAGGCTACTCAGGTATGCACTTTCTAACCGAGTTATAGAATGAAGAGCAGATACTGAAGGTGAATAGACTAAATCTGTGTGTTGGAAATAATACTGAGAGGGGGGGTGAATCAGTATTATCTAGCAATTTAACAAATCTTCCTTATTTGATCTTTTGAATTATTCTTGCATATCAGTACCATAAAATAATGAGCATGAACAAAGAAAATAGACAGTCACACCAAAGAACACAAGATGTAAGGTGGAAACCCAATGTGGGAGAAAACCACCTGCTGCAATATGTCTCTATCTTCTTTCAATTTAGAAATTCTTTTACAATGATTTTGTACTGGTGCAGTCCTTTACCAGTACACAGGCTGCAACCTGCAGAGAGCTACAACTCTCTCTCGTTTTCCAGTCTCTCCTGGAAGGGAGCTACAACCCCCTACTTCTTTTCATGAAGAATCAAATGATCAACAAGTATACAACAGTTACAGTCCACTGCAGTTATCAGATCAGAACTAACCCAGAACACCTTATGAACAGAAAAATACAGTCAACAGATCATCTTAAGACAGGGACGCAATTTTTCTTTTTGTGGCCTGCGACTGGACGCAGTTTACCTTATGCTGCTCTGCGTGCCGACGCACTGTTCCTTTAAACTGCTCTGCGTACCGGCGCACCCAACAATACTATCGCGCCGTGTCTTTTTCTTCAGAGACGCATCCAATAATACTATCGCGCCACGTCTTTCGCTTCAGAGACGCACCTGAGCCCTTACTGTACTGCGTCTCGGCGCACTTGCCCTTCACTGAACCTGCGTCCCTTCAGATATAAAAGATATGAAGACTTCAGAACTAGCCCAAACAGTCAGATCTGCAGATCTGATCATGCGCCATAGAGATCACAGTCCATTAGAAGATTCGCCCTCATAGATCTGGACTAGATCTCACCAAGAGATATTCAACCAAAGACGATGATGAATCCAAATGAACTCCTTTGCTTTATATAGGCAAGCTCCTCCCCAAAACATGGAACAATACCATGAGCCGACACCATAGAAACACAAAACCGACGGCTAGATACCACACAAGAAACCCCAACGTGCTTTTCTCTGTCTTGAAATGTGTGCACTGGGTGGACGCACCCCCTGAACGGCCGGCCGGCGTCCCTGGACGCGGTTTCTGCATGGTATACCTGCGGGGGCGCACTTTCTGAACCGATTGCCTGCGTCCTCCTTAATTTTCATCAAACTGAGAGCCTTACCACTGGAGTTGCCATCAAGTACAACATCTGTAACATACAGTCATACCAGAAAACATAATGCCAACACTGTGTTCTTTCCATTGATTAATGGTAGTCGTTATAAAAGATTAATGTTGTATCAGTGTCATTTTTCATATGCAATAAAAATCTGGTTGTGAGATATAACTTTTTATGATAGAACCAGACCCTAAGGGGCGGTTTGGCGGTAGGAGAGACCGCAGTAGTTTATTAATTATTAGGAAGGAAATAAAATAGTCAGAGCCTCGGCTACGAGATGGTGCCGAGCTAGGCATTCTGGAAATGTTAGACAAGCACCTGATCCTAATGAAAGCACAGTCAAGAACCAACGCTAAAACCCGCGCTTATATATAAACCGAAATGATGAATAAACATAGAGATATAGCATAGCTAAAACACTGTATAAATCACAGAGATATGGCATAGCTGTAACACTGTGTAAACAAAGAGACACGGCATAAGTGCTGTGTGGACCAAGCGTTATGCGTAGACACAATACTGTGTAAACCCCAGCAAGGTCATTAAATAATAATGCTGTGCGAAGTTAAGAAATATTACTAGAAACTAATACTGTGTGAACCAAGTGAATATCATGATAACGATGCTGTAAACGAGAGATTGATAAAGAAATGACACGGCGTAAGCCAGCACATATTAGCAGAACGCCATCAAAGGTTTACCTCATAGGTAGACAAACCTGAAGTAAGTAGCCAACATATAAACATACAGGTTAAACTTACAGAAATCTATCCTCGGTTTACCAAAAGAAGAGAGTAACATTAACAGAACCATGAACTAAACAATATATATATGTATATCAGACTCCGGTGAATCCCGGTTATGAATGACAGTATACGCGGAGAAGGGTTGCCAATACATTCATTTACCGAATGCAAGACATACCCTTAAGGCCGCACTAAACCATAAGAAACGTATAAGGGTACAGTCGATTCGAATGCATGCGAAGACTAAACCAAACCTGTAAAATATAATAGCTGCTGTAAATAAAGGCATGACCGCCTCATAAACCCTCTAGGGTAGTAATGTACAGTAAGTAAAAGGGAAACGACATAACAATAATAACATTGGAATAGTAAATCGTTCATAGCAAAGATGGCCATTAAATATATGAATAAAATCTGTGAACGTGGAGTAACACATTCATTTTAATCAAAGGTAAACTGATAACATAGTATTAAGGAGTTTTGTAGAGGATTAAAGAACTCTTATAACCAAAACGAGATAAACAACTGTACTGAGTCATTGCAGCTATATGAAACTGTAGATAGCTCAGAGGAAGCTTAACAGAGAATATACAAACTTCAATACATTCATATCATGTCTGTAGACCAAAGTCAAGACCAAATATACATCTTATGGACGGCATGGAAGCCATGATTAAACCCTAGCTAAACCCTAACTATCAACGCAGTACAGGTCCCGACAAGAGGAGGCCGTCTGCAAATGTAACCAGGGTTTTGAGAAAACAATAACCCGACCTGAGACATGAAGGAAAAGGGTCATGAGCCACGCCTCAGACCAGAGAACAAGCATTCCATTTCTCAAATATACTTCGCCTTTTAACGCAGAGACTATAAGAACGAATGAGCATACCTGTGGAGCAAAGGCGGCAACAACCCCTGCAGGCAGAAGGAGACTGCAACCGGCCGACCCACCTGCACATTGAAAACTCACGATAAGTAACTGGAACAGTCGAAAAACCAAATAACTTCAAGGGTTCGTAATACAAGACTGTGAATGAATACCAGGTGCGGGTTGCAAATGATTAATACCTGAACGGCAGGTGATGCAGGAGGGTTTGACAAGCTAAGGAAGCGCTCGGCTGAGGCGTAGTGAACAAATGAGCTGATCCGAAGAACCCGGCACATTATGTATTGGCTGTTGAACCCTCGAACAGATCTGAGCCACACGATGGGTCCGAAAGATCTCCATCGTCCATCAGAGCGGGAAAACCTGGCGCGGAAACCACAGTGGGTCAACCACATGGTTTCACGTGTTCACATGCCACTTGGCTACGGAGAGAATGAGCTGGGATAATCTCCATTCACCATCTGGCGTAAATCAATGATGCGTGTTGGGTCAAACGTTTAAGGTTAACATGTCACCAAGGTTGCCAATGCCCATGTGTATATGTGCAGGTGATAATACAAATTCTGTGGGGTAGGCATATTATAAAGGTTAGGTATATGCATGCAGCGCTTAAACTTGGTTCATAACTAAGTTATGTTCCTTATTAGTTAGAAGGGTGGGTTCATGAATTGACCACCATTACCATTAAAACTTTTTAATTTTACTGTTTCATATAATGTGTTAAAGAGGTCGTGACAAGAGTCAATGTTTTTTTAATTACATTCTTTGTAAGACTCAAGTAATGAGAATCATCAACACTTTGATTGGGGTTTTTTAGTGCCATAGAAAGGTTATTTCTTTTTCACAATAGCTTTTATGTGCAAAATAATTACTTTCAACAATATTGGCATTCATGGTGAGACTCAATGTTTCTTTAATTACATTCTATGTATGACTCAAATAGTGAGAAGCATCAACATTTTAATTAGGATTATTTGACATTGTTTTCTATTTCAACAAAGATTGAAACACATTAAGAATATAGTCAAATAATTTCACAAATTCTGAATTTAAATGATATTTACAAATTTTAACCACTTAAAATTTCAACTATAGGTAACAAAAGTTACTTATAATATTATGTCTCCTAAATCCAACTCTTTATAAAAAAGTTAGGATTGCTTTCTTTCATGTGAATGGGTTTTAAAACATGGAAATGAACTTTGTCAACACACATGTTAAAAGTATTCACTCATTCAAAAAAAATCCGCAAACATCTATTAATAGGTTTGAAATCATATTAGCACACTAAAATTGAGATTATAGACATTGAATCTTGATTAAGAGAAGTATTAACTATTATTTTTCTTAAAATATCGATAAAGTGAAATTTGTAAGATAATCTTCGGCAAAATCACATAACCAATCTTTTGTCGACGCGTTTCGAACCAACCAGTGTGGTTCATCGTCAGGACAAGTTGAAGAACAGATCCAGCTTAGCATGTTTAAATAGCTAGAGCAGAGACACCAACGGTTACCTGGGCAAGAGGTTGACTCAAGGAGCAAGGTCAAATTTAGTTGAATTAGGAAATAAATAAATAAATAAATAACCAAATATATAAATGATAAATTATAATATAATAATGAAAATATATAAAAATATAAATTTAGTTACATTAGGTGTAAGTTAAGGGGAAATATTAAATTAAATTAAATGCTAAAATTGTAATTATATGTAATTATAAACATTGTAATTGTAAACATTGTAAGGAGCTCCAATGTTGCATCAATTAACATAGATTTTACATGGATTGTATAAAAGACAAAGGCATGACAAAGTAATAAACAAATACATGTGAAACCCCATTAATATTGCTTGGAAGTGAAATGTTGTGGAAAATTTGAAGTTCCTTGTAGGTGTTCCAAAGAAATAAGATTCAACACTAGGGTTGAAATATCTATGGTGCATATATGTAGCCCCTTGTCAGATGGAAATTTTAGAACTCCAAAAATTCTACACCACATTAGGGTTTACATCTTCAAACCCCAAATTTTCTTCTGAGTGTAGATACAAATTTATACATGTGAATCAAAGAATAAATGACACTTTTGTTCTAGGAAACAAAGATCTTCTAATAGCGAAAACTTCTAACATCCCAAGAATTTTAGTGAGAGACATTATTGTAGTAAGTAGCTACTCAATCTTTGATATAAATACTAGCTATATGTGTACAAATGCTAACTTGAAACTATGAAATGATGAGTATTTAATAACGCTTGATGAAAATTCTAAAGGCGTTAGGATCAAAGATTATAAAAAGAAATAAGAAAGACTAGGAAAGTCCCCAAGAGCCTATCTATAGACATAATAAGAACAAAATAATTGAAGCACACTTACATATTTTTAATAGCAAAGGTATTAATCAAATGCTGCCATAAACTGTGGGCCGATTCTATGATTGCAGTTTCAGGTGGTCAGACAATTTCCTTTGGTCAAGCATCTATTGCATCTACACCAGCTACATCGTCTTCCATTCCTTTTGGTAATAAACCACCTGGATTTGGTGGTAGCACATTTGCATCTTCACCAGGTTTCTGTGTTTTTTTTTCTAGTTGAATTTCCAGCAGATATTTTTGTTATCAAGAAACCCAGAGCAAGAGATGATGGACAGAGTTTGAGGCCATTCTTGTGATATCGCAGCGTTAACCATATGTTGTCTCAATTATTGGTATTAGTTTAACGTTGTCTCTAGTCATTGATATTTACGTTCTCTACATTCATTAATATACCATTGTTTTCTATTTGTTTCCATTGTATAACATTGCACTTCTTTTAACGATGTCCTCGCACTCATACCTCCATATGCATTAACCATATGCTGTCCATATACCACCGTTGTCCATTTAAGTAGCGTTGCCTCATGTGACTCTAAGTAAAGGTTCTCTCACATTATGGTGTGTTTTTAATTATGGTTGCTCCCATATGCCATTAAGCAGGAGAAACAAAAAGGATTCCTTATTTCTAGTTGGTTCTTGAGCTTGGAAACAAGAGCTTACTTAATTTAGGCTATACGGTTGATGAACTTTTCTAACAGAGCCTACACAAATTTTGGAGCTCTACAAGTTAGATTTTTGGTTTGGTACGAAAGTAGGAAACGTGGTCATTTATTGATTTGATTGTTTGAATAATGGAGAAAATTCATGGATTATTGGAGATTTTAAGAACTCTAATATTATCTACTGATGGAATCACAGTTAAAGTCAGCAAAGACACTCTCAAAGATATTCAAACATCTTTACAACATGCACAAGAAAACATTGATTTTTTGCAGCTTGAATCTCAGCTACAGCGAGCAGAATTACAACAATGGAGTCATCATTCTGAACCTGTTTTTGTTCGTAACATTGAAACAGACTCCCATAAATAGAAAGACAATATTGTTGAAGCTCATTTAGATCCAGTGCTCAATAAAGCAACAGTTCTACATGCAGATGTACTAGAAACTCAGTCTACACTTCCCAAGCCTATCATCAGACCTTGGGAACAGCTTGTCCACAACAAACACAGAACTAGTCTTGGATATGACAAGGACTTGTCCTTTCATATTCCAGACTACGCCAAGCCTATTCAGTTTCAGACTGCTGGATTCATTCATGACAGTTCACCTGCTCCTCATGACAATTCACCTCCAGCTGTTCTAGACTCTGCCTCTCTTCCACAGCAACAACAACAACAACAACAACAATAGATTGTAAAATGCCAACACTGTGACCGAGTTGGCCATCTGAAAGATCACTGTTTTGATCTTCATTCATGTAAGAACTGTCATAAAACCAGTCATTCTTTAAACCGATGCTTCAGAAACAAACATCCTACAAGAACAAAGATTCATCTTGGATGGATCACTTCTTGGCAATGGGCATCAATAGCCAAGAAGATATTCCAAACACATGTTAGAACTTGTTCCATAGTATTGAACAGTCTTGCAGTTGAGTTTTCTCCATCTTCTCACCTTGTATCTGACAGGGGGGGAAATAATGGTCATCTACAAGCTGCAAAGTCACATCAAGCGAGCCTAAGCCACAACCTACCACACCAGTTTCAGAGTTGTAGCCAGAGACAAAGATGCCCCTAAGCATGCCTTCAGTTGGTAGTCTGGGACACTTCCTCTAGCAGAAGACTTTAGCTTCTTGTCAAATTCGGAAGAATTCCAGGAACAAAATTGAGAACACTTCCTCTAGCAGAAGACACCAGCTTCTTGCCAGTTTTGGAAGAGTTCCAGGAATTGCATTAAGCATTCCAGAGTTGTTGGTCATCCTTAAACCATCACAGGTTGAGACTTCCCTTTTCAGGTTGAAGTTTTACCTTTTATGCAGGGTGAGACCTCCCTTTTATGGTTGAAGGTTTCCCTCTTTAAAACAATAGGATCACTTCCTCTAGCAGAAAACTTCAGTTTCTTGCCAGTTTTGGAAGAGTTCTGGGAACTGCACTAAGCATTCCAGTGTTGGTGGTCATCCTTAAACCACCGCCCTTTATACCAACATTTCATAGAACACATTCAGCCTAGTGTTGCCATGCATTTTTTGCATATTTTTTATTACAGCTCTCTTCTTGGACTCATACATAACCCTTCGGATTAAGGGAGGGAATGTTGGACACCTAATCCTCAATGGGTTAGTGTGGAAGCCGAATGGACAAAAGAAGTCCAAGAGACCTTGGGGTGTGAAACCCAACGGTCACATATTGTACTATAAATGTATATCAATTGTTAATAAAAATGGTACTTTCATGTTTTATCTTTCATATTTTCTCTTGTTGTCCATGTGTGTTTAACAAATTCTAATTGAACCGAGAGGCTCATTTACTAATTCGTTTCATCTGTTGCTGATGTTTCACTTCCTAGTGGGTTCTAATCAACTAACTTTGATTTCGGAACCAAAATTGGTTAATGACTCTCACCGATCTGGATCTATCGCAATTACCTGAACTGTAGATTGAAAATGAACTTAATCCTTTGGAAAAGATGTATGTGACCCTGTAGGACGACGTGTGCCCCATATCCATGGCGCATTGTGTTTGCTCCTCTATCAAAACATCTTGCTGGAAGACAAAAGTATTAGTGAATAGGATTATGTTATGAAACCAGCTCAAGAAAAGATAGAAAAGATAGATCAACGCCTTAGAATTCAGCCTCTTCGAGGGGGCAACCTCCTTTACATTACATAAATGAACAATTCTTGGATGATACAAATGAAAATACCTCCTTTCTATATATAGGAGTCTAAGGGGACATAACATAATCAGAGCCGACATAACAATAATAATGTAAGGGCACAATAATAACAATAGTGGGATTCTATGGGGCACAAGGGTAACAATATGGGCACTACATGGGTACATCAATATAATAAGGGGGTTGTACTAATAACAATAAGGGGTTACACTAGTAGTATAGGGGCCTAACAGATTATTATAGGAAAATGAGAGAGAGAGTTAGCAACATATAATTCCAAAAATATAAATGAATAAAACTGATTTGATACCACTTTTAATTGATGATAAATTTGTAGAAGGGACAAAATTTGTCACCTGGATTTGATCATTCATCCACTTGATAGTGAGATATAAGTCTTTTGAAACCTGCAAGTAAAAAAAAAAAAATTCTTTTCATTGCACATTTAAGGAGAGTAAACAAACCTTTAAACTCTTTTTCATTGTTTGATTCTTGTGAGTTTGAAACATGCCAAATGAATCCTACCACTCATGTGATCCCATCGTTGAGAGGTGCTATTGAAATAACCCGAGGAAACATTCTTGTTGATGCTTGCCAATTTTATCTCACTAAAAATTACAAGCAAGACCATTGTCCAACAGCACACAGCCCAAAAGAGGAAGAAACACCCCAGGCAGCCAAGCAAGGCCATCGTCCAGCAACACCCATCCAAAAAAGGAATAAACACACCAAGAAGGTAACCTAATGACCATGTAGGTAGACAGAAAATTCAAATTAAAATTAAAATTTCAAATAGAGCGACTGACAATAGGCCAATGGCGCAGCAGGTTGAAAATTCAAAATTTAAATTTCAGAAGGTAGATGGTCCATCCATGCTTTAATTTCATGCACGATCTGGATAGGACGATGGCAACAAATGGAGATGTGGACGGTATAGGGCTTGTTTCGGCAGTCATCGGAAAATTAGGTAAACACGTCAGAGATATCAAATGTGATGTTGGATACATGTTATGGAATGCATGTATCACCATCCATAAGGAGGTCACATCAATTTCAAAAGTAAATTGGTGAACACATGACCGAACATGTAATATGCAGTTAACCAGCTTAGTCAAGCTATGGTTAAGCCTACAAAATTGTATTGGAAGGTAGCTAAACATGTTTTGAGACACCTCAGAGGCACCACTCAGTTTTTTATTTTGTATAGATGGAAAAAGGTAGTGAAGCTTCAAGTTTTCACCGATGCTGATTGGGTAGAAAGTATCCGACTTGAAGATCACATAAGGTGGGATCTTCTGTATTGGGTCAAGAACTATTTCTTTGTACAACATGAAACAAAGATCAATTGCACACAGTTAAGCAAAAGCAGAGTACAATGCTACCCGTCAAGTCACTTGTGAGGCTATCTGGGTGAGGAAGATTCTGGTTGGTTTGTTTGGTCAGCAAATGGATCCAACAATGATTTACTTTGAAAATCATTGTTGTATCAAAGTCTCTAAGAATCCAATTTTTCATGATCGGTCCAAACATATTGATATCCAGTATCATCACCTTCGAGATTGTGTGCAGAGGAGAATCATGTTGCTGGAGTACATTCTTACAGAGGAGCAGGATGTAGATATTTTGGCAAAGGCATTGTGAAGATGTAAATTCACATTTCATAGAGGAAGGATCAGGGTAGCAGATAATCCATTTCTTGTTGACAGGGAGTGTTAAAAATAACAACAAGAAATCCTAATTTATTTTGTCCTTGAATTAAATTAGGAATTAAATCAAAATTCTATTTTCGTAGCAACTTATAATAGTTAACTAAGTTAATTTGACTTAGTTGGCTCAATAAATTTGGGTTGGAAGTATATATAGAGTCATATAGAGTGATTCCTAAATTTTAGGGGCCCAGGTTCAATTCTTTTGAGTTGTAACTATTTAATTAAGTTTAACTTAGTCAAATTTAGTTAAACTAGTTCAAATAGTTGGAGGAACTAGTAGTAGGTCTAATAGTGGGGATCAACTTTAGTGCAGCTTCATTGCTCCACGAGTTAACTAAAAATTCTCTCATAAATAACTCATGCATGTCAGTTCAGAAGAAGACCCAGTTGAGATTAGAGTTCAGGGACAATGTACTATCAGTTATATAATTTTCTGAGTTGTATAGATGGTTCATGCAATCAGTAGAAGGGCTATGAAGGATTTCACAGTTGTGGTGAGGCATTTTCCCAATTAAATATGAGCTAATTATCTCAAGAATTCCACAAGGAAGTAGGGGCTTGGTAGGCAGCAGAATTGGCTAAGTGTTGGCTTGAGATGGTTTATGAAGCAAAGAGATAGATTGTACTTGTGTAAGGATTGTTTGGGTTGAACAATCATTGTATTTGGGTCTCACATATTCTAGTTAATGCAATATAAATAGTTGGGGTTTTCAGCAATTGATTTCCCTAGAAACATATTATGTTATGTGCGATTGAAATTCTTCCTTTTCTTCTTAGTGTTTTCATTGATCACTTTTGGTTTCCGCTCATGAGTAGAGTAGATTATTGTCTTTTGCTTTAGCATATCACATAAGGTGTTAAATCTACAAGTAAAAATATACATCCTGCATTGCAGGGCTTCCATAGAGAGACTTTCCATGGTGGTAAGTTGTGTTTATTTCTCATGCAACCTCTCTCTCATCATTGTGTTTATGCCTGTAGCTCCTCATTCATAATAGACTCCCTTTGTCCCAAATCACTCAATTCCTTGCCCATTTCAATGGCTTTCTCCTCCATGAGGCCCACATATTCCACATTCTTGGATTTGGAAATTTTCATCCACCTGTGGGTTCTGCCTCTCTCTGTTTCCAACCCATAGAGGAGTAGGACTACAATTTTTTCAGGGATAATCCCTCCTCCAATAAATTTGTAGTAGGACACCAAGCTAGGTTGTGGATCAGGGTCTTGGAGCTCTTGGAGGTCCTTTCCAACTGGCTTTGAGGTGGCTTCTTCTTTCTGTAGCTCATTTTTCTACTCCTATAGCTTCCCTTGTTCCTGCTATGGCAAAATCTGCCTCTCCTGTAGCAAACCTTATCTCTCTTGTAGCTTCTCTTCTTATGCTTGCTCAAAGGCAACTTGTATCCTGGGTTTCTTGAAGGTCACTGACCTAGTGGTGGGCCTACCCATAGATGTTAACGATGACTTGGTTTTGGTTTTAGGAGAAGTGACCTCCTTAATATTTCCCTCACTGGGTCCTACTTCTTCTTTTTTACTCGGTGAATCATCAATAATGATACGGACCCTTGTGGGAGTTTATGATTTCCCTTTTCTAATTATGATGATTTTCCTGGTTTTGAATTATAGGGGACCTTGTCTTGGTTTGCTCCTCTTGGGCTTGATAGGTGTGCCCAATGTAGCCAATGTTGCAGCTACTTCTTCTCCAGTATCCCGTGGAGATAAACTTGTTTGATGTGGTTGTTTCTATGATTCTTGGTGTTTAGAAATCTCCTTAGGGCTTACTATTCCTTCTACTTGTTTCTTCCCATCTTCTCGTTTAATTTATGCTTCTCTTTCCTCCTCTTCCTATTTTTTTCTTTCCTCTTCTTCTATTTTTGTTGCCTCTTCCTTTGTTTTGCTGCTTCTCATTCCTCTGGTTTTCCTTCTTTACCTCTAGTGTTAGAGGCTGGTCTTTCTCAAGGTGTGATGGCTTGGGCTTTTATGAAATTTTCCCTATCCATGTCCACAAATTTAGTCCATAGGATAGGGTTCCTTAAGTGGCTCAAAACATCCATCACAATTAACTTGATGAGGCCATGGTGAGCTAAGTGTTGGTGCTTTCCTTCCATCAACTGACTCAACTCCATGATTAACTATAGGAGGAAATGGGGAACAGTAAGTCATTGAGGGAAATGCGATTATGCCTTGAATCTCAACTCATGGAGCAATATGAACGGGTAGGAATAAACCACACTCAATCTCCCTTCACAAGATATATATGATTCAAGAACCTCTTATAAGATATTTGGTGTTATAAACTCCATGTTTATTGCTTTGATTTCTAAAGTATCATTGGAAAAATCCTTTATGGATTATAGGCCAATTTCAATGTGCAATAATGCCTACAAAATGATATCGAAGATTATTGCAATGTTTCTAAAGGATACACTGTCAAAATATATTGCACCAGAACAATGTGGGTTCTTAAAAAATCGACAAATACAAGATTCAGTGGTGATTGCACATAAATCTATGCACTCCATTTAGGTGAAAAAGAAGAATGCCTTATTATTAAAATTAGAACTGATTAAAGCTTATGAATGTGGTGACTTCTGTTTTCTACAAATGATCCTACACAAGATTAGTCTCTCGGTGGAGATAGTCAATTGGATTATGGCTTGTATCACCTTTGTAAACTTTGCACTATTGATTAATGGGGTGCGTTCTCGGACTTTCAAGGCCTTTAGGGGTTTGAGACAAGGATGTTCTCTATCCCCTCTTTTATTTTTACTAGTTATCGATGGGATGAGCATAATGATTTCTGAGGCTCATCTCCAGGGTTATTTCTCGGGGTTTCAGATCACCAAAAACATTTCCATCACACACTTAATATTTGTGGATGATCTCTTATTTCTTGGGAAGGCTTCTGCTAGGGAATGGAAATATTTATACCATATTATCTCTTCTTTTGATCATGCCTTTGTCTTTTATACAATCCATGTAAAATCTATGTTAATTGATGCAACATTGGAGCTGAACATTATTGATATATTCCTTGTCGAGGTAGTCCCAATGGATTTGGGATTCAAATACACCAGTTTCCATCTGAAATCAAATAATTATGGCAATAGAGACTGAAGTTGGCTAATTGAATTGTTTGATTGGAGATTATCAAATTGGTCTCTAAAGTGGTGGACACTAAGTGGAAAGTTGATTTTGGTTCAATAAGTCTTGTAGAGCATCATTGCTTATTAGATGCATCTATATTTATTGCCTCACAATATCATCAAGTGAATTGATTTTATTATTTCTAATTTCATCTAGTTTGGTTCCAACATCTTAAAAAAAAATCATATGGTTCGGTTGGAAGATATATCCAAGATGAAAGTGGATGGTGGATGGGGTATAATGAATATTGAGAAGTTTAGTTGGGCTTTGAGGGTGAAGAGCCTATGGCATGCATTATGCAAAAATTGCATATGACGACATATTATAAAGGAGATATATCAAAGGAATATGTCGATAAATGAGTGGATAAAGGCAGAGGCTCGAGCACCTTGCTCAGTTTCATACATATGGAATGTTTTGATGAAAATTAAACATTGGTTAATTGGGAACTTAAGATGGGAGATTGAGTCAGGCACACTGTTGGAGATTGGGTTAGAATACCTGTTTGAGGATTCAATGGTGATCATACATTACCTATAACACTCATTAGACATATCCATAATATGGAAATAAA
Organism: Pinus tabuliformis; assembly: GCA_031772625.1. Lineage (NCBI taxonomy): Eukaryota > Viridiplantae > Streptophyta > Pinopsida > Pinales > Pinaceae > Pinus > Pinus tabuliformis. The sequence goes on from CM062809.1 coordinate 621,529,239, forward strand.
TTATTTAAATCATATCCAAGTGGCATATGATCCTATTTTTCAATATCCATCCTAGTTATGCTCAGGATATTCAGGTCTTTTTGGGGAAATGGTTGTGTTGGTACATGTACATACAAAACTTATCTATGGCAGGTACCATATTAAGGGATAATGAAGACATTTTCACGTGGGATAGCAATATTGAATAGGGCTTTATATTTGTAAAGGAGGCTTATAGGTATATCACACATGTTCAATAGTGTCTTATAGGTCGGGGGTGGTTTAGAAAAAGTTTGGATCAGACAATTCCTCTAAAGCTAAAATGTTTTAGTTGGGTGGTCAAATAAAATATTAACCTAGGATAATTTATGTCACGAGGTTTTATTGGACTTGGCAGATGTGTATTATGTGGGGTTGCACTTAAGGGCATGCCACATCTTATGCTAAATTTTCTATTTGTGGTATCCATATGGATTGCAGTGTTGAACACTTTAAAGATATTTGTTGATTGGAATAAAGCATTTGCGGATGCTTGTATTTAGGACTTACGATGGGCTACAATGACCACCTATCTCTTCCTTTCTATATTATGTTGGCCATTTGGAGGTGTAGAAATGCTTGCATTTTTTAAAATATTTCATTGGACATAAAGCATATATGCATTACGATTTGTTCATACTTCAACGAGATTGGACCTATGGCCAATAAGGGACCAATGAGATGCATCAAAAACTTGTGGACATCTAGTGAAAACACTCATAAGGGTTTTTCGATAGCACTGCAAATAACAATATATGTCGCAGCGGGGCATACATTGTTTTAAAGTCTAGTCAATACTTTTATTTTTGTTGGAATAGTGGGGCAGGCTCCAACACTAGGGCGAAGATCATGGCACTCTAGGGTGTATTATATTTCACTAAATGGTTATCCATTAAGTTGATCAATGTATTTCGTGACACCAAAGTGATTATTGAATGGGATGCAGAGAATATTTTCTTTGATCCTCCTATATTTTCCTATTAGATGAAAAGGATTAGGAAGATGATTGGATTGTTTTGTGTGTTGACATTCACCCATATTTTCCAAGAACATAATGGAATTTTTGATACTCTATCTAGAGTTGGCCATAGATATCATCCTGAGAAGATCATCTACTCTGTCTTCATCAATGACAGCTATCATGGGACTAGGAAAATCTAGTTTACATGAATACGTTTTTGCAAAATGAGGACTTTTTTGTTTTTATTTCCATAATCAAAACTAGCATATTTCTCTTTAACTTGTAGTGGGCATATATGTAATTCCTATTGTTTTGGAATGTCTATATGACATGCTACATGGGATACATGGACTATATTGTTCACAAGGTCTTCTCTAGAGAATGGTGTTATTAATATGAAGGTATATATATATATATATATATATATATATATATATATATATATATATAGATATATATAACTTTTTTAGCTATGGTCACTTAAATTTTGAATATTGAATTGAAAATATTCATTTTCATTGATTAGTCCTTGGATTTTTAGCTTCAAACTAGTCAAGTCGACCCTCCCTCAAGTCAAGTCGGTCCTAGTGTAGAGACACACCCATTGGCAAATGCAGAACAATATATAAAGAGCATTTGACCTCATAAGACACCACTCAACCACACATAAGCAAGAATTCTAGGAAGTTTTCAAGTGGCATATTCTGGGCATGCCCAAATTCTAGGCATATTATGGGAGGCCAAAGTTCGGCCCAAGGAGATTAAAAAGGGTCAAATATTGAAGGGCAAAATTTTGACTTGTGTAGAGATTTCTTTGACAAAGTTTGACCATACCTTGTTGGACAATTTAATCTCATAGTTGACTAGCTACATTAAATGTATCTTTTGTTGAATTAAAAATCTTCTAGAAGGAAAAAATTGTTGTGTTTTTCCCCAAGTTAGTTGTTTTAAGGTAAATGTTGTGTTTTCTTTGTGCATTGTGATCTCTACTATCCTTGTGCTTTTATGGTTAAATTTTTAAAGTGTAATTTTTTAATAATTATTTTGTTAAAAGAAAATCTACATCATAATATTTTTGCATTCTAATGTCACACAAAAATCAATCATAATCTTATATTCTACAACTTATATGTAACAATTTTAGTAATATTTTGGATTTAGGGATTGAAATTCTACATCAGCTACTTATTTTTGGAAAAAAAAAGGATAAGAATATTTATTTTGAGAAAAAAAGAAAATCACATTGAATATACTCATTACTACATTTGATGATGGATTTTTTATATTTCATTCATATATATATATATTTGAAATTTAATGAAAATTGTAGCAATTTGTAATTTTTTACTAGTTATTGTGATTATTTTATTTAATTTTTGACATTCACAAATTTCACTTAATTGATATTTTAAGAAAAACATTAGTTAAGAGACATTTAATACATATCTTAATAAACATTCAATGTTTATAATTACAATTTTAGCATTTAATTTAATTTAATATTTCCCCTTAACAAATTTCACTTTATCGATATTTTAAGAAAAATAATAGTTAATACTTCTCTTAATCAAGATTCAATGTCTATAATCTCAATTTTAGTGTGCTAATATGATTTCAAACCTATTAATAGATGTTTGCGGATTTTTTTTTGAATGAGTGAATACTTTTAACATGTGTGTTGACAAAGTTCATTTCCATGTTTTAAAACCCATTCACATGAAAGAAAGCAATCCTAACTTTTTTATAAAGAGTTGGATTTAGGAGACATAATATTATAAGTAACTTTTGTTACCTATAGTTGAAATTTTAAGTGGTTAAAATTTGTAAATATCATTTAAATTCAGAATTTGTGAAATTATTTGACTATATTCTTAATGTGTTTCAATCTTTGTTGAAATAGAAAACAATGTCAAATAATCCTAATTAAAATGTTGATGCTTCTCACTATTTGAGTCATACATAGAATGTAATTAAAGAAACATTGAATCTCACCATGAATGCCAATATTGTTGAAAGTAATTATTTTGCACATAAAAGCTATTGTGAAAAAGAAATAACCTTTCTATGGCACTAAAAAACCCCAATCAAAGTGTTGATGATTCTCATTACTTGAGTCTTACAAAGAATGTAATTAAAAAAACATTGACTCTCACCATGAATACCAATATTGTTGAATGTAATTATTTTGCACATAAAAATTATTGAGAAAAATCAATAACCTTACTCTTTGCATGTCATTAAAGAGGATACACATAATGTTGACATTATCTATTTCAAATATTTATTTTTACAAATGTTCATAATATTTTTTCACCTAAAAATATACTCACTATTTTAGTTGAAAAATAAACGTGTTAGGTGTATTGGGCTCATATCACTATCTTAGTTGAAAATGAAATACATTCTTTACCTCAAAAACCAAGATGCACACTATATCCATCACTCGATCAACCAAGGATTGTCAAAGCTATAAAAAGAATGAACTAGCTAAACAAGAGTAGAGGTTAAGGTAGCCCATTATATTTCTAAAAAGTTTAGTTGCATTCTCTTCCATAGATCGTTCGTAGAGTAGCAAATTCTTTTCTAACTAGTTTATAAGAAAACTAATTATGTATACAATGTAATAAAATCTTAAAACAAAAATAGCTATGTAACTAAATTTCAATATGTGGTTTACCATCTACTCAAGTAAAAATAATGAAACTAAATATTCAAGTAGAAAATTCTTTTTTAACTAGTGTATCAGAAAACTAATTATATATACACGGTGTAGTAAAATCTTAAAACAAAAATAATTATATAACTAAATTTCAATATGTCGTTCACCATCACCATCTACTCAAGTAAAAATAATGTAACATTTACTCAAGTAAAAATAATGTAACTAAATATTGGAATAGCAAATTTTTTTCACTAGTTTATAAGAAAACTAATTATATATACAAAATAAAAATAACTATATAACTAAATGTCAATATGTATGTCAATATGTAGTTCACCATCTAGTCAAGTAAAAATAATGTAACTAAATATCAGGAGAAAAGAGAAATTTCACCATAAAAAAGCTATTTAATCTAATTAAAAAAAGACTAATTGGAAATTTGCGCTTCACCATTTACTCAAGTTAAAACAATGTGACCAAATATGAGGAAAAAATTCACAATATAAAAGACTAATTATAGTTGGTTTATCTCAACTTCTTGTTCCTTGAATGTGACTCTGCTCTCATCATCCGAATGTTTCAAAAGTCTTGAAACTGATTACCCAGAATGATATTTTGTATTAGCTGTTGTTCCAAGGTAAATTTGGAACTGTAAGAATTACCAGTTGATAAAAGTTTGGAAACCATTAAAAGATAGGAAAGGTGAAATCCTTATCCATTTATTAATTAGTCTAATAACCAAAAATATAATTTATTCCATTTGCCTCGCTCCCTCTCAGACGCTGTCTAATTAGTTCCATATGTTACTGATGCTTTATTCGGGAACCGCAATTGGTTCACGAGCACAGATCTGGCTCTATCGCAATTGCCTGAACTTAACTCTTTGGAAAATATGTATGTGACGCTGTAGGATGATGTGCGCCCCATATCCACAGCCGATTGGGTTTGCTGCTCTGTCAAAATATCTTGTTAATTGTGTTTGCTGCGCTATCAAAATATTTTAGTGGAAAACAAAATATTAGTGCATAGGATTATTATAGGAAAATGACAGAGAGTCAGCAATATATAATTCTAAAAATTTAAATGAATAAAAATGATTTGGTACCAGTTTTAATTGATGAGCAATTTGTAAAAGGATCAAAGTTTGTCACCTGGATTTGATCGTTCATCCGGTGGATAGTGGGATATAAGTCTTTCGAAACCTGCAAATCAAGAAATTTTGATTTTTTTTTCATTGCACATTAAGGAGAGTAAACAGAGCTTTAAACTCTCTTTCATTGCTTGATTCTTGTGAGTTTGAAACATGCCAAATGGAAAATACCACTCATGCGATCCCATCCTTGATAGGATCATTCTTGTTGATGCTGGCGAGTTCTATCTCGCTAAAAATTTCAATGAGATGTGGATTTGCACAAGCCAAGAAATGCCATCGTCCAGCAGCGCCCAGCCAAATTCAGGCGCGCACAAAACTCAAATTCAAATTTCAAATATCAAATAGAGACGCTAGGGGACGATAGGCCAGTGGCGCGGCAGATTTAAAATTCAAAATTTAGATTTCAGATTGTAGCTGGTCCATCCATGCTTTAATTGCATGCACGATCTGGACAGGACGATGGCGACAAATTGAGATGTGGACGGTATAGGGCCTGTTTCGGCGGTCATCGGAAAATTAGGTAAACACGTCGGAGATATCGGATGTGATGTTGGATACATGTTATGGAATGCATGTAACACCACCCGCGCCCCCCATGGATACATGTTATGGAATGCATGTAACACCATCCGCGCCCCCCATGACGTGCTCGCGACATACATAGATGGACAAGCATTTAATACCTAATGTATGGCTGGTTAGCTCCAGCCAAAAAGTAAGACCTCCAGTCAATACGTCCATGACTCTTCCCTGTTCAATACGGTGATATTTCACTTTCGTTGAACAAGAATTTTCCTCTATTTTCGGCGTCTTTCACGGTGGATCAAAACCAAACGTCAAAAAGTAAGACCTCCAGTCAATACGTCCACGACTCTTCGCTGCTCAATACGGTGATATTTCACTTTCGTTGAACAAGACTTTTCCTCTATTTTCGGCATCTTTCACGGTGGATCAAAACCAAACGTCAAAAAGTAAGACCTCCAGTCAATACGTCCATGACTCTTCCCTGCTCAATACGCTCATATTTCACTATCGTTGAACAAGAATTTTCCTCTATTTTCGGCGTCTTTCACGGTGGATCAAAACCAAAAGTCAAAAAGTAAGGCCTCCAGTCAATACGTCCATGACTCTTCCCTGCTCAATACGGTGATATTTCACTTTCGTTGAACAAGAATTTTCCTCTATTTTCGGCGTCTTTCACGGTGGATCAAAACCAAACGTCAAAAAGGAATTTTCCTCTATTTTCGGCATCTTTCACGGTGGATCAAAACCAAACGTCAAAAAGTAAGACCTCCAGTCAACACGTCCATGACTCTTCCCTGCTCAATACGGTGATATTTCACACTCGTTGAACAAGAATTTTCCTCTATTTTCGGCGTCTTTCATGGTGGATCAAAACCAAACGTCAAAAAGTAAGACCTCCAGTCAATACGTCCATGACTCTTCCCTGCTCAATACGGTGATATTTCACTTTCGTTGAACAAGAATTTTCCTCTATTTTCGGCGTCTTTCACGGTGGATCAAAACCAAACGTCAAAAGGTAAGGCCTCCAGTCAATACGTCCATGACTCTTCCCTGCTCAATACGGTGATATTTCACTTTCGTTGAACAACAATTTTCCTCTATTTTCGGCGTCTTTCACGGTGGATCAAAACCAAACGTCAAAAAGTAAGGCGTCCAGTCAATACGTCCATGACTCTTCCCTGCTCAATACGGTGATATTTCACTTTCGTTGAACAACAATTTTCCTCTATTTTCGGCGTCTTTCACGGTGGATCAAAACCAAACGTCAAAAAAGTAAGGCCTCCAGTCAATACGTCCATGACTCTTCCCTGCTCAATACGGTGATATTTCACTTTCATTGTGAATCTTTGTTATGCATTGTTGCTCTTTCTTGACTTTGTTAATGCCTGTGTTTTTCGTGATATTGGATAGGAAACTTCTTATTCCATCTTCCATGACGACTTCTGTGTGACTTTGTTTTTGCCATGGACCACCACCAACGAATTTTGAGCGTCTTTAAAGTGGATCAAAACCACCGTGAAAGGCGGCCTCTAGTCATACGTCCTTCACTCTCCCGCTGAATTCGACGATATTTCACTTTCGTCGTCACTTTGTGGAGAATTAGTACGTCGATCTCTCTCTATCTCAACACGGCGATGTTTCACTTTCCCACGGCGATGTTTCACTTTCCCTGGCGACAAGGCAAGGATTCTCTAATTTGTTGTACGGCAATTAATGCGTAGTGGTAGTATATGCTTATTGTTAGATTTTTAAGTATCTGCTTTAATTTTAAGGTGGATATATACAGCCTCTACCCATTAATTGCAGCACTGAATAATTTTGGCAGACATACCATCTCACGAATAAGTGGGTGCAAACTTTTAAATGAACATGACATATATATCCCCCATAACTCTAACAAATTACTTCTCTCCATTCCTAGGCTTTTTTAAGTCTCCATTTTTATTTAATTTCTATTATTGGTTAATTGTAAAAAAATAAATAAATCAATTAATTTATTAATAAATAATAATAATAATTATTTTTTTGTTTTAAATTGCATAAATCTCTATTTTAATTAATTAATTTTTTTATTTGTTCATTTTAAAAAAATAATTATCTATATATATATTTAATAATTTTTGTTGATGTTACTTTTTGACTTCTTTTATTTTTTTTTATAAATTTAGCTTTTTAAACCTTTTATTTTTTAAATTAAGTTGTTTATTGAGTAAATTATTAGAAAAATGTAATTTAAAATTGTGTAAATATTAGATTGATATATATTTAAATTTATATTTTATTTTACTAATATTTAAATTTATTTTTAAATAAATTATATTATTAATTTAAATTAAATGATTTTTATTTTTCATATTTATTTAAAATTAATAATAAAATATATATTAATAATATATAGAAAGCTTATATAAATATATATAAACAATAAGTAAAGTAAAACATTGATATTAATATTTTTTATTTTGATATTGTATGATATGATTAATCATTTAAATTAATTAAATATATTTATTAATAATATTTAAAATAAGTATTTTACACAAATTTTGATGTGATAATTTTTACTAGAATTATTTTTTATTTATTTAATTTTATGAAAAATGAAAAGTATTAAATCAAATTGTTTTAAATTTTAATGTTTGTATTTTATTCAATTATTTTATATTTATAGATTTTCTAATGATTTAATCAATAATAATAACATTTTTATATTATTCTCTTTTAAGTGGCAAGTGACTTTGGTGGAATTTAAAGTAATATTAAGAAGTTGTTTGTCTTTCATGATATTTATTTTTTTTCTTTTATATTAGGTACATAAACCTAGTTATACCATAAATAGGTGAAATACTAATTTTTAAGAGGATGTTTGGATAAATAATTGGTAAATATCCTGTTGAATAACTCTCAAACTTGGCTTTGACTCCCAATTAGTGCACCTAACAATTTTGAACCATTGCTCAACCTAATGCTCCTTGCTATGATCCTCTCTTTGTTGAAGATGGATCAGGGTTCAGGATGACTCCCATCCCCACTCTGCCCCCAACCTTCGCCCCCTCTAGACATAGTGGCATTCAACGCCCTTGTTGTTGGAAGGTCGTGTTTCCAGAACTCCAAGTCCTCCAAATTTGTGAAGAATATTGATGAAATTCCAAAGGTGGATGTGCTTGCCTTTCAATCTAGATTTATGGCCTTCAAGCTTACAGATCAAGGGAATTGGTTAGTTTATGAGCTTAGGGCACTCTCCAAGATTCCTAAAGACATGGATCGATAAGAATTGGATACCCAAGATTAAAAATAAGGTCTCAACATCATTTTATAGATGATAGTTTTACAACTTCCCGTTCAAAGACAAAGCAAATTGAGATCCCATCTTCAGGAATGGCCCCTACTTCATGGGGGACTAAGGTTTATAACTGGACAACTAGAGTGCAAATTTTAATCCTAATGTGATGTTCTAGTAGGTGACCTAGTATGGGTCAAGCGTCTTTTCTTCCCACTACATTTCTAAAACAAGGAAACTTTTAGGAGTATACAAGATGCCCTTGGAAAATACATCATCTAAGTTGAACCACATGACAAACTGTAACTGAGCATTAGGATCTATGTTGAGGTAGACCTAGGTAAGAGCTTACTAACAACAATAAATCTAAACCTATAAAATTGGTCTCACATATAGGAAGTTGATGACGATCAAATTCCTTTTAAATGCAAGTTTTTCCATGAATATGGTTATTTCAAACATAATTGCAAGAAGAAGGTAGAAAGGCAATTAAAGCAGTATGATGATGGGAAAAAATGGCAGTAACACAAAAGGAGAAGAGTACCTATAGGGAAAAACAACTAAGCTCCTCCTCAATTGACCACCAGGAAGAAAGGGAAAGGACCCATGCCTCCAAAAAAGTAAGGACCAATGCCTAGAGAGGGAGCCTCTGCTAGTAATAACAAGAGATCCCTAGATCCAAAAAATAGCTTCGATATCTTGAATCAATTGCTGGAACAATGGGAAATTCTAGCTACTGAAATGATAATGGAGAAGGCCCCAAGCCTCACTAAGCACTCTTCTCCTATAGTGCCAGAAGGGATGCCTCCCCTAGAGGAGGCCCCTTTGAGGACTCAAGGGGAGGTTTAGATTAAGAAGAAGAATAAGTCCACTTCCTAAGGGCCCTGAAAGCTCATACCAGAGGGTTACCAGCAATCTTTGCAAATAAAAATTGGATGTGGCCAGTGAAAAGGAAATATATTGTTTGTAAGGAAAACTACGGAGGAAGACAAATTAAAAGCTCCAAAATTAAAAAAGCTAAAAAGGATAAGGAAATGGGGATCCAAATGATACTTGATCCATCCAAAATGGTCACTAGAAATTTCAAGTAAAGTGATCTTGTCCTCCATTCCAGAGGCAACATATTGCATAGTAAATAACGAAATTCCTCTCTTGAGATTATAGGGGGTTGGGCTTCGATAAATGAATTTTCAATGTTAAATATTTAGTAGAAATTAAATGTTAGCTACCCTCCTGCTCGAGGAGACAAATTTTGGGGGAACAAGAGTCCTTCCAAAAGTTGTCAATATTATGGAAGAATTTTGAGCTTTGAGTGATTGGATCATGCGGTGCTTGTAGGGGGGTCTATTTGATTTTGTCTACTTCTATTTTCAAGTTGATTAGGCACCTCATGGGTTGGTGGTTTGCTTGCTTCATCTACCATCAGACAAGGTGTGTAATGTTGTTAATTTATATGTTCCTATTCAATATATAGAAAAGATAAATTATTGTGCATCTCTCCTAGCTTTTAAAGACTCTCCTTGGAGTCAAGATTATATTATGGTAGGGATTTTAATATAACCCTCCATCCTTGGGAAGAAAGGAGAGGCTTCCCCGTTGGAGATCAGTTTCAAGAAAGTTTATAGGATTTGATTAATTCATTGGAACTAATGTATATCAGGTCGATTGCGAACAAATTCACATGGAATAATCACAGATCTAGCCTGGGTCATATTGATTCCTACCTAGACATATTTTTAGATTTGTATTCATTTTTATCCGAATAATTTTAAGTCTCCCCTCAAATTCTTCCGTTGGTGAGTTTAGATCATCAACCAATTTTTTTTGAAGTATCGTAAACAATGAACTAAAAGTCATTTCCCTTACACTTCTATCCTCTCTAGATCCGAAGGGAAGGTTTCTTAGATTTCGTAAATGAAACATGGAGTTGGTGGGAAATTGGTTCTCTAATTACCATTTGTGGAAAAAAAAATGAAAAACCTAAAGCTAGCCATTAAGGAGTGGATAAAAAGAAATATTGAAGATAGGGGGCGTTACACAGCATTTTGTCGCTATCCCTGTACTCCCCATTCCTTGATCCTGGAGGACCTCTACAGTGAACCTTGTATGCTTTCCCATCATGAAGAATATCCCATTGTGTCCCTCTTCATGAGCAAAACAATTCCCCTTTACATCATTTCCCAAGAATCTTTTGTTTTGCCCAGTTTACAAGACCAACGCTAATGAGAAGTGTCCTACCCGCGCTGATATGCAGGGATTAAAATTGTCCCTAGCGTCGACCGGAGCGACTGAGCCATTTTTCAGTCGCGCTGGTCCTTTTTTGGAATTTTTTTTATAAATAGAGCCGAAGCTTCTAGCTCTAGAACCTTCGTAATGGAAGTCTGGTATATGGCTAGACCGGATGGAGTCGAAGAGGTCACTTTAGGCTCCTTTCCCCTATTAGGATGGAACCACCTCAAATATAATACATTCTCCCATGAGAAGAGGAGACATCTCTCCTATATAAACCTCAATTTTTCCCAAGCACAAACTAGTGTGTGTGTGTGCTAGTTCTAATTATACTATGGTTGAAGCTTTGAGCTTGAAGCATCCAAGTTATAGCCTTCTAGTTGTGGGAGGGAGAAGTGTGAATTTGGTTTAGTGTGAAGACTAAATGGAAGAGCCTTGAGATTACTATTATTTATGCCATCATGGAATGCTGACGGAAGTGTGTGGGAACCCAAATTTGTCAAGGGAGAACAACAACGTCAAGACAATGGTTCTAACCTCTTCTTGATTTAACATGTATGCAACTATAAGTTGATTTCCTACATAATATGTCATATTACATGCTTATGTCTTAATGCTTCTTGACTTGTTAAGTAGGTTGAATTACAATTTGTCTATTATTACATTTGTTTTTTGTCATCGCTTGTTGGTTTCAGGTGCTCGGAGAAGGAAACAAGAGATAGCTGGAGCAAAGGAGCAAGGGAATCACCAAACAGGATAAGCGGACTAAGAGGTAGGTCCTCTTAATTGGTTCTAACATAAGGAAATGTTCCATAGAATGTATTGTTTGTGGCTAGACCTGTTATCAGGCTAGAGGAATTGTTTGTGTCCACACTTGTAATTTTACTTCACCACAGGGTGTCAAAATAAACATACACAAATAACATATGGAAGAAGCCCAAAGGAAAATAGAGTAAGGAGTCATCACAAAGGATCTTTTGAAATATAAGTTAGCAAAATTTGAGGCCTTCAATCATGTGCTTAGATTAGAAGAGGAATAATGGTGCCCCAAGTCCTACAACTTATAGGTACTTGCTAGATATCACAACATCAAGTTCTTACATAATCATGCTAAGGAACCAGTTTAGAGGAATAACACTAAATATGTTAGCATAGATGGAGTGTATATTGAGGACTTCAAGGGGATTCAAAGGATGAATGTAGATTACCTAAATTCACTATAATTTACCTAGCTTGTACATTATTCTAAGGTTTTCTAGTATGTGTTAGATAACACACCAAAATTGGTGTTTGAAGATGACAATTTGGACCTACTGTGAAGCATTATAGAATAGGAGATATGAAAAATAATATTTTCTATGAGTTCAAACAAGGCTTTGGGATGGAATTTTAGCCCACTTCTATTAGGCTTATTGGGTTGTCATTAAATTTGATCTGATAGTCTAGTGGATTACATATTCTAGAATATATCACTTTTGAAGGTAATAATGACTAGGTTATGTTAGAAGAAAATCCAATGTTATGTAAAAGAGGTATATCCCAAATTCATCATGGAGTAAAATATTCTTGTAATAATCTATTATTGCACCTCTACACCCTAGTATGGGGAAGATAAGTAGGTGTTAGATTTCACTTGAGAGTAGGAGGAAACAGGTACTTTTGGACCAGAAAGCAGAGTGGAGGGTTAAGAGCAGAGTCTAATGGGTTGCTGAGGGAGATTGAAACACTCATTTTTCTATAGTTGGACTACTTCCAGTAGGCACCAAAATGTTATCTGGCATATCCATGATGAGGGCAGTTTCCAATATAGTTCTCAATTAGAGATAAAAATGGAGGTGGTAAGATATTTTAGTACAATTTGCAAAGCCAGATCAGGAGAGTTTACAGATAAACAGATAGATTTCATTAATATTTTCCCATAGTTTGTTGGAGGAGAGGATATGGATCTTTTGGAGGCTTCGGTTACTAGTATTGAAGTGTTGGATGTTATAAAGGCCTTGGTAAGAGACAAGAGCCCGAGATCATATGGTTGGCCTATGGAGTTGTTTTTATTTTTTCAGGACATTACCATGGAGGATGTAACCAACATGGTCAAAACATCCAGACATAATGTGGCTCTCTCAGGAGTGGTAAACTCCACTTTCATTACCCTTGTGTCTAATATAAAAAAATCTGAGGTCAACAATTCCATTACCCTTATGTCTAATATAAAAAATCTGAGGTCATTTGTTGATTATCGAACTATCTCTTTGTGCAATCTGATATATAAAGTGATTTCTAAACTCATTGCAAACAATATTAAGCATGTTTTTTCTAGGGACATTACTTCAAAACACAAATAGATACAGGACGCCATAGCCATTGCGTAGTAGTGCACCCACTATATCAAATCCAAGCAACTGGATGCCCATCTCTTAAAGATTGACTTGGTCAAAGCTTATAATTGTGTGGATTGGGAGTTCCTAAGATTGATTTTGTTCAAAATAGGGTTTGGGATATCTATGACTAGATGGGTTATGGCATGTGTCTCAATTTCTCACTTGACGATGATCATTAATGGGTACCCAACTAATTTCTTTAGGGAAATCAAAGGATTGAGGCAGGGTTTTGCATTGTCTCCCTTGTTATTTTTGCTAGTGATTGATGGTCTTAGTAGAAGGATGTTGGATGCCAGAAATAGAGGGCTTATATCTGGCTTCGAACTTACTAGATAGGTGACTCTATCCCACTTGATGTTCGTAGGCGATGTGCTAATGATGGCCCAGGGTACATCTTTGGAATGGCAGGCTATTTTTTACATACTAGGTGATTTTGGGGAAGAATCTAGCCTAGTCGTGAATTCAGTGAAGTTTGCACTATATTCATTAGAGAAGGAGTCCACATTGGCATTGAACATAGCCAACCTTTTTGGGGTTTTTTCCCTCAATTTGAGTGATTCTTTCTAATATCTGATATTTGTCATAAAGCCCAATAAATACGTCTGAAATGATTGGAAATGGTTGGAACTGAAATTTAAGAAAAGGCTAGAAACCTGGTCAAGCATATGGTTACCAATGGGTTCTAGATTGCTGTTGATAAAGGTAGTCCTCTAGGCCTTTCCCATGCACCTTGACTATGAGAAAGTATTGCAAATCCAAACCAATAAATTCTCTGGTATTGTGATGACACTGTAGGCATGTGGTTTTTACACTTAGCAATAGAAAGTTTTTTTAGTTTTTTTTTTTAAATATAATTTTTATATCTGAAAATTCAATTTAAAACCACATAAAAATAGCCAATCAATGTACAACAACCAATCATAAAAAAATCAATTTACATTAAAAAAAAAATCTCAAAATATTCAATTTAATATTTTTTTCAAAACTTTAATAAATTTGATAGAATATGTTTATAAATTTCGAAACTAATTGAAGTCAAAGTTTTTGGACCTAAAAAAATAAAATAGAACCTTCCTTCGGCACGTATAACAAGTAGAATGGGACCTTTGAGATTCCAATTCCAAGGCCTTTTCCTATTCTAACTAATTGAATTTCTCTATTTACATATTTACATATTTTCCCTAATCCCTAAGGATTAGGTGTCTAGAATTCCCCCCCTTAATATGAAGGGGTTTTTGTGAGTCCAAGCATCATTCAAATTTTTCTCTTCCAAGTGCTTTGCTGAAGATGTCTACTAATCACTCATTTGTGGAACAATTTTGTAGGTGAATTGATCTGAAATGGGGCACTAAAGGCTTCTTGTTCAACTTACAAGAACCTCTCCCACTCCAAAGCTTATATATATTCCCCATATATATGCTTAGGGTTGATAATTGCGGAATTAAAAGTGCTTGAAATAGGTGTATGCTTGTGTTTGTCTTTAACTATTAAGTGCTTTAAGTTGATTTGCTTAAATTGATATAAAACATATAACAACAAATAATGAAAATAATAACCAACACACATAACAGCAATATAATTAGGAGTTCACCCAAACCTCTTGGGCTACGTCTCCGTGAGCTCTAGTCAACTCAACTAGGCTCTTTGGGATTATGGCTTAAATTCTTTTACAAGCTCCACGCTCAACTCCATTGGTTTACCACTGAACCTATGGGTTTAGAATACCATCTTATCCCTGGCTATTTGGCTCTCTAGCTCTCGGCTCTTGGCTCTTGGCTCTCGGCTCTGGCTCTGGCTCTGGCTCTCGGCTCTGGCTCTGAGTCTCGGCTCTCAGCTCTGGCTCTAGCTCTCAACTTTGGCTCTGGCTCTCGGCTCTGGCTCTGGATCTAGATCTGGCTTTGGCTATCGCTCTGGCTCTCGGCACTGGCTCTGGCTCTGGCTCTCAGCTCTGGCTCTGGCTCTAGCTCTGGCTCTTGGCTCTCGGGCTTTCTGTGTTATCAGTGGTTCGCTTGACCTCCAAGCGACTCCAAAAACTCCCCTGTCAATTGTGCTCTCTGTGTATTCATAACCATTTAGTTACAGTCCTCTATCATGGAAAACCACGCGTTTTCACAAAAGAATCAATTTCTCATTGAAATGAACCGGCGGGAACCGAAAACCCAACCGTTCGGCCTTCCTCCTATAGAAATCCTGCGTTTGAACATGTAACGCAATACACAAGGAAAACTGCGAAAACACATCATTGAGCATTTAAGCTGGACTTCAACTTATATGCAATCACCCCTATAATCCTCTCGGGTCCGCGCTTTCATCGCATATCGCATATCACGCTACCCAAAAGTCATGGTCCATCTCCCATGCCTTTTTGTGATTTGATCAACTATCACCAATTGCTTTATCACAAGTCACATGTCGCATTGCCCACGGTTAAAACCCGAGCAAAACCTAAATAATGGATTATATAGGAAATACAATGAAAATCCCGACCGTAAGCCTTAGACGAATCTCAAGGGGAATAAACCCATATTTATAACATTGTTGGGTTCGCGCACATCGCAAATCACGTGTCGCTAAGGTCCAATGCTCCCCTTTGTATTATTGCACTCCGATCTACCGATCTCTGATCGCTCTGATCAGCGTCATCGACTATTGACGCATCAACATTTCGGCATATCGGAGTACCACTACTTCCATGGTCCACTGTCCTTAAGCTTCCCCCGATCGCCGATCACCAATCAAATCACGACTGTTGATCTGACTCTCGATATGACGGTTCATGACTTATTGCATCATCGCAATCGCAATCACTCCATGGCTAGTTCCGATAATACATAAAGGCTTTTCGACGATGCAATATTTCAGCGATCGCATGTCGCGATGCCTTAAGACCTGAGGTCCACCCTTTATATAGCCATCTGATATGATTTTTCCATAGAAATCCTTTATTTCTCTTAAGTCCCATTTAATAAGAAAATGCCTCCTTTTCAAAGGATAATGGGCAATTTCTTTTTACAATAACTTCTTCATCTGAAGTCTGTTTTCATCCATTCAAATTGTAGTAGATTCAGAATGAAAAGATCTATGCAATGGGACTATTTCCAAGAGCATCCTTTGACTTTAATTTTCCTCTGTGAGGAATATTTTTAGACTTATAAGTCTAAGTTAGATCCATTTTGGATCACGCTTTCCCACTAAAACTCTTTTGGACTCCAAAAGACTGATATACTGATCTGAACAGTAAATGGGAGTACCTCACTCTCTTCTTTCAGCGTCCATACACTTGCCTTACATAGTGCCTCTATACCAAAGCCTTTGAACACTTTCCTTCCTAGATGTGCTTGTCCTCCTGGGAAGAACTATTTTCCTCCTTGACTTCATGCATAAGTCCTGTTGAGAAGGTTACAAAAGGTAGTTTGAACTTCTCTTCCTTGATCATTGATTCAAGGTGGATCAAACAAATGTGAAGTTACATCTTCTTGACAAAATTTTCATTTGTACCTGTTTGACATACTGTCAACAACAACTGCTAACAACAACAGAATTACAGAAAACAACTGGATAGCCTAAACTCCTGCTTCAACAAAAGAAACATATTTTCACATCCTGTGAATTACCTCCATGTATTATATCTACATTAAAATGATGGACTAGATAACAAGCCCATAAAACATGCCTTTAAAACAATTGACCCTTCAAGTTAAGCATGTAGAAAAAGACCTTTAGGACTCTTTTTCAAAAGATGAAACACTTCATCATTATCTCCACCTTGGAGACCAAATAAACTTTTTCCAAAGTCAATATTACATTCATGTTTACAAAAAAGCAATCAACCCTTCAAGTAATCACACATACATGTTCAAATACAAGCAAATCATCAACATCCCTGTGTTCATGCATACCATGCTTATGCATGCATTTCATCTTTCAACTTTCACTTAAGCACACTATACTTTAGAAGCTAAAATGAATATAATGTTGCAGGAATAAAGTGAGTCTCCTACTCAACTTTTTCCATTCACCTTCTTGGTAAAAACCTGCAACTTGCATCTCATTAACAAAGAAATGCATTCTATTGATTTGATGCATTTTCAAAAGACATGCAACCTTAATTGGATAAGAACTCTAACCATTTCTTACCAATCCATTTCAAAGGTCCTTCCTTTGCCTACACATCAGCATCAACATGTGAATCATCTTGAAACACATCAATCATGGAATATTCCTTTCCATTCCTACCATTTTCTCTTTCCACCTTCTTCAAGTTTCGTGGAAGCATTGTTGGATTCAGAGAAACATTTGCAGCAACATGTCCTTACTTATGGCAGTAAGTGCAACACATGTGCATCCTCTTGACAACATGATTTTCCTTGTCCAATGGGCCTTTGGCTTCTTGCTTCATTTCCTTCCAAAGTTTCCTGCATGTGGTCATTCTCTTCCAACATCTAGAAACATTATGGTTATCCCAACCACAAAAGGAACATGCATTTCTTTTCCAATGCTTATATGGAAATTTACCATGCTTTACATAATCAAAAGGAATATCATTAGAACTAGATTTATACCTTTCTCTTTCACCTTTATTGCCTCGACGAGGAGGTGAATTGAATGAAGAAGTAGCTCCCTTTGGAACACCATTAATCTCTTCAAGGCTTTCAGAGTTTCCACAACTCTCTGGTTTAAAGTGTATGCTGATATACACCTTATTTCTACAAAGTATGGTTCACACTATTGCATTCCCCAAGAATACAATCTTTACACTCTTGAGTTAGAAGACCTGAAATGAAACTCCTTCTTCGAACTGTTTTAATTGTCTTGATGGCAGCTTTGGAACTTTCTCCATAAGATTGTCCATAGCCGAGACCCAAATACTTATACCTTTCCTCAATAATTATTGGCTCAACAATACCTTGTACATATTTTCCCAGGCCTTTTCCTTCATAGCCCATCTTGGACATTAACTTGGAACCTATGCCTTTGGTATGCTTTTCAAAAGAACCAACATAAGCATTCTTAGAAGAAATTGAAGACAAATAGGAATTGCTTACCTCGTCTTCAAGATGATACTTGACCAAGGCTTCCTTGGCAACAAAGAGTTGTGTCTCCAACTCATGCATCCTTTCTAGGTTCATATTTGCAATATGAAGTTGCCTCTCCATTTCCTGCAATTTTTCAGAAATCAACTCCTTCTCTTCCTCCACGGAATTCAACTACTCTTTAAGTATGCTACTCTTCCTTCCATCCTCATACATTTCTCTCACTATATCCATCATGATGAACAAGTCTTGCTTCATGTCTTCATCAAAGAATCTTGTGAAGAAAGAAGATTTTGAGGACTCACTTGTAGAAGTTGTCATTATGCAAATGAACAAAAGAACTTCAAACAAGATTAACAAAGAGATTATTCAAGCAACCTTTTGCAACAAACCTCTTGTGCTTCAAGGATTGCTTTGAGGTCCTTTGGGATAAGAAGAATGCCTTCAACCCTTCTTCCTTTTTTTCCTCTCCTAGACTTAGCTATCAACAACTTTCCCTTCACCTCTGCAGACTCAAACAATAGTCAGTTTACAAACAATCAAACACCTTTCAAGGTAACCAAGCATTCTGATTTGATACCACTTGCTTCATGATGAAACCTGCTCTGGTATAACTTAAGCTTTGATATCACCTTCTTTGAAGGTGGGGGTAATCAACCTGAAGCTCTGATACCACCTGATCTGAAATGGGGCACTAAAGGCTTCTTGTCCAACTTACAAGAACCTCTCCCACTCCAAAGCTTATATATACTCCCAAAATCTATGCTTAGGATTGATAATTGTGGAATCAAAAGTGCTTGAAATAGGTGTATGCTTGTATTTGTCTTTAACTGTTAAGTGCTTTAAGTTGATTTGCTTAAACTGATATAAAACATATAACAACAAATAATGCAAATACTAACCAACACACATAACAACAATATAATTAGGAGTTCACCCAAACCTCTTGGGCTACGTCTCCGTGAGCTCTAGTCAACTCAACTAGGCTCTTTGGGATTATGGCTTAAATTATTTTACAAGCTCCACGCTCAACTCCATTGGTTTACCACTGAACCTATGGGTTTAGAATACCATCTTATCCCTGGCTGTTTGGCTCTCTAGCTCTCGGCTCTCGGCTCTTGGCTCTTGGCTCTTGGATCTCGGCTCTAGCTCTAGCTCTGGCTCTCGGCTCTAGCTCTGGCTCTGGCTATCAGCTCCAGCTCTCGCTCTGGCTCTCAGTTCTCACTCTGGCTCTGGCTCTTACTCTTGGCTCTCAGGCTTTCTGTGTTGTCAATGGTTCACTTGACCTCCAAGTGACTCCAAAAACTCCCCTGTCAATTGTGCTCTCTATGTATTTGTAACCATTTGGTTACAGTCCTCCATCATGGAAAACCATGTGTTTTCACAAAAGAATCAGTTTCTCATTGAAATGAACTGGCGGGCACAAAAAACCCAACCGTTTTGCCTTCCTCCTACAGAAATCCAGCGTTCGAACATGTAACACAATACACAGGAAAAACTGGCAAAAACACATCGTTGTGCATCTAAGCCAGATTTCAAATTATATGCAATCACCCATATAATCCTCTCGGGTCCACGCTTTCATCGCATATCACATATCGCGCTACCCAAAAATCATGGTCCATCTCCCATTCCTTTTTCCAATGCGATCAACTATCGCTGATCGCTTTATCGCAAGTCGCATGTCGCATTGCCCACGGCTAAAACCTGAGCAAAACCCAAATAATGGATTATATAGGAAATACAATGAAAATCTCGACCGTAAGCCTTAGCTGGATCTCAAGGAGAATAAACCCATATTTCTAACATCGTTGGGTCTGTGGACATCACAAATCACGTGTCGCTAAGGTCCAATGCTCCCCTTTGTATTATTACGCTCCAATCTACCTATCTCTAATCGCTCCGATTGGCCTCATCAGCTATCGGTGCATCGGCATTTCAGCATATCGGAGTACCGCTGCTCCCATGGTCCATGGTCCTTAAGCTTCCCCCGATCACCGATCAAATCACAACCATTGATCTGACTCTTGATCTGACAGTTCATGACTTATCACATCATCGCAATCGCAATCGCTCCATGGCCGGTTCCGATAATACATAAAGGCTTTTTGGCAATGCGATATTTCGATGATGGCATGTTGCGATGCCTTAAGACCTGAGGTCCCCCCTTTATATAGCCATCCAATGTGATTTTTCCATAGAAAGCCTTTATTTCTCTTAAGTCCCATTTAATAAGAAAATGCCTCCTTTTCAAAGGACAATGAGCAATTTCGTTTTACAATAACTTCTTCATCTGAAGTCCGTTTTCGTCCATTCAAATTGCAGTAGATTCAGAATGAAAAGATATATGCAATGGGACTATTTCCAAGAGCATCCTTTGACTTTCATTTTCCTCTGTGAGGAATATTTTTAGACTTAGAAGTCTAAGTTAGATCCATTTTAGATCATGAATAGTCTTCACCTCTATATGATGTTGAATGAAATGACACTTTGTGGTTATATGTTTGGTTCGATCATGGAATTTTGGATTCTTGGAAAATTTAAATGCATAATTATTTTCAATCAGAAGAGGAGTAGAGTTCAGTTGTTTGTCCAACAAATATTCAAGAATTTTCTTCATCCACACAAATTCCTTAGTTTATTTTGTTGCTACCACATATTTTTCCTTTGTTGTGGAATCTACTAGAACTAGCTATTTGCATGACCTCCAGGAGAGCTCTTGATCTAAGACT
This sequence comes from Pinus tabuliformis, assembly GCA_031772625.1. Taxonomy (NCBI): domain Eukaryota; kingdom Viridiplantae; phylum Streptophyta; class Pinopsida; order Pinales; family Pinaceae; genus Pinus; species Pinus tabuliformis. The sequence goes on from CM062809.1 coordinate 621,550,210, forward strand.
CATAACACAGTCTGAAGTAGACCCCCCATTTTCCTTATCTGTATCAAAGTATGAATCAAAATATCAAATCAAGTTGAATCCATCCACTTATGAATATTTGAGTTCAAATTCTTGAGTTACTTTCAAGTATTTTAGAATTATTTTTGCAACACAACAATGTCTCTCACAATGCTTTTGCATAAACTTGAAAAGGATTCCAACAAAAAATGAAATCTATAGTCTGGTAGTGGTGAGGTAGATAAGACTTCCCACAAGTTATCTATACTTAGTTGCATACTCAAATTCATTTCCACTTTATGTGTGAGCTTTGTATTTTGTTCCAATAGAGTGGACAAATGATTGCATTCAACCATTCAAAACTTGTTCAACAATTTGCCAATGTATTTATTTTGAGATAGGAATATATATCTTGAATGTTGGGTCACTTCAATGCACAAATTGTAATCAAGGTGTCCCAAATATGTTACCCCAAATTCTTTATGGATGCAATATAATTTTCATTGTTCCCTATTTTCAATAGATCATCTACATATACAAGAAGATTCAAAACATTTCTGCCAATTTTCTTGACAAATAAATTTGTATCATCAAGATTAAAGTGTTTGAAATTTAATCTCAGAAGATGCTTAGTCAATTTTTCATACCAAGCTCACAATTCTTGTTTAGGTCATACAAGGATTTGATGAGTTTGCATAAAAAAAATTTGTCCCTTCACAACAAAACCTTCTGGTTGAGACATACAAACATTTTCTTTTAGGTCTCCATTCAAAAAATAATTTTCTTTTAGATCTCCACTTTGAGCAACCAAAAGAGAGTTTGGATGGTGGCCCATTTTGTTGTGTGGGAAAATATCTCATCAAATGACCCCTTCTTTCCATGCAAATCCTTTTGTCATTATCCTTTCTTTGTGCTTGTCAAGTGAGCGATCTGATTTATAATTTTTCTTAAAGATCCACTTGCAAATAATTAGTTTGGTTCAAAATGGAGGGTCCACCAACTTCCTTGTTACATTCTTGATGAGAGCATCATACTCTTTTTGCATTGACTCTTTTCATTCATCACGAGAATCAACTTCTTTAAAGGAACTTAGTTCAAAATTAGTAGACAAATTTAATTCACAATCATAAGAAACACGGATATAATTAATTGAATCAAAATCATCTACGTCACCTCAATTATGTCTAGTGGAAATTCTAGTTCCTGTCTTTCCAACCTTATACGGATGAACACTTTCAAGTGTTTGAATGAGCCATTTTGGAAGACCTTTCTAAGATGTTATTGGATGATACATTGCTTGAGATAGGATTGCATCAATACTTAACCTTCCAATCCTCTTAATCACATAACTCAAAGTGTCTTCCTAATTTGAAGAAGTGGTTGGAACTTTATGAGGAGGAGAGAGTTCTTCATAAGGAGATTCCATAGATTAATCTAGGATAGGGACCTCCCCTTCAAAATGTGGAATCTCATTATAAATTTAATGAAAAGACTTTGCATGACTGAATAAAGCCAAATAATCAAGTTGTCACTCAATAGTGTTGCGATTCTTGGAAGATTCAAGAAAAATCACATCTGTTAGCATCCTATACCAATAGGGTTTCATATTTCATGATTGACAGTGGAAATGCTAAAAATGATCATCTTTGATGAAACAAAGGTTCCATTTTTGGTGAACAAAGCAAAAAGTTAAAAAATGTAAAGAGGGTATGCCTTAAAAGAATAATCAAAAGGCAAGAAAATGAAATGGTCAAAAGAAAAAAAAACTGAAATGAACCCCAAAGAAAGACCAGGAAAGTGGCCAATCAAAATGCCACTACTATCTTGAGGTATGGCTCAACAGTTCAAGCTGGGCCATGCCATGTTTTGAATTGCTTGTTGTAGAGTAGGTAATGAGTACCTGTTCAAACAATTTAAGCTTGACAGATGATTAGCTGGATAGAGAAAGAAAGGAGCCCACTAGCTTAATCTGGGCCCTTGGAAGATATAAGGGTAGATTTAGATAGGAGGGCAGCAAAAAGAAAAGAGCATATGAGGGTCTGCAAGTCTAAATGCACCCTCCCTGAAGTAACAAAAAATGATAGGTTCTAAGTTGGGTAGGTAGCCAGAAGTTGCAGAATCCTGATCCTATTCAGTTTTGGCCTTGATCAAGAAGGCATATGTTAGCAGTTGCAAAGGTATCTATGCAGCTTTTTGAAGGCAAAATATAGAAGCATGTCTAACTCCCCCTGTTTTCCCCAAACACTCTCTTTCTAACATCCCATGGAGGACTTCAGGAATTTCCTAAACAATCCTCCTTGTATTTCTTCTTGGAAATTTCATGACAAGTTTTCACTTTCTTCTCCGAAAGAAGCCACATTTCTTGTGTAAAATCATTCCCCGTCAACTCCTAAAAATCTAAGTTTAAATCACTAAACTTAGTTCTCTATTCCTCACTTCCAATCTCTCATATCCCCAATTCACATTAACTTCTAACCCTATTATTTAACTCCCTATGTTCCCTTTTTTTTTCCTACTACTATATAACTATTGTGAAAAAAGCCCACAAAATATGTAAATACCCCCCCTTTGGCATTATAGCCATATTTTCAAAGTTTGAAGAATCATACAGAATCAAAGGTTTTGTTGTATTTGGTTCATTTAAGGTCAGGGATTAAATTAACATTTGGTTAGTTTAATAACCTATTCCTACCCTTATCCCCTATACAAACCCATCACAGTGCATTACCCGCGCCATTTGTATAAAACTCTGTTAAAAACCCACTTTTTCCGTTTTTCCAAAGTTTGTGTTTCGGCGCGCTCACCACAAAAAACAAAAAGAAATATTATTAAATCCCCACCGGGACCCGCCGTATCCACCCATCACCTCCGCAGCCCGTCGACCGTCGGATCTGGGCCCTCCCATCCGACGGCCCACATCAATATCGGACCACCCCCGATGCCTGAACATTAGCACCCGATATCTGTCAGAGGGTGACGTCAGGGCTCGGACGCGTGTCGCTCATGGGTTGTGTCGGGCGGCCTCCTGCCAAAACCACACCCGTACCAAAAGCGGTCCGATATTACCGCTTACCGCCCTCCTATTTCCGCCCTACATCACTCCTACGTCACCTCACGTCATTAACGCCTCAGCATCACATCACCGCCCCATCCGCCATTGCTCCAAGCTGTCCGCCATGTCACCTGTCCACGTAGAGCCGCTCATTGGCCGCCACGTCATCACTCCGTACCCGACCCCACCTATGACGTCATGCTGACGTCATCCAACAAAAAGCGCCAAAGGCCAAATTTTCCCTATTTTGCCCAAAAAACTCGTTTTTTCGCGTTATTTCCAAAAGTACTCACTGTACTCCTGCATGAGCAATTACGTTGTTTGCCCGCCAACCTTGAAGACTGCTCCCTTGCTGCTGGCACCTTGAATTCACCTGTACATCAACACCATTGTCCGAGTGCACCCAGGTATTTATCAGTTCCTCTCTCCGCGCCTTGGTTTTTGCATAATTCCCTGAAACAAGCAGGAAAAGAGAGAAAGCACAGTAATTACCAGGAATCCTCACTGACCAGTATTTCATTTCCCACTGTAAGCCCATATTTACCTACAGAGATCCCACATTGTGCCCAATTTCCACAAATTCACAGCTTGTTTGGGCAATCGCAAATCTAGACCACAGCTAGACAAATCCACCGAGAAAGCAACTCTCAAATCCCAGCATTTGCTCATTGAACCTCTCCCAGGAGCATTTCAACTCAGTTTTACCCCAACTTACCTTGTTCTCTCTGCAAATTGCTTCCCTTGTTGAAAATTCAATGCTCTATACTGTTGTACCCAGAAAATCAAGTTCAACACAGCTTCAAATATCAATTAACCATGGAGACCCCTGTGGCATTAAACATTGCCCCATTAAATGCCCCACATAAGGACCTGGAATGGCTAGCCCTGGCAGACAGAGATTATCAAATGAGAGACACTATAGAGTTGTGTAACAAATACCACATAGAAGCAGTTTGTGAGTTAAGAAAGAAACACAGAGATGGTACAGACCTCCTGGGAATCTAGAAATCCCATTTGCCAATCTACTATCTCCCTCAGGTCAATGAGTTTCCTGACTTGATCCACCAATGCTCCACAAACTATGACCCTAATCAAAGAGCTGTTCTGAGTCCTTCAGGCTCTGTCTTGTTCCATATTAGTCCTGAAGCCATAAATCAAATGCTGCAGTTTCAGCCTACAAAGCCACTGGTCCCTCTTTCCATGCAACTTTTACTAGAACAAGGTGCCAAGCTCTCCAACTCACAAATTACAAGAATTGGCCAACTGTTTATGCTTCCAGAGTTTCAACCTAAGCAGCCTCCCCCTTATCTGCATGTCTGGTTTAATGACATAGGCAGACTGCTAGTAGACATGATATCCTCCATCCTGGGGTTCAAAACCGGTGAGTTTGTAGATGAGACAACATTGGTACTGCTATCTATTTTTACCCCAGGACAGCCCCCTGCTGTCCAGTATGACTATGCTTCATTTATAGCCAACAAAATGCATGAACAGTTCATGAACTTAGATAGAGAGAGGGTTTTCAAGTACACCTCCTATATATATCATCTGATATTGTACAATCAACCTGATGCCTTTCCTCTTTTCCTCAAGAAATTAGATCCAAAGGGAAACATAAGGTCTGTAATGTTCTGGACATCAGTCTGCCATCATATTCATTACTCACCATATACATACTGTGATTTTATTGACCTCTTCATTCACCCATCCTTATCACTGCTGCAAAGTTCACCTCCTCCTAGACTCACTGACGATATGCAGAAAATTCTCCAGCTCTCTAAGAACTATAGCATTGGAGATTGGTACTTTTACCAAGACCATACAGTGATCAGAGTATATGGTTGTGAGTTAGCTCCATATAGGCTACCAAAGTATGTTCCCATGAGACTCTTTGCACTAGAATAATTCAGGCAGTTCGGCAATGCAGATATGATTCACTTCCATAGCAGAAACAAGAAGGCACAGCTAAAAATTAAGCATCAATTGGGTCCTTTTATCTTTAATAAGAGGGAAGAAGCCTGGGAAGAGGCAGACCAAATGCTAAAGGGCCTCCTCCTCAAGACCAGTTTCTATTGGGCACCCCATGACCCTAACCATTTCATATGCCTTAGAAGAATCAAATATAGGCTTTCCACTTATGATCATTTTAGCATTCCGGAAATTGAAAAATATGCCAACCAACTAGAGTGGAGACAAGGCACCTTAGTGGAAGATTATTCTGAGGAAGAAATAGCAGAGAAGGACATTAAAACTTTAGAAAAACCAGTTGACTTGGAATATTTTGGACAGGTTTGGTCTTCTGGCACTTAGCATCTTGGAGAAGTTGCCTCTTCATCCACCGTTCCCAAGCAGCCTGCCAAAACAACTCACCAAACAGTAGACATGGCTAAAGGCAAAGCAGTGCATCAAGATGAGTTACCTCCAAGAATGGAACAACAAGCAGAGCAGCAGGAAGGTATAGCCAAGGAACCTGCCTCCACAGAGCAGCAGACACAAGAGCAAATCCCTCCAAGACAGGAGGCAACAGTTGAATCCTCGGTTCTACAAACACCTGCCAATGAAGAAAGAACAAGGAAAAGGGACAGACAAGAGGACACTCCTCTTACAACTTCAACGGATCAGCAAGGGGAAAAAAGGCAGAGGTTAAACCCATTTTCAGAGGAGGAATTACCAGAGAGGCCAATTGACAATATGCCCCCTCCTAGCATTGAAACATCGACCAGTTCCTTACAGCAAGGACAGGACATGCCATAGGGGACAGAGGTGAGCTCTTCAAGGCAGAAATCTAAGGAGGACTCTAGCATCAAGCAACAGTTCATAGATATCAAGAAAAGGAATGAGCCCCTCAAACACCAAATCTACAACCATCTCCTGAAAATGGCGCCAACTAATCAGCAGAGATTAATGTCTGCTTATGACATTCAGGAACAAAAAATGACTCTTAGTCATTTCAGGCCTACCATGCAGCAACCCCAAATAGCTGCCGATTATATCAGGACTAATTTGGAAATTTTTGCCAAAGACATCCACCCCTTGGATCAGATTGAGCTACACAGGCAAACCGGGGAAATGATATATTCCACATTAGCTGATAAGACCCTACTGGCACACCAATTAAAAAATTCTCTGCACAACACTGCTGCTCAACTGGAATTGGAGAAGGCATCATCCCAAGCCAAGGACAATAGAATCAAGTCCTTGGAAGAGATCATTATAGAGTTGGGTCATGATCCAAAGAACCCTAAGGGTGTGCAGGCACTGTTGAAGAAAAGAGATGAAGATATAGCAGTTATGAGAAAGCATATCAAGCTGCCAGCTAGCCTTCACCCTCAAACTGGAGAGGTGTCAGAGCAGAAGAAGGATCAGGATGTAGTTGCTCTACTCCTGAGTTTATACAAAAGATTGATGGAAACAGAGAGTGCACTAGAGGTAGCACTAAAATCAAGACAAGGCGAGGCACCAATGCAGCCAGCACAGATATCTGCATCCACTGAAGGTGTGCCACTTTCTACTACTACAGCAGCTCCTCCCACAGGACAAACATCAGAGGCCAGTCCTTCAACATCAGCTCCAGCAACAACACCAGATCAGGGACCCAGCCTAATCATGCAGAACATGATGAAGGAGCTGGAAGCTTTAGAAGCACAGATGGCTGAACTACAGGATACCAAAGATAAACTGGCTGCCATTGAAGAAAAGTATGATAAATCAAAGCAAAGTGTAGCTGAAAAAACAAGAGAGGTAAGGGCTGTTGAGAAGAAAATAAAGGAACTAGAGAAAGAGCTCTCTCTTGATAAAGTTGTAGTTGAAATTAGGAAGATCCTGTGGCCCAATATTGGTCAATCAATAACAGACCAGTGGCAATACATTGAAACTATCCATGAGCATATTGATCTCATAGACCGGGCCCAAAAAGAAAGTTAAAGAGCAAGGGCATCTCTAGGCAATATGCCTGAAATAGCCAACATGATGATCAATGTCCTAAACAACCGCACTGGCCCTCAGCTGGCAGCAATGGGTATCACTAACAGAACTGATACCATTTTACTGGTAAAGAGAGTACTCACTTTGAGAAATCATGTACAAACATTGGATAGAAGATGTCAAGAAATGCAGACAGAGGTGAACAAATTCATTGAGAAAATTACAGCATTACATAACAGAGGCCTTCCCAGCCTAGTAACCAGTGCAGGAAGGTTACTGTCTCATGAAAACTATGCCAAGAGAGTCAATACATATGCTACAAATCAGATCACTGCAGCAACAAGTGTCCCAGAGGAAACAGGGCCTCCATCTGGGCAGAGTCTCTATGACAAACTAGAGAATTTGTTTTTTATTGTGAATGAGATCAGACATCTTTTTGAAGTGCCTCCAAACTACTACAAATATACTGAGGCAGATGAAACCTTAGGCATAATCCTAAGACACCAATTTCCTACTCAGGAATGGTGGACGGGCATGATACAAACACTGCTATGAAGAAACAGGTTGTTCACCATATTTTTGTATTTTTATCACAAATCAGCATTTTCAGAAAATTAATATATTTGCTCTGACTGGGAAAGCAATTGAAAGGGTCAACTCAGCAATCAAGTTTGACCACCAAAGCAGATACCTACAGATGCAGATGACGGGGCTGAGATAGCAAATGCCTCATCGTTAAAATATTTTGTAAAATGATTGTATATATATCCCCAAGCATAATCTTATTGGGGTTGTTGATTTTTCTTCTGGAGAAGCTATGCTGTAATTTCAGATTTTTAATAAAGGAAGCTAATGGAATTTCTGAAATTCTGAGTTGTTTGAGGTGTTGTGGTGTGCTTGCTTGCTGCTATAGGATTCCTATGCTATTTCATGTCACAATAAGTTTTCTAAACCATCTTTTATGTATTCCACTCTTTCATAAATCCCTTATACTGTATGTTTCAGGTGTTCAACAGTAGAGAAAAAGAATAGTTCAGGATTTGTTCATTGAACACCCTAAACTCAATCTATGCTGTTATGAATGTTCTCTTCAGAATTAGTGATGACTATGTAATTCTTAATTGCTCACTTTCATACTAAATCTTTCATAGTAAATACTTTTCAGGAATTCTAATCTGCTCCTGAGTGGTATTTCCTTTCTCCACATCTCCAGCTTAGTGAAAGATTCTTAGTTGCCTCTCACTGGCTGGAAATAGTTCATATTCCACAATTTGAAGTTTGTTTCATAAGTATCTACATGGACCTGCAGTCTCATCACTCTTACTCAATACCTCAAACAACACATAATCATAGACTCCATTGCCCAATGGACTGAACCTCCTGAAGGTTACATCTCGGCTGATAGAAGACATCATTCAACCAAAACTTTAAACAAAATTCAGTACATCATAACTAGCCTAAACATTATCCAAACAAAGCTAAATCCAAAATAGAGAGCCCTCTCTGATTGCAGGTAGGCTAGGACCTGTGATCCAAATATTGGTCTGTGGTTACCTCGGCCGTATTCCCTTAGGAGTCAAAGGGAACAACTTGAGTGATAACATAACTGGCGACTCCACTGGGGACGAACTAATGTTGCAACTATGGTCTGCTCTAGATAGTGGTTCCAAAATTTAAGCATTCCCTTGACCATTCTAAAAATATTCCCAAAATTACCAAAAACAAGTTCAGAAGCTGGCTCCTAAAAAGAGAACTAGGCATACCAGGTCAAATCCTGACCCAAATCCTCCACCTGTTTTCGACAACCCTAATTTGATTCCCAGGACTCTCAGGAACCAAAAGGAACCAGAAGAATCTGCTGAGTCTAGCCCTGAGGCAGTTCAGCAAAGTTATATCCCAACCCCTGCTAAACCATCAGTTCACCTTCATATAACCCATTCTTCCCCCTCTTCCTCATCCACTTCCCAAAACATACTGTCTACACCCCCACCCAATACACAAACTGCTATTGCTGTCCCTGTTGTTACATTTGTTCCCCTTCTACCCGTTGTCCCACTTATCCCTCCAAATATGGCTAATTGTTATGCTCCCCTTCAGCTACCTGGTAATCTGGGGGCTATGCCTCAGGACTACCAAAGTAAGATCACTTATTTTGATGGAACCAGTACATACACTACCTTACAGCATACCAAGAAAATGCAAGATTACTTTGAAAATTATGAGATAGATGATGATGATGTGAGAATGAAAATTTTTGTACAAAGTCTAACAGGTGAAGTAAGAACTTGGTTTAGAGAACTTGCTGCAAATTCTATACCTGATTCAGGTGCTCTTTATCAGTCCTTCCTGAACAGATGGGAAAAGAAAAAGGATCCTCTACACATTTTGTCTGAATATGACACCATAAGGAGAGGCCCACAAGAAACTGTCTTGGACTATTGCACTAGATTCAACGCTATCTATAATGCCATTCCTCAAAATCTTAGACCTCCACCTGATCTTTCCTTAATCAAATTTCTGGATGGGTTTGATGCTGATATGGCATATCAATTAAGAGAAAGAGCCCCTGCAACCCTGGCAGACATGCAAAACATAGCTGTAAGTGTAGAGGAAAATCTGATTGCTAAGAGAAACTGGGCAAGAACAGAAAGAAGAACCACTTTCAAAGAAGAACCATCATCATTTGAGCAAAAGCTAGATGCAATCATCAAAGGTATGGATAGACTTGGGGACAGGGTGGAAACCATAGAAAGAAAATCATCATGGGAAGGTCAAACAAGCAATATTAGAAACCCAAACTTTAGAAAGAATCAAAATCCTAATGTTGGAAGGACTGATCCTGACCAGCATGTCAGACCTCCTTTCCAAGAAAATTATGTTGAGGCTTCAACATCTAATGAACCTAATGAGGACCCTCACATCAACCTAATGGGTTTGGATAGTGAACATCAAGTCTTCTTAACACAAGAAGATCAAGAGGTTTATAATGACAATCAATTTCACACTAAATAAGGAGAATCATTTGATTTCAGAGAAGGTTATGATGCAGTTGTTTATGAGGTACACAAGCAGTATAAACTAAGGACCAGAACGATAGATGTACCTGAACCTCTTAAACCAAAGGACAATAAGCAGCTAAAGAAGACCAATGACAAGACTGCTCTTGCACAATCAGCTGGCAATTCAAACCCAAACACCTCAGAAGTCACTGTGGGGGATATTTTAGAACAACAGACATCTAAAAACCAGCCAGTCCCACTCCTTCCAGCAAAAGTAAAGTCAGATAAAACCCCTGGAAACAAACATGGTATAAATTTTACTCAAAACCATACCAACCATGAACAAAAGATCATTGATAACCCAGCTGAAAAAGAAAAACCTGCTGCACTTAATGCCAAAATACAAATTGAAAAGCCCTTTAACTTGGAGACAGAAATAAGTAAGCTCAAGATATCAGTTCCTCTTTCGAAATTAGCCAAACATGAAGTATACAGACAACAGATGAACAAGTCACTCCAAGTATCAGACAATAAAGATGTTGTCAATGTCCTAGATGACCAACCGGAGTTGTTGTTCGGCCCTGAGGTTAATGGAAAAACAAAAAATGGAGGGGTTCCACCCTTTTATGTCAGCTTAAACATTCATGATAAGGTTCTACACAACGCAATGTTTTATTTTGGGGCCTCACACAACTTAATGCCCAAATCCGTAATGGAAAAACTTGACTTAGACATCACAAGACCCTATAAAGATCTATTCTCATTTGATTCAAGCCAAGTTAGGTGCTTAGGATTGATTAAAGATTTATGTGTCTCCCTAGTCCAATACCCAACAAAAACAATCTTGACGGATGTAGTGGTAGCTGACATACCTCCTAAGTATGGTATGCTCTTGTCCAGATCCTGGGGGATCAAACTCCAAGGATCTTTGCAATTAGATATGTCCTATGCAACCATTTCAGTCTTTGGGCAGCCAAAGAGATTATACCATGAAACATTGATGAAATATGTGGTAAGCAGTCAAGAGAAACCCCAAAACTTCCCAATCTATTCAATACACTCTGACATGGATTCATTTATTCTCTACAATGCTGGCATCTGCAGCAGGGCTTATTCTGAACTATTAATAGCAGGAGAAGCAAAGAAACTAAATGAACAATGTGCCCCTCAAGACCAAAGCACTTTAGGCATAACTGACATAAAGAAGCAACATGATGTATTAAGTGGTTTGCAAGAAACCAACCTTCCCATGATCCAATTCTCTAAAGACCTCAATTCAAAACATGATCATGAAACCTTATGGTATTTAGAATTTGATGGTTCTGTAAACAAGTTAGGTGCTGGGGCAGGAGTCTGGATCCATAATATGCACAATGACTAGGCTGAGGGTCATGCATACAGGTTAAACTTCCGATGTACAAAAAATATGGCTGAGTATTAGGCCCTTTTGTTAGGTCTCAAACTCATAAAAAATTTGGGTGCAACCAGAGTTTCAATCCTAGGAGATTCAGATCTGATCATACAACAAATAAAAGGAAACTTTACCAAAAATGATCTAAGTTTGAGAGCATATAAGGCAGCAACGATTCAGGTACTTGAGACCTTCTCACAATTACAGTTGACTAAAATTTCCAGAGAACTCAATCTACATGCTCACAGCTTGGCAACCTTTGCCAGCACTTGTAAGCTGCCTTTCAAACCCACTCATACTTTTACTGCTGAAATCAAACACAGGCCTACAGTTCCAGACAACATCAAAAACTGGCAAGTCTTTGAGAGTGACACTCAGAGAAACAATTTCCTCACTCTAAAAGAGGAATTCTCTGGCATTAACATTGACTCAATTACTGGAGATGATCAACAACAAGCACACACTCTCACACAGAACATATCAGCTGAGACAACTAATAGAATTTTGCATCCTACCACCTTTAACAGTGAAACCATACAAAAGTTGAGTCAAATAGATGAAGATCAACTGGCTGAAACAGAAGCAGAGGTAATTGAGCTAAAAGATAATTTTTTGCCCAAAGGTTTAACCCCTTTGGAGGACTTGTTTGATTCAAATGATATCTCAAGAAAACCAAAAATGCAACCACTAAACGCTGAAATTGAAGATTGTAACATTGGAACTACAGAAAATCCCAAAATGATAAAGCTATCCAAAGCATTACCACCTGAGCAGAAACTGAAATACATTGAGTTGTTCAAAGAGTTCCAAGATGTCTTTGCCTGGAGCTATGAGGACCTCAAATCTTATGATACCTCAGTCATCCAGCACACTATACCTTTAAAAGAAAACCAAAAGCCTTTTAAACAAAAACTCAGAAGAGTGAACCCGGTGCTCCTTCCTCTCATTGAAAAAGAGGTGAAACGTATGTATCAAGCAGGAATCATTGCTCCAATCAGATTCTCAGAATGGATTTCAAACCTAGTGCCTACTAGGAAAAAGACAGGAGAAATCAGACTGTGTGTTGACCTAAGAAATTTAAACAAAGTATCTCTCAAAGACCACTACCCCTTACCAAAAATGGATCATATCCTGCAAAGGGTAGTGGGAGCCTCTAGGATCTCATTATTAGATGGTTTCTGAGGATTCAATCAGATTCTAGTACACCCAGATGACCAAGACAAAACTGCCTTCACAACACCTTGGGGAACTTTCAAATATGTCAAAATGCCTTTCGGGCTTAAAAATGCAGGGGCTACCTTCCAAAGAGCAATGGATATAGCCTTCGCTAAGGAAATTCATGATTTTCTAGTGGTCTACCTGGATGATCTTACTGCCTTTTCAAAATCAGACCAAGAACACTTGAGGCAGGTTTTCACAATTTGTAGAAAATATGGCATATCTTTAAACCTAAAGAAATCACTGTTTGGGCTAGAGGAAGGTAAACTCCTAGGACATATAATCTCAAAATATGGTATTAGGATTGATCCAAACAGAATTCAAGCTATCCTACAAGTACCACATCCAAGAAACATCAAAGAACTACAAAGTTTCCTAGGAAAAATCAACTTCTTGAGAAGGTTCATTCCTAATTTGGCTGAGCTCACAAGACTGTTAAACAACATGCTGAAAAAGGACTCCAAGGTCAAATGGACCATGTAAGCTAGGCAAGCCTTTGAGGATATTAAAAGAGCATTGACAAATACACCAGTCCTAACAAGCCCTAGGTTTGACAGAGATTTTATCATTTTTTCTTTTTCTTCTGAGCATACAATTGCTATTGTTCTGCTACAGAAAGATGACCAAGGCTGTGAAAAACCTATTGCCTTTTTTAGCAGAGCTCTTAGGGATGCCCCCATGAAATATCAGATCATGGAAATCAAGCCTACCAAACTGATAAAAGGACAGGGCCTAGCCAAGTTGATGGCTGAAACCAATTTCCAAGCCCTTGACATTAATGAACTGGACAATGAACAAGAGATGGCGACTCCACAGATCAACCAAGCCTTTATGCAATCCCCCTGGTATACTGATATATGTTTTGTATTGTTAAACCTGCAAGCTCCTCCAGGGTTGTCCAGAACTAAGAAAAGGTTCTTGAAAATGAAAGCATAAAAATTTTGTATTATTGACAGTGATTTGTTTTGGAGAAATCATGAAGGGATCTTACTTAATTGCTTAACATTGGATGAAACTGACAATGTCCTCAAAGAATTCCATGCAGGTGACTGTGGAGGACACTTATACTGGAAATATACAGCTGATAAAATCCTAAGGGCTGGTTCTTATTGGCCCTCCTTGTTTACTGATGTAAGAAAATTTGTAATGTCTTGTCACAAATGTCAAATCTTTGAAGGAAAGAGAAAGTTGTTGCCTTTACCACTCAAACCTGTTTCAACTGAGAGCCCATTCCAGCAATGGGGTTTGGATTTTATTGGTGAAATTCAACCCCCATCCTCTGGCCAACATAGGTGGATTCTGACTGCTACAGACTATTTCACCAAATGGATAGAAGCTGTCCCCTGTAGACAGGCCAATGACTCCATTATCATACAATTTCTAGAGACCAACATCTTGTCCAGGTTTGGCTGTCCAGACAAAATTATCACAGACAATGTTGCCGCTTTCAAGTCCAAAAAAATGATCAACTTTTGCCACAAATATCATATGACCTTAGGTCATTCCACAGCTTATTATCCTCAAGGCAATGGCCTAGCTGAGTCTTCCAATAAAAGCCTAATCAACATCATCAAAAAAGTTTTGGAGGAAAACAAAAAGAATTGGCATAAGAAGTTAGTGAATGCTCTATGGGCAGATAGGCTAACTACCAAGAGATCCATTGGTACAAGTCCTTATGAACTAGTTTATGGAATGGAAGCAAGGTTTCCTTCATCTCTAGGTGTTCCTGTAATCAAGTTGCTGCAAGAAATACAAGCTGAGCCCAATGACATTCAGAGAAGGATCAATCAGACAATTCACCTACAGCAAACAAGGGAGGAAGTCTATGAAAGAACCCAAGTACTGCAAGAAAAGCTCAAAAGAATATTTGACAAAAGAACCAAAGCTGAAGACTTCTCTATAGGAAACAAAGTGCTGAGATGGGATTCCAGGAGGGAGGACAAAGGAAAACATGGGAAATTTGACTTCTTATGGAAAGGACCTTATGAAATTTATGTTGTACAAGGTAATAACACTTATTTTCTGAAGAGCTTGGATGGCTCAAACACTGAGGAAGGCCCAGTCAATGGGAGGATGCTTAAGCATTACTTTGATCCCCTCTGATCAAGCACTGCTCAAATGTATATTGTACATAAATTTCTATTTTCAGTATGTTTATTTTCAGCGGGTAGATAGAGGTCCAAATGAAGCAGATTTTGAGAAAAAACTAAGGTGCTGCACTATTTTGATGAATACTATTCACCTTGGAATGGGAAAATAAGAGAAGGTACTTGCAAACTGTCTGGGAGATGAGAACCAATCAGAGAAGCAAGGCAAAAACAGGGTTGTAATTTCACAGCAGATCAGTTTAAGGAGTATTGCATGCAAGTTTTATGGATCCAGATGTTCAGTCTTCAACAAAAGGAAAGGTTAAACTGCAGAAGGGTGAAAGAAAGAAGGCGATCTGACCTGATGATCTTGACTTTTCATTTGGAAAAGTCATCCCCAAGTGGAGCCACTATTAGCCTCCTATACCAATAGGGTTTCATATTTCATGATTGACAGTGGAAATGCTAAAAATGATCATCTTTGATGAAACAAGGGTTCCATTTTTGGTGAACAAAGCAAAAAAGTTAAAAAATGTAAAGAGGGCATGCCTTAAAAGAATAATCAAAAGGAAAGAAAATGAAATGGTCAAAAGAAAAAAGAACTGAAATGAACCCCAAAGAAAGACCAGGAAAGTGGCCAATCAAAATGCCACTACTATCTTGAGGTATGGCTCAATAGTTCAAGCTGGGCCATGCCATGTTTTGAATTGCTTGTTGTAGAGTAGGTAATGAGTACCTGTTCAAACAGTTTAAGCTTGACAGATGATTAGCTGGATAGAGAAAGAAAGGAGCCCACTAGCTTAATCTGGGCCCTTGGAAGATATAAGGGTAGATTTAGATAGTAGGGCAGCAAAAAGAAAAGAGCATATGAGGGTCTGCATGTCTAAATGCACAATCCCCTAAGGAAAAAAAAATACTAGGTTCTAAGTTGGGTAGGTAGCCAGGAGTTGCAGAATCCTGATCCTATTCAGTTTTGGCCTTGATCAAGAAGGCATATGTTAGCAGTTGCAAAGGTATCTATGCAGCTTTTTGAAGGCAAAATATAGAAGCATGTCTAACTCCCCCTCTTTTCCCCAAACACTCTCTTTCTAACATCCCATGGAGGACTTCAGGACTTTCCTAAACAATCCTCCTTGTATTTCTTCTTGGAAATTTCATGACAAGTTTTCACTTTCTTCTCCGAAAGAAGCCACATTTCTTGTGTAAAATCATTCCCCATCAACTCCTAAAAATCTAAGTTTAAATCACTAAACTTAGTTCTCTATTCCTCACTTCCAATCTCTCATATCCCCAATTCACATTAACTTCTAACCCTATTATTTAACTCCCTATGTTCCCTTTTTTTTTCCTACTACTATATCACTATTGTGAAAAAAGCCCACAAAATATGTAAATACCCCCCCTTTGGCATTATAGCCATATTTTCAAAGTTTGAAGAATCATACAGAATCAAAGGTTTTGTTGTATCTGTTTCATTTAAGGTCATGGATTAAATTAACATTTGGTTAGTTTAATAACCTATTCCTACCCTTATCCCCTATACAAACCCATCACAGTGCATTACCGGCGCCATTTGTATAAAACTTTGTTAAAAACCCACTTTTTCCGCTTTTCCAAAGTTTGTGTTTCGGCGCACTCACCACAAAAAACAAAAAGAAATATTATTAAATCCCCGCTGGGACCCACCGTATCCACCCATCACCTCCGCAGCAAGGATAATTTTAGGGGCGAATGTTCGCCCTTTGGCGAAATTAAGGGGTTTTAAATTTTTAGTGGGCGAATATTTTGTATCATAGTACATTTTTACAAATCACCTCAAATAGCCCACCTTATTTTAAGGGAGAGGGTAAAAAAGGTAAATTTAGCCCTTGAAATTAGGACTTACAACCTTCCATTCGCCCATTTTCAAGAATAGGTTTTATTTAAGTGAATCCATTCGCCCATTTTCAAGAAGAGGTTTTATTTAAGTGAATCCTATGGGCCAAATACCATATTTATAAAAGAGGTATGGTAAATTAATAAAAATATAAATAAATGAGAGGTATGGTAAATAAATAAAACATTTTTTATATTTACTCCATAAGTCACCTTATATAGATGTAAGGGTGTAAACAAATAAAAATATAAGTAAAGTGGAGGTATGGTAAATAAATAAAACGTTTTTTATATTTACTCCATAAGTCACCTTATATACATGTAAGGGTGTAAACAAATAAAAATATAAGTAAAGTGGAGGTATGGTAAATAAATTAAACGTCTTTTTATACTTACTCAAAAGGTATGGTAAATAAATAAAAATATAAATAAACTAGACATATCGTAAATATATAAAACTTCTTTTTATATTTAGTCCATAACCCTCGTTCTATTTATGAAGGCTCAAGAAAGAGGTTTTATTTAAGTGAATCCTATGGGCCAAATACCATATTTGTAAAAGAGGTATGGTAAATTAATAAAATTATAAATAAATGATAGGTATGGTAAACAAATAAAACATTTTTTTATATTTACTCCATAAGTCACCTTATATTTACGAACACCAAAAAAATGGGTTATATTTAGGTGAAACCTATGGCCAAAATACTATGGGACAAATACCATGGACTAGATTGTTATTAATACCATGCAAAAAACCATTATTAACCCTAATATTAGAATTAATAAAAACAAAAATGGCACATGGTATTGACCCATGGTATTCACCAAAATGGCACATGGTATTGACCCATGGTATTCACCTAGAATGTAGCCTATTTAAATGGGGGAATTAAACCAGCATGTAGCCTATGCTAAGATTCACTAGGACTTTACAAAGTTTTATTATTTAGTGAAAGACTCGCCAAGATCATACAAGATTTTATAATTGAGTAAAATATTCGCCATGCCTGGTGAGAGATTCGCCAAAAAATTATATATACATATTATATTATTGATAAAATCGCCTTCCATTTTTCCTATATACCATGGAGATTTGCCCATTTATTATATTTATAAATTTAGGGGGGGTTCTTAAAATTTTCCCTGCTCCGCAGCCCATCGACCGTCGGATCTGGGCCCTCCCATATGACAGCCCACATCAATATCGGACCACCCCCGATGCCTGAACATTAGCGCCCGATATCTGTCAGAGGGTGACGTCAGGGCTCGGACGCGTGTCGCTCCTAGGTTGTGTTGGGCGGCCTCCTGCCAAAACCACACCTGTACCATAAGCGGTCTGATATTATCGCTTACCGCCCTCCTATTTCTGCCCTACCTCACTCCTACGTCACCTCACGTCATTACCGCCTCAGCATCACATCACCGCCCCATCCGCCATTGCTCCAAGCTGTCCACCATGTCACCTGTCCACGTAGAGCCGCTCACTGGCCGCCACGTCATCACTCCGTACCCGACCCCACCTATGACGTCATCCAACAAAAAGCACCAAAGGCCAAATTTTCCCTATTTTTCCCAAAAAACTCGTTTTTTCGCGTTATTTCCAAAAGTACTCACTGTACTCCTGCATGAGCAATTATGTTGTTTGCCCGCCAACCTTGAAGACTGCTCCCATTGCTGCTGGCGCCTTGAATTCACCTGTACATCAACACCATTGTCCGAGTGCACCCAGGTATTTATCAGTTCCTCTCTCCGCGCCTTGGTTTTTGTATAATTCCCTGAAACAAGCAAGAAAAGAGAGAAAGCACAGTAATTACCAGGAATCCTCACTGACCAGTGTTTCATTTCCCACTGTAAGCCCAAATTTACCTACAGAGGTCCCACATTGTGCCAAATTTCCACAAATTCACAGCTTGTTTGCGCATTCGCAAATCTAGACCACTGCTAGACAAATCCACCGAGAAAGCAACTCTCAAATCCCAGCATTTGCTCATTGAACCTCTCCCAGGAGCATTTCAACTCAGTTTTACCCCAACTTACCTTGTTCTCTCTGCAAATTGCTCCCCTTGTTGAAAATTCACTGCTCTATACTGCTGTACCCAGAAAATCAAGTTCAACACAGCTTCAAATATCAATTAACCATGGAGACCCCTGTGGCATTAAACATTGCCCCATTAAATGCCCCACATAAGGACCTGGAATGGCTAGCCCTGGCAGACAGAGATTATCAAATGAGAGACACTATAGAGTTGTGTAACAAATACCACATAGAAGCAGTTTGTGAGTTAAGGAAGAAACACAGAGATGGTACAGACCTCCTGGGAATCTGGAATTCCCATTTGCCAATCTACTATCTCCCTCAGGTCAATGAGTTTCCTGACTTGATCCACCAATGCTCCACAAACTATGACCCCAATCAAAGAGCTGTTCTGAGTCCTTCAGGCTCTGTCTTGTTCCATATTACTCCTGAAGCCATAAATCAAATGCTGCAGTTTCAACCTACAAAGCCACTGGTCCCTCTTTCCATGCAGCTTTTACTAGAACAAGGTGCCAAGCTCTCCAACTCACAAATTACAAGAATTGGCCAACTGTTTATGCTTCCAGAGTTTCAGCCTAAGCAGCCTCCCCCTTATCTGCATGTCTGGTTTAATGACATAGGGAGACTGCTAGTAGACATGATATCCTCCATCCTGGGGTTCAAAACCAGTGAGTTTGTAGATGAGACAACATTGGTACTGCTATCTATTTTTACCCCAGGACAGCCCCCTACTGCCCAGTATGACTATGCTTCATTTATAGCCAACAAAATGCATGAACAGTTCATGAACTTGGACAGAGAGAGGGTTTTCAAGTACACCTCCTTTATATATCATCTGATATTGTACAATCAGCCTGATGCCTTTCCTCTTTTCATCAAGAAACTAGATCCAAAGGGAAATAGAAGGTATGTAATGTTCTGGACATCAGTCTGCCATCATATTCATTACTCACCATATAAATACTGTGAGTTTATTGACCTCTTCATTCACCCAGCCTTATCACTGCTGCAAAGTTCACGTCCTCCTAGACTCACTGACGATATGCAGAAAATTCTCCAGCTCTCTAAGAACTATAGCATTGGAGATTGGTACTTTTACCAAGACCATACAGTGATCAGAGTATATGGTTGTGAGTTAGCACCATACAAGCTACCAAAGTATGTTCCCATGAGACTCTTTGCACTAGAATACTTCAGGCAATTCGGCAATGCAGATATGATTCACTTCCATAGCAGAAACAAGAAGGCACAGCTAAAAATTAAGCATCAATTGGGTCCTTTTATCTTTAATAAGAGGGAAGAAGCCTGGGAAGAGGCAGACCAAATGCTAAAGGGCCTCCTCCTCAAGACCAGTTTCTATTGGGCACCCCATGACCCTAACCATTTCATATGCCTTAGAAGAATCAAATATAGGCTTTCCCAAGCAGCCTGCCAAAACAACTCACCAAACAACAGACATGGCTAAAGGCAAAGCAGTGTAGCAAGATGAGTTACTTCCAAGAATGGAACAACAAGCAGAGCAGCAAGAAGGTATAGCCAAGGAACCTACCTCCATAGAGCAGCAGACACAAGAGCAAATCCCTCCAAGACAGGAGGTAACAGTTGAATCCTCGGTTCTACAAACACCTGCCAATGAACAAAGAACAAGGAAAAGGGATAGACAAGAGGACACTCCTCTTACAACTTCAACGGATCAACAAGGGGAAAAAAGGCAGAGGTTAAACCCCTTTTTAGAAGAGGAATTACCAGAGTGGCCAATTGACAATATGCCCCCTCCTAGCATTGAAACATCGGCCAGTTCCTTACAGCAAGGACAGGACATGCCACAGGGGACAGAGGTGAGCTCTTCAAGGCAGAAATCTAAGGCGGACTCTAGCATCAAGCAGCAGTTCATAGATATCAAGAAAAGGAATGAGCCCCTCAAACACCAAATCTACAACCATCTCCTGAAAATGGCACCAACTAATCAGCAGAGATTAATGTCTGCTTATGACATTCAAGAACAAAAAATGACTCTTAGTCATTTCAGGCCTACCATGCAGCAACCCCAAACAGCTGCAGATTATATCAGGACTAATCTGGAAATTTTTGCCAAAGACATCCACCCCTTGGATCAGATTGAGCTACACAGGCAAACCAGGGAAATGATATATTCCACATTAGCTTATAAGACCCTACTGGCACATCAATTACAAAATTATCTACACAACACTGCTACTCAACTGGAATTGGAGAAGGCATCATCCCAAGCCAAGGACAACAGAATCAAGCCCTTGGAAGAGATCATTATAGAGTTGGTTCATGATCCAAAGAACCCTAAGGGTGTGCAGGCACTGTTGAAGAAAAGAGATGAAGATATAGCAGCTATGAGAAAGCATATCAAGCTGCCAGCTAGCCTTCACCCTCAAACTGGAGAGGTATCAGAGAAGAAGAAGGATCAGGATGTAGTTGCTCTACTCCTGAGTTTATACAAAAGATTGATGGAAACAGAGAGTGCACTAGAGGTAGCACTAAAATCAAGACAAGGCGAGGCACCAATGCAGCCAGCACAGATATCTGCATCCACTGAAGGTGTGCCACTTTCTACTACTACAGCATCTCCTCCCACAGGACAAACATCAGAGGCCAGTCCTTCAACATCAGCGCCAGCAACAGCACCAAATCAGGGACCCGACCTAAGCATGCAAAACATGATGTAGGAGCTGGAAGCTTTAGAAGCACAGATGGCTGAACTGCAGGATACCAAAGATAAACTGGCTGCCATTGAAGAAAAGTATGATAAATCAAAGCAAAGTGTAGCTGAAAAAACAAGAGAGGTAAGTGCTCTTGAGAAGAAAATAAAGGAACTGGAGAAAGAGCTCTCTCTTGATAAATTTGTAGTTGAAATTAAGAAGATCCTGTGGGCCAATATTGGTCAATCAATAACAGACTAGTGGCAATACATTGAAACTATCCACGAGCATATTGATCTCATAGGCCGGGCCCAAAAAGAAAGTCAAAGAGCAAGGGCATCTCTAGGCAATATGCCTGAAATAGCCAACAGGATGATCAATGTCCTGAACAACCGCACTGGCCCTCAGCTGGCAGCAATGGGTATCACTAACAGAACTGATACCATTTTACTGGTAAAGAGAGTACTCACTTTGAGAAATCATGTACAAACATTGGATAGAAGATGTCAAGAAATGCAGATAGAGGTGAACAAATTCATTGAGAAAATTACAGCATTACATAACAGAGGCCTTCCTAGCCTAGTAACTAGTTCAGGAAGGTTACTGTCTCATGAAAACTATGCCAAGAGAGTCAATACATATGCTACAAATCAGATCACTGCAACAGCAAGTGTCCCAGAGGAAACAAGGCCTCCATCTGGGCAGAGTCTCTATGACAAACTAGAGAATTTGTTTTTTATTGTGAATGAGATCAGGCATCTTTTTGAAGTGCCTCCAAACTACTACAAATATACTGAGGCAGATGAAACCTTAGGCATAATCCTAAGACACCAATTGCCTACTCAGGAATGGTGGACGGGCATGATACAAACACTGTTGTGAAGAAACAGGTTGTTCACCATATTTTTGTATTTTTATCACAAACCAACATTTTCAGAAAATTAATATATTTTCTCTGACTGGGAAAGCAATTGAAAGGGCCAACTCAGCAATCAAGTTTGACCACCAAAGCAGATACCTTCAGATGAAGATGACGGGGCTGAGATAGTCGCACCACGAAAAAGCAGTAAAGGGCGTATTACTCAGAATCAATACGAAGCACCCAACCAACCCAGTTGCCTCCAAAAGTCAAAGAATTTTTGACAGAGCTAAAAGTCATTCATTGTCCATTTAAAGTAGCAATAACTATTGTATCTGTTATTTTTGAAAGTTGGTAAAGACAGTTATTGAGCAAATGACTCATTGTTAAGATATTTTGTAAAACGATTGTATATATATCCCCAAGCATAATCTTATTGATGTTGTTGATTTTTCTTCTGGAGAAGCTATGCTGTAATTTCAGATTTTTAATACAGGAAGCTAATGGAATTTCTGAAGTTCTGAGTTGTTTGAGGTGTTGTGGTGTGCTTGCTTGCTGCTACAGGATTCCTACGCTATTTCATGTCACAATAAGTTTTCTAAACCATCTTTTATGTATTCCGCTCTTTCATAAATCCCTTATACTGTATGTTTCAGGTGTTCAACAGTAGAGAAAAAGAATAGTTCAGGATTTGTTCATTGAACACCCTAAACTCAATCTATGATGTTATGAATGTTCTCTTCAGAATTAGTGATGACTGTGTAATTCTTAATTGCTCACTTTCATACTAAATCTTTCATAGTAAATACTTTTCAGGAATTCTATTCTGCTCCTAAGTGGTATTTCATTTCTCCACATCTCCAGCTTAGTGAAAGATTCTTAGTTGCCTCTCACTGGCTGGAAATAGTTCATATTCCACAATTTGAAGTTTGTTTCATAAGTATCTACATGGCCCTGCAGTCTCATCACTCTTACTCAATACCTCAAACAACACATAATCACATACTCCATTGCCCAATGGACTGAACCTCCTGAAGGTTACATCTCGGCTGATAGAAGACATCATTCAACCAAATCGTTAAACAAAATTCAGTACATCATAACTAGCCTAAACATTATCCAAACAAAGCTAAATCCAAAAGAGAGAGCCCTCTCTGATTGCAGGTAGGCTAGGACATGTGATCCAAAGATTGGTCTGTGGTTACCTCGGCCGTATTCCCTTAGGAGTCAAAGGGAACAACCTGAGTGATAACAACATCTATAAACAATATAAAATTATTATTTACCTAATCTTAGAGATGTTATTCTTTTGTGGTACCTAAGTACCTCAAGAAGATGCACTTTTGACTCTTGGCACCAAGTTTTCTTCTTTGTTCCTTAGTATTCAAGGCATAACAAGTGGAATCAAAGATCCTGAGATTCCTTACTGAAGGAATGTGGCCATACCACATTTCAAATGGAGTCTTCTTGTTGAAAGAATGAGATGGGAATTTATTTTTAATATATACTGCACATAGAACCGCATCAATACAAAACATTGACTTTACATTTTTTTTAAACATCATTGAGTGAACCATACTTATGATAGTCCTATTAATTCTTTCATCTACACCATTTAGTTTAGGATTATATGGCATAGTTGTTTGATCTTGCATCCCATTTTGTCTAAAATAATTTTCAAATTTATTAGAAGTATATTATTTTCTATTATCAATATGAAGAGAGCCAATGTGTGACCCTGCATAATTTTCAAATATATATATGAAAGATTTTTAAAGTTTTGAAAGCTTCTAATTTAATTTTCAACAAATATACCCAACACATCTTGGTGTAATCATAAAAAAAAGTCATCATATATTTATTTCCATTTGTATACGAAACAAGCATAGGGCCACAAAAATAAGAATGAATCAGTGCAAGTTTTCTATGTGCTCTATAATCATATTCATGAAATGGTTGTTTTCTATGTTTTCTTAAGATATAAGCATCACATTGCTTCAATTTCCTAGGAATAGTTGGCAAGCCAGAAACACGGTTTCTTTTCAAAAATTATATACTCTCATAATTAAAATGTCTAAATACTACATTCCATATAAGACTAGATGGAAATGTACCTTCATTGTAATAAGAATTGTATACAGAGTTTTGCACATGAGAAAATGTTCCTTGAAGCTTCAATAATATTTCCTCCTCTATTCCAGTCATCACAATTATGTTTTTGATGTTTTTCTTATCTAAAATTTGCAATCAAACATGTGAATTGAGTGTCCTTGTTAGCGAATTTGAACCAGGGACAACAAGATTCTCATCATCTCTAGAAGGTAGAGTACATCATGTTGGAAAAATTTATGTTAATGATGTCAAAAGGAACACTAGTTCATGAAGACAATTACATAAGCTTATATATCATTTATGTAATTGACCCGTGTTAAAAAAATCATGTAATAAAGTTAATAAAGGAAAAATAAGACTAAGGACATGGAACACGTATTGCAAGTTGATTGGGCAAAACATCCTAGTGGGTGTTCATTTAGTTTATTATTGCTGAGGGGAAATTGGCAAAGCTTTGAAAAGGCAAAGAGGCATTAATTGGTATTTTATTTATGAAAAGAAAGGAAATTAGGAGAAAAGTAAGGTGAAAGGTCACATGTTGCATGTGAGGAGTAAATTGAAGGAAAATAACGGAAATTGAAGAAAATAGAGGACTCAATGATAAAAATTCTTATGAGGATCATTTCACAGCTTTTGTTAGTTGAACCTTTTGTTAGTTCAGTTTTGGAGCTCTCTTTCTATTCTCTCTCTCTCATACTCTAGTTTTCCTTACAATTTTTGGGCATGCATGGTATTTGTATGTGTGTATTTGGTTCTCTCGTTGTCATTGGCATGGGGTTTTTCAAGTGTGAAAGTGGTTTTCAGCCTTGCCTTTTCATTTCTGGATGGCCATCATGTGATGGGGTCCTTTTGGTTGGTTGAGCTAGATTATCGAATGGTTTTGAAACTGAGTGGGGTGGTCTCAAGAAAATTCCCAAAGGCATAGAAATCCCTGGACTGGTAAAGGTGGGATATGTGGTAAAGCCTGAGGGTGGAGATGGGAAAATTCCTCATGGTTTAGGTGGAGAGATCCAGAGGAATCCATGCTTGTTTAGGGCCTAGGAATCCCTAGATCGGTAATGGTGGTATTGTGGTAAAGCCTGGTTGTATAGTGCTTGCTTTGGGCGTGGAAATCCTTGACTGGTTTTGGTGGGATATGCGGTAAAGCCTAATAAGTGTGGTTGGTTTGTTGTGAGTCCCACATTCTTGCTTCGAATATGAAACAGGGGTAATTGGCTGAAAGAAAGATTTGGTTCAGCCCAATCTATGGTCGGGTGGTATGTGGAAGTCCCTGACTTAGCTAACTTTTGCATATGTTAATGAGATTTATTTTCCTCTTGTATTATATGAGTAAATGTGCTTGTTACTATGTGATTTAATGGTTATTCTATCATTGTTATTCTATCGGTAATGGTGGTATTGTGGTTAATAGCATGGTTTTGTGACAGACTTAGTTATGGGTCTCATCATGTTTTGGTTATTAAATCAATGGTCAATGATTGTTTGACCTAATAGATGATATTTAAACTACTATGAGAGGGGATCAGACATTCTTGGAGATTCTCAGATAAGTATGTGATCCCTATGTTCAGATGTGTATTTATGACTTGTACATTTCATGTTCATGATGTGTTTGATGGAATTTTTGTAATAGTTACACTTGGTTAGGTCAATTTCTCGTCTAATATTTGTATGGAAGGATATTTCCTTATGTCATTCATGGTTTTGGAAAGTTTCATTAAGTTCTGAGTAGAGGTATGGATCCTAGCCTGAAAAAGTGTCTTAAATCTTGTGGCTATAGGCATAGAACTGGGTGAAAAATACTACAATCGCTCCCTTGTAGGCTTCATGCACGCGACTGGAGGGTTAAAATTGAAATCAGGTAGTGTTGTGCTATTGTCCGGGAGATCAGAGCACTGAATCAAAGTTTTATCTCAGGGCTTGGGCACCTAGAAGGGTGGTTTAGCCCTTGGGGGTCTTGTAGCACTTAAGGGAAGTCATTAGGGTTTTTTCTTGTCAATTAAACTTCCTTAAGATGATCTAGGAGGCTAAATCATATCATAGTAACTCTTCATCACACGTTTACCCTGATAGACCGGTAACTTAGGTAAATGTAATACAAGGGTGTTATAGAACATCAAGGATCATGATCATGATGTTACATCATGATGTGTTCGACCTGTACATTTCATTTTCATTATGTATCTACCAAGAAAACTTATTTCTATTCTAGAGAGGAGTTAATTCCACCTCTATAACACCCTACCGTGATGTCGAGATACATGCCCATCCTCAAATCACATTATATGTTTCAGGATATATTTGACAAAATGGGAGCTTGTATTTTTTTAGGAGAATTCTAGCTAGAACCTTAGTACATTTTGTAGAGAAATATGTTGATTCTATGAAATTGAAAAATCGAGTAGGTTAAAGTGTAGTGGATGCACTTTCAACCTGATGAATCTACATGGGAGATGGTTGATCAGACGCAGACTATGTATCCTTCATTGTTTGTTGGTTGAGGCAAAACAATTTTGGTATATGCATATGTATATGGATGTAAATACAACAACTAGATGTGTTATAAAGCTTTAATAAGCGGTATGGTTGTTTTGTTGTCATGTTTTTTATGATTTTTAGTAGGTTGTTCATTGTAAATATTGCATCGAGCTAAGTTATAAAGCTCCATGGGAAGTATATTTTGGTTTTCAACAGTTTGTTGGTTGTAGGTGTCATTGAACACCGAGGATGGTGTTCCCCTCAGGGTGAGGGGTCTGTAATAGCCCCAGGTTAAAAATCCATGTAATAAAGTTAATAAATGAAAAAATAAGACCAAGGTCATGGGACAGGTATACCAAGCTAGATGTTGGGAAAAACATCCTAGTGGTTGTTCATTTAGTTTATTATGGCTAAGGGAAAATTGGAAAAGGCATCGAGAAATGATTCGAAAAGGAAAAGAGGCATTAATTGACATTTTATTTATGAAAATAATGGAAATTAGGAAAAAAGGAAGGTGAAAGGTCACAGGTTTGATATGAGGAGGAAATTGAAGGAAAATAATGGAAAATCAAGAAAATAGAGGCCTCATTTATAAAAAGGCTTATGAGGATCAGTTCACAACGTTTTGTCAGTGTGATAACCTTTTGTCATTTTTAGCTTAGATATCTCTCTCTATTCTCTATCTCTCATACCCTTGCACACTTAGAGCATTCTTGGAACACTCTAGGATTGGAGCAAGGAAAGCAATGGAAGGGAAAGAAAGAAAATGAAAGCAAGGATCAAGCATGTAAAAGTTGGATCAAGCAACTTCAATAGGAATAATTGAAAGTAACAAGTTTCATGTGTGATTTCATAGCTAG
Organism: Pinus tabuliformis; assembly: GCA_031772625.1. Lineage (NCBI taxonomy): Eukaryota > Viridiplantae > Streptophyta > Pinopsida > Pinales > Pinaceae > Pinus > Pinus tabuliformis. The sequence goes on from CM062809.1 coordinate 621,577,792, forward strand.
TGTATGGATGTATGGTACATGCATGTATGTATTTGGTTCTCTTATTATCATTGAAATGGTTTTTTCCAGGTGTGGCAGTGGTTTTTAACCTTTCCTTGCCATTTCCATATAGACATGGTGTGGTGGGGTTCTTTTACTTGGTTGATTTGGATTGCTGAATGGTTTCAAAACTAAGTGGGGTGGTCTCAAGAAAATTCCCAATGCCGTAGGAATCCCTTAACTGGTAATGGAGGGATACACGGTAAAGCCTGGGGGTGGATATGGGAAAATTCCTCACAAATTAGGTGGAGAGATCGAGAAGCATTTATCCTTGTTTAGGGCCTAGTGATCCCTTGACCGGTATATAGCGGGATTGCGCTAAAGTCTGGTAGTGTTTGTTTATTGTTTGGGCCTAGGAATCCCTTAATCGGTAATGGTGGGATACATGGTAAATCCTAGTTGTATAGATGAGGATTTCAGGCCTAAGAATCCCTTGACCAGTAATGGTGGGATATATAGTAAAACCTAAGGAAGCCCTCTTTGGTTTTTTCATGAGTCTCACATTCATGCTTGGAATATGGCACAAGGGAAATTGGCTAAAAGAAAGATTTGGTTCAGCCCAATCTATGGTCAGGTGGTATGTGGAAGTCCTTGAATTGGTTTCCTTTTTCATATGTTAATACAATCTCTTTTCCCCTTGTATTTCATGAGTAAATGTTCTTGTTATTATGCCATTTTAATGGTTGTTCTATCATTGTTGATATGTTGGTTATAAGCATGATTTTATTGAAGACTTTAGTTATGGATCTCATCATGTTTTGGTTAGAAAGTGAATGGTTAATGAATGTATAACCTAATAGATGATATTTTAACTATTATGAGAGGGCATCAGACCTTCTTGGTAATTCTCAGATAAGTATGGGATCCCTATGTTCAAATGTCTATTTATGACCTGTACACTTCATGTTCATGATGTGTTTGATGGAATGTCTATCATGGTTAGGCGTACTTATGTCAATTTCTTGTCTAAGATTTATATGGAAGGCGTTTTTCTTGTGTCTTTTATGGTTCTACAAAGTTTCATTAAATTCTGGGTAGTGGTCTGGTTCGTAGCCCTGAAAAAGTGGCTCAAATATCGTGGTTGCAAGCACATTACTGGATGAAAAAGACTGAAATCTCTCCCTTGCAAGATTTTGCATGCGACTAGAGGCCTTCAGTATCTCCTTTACAGTCTTGTGCATGCAACTGTAGGTTCAGGTCAATGAAAACCAAATTTAGCTTAGGGTTTGGGCACCTGGAAGGGTGGTTTAGCACTTGGGGTTCCTGTAGTACCTAAGGGAGGTTAGTAAAGTTTAGGTTGTGTCGATTCCACTTCCTTAAGGTGATCTAGGAGGTCAATTCATATCATAGTAACTATTCATCACATATTTACCCTGACAGACCAGTAACTTGGGTAAATGTGGGAAGAGGCTATTACAGAAAGATTGGTTGATGAGGTAAATTTTCATGATGTGTTTGAATACAATGATATCATGATCATGTTGTAGGTGTCATTGAACACCAAGGATGATGTTCCCCTAAGGAGGAGGGGTTTGTAACATCCCTGGGTTAAATATCCATGCAATAAAATTAATAAAGGGAAAATAATACAAAGGTCATGGGACACATATTCCAAGCTAAAGGTTGGGAAAACCATCCTAATGGGTGTTCATTTGGTCTCTTATGGCTGAGGGGAAATTGGAAAAGGAATTGAAAAAGCATTTGAAAAGGAAAAAAGACATTAATTGGCATTTTATTTATGAAAATAAAGGAAATTAGGAGAAAAGGAAGGTGAAAGGTCACAGGTTGCATGTGAGGATGAAATTGAAGGAAAATAATGCAAATTGAAGAAAATAGAGGCCTCAATGATAAAAAGGCTTCTGAGGATTAGTTCATATCTTTTGTCAGTTGAACCTTTTGTTAGTTCAGTTTTGGAGCTCTCTCTCTATTCTCTCTCTCTCATGCTCTTGCACACTTAGAGAATTCTTGGAGCACTCTATCATTGGATAAAGAAAAGAAGAGGGAAAAGGAAAGAATGATCAAGCAAGGAAGACATGGATCAAGCTGTTATAGTGGGATTACTTGCAGGTACCGAGTTTCATGTATGATTTCCTTGCTAGTTTTCGGCATGCATGGTATTCACATGTGTGCATTTGGTTCTCTTTCTAACATTGGCATGGATTTTACGAGTTGTGATAGTGTGTTTTAGCATTGCCTTGCCATTTTCAGATAGCCATGGTGTGATGGGGTTCTTTTATTGGTTGAGTGGGATTATGGTTTCTAACTAAGTGGGGTGGTCTCATGAAAATTCCCAAAGGCTTAGAAATCCATGGACCGGTAAAGGTGGGATATGCGGCAAAGCCGGAGGGTCGAGATAGGAAAATTCCTCACAGTTTAGGTGGAGAGATATGGAGGCATCCATGCTTATTTAAGGCCTAGTGATGCTTGGACCAATAATGGTGGGATTGCAGTAAAGCTAGGTAATGTATGTTTCTTTTTTGGGCCTACGAATCCTTGACCAGTTTATGGTGGGATATATAGTCAAGCCTAGTTGTATAGTTCTTTCTTAAGCCCTAGAAATACTTGACCAGTTTTTCCGAGATATGCAATAAAGCCTGAGAAGCATGGTCGGGTTGTTGTGAGTCCCACATTCATGCTTGGAATATGGCACAAAGGTGATTGGTTGAAATAAATATTTGGTTCAACCCAATCTATGGTCAGGTGGTACGTGGAAGTCCCTGACTTAGTTTGATTTTTCATATGTTAATGAGAGTTGTTTTCCTCTTGTATTTTATGAGTAAACGTGCTTGTTACTATGTGATTTTAATGGTTGTTCTATCATTGTTATTATTATGGTTATATGTTGGTTATAAGCATAGTTTTATGACAGACTTAGTTATGGATCTCATCATGTTTTGATTTGTAAATGAATGGTTAATAAATGTATGACCTAATAGATGATACTGTAGCTATTATGAGAGGGCAACAGACCTTCTTAACGATTCTCAGATAAGTATGTGATCCCTATATTCAAATGTGTATTTATGTCTTGTACATTTTATGTTCATGATGTGTTTTATGGAATGTATGTCATAGTTAGGCCTGGTTAGGTGAAGTTGTCTAAGATTTATGTGGAAGGATTTTCCCTTGTGTCATTCATGGTTCTGGAAAGTTTCATGAAATTATGGGTAGACGTCTAGATCCTAGCCTGAAAAAGTGGCTTAAATCCTGTGGTTGTAGGCACAGAACTGGGTGAAAAATATTGCAATTGTTCCCTTGTAGGCATCATGCATGCGACTAGAGGGTTACAGTCAAAATCAAGCAGTGTTGTGCCAGCATTTCGAATACCAAGGAACTGAAATAGAGCTTTATCTTAGGGCTTGGGCACCTGGAAGGGTTGTTTAGCCCTTAGGGATCCTATAGCACTTGAGGGAATTCATTAAGGTTTTGTCTTGTCGATTCCACTTGCTTAAGGTTACCTAGGAGGTTGAATCATATCATAGTAACTCTTCATCACACATTTACCCTGGAAGGCTACTAACTTGGGTAAATGTGGGAGGAGGGTGTTACAGAGTGGTATCAAAGCATGGTTCAACTCTTGGACTAGCTGGGTGGAATGTGTTTTTCGTGCATGCATGTAGGTTATATATGTTCTTGTTATGTATGCATGCTGGTGGTCATTATTATCATTGAATTTTCATGTAGAAATTGATGATGTTGTTTTTGGGGTGTATTTGTCATGCATACATGTTGGTTATATACGTATTTGTTATACACATCAGTGCCTATATGGATGTTTATGCATGTAGTGTTATGGCTATGATTTTCATGCATAAGGTCATGGTATGTAGTTGGTGTTGTCATTCATGATGTTGGTATGATGATGTAATTATGATTATACATGTATCATGCTAATTTAGTTGATCTTGTAAATGAGATATCCTCCCCTGAACTATACTGAGGTATGCCAATTTTGTTTATATTTGTCTTATCTAACATGGTATACTTGCAGAGGGTAGAAGGAAAAGATGAATAACAAAATGGTGGAGTACAGTTCTCGAGAATCTCCCAAAAGGTCAAGTGAGAAGCCACAAGATGAGTAATCCCCTCACATAGAAGACACTTTGAGAAGTTTGAAGGAAAAAATAAGGAGTTGCAAAGCAAATAATGATAGAATCATTTAGTCACAGGAGAGACTTGCTAGGGCACAAGAGAAACAAGCAGAAGTTAATGTAGTCATCCTTAAGAATTTGTCAAACTTGCAGATACATTGAAAACCACGAATCAATCATGAGCAAGAGGACAAGACTAATGGGGAATATGGTAACAGGTCTCATGGTGGTCACAGGTCAGATATAGATGACACAATGATGGATGGAAGGTTCTTGGATACACCAGATAGGAGAGTTGATGGACACAAGTTCTATTCTAGTTCTAGTTTTGACAAGTATCATGGTCATCATCGTTATCACCCTTACAAGAAGAATGACAGGGGTTATTTTCTAGATGAGTTCAAGAAAACCAAGCCACCTACATTTAATGGAGATTTGAAGAAACCATAAAATGTAGATATGTGGTTACATTGGATGAAGTTCTTTGAGCTGCATGATTACACAAAGAACATGAAGGCCAAAATAGTTATCTTCAACCTCAAAGGGATAGTAGGCATTTGGTGGGAAGATGTGAAGCAGGTCAGAGACATCACAACATAGGATTTTAGTTGGCATTAATTCAAGAGACTTTTCAAGAATAAATATTTGTCAAAAAGGTACTATGACAATAAGCTGAAGGATTTCTATGAGTTAAATATGGGATTGATGATAGATGAGGAGTATACAACTAAGTTTTTATATTTATTGAGGTACGTAGTATATATTAAGGATGGGAAGGCCAAAGTTAAAATATTTTTCAGTGGATTACCATTAGGATTTTAATATCAGATTGAGTATGATGAGCATTGGTCACTTGAAGAAGTGATTGGAAAGTTGAAGAACTGTTATGAATAATAAAAGTTTAAGACAGAGTCTTAGTAGGGCTAGAAAGGGAAATAAAAAGATAAAGGTGAATGGAAACCAAAGAGAACAAGATATAAGGATGTAGGTGAGAAAGAGAATGTTTCACCTTACAAGATGTTTCATGGACCGCAACTTAGAGAGTAGCAAAACAAAGGTGATGGTAGAAAATAGTTGCATTGTTGCACATGTGGAAAGGAGCATCTCAAGAAGGATTGTCTGTAGAATCAAGGTGGTAGGCCTAATATCTATAGTTCATAGGAAGCATAGGTAGTTGGAGATGTTGGGCATAGCATTCCTTGAATCTATGCAGCATTGGATGACAAGTAGGTGGATCACCAGGTTTCTATTATCGAGATGGATGGTAAGCGTTGTTTCTATTTTGATTGAACCTGGATATAATTATAGTTATATTAACCTTGACCTGGTGGATAGGTGTGGTTTGAAAAATGAAGTGCATGCAGAATCTTGGTTTGTGCAGTTGGCTATAGGTACACAGAAAAGAGTTCATCATTGGGTAAGAGCTTGTGCATTTGAGTTAAATGGTAAGAATACATCTGCGCATTTGAATGTATTTCCATTGGGATCATGCAGTATGCTTTTGGGTATGGATTGGTTTTATCTTCATACTGTTGAATTTCCATGACCTTGGGTCTAGGTTAGAGTCTTAAAATCACTGACACTACAAAACCAAGAATATCAACCATAAACTACTTTTCACAACGGAAATATAAAGCAGTAAATCACATATGCACAAATATACATGGTGTTTAACAAAATTTCACAATCCCAATTTTCATTATATTAAACCAAATATGAATAATACAATAGTCTATGGTATAGAAGATAAAATGAAAAATGTCACTGCAACTTCTATGTCGTATCTTGTTCTGTTGGTCCTTCGATTTTATACTACTCACTAGTAGTGCCTTAGTCCATCAAGGCATCTAAACATTGAGACTCCAAGAGGGCTGCCTCCTATCAGTGATGCAAGTCACATATACTACAATGAACATGGTCTCATCAAACTGCTCTTTGTGTAGGCCTAATTCCCAAGCTCCAATCTGCCAATATAACAATCACTTTCATCCATCAAAGTGCTACACATAAGGCTGACATACTTTACCCAATCGCGCACCAACAACGCTCTTCTTGTCTGCTACTCTAGGGCTACTTTGGGTAGCCAACACGCTGCCCTCCAACCAGATCTATGACACTCAATTAACTCACTGTTGATTCTTCCCCTAAGGCGACACTTCACCACCATGGAATGTCATCCACATGGCACCAACAGGTTTCTTGAAAAACTAATCCAAAGATGGCCAAGCCTTGACTGAATACATCTCTCCAAAACAAAGTTGTTACCCATGACTTTCTTGTTGCTCCTAAAATTATGGTTAGGGCACAATATGCAACCCTTAACCTCGAGATAGTCAACAACTAAGCTCTTCAATGACTACATTTTCATTTGGAGAGGACCCTCCACTGCCATGCTACCCGAATATAGGCTTGACACTTCAACAGTGCCCTTGGAAACAACCTTGCTACTGGCTATGGCCTACAGCCTAGCACATTAGCTATTGTAGGTCTTCGTTCTCCTCCAAAACACAACCAAACAGCCCTCAAAATAGCACTAGCATGCTCCTATTCTCCTTGTCCTAGATTCCTTTCAATCTGGCCCTAATCCGCACTTAATATCAACCCAAACAAACTTGTCTATCCCCCAAACAAATTGTTGTCACCTACAACAATTCCCATGTTGTCTAGGGCAGAATTTCCCATGTTGAGACTTCTCCCTTTGCTGATGCTTAGCTCCCTGAAATATAAGCCCTAGAACAACCCTTAGATAGCCTTCAAACAACCCTTTCTCACCACGCTGTCACCTACAAGAAATAGAGAATATCACACTACATTCTAGACCTCCTCATGTTGTCCCTTTGACTATTCTTCTCCACACAAATTTCAAAGCTCACTTGGAGATGTATTACCACATAATGGATTCTTAAATGACCTCAATTCAAACTTAATTTATATACATTAAGGCTCCATGAATTTTCTTGAAGTGACACATCTATTGGCTCACTTTTACACCAAGCCTACATGACTTGGTAACTGATAACTACCTAGTCAACTTAAAAAATTCATTTCTCTCTAAAAAACTCATATTTAAATGATTCTCAATGCGTTGGAATCATATCGTCATGAACTATCATCCTCATCCATCATATGTCATGCCTCCATCACGTTTTTGGCCCAAATCATGATGGGTGAAAAACCCCACATTTGGGTTCCAAGCCCAATATTTTCCCTTGTGTTTCTTTTCTCTCCAAACCCTAAATATTAGGGCTTGGAATACCTCCCAAGCTACACAAACAACACTCCCTCTTAGCGAGGGAGGTACTTCCAAGACTAGGAAGTATGCCATCATCATCATCACTGCTCGAAACACTTGCCCAACTCCTGGTGCTCACACTCGCATTAATCCCTCTATTGTGAACAACACCCTCCTCAAAAGTGTCGTTGTCACTGTTGGAAGAAACATGATTCTTCTTCTTATCCTATAATTTATTACACTATTTCCATAATTCCTTATTGGTAGTTATAGGAGCACCCTTTCTCACCACTGACCACACTCTCTTCTTGGGTTGCAAAGTCTCCCTTTGAATCTACAAGCTCCCTCTTGAACTAGATTCCCTCTGAGTCTCTGGAACTTGGACCTTCTCTAGAAAGTGTACCTTCTCCTCTGAAGCCTACATCTGCACCTTCACCTGCTTGTGCTTCTCTGGAACCTATACCTTCTCCACCTGCTTCTTTCCATGATCCACAGGCTTGGACGTCAACCTGTAGAGACCATGCTCTCTAACTCTGAGTACAATCCCATCAAACTTAGAACATTTGAGTCTAATTCTTGCCTTCCCATCCTAGAACAAGACCTAAAACCCTTTCCTCTTGATCATCGAGATGGAAATCACACTATATCGGAGTCCTGGTACAACAATACATCCTGGACCCACATCATATGTCATGTCTCCATCCTGAATGGCACAACGCCCGATCCTCTGATATCCAATTGGCTGTTCTCACCCGACCCCATGTGCAACTTTGAGTCCCATCCAGCTAGAGTCTCAAAAACCTCTTGTGAACCTATCAGATGCTTCTTCACACAATTTTCCACCGACCATCCATCCTCGGTAATAGTAATCTGCAAGAAATAAGAAATCACAGCAAAGTATTCCTCTTCCAATCTCTCAGAGAGATCATCCATCTCTGCTGAAGTGGCAACACCAGTTCCCTACTTTCCTTTCTTCTTCTCATCATTTCCCTTCTTCTTCATTAGACATCTCAATGAAAAATGACCCATCTAACCATAGTTAAAAAACTTGAATTTACTCAAGTCCTTATTTTGATTACCCTTCATTTGTGATGTAAGTGCCATGTCATCATATGAATCTTTCTACTTCGGCTAAAGATCCTCGTCTTGCAACTCTTACTGAATGACATCATCCCATAGCCTATCCCATTTTGGCATCTTTTCCCTGGAAACAATTCCTTTGATGAATGGTTTCCTTTCCTCATTGAACCCTTTCAAGGAAATCCTTACCATATCTCCATCTAAGATAGTCACACTGATGGCAGCAAGCTCATCTTTGACCTGAGACAATCTTATCAGATACGAGGTCATGTTTTCACCCTTTAACATCTTGGTGGACTTCAACTTATCCTTCAATACCAATACCCAGTTCGTGTTCTTATTATGGAATAGATTCTAAAGAGACACCCACATCTCATGTGCGGTCTTCTTCTTGGACAAATGAGGTATTAGGGCATCCCTCACACCATTTGGGATAATTAGTCTTGCCCTCACATCCAAATATTTCCATATTTCTAGCTCCTTAGGTTTGGTTGGCTTCTTGATCTCTTTCTCAGAAAAATCATCGATCCTATTGACCTACAAGATCAGCTTGATCCTTTCCTTCCATGGACTATAGTTGGACAACCCCTCCAACCTGTCCTCATATTGGATACCTGCCCACAACTTCGACATTCTAGTGAACCCTCACTCACAATGTGACCAACTCCCTCTCACACTCTACTTCGCTGTGGACAACTATGATTTACTTACTTCCAAAGTATCTCAGACATGCTTAGATACCATGTTGAATTTCTACGACATTGGGTCTAGGTTAGAGCCTTGAAATAACTGATGCTACCAAACCAAGAATCTCAACCATAAACTACTTTTCACATTGGAAATATAAAGAAGTGAATTAGATATGCACAAATATACACAGTTTTAAACAAAATTGTACAATCCCAATCTTCATTATATTAAACCAAATCTAAATAATATAACAGTCAATGGTATACAAGATACAATGACAAACATCGATGTAGCTTCTATGTCTTATCTTGTCCTATCGGTCCTTCGATTCCATACTGCTCAATAGTAGTTCCTTAGTCCATCAAGGAATCTACACATCGAGACTCCAAGAGGGATGCCTCCTATCGCTGCTGCAAGTCAGGTATGCTACAATGAACATGGGCTCATCAAACTACTCTTTGGGTAGGCCTAATTCCCGAGCTCCAATATACTAATATAGCAGTCAGTTTTTTCCATGAAAGTGTTGTACATAAGGTTTTCATTCTTCACCCAATCACACACCAACAACTTCCTTCTTGGCAGTTTCTCTAGGGATAATTTGGATAGCCAGCACGCTGCCCTCCAACCATCTCTACGACACCCAATCAACTCATTGTTGATTTTTCTCCTAAGACGACACTTCACCACCACGGAATGTCAACCACATGGCACCAACAGGTTTCTCAACAACCGATCCAAACACGGTTAAGCCTTGACCCAATACATATCTCCAAAACACTATTGTTACCCACTTCTTTCTTGTTGCTCCTGTAATTCTGGTTAGGGCACAAAATGCAATCATTAACCTCCACACAATCAGAAACTAAGCCCTTCAATGACCGTGGTTTTCTTTGGAGAGAGCCCTCCACTTCCACGCTGCCCCAATCTAGGCTTGACACTTCAACGCTACCCTTGGAAGCAACCAAGCTGCTGGCTATGGCCTACGACCTAGCACAATTGTTGTTGTAGGTCTTCGTTCTCCTCCAAAACACAACCAAACAACCCTCAAAATACCACTATCATTCTCCTATTCTCATTGGCCTAGCTACCTTTCAATCTGGCCCTAATCTTCACTTAATATCAACCCAAACAGACTTGTCTATCCCCCAAACAATTTGTTGTCACCTACGACAATTCCCACGATGTCTAGGGTAGAATTTCCCACTCTGAGACTTCTCCTTTTGCTGCAACTTATCTCCTTGTGATCTAAGCCCTAGAACAACCCTTAGATGGCCCTCAAACAACCATTTCTCACCACGTTGTTACCTACAACAAACAAAGATTATCACACTGCCTTCTAGACCTCTTCACGTTGTCCCTTTGACTCTGCTTCTCCATGCAATTTTTAGAGCTCAGTTAGAGATGTATTTCCACACAATGGATGCTTAAATGACCTCAATTCAACCTTAATTTATAGACATTAAGGCTCCATGAATTTTCTTGAAGTGACACATCTATTGGCTCACTTCTACACCAAGCCTACATGACTTAGTAACCAATAATTACCTAGTCAACTCAACAATTCATTTCTCTCTAGCAACAACTTAGATTCAGACGATTCTCAATGCGTTGGAATTGTACTTTCGTGCACTATCATCCTCATCCATCACATGTCATGCCTCCATCATAGTTTTGGCCCAAATTATGATGTGTGAAAAACCCCACACTTAGGTTCCAAGCCCAAAATTTCCCTTGTGGTGCTTTGCTCTCCAAACCCCTAACCCTAGGGCTTGGAGTACCTCCCAAGCAGGGAAAATTTTAAGAACCCCCCTAAATTCATATATATAATAAATGGGTGAATCCCCATGATATGTAGGAAAAATGGAAGGTTATTTTATCAATAATATAATATGTATATATAATTTTTTTGGCGAATCTCTCACCAAATTATATTATCTTGTAAAATCATGGCGAATCTTTCATTGGATTATAAAATCTTGTAAGATCTTGGCGAATATTTCACTAAATAATAAAGGCTTTGTAAAGGGCTAACAAAGTTCATAATGAGTATTTCTTGTAATGGCTTGAAGCCTTGCTAATCAATCCATCAAGAACCAAAACAAGTATATTCCTTATATGGAATATAAATATATTTCTCATGGAAAGTCAATTAGGTTTAGTGCAGGTGGTAGGGAGAAATCCTACATGTGACAATGTGTTGGACTCATAATGAGTATTTCTTGTAATGACTATGAGCCTTGTTTTCTAAGAAATCCCTTGAGGACTGAAATATGTATATTACTCATATGGAATATAAATATATTTTTCATGTATTGGAATATAAATATATGAGTGAGGAGTGGGAAATGAGCCACAATAAGTCCTTAGAAAATTGACATGAAGAAGATAAGTGCAAAAAATAAAAAAAGGTGAAAATGGAAAAATTGAGAAGAAATACAAGGGAAAAATGGTGAAACAACAAATTAATAATCCATGGGAGGAACAATGATTAGAGATAGTGAGGGAAGATGTTCCCTCAGCCTAGGGGTAACAAAGGTAGACATTAGAACTCTCACTTATGCAAGTGTAGCTAAACAAACATTAAGCTCTATGCCAGTTATGAGAGGGAGGAAATCTGGGAAAGAAATGTGAGAACAAGAATTTAAATGGAACAATGCATTGGGATTACAACCCTTGCTCGTTGAGTTTGGGTACTTCCTTTGAGGCCCATCAAAAAATTAGGAATGGTCTATCTATGTATCTTGTTATATAATTAGTTTGTAAAATAGTTTCCAAGTAGCTATGTTAGAGCATGGATTTTGTGAAATGTTTCTTTACTCATCCTACCTATCTTTAGATGGAGATGAACAAATATGAGTATTGGAGGTAGAATTCTCCCATTTTTTTGTTATAACAAATTGTATAGGTATAGCCATGTCCATCATTAAGTATGCCCCAACTGTATCGACAATATTCCCAAACCAAAAACTTTTTAGTACTAAAAAGCATAAAAAATCCAACATTACATACTAAAAGAACATATTAATAAAATCTGCATGGTGAAAATCAGCAGGAAAGGTTATAGTGCATAAAGGTTTGCAATAGAAATCAGCCTTAAAACTCCTAAAGTCAAGCAAAACAATGATAATAAGCCCGCATCTCCCTTGGAATTTTATGTATCAAGATGAAACCCGAAAACGCAAAGCCCTAGCTGAAAATAAGTGAGAACTGCTCGCATCAGTGAAAGAAGAGGTTTCCACCCTGCAAAAATGCTCAACATTTCAAAGCGACATCCTTAAAATGTAGAGCCCTACATATATTCGCAAGAGCTAAGAAGGAAGATGAGATTTTACCATTTGCGAGCAGGTAAATATCCTGATCATGTTTTAAGTAATGTTTTGTTAAATTTCGAGGTTGTGGCTTGCAATTCAACTCAAAAAAATTATAATGTAATTTACTTATTTATTATTTATCTTATAGTATTTTTTGAATTGCAAGTTTTTACATCTTAGTATCATCCTCCCAGCAATCTGAGCGCAAAGAAGCCTATCATGTGGCAAGGAATCTTTTTTTTCTACTAGGGTTTTGGATTTTAGACCATCATTGGAAAACTTGGCTAGGTGTGAATAAAAATAAGTTTTGAATATTTAGTTTTTAAATATTTACTAATTAAAAAGATTTTATATAACATTTGAAACTAAGGAGAGATTTAGCTTTCAGTTTTGAATATTTATTTTTTAAATGTATATTAATTACAAAAGTCTAGGGAGAGATGTAGTTTTGAGAGAGATTAGTAGATAAGTGTTGTTATGATTTTACTTAGTGAATTTTAGTTTTAAAATTGTCTACATTGACAAAAATTATTACAAAATATTTAAATTTTAAAATGAATATACATGATCACCTTAGGTTCTATGATTGTTTCCTTAACATGATAAAAAATGAACTAGCTAGAATCTAACAACACTTTAGGATACCTCTAAGGACACATATAAAATAATAATTATAGTTATCATATTAAAACAACAATTTATGTTTTAATTTAACGGAGTTAACATAATATTATATTGCATGATGGTTAATTTTCATATATATATATATATATATATATATATATATATATATATATATATATATATATATATATTAGACAAACCCTTGTAACTTGAAATGACCTCTTTAGTTTTGGAATTAAATAATATATATATTTTTTTATTATGTTTTGTGAGTGACCTCCTTGTGGAAAAATATCATGTTTGAGTGATGATTATATAAATAAACCATTACAAATTTAATTATATCCCAATTCAAAAATTGAAAGTGAAGACAATCATTCACTCACAAATTTGGACAACTTGTAATTATAATTATCAAATCACTTTCCCTTTATATAATATTGTCTCATCAATAATTTTTATATCAAGTTAATTAATTATAATTTAAATGAATTTAAAAAAATTAACCATTAAGATAGAAAGTGATTAAGTCGTTAATATACCATATTTTACTGTACACAAACTATAAAATATAAAGCAACAAAAAAAACATTTTTCTCATGATATTAGAAAACCTGAAATCTCCCAACAACTACTAGTGCTTCTAGCTTTTTTTCAGCCCCATAATTGATATTTTTCATATTATTGATTTTTATTTTAATTTAAAATGAAAAAAAAAAAAGATTAATTAAGTGGATAGATGTCTTTGTTTTGGAATAGGGTTTCACAATCATGATCAACCTATGAAAACCTCCCAAGTGATATGTAGAATATGGGCATTTAGTAGGCAAGGGTCATAGATGCTGCACCTGATCAAAATCATAATCAAAAGTAAACCATATCCCTATAAAAAAAACCTTAGATTTTGCAAATCAGAGTATACTACTTTGAGAATTCACAATATACCTCTCTTTTAATACACACCAACCTAGATCCATCCTTAGTTAAGGTGAATGGTAAATGAGAATCAAAACCTAGTGAGTGGGAAATGAGAATCAAAACCGAGGGTTTCAAGGGATACCTAGAGGAAGAGGGAGAAGATGGATCTAGGCGTGTTTATGAGAATCAAAACCTAGCGAGTGGGAAATGAGAATCAAAACTAATGGTTTTGATGCATAGGAAGAGGAAGAGGGAGAAGATGGATCTAGGCTAGTTTAATTCCCCCTTTAAAAAGACTATATTCCACATGAATATCATGGGAAATACCATGGGTTCTCATAAACCTAGAGCTCAAAAACCACTATTAACTTCACAGAACAAGACAACATCCTTGGATGCAATAAAAAAAACCTCCCAAATGATAGCTAGAATATGGGCACTTAATAGACAAGGGTCATAGACGCTTCACCCGATCAAATCTAGAATATGGACACTTAATAGGAAAGGGTCATAGACGTTGCACCTGATCAAAACCATAATAAAAACTCATCAAAACCAGAATATGGGCACTTAATAGGCAAGACCATAATCAAAAGTAATCGATATCCCTATGTAAAAAAAATAATACATTTTGCAAATCCAAGTATACTAGTTTAAGATATCCCTATGGAAAAAAAAATCTTACATTTTGCAAATCCAAGTATACTACTTTAAGAATTCATAGCATACCTCTCTTTAGCTATACACGAGCCAAGATCCATCCCTCTCTAAGCTTGAGAGATCAACAAATCTTGAGAGATCCAAAATTAAGGCTAATGCGAAATGTGAATCAAAACTGAGGGAGAGAGAGAAAGAGGGAGAATGAGAAGATGGATTTAGGATGGTATAATTCCCCCCTTTAAATAGACTATATTCCACATGAATACCATGGGTTCTTATAAACCTTTAGCTCAAAAACCAGGTATGGACAAACCAATATCTCTTGATATAATAAAATAATAATAATGTAGAATTTTCATTTTTACATAGAGTTATTTTTATTTTTATTTCAAATTTACCTTTACTCAACAAAAATTGATTAAAAAAAATAATAACCTAAATTTTTTACATAAAATAATAATGTAGACTTTTCGTTTTAACATAGGGTTATTAATTATCAAATCTCTAGATAGATCCAAAGTTAAAATGGATCTAGGTTTGTTTAATTATTATTTATTATAATTATTAATTTTATTTTTGTAATGTAATTTCTATTTTTATGTAATTTCATTGAGTCAAAATATTTTAATTTTTAATTAATTAATTAATCAATTTTTTAAATTTGATTGAGTCATAATGTTTAGATAACATAACATGACATTACAATATCTTTTCCATACCAAAAATGTAATAACATTAAATTAAAAAAAAAAACTATAAAATATTTTGATTGTAAAATGAGAGATGGTTTTTGGGCATGTGGTATTGATAAGTCATGGTATTGGCCCATGGTATTGTAACAAAGCATGTTCACAACTTAATAATATCCATGGTAAAGTTGGGGTGAATATCCATGGTTAAAAAAATTGTTATATTATAAGTATTAATTTTTTATGTGCTTATTAATAAAGTTTAAATATGGTTAGAAAATTATTAGACTAACTTATCTTAATTTATAACTATTATTTATATCTCATATATTTGAATGTGATAAGGGATTTAGATATATCTTAAAAGTAATTATAATATTTTTTCTTTTAGATTTAATTAAAAAATGTTAAAAAATTAAATTCAAATAAAATATTTATAAATATTTTGATTGTGAAATGAGAGATGGTTTTTGGGCATGTGGTATTGGCCCATGGTATTAAAAAAAATTGTGCCCAATGTAAGGTATTAAATCATTTTAATAGCTCAAACTAGGGGCAAATATCAAAATTCGGCCATTTTAAGGGAATACGATTTCCCAAAACCACCGAATCGAGCCAAATGAAGGTTCGGTTACCACCCATTTTTTATTTTGGGCTAAAATCAAAAAATTAATTATTTTTTAAATAAAATTGGGGCTAATTATATGAAAAGGGTTTTTAATAAAAAATTCACCCTCTTAAAATGTAAAAACCCTAAAATTTCGCCTTTGGGCTATAATTCGCCCCTAAAATTCACCATGCTCCCAAGCTACACAAATCAACACATAAGACTAAGGTGGATTGTTATGAGAAGGATATTGAGTGCTTCGATGACAATGGAGAATAGATAATCTTTGATCCAGGTGGATATTGGTGGCCACCCGCCTATTCCACTTGGGCCTTCACTGTTTATTTTCAGTTTCCTTAATTGTACCTTTTAGTTTCCTTGATTATAATACAAATTACTATTTTTAGCATTTTTTCAGGTCCTAAACTTTTGGAGTCGTTCTGAGGGCCTAAAATACATTATTTAGGAAAACAAAGAGATTGAAAAAGTTACAAAGTTATTATCATTCACTTTTAGACTCCTCTTGGAGATCCTCGAAACAGGGTATTACGATAGTCAAATGGAGATCGTATGCAAAGTTACGACCTTGGGAAGTTGACGTTCCAACTAACCCCAATGAGGCCCACAAGATTTTGGTGCTTCATCTCCTAGGCTTAGGTTTTTGGATGTTTAGGGTTTACCATTGCTTTTCAATGATAAAAAGGCTACAGAACCTCATTGTAATACAGTTTAGAGGCATGTAGCTGCCACATCTCTTCTCAGAGATAAGATACCATCGCCCGTGCTGGTTTATTTCCATTCTTCTTGTAAGCATCTTTCAGTTCTTTGATATTAATGAATTGATGATTTATTTATGTTTCATCTCTCTGTTTGTGTTTACTTCTGTATTTTGTTGTGTTATTGCATAAGTCTGGATCAGTGATGTCAGAGCGGTCTTATCTTTCTCTATTTTTCTTTGCATGTCCCCAACAAAGTCAAGGTATAAGGAGTTAAGGCTCGAACTGGTTAAACCTTTGCAAGACCAACCTCGCAAACCCTAATGGCCTCCCTTGGCCAAAGAAAAGAAAGAAGAGGGAGCAGAAGATCCTTTCAAAATATTTCTCGAGGAAGCCCTGGAGTGAAAGAGGAACACAATGATGGATACATTTGCCTAGATCCTTTGGCGACCACCCATAGGCGATGCATCTTCATCCAACAGCCACTTTGGAGGCACCACTCCTATTAAGATACAATTCAACTTTGACATTCCAATATTTGAAATCCAGCAAGATGCAAATGTCATAGATAGATGGTTAAATATGTTGGAAGTGTTAGTGTCAGTATCTGCATACTTCCATCAGGGATCAAAATTCACTCTTTCCATTTTCATTTTAGGAGTCTCGTACTGAAAATTTTGCATCATTCCATTAGGTCATGATATACTGATCCACTGATGGTTGTTTTCTCTTTAGAAAATCTAAATTCTTCCCTCATAGACTATACTTGTTGATCCTTCTTCAGATTGTCTTCAGTTATGGTTTCATAATCAATCTACAGTCCATTTCATTAGGTCATAGGGCATGATTTCATTAGGTCTTAGGGTTTCATCACCAAGGTCAATAAACTGATTTTAAAATTTAAATAAAAGTCAGCAAGGGCATGAGGATGATCAATAAATTAAGCATGATGGGTTATAAGTCATAGCTACTGAAAATTATTATCTTTTAACCTAAAGTAATTTTCACCTCAAAACCATGTTTTTGAGGTGAAAACAGAGTATTTAAGTTTATTTGTATTTCATATGTAATTTTAAGTCACTATATGTAATAATTGATCTTAGTTGCACCAAAGCATCTCTCCTTGTTGCAAGACAAAGAAACACTGAAAAATTCAAGTCAAATTGAACATTTATCCACCTGCAAAGATACAAGAAGAAAAGGAATTAAAACAGAGTTTTGAAAAAGAACAAGGAACATTAGAAAAGTGGGTTTTTCAAGTGAAAAATCAAAATCTTCTCCTATTTAAGCCCTCACATTTCATTTTCAAAGATCATTATTCTCATTTAGCAAACAAGAAATCAAAAAGTGAGAAGAAGAGGCAAGCTTGAGGGAGTTTTGGGCATTAGAATCTTGGCGCTGCGCGTTGGTAGAGTGGCGTTGCGCTTCTAGGCAAAGCAAGTCGGCACTGTGTGTCTGTGGGGTGACGGTGCGCATTGAGCAGAACAGCCAGAAACCCTCCCATTTCTCAAGAAAAATTCCTCTCATCTCTCAATTGACCCTTTCATCCCTCTAACAAGTAAGTATACTCCCTTTACTTTGTCATTACATTTGCAAATGCAAAGCTTAAAGTAATTTACCATGATAAAAGTCAAACCTGAGTTTCACACCATATTATCCTAAAAACCCTAAACCCCTCTGTTTGTCCCCATCACCTATCATTAAAACTTAAATCTCTTCCCTACATCACTACATATCCCCTCCATACATGTCCCCTCATCCTAAAACCCCTCTCCCTCACTCTCATAATTCACATCTTACCCTTCATTTTCTAGTCTACCCTAACACATCCCTTCACTCCTGAAACACTCCTATTCATTCCCCTTATCCCTTTTCTAGTAGTGTACAACCTTAGACATTGAAAACATGGACAAAGAAGACCAGGACTATGAGGAGGAAAATACAGACAGTGATACCTCAGTCGAGAGAGCTAGACAACAGAGAAAACCTCATAAGGGAGGCAGGATTATCAGAGAAGAGCCATCAAACCTTAGGGAATTGCAGGCTTCTCAGCTGGCTATTTCATGTTTCAGATATCTTGGCTACTATGAGTTTTGTGAACAAGTAGAAAGAGTCCAATACCACCCAGAGCTCACCAGACTCTTTGTAGCTCATCTTCAAAACAACAAAGTCACTCTTGCTGGGGTGACATTCACGGTCTCACCTTCCATCATTTCAGATGCAACTAGGATTCCTAATGTTGGTGAGAGTGGTACAAGGCCCAAGACCTAGATGAACACTATTATGAGCCTTACATCAAACCCCATGAGCCTTACATCAAACCCCATGGAGTTAGAAATGCTCAAGGCAAAAAGGCAAAGTGGCAAAGAGACACAAGTCACATTAACTCCTATTGAGCAGGAGATTGAAAATGATAGGGAGATTTGGCTTGAGAGAGTCAAGCTACACCTTGAGAAGCTGTTATGGAAGGCTAATAGAGACAATAAGATGATCAGACACATGGTCTATCATTACAAGACCTGCAACAAGATTTGCAACATGAGGGTCAAGAAAATGAAAGCTAGGCTAACGCAGGCCTTGAAAGGAAGGAAAGAGGAGGATAGACTTAGAATGTTGGTTGAAGCCTCCTTGGCTCATCAAAGCATATGATGGTGGTGCTTCATACCAATTTTGGACAAGTTTGGAGAAATTTTGGTCATTTGAAAATTTTGAAATTGCACACACAGGAAAACTGCCTAGAAGCGCAGCGCCACCGGCGCTGTGCTTTTCCTAGGGGCACCTAATGAGGAAATGGCTTGCATTTTTGGATTTAGAGTAGTGAGGACATTCACCATAGCAAGTTTCGAAGTTTTTGGGGCAGAATGCTTTTCCTAGGGGCACCTAATGAGGAAATGGCTTGCATTTTTGGATTTAGAGTAGTGAGGACATTCACCCTAGCAAGTTTCAAAGTTTTTGGGGCAGAACTGGTCCACCAAAAGGTCCAAAAACACCCTAAAAATGACCTTTCTGCCACTTTTTGGACACACAGAAGCAACCTTGGTAGAATCAAGTTTTGAGGGGTCAAATGAGCTCCAAATGCAGAAATTACAGGTGTTCTGGAAGGTAGATTTGAATACCTTTCCAATTAGTTATCATGAGCTCAATTTGGATGCCGGGAAGGTCTCCCAAAGGGACCTAAAAGTGGCACTACGCTTTTGCCCAGTGGCACTGCGCTTTTCACAGTTTTTGCTCAGGGTTGCTATTTTTCCAGTTTTTGACTGTAATCATGGATTCTCTCTCATGGTGGATGATTTACCATTGTAAATGATGAATTGGCATGTAATTATTATAGATAAATAGTAATAGAGGGTAGATGTTGAGTCTTGAAAATGTCATTCATTTCCATTACATTTTCACTATTATGTCCATTATATCACCTCCATTTCACCTCCATTTCACTACTATGTCACCACATTCATCCCACTTTCATTATTATTGGGCCACCTTTATGTTTTTCCAATCTTTATTATTTCTAAGCCTTTTAAGTGAATTTGTGGTTAAACATTAGAAAATAATGTGCATATGCTTATACCTAACAAATGGGTTGAGATTGTTGACATGTGTAGGTTGAAAGGAGGCTTCTAGAAGACCCTTATGTGGCACTCTAAGGCCAAATTCGAATTTGGTTGGAAATAATCATGGGATCATGAGGATATGTGTCACAACTCCTAATTGTATTGTAACTCTAAAAATACATGTGTCTTATCAGTTCCTATTTTGATTAGGACTCTAGAGGTAAAGGGAGAAATTCATGGACTATCATTAATGAGATGGCTCTCATCTTTTTGTATAAATAGGAGATCTCTCTCCTTCATTTGTTAGTCTTTTTAGTCCCTAGTTCTTAAGTTTGTAGTTCTTCCTTGATGGCTTTTGAAAGCTTTGGAGAACTTTGTTGTACCTTGTACTTTTGAAGAAATTGAATAAAGCTTTGATGTTCTCAACATGGAAGGAGATGTGAAGTAGATGTCATGGAGCATATTAGGATGTAAGGTAGAGTAGATTTCATTTTGTAAATATTGCTTTGTAGAATGTAAGGTAGAGTAGATTTCATTTTGTAAATATTGCTTTGTAGAATGTAAGGTAGATTAGATTTTTCATTCATGCAATTTTAATTCATGCAAGTGTGTTTAATTTTGCTTTGATTTCATAGGTGGTAGAGGGCCCCTACTGTTATAGACATTTTTGTGCCTCGCGACATGGAGCATGAAATGTCAATAATTACAGGGATCCTCAGTCCCTAAACATGTTGTTCTTACCCCTAAAAGAACAAGGTCACCAAACAACAGCACTTCCAATCAGTTCTCCACCTGAAAACACTTCAAAACAGGCTTATTTTGGATCATGTCAGCTTCTCCACTGAGCTTCTGCGCTGGAATGCAACTGTCCCTCCTTGTACCTGCGCTGGAAGTCAAGATTAATGAAGGCTACCTGCGCTGGGCGAGATTGGCCAAGTGGCACAGTCATCCTGCAAGGTGTCAACTGCCCAGGAAGCTTCCAAACTGACACTTGGTTCATGAGATTCGCCTTGTGATGAGTAAGAGGTACTTGATCACCATGTGTAAGCAAGGATCTCCAAGTGGACTCAAGAACTGAAGATTAACTGAAGAGGGAGAGGACACTAGTCAGCTCTATGCCAGCCTCAAGCTGACTCATCCTCTCTTCTTCTCTCCTATATATAGAGCTCTTCTATGAGGTCTAAAGGGGCTGGAATTTTGTGTAAAGCAAGGAGGTGCTGTTGGTTTACAGTTAG
The DNA here is from genome assembly GCA_031772625.1 of Pinus tabuliformis. Classification (NCBI taxonomy): domain Eukaryota; kingdom Viridiplantae; phylum Streptophyta; class Pinopsida; order Pinales; family Pinaceae; genus Pinus; species Pinus tabuliformis. The sequence goes on from CM062809.1 coordinate 621,599,238, forward strand.
AGCTATTGGGTGATTGTTTTACTAGAGGTGAAGAGGAGAGTTCTTGCTGCTGGGGAGGTGCTGCTGGATTGGAGCCATCATTGGTTGTAACCTTCTCAGAACCCTGTTACTTCTATCAATAAAGTTTTGCATGTTCTCCTATATACTTGTATTGCATTGATGTATTGTATTTACATGTATATTTGATTCACTCTAATCCATGCATCAGTTATGAGTACTTGTATCTTGTAGTTTCCTCTCTTGTTTTGTGCAGGATCTGTGTGTAGCTGGACCGGCAAAGAGAGCAAAGAGCTGGGAACAAGAGACAAAGAGAGAGGACAAGGATCGACTAAGCGAAAGACACCAGGTTGGTTAATCTTTTCTTCCTTCTCTCTGTACTTTCATAAAGGAAAACATCAAAGCTTTACTTTCAGTTGTTGCTAAAGACTGTCACCTTTAGAGTAGGGATAGGGTCATCCACATCGGATACTTTTCCCCACAACAAACTGGCGACTCCACTGGGGAGCCTAGTATCTTGTTGGTGTTTGTAGTATTTTGCTATTCATTTCTTGAAGAAAAGAGTACCAAATCGAAAAGCTTTTGACTATATCAAAAGCGAAGTAGAGGGACTGCTACTCTTGCTCATTTGCTGAGCAAATTCAAGATTTGAAGAGCTTATCTACAAAAGACTCTTTACTCTTTGTGATAGCTTTTCATCCTCTTGATCATCCCTTAGCCTGTACTTGACCTATAGCTTTTTATTTCAGCAAAAACAGTGCATTTTTGAGCTTTTTATGACCCGGAATTCCTTGTAAACGCAACTCTCGTGTCTCAGTGCAGGCTGTCCACAGGCAGTCTGTATTCCAGCGCAGGTACTCCCTCCGGGAATTGCGCTGAGAATCAAACTGACAGACCAGAGCCTACGCTGGTCCAGTTAGCCGGTGTCTTGCTAAGGTTTCCCTTTGTGTCTGAGCCCTGTTTTCACTGATATTTTGCTGATTGCTTGCTGGTCATTGTACTTGCTGTAAACCATTCTCCTTGACATTATTCCGCCTCAGTTGTGTGATGAAACTGTGAATGTTCTTTTAGTATTTCTTGTTTCAGTTACAGTTTCCCATTGTGAAAAGCGAACCAGTATAGCTGTGGCCTCTTAGATCCTGAACTGTAAAAGTGTCTTTGTGATCTTATGAGCTAGTTTTATTACTGTCCATGGCTGTTTGAGTTTGTTTGTTTTTCACTTTATGGTTTGAATTCATATATTTTTAGTGTTGAAACAAGTACCTGTAAAGCGTCTTTTCATTTTAAGACAAAACTTGTTTGTTTACGCTTCAAATTGAATTCGAAAATTATACAACAATTTCCTTTTGTCTACATCAACATTAAGGGAAAAGAAAAGAAATACATGCATCTTGCATTTGCATTTTTGATAAGTTTGTGTGTCTGATCTAGGAGAAAGTGCATTAGTTTGTGCTTTGTGCTCTGTGTGGAAAGATATTGTTTTTCTCTCCCCTCAGTAGTTAGGATTTTCAAAGCTAAAAAGATTGTGAAAGCTTGCTTATCATTTTAGCTGCATTTAGGAATTTGTACCAATACATCTCGTGGTGATCCTGAAAGACAAACTGATAAACAAGATCAACTTAAAATATATTGAATGAATCTAAAAACACATTGTAACATAACGCTCACAATAGAGGTCTAGGTAGAGACGTGTTCCGACGTCGTTAAACGTAGTGACTGTCGATCTCTACGAAGGTGGGTGATTCCTCATGAGGGACGATAGCACTAATACGGACTTGTGCTCCCGCGTACCGTCGCGTATATTGGGAGACCCCTATAGGAAATTATCCTTTATCCTTAGGAAGCCGTGTCGACCGCCCTACTGATCGCGATGCAGTGAACACAGCATTCACGAAGATCGACCACCCGTACCGTAAAACGTATTCTGTGGTTTCGCGAAAGGTTTGGCACACCCTCTGCCTAGATCTCCAGAGCAGTTTCTTTTGGCCTTTTTCAAACTCTATAATTGAAAAAGTCCAACCGAGCATTTGTCACTTCGGGCTCGTTAATACATCGAAGGCGACTAGAGTCATCTTTAGCTTTTTCTCGACTCTTAAAACATGAAAAAGCAAAGTTGTGTCTAAAAGCGTCTAATAAAATTCATTCAATATGGAAACATAATTCCCCTTTTTTGTATTTTAGTTGATCAAGTAATCCGCAACCGTGGAGGAAAGTCAATTAAAACTCCGTCGTTCGGGGAGACTCGCGAATCAACCATCTTTGTCTCCCGAACTGAAAGTAGTACGGGCGAAGCGATCTCGCTGGACCAAGTCAAAATCTCCTTTTAAAGTTAGAACGGAAGTTCCAACAACATCTGAGATTCTGGTCACTCCCGATATTTCTGGAATCCCTGCCTCTATTGAAGAAGTTCAACAGCAACAGAAGGACAGTTGTACTGATCCTAGTCTGAAGACAAGTACTTGCATAACTGAACCAGTTCCATCTGAAACCGGTCCACAGAGTCTTGTTGTTCAAACAACTGTCGTTGTCGAAGCAACCCCTTCTTCGGCACCAGAAATCTTTTACGGACCTGACGGTCTTCCTCTTCCTCCTGGTCTGATTGCAATAGAGGAAATCGTAGAGGACCAGCAAGCAAATACTCCAATTCATTTTGGAGTAGGTACCACTCTTTTTCCTTCTGCAGCAGAAGTTTGTCCATCGCCACTGGAAGTTCCTGAAGAATCGTTAGGAAGTTTATTGGATAGACTTAAAATGTCTGAACAACCGTCGACATCTAGAACTGTGCCAAACGACACAGCGACAGCAGAAGCTCCTGCTGCCAATCCAACGATGTTTGCCGGCATACCAGCCGTCCCGACTAGCTCTCATCAACTAGAAGGAGTCCACCCAGGGACTATTATGACAACTTGGTCTGTTCCAGTTTGTTCTTCCGGTATAATACCCGGTAATTCTTATGTTGAAACTAGACAAATTGATCCCTTTGGGAATCATTTTGGGCCATCCAGTCCTCAAAGGCCATCTATACCCTTGAGCTCCGGATTGTTACCGTATGGGGGGCAATATGCCCTTTCACTTCCCTTTTCGGGGGGATACCCATACGGCAGTTTTCAACCACATTCAGGTTTGACTGAAGTAACGACGAGTGGTTGGGTACCTATGTTACCCCAACAACCAAGAGTTGTATATTCCATGCAACAATGTGTACCTATGTCTAGTATCCCGACGACGCCAGCAATTGTAACCGTGTCGCAAGTTCAATCGATGCCTGTTGTATGTCAACCCCAAGTTGTAATGCAACAGCCTATTGACCCTGCAACACAACCACAATCGCCAACTGCCGGGACGACACAGATACAAACGGGAACCATAACCCCGCATCTTGGTCCGTCGGTTAGTGTCGCACAGCAAAACATGGCTTCACAACCATGGATGGTGCAATACCAACAACCTCAGTTTCAACAGGTGTACCAGGGATCTGAGCAACAGATCTTTGCGAATAGTGGGCAACCCTATATTCAGAACGGGTTAAATCAACCACTTTACAGTGGCCAAGCCCACCAGCCATATCAGTCATATCAACATCAGTTGCATTATGCTGGTGTGCAAAGGCCTACTGCTCAGGCGATTCCATCGTATCCTGGGTACGCCTCGCCAAACCTGAATCAGCAGTTGCCATTTGTGGCGACCTTAGAATTACCAGATTTACATCGATTGACGAACGATCCAATCGCCTATGCCCATTGGTGGCCAGCGATTCCTCACAAACTTCCTTCGGACATTCCTAAATTCAATGGAAATCCTGGCGAAGACCCGTCGAATCATGTGATGACATTCCATCTGTGGTGTTCGTCGAATACCTTGAATGATGATTCGATAAGGCTTCGTCTTTTCCAGAGGACATTGACTGGTCCGGCGGCCAAATGGTATATTGAATTACCTAGAGCCTCTTTCGACAATTTTAGTTCCCTAGCCACGACTTTCTTAACACACTTTCAGTTACCTATAAGGTACGAAACTGGAACAGAGATCTTGACCAATTTCAAGCAGACAACGGCCACACATATATCTGATCATATACATGAGTGGCGTCGTCGTCGCAGAATGGTAAAAACCTATGTTCCAGATCAGCTATTAGCTGAGTGGTTTATAAAGTCGCTTCTGCCTGCCATAACAGAAGATGTGGCCAAGGGAGGCGTCGTAACAGAGGAGCAAGTTATTGCTCGTGCTCAATATTTGGACTTAGTATATACTCAGTCGGGCACGCTCTATGATAAGATACCTGACGCCCCCAGACCGGAATTTTCAATCCCTCCTCCTCCCGGATCGAATAGTGACTCTCATGCCGGTGATGGCGTGATTGGAACTGCAAACGCTAAGTCGACAAGGGATTCGAATAAGAAAGCCCGTAAGACTTCGAATCAAAAAGCAAATCAAGAGATTCTTGCTTCGGAGGTAAATGCTGTATCTACGGATAAAGACAAAAACTCCAATCAACCAGGAAGCAAGAAGAAACAAAACAAAGGGAAGAAGAAGAAACAAGGTGGGTCATCCCCTCAAAAAACTTCTTCAAACCCTCCTGGGCAAGGGAAACAATTTTATCCATGTCAAATATGCGATGAAAATCATTCGACAAAGAACTGTCCGTTCAAAGCTGAGTTAAAGAGGTTCTTTAAAAGTTCCCAAACTTCAGCTGTGTTGACTGATCCATTTCCTGCCCCAGGTCAAAATATGGTTGATAGTGGAAATGCTTCCCCGTCTCAAGTGCTTATGTTGTCGGTTTCTAAGCAAAATGATGCTTTGATCTCGACCAGGAATAAAGATTATGGGAATCCGCCGGTGTCGAACGACAAAGGGAAAGATCAACCCAGTAGTTCGACAACAACTTCGGCAGAAGTTGTACCCCCCCTCACGCATGAATTAACAATAAAGCCACCTAAGGGAGTAGTACACAAGTCGACATTTAACCCTCGCGCCAGAGCGGCGCAACACTATAATATAGTGGAGGATTTGGCCCAATCGCCATCTGCTATGTCGACTCTTGAGGTACTACAAAATTGTCCATCCCAAAGACAGGCATTGTTATCAGCAATTGGTGGAGTGGATCCTAAAGATTCCAATCTTGTATCCTTTGATCACAAAGGATATGATCCTCAGTTACCAGCGCAATTAGCTTTCCTTATTCAAGTGAAAGCACTCAACAAAACTGTTCATAGAACGATTATTGATGAGGGAGCATCGACATGTATCATGTCGATGAGTTGCTGGAAAACTCTTGGATCTCCAACCTTGTCGCGATCTTCGACGACATTGAAAGCATTTGACGGTAGGTCGTACACTCCGTACGGTATCCTAAATAACTTTAAGGTTGAACTAGGAGGAAAAACAGTAGAAATTGATGTTGAAGTCATTGATGGCAATCTTGACTATAACATCCTACTGGGAAGACCATGGATATATGCCATGGCAGCTGTAGTGTCGACATATTTTAGGAAGATCGCATTCCCGTTTGAAGGAGGGATTACGATCGTCGACCAACAGAATTTCCTCCCTAATGGTTCACAAGTTACTGGAAGCATTCCCCTGATCCATGGGAGCGACCATTCAATAAAAGATATCGGAGTAGGCTTGCTAAAAGATCCCACAATGATGGGAACTTTCGCGTTGCCACCTCCTTTCCATGTAGGGAATATCCCGTTTGTAGCAACATGCAACATGGTATCTTCATCGAAGGTCGCAGAAGACAAAGTCGTCATGGATCATCAAGTGGTATTGCCACCTAGCCCTATTGAAATATTGTAGCAATCAATGTTTCAGGCATGGGAGGCGAGCCCAAATGAACGCTCGTCAAGCGTTTGGGTAGATAGGTCCGAAGAATATGGTACCCCATTAGATCCATGGTCAAAAGTTCATGGGACTGACGAAGGAATCTTACAATCAATGATGATTGAGGGGGCACCATGGAATGATCACCACCATCGTTCCCTTCTTCCAGAGTGTGAAGAAGAAACTCAACACGACCTATACCACCCTTCAGTGTTTGAATTCCTAACAAATACTGTAAATACGGTGGATTCAGAGAGAAACCTATCCAATATTGAAGAGACCGTAGCCATAAACATCTCGACAAAATCTGATGTTGTAGAGAATATTCATGTCGGCAAAAGTTGTTCCCCTTCAGAACTGGAAATATATAGTGCTCTCTTTCGCGAATTTAGAGATGTCTTTGCATGGTCATATGATGAAATGCCAGGCATTGACTCGAGCATAGTTGAACATGAGATTAAAATGTATCCTGATGTCAAACCAGTAAGACAACGGCTTCGGCAGGTACATCCGAAGAAAGCCGCTGCCATTAAGGCGGAAGTTGAAAAACTTCTCCATGCTGGATTCATCTACCCGGTTCCTCTAACCGATTGGGTATCGAATATTGTCCCTGTTATGAAAAAACAAGGGACGATAAGAGTGTGCGTCGACTATAGGGATGTAAACAAAGCTTGTCCAAAGGACAACTACCCTACACCCTTCATCGACCAGATAATTGATGAATGCGCCGGATGTGAAATCTTTTCCTTTATGGATGGATTTTCCGGGTATAATCAAATAAATATCCGCCCACAGGACCAGTCTAAGACTGCATTTATTTGTCCGTGGGGCACATTCGCTTATCGAAAATTACCCTTTGGTTTAAAGAACGCAGGGGCGACGTTTCAGAGGGCAATGAATTATGCCTTCCATGACATCAAGAACATTGTTCAACCTTACCTCGACGATCTTCCGGCTCATTCGCGGAAGCGGACTGATCATCCGCGGCATTTGAGAGCAATATTTCTACGTTGCCGACATTACAAGATAAGACTCAATCCGCACAAGTGTGTGTTTTGCGTCGGTTCTGGTCGTTTACTTGGCTTTGTTGTCTCTAAGGATGGGATTCGTCTCGACCCCTGTAAGGTTCAGGCAATCATTAATTTGCCTCCACCTTCAAATTTGCTTCAGATTCAGAAACTCCAAGGGAAAGCAAACTTTCTGAGGAGGTTCATTCCAAATTACGCAGAACTTGCCAAAGGTTATACTCGTCTTTTGAAAAAGGATGTACCTTTTGTCTGGGACCAGGTTGCGCAAGCTTCCTTTGACGCTCTGAAAGATTCTCTAGTAAGAGCATCATTAATGTACGCCCCGGACTATCAAAGAGATTTTAACCTGTATCTAGCTGCAGCAGATACGACCATTGCGATGGTCTTAGTGCAAGAAGTCGATGGAATTGAACATCCTATTTATTATTTAAGTAAAAACTTAAATGACACAGAAAGTAAATATTCCTATGTTGAAAAACTAGCGCTTGCTGCTGTTCAAGCGATTCAAAGGTTTCGACATTATGTCCTCTTTAGGAAAACTACCGTTCTGTCAGATTGCAATCCCATGACATATATACTGTCGCGACAGTTGCTTGGGGGCAAATATTCAAAATGGATAGCCATCCTTCAAGAGTTTGATTTAGATTTTGTAAAATCCAAATCGAAGAAAGCTCTAGTTTTCGCGGAATTATTATGCGATCTCCCATCGTCGTCCAACGATGAAACATCAGAAGAGTCAATCGTGGATGAAAATTTGTTTCTGATATCAGTAAGCGATGAGTGGTATGGAGACATCATTGTTTATCTCCAAACCCAAAAATTTAGGCCTAATACCTCACACTCGGAACGGAAACGTATACGATACCAATCTAAAGACTACATGATCGTCGGTGATACACTTTACCGTCGTGGTGTCGATACGGTTCTGAGGAGGTGCCTTACCCATGAGGAGGCCGAAAAAGCCCTGAATGATTGTCATTCAGGCGCGTGCGGGGGGCATCAATCTGGATATGCAACAGCACAAAGAATCTTACGAGCAGGATATTTCTGGCCAACTATGTTTAAAGATTGCATAATAGCTGTCAGAAGTTGCCATGCATGTCAGATCTTTGATAGCAAAACCAGAAGACCGCCCGCACCCTTACAGCCGATAGTTGCTGTTGGGCCCTTCGCCAAGTGGGGCATCGATTTCATGCAATGTAACCCCACCTCGACCGGGGGGCATGGGTATATTATAGTCGCTGTTGACTATTTTACCAAATGGGCCGAGGCGATGCCTACATTGGATAACACTGGTGAAACAGCTGCCCTTTTCTTTTTCAATCATGTAGTCGCCAGGTTCGGCGTTCCGCAAGCTATAGTGACAGATCATGGATCGCATTTTCGCAATCACATGATGGTTGAATTAGCTGCCAAACTAGGGCTATCTCACGACAGCTCTACCCCATATTATCCACAAGCCAACGGACAAGTTGAGGCAATCAACAAGGTCCTGAAGCGTATGTTGCAAAGGATGATCGGGGTTCACAAAAGAAGATGGCATCTAATCCTGTACTCAGCATTATGGGCTTACCGAACCTCGGTAAAGAACGCCACTGGGTTCACACCATTCCAATTGGTGTATGGCCTGGAGGCAGTCTTACCGATCCAGTGCGAAATTTCGTCTCTTAAACTCGCAATTGACCTCCTCCCCGGAACCTCAGAAGAAGAGGCTCGTTTCTTGGAATTGATCCAGTTGGATGAAAACCGTCGTGACGCCGCTTTGGCGAACGAAGCCCATAAGAAACGAGTCAAAGCACAGTTCGACAAGAATGTCAAACCTCGCATCTTCTCTGAGGGTGACTTGGTTTTGCTTTACGACCAAGAATCCGACAAATTAGGAGCAGGAAAATTTCAGTCCTTATGGATGGGTCCCTATATTGTTAAAAGGGTGTTAGCAAAAGGAGCCTACGAGTTAATGGATTATGACGGAATACCACTGGCGCAACCCCGTAACGGGTTGTACCTCAAGCGTTACTATGCCTAAATAGTAACCTGAGTGCTTTTGTTGTATTTTGTTTTCGCTAAAATGTTTGTTTCGGTTAAGTAATCCACCCTTCTCGTTTGTTGCAGATGTCGAATTATTCTGATACATATGTGGGATATGCCGACGGAGCGAGTCGTAGTACGCGGAATTTGTCCTCCGCAGCCTGGGCCATTTTTGATCCAAGCGGCGAGTTAGTGAGTTTCAGAGGTGTGTGTATTGGACGGTCAACGAACAATATCGCTGAGTATAGTGCGTTGATTGAACTCCTCTCTGATACCATCGCTCATGGTATACGCCGACTAATTGTTAGGCTAGACTCACAACTTGTGATACTACAACTCACTGGTATATATTCAGTCCGCAATCCAGCTATTTATCGTATGTTTCTAAGAGTTAAGATTTTGGAAAGAGAGTTTGATTCAATTCAATACCAACATATTTCCAGAAACTTGAACACATTAACAGATTCATTAGCAAACTATGTATTAGATAGACATTTACAACATATATAAAAAGAGATGCATCGGTGCTATGTAAGTGGATCACAAATAAACTGAAATAAACTCCGAAAATCAAAATATATAAAGCTGTTTATAGTTTGTACATAATGTGCTGTAATCAAAACAAAATTGGTCATATGACCTAGAACTCAAAAAGATGCTAGGGGGCACCCTAGCCTAGTGGTGCTCATGAAAGTACGTCACGGTCTGTGCGATCATGCGCAAGAGACGAGTCCATCGTCTAGGCACGCCAATAGTGTGCCGCTGCAACTGTAAAGGTAACTCGTCAATCTGTACATCCGGAAGACCACGAGTAAGGCTCTCAACCTGCTCCTGCACAGCTGCAAGTATCTCAGTATCACCAAGGTCGCGAATAACAACTCTCCTAGCAGGCTCTGCTGCTGGGGCAGCAACTGGCGATCGTGGACGAGCTACTGGACGAACAGGACCAACATCTGCATGCACCCAAGAGTTTGATCAGTTTTGAACAGTAACATCATGAATAAAAACAATAAACAGTGATATGGTCAGAGATTTTACCAATAGCGCCCCATTGCTCGCCATCCGGAAGCACCAAGTCCGGATCACCTCGGTAGTCCATACCCACATATGGATACTCAGAAAATGCCATCTCCTGACGCTCGAACCACCTAAAGAAGGACTCAGTGAAAGTAATATGAGGTTGACCAGCATGCCGGGACATATGGTCAACCCACCTCTGCATGCGTGGCTCGGTCGGAGAAGGCAAATCAAGCATGATGTACTGAGGTTGCATCAATGGGATTTTCTCCAAGACAAAGGCAGTCAGAATAGAACCAAATCCAAAGTTCTTCAGCCCCCCGTCCTTTACCTTGGTCAATTGACTTTTCATCTGAACAAGTACTGCATCACACCAGTTAAACACTTTCGGTTGGAGACACTCCAAGGCGTGCTGCATATAAGATCTGTTGGCAACATGTAAAGCTGCGCTACCGGCCATCCTACCAATGGTAAACAGAATGGACCTGAGAGACCTGTCAGTGATGTCACGGATATTGATCTTGCCGTCTTTGCTCGGCTGTGAACCTTCCCGGCAATACTGACGGATATAGTCTCTGGTGGAAGTAGTCCCTCGAGCCGTACCTGACAAAGAAATGGGGGCACCCCGCCTTGACAACCCAGTCAAGAAGTACATGTCCTCTATGGTCAAGGGGATGGTTTCCCCCTAATCTGGAATACTTGGTTAACAGGATCCCAAGCATCAAGCATATACTGCAGTAAAGAAATCTGTGCTCTCATGCTAGAGATACGGAAGAACTTCAGCAGGCCACAGTTCCGAAGCGCGTTCACCGTGACTGGGTCATGGAGTGCAACCATGTCCTCTGCTTCATGTTCTCGTTCTCGCCATGTAAGGGACATTTTGTTCAAAGTTCCCTGCAATCAAACAAGAGAAGGAGTAAGTTCCTGATTTTGATGAAAATCTGGCGAAAAATCATCAAAAAACTCATGCAAAATCAGCTTTTCTAGGCCCAGCGCAGGCAGAGAGTCTTCCCCTTGCTCTGGAACGCAGTCTGCCTTAAGGCTGCCTGAAATACAGCGCAAGTTTCGAAAGGGGAACCTGCGCTGATGCCAGGGCGCCCTAATGAAACCCCTGGGGCCCAGAAACCCTGAAAAACATGCATGAAACTGAAAAAGGAAACCATGAAAGTGAAGGGCTAAGGTTTAGCTCCTACCTGGTCCAAACGGCGCCGAAAATCGTCCACAGAATCTCCCGGAATCAGCTGGTGAAAATCAAGGAAGAAGAGGCACCTCCAGAGCTCCAACAAGCAAAATGCAAATGAAATGGTAAATGAGAGGTAAAAACCCCTTTTTATGACTTTTTACACAGTTTAAAGTTAAATATTAGGGTTATAATCTCGTTTTCATGCAAATATTGTCCATTTCTAACAAAATTTGTTGCAGCAATTGAAGATGAAGTACTACATTTGAAAAGAGAAAAGCTAGTAAAAGTAAAAAATTAAATTTGACCATGAATCGAGCAGTTTTACCACGGAATTTATGCTCGTTAAAAAATAGAAAAGTGTGAGCAAAGTTTTTCCGCCAAAGTTCAAGCTCATTAAAAAATGAACCTATCTCGGTAAATAACCATTGCGATCGTAAATTTATCAGCCTTAAAAGCCTTGGTCGTGTTTTCATCCATCACCTCCATTTCATTTGGCCGATCGTTCACCCCCATATGTGTGTTTACCCTTTTGAGGAACAGCTGCGAAGAGTGATTTCACCTAGCCATCCTTGTGACACTACCGTGATTGGAAAATTCCAATTTGTACCTGGAATCAGTTGCTATCCCTGTTTATCACTCGTTCCTCAAAAGACGAGTCTTCTTTGAGCTCTTTTCACTGACTCGTAAAATATGAAAAGTTTGCCGAGTTTTGGCCTTCCAGCTCGTTAAACGACCGGAACGCTATCCCTCCTCTAGATTTTAATCTTTTTGGACCTGAGGGATTATTGCACAAAAAGATCGAGCGCTTGTCTTGTTCGGCTCGTAAAAGTACCGAACAGCCATCCCTTCTGTATTGTTTTATACTTTTTCGGACTTAAGGGATTAGATGACGAAAAAGGAATTATGGAGTTAACTTTCTGTACCTTTTCAGACTCTCTAAAAATGAAAAGGACCGAGTTTTCCTTGTCGTTAGACTCGTTAAAATGATTAAATAGCGACAAACTTGTCTTTAGACGAGAACGAGTTTCCCTATCGCTAGGCTCGTTAAATCATAGCGATGGGCTTGCCCGAAGGGCAGGTTATAGAACAAGCATATGTTATCCTCCTCAAGCTTGACAAAAATAAAGAGGTACTGGTCAGAAATGACTGGGGAAAAATTGGGAGAACATCAAAGTTTAATGGTAGCAAGTCACTCTTGAACATGACACTTTTCCTCCGTACCACATCGGGTTGGGTTGTTTCATTCACCGGTCTCATCACCATGGTCCTCGCCAAACCATCCACATTTGGGGTAATGCTACCGATCCATCGCATCAGTGTCGTTATATGTTCAAGAGGGGTCATTCTGAAAGTGTCAACCGTGTCCCATCCACTGCCATACATTATCCTTCATCCATTCATGATCGCCACCCTGAATCATATGTCACAGTTTGTTTTCACCTCCACTAAAATCATTAGCTCCGTTCCGTGTCATTGATGTGGGATTCATTAAGGCCCTCCTTTGACGGATCGCTTCTTGTCGACTTCAGCTCATTATCCAAGAAGTTGATCTAGGAACACCCCCATCAGTACTTTGAAGCTTGCATGCCTCAATGGCAAGTTTCTCACTTCCGGCGACAGGTATACATCAATGACCTTCGACCAGAAGATTTTGCGTGGCGTTCGACGCCAAGTCCTTTATTCACGCCACGTGAATTGTACTGCAGTACCTTGAGGGTCATCGTCATTATTGGTGATTCCTCTCGCGCTTGTTAACGGTTTTCATTATTGACCGGTAATCAAGCGATGTCTTTCCATGTTCGACTTCAGCGAAATTCTCACATGGATCGACTTGTACTTAGAGTGAAGATCGAACGAGTTTGAAGACCCCGGATCTAGTTTCATCCATCCGGGCTGCGATATATATTCAGGAAATATAAAAGCATTTGCCATGTACATCATTGCAGCAGATGATCATCCTATTCAAAGGATGATAATTTCAGCAGAAAATTATCAGTCTACCTTCAGACGATCGTCTGTCATATGTACCAAAATGTATTTATAAAAGCTGAGCATGGGAATGCCCGCCTCAGCTAGATCATGAAAATAGAATGAAAAATAATGTATTGTATTGTATTGTATTACAGGGCGCCTCCTCAGCACTGGAATGAACTTCGGACCCTCTAGATAAAGCATTTCACCCGATAAACGGCCTCATACTTTAGGGGGCAACTGTTATAGACATTTTTGTGCCTCGCAGCATGGAGCATGAAATGTCAATAATTACAGGGATCCTCAGTCCCTAAACATGTTGTTCTTACCCCTAAAAGAACAAGGTCATCAAACAACAGCACTTCCAATCAGTTCTCCACCTGAAAACACTTCAAAACAGGCTTATTTTGGATCATGTCAGCTGCTCCACTGAGCTTCTGCGCTGGAATGCAACTGTCCCTCCTTGTACCTGCGCTGGAAGTCAAATTAATGAAGGCTACCTGCGCTGGGCGAGATTGGCCAAGTGGCACAGTCATCCTGCAAGGTGTCAACTGCCCAGGAAGCTTCCAAACTGACACTTGGTTCATGAGATTCGCCCTGTGATGAGTAAGAGGTACTTGATCACCATGTGTAAGCAAGGATCTCCAAGTGGACTCAAGAACTGAAGATTAACTGAAGAGGGAGAGGACACAAGGCAGCTCTATGTCAGTCTCAAGCTGACTCATCCTCTCTTCTTCTCTCCTATATATAGAGCTCTTCTATGAGGTCTAAGGAGGCTGGAATTTTGTGTAAAGCAAGGAGGTGCTGTTGGTTTACAGTTAGAGCTATTGGGTGATTGTTTTACTAGAGGTGAAGAGGAGAGTTCTTGCTGCTGGGGAGGTGCTGCTGGATTGGAGCCATCATTGGTTGTAACCTTCTCAGAACCCTGTTACTTCTATCAATAAAGTTTTGCATGTTCTCCTATATACTTGTATTGCATTGATGTATTGTATTTACATGTATATTTGATTCACTCTAATCCATGCATCAGTTATGAGTACATGTATCTTGTAGTTTCCTCTCTTGTTTTGTGCAGGATCTGTGTGTAGCTGGACCGGCAAAGAGAGCAAGGAGCTGGGAACAAGAGACAAAGAGAGAGGACAAGGATCGACTAAGCGAAAGACACCAGGTTGGTTAATCTTTTCTTCCTTCTCTCTGTACTTTCATAAAGGAAAACATCAAAGCTTTACTTTCAGTTGTTGCTAAAGACTGTCACCTTTAGAGTAGGGATAGGGTCATCCGCATCGGATACTTTTCCCCACAACAAACTGGCGACTCCGCTGGGGAGCCTAGTATCTTGTTGGTGTTTGTAGTATTTTGCTATTCATTTCTTGAAGAAAAGAGTACCAAATCGAAAAGCTTTTGACTATATCAAAAGCGAAGTAGAGGGACTGCTACTCTTGCTCATTTGCTGAGCAAATTCAAGATTTGAAGAGCTTATCTACAAAAGACTCTTTACTCTTTGTGATAGATTTTCATCCTCTTGATCATCCCTTAGCCTGTACTTGACCTATAGCTTTTTATTTCAGCAAAAACAGTGCATTTTTGAGCTTTTTATGACCCGGAATTCTTTGTAGACGCAACTCTCGTGTGTCAGTGCAGGCTGTCCACAGGCAGTCTGCATTACAGCGCAGGTACTCCCTTCGGGAACTGCGCTGAGAGTCAAACTGACAGACGAGAGCCTGCGCTGGTCCAGTTAGCCATTGTCTTGCTCAGTTTCCCTTTGTGTCTTGGCCCTGTTTTCACTGATTTTTTGCTGATTGCTTGCTGGTCATTGTACTTGCTGTAAACCATTCTCCTTGACATTATTCCGCCTCAGTTGTGTGATGAAACTGTGAATGTTCTTTCAGTATTTCTTGTTTCAGTTACAGTTTCCCATTGTGAAAAGCGAACCAGTATAGCTGTGGCCTCTTAGATCCTGAACTGTAAAAGTGTCTTTGTGATCTTAAGAGCTAGTTTTATTACTGTTCATGGCTGTTTGAGTTTGTTTGTTTTTCACTTTATGGTTTGAATTCATATATTTTTAGTGTTGAAACAAGTACCTGTAAAGCGTCTTTTCATTTTAGACAAAACTTGTTTGTTTACGCTTCAAATTGAATTCGAAAATTATACAACAATTTCCTTTTGTCTACATCAACATTAAGGGAAAAGAAAAGAAATACATGCATCTTGCATTTGCATTTTTGATAAGTTTGTGTGTCTGATCTAGGAGAAAGTGCATTAGTTTGTGCTTTGTGCTCTGTGTGGAAAGATATTGTTTTTCTCTCCCCTCAGTAGTTAGGATTTTCAAAGCTAAAAAGATTGTGAAAGCTTGCTTATCATTTTAGCTGCATTTAGGAATTTGTACCAATACATCTCGTGGTGATCCTGAAAGACAAACTGATAAACAAGATCAACTTAAAATATATTGAATGAATCTAAAAACGCATTGTAACATAACGCTCACAATAGAGGTCTAGGTAGAGACGTGTTCCGGCGTCGTTAAACGTAGTGACTGTCGATCTCTACGAAGGTGGGTGATTCCTCCTGAGGGACGATAGCACTAATACGGACTTGAGCTCCCGCGTACCGTCGCGTATATTGGGAGACCCCTATAGGCAATTATCCTTTATCCTTAGGAAGCCGTGTCGACCGCCCTACTGATCGCGATGCAGTGAACACAGCATTCACGAAGATCGACCACCCGTACCGTAAAACGTATTCTGTGGTTTCGCGAAAGGTTTGGCACACCCTCTGCCTAGATCTCCAGAGCAGTTTCTTTTGGCCTTTTTCAAACTCTATAACTGAAAAAGTCCAACCGAGCATTTGTCACTTCGGGCTCGTTAATACATCGAAGGCGACTAGAGTCATCTTTAGCTTTTTCTCGACTCTTAAAACATGAAAAAGCAAAGTTGTGTCTAAAAGCGTCTAATAAAATTCATTCAATACGGAAACATAATTCCCCTTTTTGTATTTTAGTTGATCAAGTAATCCGCAACCGTGGAGGAAAGTCAATTAAAACTCCGTCGTTCGGGGAGACTCGCGAGTCAACCATCTTTGTCTCCGGAACCGAGAGTAGTACGGACGAAGCGAACTCGCTGGACCAGGTCAAAATCTCCTTTTAAAGTTAGAACGGAAGTTCCAACAACATCTGAGATTCTGGTCACTCCCAATATTTCTGGAATCCCTGCCTCTATTGAAGAAGTTCAACAGCAACAGAAGGACAGTTGTACTGATCCTAGTCTGAAGACAAGTACTTGCATAACTGAACCAGTTCCATCTGAAACCGGTCCACAGAGTCTTGTTGTTCAAACAACTGTCGCTGTCGAAGCAACCCCTTCTTCGGCACCAGAAATCTTTTACGGACCTGACGGTCTTCCTCTTCCTCCTGGTCTGATTGCAATAGAGGAAATCGTAGAGGACCAGCAAGCAAATACTCCAATTCATTTTGGAGTAGGTACCACTCTTTTTCCTTCTGCATCAGAAGTTTGTCCATCGCCACTGGAAGTTCCTGAAGAATCGTTAGGAAGTTTATTGGATAGACTTAAAATGTCTGAACAACCGTCGACATCTAGAACTGTGCCAAACGACACAGCGACAGCAGAAGCTCCTGCTGCCAATCCAACGATGTTTGCCGGCATACCAGCCGTCCCGACTAGCTCTCATCAGCTAGAAGGAGTCCACCCAGGGACTATTATGACAACTTGGTCTGTTCCAGTTTGTTCTTCCGGTATAATACCCGGTAATTCTTATGTTGAAACTAGACAAATTGATCCCTTTGGGAATCATTTTGGGCCATCCAGTCCTCAAAGGCCATCTATACCCTTGAGCTCCGGATTGTTACCGTATGGGGGGCAATATGCCCTTTCACTTCCCCTTTCGGGGGGATACCCATACGGCAGTTTTCAACCACATTCAGGTTTGACTGAAGTAACGACGAGTGGTTGGGTACCTATGTTACCCCAACAACCAAGAGTTGTATATTCCATGCAACAATGTGTACCTATGTCTAGTATCCCGACGACGCCAGCAATTGTAACCGTGTCGCAAGTTCAATCGATGCCTGTTGTATGTCAACCCCAAGTTGTAATGCAACAGCCTATTGACCCTGCAACACAACCACAATCGCCAACTGCCGGGACGACACAGATACAAACGGGAACCATAACCCCGCATCTTGGTCCGTCGGTTAGTGTCGCACAGCAAAACATGGCTTCACAACCATGGATGGTGCAATACCAACAACCTCAGTTTCAACAGGTGTACCAGGGATCTGAGCAACAGATCTTTGCGAATAGTGGGCAACCCTATATTCAGAACGGGTTAAATCAACCACTTTACAGTGGCCAAGCCCACCAGCCATATCAGTCATATCAACATCAGTTGCATTATGCTGGTGTGCAAAGGCCTACTGCTCAGGCGATTCCATCGTATCCTGGGTACGCCTCGCCAAACCTGAATCAGCAGTTGCCATTCGTGGCGACCTTAGAATTACCAGATTTACATCGATTGACGAACGATCCAATCGCCTATGCCCATTGGTGGCCAGCGATTCCTCACAAACTTCCTTCGGACATTCCTAAATTCAATGGAAATCCTGGCGAAGACCCGTCGAATCATGTGATGACATTCCATCTGTGGTGTTCGTCGAATACCTTGAATGATGATTCGATAAGGCTTCGTCTTTTCCAGAGGACATTGACTGGTCCGGCGGCCAAATGGTATATTGAATTACCTAGAGCCTCTTTCGACAATTTTAGTTCCCTAGCCACGACTTTCTTAACACACTTTCAGTTACCTATAAGGTACGAAACTGGAACAGAGATCTTGACCAATTTCAAGCAGACAACGGCCACACATATATCTGATCATATACATGAGTGGCGTCGTCGTCGCAGAATGGTAAAAACCTATGTTCCAGATCAGCTATTAGCTGAGTGGTTTATAAAGTCGCTTCTGCCTGCAATAACAGAAGATGTGGCCAAGGGAGGCGTCGTAACAGAGGAGCAAGTTATTGCTCGTGCTCAATATTTGGACTTAGTATATACTCAGTCGGGCACGCTCTATGATAAGATACCTGACGCCCCCAGACCGGAATTTTCAATCCCTCCTCCTCCCGGATCGAATAGTGACTCTCATGCCGGTGATGGCGTGATTGGAACTGCAAACGCTAAGTCGACAAGGGATTCGAATAAGAAAGCCCGTAAGACTTCGAATCAAAAAGCAAATCAAGAGATTCTTGCTTCGGAGGTAAATGCTGTATCTACGGATAAAGACAAAAACTCCAATCAACCAGGAAGCAAGAAGAAACAAAACAAAGGGAAGAAGAAGAAACAAGGTGGGTCATCCCCTCAAAAAACTTCTTCAAACCCTCCTGGGCAAGGGAAACAATTTTATCCATGTCAAATATGCGATGAAAATCATTCGACAAAGAACTGTCCGTTCAAAGCTGAGTTAAAGAGGTTCTTTAAAAGTTCCCAAACTTCAGCTGTGTTGACTGATCCATTTCCCGCCCCAGGTCAAAATATGGTTGATAGTGGAAATGCTTCCCCGTCTCAAGTGCTTATGTTGTCGGTTTCTAAGCAAAATGATGCTTTGATCTCGACCAGGAATAAAGATTATGGGAATCCAGCGGTGTCGAACGACAAAGGGAAAGATCAACCCAGTAGTTCGACAACAACTTCGGCAGAAGTTGTACCCCCCTCACGCATGAATTAACAATAAAGCCACCTAAGGGAGTAGTACACAAGTCGACATTTAACCCTCGCGCCAGAGCGGCGCAACACTATAATATAGTGGAGGATTTGGCCCAATCGCCATCTGCTATGTCGACTCTTGAGGTACTACAAAATTGTCCATCCCAAAGACAGGCATTGTTATCAGCAATTGGTGGAGTGGATCCTAAAGATTCCAATCTTGTATCCTTTGATCACAAAGGATATGATCCTCAGTTACCAGCGCAATTAGCTTTCCTTATTCAAGTGAAAGCACTCAACAAAACTGTTCATAGAACGATTATTGATGAGGGAGCATCGACATGTATCATGTCGATGAGTTGCTGGAAAACTCTTGGATCTCCAACCTTGTCGCGATCTTCGACGACATTGAAAGCATTTGACGGTAGGTCGTACACTCCGTACGGTATCCTAAATAACTTTAAGGTTGAACTAGGAGGAAAAACAGTGGAAATTGATGTTGAAGTCATTGATGGCAATCTTGACTATAACATCCTACTGGGAAGACCATGGATATATGCCATGGCAGCTGTAGTGTCGACATATTTTAGGAAGATCGCATTCCCGTTTGAAGGAGGGATTACGATCGTCGACCAACAGAATTTCCTCCCTAATGGTTCACAAGTTACTGGAAGCATTCCCCTGATCCATGGGAGCGACCATTCAATAAAAGATATCGGAGTAGGCTTGCTAAAAGATCCCACAATGATGGGAACTTTCGCGTTGCCACCTCCTTTCCATGTAGGGAATATCCCGTTTGTAGCAACATGCAACATGGTATCTTCATCGAAGGTCGCAAAGACAAAGTCGTCATGGATCATCAAGTGGTATTGCCACCTAGCCCTATTGAAATATTGTAGCAATCAATGTTTCAGGCATGGGAGGCGAGCCCAAATGAACGCTCGTCAAGCGTTTGGGTAGATAGGTCCGAAGAATATGGTACCCCATTAGATCCATGGTCAAAAGTTCATGGGACTGACGAAGGAATCTTACAATCAATGATGATTGAGGGGGCACCATGGAATGATCACCACCATCGTTCCCTTCTTCCAGAGTGTGAAGAAGAAACTCAACACGACCTATATCACCCTTCAGTGTTTGAATTCCTAACAAATACTGTAAATACGGTGGATTCAGAGAGAAACCTATCCAATATTGAAGAGACCGTAGCCATAAACATCTCGACAAAATCTGATGTTGTAGAGAATATTCATGTCGGCAAAAGTTGTTCCCCTTCAGAACTGGAAATATATAGTGCTCTCTTTCGCGAATTTAGAGATGTCTTTGCATGGTCATATGATGAAATGCCAGGCATTGACTCGAGCATAGTTGAACATGAGATTAAAATGTATCCTGATGTCAAACCAGTAAGACAACGGCTTCGGCAGGTACATCCGAAGAAAGCCGCTGCCATTAAGGCGGAAGTTGAAAAACTTCTCCATGCTGGATTCATCTACCCGGTTCCTCTAACCGATTGGGTATCGAATATTGTCCCTGTTATGAAAAAACAAGGGACGATAAGAGTGTGCGTCGACTATAGGGATGTAAACAAAGCTTGTCCAAAGGACAACTACCCTACACCCTTCATCGACCAGATAATTGATGAATGCGCCGGATGTGAAATCTTTTCCTTTATGGATGGATTTTCCGGGTATAATCAAATAAATATCCGCCCACAGGACCAGTCTAAGACTGCATTTATTTGTCCGTGGGGCACATTCGCTTATCGAAAATTACCCTTTGGTTTAAAGAACGCAGGGGCGACGTTTCAGAGGGCAATGAATTATGCCTTCCATGACATCAAGAACATTGTTCAACCTTACCTCGACGATCTTCCGGCTCATTCGCGGAAGCGGACTGATCATCCGCGGCATTTGAGAGCAATATTTCTACGTTGCCGACATTACAAGATAAGACTCAATCCGCACAAGTGTGTGTTTTGCGTCGGTTCTGGTCGTTTACTTGGCTTTGTTGTCTCTAAGGATGGGATTCGTCTCGACCCCTGTAAGGTTCAGGCAATCATTAATTTGCCTCCACCTTCAAATTTGCTTCAGATTCAGAAACTCCAAGGGAAAGCAAACTTTCTGAGGAGGTTCATTCCAAATTACGCAGAACTTGCCAAGGGTTATACTCGTCTTTTGAAAAAGGATGTACCTTTTGTCTGGGACCAGGTTGCGCAAGCTTCCTTTGACGCTCTGAAAGATTCTCTAGTAAGAGCATCATTAATGTACGCCCCGGACTATCAAAGAGATTTTAACCTGTATCTAGCTGCAGCAGATACGACCATTGCGATGGTCTTAGTGCAAGAAGTCGATGGAATTGAACATCCTATTTATTATTTAAGTAAAAACTTAAATGACACAGAAAGTAAATATTCCTATGTTGAAAAACTAGCGCTTGCTGCTGTTCAAGCGATTCAAAGATTTCGACATTATGTCCTCTTTAGGAAAACTACCGTTCTGTCAGATTGCAATCCCATGACATATATACTGTCGCGACAGTTGCTTGGGGGCAAATATTCAAAATGGATAGCCATCCTTCAAGAGTTTGATTTAGATTTTGTAAAATCCAAATCGAAGAAAGCTCTAGTTTTCGCGGAATTATTATGCGATCTCCCATCGTCGTCCAACGATGAAACATCAGAAGAGTCAATCGTGGATGAAAATTTGTTTCTGATATCAGTAAGCGATGAGTGGTATGGAGACATCATTGTTTATCTCCAAACCCAAAAATTTAGGCCTAATACCTCACACTCGGAACGGAAACGTATACGATACCAATCCAAAGACTACATGATCGTCGGTGATACACTTTACCGTCGTGGCGTCGATACGGTTCTGAGGAGGTGCCTTACCCATGAGGAGGCCGAAAAAGCCCTGAATGATTGTCATTCAGGCGCGTGCGGGGGGCATCAATCTGGATATGCAACAGCACAAAGAATCTTACGAGCAGGATATTTCTAGCCAATTATGTTTAAAGATTGCATTATTGCTGTCAGAAGTTGCCATGCATGTCAGATCTTCGATAGCAAAACCAGAAGTTGACTATTTTACCAAATGGGCCGAGGCGATGCCTACATTGGATAACACTGGTGAAACAACTGCCCTTTTCTTTTTCAATCATGTAGTCGCCAGGTTCGGCGTTCCGCAAGCTATAGTGACAGATCATGGATCGCATTTTCGCAATCACATGATGGTTGAGTTAGCTGCCAAACTAGGGCTATCTCACGACAGCTCTACCCCATATTATCCACAAGCCAACGGACAAGTTGAGGCAATCAACAAGGTCCTGAAGCGTATGTTGCAAAGGATGATCGGGGTTCACAAAAGAAGATGGCATCTAATCCTGTACTCAGCATTATGGGCTTACCGAACCTCGGTAAAGAACGCCACTGGGTTCACACCATTCCAATTGGTGTATGGCCTAGAGGCAGTATTACCGATCCAGTGCGAAATTTCGTCTCTTAAACTCGCAATTGACCTCCTCCCCGGAACCTCAGAAGAAGAGGCTCGTTTCTTGGAATTAATCCAATTGGAAAACCGTCGTGACGCCGCTTTGGCGAACGAAGCCCATAAGAAACGAGTCAAAGCACAGTTTGACAAGAATGTCAAACCTCGCAACTTCTCTGAGGGTGACTTGGTTTTGCTTTACGACCAAGAATCCGACAAATTAGGAGCAGGAAAATTTCAGTCCTTATGGATGGGTCCCTATATTGTTAAAAGGGTGTTAGCAAAAGGAGCCTACGAGTTAATGGATTATGACGGAATACCACTGGCGCAACCCCGTAACGGGTTGTACCTCAAGCGTTACTATGCCTGAATAGTAACCTGAGTGCTTTTGTTGTATTTTGTTTTCGCTAAAATGTTTGTTTCGGTTAAGTAATCCACCTTCTCGTTTGTTGCAGATGTCGAATTATTCTGATACATATGTGGGATATGCCGACGGAGCGAGTCGTAGTACGCGGAATTTGTCCTCCGCAGCCTGGGCCATTTTTGATCCAAGCGGCGAGTTAGTGAGTTTCAGAGGTGTGTGTATTGGACGATCAACGAACAATATCGCTGAGTATAGTGCGTTGATTGAACTCCTCTCTGATACCATCGCTCATGGTATACGCCGACTAATTGTCAGGCTAGACTCACAACTTGTGATACTACAACTCACTGGTATATATTCAGTCCGCAATCCAGCTATTTATCGTATGTTTCTAAGAGTTAAGATTTTGGAAAGAGAGTTTGATTCAATTCAATACCAACATATTTCCAGAAACTTGAACACATTAACAGATTCATTAGCAAACTATGTATTAGATAGACATTTACAACATATATAAAAAGAGATGCATCGGTGCTATGTAAGTGGATCACAAATAAACTGAAATAAACTCCGAAAATCAAAATATATAAAGCTGTTTATAGTTTGTACATAATGTGCTGTAATCAAAACAAAATTGGTCATATGACCTAGAACTCAAAAAGATGCTAGGGGGCACCCTAGCCTAGTGGTGCTCATGAAAGTACGTCACGGTCTGTGCGATCATGCGCAAGAGACGAGTCCATCGTCTAGGCACGCCAATAGTGTGCCGCTGCAACTGTAAAGGTAACTCGTCAATCTGTACATCCGGAAGACCACGAGTAAGGCTCTCAACCTGCTCCTGCACAGCTGCAAGTATCTCAGTATCACCAAGGTCGCGAATAACAACTCTCCTAGCAGGCTCTGCTGCTGGGGCAGCAACTGGCGATCGTGGACGAGCTACTGGACGAACAGGACCAACATCTGCATGCACCCAAGAGTTTGATCAGTTTTGAACAGTAACATCATGAATAAAAACATTAAACAGTGATATGGTCAGAGATTTTACCAATAGCGCCCCATTGCTCGCCGTCCGGAAGCACCAAGTCCGGATCACCTCGGTAGTCCATACCCACGTATGGATACTCAGAAAAGGCCATCTCCTGACGCTCGAACCACCTAAAGAAGGACTCAGTGAAAGTAATATGAGGTTGACCAGCATGCCGGGACATATGGTCAACCCACCTCTGCATGCGTGGCTCGGTCGGAGAAGGCAAATCAAGCATGATGTACTGAGGTTGCATCAATGGGATTTTCTCCAAGACAAAGGCAGTCAGAATAGAACCAAATCCAAAGTTCTTCAGCCCCCCGTCCTTTACCTTGGTCAATTGACTTTTCATCTGAACAAGTACTGCATCACACCAGTTAAACACTTTCGGTTGGAGATACTCCAAGGCGTGCTGCATATAAGATTTGTTGGCAACATGTAAAGCTGCGCTACCGGCCATCCTACCAATGGTAAACAGAATGGACCTGAGAGACCTGTCAGTGATGTCACGGATGTTGATCTTGCCGTCTTTGCTCGGCTGTGAACCTTCCCTGCAATACTGACGAATGTAATCTCTGGTGGAATTAGTCCCTCGGACCGTACCTGACAAAGAAATGGGGGCACCCTGCCTTGACAACCCAGTCAAGAAGTACATGTCCTCTATGGTCAAGGGGATGGCTTTCCCCCTAATCTGGAATACTTGGTTAACAGGATCCCAAGCATCAAGCATATACTGCAGTAAAGAAATCTGTGCTCTCATGCTAGAGATACGGAAGAACTTCAGCAGGCCACAGTTCCGAAGCGCGTTCACCGTAACTGGGTCATGGAGTGCAACCATGTCCTCTGCTTCATGTTCTCGTTCTCACCATGTAAGGGACATTTTGTTCAAAGTTCCCTGCAATCAAACAAGAGGAGGAGTAAGTTCCTGATTTTGATGAAAATCTGGCAAAAAATCATCAAAAAACTCATGCAAAATCAGCTTTTCTAGGCCCAGCGCAGGCAGAGAGTCTTCCCCTTGCTCTGGAACGCAGTCTGCCTTAAGGCTGCCTGAAATACAACGCAATTTTCGAAAGGGGAACCTGCGTTGATGCCAGGGCGCCCTAATGAAACCCCTGGGGCCCAGAAACCCTGAAAAACATGCATGAAACTGAAAAAGGAAACCATGAAAGTAAAGGGCTAAGGTTTAGCTCCTACCTGGTCCAAACGGCGCCGAAAATCGTCCACAGAATCTCCCGGAATCAGCTGGTGAAAATCAAGGAAGAAAAGGCACCTCCAGAGCTCCAACAAGAAAAATGCAAATGAAATGGTAAATGAGAGGTAAAAACCCCTTTTTATGACTTTTACACAGTTTAAAGTTAAATATTAGGGTTATAATCTCGTTTTCATGCAAATATTGTCCATTTCTAACAAAATTTGTTGCATCAATTAAAGATGAAGTACTACATTTGAAAAGAGAAAAGCTGGTGAAAGTAAAAAATTAAATTTGACCATGAATCGAGCAGTTTTACCATAGAATTTATGCTCGTTAAAAAATAGAAAAGTGTGAGCAAAGTTTTTCCGCCAAAGTTCAAGCTCATTAAAAAATGAACCTATCTCGGTAAATAACCATTGCGATCGTAAATTTATCAGCCTTAAAAGCCTTGGGCGTGTTTTCATCCGTCACCTCCATTTCATTTGGCCGGTCGTTCACCCCCATATGTGTGTTTACCCCTTTTGAGGAACAACTGCGAAGAGTGATTTCACCTAGCCATCCTTGTGACACTACCGTGATTGGAAAATTCCAATTTGTACCTGGAATCTGCTGCTATCCCTGTTTATCACTCGTTCCTCGAAAAACGAGTCTTCTTTGAGCTCTTTTCACTGACTCGTAAAATATGAAAAGTTTGCCGAGTTTTGGCCTTCCAGCTCGTTAAACGACCAGAACGCTATCCCTCCTCTAGATTTTAATCTTTTTGGACCTGAGGGATTATTGCACAAAAAGATCGAGCGCTTGTCTTGTTCGGCTCGTAAAAGTACCGAATAGCCATCCCTTCTGTATTGTTTTATACTTTTTCGGACTTAAGGGATTAGATGACGAAAAAGGAATTTTGGAGTTAACTTTATGTACCTTTTCAGACTCTCTAAAAATGAAAAGGACCGAGTTTTCCTTGTCGTTAGACTCGTTAAAATGATTAAATAGCGACAAACTAGTCTTTAGACGAGAACGATTTTCCCTATCGCTAGGCTCGTTAAATCATAGCGATGGGCTTGCCCGAAGGGCAGGTTATAGAACAAGGATATGTTATCCTCCTCAAGCTTGACAAAAGTAAAGAGGTACTGGTCAGAAATGACTGGGGAAAAATTGGGAGAACATCAAAATTTAATGGTAGCAAGTCACTCTTGAACATGACACTTTTCCTCCGTACCACATCGGGCTGGGTTGTTTCATTCACCGGTCTCATCGCCATGGTCCTCGCCAAACCATCCACATTTGGGGTAATGCTACCGATCCATCGCATCAGTGTCGTTATATGTTCAAGAGGGGTCATTCTGAAAGTGTCAACCGTGTCCCATCCACTACCATACACTATCCTTCATCCATTCATGATCGCCACCCTGAATCATATGTCACAGTTTGTTTTCACCTCCACTAAAATCATTAGCTCCATTCCGTGTCATTGATGTGGGATTCATTAAGGCCCTCTTTTGACGGATCGCTTCTTGTCGACTTCAGCTCATTATCCAAGAAGTTGATCTAGGAACACCCCCATCAGTACTTTGAAGCTTGCATGCCTCAATGGCAAGTTTCTCACTTCCGGCGACAGGTATACATCAATGACCTTCGACCAGAAGATTTTGCGTGGCGTTCAACGCCAAGTCCTTTATTCACGCCACGTGAATTGTACTGCAGTACCTTGAGGGTCATCGTCATTATTGGTGATTCCTCTCGCGCTTGTTAACGGTTTTCATTATTGACCGGTAATCAAGCGATGTCTTTCCATGTTCGACTTCAGCGAAATTCTCACATGGATCGACTTGTACTTAGAGTGAAGATCGAACGAGTTTGAAGACCCCGGATCTAGTTTCATCCATCCGGGCTGCGATATATATTCAGGAAATATAAAAGCATTTGCCATGTACATCATTGCAGCAGATGATCATCCTATTCAAAGGATGATAATTTCAGCAGAAAATTATCAGTCTACCTTCAGACGATCGTCTGTCATATGTACCAAAATGTATTTATAAAAGCTGAGCATGGGAATGCCCGCCTCAGCTAGATCATGAAAATAGAATGAAAAATAATGTATTGTATTGTATTCTATTACAGGGCGCCTCCTCAGCACTGGAATGAACTTCGGACCCTCTAGATAAAGCATTTCACCCGATAAACGGCCTCATACTTTAGGGGGCAACTGTTATAGACATTTTTGTGCCTCGCGACATGGAGCATGAAATGTCAATAATTACAGGGATCCTCAGTCCTTAAACATGTTGTTCTTACCCCTAAAAGAACAAGGTCACCAAACAACAGCACTTCCAATCAGTTCTCCACCTGAAAACACTTCAAAACAGGCTTATTTTGGATCATGTCAGCTGCTCCACTGAGCTTCTGCGCTGGAATGCAACTGTCCCTCCTTGTACCTGCGCTGGAATTCAAGATTAATGAAGGCTACCTGCGCTGGGCGAGATTGGCCAAGTGGCACAGTCATCCTGCAAGGTGTCAACTGCCCAGGAAGCTTCCAAACTGACACTTGGTTCATGAGATTCGCCCTGTGATGAGTAAGAGGTACTTGATCACCATGTGTAAGCAAGGATCTCCAAGTGGACTCAAGAACTGAAGATTAACTGAAGAGGGAGAGGACACTAGTCAGCTCTATGCCAGCCTCAAGCTGACTCATCCTCTCTTCTTCTCTCCTATATATAGAGCTCTTCTATGAGGTCTAAAGGGGCTGGAATTTTGTGTAAAGCAAGGAGGTGCTGTTGGTTTACAGTTAGAGCTATTGGGTGATTGTTTTACTAGAGGTGAAGAGGAGAGTTCTTGCTGCTGGGGAGGTGCTGCTGGATTGGAGCCATCATTGGTTGTAACCTTCTCAGAACCCTGTTACTTCTATCAATAAAGTTTTGCATGTTCTCCTATATACTTGTATTGCATTGATGTATTGTATTTACATGTATATTTGATTCACTCTAATCCATGCATCAGTTATGAGTACTTGTATCTTGTAGTTTCCTCTCTTGTTTTGTGCAGGATCTGTGTGTAGCTGGACCGGCAAAGAGAGCAAAGAGCTGGGAACAAGAGACAAAGAGAGAGGACAAGGATCGACTAAGCGAAAGACACCAGGTTGGTTAATCTTTTCTTCCTTCTCTCTGTACTTTCATAAAGGAAAACATCAAAGCTTTACTTTCAGTTGTTGCTAAAGACTGTCACCTTTAGAGTAGGGATAGGGTCATCCGCATCGGATACTTTTCCCCACAACACCTACCTTGTATAGTTGTCATTTAATTTTTCATTTTATTTCACCATGTATATTAGCTGTACATAACAAAGCTTTTTGATTACTGTTGTTTTACATTTTTCTCATGTATATTAGCTGTACATAACAAAGCTTTTTGATTACTGTTGTTTTACATTTTTCTCATGTATATTAGCTGTACATAACAAGTTGTTTTGATTACTGTTGTTTTACATTTTTCTCATGTATATTAGCTGTACATAAATTGCTTTCAAGTTGATTGTAGATTAGTGATGCACATAGCCTTTTAATCAACTAATGACGTGATAGAATCGTCTTGTCCTTTTGCTGAAGCAGCAAGGATACTGGGTCTCATAGTCATTAGCTCATTATTTGGTTATTGCATTTTATTTTGATTGAACTAGTTGTATATTTACACTTTTGTTTAAATACTAACTCCATCAATAACATGTTTTAAGTTCTTTTGAAGTGCTAAGTTTTGGAAATTACCATTAGGGACATAGGCCTTGTCTTGAAATCTTTATCCATACTTGTCCTTTAAAATTATTCTTAAGACCTTAGAATAGGATTTCCATTTGCATTAAACACTTTAGAAAACCAACAAGAACAAAGCCCCAAAAAAACAACATAAACTATAAAACAACGAAGTAAGAGAAAGGTTAACTAAGCACATATAGTGCACCACACTTCATCAGTTTACGATACCCGGATTGATAATTTATGTAAAGCAATTTAAGACATTAAATTGACTAGACATTTTGGCGCCGTTGCCGGGGAAGTGTAATTAGGAGACCTTATTTCTTACATCTGAAAAAAGAGGTTAATAATTCTTGAGTATGCTCTCCTCTTGCACTTTGTGTGATCTAGAGGATCAGAAAAAGGATTGTTAAGTAAAAAAAAGAAAAATAATAATTCTTGAGTATGCTCTCCTCCTGCACTTTGTGTGATCTGGAGGATCAGAAAAAGAATTGTTAAGAAAAATAGGAGACAAAATAAACTTCATCACTTCAATTGATTCAAAAAAGAAAAAAAAAAAAGAAAAAAAAAAGAAGAGACAAATAAACTTCATTTCCATTTTCACACCATGCCATCCATTTCATTTCATCAATAAAATTTATTTCCCCATGATCATTTCCATTAGGATTGCCTAACTATCTTTATTTAGCTAAGTGGTTGCTGTGCCAAGTTTCCGCAGCTGTAATCAGTTTCCGCAGCCACCACTCTGTTTTTCAAATTTACAGTCAAAGATGTTAGTGCAATAAAATGAAAATGCAGGTATGACTAAGCAATATAAAAATTCAAAAATTCAGAGAAAAAATAAAGAGAAGAAAAACAATCTATGGCTATCTCCATTCCTAGTTTTCGCTGTGGCTTCGTGACTCTTCAAATAGTGTTCTCTTTATTGGTGTGTCTTTCCTGTGGTTGGATTGGAATTTATTGTATCCCACATAGATCTCTGATAAGGATCAACAGTGTGAAACTACCACCATCAAACAATGGCATACTGTCTTACTTATGGTATTGATACAGTGTTTAACACATCCCTTGTAGTCCTGGTCATGAGATTATTGTAGGAAGCCGACAGTGAGGAAGATGATATTTAGCGTCATATTAATCAAATAATTCACCTTCAGCAAATAAGAGAAGAGGTTTCACTAAAATGTGCTCATAACCATTGCAACAATGGAATAGATAAGCACTTCATTTTCTGTAGTTAAAAACCACTGTCCTAAAAATATGCAACATATATGACACTAGGGTGATTCTGCACAGTAGACCTTGATGTAGTTGGATGTATCCAGGGTGAAACGATGATAGATGTCTGCGGGTAAAACAATCAAGTCCCCTTTCTTTAACCAAAATCGAATCCATCTGTCATTACTATCTCTTACATCAAAGTATCCTGCACCACCATGATAATTCCAAAATTTCACAGGCCGAACGTAGAACAGTATAGAAAGAAAAATTAACTCAGGAAAAATGCGTAAACAACTAAAAAACGTCTAACTTCAAACGTTCGATTTGCCGAAATGGAGACGAATTTTATAAAACTAAAACATGGATTTTTTTTCCAGGTGGGTTAATTAGATAACCCGGAAACCGTTTGAAGAAATTTGTGGCGGTCTGGGAGAAATCTTCGGTTCTTTGGAGCCTCTTTTTTGCCGCCGCATGAAGAAAAACAGAAATTGAGTTAATTAACTAGTAGTTTGAATGCGTGATTCAATTCCGCGTGCCTGAGGAAGAGAAATCTGCTCAGGTCCTATCGCCTTGGCGGCCAGATCATCCATCGTGTCATTGAATATGAGGGGAAAAAAAGAAATATTTTTATTAATTGAACAGAGGACAATTCAAACACGGCACGTTTTGGGTGTTTGAAGTCATACGTTTTCCGCCACCCGTCTGCCCATTTAACAGTAACCCAATCAAATACGGCTCTCCTTCACCATCCATCTGCTGAGATGTGCGCAAGTCATCCGATCCAACAAGACTCAGCTGTTACTCTACTCATACCATATTCGCATGCATTTGTATCTTCTTGTGAATTCATCTTGGCTGCTCATCCTCTGTTTCCGCTTACAGTTCTTGAACACCCCCGTATCCATCTTCCATTTTCAACCACTGTTCTTCCATAAACCTTACAACATAACCCAGATATCTTACCTCTGTTAAACCATCACACGCAGTTGAATTCCAGGTTGAATTTTAAACAGAGGAAAGGATGGGTCGGTTATTAAGGGCATAACCGAAAGGGCCAAATAGTTATGATCATGGTTATAGGTTGTTTGTCAAATTATAAGTCCATCAATAAAACTGTTTTGCTCCATTCACAGGGTTCCTAAATGTAGACAATAAAAAAAAATTTGGTTGATTGTTTTAGCCACTTTCCGCAGCTAGCCCAACTTTCCGCAACTGTTTTGTTAAACTCTAGGTTGCAGGTGTCATCAAGCAAAACAAGCCACATGGGTAGCTAGGGGAATGTTAGTACATGGATGGTGTCCTATTCATTCGGTCAAATTTGATGAAAAAGACCCCGATCAAAGGGAAGTCAAGTTGAGTGTTATCACAAAGTCGCCACACTGAGTCGCCACACTAAGTCGCTACATGTCAAGAAAAAAATAGTAATTTTGAATCAATGAAATGAACAAGTTATTTGCTCACTTTTCTGAAGGTATTGATTAATTTTGGACTGATGATGAAAGATGAATGGCTAACTTTGTATTCAAGATTTTTAGCTACAGAACCGTGCACATTCCGCAACTGTTCTCCAATTCCGCAGCCAGAAAAAAAACCTCATTGTTCAAATCAACCTAACTTTTTCATACAAAATCAGATTTTGATGATTTAAGTACCATTATAAAGATATCAACAAGATCTACAGAAATAGAAATCTATCATCTAAGCTTGAAATGGCAAATAATGAAATAAATTGCTGAAAAGAAGCAACATTCAACTTGGGCACCAATTCCAAAGCAGGTATAAATTCTTTTGATTTTTCCTTTGAGAACTTGTTTCATTAATACAAATTCTTAGTTTTGTGTGTAAATATCATAACTAGAGAGATTGATCACCTCTCTCCTTTGATAATCTTACATTCCATTGCAGAAGAAGTATTAGTTTTTTTTGCAGGTTTCAGGAGGAAGGACAAATGACTACAAGAGAATGGTGTCTCTCTAAGAGAGAGACCAATTTGTTTCATAAGAGGATGATCAGCAACAAAGAGGAAATATGTTGATGCAAAATCAGATCCAAACACTTGAAAAACTTTCAGATATTATTTTCTCCATCATATCCATCCATCACATCCATACCTCATCTCATTTTCCTCCATATTTTCCATTTTCATTCACATACACTTTCCATCTCTTTTTGTCCATTCATAACCCACAAATAAAAGCAAGAGGCTCATTCACATGCTTATTGCCATTGCCATTTCTGTTCTCCATTGCCATTTTCCATTTTCATCTTCCATTCCTTGTCATTTTCATTCCGCAAATAAGCCCTGCTTCAATGCAAATTATTGAGTCTATAGTCCTTTGAGTCTAAGTTCTTTGTAAAAACACCTTGAGGCTTGCATGCCTTAAAGGCAAGTCCTCATGCTGACAAACAATGGGAATACATTAATGTCCCTTGTTCGTCAGATCTTCTAGGTGACTCGACTTCAACAAATTCATTCGTACCTAGCAAGATGTGTTTGGGCATCTTGACTCTCATTGTCATCAATGGTGAGAGTTTTTGTGTTGACTAGTGGCATCCATTAATGGCCACGAAGCCAACAATTTCCTACTATGTTCGACATCAGAACATCTTTTCACATAGTAGGAATTGTGCCAATGAGTTTTGAAGACATGAAGACTATTATTTTCAGCATTTTGGAGTAGATTCAGCAAGTTTTAGTAGAAGCAATAAAAAGTCATCTTATCTCTCTATCCATGACTCCTCTTGTTCAGCCACTTGAAGAAGAATATGATCAGAAGTTTTCAGCCACCACACATACAACTCATCCATTCCAAAGGGTAAGTGAAGGTACGTCATTTTCTAACTTTTGACCATAGAATTCCATAAAAAGCTAGAATGATAATTGTTGGAAAAAACATTTCTCTTCCTCATTTCATAAAATTGCCAATACCATCAGTTGGGGGGGAATACATTCATATTCATATCTTGCCATGTCCATATCATATTCAGGAGCTCACATACTTCCAACATATATTAATTATTACATTGCTATTATGAGCATACAATGGCTTTTGAAAAAGTGCTTAAAGGATAAATTGGATACAAACAAAATCATGGTTGTCACACAAGAACCAACCATCATGCAATCCAATAAAGATATACTTTGCAACAATAATCAAAATATCATTATGCAAAGTTCAAAGATCAAAATAAAAGGCAACAAAAAAAAAAAAAAAAAATGGTTGTAACACAAGAACCAACCATGTTGCAATTCAAGTGAAACACTTTGCAGAAATATGAAGTTATCAAATGATATCATGCAAAGTTAAGTCAAAGCTCAAGGATCAAAAGAGTTAATGTAATATATATTGCATGAGGACATGTAATAGCTTCAGTTGGGGGGTATGTTGAGTCTTGAAAATGTCATTCATTTCCATTACACTTTCACTATTATGTCCATTATATCACCTCCATTTCACCTCCATTTCACTACTATGTCACCACATTCATCCCACTTTCATTATCATTGGGCCACCTTTATGTTTTTCCAATCTTTATTATTTCTAAGCCTTTTAAGTGAATTTGTGGTTAAACATTAGAAAATAATGTGCATATGCTTATACCTAACAAATGGGTTGAGATTGTTGACATGTGTAGGTTGAAAGGAGGCTTCTAGAAGACCCTTATGTGGCACTCTAAGGCCAAATTCGAATTTGGTTGGAAATAATCATGGGATCATGAGGATATGTGTCACATCTCCTAATTGTATTGTAACTCTAAAAAGACATGTGTCTTATCAGTTCCTATTTTGATTAGGACTCTAGAGGTAGAGGGAGAAATTCATGGACTATCATTAATGAGATGGCTCTCATCTTTTTGTATAAATAGGAGATCTCTCTCCTTCATTTGTTAGTCTTTTTAGTCCCTAGTTCTTAAGTTTGTAGTTCTTCCTTGATGGCTTTTGAAAGCTTTGGAGAACTTTGTTGTACTTTGTACTTTTGAAGAAATTGAATAAAGCTTTGATGTTCTCAACATGGAAGGAGATGTGAAGTAGATGTCATGGAGCATATTAGGATGTAAGGTACAGTAGATTTCATTTTGTAAATATTGCTTTGTAGAATGTAAGGTGGAGTAGATTTCATTTTGTAAATATTGCTTTGTAGAATGTAAGGTAGATTAGATTTTTCATTCATGCAATTTTAATTCATGCAAGTGTGTTTAATTTTGCTTTGATTTCATAGGTGGTAGAGGGCCCCTGCCTTGTATAGCTGTCATTTAATTTTGCATTTTATTTCACCATGTATATTAGCTGTAGATAACAAAGCTTTTTGATTACTGTTGTTTAACATTTTTCTCATGTATATTAGCTGTACATAACAAAGCTTTTTTATTACTGTTGTTTTACATTTTTCTCATGTATATTAGCTGTACATAACAAAGCTTTTTGATTACTGTTGTTTTACATTTTTCTCATGTATATTAGCTGTACATAAATTGCTTTCAAGTTGATTGTAGATTAGTGATGCACATAGCCTTTTAATGAACTAATGACGTGATAGAATCGTCTTGTCCTTTTGCTGAAGCAGCAAGGATACCGGGTCTCATAGTCATTAGCTCATTATTTGGTTATTGCATTTTATTTTGATTGAACTAGTTGTATATTTACACTTTTGTTTAAATACTAACTCCATCAATAACATGTTTTAAGTTATTTTGAAGTGCTAAGTTTTGGAAATTACCATTAGGGACATAGGCCTTGTCTTGAAATCTTTATCCATACTTGTCCTTTAACAGTATTCTTAAGACCTTAGAATAGGATTTCCATTTGCATTAAACACTTTAGAAAACCAACAAGAACAAAACCCCAAAAAAACAACATAAACTATAAAACAACGAAGTAAGAGAAAGGTTAACTAAGCACATATAGTGCACCACACTTCATCAGTTTATGATACCCGGATTGATAATTTATGTAGAGAAATTTAAGACATTAAATTGACTAGACAGTAGATTCATTGCTTTAGGAGTTAGTTTGAGCTCAAATGAATCAGTTTTTCACTTTTAGAGGCAAGTTGTTGAGATGCCTATATTCCTGTTTTCTTGTTTAGTGTTGGTTAGATTAGCTCCTCATCTTGGGGATTTGACCCCTAAGGATGGGAGGTGGTTGAAACAATGCCTATATCTTCTTCTTCTTCCTCATTGTAAAGGGTTGGACTCATTTGGATGCTTAGACCTTGATTATACACCTTTGTAAGTAGTTGGCAGGATATTAATAAGAATTGCAGCTATTTTTATGGGATCCCTGTGGTATGGAGTTTTAGTATAGTTTCTTCTTCTGTGATCATATGTTAGAATGTTTTGTATGTTTCATTAATCATTCCATTGCTTCTTAGCGAATGTTTTCAAGTTGATAGGCAAAATCCATCATAACACTGCTTTGCTTTGGGTAAATATTCACATTTATATGTTTTCTATTGTTTAAGAAGGATCCATGATTTTCCCATGCCCTTCTTAGCTTCTCACCAGTCTTAAACATCTCACCTCATCAAGCCCAAAAGTGCTAAAGCCTATGCCTACTTTTCCCCATAGAACACCCTGCATTTCTGACCTAATTTCCGAGACCTAAACTGCCCAACTCCTCCTGATCCTGTAAAAACTCTACAAAATCCAATCAAAAATTTTGAGCTACTATAGCTAGCCTAAAATCCTTTACCTGATCCAGTCATCTTGACTGAGATCCTTACAGAGAGAGCCCTCTCCCAGCCTAGTAGGGCTAGCTACTTGGCTAAGCTTGGTTTGTGGTTACCCTGACATTACCTCCCTTCAGCTTGAGGTCAATCTAGGTGATAACATAATGGCGACCATACTAGGGACCGAAAGACTAATCACCTCGGTAGTATCTTTCATTTAAATTCTTGAGCTTTGGATGATGAGTTTTAGAATTTACAAGGCTGATATAGAAAGTTGTAAAGCAATATAGAAAACTTCAAAATTTGAGCATACTGGCTTCGAGAAGGTACACCAGATCCAATCCAGATCCAAATCCACCAGTCATTGTCAATGATCCTCATAAAATTGGGAGGAAACATAGAAAAGCTACAAAGAAATTCAGTGTTGCCGAAGAACAATTAACTGAGCAATCAAGTGAAGTTTTCATTCCTCGTGTTCACTCACTCCCGGAAAGGTTAGACACTCTGCAAGATATTGAGTTTGATATTAATTTTGAGCAAAGTTTGTTTCACAGTAAGTCTTTGAGTTGGCTTGATCAAATAGTTTTTGACTCTTCTATATCTCTTGATAACCCTATTGAAGACTTGTTTACACAAAGTAAATCAGGATCACAGCTTATCCATGCTCTTGATCAGTTACAGAATCTTACCTCAAACGTAGACACTTGGGTGAAAAATAGGCCATCTTTTGATTTTTGAAATACCTCTTTTTCATCTACTACAACTCAAACAATCCCCTGTTGAAAATGCAACAAGATGATGGAGCTTAGTGAAAAGAAGTCGCCTTCACTAAGTGGGCTCGCAGGCTATTTTTGGTGCAAAGTCTATTTTTAGACTATGTCTATTTTTAGACATATGGATCATGGTCTATGAGTTGTAGGATGTTATTTGTGGATGATTGGTCATGTTGGTAAAATAGATGGACTTCTATTTTTAGACATATGGGAAGGTTTCTATTTTTAGACTGCTAGGCTAAAAATAGAACAATTGAATATTATTAGCTCATAATAATATTTGGACTATAAACATTATCTTATCCTCTTGGAGCACTTCAGTTTGAGCTATAGATGTGGCACATGCAGCTGTCAGAAGGAAATACGCTTTTCCTATGGGTTACTTGAGCTATTGCATGCAGGACTTCAGTTAGAACTCATGTGGTTGAGTTTCGGTGGAGTTGATTGTGGAGTTGTGTTCAGTTTGACTTGGTTGAACTAGTTGTATTTTAGTCTAACTAAAGAATACACTAGTGATGAGTTGTGTGAATTAATTATTAATTAATTCACTAATTATTAACTCATAAAGCAACTAAAGAATACATCAGTTAACTCAGTGCATGGACAGTTTAGCGGAGACAGGTGTTAGAGGTTGAGATTGCTATCAGTTGTGACTATAGTTGTGCATGGAATCTTGCACAATCAATGGATTGAGTAATGCCAATGAGGATTGCATGGTTCAGCCAAGGAAATATGAGTTTGGTTCAGCCATTCATCATTATTCTCATGCAGGATTGCGCAGTGGAGGCAGGCAAGCAGCGGAGGAGATTTGAACCTGTGATTGATTCAGATCTGAGCTAGTTTGTGTGTAACAGGTGGAGATAGTACTGAGTACTTGTGAGAAGTATTGTACTATGCATTGTTACATGTTCTCAATCATTATAATATACAGATAGTGAGGGGTTTTCAGCTGTATGCTTTCCCGAGATTACATACTGTGTTAATGTGCGCATGCGATTGATGTTTCATTGTTTTTAATGCTGCTAAATTGATGATCAACGTAGAGGAGGTTATGTATTATGCATGTATTCCACAATAATGTATAATCAGGATAATCTCTATGAATAAGTGTCATATTATTCAAAATTTCTACATGGTATCGGAGCAAAGTTGATCATCAGATCTATTATTCAGAAAGTGATTACATTTTATTTCTTCAGGCAGAGTCTGTAATCGGGCCAGGTAGCCTCTGGATTCATCCTTCTTTTGGAAGGTGAGATATCCGGTAAATGCCCATACAGTCAATCTCTGTACGAGAAATACTTTGTTCTCATGAATTTTAGATCAGAAGCGGTTGAGTTTTGAGCTGGTGGAATTCGAATTTGCAACAGTGTTTTCTTGGTGTCAAAGTTGAAATGTCTTTCAACAAATTGCGATTGGAGTATGCCCTTGAAGGCAGCTCGAATTATATTGCATGGAAAGATAGGATGGAGGCGGTGTTAGATGACAATGGGTTGAAGGAGTTCATAGAAGCTGAGGTCCCAAAGCCTACTGATGCTGCTCAAGTTGAGGCTTGGAAAAATAAGACAGCAAAATGTCAAAGGATTCTGTTGGAAGGCGTGAAGGATCACATTGTATCCAGCCTGCATGGAAAGGCTTCTCCATACTTGATGTGGAAAGCGTTGACAGATTTATTCCAAAGCAAGAGTGACTAGAGGAAGTTGGCGCTAAAGGATAAACTCAGAAACATTAAGTGTGAGAATGGAGACAGTATGCCCAAGTATCTCACGAAGTTCACCCAATGCCGGGATGAGCTGGGAAGTTTGGGGTTGACTGTCGATGATGAGGACTTGGTGAGCTTGGCTCTCCTTGGTATTCCAAAGAGTTGGTATTCCTATCAGGACTCTGTCAATGGTCAGGAGAAATTTCTAGGATGGGAGAGACTTTGGTCGGATCTTGTGCAAGAGGAGATCAGGTGGAATACCAGGGACGGATCTTCATCAAAGGCATCTGATGAAGAAAATTGCACTTTCTCTGCCAAAGCAAAGAAGGGGAAGAACGAGAAAGCTTCTCATTCCGGTGCAAAAGGCAAGAAGCAGGACATGTCTAAGGTGAAGTGCTTTCACTATCACCAGCACAGACATTATGCCACAAATTGTCCGTAGAAGAAGAAAAATAAGCAAGCTGCTGGATCTGCAGCGGGAGAGGCCTTAGCCTCGCAGTTTGAGCTTGATTTTTCATTGATCGCATGCTTGGTTTCAAGTGTGATGGGATCGGTGTGGTTCTTGGACAGTGGTGCGTCTTTTCACATGATAGGAGATCAAGATTTGTTTTCTGATCTGGAGGAGAAAGATCTTGGAGTGCACATCGAGATGGGCAATGATGGTAGATACAGTGCGACAGGTATCGGTACCATTTCCTTTGAGAGGGAGTTTGGTAAACCCTTCGTATTGAAGGAAGTGATGCATATTCCAGGATTGAAGAAGAATCTTATCTCTGTGGGCGATGTTAGAAGACAGGGGATATGATGTTGTTTTCAGCGAGGGAAAGGCTTTCCTGCACAGTAAGGCAACTGGAGAAACCCGGAAGATAGGGGTTCGGGTCAAGAACCTGTATGCTCTTGAGGTTCAAGATGCATGCAAAGCCTTGAGTAGCAAGGCAATTGATGGAGACTTGGTGGTTGAGAGGGAGCGTATATTACCTCTCAACATGCAGAGCCAGAAGAAGTCTCAGATGATTGTGGAGGAGCCACGATTGGTGCAGCAGCTTCAAGAGGTTGTGGAGCAGCCACAACAAGGGAAGCTGAGAGGAGATCGAGTAGAGACATCTACTCATGCAGAGACCTCCAGTAGGAGGAATGTTGTGGGGAAAAATGCCTATGCAGGACGATCCTATCCACCTAAGGTGTGACAGTGCCTTAGCAACAAACAGAGACAGCTATTCTAGTATTCTTCCTTTATGAATTAAGAATGAAGAGAGATGGATGGACTAACTGGTGTCTTCCGTTTGTCCCTCGATCTGGTTTCCCTTCTCTTGGAGAGTTCCCAGCTACTTGCCTTCTCGCTCGCCCAGCTTCAACAGGTTTCTGCAATATCAGAAGAGAAGAACACTACACAAGACATAGATTCATATTCATAACTAGTTCAGGATTAGAAGTAAACTAAACATACTAATGCAATCATACATCAAAGATACATCAGTATATATGAGAAACCAAGATAGCTTTATTGATGAATAACAAGGTTCAGGAAGAGATACAACCAAGAAGGCTCCAATCCAGCATCTCCTTCCCAGCAAAATGGAATTCCTATCTTCACCTCCCTTCAAAGCATTAAGCACCCAATGATTCCAGTCTCAAACCAACAACAATTCTTTGCAATAACAAAATTCCATCCTCTAGATCTCATGGAGGAGAGATCCATATATAGATGTTTGGAGAGAGGATGAGTCAGCTTGAGATCTGACTAGTGTCCTCTCCCTCTGTCAGTTCTTGATTCCACTTGGAGGTTCTTGCTTCCACTTGGAGATTTTGGAACCTCTTACTCATCATAGTCGAATTCCCTGAGGCAAGTGTCATTTTGGAAGCTTCCTGGGTTTTGACACCTTGTGGAATGAACTTGCCACATGTCCACTCTCGCTCAGCGCAGGTAGCCAGTGTTGGCTTTGACATTCAGCGCAGGTAGCCAGTGTTGGCTTTGAAATTCAGTGCAGACAGCTAGTGGAGCCACTGAATTGACCCTGAATTGACTTGTTTTTGAGCAGTTTCTGGTGGAGAACTTCTGTGAATTGCTGTGGTTTGTTAGCCTTGTTCCTCTAGGGGTAGGAACAACATGTTTAGGGACTTTGGATCCCTTAGATTATGGACATTTCATGCTCAATGCTGTAAGGCACAAAAATGTCTATAACAGTTGCCCCCTAAAGTATGAGGTCGTTTATCGGGTGAAATGCTTTATCCAGGAGGATCCGAAGTTCATCCAATGCTGGGAGGAGACCTGTAATAAGATACAATACAATACATTATTTTTCATACTGCTTTCATGATCTAGCTGAGGCGGGCATTCCCATGCTCAGCTTTATAAATTCATTTTTCTGTACATAGAGTAGACAATCGTCTGATGGTAGACTGATAATTTTGATGAAATTATCATCCTTTGGATAGGATGATTATCTGCTGCAATGATGTACATGTCAATGTCTTTATCTTTCCTGAATATATATCGCAGCCTGGATGGATGAAACTGGATCTGGGGTCTTCAAACTCGTTCGATCTTCACTCTAAGTACAAGTCGATCCATGTGAGAAATGTTCTGAAGTCGAACATGGAAAGACATCGCTTGATTACCGGTCAATGAGGTAAACTGTTAACAAGCGCGAGAGGAATCACCGATAATGATAATGACCCTCAAGGTACTGCAGTACAATTCACATGGTGTGAATAAAGGACTTGGCGTC
Organism: Pinus tabuliformis; assembly: GCA_031772625.1. NCBI lineage: Eukaryota > Viridiplantae > Streptophyta > Pinopsida > Pinales > Pinaceae > Pinus > Pinus tabuliformis. Next base: position 621,639,903 of record CM062809.1, read on the forward strand.
GAACACCACGCAAAATCTTTCGGTCGAAGGTCATTGATGTATACCTGTCGCCGGAAGTGAGAAACTTGCCATTGAGGCATGCAAGCTTCAAAGTACTGAAGGGTTTGTTCCTAGATCAACTTCTTGGATAATGAGCTGATGTCGACAAGAAGCGATCCGTCAAAGGAGGGCCTTAATGAATCCCACATCAGTGACACGGAATGGAGCTAATGATTTTGATGGAGGTGAAAACGATCTGTGACATATGATTCAGTGTGGCGGTCATGAAAGGATGAAGGATAATGTATGGCAGTGGATGGGACACGGTTGACTTTTCTGAACGACTTCTCTTAAACATATGGCGACACTAATGCAATGGATCGGTAGCATTACCCCAAATATGGATGGTATGGCGAGACCATGGTGATGTGACCGGTGAATGAAATAACCCAACCCGATTGTGGTATGGAGGAAAAGTGTCATGTTCAAGAGCGACTTGCTACCATCAAAGTTTTCTTTAGTTTCTCCCAATTTTTCCCCAGTCATTGCTGACCAGTACCTCTTTATTTTTGTCAAGCTTGAGGAGGATAACATATGCTTGTTCTATAACCTGCCCTTCGGACAAGCCCATCGCTATGTTTTAACGAGCCTAGCGATAGTGAAACTCGTTCTCGTCTAAAGACAAGTTTGTCGCTATTTAATGATTTTAACGAGTCTAATGACAAAGATAACTCGGTCCTTTTCATTTTTAGAGAGTCTGAAAAGGTACATAAAGTTAACTCCAAAATTCCTTTTTCGTCATCTAATCCTTTAGGTCCGAAAAAGTATAAAACAATACAGAAGGGATGAGTTTTCGATAGTTTTAACGAGCCGAACAAAACAAGCGCTCGATCTTTTTGTGCAATAATCCCTCAGGTCCAAAAAGATTAAAATCTAGAGGAGGGATAGCACTTCCTGTCGCTTTAATGAGCTGGAAGGCCAAAACTCGGCAATCTTTTCATATTTTACGAGTCAGTTGAAAAGAGCTTAAAGAAGACTCGTCTTTTGAGGAACGAGTGATAAACAGGGTTAGCAGCTGATTCCAGGTACAGGTTGGGATTTTCCAATCACGGCAGTGTCACAAGGATGGCTAGGTGAAATCACTCTTCGCAGCTATTCCTCAAAATGGGTAAACAATCAAATGGAGGTGAAAGATCGGCCAAATGAAAAGTGGAGGTGACGGTGCAAACACGACCAAGGCTTTAATGGCTGATAATGTTACATTCACAGTGGTTATTTACCAGGAATTGGTTCATTTTTTATTTTAAAATGAGCTTAAACGCTGGTGGAAACACTTGCTCATTGCTTATGTTTATTTTTTAACGAGCATGAAGTCCGCGTTAAAACTGCTCGGATCTTGCGTTTATTTTTTAACGAGCATGAACTTTGTGCTAAAACTGCTCGATTAACCCAGTCATATGATAAGAATGTCTCATTGAAGATGCTATTTTTTAGGGAGCTTAGATCTTACGTAAGCTTTGCTCCGGATCCTTTCGTTATGCAAGTTCGGAAACGACCAATCCTACGAGTTTAAAGTGTTAGAGGTCCTAAAAATTTAAAAAAATAAATAGCCGCCCCTTGCTAGCACTCCAAAAGGTTCGCATGCCCCCAGGCATAAAGTACGATTTCAAGGTTACCTCTACTTCATTTCCGTCAAAACATTCGTTTCACCGAGAGAGGCCTACCTCTTTCAGGTTACCCAAAGATTGTCTCGTTCGCGGGCACGAATGAAACACTTCTTCGGCGATGTCTACCGAGATAAACAAAGGTGAGCGATGTAGCCCGCCAACTCACATAACTTTGACAAAAGAATCTTATTCTAGAATAACCCTCTTCCTAGACGGACGGGGTACAGACTAGTCATATTCTCCCGCGGAAACCTACTCTATACCCAAAGTTTCTCTGCCGAAGCAGACCAGGACGCATGCCCCCTGGGTTCCAGTCGTATCCTCCCGGATTACTCGCGCTCATTAGGAGGACGGACCGTGGGTTGAGACACTTCTTACGTGAAGAGAGCATTTAGGGATGGTATATGACTATTTGCGATGCGTGATCCGAGAAACGAAAGTTGGTCCACGAGCTTGACCACTCTTCCTTCATGCGGAAAACACATTACTCTAAAGAGTGAGGAGACGATGGCTTCCATGCAATATATATAGTCTCGTCCAAGGAGTAGGTTATAATCCAAGGGTCCTTGAACGACCATCACATTCATTTGAACGTTCTTCCCTTTCAATGTGATAGGCACATTGGGGAGGATCCCTAAAGGTTGACTGGTTCCTTTATCAAAGCCTGATAGATTTCTCATTTCAGGCAAAAGCACTGGCGAACCAAGCGCTTTCCAAGAAATAGAGGAAAGGATACTCACAGATGCCCCCTCATCAATAATAGTGCCAGCCATTACCATTCTGTATATTTGAACGATAATTCTGAATGTTATACTGGCTGGTAACCGGGGTCTGCCTAGTTGGTTCCAGTTGAACGAGAAAACTAGGTTGCTTGGTGGTGGGACCGAATAGACGGCCGGGTATGACCTCGACGAAGTTCCTTCCTGCAATAAAGGAATGGGCAAATTGCCCCCTTGTTCGTCAGAGTCTGTGTTGATGAAGAGAACTTGGACGGTGTCGTCTTTATTCTCCTCTGTGATGGTATCATTCGAAGATAGAGCCTCTGAAGGCGAAACCGGGTCAACTGCCGCCTCAACCTTTTGACTTTTGTTAGGTATGGATTTAGACGGTTCATCTTCAATGATAGGTGCTTCGGCTGACCACCTGAGCGGGCCAGCCGAGTTCTCAACTAGTGAAGGACTTGGCAGGAGTTTTTGATATCCAGGAGGAAGTCGCGCTCGTAAAATCGGGCGATCTTCCAAAACTCTTTTAGCCTCGTCTAAGAAGGGACAACGGTGGATGGCATGATCGCCTTCACACAGTTTGCAGGGAAATCTAGCTTTCCCTCTCTGTCCTAGGGCTTCACTTTCACTAGTCGACGGTGTGCAGTCAACATGGCTATCAGAGGTTGACGCCACCAAATTGTGCAAACGGGGAAACCAGTCCCTTAGTATCCGAGGGATGCAGGGACAGTCTCTGTGGAAGTGGTCTCCCTTGCATATGATGCATGGCGATTTAGGTCTTACCAGTGCTGTGTGTGGATTTTTGTCAGACGACACTTGTTTGCCCCCAGTCGCCTTTGGCTCCTTCTTCTTCTTCTCTTTCTTCTTCTTTTCCTTCTTCTCCTTAGGAACTCGGTCTTTTGTTTTACCAGTTCTGTCAAGCGAAGAGGAAGGAGGAGAGGAAGAATTATATGAAGTAGAAGGCTGGTGAGCAATTCTGGTCTAATCTAACTGTTGACTCGACTATTCAGGAATAGTGGTGTTCTGAACGACATTGGTTGAAAAGAGCCAGACCGGCAGGCCAATTGTCAGTCCTGGAAGCGACAATGTGGCCATATGGGGCGCACCAACATCTCCCCAAGAGGAGAAAGGACTAGGATTTCCACCAAGGGGAATTCCTTGGTTGGTGGGCTCCATCTTTTCAACCTAAAGATCAACGCGGGAATAAAGGGTGATTGTTCCGTTTAAAATAAATTTTTAACGACCCTTTAGACACAACTTGCTTTTTCAATTTTAAAGAGTCGAGAAAAAGCTAAAGATGACTCTAGTCTCCTTCGATGTTTTAACGAGCCCGAAGTGACAAATGCTCGGATGGACTTTTTCCGTTATAGAGTCTGAAAAAGGCCAAAAGGAACTGCTCTGGAGTTCTAGGCAGAGGGTGTGCCAAACCTTTCGCAAAACCGCAGAATACTTTTTAGGGTACGGGTGGTCGATCTTCCCGAATGCTGTGTTCAGTGCATTGTGATCAGTAGGGCGGCCGACACGGCTTCCTAAGGATAAAGGTTATATTCCTATAGGGGTCTCCCAATATATACGCGACGGTACGTGGGAGCACAATCCGTACTAGCACTATCGTCCCTCAGGAGGAATCACCCACCTTCAACTAGATCGACAGTCACCAGGCTTTACGACGTCAGAACACGTCTCTAGCCTAGACCTCTATGTTGTGCGTTATGTTGCAAAGCATTGTTAAGTTCATTCAGTTTATTTTAAGTTGATATTTTTAGAAGTTTGCCTTTCTGGATCACCACGAGATGTATGATACAATTCCTAAATGCAGTCTAAAGATGATAAGCAAGCTTTATATCTTTTCAACTTTGAAAATCCTAGCTACTAAGGGAAAATAAAGACACCATCTTTTCTCAAAGAGTAATCAGCACACTCTAATGCACCTTTCCTAAATCAAACATGAAAACTATCAAAATGCAAATGCACAATGCAGGTGTTTGTTTTCCGCTTTCGTAGTATTGATTCCTACAAAGAAAGCTTTTTGTACAACTTTGAATTTGCTTTTAAATGACAAGTACAAACAAGTTTACTTTTTCGAAATCAGAAAGGGTAGAAGAGAATACAACACTTTACAACTTTCGAAATGAACACTTGTTTCGACACTTAAAAGAGACAAACTCAAACCAATAAGCAAAAGCAAATGTATAATCAACTGTAAACAGCCAATGAACTCTCTCCTAAGATCACAATCAACAGATCTGAATCAAGGGCTACAGGATGATTATTTCACTCATGCAAAGGAAAACTGTAAATGATGCCACAAACACATAAAAACACTCACAGTCTTTTTGTACAAAAGGAGGCGGAATTTAAGCAGAGAAAAGGAGTTATCAGACTGGTACCTATGTTGGTTACAGGCTGCAAAAATCAGAGATCAAAACAGGGCAACACAGAGCAGAGAACCCCAGCTGCACAAGGCCAAACTGGATCAGCGCAACCTCAACACTGGGGTTTTGACATTCAACGCTGGTGGCCTTCACGGGACCTGCGTTGAAATGTAGAATCCCTTCACAGGGGTCGCACTGAAGGAGAAACGAGAGTTTCTCACTGGGTTCTGGGTCACAGTTTGCTGATTAATCAACGGTTTCAGGCCAAATAAAAGCAGCAAGCAAGGTACAATCAAAGGGATGCTTTGAGGGGGTACTAAGATCTATCACAAAGGATCATCAAATCATTTGTGAGTCCATTGTTCATATCATAGACAAATCCAGAGATAGGATCAAAGCAACAACTGTCTACTTTGCAACTGAGAAGAGCAGATGCAGTTCGATTGTTGCTGTTGAGTCTATGAAACAAGCAATGATAGAAACACAAATAAAATAACTAAACAGATCTCCCCAGTGGAGTCGCCAATTTGTTGTGGGGAAAAATTCCTATGCAGGACGATCCTATCCACCTAAGGTGTGACAGTGCCTTAGCAACAAACAGAGACAGCTATTCTAGTATTCTTCCTTTATGAATTAAGAATGAAGAGAGATGGATGGACTAACCAGTGTCTTCCGTTTGTCCCTCGATCCGGTTTCTCTTCTCTTGGAGAGTTCCCAGCTACTTGCCTTCTCGCTCGCCCAGCTTCAATAGGTTTCTGCAAGATCACAAGAGAAGAATACTACACAAGACATAGATTCATATTCATAACTAGTTCAGGATTAGAAGTAAACTAAACATACTAATGCAATCATACATCAAAGATACATCAGTATATAGGAGAAACCAAGGTAGCTTTATTGATGAATAACAAGGTTCAGGAAGAGATACAACCAAGAAGGCTCCAATCCAGCATCTCCTTCCCAGCAAAATGGAATTCCTATCTTCACCTCCCTTCAAAGCATTAAGCACCCAATGATTCCAGTCTCAAACCAACAGCAATTCTTTGCAATAACAAAATTCCAGCCTCTAGATCTCATGGAGGAGAGATCCATATATAGATGTTTGGAGAGAGGATGAGTCAGCTTGAGATCTGACTAGTGTCCTCTCCCTCTGTCAGTTCTTGATTCCACTTGGAGGTTCTTGCTTCCACTTGGAGATTTTGGAACCTCTTACTCATCATAGTCGAATTCCCTGAGGCAAGTGTCATTTTGGAAGCTTCCTGGGTTTTGACACCTTGTGGAATGAACTTGCCACATGTCCACTCTCGCTCAGCGCAGGTAGCCAATGTTGGCTTTGACATTCAGCGCAGGTAGCCAGTGTTGGCTTTGACATTCAGCGCAGACAGCTAGTGGAGCCACTGAATTGACCCTGAATTGACTTGTTTTTGAGCAGTTTCTGGTGGAGAACTTCTGTGAATTGCTGTGGTTTGTTAGCCTTGTTCCTATAGGGGTAGGAACAACATGTTTAGGGACTTTGGATCCCTTAGATTATGGACATTTCATGCTCAATGCTGTAAGGCACAAAAATGTCTATAACAAGGAAACTTCGAGCCAGGTGGGCTGAGGGATCACATGCAGCCATACCTCCAGGAAGGAGGTGGGGCGATATAGAGTGATCGTCCCAAGGAGGAGGGGCAGGATCCTTGAGGTACCCAACCTCTTGGATGAGACCTTGCTACAGGAGCCCCGATGTGGAGTAGTAGGAACTGACTGATTGGGTAGAGATAGATGTGGATGGAGCGGTAGAGAGAGCGACAGTGTAGGGAATCCCAGGACAACGCATAGCTAGCAGGCTACAGCAAATCGAGGCATAAGTGTTTTGCACACTGCTAGCTAGCATAGAGAAGTGTGCAATGGTGCAAGATGCATGGAGATGTTGCAGTAGCATAGATGTCAGAGAGGGAGCACTTGTCAGCAGCAGGTAGAGCTTTAGCATCAAAGTATGTTCTTAGCCCAATAGAGTGGTCAGTTGGGAGTGTTTTTGTTCCAAGCGTTGTTGGAGCAAGTGGACCGGGCAAATGTGTTGCATGCATAAAATTCTAGAGTTGCAGGATAGGGGTTGCAGATAATCCATATCTTGTTGAGAGGGAGTGTTGAAAATGCAACAAGATGATGGAGCTTAGTGAAAAGAAGTCGCTTTCACTAAGTGGGCCCGCAGGCTATTTTTGGCGCAAAGTCTATTTTTAGACATATGGATCATGGTCTATGAGTTGCAGGATGTTATTTGTGGATGATTGGTCATGTTGGTAAAATATATGGACTTCTATTTTTAGACATATGGGCAGGTTTCTATTTTTAGACTGCTAGGCTAAAAATAGAACAGTCGAATATTATTAGCTCATAATAATATTTGGACTATAAACATTATCTTATCCTCTTGGAGTACTTCAGTTTGAGCTACAGATGTGGCACATGCAGTTGTCAGAAGGAAATATGCTTTTCCTATGGGTTACTTGAGCTATTGCATGCAGGACTTTAGTTAGAAGTCATGTGGTTGAGTTTCGGTGGAGTTGATTGTGGAGTTGTGTTCAGTTTGACTTGGTTGAACTAGTTGTATTTTAGTCTCACTAAAGAATACACTAGTGATGAGTTGTGTGAATTAATTATTAATTAATTCACTAATTATTAACTCATAAAGCAACTAAAGAATACATTAGTTAACTCAGTGCATGGACAGTTCAGTGGAGACAGGTGTTAGAGGTTGAGATTGCTATCAGTTGTGACTATAGTTGTGCATGGAATCTTGCACAATCAATGGATTGAGTAATTCCAATAAGAATTGCGTGGTTCAGCCAAGGAAATACGTGTTTGGTTTAGCCATTCATCATTATTCTCATGCAGGATTGTGTAGTGGAGGCAGTCAAGCAGCGGAGGAGATTTGAACCTGTGATTGATTCAAATCTGAGCTAGTTTGTGTGTAACAGGTGGAGATAGTACTAAGTACTTGTGAGAAGTATTATACTATGTATTGTTACATGTTCTCAATCATTATAATATACAGATAGTGAGGGGTTTTCAGCTATATGCTTTCCCCGGATTACTTACTGTGTTAATGTGCGCATGCGATTGATGTTTCATTGTTTTTAATGCTGCTAAATTAATGATCAACATAGAGGAGGTTATGTATTATGCATGTATTCCGCAATAGTGTATAATCAGGATAATCTCTGTGAATAAGTGTCATATTATTCAAAATTTCTACATCCCCTACCCTCTATTTTCATCTTTGTAGATTGTTAATCCACCTGTTGTTGCTGCTCCTTTGAACATACCGAGTACCACAAATCTTACTTTAAATTCACCTCCCCCACCTCGAGTCATGGATGCTCAGTATGCACCCCTTGTTTTACCTCAGAATCTTGGTGCTATTCCCACTGATTACCAAAGTAAAATACCTCTTTTTGATGCCACTCAAAACATTACAGCTTAGCAACATGTTGATAGAATGAATGACTTCTTTGACCTTCATGAGGTAGAGATAGAATATGTGACTATGAGATTGTTTGTCCAAAGCTTTGGAGGTGAAGTTCGAAAGCAGTTCAGAGCTTTACCCACAGCCTCTATCACCACTTTTCTAGTCCTACATAGGAAATTCCTGGATCGGTGGGAGGTAAAGAAGAATCCACTCCAAATTTTGTCTGAGTATGAAAATATCAAAAGGAATGCTAGTGAAAGTGTGCAAGATTATTGTGTGAGGTTTAATGCAATATATAATGCTATTCCAGCCAACATTAAACCACTAGCGGGGTTAGCTTTACTCAAGTTTCCAGACGATTTTGATGCTGATATGGCATATCAGTTACGGGAATGTGATCCCACCACAATTGAAGACATGCAAAAGAATGTTGTAAGTGTAGAATCAAATATGCTGGCCAAAAGAGAAAGAATGAGATCTCAAAAGAGAGTGACCATAAAGGAGGAAGCATCTACCTCAGATGTCAAGATGGATACTTTGATCCGAACAGTGGAGAAGATGGTTGACCAGTTGACCATCACAGATAGACCTGAACCACCAATCAGGAATCCAAATTTTAGAGGACAATAGTAGCCCCAATTCTAGATCAAGCAGAGGGAACAAAAGGCACTAGACCAACCAGCACAACAACAGCAGATCAGAACTCCTTTGCAACAGAATTATGTTCAGGGAATGGAAGGAGAAGATAATGATGATGATCAGGTAATAGAAACAAACCATTTTTTCACTACCGATGGTATGCCCATTTTTCTGAAAGAAGACAAAGAATATGCAGAGGTTCCAAAAATTCAAAAGGATGAAGATTACATATTAGAAAACGATGCAGTTTTGGAGGCTGAGTCTGATAATTATCAGTGAGGTTATATGAATGCTCTAATAGCATAGCAGAGGCAGTATTCTTTGAGGAGTAGAGATGTACCAATCAATCCCATTCAGAAAAGAAGAGATCTGCAATAAAAAAATGACTCCTCAAACATTCAAAAGAAAGGGAAAGAGCCTGCTGATCCGAGTTCCCACAAAGTACCATCAGCAAATAACATTGCAAATGAGAAGAATAATCAACAAAATGCAGTGAAAGAGAAGGTAGAGAAGAAGGACCTTACTGTCAAAGAGGTAGAAAAAGTTTCATCCTTTAATTTAGAAAGTGAAATTGCTAAATTGAAAGTCTCCATCCCTTTGACTGAGCTGGTTAAGAATAGAAATTATAAACACCATGTATCTAGAATTTTGCAAATAGACCCATTGTCAAACATGGTAATGTTGAAGATGATCATCCTAAACTCATTTTTGGCCCAGCCATAGAAGGTCAGTCTAAAGATAGTGAAGTTCCTCCGTTTTATCTGAGTCTTAGATTGCATGAATACATTCTCCATAATGTCGTGTTTGATTCTACAGATTCTCATAATTTGATGCCTAAAGCCATTATGGAGAAGTTGGGCCTGGATATTACCCAGAAATACCATGATTTGTACTCCTTTGACTCCGTTAGAGTTCATTGCATTGGTCTTATCAAAGATTTGGTAGTGTCTTTAGATCAAATCCTAGCCAAAAATGTTTTGATGGATGTGGTTGTTGCTGATATTCCACTGCGATTTGGTATGCTCTTGTCTAGATCGTGGGGTGCTAAACTCAAGGGCACTTTACAACTTGACTTCTCTTATGCTACCATTCCCATTTTTGGTCAATTGAGAAAGTTATACCGGGAGAAGAAAATGAAATACATGATTACCAACAAAGAGAAGCCACTAAATCATCCAATAAATGTTGTACATACTGATTTAGAATCATTTGTTTTGTACTCTGATAGTGGATTGAATGATGTAAATATTCAGATTGTAGAAGTAGATGATGTACCAGAAATATCAGAGGATTTTAGGGCAGTCCTTAATAAGTAAAACGAGAAAGTAGCAAGTTATTCTAAGCAGCAAAAGGTCAGTGAAGAGAAGAAAAATGAAGTAATTAGTCAAGGTAAGGAAGGGAAGGGAACAGAATTTCAGCATCTAGAAGATGAAGCCAGCCTTTGGAGCATGGGCTTTGATGGTGTTGTGGGTAAGGACAATGCTGGTATAGGAATTTGGATTCGCAACCCTGCTTTCCAGCCTACCAAAGTGCCAATTAATGTTAGAGTATGTTCTTACAAGTTGGATTTTGATTGCTTTAACAATGAAGCGGAGTATGAGGCTTTGATTGCAGGTCTTAAAATTTTGAAGAAATTGGATGAAAAAAGGATTTCTATCTACGGTGATTCAGAGTTGGTGATCAAACAGTTAAAGGGAGAGTATAAAGCAAAACATCCGTTGATGAGAGCCTACAGAAATGTAGTCCTAGATATTATGAGAATGTTTCCTGAATATACCTTGACAACAGTACCCCAAACTCAAAACATTATTGCAGATTCCCCGCCATCGCTGCAAGCAATTTGAAGATCCCAATGAACTCCAAAAACACGTTTGAAATTCATGTCAAACACTGGCCTGCTATTCTAGATAATTAAGGATGATAATGAAATCAATGCCTTTTTGCAGAATGAAGGAAAAATCAAGAATGCTTCCATTGATGATGATTGTGATACTGATGAACAAGAGATTGAGGTGAATTAGATGGAGGTATTATAGCTGAAGGATAACATTATTCCTAGAGGTCTCATACCTTTAGAGGAGCTCTTTGATCAGGATGATGTGGCGAGAAAAGCTACCTTGGTTCCTACAGACAAAGGAGTTGAAGATGTCAATCTCGGAACAGCTGACAAGCCCAAGCTTGTAAAGTTATCAAAAGCATTATCTCCCGAGGTAAAGGCCCAGTATGTTAGATTACTTTCTGAATTTTTTGATGTGTTTGCGTGGGATTATTCAGATTTGAAGGTATATGACAAGGATATAATTCAGCATACTATTCCTATCAAGCCGGATCAAAATACTTTCAGATAGAAGTTGAGAAGGATCAATCCAAAGTTTTTGCCATCCATCGAGAAAGAGGTAAACAAATTGTTCAAAGTTGGCATCATTGTTCCAATCAGACTTTCTGATTGGATTTTGAATTTGGTCCTGGTACGAAAGAAGACTAGAGAAATAAGTTTGTGCATAGATTTCTGGAACCTCAACAAAGTATCCTTAAAGGATAACTATCCACTTCCAAAGATGGACCATATTCTACAAAGAGTAGTTGGAGCATCACGGGTGTCACTACTGGATGGTTACTCAGAATATAATCAGATCTTGGTGCATGAAAAAGACCAAGAGAAAACTGCCTTCACAACACCTTGGGGAACTTTTCAGTATGCCAAAATTCCATTGGGAATGAAAAATGCTGGAGCCACTTTTCAGCGAGCGATGGACATCGCTTTTGCTAATGAGAAGGATGTTTTGTTAGTAGTTTATTTAGATGATTTGATGGTATTTTCTGGTTCTGATGATGAAAAATTGCACCACTTAAGGATTGTCTTTCAGAGATGTAGAAAGTTTGGGATTTCTCTCAACCCCAAGAAGAGTGTTTTTGCCATGGACGAGGGTAAACTCCTTGGTCATATCATTTCTAAAGACGGTATCCACATTGATCCTTCAAGGGTGGAGGCAATTCAGCATATAGACTTTCCGTGCAACAAAAAGGAGATTCAGGATTTCAATGGTAAGATGAATTTCTTACGCAGATTTATACCCAATTTGGCAGAACATTTACGTGAAATGACTAATATGTTGAAAAAGGATAGCACTGTGACATGGACCGAGGATGCCATGAAGTCATTCAATTTGGTAAAGTTTTCTTTGACCACAGCCCCAGTCTTGATTAGTCTTGATTACACTCAAGATTTCATTATATTTTCATTTGCATCCAAGCATACCATGGTTGTAGTATTGATGCAAAATAAAGATCAGATTGAGCAACCCATTGCTTTTTTCAATAGGAATATTCGATATGCTGCCTTGCGGTATAATATCATTGAAAAACAAGTGTTGGCTCTCATAAAAGCATTGAAGGATTTTAGAGTGTACATTCTGCATACACATACCATAGCATATGTTCCTAATGCAGCAATAAAGAATGTTCTGATGCAAATTGATCCAGAGGGAAGAAGAGGTAAGTGGATAGCAGCAATGTTGGAATATGATCTGGAGATTAAACCCACAAAACTGATCAAGGGACAAGGTTTGGCAAAATTGATGGCGGAATCAAATCTGCATGCTCTGGACATAAATCTCATTGCAGCAATGTCAGAGGATGAGGATGATGGCTCGCTCATTCAAGTCTCAGAAATGTTTCTCCAATCACCGTGGTATTCTGATATAGTTTATGTTCTTCAACATCTTTTGCCACCTCCTGGAATGTCAAGAAGCAAAGGTAGATCACTAAAACTCAAATCAGCGAAATTCTGCATTTTAAACAGTGCTCTTTATTGGAAAGATCCGAGAGGGGTTCTTCTTAATTGTTTGGTTGAAGACGAAGCTCAGCAGGTGATGCACGATTTTCATAAAGGTGATTGTGGCGGTCATTTGTTTTGGAAAACAATAGCTAACAAAGTGTTGAGAGTAGGATATTATTGGCCGACTTTATTTTCAGATTTGTATAAAACAGTCATGAGCTGCCATGAATGCCAAGTTTTTCAAGGAAAAAGGAAGTTGCTTCCTCTTCCTTTGAAACCAGTTGAAGTAAATGCACCTTTCCAACAGTGGGGACTTGATTTCATAGGGGAAATCCATCCTATATCATTAGCACAACACCGATGGATCTTGACAGCTACCGATTACTTCACCAAGTGGATTGAAGCCATTCCGACAAGGCAGGCCATGGATACGGTAATTATCCAATTTTTAGAATCTAATATCCTATCTTGTTTTGGTTGCCCTCACAAGATTATAACAGATAATGCAGTGACATTTAAGTCCAAAAAGATGGTGGAGTTCTGCAACAAGTACAATATTACATTGGGTCATTCCACAGCATGCTACCCACAGGGCAATGGATTAGATGAATCGTCAAATAAGTCTTTGGTGAACATCATTAAGAAAATGTTAGAGAAAAATAAGAAGAATTGGCATCGAAAGTTTGTTAATGCATTGTGGGGCGATAGAGTGAGAAACAAGAAATCCATAGGTATGTCACCTTTTGAGTTGGTTTATAGTATTGATACAATATTTCCTACATCACTTGCGGTCCTAGTCATGAGATTACTACAGGAAGCTGGCAGTGAGGAGGATGATATTCAGTGTAGGATTAACCAAATGATCCACCTTTAGTAAACAAGGGAAGAAGTTTCTCAAAATAATTTCCGGTAGCAAGAAAAGATAAAGAAGATCTATGACCGCAAAACCAAAGAAGAAAAGTTTTAGTTGGAGGATGTAGTGCTGCAGTGAGATGCACGAAATGAGGAAAAAGGAAAGCATGGTAAGTTCGAAAATCTATGGAAAGGACCATACAAAATCTCAACCTATCAAGGATAGAATGCCTTTTTTTTGAAGGAAATGGATGGTCAGGATTGTTCAGGAGGGCCAGTGAATGGTAGGTTCTTGAAGCATTATTACTTTTGAGGTGGTTTCCTGAAGTTACTACACCTTCATTTTATATACCAATTGGATTTTCCTTGCAAGTTTTCAAGTACACTGTCATTTGAGCTTGGGGCCCAAAGTGAAGGCTATAAAGTTTAAATGATTAGTGTCAAGTTTGGTTGAGTTGGTTTATAGTCAAGTTTTGGGTCAGTTTGGTTGAGAGTCAGTGTTCAGTTGTATTGAGTCATTTTTCACTTTTTTGGTTTTGACCGTATTGCCCAATGGATGAGGCACTTGGTCTACGGTGTTCTTGACACCTCCAAGGAGCTGCCATCCCCAATAAGGCCAATGTTAGTGTCAGTATTTGCATACTTCCATCAGGGATCAAAATTCACTCTTTCCATTTTCATTTTAGGAGTCCCATACTGAAAATTTTGCATCATTCCATTAGGTCATGATATAATGATCCACTGATGGTTGTTTTCTCTTCAGCAAATCTAAATTCTTCCCTCATAGACTATACTTGCTGATCCTTCTTCAAATTGTCTTCAGTTATGGTTTCATAATCAATCTGCAGTCCATTTCATTAGGTCATAGGGCATGATTTCATTAGGTCTTAGGGTTTCATCACCAAGGTCAAGAACCTAATTTTAAAATGTAAATAAAGGTCAGCAAGGGTATGAGGATGATCAATAAATCAAGCATGATGGCTTATAAGTCATAGCTACTGAAAATTATTATCTTTTAACCTAATGTAATTTTCACCTCAAAACCATGTTTTTGAGGTGAAAACAGAGTATTTAAGTTTATTTGTATTTCATATGTAATTTTAAGTCACTATATGTACTAATTGATTTTAACTGCACCAGAGCATCTCTCCTTGCTGCAAGACAAAGAAACATTGAAAAATTCAAGTCAAATTGAGGATTTATCTACCTGAAAAGATACAAGAAGAAAAGGCATTAAAATAAAGTTTTGAAAAAGAACAAGGAACATTAGAAAAGTGGGTTTTTTCAAGTGAAAAATCAAAATCTTCTCCTATATAAGCCCTCACATTTCATTTTCAAAGATCATTATTCTTATTTAGCAAACAAGAAATCAAAAAGTGAGAAGAAGAGGCAAGCTTGAGGGAGTTTTGGGCATTGGAAGCCTGACGTTGCGCGTTGGCAGAGTGGCGCTGCGCGTTGAAGACTTGGCGTTGTGCATAGAGGCTGGCGTTGCGCATCTGGAAAATTTCCGCAGTGTATTTTTACACTAGTACTGTGCATTGAGGGTGGCGTTGCGCGTCTGTGGGGTGGCACTGCGCGTTGAGTAGAACTGCTAGAAACCCTCCCATTTCTCAAGAAAACTTCCTCTCATCTCTCAATTGACCCTTTCATCCCTCTAACAAGTAAGTATACTCCTTATAATTTGTCATTACATTCGCAAATGCAAGGCTTAAAGTAATTTACCATGATAAAAATCAAACCCTAGTTTCACTCCATATTATCCTAAAAACCCTAAACCCCTCTGTTTGTCCCCATCACCTATCATTAAAACTTAAATATCTTCCCTACATCACTACATTTCCCCTCCATACATATCCCCTCATCCTAAAACCCCTCTCCCTCACTCTCATAATTCACATCTTACCCTTCATTTTATAGTCTACCCTAACACATCCCTTCACTCCTAAAACACTCCTATTCATTCCCCTTATCCCTTTTCTAGGAGTGTACAACCTTAGACCTTGCAAACAATGACAAAGAAGACCGGGACTATGAGGAGGAGAATACAGACAGTGAGACCTTAACAGAGAGAGCTAGACAGCAGAGAAAACCTCATAAGTGAGGCAAGATTATCAGAGAAGATCCATCAAACCTTAGGGATTTTCAGGCTTCTCAGTTGGCTGTTTCATGTTTCAGATATCTTGGTTGCTATGGGTTTTGTGAAAAAGTAGAAAGAGTTCAATACCACCCAGAGCTCACCAGACTCTTTGTAGCTCATCTTCAGAACAACAAAGTCACTCTTGCTGGGGTGACATTCACGGTCTCACCTTCCATTATTTCAAATGCAACTAGGATTCCTAATGTTGGTGAGAAGTGTTACAAGGCCCAGGACCTAGATGAACACTATTATGAGCCTTATATCAAACCCCGATACAGAAACGAGGTAAAGAGACTGTTTCCTTTTAGATTTCTTGAAAACAAGTATGTCCCCATGATGAAAATCATCATGAAATATCTCACTTGTGAGGGCAGATTCTCCAAGCTATACACATACCACATCAGGCTCCTCATGCATTTTACCAGGGTGAGGATGTTGAACCTCCCTTATTTCTTGTTTAGGAACATTGAGAAGATGGCTCATTTTGTGTAGAAGAAGCCATACCCTCAGTAGATGAGTAGTCTTTATCATTACTCTCTGATCAAGATTATTCTTCTCCATCATCTTAGTCTCCTTAACATCCCTTGGGAGACCTTTATTTCTCATGAGATCTTCAGGGGTCCTCAAATTCCTTCACCAGTGTCTCAAAAAGTAGGAGGACCTTCTAGCCAAGTGAAAACAGATGAGGAGGCCAAGGAGATAAGAACTACTGAGGTGCCTGTTTACATGACATATCAGAGAGGCACTAGGAGATTATTTGCAGTAGATAGGCAAGTGTTTTCTCCACGAGATGTGGAAGGGGCCTATCCTTCTTCATCAACTCATAGGCAAATGCTAGCTCCACAGGATGTGGAAGGGGCTTTGCCTTCTTCATCGACACAATAGGTACAGGTATAGTAGCAACATAAAGGAAAGGAAAAGATGCCAGAGTAGAGTCTTGATGATGAGGAGGAAAGGGACTTTGACTTGACTGAGCATGATGAGCCGAAGCAGTGTTATACTCGTCATGGGGTTGAAATCATTGACTTAGAGGCTCAGGACGAAGAAACCATCAAAGACATCATCATACAAGAAAGGGAAGCTCAAGTGAAAGCTTTGGCGAAAAATTTGGAGAGGGCTAAATATGTCATCACATACTTGGAGCAAGAAAACAAATAGTTGAGTGACAAACAAGTCCTCATGGAGTTAGAAATGCTCAAGGCAAAAAGGCAAAGTGGCAAAGAGACACAATTCACATTGACTCCTATTGAGAAGGAGATTGAAAATGATAGGGAGAATTGGCTTGAGAGAGTCAACCTACACTTTGAGAAGTTGTTATGGAAGGCTAACAGAGGCAACAAGATGATCAGATGCATGGCCTATCATTACAAGACCTACAACAAGATTTGCACCATGAGGGTCAAGAAAATGAAAGCTACGCTAAGGCAGGCCTTGAAAGGAAAGAAAGAGGAAGATAGACTTATAATTATGACTGAAGACTCCTTGGCTCATCAAATCACATGATGGTGGTGCTTCATACCAATTTTGGACAAGTTTGGAGAAATTTTGGTCATTTGCAAATTTTGAAATTGCACACACAGGAAAACTACCTAGAAGCGTAGCGCCACCAGCGCTGTGCATTTCCTAGGGGCATCCAATGAGGAAATGGATTTCATTTTTGGATTTAGAGCAGTGAGGACATGCACCCTAGCAAGTTTCAAAGTTTTTGGGGTAGAACTGGTCCACCAAAAGGTCCAAAAACACCCTAAAAATGACCTTTCTGCCACTTTTTGGACACACATAAGCAGCCTTGGGAGAATCAAGTTTTGAGGAGTGAAATGAGCTCCAAATGCAAAACTGATAGGTGTTCTAGAAAGTAGACTTGAAGGCCTTTCCAATGAGCTATCATGGGCTCAATTTTGATGCGGGGAAGGTCTCCAAAAGGGACTTTAAAGTTGCACTGTGCTTTTGCCCAGTGGCGCTGCGCTTTTCACAGTTTTTGCTCAGGGTTGCTATTTTTCCAGTTTTTTACTGTAATCATGGATTCTCCCTCAGGGTGGATGATTTACCATTGTAAATGATGACTTGGCATGTAATTATGATATATAAATAGTAATAGAGGGTAGATTCATCGCTTTAGGAGTTAGTTTGAGCTCAAATGAATCAGTTTTTCACTTTTAGAGGCAAGTTGTTGAGATGCCTATATTCCTGTTTTCTTGTTTAGTGTTGGTTAGATTAGCTCCTCATCTTGGGGATTTGATCCCTGAGGGTGGGTGGAGGTTGAAACAATACCTATATCTTCTTCTTCTTCCTCATTGTAATGGGTTAGACTCAGTTGGATGCTCAGACCTTGATTGTACACCTTTGTAAGGAGTTGGTAGGAGATTAATAAGAATTACAACTATTTTTATGGGATCCCTGTGGTATGGAGTTCTAGTACAGTTTCTTCTTCTGTGATCATATGTTAAAATGTTTTGTATGTTTCATTAATCATTCCATTGCTTCTTAGCGAATTTTTTCAAGTTCTTAGGCATAATCCATCATAACACTGCTCTGCTTTTGGTAAATATTCACATTTATATGTTTTCTACTATTTAAAAAGGACCCATGATTGTCACATGCCCTTCTTAGCTTCTCACCGGTCTTAAACATCTCACCTCATCAAGCCCAAAAGTGCTAAAGCCTATGCCTACCTTGCCCCGTAGAACACCCTCCATTTCTGACCTAATTTTCCAAACCTAAACTGCCCAGCTCCGCCTGATCCAGCAAAACCTCTACAAAATCCAATCAAAAATTTTGAGCTACTATACCTAGCCTAAAATCCTTTACCTGATCCAATCATCTTGATTGAGATCCTTACGGAGAGAGCCATATCCCGACCTAGTAGGGCTAGCTACTTGGCTAAGCTTAGTTTGTGGTTACCCTTGGCATTGCCTCCCTTCAGCCTAAGGTCAATCTAGGTGATAACAGGAAGGATATTTTTCGGTTCATGACTTTTCCAATCGGGAAAGATTACTTTTTCACTCCTCAAAGTTGTCCCCCATGTCAAGTATTGGTGGGAAACCTACTGTGTACCAAAGGATGAGAGAGAACCCTCACTTTTTGCATCCGTCTGCACCCACTTAGAATTCTTTCTGAGACACCATCAAGGAATAATATTACCTATTAGGAGATATGAAGATAAATATATAAAGTGGACCACACTGCGGAAGGGAAGGGACCAAGATTTTCTGTAGTTCAAAAATAATTTTCATACCCTTTTTCACGAAGTTGGGTATTAATGATTCTAATTGAAATTTGGTACTCAAGTACCGTGGCTGTGTACAAAAGTACATCCAAGATGAGATGGAGTTCTTGGACATCTCCTTGCTTGGAATTGCCTATTGATACACTTTCAAGATCGAACATAAATTTAAACAGAAGAAGTAAGATTTTAGATCTGTGAATTTGAAGCAAAGTAAAAGTGCCCCCAAACCATAGAATAAAGGAAAAAAATAAGGCGGGGCAACCTAGGACAACCTGCCAAAGCCGCAAGGAAAGAAAAACACCACGAATACAAAGAAGGACATAGGGAAATGGCGTGAGTTCCATAAGAGCCCCACTCGCAACACAAGTGTGTGTCGATCCAAGAAGTCATTCATGGCCGATCTTAAGGCTTTTGAATTAGATGCATGTTTCAACTCTGAGTCGAAAACCAAAAATAGGAATGACAAAGGGAAGTAGATTATTGGTGTAGATCCCACTGCCACTGTTGCCACCACCAAGATCTAGAAGATTGAGCCTAAGGATCTAGAGGAGGGGGAACGAATTTTCCACTCATAGATGTTGGTGAAGGGTTCTCCACTGTATTTCATTATTGACAGTGAAAGCCAAAATAACCTCATTTTATCAGAGTTTGTGAAGCAGTTGATCCTACTGACCACAGAACACCCATAGCCATACACCATCAGGTGGCTTCACCAAGGACGATATCTCTACATCAACTAGCAGTGTCACCTTCCCTATAGCATCAAGCCCTTCACATATGAGGTATTATGTGATGTATTATTAGGCCAACCATACTTGTGGAAGCATCATGTTTTGTATGAGTCTATGCCTTGCAATGTATTATTTATTTGGGAAATAAGTTACATAAGATACCATAGGTAGCACCTCATACCACCATCTCTTTGGTCTTTGAGAAGCAATGTAGTAAGATCATTTCCGATACTGCGAAATTTTTCTTCCTTATGATTTTCCCTCAAGGCAAGAAGAATATTGTGGCCACATCCATAGCCTCCACACAAGGCTCCTCCGCACGACAATAACACATGGAGAAGGTCATGGAAGAGTACATGGAAATATTCACCTCAACCACAGGGGTACCCCTACACTGTCAGGTCAAGCACTCCATCGATATGACCCCGAGTGTGCTGCTACCCAACAGACTGATGTATTGATGCTCTGTTATGGAGAATGATAAAATTAAGAGGCAGATTCAGGAGTTGTTGTAGAAAGGGTACATCAGGCCAATGCCATCACCTGGTGGGAGCCCAATCGTGTTGGTACAGAAGAAAGACAACACCTGGAGACTTTATATTGAGTATCAGGCGTTGAATAAGATCACTGTCAAGAATAGGTATCTAAGCCCACATATTGATGACCTTATGGACCAGCTCAAGGGGGCCAAATATTTTAGTTGGATTGAATTTAAGTCCAGTTATCACCAAGTACCAATTGAACCCTCTGATGTGTGGAAGATTTCTTTCAAATCCAAGGAGGGCCTGTTTGAATGGATAGTCATGCCTTTCGAGTTGACAAATTACCCCACAACCTTCATGTGGCTCATGGAAAAAATATTTCAGCCCTTCACCAAACTGTTCATCGTAGTGCACCTGGATGACATCCTGATCTTCAGCCAAAGTTGGGAAGAGAGCATACATGATATCTGACAGGACCTCCAAACCCCACGACAACACAATTTGTGTGCCAATTTGGAGAAATGCACTTTTGGTATGACCCAAATTCAATATCTGGGGTACATCATTAATGAGTGGGGTGTGCATGTGGACTTAACCAAGATACAAGTTATTCAATATTGACCAACCCCAACCACTCTAACATAGCTCCGCACCTTTATGGGTCTTTCCAATTTCTATCAAAGGTTCATGTTGGGATCCTTTCATCTCACTTGGCCTTTGAGTAAAGCCACCAAGGGTGGAGTGAAACCCAGGTTCTTTGGATTGAATCCCAACAAAAGGTGTTTGTTGAGTTGAATCATCGCATCTAATCTACACAATTTTTCACTTTACAAGACCTGCAATAAAAGTTTGAAATTGAGATAGATAACTCCAAATATGCTATTGGTGTAGTTCTTACCTATTAGGGGCATCATGCGGAATATCACAGTGAGACACTTTCAGATATAGTATGAAATTATCCCACTTATGAAAAAGAGATGTATTCTATTGTGCAAGCCTATTGACAATGGAAGCATTACATTCTGGTGAAGGAAATGGTCATTCACATAGACCACCAACCCCTATAGTTCATATAGACATAAGGGGAGTTACAGAATGATCTCCATCAGAAATGGTCCAAATATCTGTAACAATTCCATTTGAGCATCAAGTACAAGAAGGGTGGCACCAATAATTTTGCAGACTGTCACAGTCAACCACTGGTTATGGCACTGACCACTATGCTCGACTCTTGTGGACATGATACTTCAAGGTGGTTGCATCTTTACAAGAGTGATCCAGAATTCGACAACACATACCTGATTGTCCTGGAAGGCAAGAAAGTTCTATATTTTCACCTTCAAGGCACACTATTATGCCACCTGGGACACCTTGATTCTGTAAGTGAGCATGCCAAGATGATTTTGGAGGCATACTACAGTCAGGTTTCTAGACATTTCAAAGTAGAGAAAACAATGACATTGTTGCAAGAGTAATTTTATTGGTCGAACTTTCAACATGATGTTGGGAAGTACATTAGATCCTGCAGTGCTTGTGCCATTTCCAAACCAAAAGTCAAGAAGCAAGTGCTACATACTCCCTGTCTACTCCTAGTTGGCCTTGGGAAGCTATCTCCATGGATTACATGTCGGGCCTTCCTTCTACTAACCATGGAAAAGACTATATGTTCATGGTCATCGACAAATTCTATAATTTGACCATTTTGGCATACTGCAAGAAGAGTATCACAGTAGAAGCCACTGCTAAACTTTTAATTGAATGAGTGTGGGTACATTTTGGGATCCCACAACCCATTATCTCATATCAGGATAGTAGCTTCCTGAGTACATTTTGGTCAATCCTCTGGTTGATGTTGAACACCAAGCTCACTAAGTGCATGAATTTCTACCCCCAAACTAATGGCCAAATAGAGGTCATCAATAGGATGATCATGCACCTTTTTCACATGTACAACTCGAAGCATCGATACACATGGGATGAAATCCTCCCTATGTCCAACATAACTATAACAAAGCTCTCCATAGCTCAACTGGAATAGTCCCTTTCAGGTGGGGTTTGGATTCCAGCCACTATGTCTAATTGATGTCGCCATACCATTCGTAGCTACTCACACATATTCGGCTCATGTATAGTCCAAAGCTGACTGGGCTAATAGCTTCATTGAGCACATTCAGCACATCCACCAGTAGGTCCATGACATATTGGACAAAGCCAATGCTAAGTACAAGTAGAATCATGATCAACATCGAGTGCCACACAAGTTCCAAGTGGCTGACAAAGTTTGGTTACCTTTGCAGAAGGAGTGCCTCACTAGGCCCCATTGCAAGCATCACCCACTCTAATATGGGTCATACACCATCACCAATGTTGGGGTGTAGGTTTTAACTCCGTACAGAAATTACCTGCATACGAATTCTAAAACATAGAAAATAAACAATGCGAGAGCATAACACATAAAACACATATACACAGATATTTTCCCCTGGATTCCAAAACTGGGACTACCAACTTGATTTTTCATTATATTTCTTTCAATATTACAATACATATTTATACATGCTGAAGCATCCAATACCATGGAACGAAAAATCATCGCGTCCAAAACCATGTGTGAAAACCATGCACAAAACCATAGGTAGGTCCACCCAACCTAATATAGGGTCCATTTTTTTTCCCTGGGGCGTTGCCACAGACCCTATAGAGGGGGGCTACCCGCCCCCCTTGTGACCCCCCTGCTGCGCAGTCGGCACAATGAAGGGGGTAATCCGCCCCCCCTCTAACCCCCCGGTTAACTAGGGTAGCTACTCGTCGAAAGAATATAACACAACCCAACATTCTCCCACTTATTATTGTGTTTCCACAGGGGGCCATGGGAGAGCTTAGTCATTAATCTAGCCCTGTCATGCCCATTGTTTCTCTACACCAAGAGAAATTCTCAAAGCTCACAGATTTTTTCAATGCATTTGCAGTATTCTTCAAAGTGTTAACCTTTACCAGCAACACCTTTTTTTCTTCTATCATATCCCTCACAAAGTGATACTGAACATCAATGTGCTTTGTATTTGAATGATAAGCAGGGTTCTTTGCCAAGAAATTTCAACCCCATACTTGAACACAATCTCTGCAACCAAACTACTTCCTTCCTTGCATGAGTGGCTGCTATGTATTCTGCCTCTGTAGTTGATAGTGCCACTATAGATTGTTTCTTACTCATCCAACTGACTGCACCTCCAAATAGGTTAAACACATACCCACTTGTAGATCTCCTTTGATCCAGATCTCCAGACCAGTCTTCATCAAAATAGCCATGGATATCCAAAACTCTGTCCATTCTTGGTCTTCCTTGGTAGCACAAACCATAATCACTAGTGCCACAAAAATACCTGAAAACTTGCTTCACTGCTGTTCAATGCTCCTTCCCTGGTTTTGACATAAACCTGATCAATGATCCCACTATATGTGCAATGTATGTTCTAGTACAAACCATCGCATACAACAGGCTACTGACTTCATTTTCATATGGAACACGGGACATGTCCTCTTCCTCTTCTTATGTCTTGGGACACTATTCAGTAGATAACTTTACACCTACAGGAATAGGAACCTTCACCGGTTTACTATCCTGCATATTAAACCTCTGTAGTATTGTCTGGACATACTTCCTCTGGTTTAATCAGAGCTTCCTCTTTGTCTGATCTCTTTTAATTTCCATGCCCAAAATATAGTTTGCAGCACCAAGATCTTTCATGTCGAATTTGGAGGAAAATTGGGTCTTCAAATCCTGGATAATTTTTTTTTCATTTTGAACGAGCAACATATCATCCACATACAAGACCAGATAAATAACATGGTCACCAATTAATTTAAAATACAAATAGTGATCTGCTTTTCTTCTGGTGAAGCCAAGTCCCCGTATAAATGTATCAAATTTCTGATACCACATCCTTGGTGTCTGTTTCAACCCATACTGAGACTTATTTAACTTGCATACCAGTTCTTTCTCACCCTTCAAAGCCTTCAAGTTGCTTCATGTAGATCTCTTCTTCCAGATCCCTGTGAAGAAATGTTGTCTTCACATCCATCTGTTCTACCTCAAAATCAAAAGCAACAAAAACAAATAAAACTAATCTAATAGAAGCTACCTTGGCAACAGGAGAAAAAATATCACCAAAATCAGATCCCGACACCTAGGAATAACATTTTTCTACCAACCGAGCTTTGTATTTCTCCACTTTTCCTTCTACATTTGTGTTCTTCTTGAACACCCATTTTTTTCCAATGGGGTTCCTTCCAGCTGACAACTCCACCAGATCCCAAGCCTCATTTTTGTGCAAAGATGTCATTTCATCACCCATGGCATCTTTCTAGAGTTTTCCATCCTCTAAATCTTCTACTTCCTTCATAGTTCTAGGATCATCATCAGTAATAGATAAAGAAAAATTTGAATAGAAAGCAAATGGACTATACCTTTCTGGCTGCCTTCTTTCTCGAACTGATCTTCTCACAACCAGATTTTGTGGCTCTTCATCTTCTGATTCCTCTTCTGCTGTAGATTTTGATTCTTCCTCCTTTAGCTCAAACTCTATCTTCTCATGTTCCTTTGATGGGAATTCATGTTTAGTAACATATTTCACCTCTCTTAACACCACATCTCGTCTGTACACAACCTTCCTTATTACTGGGTTCCAAAGCTTATAACCCTTTAAACCATCCTTATACCCAATAAAGATGCACTATTCAAATTTACTATCCAACTTTGTTCTTTTCTCCGTTGGAACATGTACTTATGCATCACATCCAAATACCCTTAGATGAGAAAGAGAAGCTTTCATACCAATGCATACCTCTTCTGGAATCTTATCCTCAAACACTGATGAAAGTGATCTGTTGTTAGGTAACATGTTGTCTCCATCACCTCTGCCCAAAATTCTTGTCCTAACCCGACACCACTGAGCATGCTTCTTGCCCTTTCCATCAACGTCTTGTTCATTCTTTCTACAAATCCATTTTGGTCAAGTGTGTATGGAGTAGTCTTCTACCATGCTATACCACACTTCTTACAGAATTCTTCAAATTCCTTATTGCAAAACTCTCCACCGTTATCTATCCTCAGTAGCTTTATCTTCTTCTCTGTTTGGTTTTCCACCAGAGCCTTAGATTATTTAAACCTGTCAAAGACTTTAGATTTCTTCTTAAGGAAATATATCCATGTATTCCTTGAGAAGTCATCTATAAATGATACATAGTACACAGACTTACCCAGTGATGGAACCTTCACAAGTCCAAACACATTACTATGCACAAGCTCTAATATTTGTTTCGCCCTCTTACCACCAGAGGGGAAACTCACCTGATTCTGCTTTCCATATACAAAATTTTCACAAAAATCAAAATCCAGAGAGATATTACTCATACCTTCTACCATACCTTTACCATGAAGTAAAGGCCCTTCTCTCCAATATCTCCAAGCCTTTGATGCCACAACATGGTCTTCTCTCCAGAGACCACTAGATTTTCTGCTCCACTTTCAGGAACCACAGAACTGTTGCACCCATCAACAACCATGCTACCTTGCATATTGTACAAAGTGATTCGGGGATGAAACATGTTAAGGGAGGTGGAATGTAGTATACCCAAGGGGGATAATATGGGATACAGAGGGAGGTACCCAAGGGAATAATGTAATAATGGGATGGGCCATAGTAATAAATAAGGTGGTTAACTCATATCATGTAAGGGACCACAAGTAGTTAGCAATAATGTAATAATCCCATGGTATTGGATAGATCGTATTGAGGGAACCATGGTAATGACCCATGGTATTGTATATATGAGGCCTATATAGAGGCTAGAGACTCCCCATTGAGAAATGTCAAGGATTATTGTATGAACAGGCATATGGCTTGTGGAGTGTTCTCCTTCCTTAAGGAGTGAATGTATGGTGTTGCCCTACCTTAAGGGTTTGATTAATAAAGAAGCATTTCTGTCTATATTCAGATCTTGTTATTTCTTGGGTTTATTTCTATTATCATATATTTTCAGATCAAATCTATAACAACAAACATGGGAACACATGGGCAGACCCACGCTACAGTGGTCTCCTATTTAGTTACGAATGGCGAACCAACAGAAGATCTTACCCATGGGAAGATTGCAAGGGGTAACAGTAGATATTGAAGGTGCAAGCACGCAAGTAGATTTTGAAGTGATAGAGATTGTCGATGACAATAATCTCTATCCTGCATTACTATGAATAGACTGAGCCACCGATATAAACGGAGTCATAAATCTAAAGAAGCGCAAAATGATCTTTGAGAAAAAGTCACTATGCGTAGTAGTACCGCTAGATCCAATCGAAGGAGCGCAATACACTGAACCGGTGGGCGACGACGATAGTGATGATGATCTCTATTGTATTTACAAGATAACCACGCGAGAAGAGGATTGGGTGAATCCGACTGTAGATGGAAGGATTTCATGGGAGCATGAAAGCTCCTGCACTTCAGATTCAAACGAATAGATAGAGTGATGGCAGAATCGGCTGCATGAAGTAACAATGCTTAATTTCAACATGATGGTTAGATCACTGCACTGCGTGACAATAGAGGTAAGGGATCTACCGACATATGATGGGTTGACAACGGTGGATGAATTCCTAAGAAAATTTGAAAGCACAGTACCAGAACAACAACAGTTCGATGCTCTGAAGTGGGAATTGCATGCAACGCCCACACAATGGTGGGGTACGTATCAAGGAAGTTTTGAGGACTGGCGTGGATGTAGAAGGATGATGCACCTACGCTTTGGAAAACCCTAGCTCAGAACGAGAGCTAGTCAGCAAGGGCAGAACAACTTGTGTGCCCACCTTTCCTGATGGGTACGGACATATGTTGTACAACTCGCACAAGCGCACACCACTCCCAGAATAGAGAATCAAAACAAACTATAGTAGCAGGAAAGGCGACGCATGCTACCAATTATCCATGGAGGAGCATTCGATATGGTGTGAAAAATACTGAACAGGGTTCACCAGGTGAGACACACTTATTGGGACCTATGCGTACCAACGGTTCGATGGGCCTATAGGACCATGTGCAAAACCCTGACCGTGGAAACGATTCCAAAGGTACAGAACAGAGTAGAGGCCATAATTTCTGAAGAGAATGCAAAGAGGAATCCACACGTAATATCTCCCACACAGATGATAGTGCACGAAGACTAGGACGAAGAAACCACACAGCTATTCGAGGTCACACACATAAGGATTCAAGAAGCCATTCGACAAGGGAACCTTAGACTTCGCGAACTTGAAAACGACCGGGTACGATTGAGGAAGAAAAGCATTTTGATGGACGCAGAGGTCAAGAGGCTGGAAAACGAGATCAAGAAAGCATGTCTTGTCGATAAACCAAGGATGACAAGGCAAGGTGCGGATGATCATACCACTGAATTAGAAGATTGTCACTGAGAATTTATGACTCTACTGCCATGGCTACGACTGCATCTCACCAAATGCAGTAACTAGGGGAGCACACTACATATGATAGAACACGCGGCACCGACTGTCGCAAGGGAAATTGAGGATTTTCCGCAGACTATACTAGAAGGCAAGTTGAAGCCTCGCATAGGTGGTGCGACCACCTGACTAGCCGTAGGAAGCATAGTCTCAGCACTCCAGGTAGTTGAAAGAGAGCGTGGGACTATAAAAGAGTCTGTTTGGGAGCTGCATGATAAGGGAGGTGCGCATAGAATCAACATATCACAAGGTTCATGCCTGCGCACGGGGGGCTGCGCTGTCGTGTAGGTAGGCTGGGAAGTGATAGTTGGTGTCACTGTTCATGACAGGATGCCTGATTTAAGGCCAAATGGAGCAGGCGGCGAGCATTTAAGACGTGAATTAAGGGCAAGATTTGGGACAATTTTCCACCAAGAAAGCATTGATGGCCCAGAATTGGGGGAATGGTCGAATTTGAATTCAAAAGGCGCTATAAAACTCCAGGGGCTAGCCACGAGACAACACTTATTCACTTGATATTTGAGCAGTTGATTAGAGCACAAAGTGTTGAGCGCCGAGCGATATTCGAGCCCCGAAGTTCGCGAACGACCATAGACAGTTTAAACAAGTTGGCGACTACTAGGAGAGGTTTGGGATTTGCAGAAGGAACCACCGACGAGGCCGTGCAGAACCCCATGGTACACGGTGTTCCCGAAGGTACTGAGGTTGCATCGGAAATAGCGAAATCACCTCGAACGCCGAAACTGAAAAAAGATAAGCAGGTAGCGGGACTAGTCTGCATGTCCCCGAGCAATCCACGGTTCGGTAAGATATAAATGGAAGAAAAGGGCAAGGCTATCACCATTGAGTCAGATGATGAGGAGGAGGACCTACAAGCTTTCATTGTTGAGGTAGAGGAAGCAGAAGACATGGAAGAGGATATCCAATCGATGCGCTCTACAGCGAAATTGCCCGAGTACTTCCCTCTACGAAAAGGGAAAACCAAGATACCAAAGGATCTGGATGCCACAAAGAGAGCACTCAAGACCCCACTCCTCCCTGGTGGAATTTTTTTTGAGGGCTCGCACCTGGGCCACATGCCCACAATGAAGTTCAAAGATTGGGACCTCACGCATAGCGAGAAGTTTCCACACTTGGAAACGGAGAGCCTCATGAAGCAGAGCACGAAGGGGGCAATCATAACACTAGAGCCGCGAAAATGGTTGCGTGGTGTGGATAAGGTTGGATTGCTTCATCTGCTTTGGATACCACACTTTCACCATACGCCCATCACTATTTTCGTCATTAGGAAACGGCTTTGCCTGGTGCATGATGGGTACTTATGGCTGGAGGAGCCTATTCCCATCACGAGAGATCTCATACACAAAATTTCTCGGCTTCCCTGTAAGGGAAAGGACCCTGTGACGATAATAGGAAAAAGCAGGGATTTGGCTCTTGCGGAAGCCATGAGGAAGAAATATAAGCTCGAGAAGAAAAAGAGGGGTTACGCCATCAGCAGTATCAAGGATAAAGGGGTGCGCGTAGCTACCCAACTCCTGGCCGGGAAGGTAATGAGAAAATTCTGTGGCGATGAAGTAAAAATGCCAATAGTTGCATTGGTTAAACAATGCACAGAGGGGGTCCAATTCAACTGGGCTGAGTTCCTCTGCGAGGAATTCTTGATCGACTGCAAGGAAGCATAGGATCAGGGTAAGACCTTCCACTACGCATGGTTTCTCTTGTCCATTTTGCTGGTAGCAAGAGAACTACTAGAGGACAACCAGTTATGAGCATTAAGCGTGACTTACTAGAGGCCAAAAGGTACACGTTGCTCTGGGCTACCAAGGACGTGAAGCAGATTCGTGATACGAAGATCTTCTGAGTGCTCATGGAGGTAAGTATCCGGATGTGGATTAATAGGAGGTCGCGCTTGTCCCCCACAATGCACAACAGTCTATGGAGCTTTGTAGACCTCAAGGTAGACATGCACAATATTTACATGAAGGTGCAAAAGGATCTGGTGCAGTAGTGGACCAAGCTCCCCTTCATCGCCACTAATGATGCAATTTTTACAGTGTTAGAATCATGGCCTCCCGAGTGGTGCGCCCTAGATTTGGCGGAGTTGGATAGGACAGCAGTAGAGAAAAGAAAGGATGAGGCCAAGCTACATGTCACGCAACTAGCCGAGAAGAGGCACAATGAAAAAGTGGCATCAAAGGTAAGGGCAGTCCGCGAGGTAGCACAAGCAGTCGTGGAGCAGGAAAAGGCCGCCAAAGTAGCAGCAACAACGCAGACAACAGGGGCCAACAACGTAGGAAGAGGAGGGCCAGGAATTGTCTATAGGACAGCAGGCAGAGGACATAGACCTTGCCGAAGAAGGTGCAGACCCGGGCACAACATCCAGACAACTCAAAAGGTCACGCGTCACAAAGAGATCGAGTCCATGGAAAAAGGTCAAGGCCTCCAAATTAGCCATTGACCCGATCATGTTAACGGAAGGTGACCTCTATGACATCAGTGACACAGTTCGCGAGGTCACCAAGGAAGCGCTCCAAGAATTCATGTCGGAGCAGTAGACTATGTTAGGAGCCCTAAGGGCACAGCTGTAGGAACTACAGGTGTGGCTCCTAGTATAGTAGATGCTACACGCAAGGATGGCCAATACCATAGTGCTACTGGAAGGGGTGCTAGCAGCAGAGAATGAGATCGATAGAGCCATGGTTGGCAGGATCAAGGGACTTGGCCTTAATTTGGCTGCCCTTTCGCGAGACACACTATACCAACTGCAGGATGGAATAACAGCAGAGCTCCGCACCAGGGAGGGTCGCGCGATTCAGGTGATGAGTGAGCAAAAGATCAACATTGAACAGCTCAACCTGCAGCGTGATGAACTGGTGTCACAAAACCAGCAATTAATGTATACATTTGATGAAGCATGTTGATGAGTCCCAGAGTTGTCCATCACCGCAGACCTACCAACAGAAATGCGGATCCACTATTTGGCAAGTGGAGTCCGAAACACGCACGAGGAAACAATGCGAGTACAGCTGGAGCTGAATCTCCATATTGTCGAGCTACGACTGAAGGTGCAACCTTACACTCCCTTGGAAGTTAGAAAGCAGCATGTTAACGCTATGCAAACAAGGTTGGAAGAAATTGGACGGGCAGTGTAGGACTGTACCGGTATGTTGGACCAAGCCTTTGGAGTCCTCACATCCTTACAGGAGGACCCCAACATACAGCGCCTGGAAACAGAGGTGCGTGAGCTTCAGGAGCAGTACAACAATGTAAGGGGAACTGCACAGATAGTCGTCCTCACTCAACGGCTAGAAAAGATGCAGCAAGCAAGGGCACTAAAAGAGCAGGTGGATGCCGCAAGACAAAAAGAGGCACTTCTCAATTGCGTCCGGCCATGGATTGACGAGGCCTTCACCATTACGGTAGATATCGAGGGCAAGCTCACACAGATGCAGGGGCTATATGTGCTAAGGCAGGGATTCTGTTATCACAAAATCACTACTAAGGGCTGCAACCAAGCAAGATTTCATGTAACTCTTTCAACTAGACTTTAGACCAAAGATTAGCCTCTTTGGTCAGAGAGGGCTCTCTCACAAACTTTTGATAAAAATCCTTCACTACAACAGATGGCTAACTCTTCACTCATTCATGAAAACAAAAGCTGGTTGGATACATATCAAATTGGTCCTCATTGGGCTATGGAGTCTCACACACTAAGTAAACAGAAAAACATAGTCATTTCATGGAAGTCAAGGCTCTTTGCATTAAATGTTCAAACATACTCCACAAAAACCACAGCTTGCCAAACACACAGGAAGTCAGAGCATAAGATATGAATTCTGAGTGATTGTGCTATAACAAGGCTGTAAAAGAACATATAATATAAAACACCACCATCATATTTGAACAAAATAATCCATCGAGAATCTTGAGAAGAAATCACCACTGTTTTACTATTACTGTAACAAGTCTTACATTGGCCCAAATAACTCTGTTTTTGTATAAAATGTCCAACCCCTATTACATCCTAATTTCATCCATTTATAGGAATACATTCCTCCCTTTCTAGAGGGAGCTCGAAGGCCTTATTAACTACTCCTACATGTTATTTAACTAATGCATTAATTACAAAGTGCTGAACTGTAATTGCACACAATCCTAATCAAACTAAAACACTAATTCCATTCTCCTCCTATGCTTGATTCTTCTCGGATCTTTGACAGCTGTCCTCCTTCAGTTAGGCTGAGATGGCTGAGCTACGGATGCAATGAATGCTGACTTTGGATGCTTGAAAGCGCTGATGGCTCATTAATTGACCAAAAGATGTGCTCCTATTTTAACGGTCTCTGTCTCCCAACATTCTCCGAAAGTTCAGCAACATGTCTCAGCTCTTTTAATAACCCCAGGTATGAAATGCTGCCATGTTTCTGATGTGCTGTAGGTGGTATTGATAGACAGGTGTTTCTCTTCCTCAACTCCCGCTCACAGTATCACACTAGCTGCTCTGCGCTTAAAATCATCACCTACAGCAGTTTCGTAGCGCGCTACGAAACTGCTGTGTGATTTCAAAAACACAGTCTTCTTCCCTGCCTTTAAAAAAAATTCACCATGCCTAATTGATGCTTTGGACAAGGTTATGAGAACAACCTGTAAATGAGTATGGTTAATAGCCTCAACCTTTCTGCACAACGTTTAACACATTTACAGTTAGTGCAAGGGCAGCGGGTGAAGTTTTTTTTTTTTTTAATTTGCTCTGTCATGATGATGGTACTGCTCAAAACATTTCACATGCTACCCTACCTTTAGGGTTCATCTATTCTTCCTTTAGTGCAGTCTCACAGCCACACTCTGTACTGTCTTCATTTTTTGCCTTCATAGATCTGTTCTTTGTAATCTCCATCTTTCTTTCAAAAGGGAGGGTTATTATTGACAAGATTTTCCTTTGGCTAGTGCTTAAACACAATGAAGACATTACTATCAAAACAAACCGAAAGCAGAAATATGTTTATCATAGAAAATTCTACTTCATGCACAGGCATCATCTTGAAAAGTTGACCAGCCAATGTTCTTAGCAACAGAACACGAGCTCAAATGCTGAGGGTCCCCTGTATTTCTTAGATCCATCCATGGTGCCATAGCTGGTCTCATACTATCATAATGAATGGCAGTATCCACCAGAATGGAATTGTTTAAAGCGGTAGGCATAAAACCTCTGACATAAGAGCTATTCAGAGGCATTAAATAAAAATTAAAAACAAGTCTGCTACCAAAGGACTTGTTGTTTCCAAACTGAATGCTATTGGCATAGGATCCATGTATCCCCAAATCTTCTAACACTGGCATAATTGTCTCTGTTGGAGGAAACCTGTGTTGAATTTTGGAATCGACGTCCATCCAAGGCTGCAAAAGGTCTTGTGAAGGATAACCGCCATTGATTGATGGATAAAACAGAGGAGAAACCTCATGTTGAAAAACTAGTAGATGATATCTAGCAACCTTTGGATACAAGGGTTCTGCAAGATCTTGAACATCATCAAGCCAAGACATGATTGAAGATTGATTGAAAATTTTCTGGAATTCTAAAAGTGCTTACAGACATTTCAGACAAATCAAAACTCATTTGTATGTCCCTAAAGATTCATGGTTCATTCAATTGTTGAGAGCTCTTGTTCTGAATTGTGTCTACCAGGCGATTCACAACATTTACAAGTCCTCCAAGAACATCTATTAAATCCTGACCTTGCTTTCTCTTGACCTCTCTATCGAGCTCACTAATTTGTAGTTGCACTTGTTTATTTACCTCAATATCCTTCCAATACATGTCCCTGTCTAGCTGGCTGGAGCATATCTGTGCTTGAGTTGTTTTGCGAATAACCGTTTGTATATTCTGACAATTCTCACGAAGTACACTAATTATGACATGTTCCCTATCATCTTCAATTGAACATCTTCCTTTCTTATGCCTTATGGTAAAATCTAGTGGTTCATTACCACTTCCTGAAACCGTTGGATCCTGTATCTTGACCATCTCATCTTGTGAGTCATCATTGGAAGTAAAAGATTATCTGCAGCCACACCCATGCTGTCAAAGGTAGCATCAGGATATGCAGTTGGTGTTTTATCTAGATTTGCATCCATCGCATCAAACAACTCCCTTTCTGTACTTGATGCTTAGCTTGTTGGAACTATCAAAATCCCAGTGTAGTATGCAGGACTCTCATGGGAAAAAAAAAAACTCTGTGGGGTTAGGACTTTGTCCTGCTTGCATACTTTGTCAAACACATAACTTCCTGGCTTTTTCAACTCAGTGTCCACTAAGAAGGAATTATTACGAATATTGTAACAAGCAGATCTGATTTTCCCCGGCAGGGCGCATTTGATGAGATTTCCTTTGTCATCCTAATAGATGAGATTTGATCTCCATGTCGTCTGAAGAACACAATAGAGGCCATGGAATGGACAACAAAAATTATATCATCCCCAAGGACAATAAACAGAATACTGCCAATGTCAAGAAACTCAAAGTTGTGTACATAGTAATCCCTATAAAACTTTGGTAGCTTCACTTTCTTGCCCAACTCTCGGAGACGCAAGTTGTGGAAGTATGAATCTCGCTCTATCAGCTCTTCTTGCATTTGAGGTTTGTTTCCATTCGTGAGTAACTCTGACGAAGACATCACTGCATTTAGACCATATTTGGTTGCGGCCATGCCATAAAATTTTTCATTTTCTTCTCTCGGCCTTTTCTTCTTTAATTGATCTGCCATATTTCGCAAGGGGTGGAAGCGTTTAATTGAGGATGAAGCTCTCTCTATCATGCCGCCTCCTAAAGCAACTTCTCATCCCAGATATAGACAATAGGTCTCAAATACACTAACAATTACCAATTTTTATTTGGAGTAGTAATTCTAGATCATACGACGACAATCTGATCAAGGCGGAATTACCTTAAATAATACGAACACCTTTCCGGCAACCATAAGCAAATTTCGACCATGTGTCTCTGTCTTTCGTCGGTGGCAGAGCTAATGAACGAACAGCTAATATCGTTTGCCACATCTCTATCCTGGTGTCATTAATCATGGCGACCCTGTGGCAATCAAATTCTTATAAAAACCACTTGACACTTGGCTTTTAATCACTGCATTCCATAAGAGAAACTTCTAATGCTGATATTGTCAAACAATTTATGCGCATTCTCCATGCTAGTTCACGGACATGGCAATATATATAGCATCCATACGCGCCGCTTTTGACATCTCTCCATCTCTTGCAGCCGTTCAACCTTTGCTCTTTTTCTCATAAAATGTGCCAGGTCACTATTAATGTCAAGAAGCATTGTAACCGGACTCTGTAAGTGCGGGAAATCTTTTCTGCACTATGGCTAGTTTGGTTTTACAATCATCATCAGCTGACCGAAATGACTGAATCATTCTCTGGATCTTCTCTCCTACCTGGCAGCGTTGAGCTACTCCCAAGTATTCTTGAATTTCATGTGGAAGCAACCCTGACAACAAATATGGAAAATGTTGCGAGTGAGATAATTCCATCACACTGAAACAACTATCCAGTAAGGATTCTTGTTCTTTAGTGCCCAATTCTGCAGCCTCCAGGGGATGCCATTCAATCTTCCACGGATGCCATTCACTAGTGCAAAATCTCGTGCATGTTCATCATTTGCAACTTCAGTGAAACCTTTCTCGGCCCTTTCCAGAGCAGGTAAAACAATCCTCTCCTCCATTTGAGCATGTTCCTGCATCAAATCCACAAGCTATGCGTAGTTTTTCTTTTCTTTTTAACTTTTTATTTGCATGGAAATACTTCCCTTAGCAGGATCTATAACCTTAAACCCTTGCTTTCTTGGACACAGCTAATTCATCTGCAGAGGGAACGATCTTCTCCATGTAACACAAAATGCTCTTATGTTGCAGAACTGTCAATGTCAGGAGTGAAGGGGTGCCCTTTCAGCCAAGATTTTGAAAATAGAACTCACTAGTAAGTTCATGACAATTTGAATAGGGCGATAAAAGGGAAAGGCCAGCATTTGTCTGCAATAACTCTGCAGATGAGAATGCACTGGACTGATTTCAATTCCTCGGAAATATTGCAATGGGACTGCTAGATAAAGAAATGGGATAAGATAGACATCTGCCATACTCAACATATCTTGACAATTATCATCGTCCTCAGAAAGATCTGTAGACTGGGACTAGGTGGCCAAGCATTAGGATTCTGCTCTACCCAAATTTTATGTTTGCAATATTATTTAATTAAGAGATTACAACTGACATCATCTAGAATGAAGCTCCTTTTTGACATTTTTGTAAAACATACTCTGTTTCCATTATTCTGCCTGTGGTGCAAAGCCCTTGAATCAAGGCATTAAGAGAAACACTGCCTGCCACATGGCCCTCTCTTTTTTTTATTAAGTGATGCAGCTCCAGAGTTTTGTTGATAGCACCATTACCGCATTGATAATTAATGAGCATGTAATAGGTGTAATCGCTTGGGAACTTCATTTCTTTTAACAGCAATGTTGCTTGTTGTGCGTTCCCTGTTTTGCAAAATCCATAGATCAGAGCATTGTATGCAACAACACCAGAGTTATATCCTTTAGTCAGCATTAGACCTTTAAGCACATCAACCTCATCCACAGCAATTGTAGCCAATGTACAATAGGCATGCTAGGATTTGGGCCTCCACTGAAAACTCGAGCAAATCCTCAATTTCATAGCACACTACGAAATCACCTAATAGGTAGCGCTGCGAAACTGCTAAAAAGGATTCATGCGCTGTGAAAACGCCTTGTCCTTTAAGCTAGGCTAAAAAAATTTGGCAACAAAATTTTCAGTGATAACAGTGGCTCCACTTGGGATAGTGTGCCCCTATGGTACATTAAGAACATGCAGCTCCAGTGCCTTATCCATTTGTGACGGACAGAAATTCGCTTGACCAGCATGACTGTAGGAGAAGGAAAGCTACTTCTAATGAAAAATGCTCAGTTGACCTTGAGCTTATTTGCATTTACCTCTACCTACCTACCCTAACCATTTCAACTTCTTTAGCTCAATCAATGTGAAATTTCCAATGCAGCCAATCATTTGTCTTATCTAATATTTGATTTCTTTGACTGCATCAGAATTCAGAGCTACAATGATATTGTGATGACCGCTGCCACTGAATTTGTCTCTGATCTTCTTTGAAAAACTGAAATACTGGAGAGTAAAACTCTTCCATGTAATCAGCTATAGGATCCCAGAACACATGAACAGCTTGATTCTTCTTGTAACCTTCAGGTTGTGCAAACTGATCTTCAACAACCATGTATAGCTCCTTAAACGTGAAAGAGAAAGGAAGTGGCATTCTCTCCTTGTGTTCTGTCATAGAAAGCTGCTGAAAATAATGATCATGATAACACTCTTCATTTTCAGGCCACTGGTTCTCAACCACACAAGACCCCTCTGATGTGCTATCCACTTTTCTATTTGACAAGCTATCCAGCTACTTTTCTGAATCATTCCAACAAAAAATGGAATTTTCCTCACTATTATGATTATTATTTGAAGTAAGATGCTGCAAGGAATTACAAAATTGAGCAAGCTTTTCCTCTGTCTGAGTGTCATAGAAAATTTCCTCCAATGTTTCTTCTTGCTGGGTGCAATCAATTTCGTCTTCATCATGATCTGAAGCCTGACAAATCTGCTGCATCTCTACATCAATATCTAAGGATAAAACATGGTTTTCACAGGTAAACTCTTGCTACTCTTTATGCTGTGCTTCATGGAATGTTATACCTTCTCCTTGATGCTGAAAAACATTGTTATGAAGAGCCTCTAAAATTTCTTCATCTGTAAATTCATCATCACCATAACAATCCTCCAAGTACTGAATAAGATTCAAAGAATGCCTACAGCAATCTTTGAGCAGCAACAAAAAAGGATAACATTCTTTATACATTTCACAGAACACATCATGGAAATCAGCAAGAGAAGATAATGAACCATTTTCCAAACTTTTATACCAAGACCACGCTTCTCCTTCTAAAGTGGCCATAAACATCCTCATGAGACAATCTTCAGGGAAATGAACCTTAAGACTGCGTACATGCATGTGAAACCTAACCAAATGGAGAGCAGCATCATCCTTCTTTTCATTTTTGAATATTGGAAGATCATCTAACCAATCAACCTTTGGCATAGGATTTGGAAAACCAGGGATATGAGACCGATTCATAGGAGCATACCTGGCATTCATTCTTGCAGTGGAATCCATCTTGAAACTTCATCAAGCTACTGATCTTCTAGCAGTGGAGTCACCTTCTAATTTATTCTTTGATGTGTGGAGTCGCCAAGGTAGTTTTGCAGCCTCAAAATGATGCCTGAGCTCCTGCTACCTTCAGAAGTTCAGCCATTGATTTCGGGAATGAATAGACTTCAGACTCCCGGCAGACGCACCAAAATGTTATCACAAAATCACTACTAAGGGCTGCAACCAAGCAAGATTTCATGTAACTCTTTCAACCAGACTTTAGACCAAAGATTAGCCTCTTTGGTCAGAGAGGGCTCTCTCACAAACTTTTGATAAAAATCCTTCACTACAATAGATGGCTAACTCTTCACTCATTCGTGAAAACAAAAGCTGGTTGGATACATATCAAATTGGTCCTCATTGGGCTATGGAGTCTCACACACTAAGTAAACAGAAAAACATAGTCATTTCATGGAAGTCAAGGCTCTTTGCATTAAATGTTCAAACATACTCCACAAAAACCACAGCTTGCCAAACACACAGGAAGTCAGAGCATAAGATATGAATTCTGAGTGATTGTGCTATAACAAGGCTGTAAAAGAACATATAATATAAAACACCACCATTATATTTGAACAAAATAATCCATCGAGAATCTTGAGAAGAAATCAACACTGTTTTACTATTACTGTAACAAGTCTTACATTGGCCCAAATAACTCTGTTTTTGTATAAAATGTCCAACCCCTATTACATCCTAATTTCATCCATTTATAGGAATACATTCCTCCCTTTCTAGAGGGAGCTCGAAGGCCCTATTAACTACTCCTACATGCTATTTAACTAATGCATTAATTACAAAGTGCTGAACTGTAATTGCACACAATCCTAATCAAACTAAAACACTAATTCCATTCTCCTCGTATGCTTGATTCTTCTTGGATCTTTGACAGCTGTCCTCCTTCAGTTAGGCTGAGATGGCTGAGCTACGGATGCAATGAATGCTGACTTTGGATGCTTGAAAGCGCTGATGGCTCATTAATTGACCAAAAGATGTGCTCCTATTTTAACGGTCTCTGTCTCCCAACCTTCTCCGAAAGTTCAGCAACATGTCTCAGCTCTTTTAATAACCCCAGGTATGAAATTCTGCCATGTTTCTGATGTGTTGTAGGTGGTATTGATAGACATGTGTTTCTCTTCCTCAACTCCCACTCACAGTATCACACTAGCTGCTCTGCGCTTAAAAATCATCACCTACAACAGTTTCGTAGCGCGCTACGAAACTGCTGTGTGATTTCAAAAACACAGTCTTCTTCCCTGCCTTTAAAAAAAATTCACCATGCCTAATTGATGCTTTGGACAAGGTTATGAGAACAACCTGTAAATGAGTATGGTTAATAGCGTCAACCTTTCTGCACAGCGTTTAACACATTTACAGTTAGTGCAAGGGCAGCTGGTGAAGTTTTTTATTTTTTTAATTTGCTCTGTCATGATGATGGTACTGCTTAAAACATTTCACATGCTACCCTACCTTTAGGGTTCATCTATTCTTCCTTTAGTGCAGTCTCACAGCGACACTCTGTACTCTCTTCATTTTTTGCCTTCATAGATCTGTTCTTTGTAATCTCCATCTTTCTTTCAAAAGGGAGGGTTATTATTGACAAGATTTTCCTTTGGCTAGTGCTTAAACACAATGAAGACATTACTATCAAAACAAACCGAAAGCAGAAATATGTTTATCATAGAAAATTCTACTTCATGCACAGGCATCATCTTGAAAAGTTGACCAGCCAATGTTCTTAGCAATAGAACACGAGCTCAAATGCTGAGGGTCCCCTGTATTTCTTAGATCCATCCATGGTGCCATAGCTGGTCTCATACTATCATAATGAATGGCAGTATCCACCAGAACGGAATTGTTTAAAGCGGTAGGCATAAAACCTCTGACATAAGAGCTATTCGGAGGCATTAAATAAAAATTAAAAACAAGTCTGCTACCAAAGGACTTGTTGTTTCCAAACTGAATGC
Organism: Pinus tabuliformis; assembly: GCA_031772625.1. Lineage (NCBI taxonomy): Eukaryota > Viridiplantae > Streptophyta > Pinopsida > Pinales > Pinaceae > Pinus > Pinus tabuliformis. The sequence goes on from CM062809.1 coordinate 621,679,733, forward strand.
TATTGGCATAGGATCCATGTATCCCCAAATCTTCTAACACTGGCATAATTGTCTCTGTTGGAGGAAACCTGTGTTGAATGTTGGAATCGACGTCCATCCAAGGCTGCAAAAGGTCTTGTGAAGGATAACCGCCATTGATTGATGGATAAAACAGAGGAGAAACCTCATGTTGAAAAACTAGTAGATGATATCTAGCAACCTTTGGATATAAGGGTTCTGCAAGATCTTGAACATCATCAAGCCAAGACATGATTGAAGATTGATTGAAAATTTTCTGGAATTCTAAAAGTGCTTACAGACATTTCAGACAAATCAAAACTCATTTGTATGTCCCTAAAGATTCATGGTTCATTCATATGTTGAGAGCTCTTGTTCTGAATTGTGTCTACCAGGCGATTCACAACATTTACAAGTCCTCCAAGAACATCTATTAAATCCTGACCTTGCTTTCTCTTGAGCTCTCTATCGAGCTCACTGGTTTGTAGTTGCACTTGTTTATTTACCTCAATACCCTTCCAATACATGTCCCTGTCTAGCTGGCTGGAGCATATCTGTGCTTGAGTTGTTTTGCGAATAACCGTTTGTATATTCTGACAATTCTCACGAAGTACACTAATTATGACATGTTCCCTATCATCTTCAATTGAACATCTTCCTTTCTTATGCCTTATGGTAAAATCTAGTGGTTCATTACCACTTCCTGAAACCGTTGGATCCTGTATCTTGACCATCTCATCTTGTGAGTCATCATTGGAAGTAAAAGATTATCTGCAGCCACACCCATGCTGTCAAAGGTAGCATCAGGATATGCAGTTGGTGTTTTATCTAGATTTGCATCCATCGCATCAAACAACTCCCTTTCTGTACTTGATGCCCAGCTTGTTGGAACTATCAAAATCCCAGTGTAGTATGCAGGACTCTCATGGGAAAAAAAAAAACTCTGTGGGGTTAGGACTTTGTCCTGCTTGCATACTTTGTCAAACACATAACTTCCTGGCTTTTTCAACTCAGTGTCCACTAAGAAGGAATTATTACGACTATTGTAACAAGCAGATCTGATTTTCCCCGGCAGGGCGCATTTGATGAGATTTCCTTTGTCATCCTAATAGCTGAGATTTGATCTCCATGTCGTCTGAAGAACACAATAGAGGCCATGGAATGGACAACAAAAATTATATCATCCCCAAGGACAATAAACAGAATACTGCCAATGTCAAGAAACTCAAAGTTGTGTACATAGTAATCCCTATAAAACTTTGGTAGCTTCACTTTCTTGCCCAACTCTCGGAGACGCAAGTTGTGGAAGTATGAATCTCGCTCTATCAGCTCTTCTTGCATTTGAGGTTTGTTTCCATTCGTGAGTAACTCTGACGAAGACATCACTGCATTTAGACCATATTTGGTTGCGGCCATGCCATAAATTTTTTCATTTTCTTCTCTCGGCCTTTTCTTCTTTAATTGATCTGCCATATTTCGCAAGGGGTGGAAGCGTTTAATTGAGGATGAAGCTCTCTCTATCATGCCGCCTCCTAAAGCAACTTCTCATCCCAGATATAGACAATAGGTCTCAAATACACTAACAATTACCAGTTTGTATTTGGAGTAGTAATTCTAGATCATACGACGACAATCTGATCAAGGCGGAATTACCTTAAATAATACGAACACCTTTCCGACAACCATAAGCAAATTTCGACCATGTGTCTCTGTCTTTCGTCGGTGGCAGAGCTAATGAACGAACAGCTAATATCGTTTGCCACATCTCTATCCCGGTGTCATTAATCATGGGGACCCTGTGGCAATCAAATTCTTATAAAAACCACTTGACACTTGGCTTTTAATCACTGCATTCCATAAGAGAAACTTCTAATGCTGATATTGTCAAACAATTTATGCGCATTCTCCATGCTAGTTCACGAACATGGCAATATATAGCATCCATACGCGCCGCTTTTGACATCTCTCCATCTCTTGCAGTCGTTCAACCTTTGCTCTTTTTCTCATAAAATGTGCCAGGTCACTATTAATGTCAAGAAGCATTGTAACCAGACTCTGTAAGTGCTGGAAATCTTTTCTGCACTATGGCTAGTTTGGTTTTACAATCATCATCAGCTGACCGAAATGACTGAATCATTCTCTGGATCTTCTCTCCTACCTGGCAGCGTTAAGCTACTCCCAAGTATTCTTTAATTTCATGTGGAAACAACCCTGACAATAAATATGGAAAATGTTGCGAGTGAGATAATTCCATAACGCTGAAACAACTATCAGTAAGGATTCTTATTCTTTAGTGTCCAATTCTACAGCCTCCAGGGGATGCCATTCAATCTTCCACGGATGCCATTCACTAGTGCAAAATCTCGTGCATGTTCATCATTTGCAACTTCAGTGAAACCTTTCTCGGCCCTTTCCAGAGCAGGTAAAACAATCCTCTCCTCCATTTGAGCATGTTCCTGCATCAAATCCACAAGCTATGCGTAGTTTTTCTTTTTTTTTTTTACTTTTTATTTGCATGGAAATACTTCCCTTAGCAGGATCTATAACCTTAAACCCTTGCTTTCTTGGACACAGCTAATTCATCTGCAGAGGGAACAATCTTCTCCATGTAACAAAAAATGCTCTTATGTTGCAGAACTGTCAATGTCAGGAGTGAAGGGGTGCCCTTTCAGCCAAGATTTTGAAAATAGAACTCACTAGTAAGTTCATGACAATTTGAATAGGGCGATAAAAGGGAAAGGCCAACATTTGTCTGCAATAACTCTGCAGATGAGAATGCACTGGACTGATTTCAATTCCTCGGAAATATTGCAATGGGACTGCTAGATAAAGAAATGGGATAAGATAGACATCTGCCATACTCAGCATATCTTGACAATTATCATCGTCCTCAGAAAGATCTGTAGACTGGGACTAGGTGGCCAAGCATTAGGATTCTGCTCTACCCAAATTTTATGTTTGCAATATTATTTAATTAAGAGATTACAACTGACATCATCTAGAATGAAGCTCCTTTTTGACATTTTTGTAAAACATACTTTGTTTCCATTATTCTGCCTGTGGTGCAAAGCCCTTGAATCAAGGCATTAAGAGAAACACTGCCTGCCACATGGCCCTCTCTTTTTTTTATTAAGTGATGCAGCTCCAGAGTTTTGTTGATAGCACCATTACCGCATTGATAATTAATGAGCATGTAATAGGTGTAATCGCTTGGGAACTTCATTTCTTTTAACAGCAATGTTGCTTGTTGTGCCTTCCCTGTTTTGCAAAATCCATAGATCAGAGCATTGTATGCAACAACACCAGAGTCATATCCTTTAGTCAGCATTAGACCTTTAAGCACATCAACCTCATCCACAGCAATTGTAGCCAATGTACAATAGGCATGCTAGGATTTGGGCCTCCACTGAAAACTCAAGCAAATCCTCAATTTCATAGCATGCTACGAAATCACCTAATAGGTAGCGCTGCGAAACTGCTAAAAAGGATTCATGCGCTGTGAAAACGCCTTGTCCTTTAAGCTAGGCTAAAAAATTTTGGCAACAGAATTTTCAGTGATAACAGTGGCTCCACTTGGGATAGTGTGCCCCTGTGGTACATTAAGAACATGCAGCTCCAGTGCCTTATCCATTTGTGACGGACAGAAATTCACTTGACCAGCATGACTGTAGGAGAAGGAAAGCTACTTCTAATGAAAAATGCTCAGTTGACCTTGAGCTTATTTGCATTTACCTCTACCTACCTACCCTAACCATTTCAACTTCTTCAGCTCAATCAATGTGAATTTTCCAATGCAGCCAATCATTTGTCTTATCTAATATTTGATTTCTTTGACTGCATCGGAATTCAGAGCTACAATGATATTATGATGACCGCTGCCACTGAATTTGTCTCTGATCTTCTTTGAAAAACTAAAATACTGGAGAGTAAAACTCTTCCATGTAATCAGCTATAGGATCCCAGAACACATGAACAGCTTGATTCTTCTTGTAACCTTCAGGTTGTGCAAACTGATCTTCAACAACCATGTATAGCTCCTTAAACGTGAAAGAGAAAGGAAGTGGCATTCTCTCCTTGTGTTCTGTCATAGAAAGCTGCTGAAAATAATGATCATGATAACACTCTTCATTTTCAGGCCACTGGTTCTCAACCACACAAGACCCCTCTGATGTGCTATCCACTTTTCTATTTGACAAGCTATCCAGCTACTTTTCTGAATCATTCCAACAAAAAATGGAATTTTCCTCACTATTATGATTATTATTTGAAGTAAGATGCTGCAAGGAATTACAAAATTGAGCAAGCTTTTGCTCTGTCTGAGTGTCATAGAAAATTTCCTCCAATATTTCTTCTTGCTGGGTGCAATCAATTTCGTCTTCATCATGATCTGAAGCCTGACAAATCTGCTGCATCTCTACATCAATATCTAAGGATAAAACATGGTTTTCACAGGTAAACTCTTGCTGCTCTTTATGCTGTGCTTCATGGAATGTTATACCTTCTCCTTGGTGCTGAAAAACATTGTTATGAAGAGCCTCTAAAATTTCTTCATCTGTAAATTCATCATCACCATAACAATCCTCCAAGTACTGAATAAGATTCAAAGAATGCCTACAGCAATCTTTGAGCAGCAACAAAGAAGGATAACATTCTTTATACATTTCACAAAACACATCATGGAAATCAGCAAGAGAAGATAATGAACCATTTTCCAAACTTTTATACCAAGACCACGCTTCTCCTTCTAAAGTGGCCATAAACATCCTCATGAGACAATCTTCAGGGAAATGAACCTTAAGACTGCGTACATGCATGTGAAACCTAACCAAATGGAGAGCAGCATCATCCTTCTTTTCATTTTTGAATATTGGAAGATCATCTAACCAATCAACCTTTGGCATAGGATTTGGAAAACCAGGGATATGAGACCGACTCATAGGAGCATACCTGGCATTCATTCTTGCAGTGGAATCCATCTTGAAACTTCATCAAGCTACTGATATTCTAGCAGTGGAGTCACCTTCTAATTTATTCTTTGATGTGTGGAGTCGCCAAGGTAGTTTTGCAGCCTCAAAGATGATGCCTGAGCTCCTGCTACCTTCAGAAGTTCAGCCATTGATTTCGGGAATGAATAGACTTCAGACTCCCGACAGACGCACCAAAATGTTATCACAAAATCACTACTAAGGGCTGCAACCAAGCAAGATTTCATGTAACTCTTTCAACCAGACTTTAGACCAAAGATTAGCCTCTTTGGTCAGAGAGGGCTCTCTCACAAACTTTTGATAAAAATCCTTCACTACAACAGATGGCTAACTCTTCACTCATTCATGAAAACAAAATCTGGTTGGATACATATCAAATTGGTCCTCATTGGGCTATGGAGTCTCACACACTAAGTAAACAGAAAAACATAGTCATTTCATGGAAGTCAAGGCTCTTTGCATTAAATGTTCAAACATACTCCACAAAAACCACAGCTTGCCAAACACACAGGAAGTCAGAGCATAAGATATGAATTCTGAGTGATTGTGCTATAACAAGGCTGTAAAAGAACATATAATATAAAACACCACCATCATATTTGAACAAAATAATCCATCGAGAATCTTGAGAAGAAATCACCACTGTTTTACTATTACTGTAACAAGTCTTACATTGGCCCAAATAACTCTATTTTTGTATAAAATGTCCAACCCCTATTACATCCTAATTTCATCCATTTATAGGAATACATTCCTCCCTTTCTAGAGGGAGCTCGAAGGCCCTATTAACTACTCCTACATGCTATTTAACTAATGCATTAATTACAAAGTGTTGAACTGTAATTGCACACAATCCTAATCAAACTAAAACACTAATTCCATTCTCCTCGTATGCTTGATTCTTCTCGGATCTTTGACAGTTGTCCTCCTTCAGTTAGGCTGAGATGGCTGAGCTACGGATGCAATGAATGCTGACTTTGGATGCTTGAAAGCGCTGATGGCTCATTAATTGACCAAAAGATGTGCTCCTATTTTAACGGTCTCTGTCTCCCAACCTTCTCTGAAAGTTCAGCAACATGTCTCAGCTCTTTTAATAACCCCAGGTATGAAATGCTGCCATGTTTCTGATGTGTTGTAGGTGGTATTGATAGACAGGTGTTTCTCTTCCTCAACTCCCGCTCACAGTATCACACTAGCTGCTCTGCGCTTAAAAATCATCACCTACAGCAGTTTCGTAGCGCGCTACGAAACAACTGTGTGATTTCAAAAACACAGTCTTCTTCCCTGCCTTTAAAAAAAATTCACCATGCCTAATTGATGCTTTGGACAAGGTTATGAGAACAACCTGTAAATGAGTATGGTTAATAGCCTCAACCTTTCTGCACAGCGTTTAACACATTTACAGTTAGTGCAAGGGCAGCTGGTGAAGTTTTTTTTTTTTTTAATTTGCTATGTCATGATGATGGTACTGCTTAAAACATTTCACATGCTACCCTACCTTTAGGGTTCATCTATTCTTCCTTTAGTGCAGTCTCACAGCCACACTCTGTATTGTCTTCATTTTTTGCCTTCATAGATCTGTTCTTTGTAATCTCCATCTTTCTTTCAAAAGGGAGGGTTATTATTGACAAGATTTTCCTTTGGCTAGTGCTTAAACACAATGAAGACATTACTATCAAAACAAACCAAAAGCAGAAATATGTTTATCATAGAAAATTCTACTTCATGCACAGGCATCATCTTGAAAAGTTGACCAGCCAATGTTCTTAGCAACAGAACATGAGCTCAAATGATGAGGGTCCCCTGTATTTCTTAGATCCATCCATGGTGCCATAGATGGTCTCATACTATCATAATGAATGGCAGTATCCACCAGAACGGAATTGTTTAAAGTGGTAGGCATAAAACCTCTGACATAAGAGCTATTCGGAGGCATTAAATAAAAATTAAAAAAAAATTTGCTACCAAAGGACTTGTTGTTTCCAAACTGAATGCTATTGGCATAGGATCCATGTATCCCCAAATCTTCTAACACTGGCATAATTGTCTCTGTTGGAGGAAACCTGTGTTGAATGTTGGAATCGACGTCCATCCAAGGCTGCAAAAGGTCTTGTGAAGGATAACCGCCATTGATTGATGGATAAAACAGAGGAGAAACCTCATGTTGAAAAACTAGTAGATGATATCTAGCAACCTTTGGATACAAGGGTTCTGCAAGATCTTGAACATCATCAAGCCAAGACATGATTGAAGATTGATTGAAAATTTTCTGGAATTCTAAAAGTGCTTACAGACATTTCAGACAAATCAAAATTCATTTGTATGTCCCTAAAGATTCATGGTTCATTCATATGTTGAGAGCTCTTGTTCTGAATTGTGTCTACCAGGCGATTCACAACATTTACAAGTCCTCCAAGAACATCTATTAAATCCTGACCTTGCTTTCTCTTGAGCTCTCTATCGAGCTCACTAATTTGTAGTTGCACTTGTTTATTTACCTCAATATCCTTCCAATACATGTCCCTGTCTAGCTGGCTAGAGCGTATCTGTGCTTGAGTTGTTTTGCAAATAACCGTTTGTATATTCTGACAATTCTCACAAAGTACACTAATTATGACATGTTCCCTATCATCTTCAATTGAACATCTTCCTTTCTTATGCCTTATGGTAAAATCTAGTGGTTCATTACCACTTCCTGAAACCGTTGGATCCTGTATCTTGACCATCTCATCTTGTGAGTCATCATTGGAAGTAAAAGATTATCTGCAGCCACACCCATGCTGTCAAAGGTAGCATCAGGATATGCAGTTGGTGTTTTATCTAGATTTGCATCCATCGCATCAAAAAACTCCCTTTCTGTACTTGATGCCCAGCTTGTTGGAACTATCAAAATCCCAGTGTAGTATGCAGGACTCTCATGGGAAAAAAAAAACTCTGTGGGGTTAGGACTTTGTCCTGCTTGCATACTTTGTCAAACACATAACTTCCTGGCTTTTTCAACTCAGTGTCCACTAAGAAGGAATTATTACGAATATTGTAACAAGCAGATCTGATTTTCCCCGGCAGGGCGCATTTGATGAGATTTCCTTTGTCATCCTAATAGCTGAGATTTGATCTCCATGTCGTCTGAAGAACACAATAGAGGCCATGGAATGGACAACAAAAATTATATCATCCCCAAGGACAATAAACAGAATACTGCCAATGTCAAGAAACTCAAAGTTGTGTACATAGTAATCCCTATAAAACTTTGGTAGCTTCACTTTCTTGCCCAACTCTCAGAGACGCAAGTTGTGGAAGTATGAATCTCGCTCTATCAGCTCTTCTTGCATTTGAGGTTTGTTTCCATTCGTGAGTAACTCTGACGAAGACATCATTGCATTTAGACCATATTTGGTTGCGGCCATGCCATAAATTTTTTCATTTTCTTCTCTCGGCCTTTTCTTCTTTAATTGATCTGCCATATTTCGCAAGGGGTGGAAGCGTTTAATTGAGGATGAAGCTCTCTCTATCATGCCGCCTCCTAAAGCAACTTCTCATCCCAGATATAGACAATAGGTCTCAAATACACTAACAATTACCAGTTTGTATTTGGAGTAGTAATTCTAGATCATACGACGACAATCTGATCAAGGCGGAATTACCTTAAATAATACGAACACCTTTCCAGCAACCATAAGCAAATTTCGACCATGTGTCTCTGTCTTTCGTCGGTGGCAGAGCTAATGAACGAACAGCTAATATCGTTTGCCACATCTCTATCCCGGTGTCATTAATCATGGCGACCCTGTGGCTATCAAATTCTTATAAAAACCACTTGACACTTGGCTTTTAATCACTGCATTCCATAAGAGAAACTTCTAATGCTGATATTGTCAAACAATTTATGCGCATTCTCCATGCTAGTTCACGGACATGGCAATATATAGCATCCATACGCACCGCTTTTGACATCTCTCCATCTCTTGCAGCCGTTCAACCTTTGCTCTTTTTCTCATAAAATGTGCCAGGTCACTATTAATGTCAAGAAGCATTGTAATCGGACTCTGTAAGTGCGGGAAATCTTTTCTGCACTATGGCTAGTTTGGTTTTACAATCATCATCAGCTGACTGAAATGACTGAATCATTCTCTGGATCTTCTCTCCTACCTGGCAGCGTTAAGCTACTCCCAAGTATTCTTGAATTTCATGTGGAAACAACCCTGACAATAAATATGGAAAATGTTGCGAGTGAGATAATTCCATCACGCTGAAACAACTATCAGTAAGGATTCTTATTCTTTAGTGTCCAATTCTACAGCCTCCAGGGGATGCCATTCAATCTTCCACGGATGCCATTCACTAGTGCAAAATCTCGTGCATGTTCATCATTTGCAACTTCAGTGAAACCTTTCTCGGCCCTTTCCAGAGCAGGGAAAACAATCCTCTCCTCCATTTGAGCATGTTCCTGCATCAAATCCACAAGCTATGCGTAGTTTTTATCTTTTTATTTGCATGGAAATACTTCCCTTAGCAGGATCTATAACCTTAAACCCTTGCTTTCTTGGACACAGCTAATTCATCTGCAGAGGGAACGATCTTCTCCATGTAACACAAAATGCTCTTATGTTGCAGAACTGTCAATGTCAGGAGTGAAGGGGTGCCCTTTCAGCCAAGATTTTGAAAATAGAACTCACTAGTAAGTTCATGACAATTTGAATAGGGCGATAAAAGGGAAAGGCCAGCATTTGTCTGCAATAACTCTGCAGATGAGAATGCACTGGAATAATTTCAATTCCTCGGAAATATTGCAATGGGACTGCTAGATAAAGAAATGGGATAAGATAGACATCTGCCATACTCAGCATATCTTGACAATTATCATCGTCCTCAGAAAGATCTGTAGACTGGGACTAGGTGGCCAAGCATTAGGATTCTGCTCTACCCAAATTTTTATGTTTGCAATATTATTTAATTAAGAGATTACAACTGACATCATCTAGAATGAAGCTGCTTTTTGACATTTTTGTAAAACATACTCTGTTTCCATTATTCTGCCTGTGGTGCAAAGCCCTTGAATCAAGGCATTAAGAGAAACACTGCCTGCCACATGGCCCTCTCTTTTTTTTATTAAGTGATGCAGCTCTAGAGTTTTGTTGATAGCACCATTACCGCATTGATAATTAATGAGCATGTAATAGGTGTAATCGCTTGGGAACTTCATTTCTTTTAACAGCAATGTTGCTTGTTGTGCCTTCCCTGTTTTGCAAAATCCATAGATCAGAGCATTGTATGCAACAACACCAGAGTTATATCCTTTAGTCAGCATTAGACCTTTAAGCACATCAACCTCATCCACAGCAATTGTAGCCAATGTACAATAGGCATGTTAGGATTTGGGCCTCCACTGAAAACTCGAGCAAATCCTCAATTTCATAGCACGCTACGAAATCACCTAATAGGTAGCGCTGCGAAACTGCTAAAAAGGATTCATGCACTGTGAAAACGCCTTGTCCTTTAAGCTAGGCTAAAAAAATTTGGCAACAGAATTTTCAGTGATAACAGATTCAATCCTCACAAAGAAGCCTCGTAAGAGCACATGCAATAGGTCCATTAAATCGCAAAACAGTGCGTTGCAGATCTCTGAGCAGTGCGGGACCAGTTGGAGGGACTCTGTGCCAAGATCGCCGCACCAACTGAGTGACTCAGGGATGAGTCACGATGATTTTGTTGGGGGCCTGTTGAGCATGGAATCCCCCCACAACATGTTTTGGGGCTGAAAGCCCAAGTTTTGGTCAGATATATTGTAAAACTCCGTGAATTGATGGTGCGGAGCGCGAAGTATAGGTTGAGTCATAGGGTCTTCTGCCCTAAGTTTTGTAATGTCATGTCGGCCTACCCATGGTCCACGGACCATGGGATTGTATAAATAGAACGAGGCTCTAAGTTGTAAAGATAGTGAAGAGGAGAGATAGATGAATACGAATTGTTTGAGCATAGAGTAAGAGTCTAAGGGTATTGCGTCGTAATAGTAGGAAGAGGCTTTGTAGCTAAGTGCGCAGAGGCCTAGTAGAGTCCGTAGCTGAGTGCGCAGACCCCTGCTGCTGAGTGCACAGGGTGGTGTCGAGTCTATAACCTTGAACAAAGAATAATAAACATAATTTGATTCCAATTTCTGTGCATCTACTTGTGTATTGCATTCTTTACGTTCATACTATTTTGTTTATTGCGCGAACTTATATGATTGTTGGATATACTGTTAATTATCACTAGTATTACACAAATAAGTTAAGTAATCGGGTAATAATAGGTTAAATAGTAAGGAACTTGGGTATAATACAGATTGCACCTGAGTAGGGCTACGCGAAGGCAGCATCACAGGTTGTGAGGGACTAATAGATGCATGTAACGACGTGTGCGCAGGGTCAAGCTGCAGACCGCCAGAAGCTCATCAAACATCCCTAGGGTGCAGAAACCTGGTTCTAGCACCCTCCCATGCTACTTCGGGTGAGACCTCAGTCCGCGCTCCACGGACTATTGCCGAAAGGGCCAGTAGTACCGGGATTTGTTTGGCTAAATCACCTCTGAACCTAGGTCAGGCCCATACAAGCCAATAGTTCCAAATCAAGACATTAGCACAACATGGATCCATGTCATTTCAGGATTACAAGCAGTTCATTAATTTGTGTGACCAAAGTAGCATAGAAGACACATCTAAATTAGTTGATTTCTGCCTTCATAACCTCACCTTAAGTGATATCAATCTTTCGGATCATAATTCTAAGTTGGGAGACCTACATCTGACGACGCTTGCATCTTGGATGACTCATGAGGAGGCTAGATCTGAGGAGGTGGAGAAAGTAATGGCAAAGGAAGAAAAATAACCCCTCAATATCAGGGCAGAGCAGCTAAGTCCCATGGTTGTAATCAATACCCACAACATCATTGTTAGGTCCCTATAATACTAGTGATTCCCCCATTACTATTGTCATTTTAACCCCTTATTGTTATTGTTTTTCCCCTGTTGTCCCAACATTGTTATTATTGCGCCCCATAAAAGCCCACTATTGTTATTGTTGTGCCCTTATGTTGTTATTGTTATGTCGGCTTTGATTATATTGTGACCCCTTAGACTCCTATATATAGAAAGAAGGTTTTGTCATTTGAGTCATCCAAGAATTGTTCATTTGTGTAATGTAAATGAGGTTTCCCCCTCGAAGAGGCTTATTGTGAAGTCATTGATCTATATGTTCTTCTATTTTGTGAGATGGTTGCATAACATTTAGTATCAGAGGTTTGGATTCTAGGGTTTCACTGCTCCAAAAAGGTCATTATGGAATTTTCGCTATAAATATTTATACGAAGTTTCAGAAGCTAAAAGAAAACCCATTTGATTCAAAATCGTGATGACCCTTAGGTTCAAATTTTAGAGCTTCTGTCGCTATATTTTCGGATATATGATCCAAGGAAGTTAGGGTTTTTGCAGGATCCCGAATTACATACCAAACAAGCGACCGTGGGAAAATCATCATAACTTTTTCTCTGGGTATCAGTTTGAAATTTCGTAAGTTATAGAAAGAGGACATACTGTAGTTTTTTGTGCATTGCTTTCAGGTCTGAAGGTTGAAACAGTGACATTTGGCACTTTGTACAAGTTCACTCTATTGAAAAAGTGTATAATCAGGTCATCTTGGGAGATTCGGCATAACTCTTTCTTGGAGAATCTGATTTAGATTAGACTGGTGGCGTTGGAAAGAGGACTCAGAGAGATACCACAGTTCGCAATTTAAAACCTTGGAGATTTGAAATTTCAGAGATATATCATATTCGATATCAATGTCCTACAAATAAAAAAAAGGTGTGTAGTCTTTTTAAATATTTTCATAAGTTTTGTTTGAAAAATTAGTTTGAAGTGATTAAAATGGAATAGTGAAGAAAATTATCATTAGTTTCTGCCCTGAAGAAATAAAATGGAAACACCTAGTAAGCAACCTGAAATCTCTACTATGACACATGAAGAAGAGGAAGAAATGCAACATGATATATCAAAATTACGAGACCAAGTGCAACAAATTTCTCTCACACAAAAAGTAACAGAAGCTAAGATGGATGGTTTGAAGAATGGCATCAATGGTATGAAAAACAACATTGAAGATTGGAAGAAACACATGGAAGGGTTGAAGGAAGGTTTGACAAAGTTATTACAAGAAAGGCTTCCTAATGGCGAAAAGGTAGTAGAGAAAACTCATAATGAGAACACAGGAAATGTTAATCATGATTCGAAGAATGACAACATTGAAGATTTAAAGAAAGACGTGGAAGGCTTGAAGGAAGGTTTGACAAAGTTGCTACAAGAAAGGCTTCCTAATGGTGAAAAGGTAGTAGAGGAAACTCATGATGAGAACAAAAGAAATGTTAATCATGATTTCATAGACTCTAACGTTGGAATAAAGACCCACCATGTTCCAAAGATTGATATGAGAAAGTTTGATGTCAAGGATCCCGTAACATGGATACTACAGATGGAACAATATTTCGATCTCCATAATGTGCAAAACACACAAAAGGTACGCATTGCAACTTTATATTTGGAACCCAATCAATTTGTATGGTATCAATGGATTTTCTCTCATAAACAAATTGTCACTTGGTCAGTTTTTACGGACAAAACGATAGAACATTATGAGGATACAAAGAGCAACACCTTCTTTAGCCAATTGATAAAGGGTTCAATGGTGGAGCACATTGATGACTTCCATAAATTGAATATAAGGGTAAATGATATTCCAGAGGAGCATAGGATTGATGTTTTCATAGGGACTTTAAAGGATAACATCCAACATGAGGTTCACTTTTTGGAACCTGACTCATTGGAGAAGGCATTCAGGTTGGAAAGAAAAATTGAAAGAAAAATTATGGCTTCAAGGAAGCCTACCACTCACAACTATAAAGATGGAAGCTTTGTTTCCCCTAGCCTTCCACAACCTACAAGGTTTACACCACAACAATTGGAAGAAAAAAGAGGAAAGGGGCTTTGTTACAGTTGTGATGGAAAATACACTAAAGGTCATAAGTGTGCTGAGAAAAAATTGTTTTACATAGACTGTGAAGAGGAGGAAGAAAAGGAAAAATAAATGTCAAAAGAAGAGGATATACATCAAGAATCAACCATGGAGAAAGAAGAAATGAATCCAACCATATCTTGTAATGCATTGGTGGGATTTACTACTCCTCAAATTTTCAAGATGGAAGGACATATCAAGAAGAAAAAGGTAATAGTGTTGATTGATTCGGGTAGTATCCATAATTTTATCCATTATAAGATAGACAAGGAATTGAATTGCTTCGAATATCTAGCACCAGAGTGTCAAGTGATGGTTACAAATGGAGGAACCATAAATTTCTCTGGAAAGTGCCATAATACCAAGATATCCATTGGAAAATATGTATTTAATAGTCCTACGCTTTCTATTCTAATAGGTGGTGTTGATGTTGTACTAGGATTCCAATGGCTACAATATTTGGGTATGATAGCTTTTAATTTTCAAAAACTTTTTATAAAATTTTGTTGGGAAGGAAAGGAAGTTGAATTAAGGGGTATCGCAAGGAAACCAGGAAAGATAATCAGATATAACGACATGGTAAATCTTCTGAAGAAATAACTATGGGGCGTAATTGCACAATTATGTTCACTAGAAGTTCCCACATTGAAATCATCTATTTCTCTAGATCTCTAAAAAGTCTTGGACGATCATTCCAAGGTGTTTGGGACTCCCAAAGGCCGCCCACCTATTGGTGATCATGATCATGCTATTCATTTGATCCCAGGAAGTGTTCCTCCAAACATCAGGCCTTACAGATATCCCTATGCCCAAAAGAGTGAAATTGAATGTATGGTTGCAGAAATGATAGAGGATGGAATAATTAAACCTAGTCAAAGTTCTTTCTCTGCTCCATTAGTATTGGTGCATAAGAATGATGGATCATGGCACATGTATCTGGATTATAGGGAGCTCAACAAGCTTAATATTAAAGATAAATTTTCCATTCTCTTCATTGATGAATTATTGGATGAATTACATGGAGCAATTTACTTCACCAAGTTGGATCTTCGTTCAGGATATCATCAAATCAGAATGAAGACTAAAGACATTTTGAAAACAAAATTTAGAACTCATGAGGGTCATTATGAATTTTTGGTCATGCCTTTTGGCCTTACCAATGCACCTTCAACATTTCAAGGTTTGATGAATTCCATTTTCAAACCCTTCCTTAGAAAATTTGTGTTAGTATTTTTTGATGATATACTAATCTACAACAGAGTCTTGGAAGGATCATGTTCAATGTGTTGATATGGTGCTCAAACTATTGGAGGAGAAACAATTATATGAAAAACCTCCAAATGTTTCTTTAGAGTACAGGAGGTGGAATATCTGGGTCATATTGTATCTCATGAAGGTGTTAAGGTAGACCATAGAAGAACTAAATCCATTAAGGAATGGAAAATTCTCACATCCATAAAGCATCTGCGAGGACTTCTCAGGTTGACAGGGTATTATCGCAAGTTTGTTAAGAATTCTGGCAAAATAACAACACCTCTAACAACATTATTGAAGAAAGATGCATTTTCTTATACTTCAAAAGCAACGAAGGCCTTTGAATATCTTAAAGATGTAATGTTCCAAGCACCGGTCTTAGCTATGTAGATTTCACAAAAACATTTATTGTGGAATATGATGCCTCAAGTAATTGAAATGGTGTTGTTTTAATGCAATAAGGAAGACCCATTGCTTTTGAAAGTCGTCGAATCAAAGGAAAGTACTTATACAAAGCTATTTATGATAAGGAAATACTGGCAATACTAGATACACTTAAGAAATGGAAACCTTACCTAATGGGAAGACAGTTCAAGGTAAAAATAGATCATGATAGTCTTAAATACTTTTTAGAACAAAGATTATCTTTAGAAGAGCAGCAAAAATGAGTCTCAAAGATGTTGGGTTATGACTTTGAAATCATCTACAAAAAATGGAATCAAAATGTTGTTGCAGATGCACTCTCAAGAAAGGATGATTATGTGAAATCATTTCTTTGTTCCATCCCTATCATCCAACCAGATTGGATAAACGAAGAAAGGGATGATTGGAAGAATGATGAAGAAGTGTGGGAAGTCATTCGAAAGTTGCAGCAAGATCCCAGTACATCTGATACATTTAGTTGAAAATAGGATTCGTTATGGTACAAAGATGGCTTATACCTCTGTAAGAATTCCCAACTCAAACAAAAGATTCTTCTGGAATTGCACACCTCTCCGTTAGGAGGAACTTAGGATTTTTTAAAACTTACCATAGGGTTAAGAAGGAATTTTTTTTTGGATGGCCTTAAATTTGATATTCAAAGGTTTAAGGTGGAATGTTTGGTTTTCGAACCAAATAAAGTTGAGACAATTAAGACCCTGGGTCTATTACAACTTTATCCATTCCAAATCAATGTTGGGAGGAGGTTTCAATGGATTTTATCACAGGTTTACCCAAGTCCGAAGGAAAGAGTGTCATCATGGCGGTAGTTGACAAACTTACCAAGTATGCACACTTTTGTGCATTATCTCATCCATTTAAATCTCGTATAGTTGCTACTACATTTATGGAAACAATTCAAAAGCTACATGGAAACCCAAAGATTATTGTAAGTGACAGAGATCCCATTTTCACGTGAAGTTTTTGGACTGAATTATTTTCCTGTCTGGGTACTCAGTTAACTCGTAGTTCATCTTATCATCCTCAATCTGATGGGCAAACTAAAATAGCGAACAAACATTTGGAAGGATATATTCGTTTCTTTGCATCTAATAAACAAACACAATGGGTCAAGTGGTTTCCTCTGGCTGAATGGTGGTATAACACTTCCTTCCATACTACAGCAAAGATGACCCATTTATGTCACTTTATGGATATCATCCACCATCCATCACAACATCTTTAAGAGAAAATTCTAAGGTTCAAGCAATGGAAGATCACATCAAGCATCAACAACAGGTTCTCCAACTCTTAAAGGATAACCTCACTTTGGCATAGAATAGAATGAAACAACAGGAAGATCAACATCGCAGCGAAAAAAGTTTTGATGTAGGTGACTAGGTATTTGTACGGATACAACCATACAAACAAATGTACCTCAAGCAAGCTAAGAAGGATAATAAATTATCACCAAAGTATTATGGTCCATACAAGGTGTTCCAAAATATTGGTACTATGGCATACAAATTGGAGCTTCCTGCATCTTCCCAAGTTCACCCAGTTTTCCATGTTTCATGCTTAATGGAGGTTATAGGTGACAAGCTCCCAGTTCAAACAATATTGCCAGAACTTGATGAGGAAGGAAAAATCATATTGGACCCTGAAGCAGTCATAGAAACAAGAACTCGACATCTACAAAATCGATCAATTTCAGAGTATCTCATCAAGTGGAAGAACTTATCCGCTGAATATTACACATGGGAGGATGAGAATTTTATACAAAAGCATCCAGAACTACTCAAGTGTTGAGGAAAACACTTTTTTGAAGGAGAGGGGCATGTTAGGTCCCTATAATACTAGTGATTCCCCCATTACTATTTTCATTGTAACCCCTTATTGTTATTGTTGTGCCCTTGTTGTCCCCACATTGTTATTATTGTGCCCCATAGAAGCCCACTATTGTTATTGTTGTGCCCTTACATTATTATTTTTATTTCAGCTTTGATTATAGTGTGACTCCTTAGACTCCTATATATAGAAAGGAGGTTTTGTCATTTGAATCATCCAATAATTTTTCATTTGTGTAATGTAAAGGAGGTTCCCCCCTCGAAGAGGCTTATTTTGAAGTCGTTTATCTATATGTTCTTCTATTTTGTGAGCTAGTTGCATAAAAAACATCTCCAATGATGCCAAGCTAGCACCTAGATACCTTGACACTAAAGAGTAGGCCATATCCCATTTTGAGGACACTCTCAAGTTGTTAGGGACAAAGAACCAACAAACATGTTAGAGAAGATGGAATTCCTTGCCACATAGTCTCCAAATTAGGGAGTATCACTCTCTTGAAAGGTTGAGGAATGCATTAGAAAGAACACCCCTATACAAAAGGGCCATGCAAATATTAGAGATCAACTGGATTGGACTCAAGCTCATTCCACCTTTACTATTGGGTTAAAAAGAAGGAACTAATGAAGAAGAGGAAAGGAAGAAGTGGGTAGATATAAAGAAGGATACCTTTTTGAATTGGGTTTTTTGTCGGGCCTTTCATCTTTGAAGTCGGACCTTGAAAGATGGCTTTCAAGCGAGTTGAAAAGCTTGTACAAATTGGTCAATTTCAGAGTTATAAGTTGGCATTGTATAGACTGGTAATTAAGAATTGATGAATGACTACCCTCAGGAGGGCACACCATTTGCAGAAACTTGAGATGTCAAAGAGGACACCAAGGCCATGAAAGACATGGGCATAGATGATTGAGTATCTCAGAGGATGAGAAACAATTTCAGTAGGGGGTGATGATGAGGCTCATCAATAGGTATATCATAAGGGTCACAATGCCATCCTACAAATTATTAAATTATCTTTTTCTCACATTTATCTACATATTTTGAAATATTATGCTCAGCGTGAGGAGTAAAAGATGTGTTGTTATGTCATGTGGCCTAATGTGTGTTAAATGCAGGAATTGGAGCAATTTTGAGATAATTTGAGTTCAGGAGCTCAAATTAAACAAAAAAGAGATATTCTAGGAGGTTTTCCACCTCCTTAACTCCTCAAATCAGCAAAAGGTCACCACTCTATCTCTCGCCAACTCGAGGTCATTGGCATCCAAGAAGGTCGAGATCATTGCTAGCCAAGCCAGTGCAGTTGAAGGGAGATCTAGATCCACCTATTCTCGATTTAGGGAGAAAGCAATCCCATTTTCTAGGGATCTATTGGTAGTGTTGTAGCAAATATAACCATCCTCAGCAGCATGTCTTGCACTGTCAAGTACATGAGCTTCAGTGGTTTTCTAGTAGATTGCCATCCTGTGCATGATAGCTTATTGCATCCCCCTCACAGGCCATTTCTCCATACTTGGTCTAGTTGCAGGCCCAGTAGCTCCCTCAATAAATTGCAAAATTTTGGAAGGGAACCAGCCTTCTCTCCAGAAATTGTGCAATCCTAACTAGTAGCCTGTTGGGCTCCAGAATTGTGTAATTCTACTTATTAAGCTTCACTAGAAAAACTACAAAATTTGTCCCATCAGGACTACTCAGCCCAGAAATTGCACAATTATGGGCAGCAGTCAGCTGCTCAGCCTAGAAATTGCATAATCCCTCTGGGCAGCCAGCCCATCTCCCTCCCAGAAATGCACAAATTTTCCCATCAGTCAAGCACGTTGTTGCATGTGCCTTTAGGTTGACCGGTTCCCACCGGGACTAAGAAAACCTGATGTGCATGCATGGACTGCTTCTCCTAAGACATCATGCAAAGGAATCCCTTGATTTAGGGATCTATTTTTAGTAGTTGGAGGTTACATGCAAGGATCATTTCAGAAACCTCCCACTAAGTGTCACTTTTCCTAGATTTGTGGCATGCATGTCACAACCTCGATTTTATCGAACCTCATCAACCGGACACTGCAGAGCTCATTCCTCACATCGACCTTGCATCTCTGACATCCCACATTACATCTAGGAGTCTTCGGCACATTTAGCTTAACTTATTTGGGGTAATCCATCTTTGCATGTCTTGCATTGCGTTTCTGTTGCTTTTTGTGTTTCACTTTGTGTGAGCGTTGTCTACTTGATTTCAATGATTGTCTGCTATGATTTTGATGCATGTTAGCTTGTAGAAGCATCGTTTCAGTTTTCATTCGCATCTCACTATTGTCGCATGCATGACACTGTTTTACACGAACAGTCACTGTTGCGATAGCTTGCTTCACACACATGAATGCTATCTCGTTTTTTGAATCCTACACTTGTTGTTTTCATATATGATCATTCACTCTTGTTTGCACTCATCTCACCATGCATTCAGACCTCTCATGTTTTCAGTCACCCATCGTTCGCACTAGGCTACCTTGGCCCAGACTTTGCCTTGCCTGGCTAGCACTGCACATTTCCAGAAGTGAAGGCTCTACCTTCCCTCCAGAAATTACACTACTCTAGCCCAGCACTGACCTCCAAGCTTCCATTACATAATTCTTGGAGGCAGTGTCCCGCTGGCCCTAGAAACTGCGCAATTCATTTTGATGGTTTCATGTCACTGCTGACTGAAATTGCTCATTTCATAGTTTCAGTCCTCGACAGGCCAGGCTGGATTGTGCATTGCCTGGTTCCAACAGTCAGTCATCCTCGTGACAACCCAGACTGTGCCTTGTGCAATTTTGGCAGTCATTCCCCCGACCTTTTGGTGGAAATTGCGCAACCTTCACGATCAATCACACAGGTATGTTGCAAGTCAGTCCTAAAGTTTGTTTTGGTTTTCGACTGACATATTTCTTGCCATGAGTGTTGTTATTTCTCCAGGCATCACAAGTGTTCATCTGTCTCTCAGCAGCACAAGTACAATGGCCTTCAGAAGAGCAGAGTCAAAGGACATCATTGAGAGCCCAATGGGGTTTGCAGCTGAGCAAGTGTCTATGAGCTCGCCTACCTATAAAGACATCAAGATTGTTCGTAGATAAGGACATCAAGATAATATGGTAGTAGAATTATAGCAAGTAGCACCATCAACAGCACACCTGCACACAATGAACGCAAGAGGAAGGTTGTTGACAACAGAGAGGTGGAACAAAGTTTCAAGTTCAAGCAAATCCACTTGTGATGAAAGCAACTTTGGAGACTTAGGCTATGAGGTCATGGTGTGATATGAAAATCGTACGAAGGCAAAGAACGAAACATAGAAGGAGTTGCATGTGCTGAAGCAGCAAATGAAGGAAGAACAGGAGTTGCATAGACGAGAGAATGAGTTGTAGTAGGAATATGTACAAGAGGGGGCACAACATGCATAGACAGATGAAACTGCGCTCGTACAAGTTATAGATCCATCCTAGCAGCTGGCACAGAGAAGAACAGTGTTGTTGATTGCATGAAAGGGAATTTAGTAGCATGCATGCCATTGTGCGCACGCATGCGATCCCACCCATTTGGCACACTCACCGAGGCGAAGACAAGAAGAAAGTCCAATTGGAGCTGAATATGTATGTTGACAAGTTGATGCGCACCGCCACCAACACATGCATGGAGAGAAATGTAGACACTATGCATCAACATGTTGTCGGTCCAGTCACACCCACGATGACCATGCACGTGTTATCAGATGAGTTGGACAAAGGAGACATATTAGTGCAACTGGATGTAGCGAAGGCAAGAGTTCGCTTCAGCAAGATGTCACCATTGAGCGCACGGACACCATCATGGACGACCGAGCTTGGCATAAGCTCACCACCTTCTACCATCAAAAGGATGTCAAAGAGTTGGTCTCACCACAACGGTCTGAGTGTCAGTGATGTCTTTCTTGGTTTGCTCAAGCCATTTTGTCTCACATGGGTACATGTGTATTGTAATGTAACATCTTTTCAAGTGGAATTTCAAGTGTCGATAATTGAATGTAACAGTCATAGAGTAGTTGAAGAGCCATGAGGATAGATGAACGGTCTCAAAGGGGAATGCCAAGGGTCATCCCACCCTTTGCTATAAATAGTCCCTCATAACTCATTGTATAGGCTTTTGGTTAGCCAAGCTTCCGATAAGAATATCTTAGGGAGAGCTTGGACAATATTGTAACGAGCCTTAGCTTCGCCACTGTGCAGAGCTAGTATATCTCTTTGGAAGAGAAGGCAATTGTGGCTGTAATGTTCCACTATCGAAACTAGTGGTTGGACATGGATGTATTGTATGACTAGAGCTTACACTTCTTAATATAACGAAGACAACGCATTTCATGCATATGTTGTATTGTATTTCAGCTAACTTGAGTACTCTAAATGATAATGTATATGTTTTCTTACGCATGCATGTGTAGCTGTTTATGTATATGTATGTATGAATCTTGTTGAAATGTGTTGTTGGTTTAACCATCACTTTGGATTTCTAGCTAACTTGCCTTCCATGTTGTGATGCATCTTTTCTCGTGTGTTCCCTTCTTAACTCCGTGCTATCACAGGTTTCCAAGGGGTGCACTCACCTCACCCTCTGTGTGTTAGAACAGCTCATGCACCATCCTTGACTTACTGGATATGTCACACCCTAGCTACCAACAGGGACATCTTACTTTCCTCTGTACAAAACTGTGATCAAGGCATTACCGTACGACCCACTGTTGGGACTCCTACACCAAACGGTTTGAGGTCTAATTGGGACTTCTTACCGGGGAGATCCCCTGACATGTTGGCAGGTCCAGCACCATCAACATTTTGGTGCTAGAAGGAGGGCCAGATGATAAGCTGATTCCTCACATCTGTTTTGAATCTCTACATATCTATCATGACTAACTACAAAGTTTCTCTTCCAGAGTGTATGTCTTATGGAAACGACTTCATTATCTCGAAAAAGCTCTCAGATAACTTGTCACATAAAACATACGATGGTGGAGGCCATGTAGCCTTGGTTAGGCACGCGGTTGACGTTGTAGGCTCAAGCAAAAGACTTGGAATCTTTGAAGAATACATGACCCACGCATTGTTCATCTACACGCTTCGAGGGCACCCAATGCACTGGTGTGCCATGCTGCTTGAAAAATCTACTCATTCTCTTGCTCATCTGGTCACAGAGATACACTATGCTTTCAATCACTTTAACTGTAAATCACTCGATCAAGAAATTATGAAATTACGAAAAGCACCCGATGAATCCGTTGAATAGTTTCACACAAGCTTTTTTAATATTTCATACTGATTCCCCGAAGATGAAATTGATTTGGAATTTCTTTATGTAATATTTGAGTATCTTCTTCATATATCCGAAAATATGCAATCCTTGAAATCATTTGAATCTTGCTCAACACACTTAAGTGATGGAGCTGCGCAATCACAAGAAGGCATAGTTGCTGTCACAAGTGACTGTCCACTTCACCTCATCAAACATCTCCACCATCGCAGAGTGATGTGGGAGATTATGCACACACATCTGTTGAACTATCACATCTTCTCACCCCACCCGCTCTTGATATCTTCGCAGATTTGGCTTGCAAGCCTGTTGGTTGTCACGTGGATTTTTTCCCTCAACCTCTGTCCCCACGTTCTGTTGATCCTCCAGATTGTACAGTCTTATGTTCTTTCATTTCGGACTCCTCACCTACTGTGAACGAGGATCAAGTTTTCGACAGAGTTGGTGTTATGTAGCCAACCTACGCCATCATTCATGATGAGTGTGTGTGGGAATCTAAAGAAGAAACCATAGTGAAGGATGATTCCCTTCCAATCGTGCCTCATCCACTTTATTTTGACATCCCATATGATTCTGCCACTGTTGATTTCCCCTGTGAATACTCTTTTCCGGATGTTTCTACTTCTAATCGTTCACAGGACATGTTGGATGTCAGTATGTCATTACATTGTGGAGAGGACACATCTTCCTCCAAAAATTTGTCCAATCTGTCATCTATTATTTTTGAAAACAAAGAGGGTGAACATCCTTGCTTCTCATCTACCCCTCTGCATGATTCATCAAATCATGAGGATGTTGAAAAACATCTCATATTTTCTGATCTTGGTTGTCGTGATCTCTCTACTTCTTCATCCAATCATGATGATTTAATCATTGTTAATATATATAAGACTATATTCTATGATAATCTATCTGTCAACGAAGTCGAAACCCCCAAGACTGTTGAGGCACTTCAACCCGAGCTTATGGTTATGTCAGGCCCTCGCTGTCCTGAGGGTGGTTTCACTTCCGATTAGGAAATTGTTGAAACGCGTAAGGTTCTTCATCACTCTCTACTTTGCATTGAAGATCAACCAAATACTCAGATTTCACTTCACTCGAACTAGACAGTCCCATCGCTCACGCATTTGAGGAATCTTACACAACAAGCACATGTGCACAACGTAAGTGGTCTACCTTTATCACACTTGCTTGCATGTCACAGTCAAGAGAATGCATACACTCGACATTTGTACATAGTGTATCACAACACCATGGCAAGTCCACAAAGTGCATGTCATGCGCTTTCACTCCTTTTTGTTCCGTGGATGCTTGTAAACTCGGAGTGTGTTTGTCTTCACTATTATATATTTCTTGTTTGCTAGTTCACATAGTTGTCTTGTTTGCGAACCATGCCTTCACCAACATGGGTCACCCAATGATTCGGTGGCTACATTGGAAATATCACTTCACGTGATCAGGCCCATGCACTATTAGCTTAGGAGTAGGAGTAGTGTTTGCCTTTGAGTTGTTTGCTTGCATGCATGTTCGCTTCTTTCTTTATGCGTTTGTTTTCTTTCTTGTTTGTTGTCTTACCCACTTTGCTTTCATATTTGCTTCTACTTCTTGCTTTGGTTTTTGGTTTGTTTGTGTGTTTATGTCCGTAGGTTAGTTTCACATGAAACCGTGCGCGACCCTTGAAACAACCTGGGTAAAGTACAAGAGGCCTTGTGCAGCTACCACTACTTGGTTATCTGTCATCCTGCCTCTATATGAAGAACTTGTTAGTTTTGGTCCATGATAAGTTGATTGAAAATACGTACTGTTCGAAGTGAACCTTGGTGAAAACACAACTCTTGCGTGCTAACTAGTATCACCTACTCTAGTCGGTTGTTTTTGGGTTAATCCTTGTCATCTCAGTCAAGCAGAGTAAGGTGAGGGGGAAAACCTTAACAAGCACGTCAAATGTATACATAAACTACTTCTCTAAAGGAACAACCTCTTCTGCTCTCAATAAGTCGGGATCCCTCTTCCGCCTCTGAAATGAATAAGTGCTATGTACCGTTATGAAAATGAAAAATGAAAAAATTAAAAAGTGAAAAAATTCCAAAGAAATGAAAAATGAATAAGGCGAAAGAAGAGAAAGGCTTCCTACGTAGAGAGGTGATGCAAGTAACTCTGCCAGGGTACTGACCAGGTTCGCTGGTAGTGGAGCGATGCTTGTGTTCGTGTGTGACTCCACCGAGGTACTGTCTAGGCCTACTGGCAGCGGAGCAACACTAGAGATAAAACTAAAACTCTGACGACTATAATGATTGTGCACCAATATACCCCTCATCCCCAATTGAAATAATTGTGTTGGCTTGGCTTGGAATGTGTGTCGACCAACTAAGGGCTTGGCAGATGCTACATCATACAATCAAGTAAGTGTGGAAACCAAGATGAATAGAGAACTGAACAATACTTCCAGAGGTGTTAGACTTGCTTTTCACGAACAAGGTCCATTCAGAGAGCTGGAGTTATACCAGTGTGTCTCCAAGTGTTGTAATGGCTACAACCACCCTAAAAGTTTTTGCCTTAGCTTCATTTTGGAGCCTCCCTACTAACCATCCTCAACAGCATGTCTTGCACTGAAAAGTACACGAGCTTCAGTGGTTTTCTAGAAGATTGCCAGCTTGTGCATGATAGCTTGTTGCATCCCCCTCACATCCTATTTCTCCGGACTTGGTCCAGCTGCAGGCTGAGCAGCTCCCTCAAGAAATTTCACAATTCTGGAAGGGAATCAGCCTTCCCTCCATAAATTACACAATCCTGACTGGAAACCTCTTGGGCTCCAGAATTGCACAATTCTGCCTATTAAGCTTCACTGGAAAAACTATGCTATCTGTCCCAGCAGGACTGCTCAGCCCAGAAATTGTGCAATTCTAAGAAGCAGTCATCTGCTCAGGCCATAAATTGCATAATCCCTCTGGGGAGCTAGCCTAGCTCCCTCCCAGAAATGCAAAAATTTTCCCATCAGTCAAGTAGGTTGTTGCATGTGCCTTCAGGTTGTCGGTTCCAACCAAGATTGAGCAAAACTGATGTGCATCCATGGACTGCTTTTCCCAAGGCAGCATGCAAAGGAATCCCTTGATTCAGGGACCTATTTTTAGCAACTAGAGGTTACATGTAAGGATCATTTCAGAAACCTCCTTCCAAGTGTCACTTTTCCTAGATTTGTGGCATACACGTCACAACATTGATTTTATCGAAACTCATCAACCAGATGCTTCAGAGCTCATTCCTCACATTGACCTTGCAGCGCTGACATCCCACATTGCATCTAGGAGTCGTTGGCACATTCAACTCAGCTGTTTTGGGGTAAGCCCGCTTTTCATGTATTGCATTGCGTTTCTGTCACTTTTTGTGTTTCGCTTTGTGTGAGTGTTGTCTGGTTGATTTCAGTGAATGCTTACTGTCGTTTTGATGTATGTTATCTTGTAGAAGAATCGTTTCAGTTTTTGTTTACATTTCACTATTGTCCCATGCATGACATTGTTTTGCACAAACGATCCTTGTTGTGGCGACTTGCTTCACACACATGCATGATTTCCTGTTTTCTGAATCATGCACTTGCTTTTTGCATATATGATCATTCACTCTTGTTTTCACTCATCTCACCATGCGTTCATAATTCTCATGTTTCCAGTCGCCCGTCATCTAGGCTGGGCTGCCTTGGCCTAGACCGTGCCTTGCCCGGCTAGCACTACACATTTCCAAAAGTGAAGGCTTTGCCTTCTCTCCAAAAATTGCGCAAGTCTGGCTCAACACTGGCCTCCAGGCTTGCAATGCACAATTCTTGGAGGCAATGTCCTGCTGGCCCCAGAAACTACACAATGTAGTTTGATGGTTACATGTCATTACTGACTAAAATTGCGCATTGCACAGTTTCAGTCCTTAGCAGGCTAGGTTGGACTGTGCATTATGCAGTTCCAGTAGTTTTTCAACCTCCTGGCAGCCCAGACTGTCCCTTGCGTAGTTTTGGTAGTTAGTCCCCCGACCTCCCAACGGAAATTGTGCATCCTTCACAATCAACCACACACGTATGTTGCAATTCAATCCTGAAGTTTGTTTTGGTTTTTGAGTGGCAGATTTCTTTCAATGAGTTTTTCTATGTCTCCAGGCATCACAAGTGTTCATCAGTCTCTTAGCAACACAAGTACAATGGCCTTCAGGAGAGCAGAGTCAAAGGACATCGTTGAGAGCCCAATAGGGTTTGCAGCTAAGCAAGTGTCGATGAGCTTGCCTACCTATGAAGACATCAAGATTGTTCATAGACAAGGACATCAAGATAATATGCAACAACATTACAACAAGCAGCACCATCAGTAGCAATAGGAGGCAACACATCTGCACACAATGAATGGAAGAGGAAGGTTTTTGACAACACAGAGGTGGAACAAAGTTGCAAGCTCAGGTAAATCCACTTGTGATGAAAGAAACTTTAGAGACTGAGGCTATGAGGTCATGGCGCAACATGAAGATCGCACAAAGGCAAAGAACGAAATATAGAAGGAGTTGCATGTGTTGAAGAAGCAACTCAAGGAAGAACAGGAGTTGCATAGACGACATAATGGGTTGCAGTAGGAACAGGTACAGAGCAGACAAGGTGAGCAGTGTTGTTGATCACATGTAAGGGAATTTAGCAGCATGCATGTCATTGTGTGCACGCATGCGATCCCACCCATTTGGCACACTCACCGAGGCAAAGACAAGAAGCAAGTCCAACTGGAGCTGAATATGTATTTTGACAAGTTGATGCGCACAACCACTAGCACGTGCTTGGAGAGAAGTTTAGACACTATGCATCAACATGTTGTCGGTCCAGTTGCACCCAGGACGACCATGTGCATGCTATTAGACGAGTTGGACAAAGGGGTCATATCAGTGCACCCAGATGCAATGGAGGCAAGATTTCGCTTCTGCAAGATGTCACCATTGAGCGTACGGACACCATCACGGACGACCAAGCTTGGCATCATCTCACCACCTTGGACCATCACATGGATTTCAAAGAGTTGGTCTCACCACAATGGTCTGAGTGTCAGTGATGTCTTGCATGGCTTGCTCAAGCCATTTTGTCTCACATGGGCACATGTGCATTATAATGTAACGCCTTGTCAAGTGGAAGTTCAAGTGTCGATAGTTGAATGTAATAGTCATAGAGTACTTGAAGATTCATGAGGACAGATGAACAATATCAAAGGGGAATGTCAAGGGTCACCCCACCCTTTTCTATAAATAGTCCCTCATATCTCATTGTATAGGATTTTGGTCAGGCAAGCTTCCGATAAGACTATCTTAGAGAGAACTTGGATAGTATTGTAACGATCCTTGGCTTCTCCACTATGCAAATCTAGTATATCTCTTTGGAGGAGCAAACGGTTGTGGTTGTAACGTTCCGCTGTTGGAACTAGTGGTTGGACATGGATGTATTGTATGACTGGAGATTACACTTCTTAATATAACAGAGCCAACACATTTCATGCATATGTTGTATTGTATTTCAACTATGTTGAGTACTCTAAATGATATATGTATCTGTTTTCTTACACATGCATGTGTAGATATTTCTATATATGTATGTATGAATCTTTCTTAAATGTGTTGTTACTTTAACCATCACTTTGGATTGCTAGCTAACTTTCCTTCCATGTTGTGATGCATCTTTTCTTGTGTGTTACCTTCTTAACTCCGTGCTATCATAGGTTTCCAAGGGGCACACTCACCTCATCCTCCATGTGTTACAACCTCTCATGCACCATCCTTTACTTACTGCATATGTCACACTCTTTCTACCAGCAGGGACATCTTACTTGCCTCTGTGCGAAACTATAGCCAAGGCATTACCGTACGACCCACTCCTGGGACTCCTACACCAAATGGTCTAAGGTCTAATTGGGACTTCTTACCGGGGAGATCCCTTAACATGTTGGTGGGTCCAACACTGTCAATAGGTAGCTACCTTTTTGTATAAATAAACATGCTAAAGAACACATTAGGATTCGAAGTTTTATTATAGCTAAGAGGCCCTTGAGCTAAAACACTTGTGACTGTTATTTTGATGATGTATTTGACTTTTCTGGAATGATAATAAGAAGTTTTATTTTCAAGAAAACCTGATAGCTAGATGATTGATTGCAAATTAGAGTAGTTTCCTTTCTGCAGTTAATAAAATTCTTATGTTTCTCATGAATGGAATCAATAACATTTACAAGTTGACAACATTTACAAGTTACAGTTGAAAAAAATTTACTTTCTCTGCACTAGGGCTAGCTTTTAAATTATGCCTTCAGTAGTTAATCTCCTTTAAGTTTAGTAGAAGAATGGTCTTGGAGCCCGAATGATCAAGTGACCTGGTTGAGGGTGGCATGAGTAGAATTCATCTACTGTGTATATAGCAATGTCACCTCAAAGTTTGTACGAACCCCGGGTTGATAAGTAAAGTTGAAGAGCCTTTGGAAGCTGCAGCACTCTTGGTGAAATACCAAGGCTCGCCAACTAGCACAATTAATTTAGTTCATCTCTTGGGCTTGTATAATTTAACAAAGCATGAGCATGGGGTTTGTGAGAAGACCCAATAATTAAAAATTTAAAGAATGAGCTACTGTATGAGGAGAAAACAATTAGAAGAAGGCATGGTAGTGGAGTTATTGCATGAGAAGAAAACATTGAGAAGAATGCCTATCATAGTAGCCAAGGTCAGGCCCTTCAAGTGGTTATAGCTAGTAGATATGAAATATCCCTCAACACATTCAATTGAGAGATATTACAAAGGTATGTGGATAATTACCAAATATCAATAACCCTGAACACATTCAAAGTTGTGATAAGAGGTTGAAACATTATCTATGTTGTCAACCTTAGAGGTCAAGTAGTTCCACTAAAATGTGGGTTCAAGTATAGGTGTTGGCTTATGGGGGCCTGACCCAGGTTCGGAGTTATTTAGCCAAACAAATCCCTACACTACTGGCCCTTTTGGCGTCAACCCGTGGAGCGCAAAATGAAGTCTCACCCAAAGCAGTATGGGGGGATGCTGGAACCAAGTTTCCGCACCCTTGAGATGTCTGTGATGTCGATTTAGTCCAACTAGATTAGCCTTCATGTAGGTCACTTCGTGCACTTTTATAACCTTCAATACCTTCACGATCTATCATAATCATCTTTCGCGCAACCCTAACCAGGGGCTGAGATGCTTTCGTGCTGTAACTGCGCTATTTCCCCAAACTACACTGCGTACCTTACTTATCTTCTTAACAGATCTTACTTATCTTCATGTAAATAGTTATTCTAACTTGCGTTCACTCAATTGACACAGTTATACACATTCACGCATCATATAAGCATTAAAAGTGCAATTTATATCCAATGTAATAGATACATAAAACAAGAAATAAATACACATAAATGGTAAAAAAATTCTCTTTATTATTACTTCCAACTGTTATAGACTCAACTCACCCTGTGCACTCAACTGCAAGGGTCCGCGCACTCAGCTGCAGAGCCTTCTCCTACTCTACGACCCAAAACTAGACTTTACTCCACATATATGACTGAATTCTTCATCCTTATTGCGATGTATTAACTACTTAGAGCCTCGCTCTATTTATACAATCCCATGGTCCGCAGACCATGGGTAGATCTCTACAGCCAACATTACATTAACAAAATTAAGGGCGGACAACCCTATGACTCTTTTACAAACTACGCACTACGCACCCACAAAATGCGGAGTTTTTACATCGGAATTACAATTTTTGATCAAAATCTGAGCTCTAAGCCCCAAAACTTCCCTTGGGGGATCCTGCACCCAACAAGACCCCAACACAAACATCGTGACTCGCCCTCGAGTCACTCTATCGGTGTGGAGATCTTTGCGCAAAAACCTCCCAACTCTGACTAGATCGTTGCAAGTTCGGCAGCGCACTGCACCACTGCCTGCTGAACTTCCTTAACGCACTATTCAGTGCCCGTTGTGGCTGGACTGCTACCCTGGATCCTTTCCTGCATTTCTTGCAGCTGCATAAGCTTAGCTTCAATGGAGGCTGTAATGGTGTACACCTTATCGATCCATGGATGTAGGTGCACCTTCAAAACAACTTTCTTATGTCGAGCAGCATCCTCCTGCTCCTTGAGTACTTTAGCCTGCTACATCCTTGTGAGCATATGTGTAAGGGAAATCATCTACGCGGTCCCTTTTACTTTGTCGTATCTCTGCTACAGCTCTCACGCCTTTGTCTCTAGGCTTTGTATGTTTGGGTCCTCTTGTAGGGTGGTGAGCATGGAAAATTTTAGGGGCTAATCTTCGCCCAGTGGGCTAATTTTCCATGATTTTTCCACAAAATGATTCGCCAATTTCCAATTTTTATAAAAGACAATTCGCCCAGATTTTAGAATATAAAATTAGTTTACCTTAAAAATCGCCAACATTATATAGAGGCTACATATATAATCATTATAAATTTGAATAATTTTACAAATATATCAATAAACATT
The DNA here is from genome assembly GCA_031772625.1 of Pinus tabuliformis. Lineage (NCBI taxonomy): Eukaryota > Viridiplantae > Streptophyta > Pinopsida > Pinales > Pinaceae > Pinus > Pinus tabuliformis. The sequence continues at coordinate 621,711,099 of CM062809.1, forward strand.
TTATAGTTTGCATATTAGGGATTAGTGAGATTCACCAATGTTTGAAACTTCAAGAAAAATTTCCATCCTTAAAATTTTCCTTGGTGGTGAGGACCTTGAACAACTGCGTGGATAGCTTTGTGTAGTCTGTCACTGCACTGTTGACCGTCGCTATTGTTGTCGTGATCACAGTGGCGCGCTGTTCCTTAACCTCTGGAAGAGTTGAAGGTTGCACCCTCAATTGCAGTTCTGCTATCTGAAGGTTTAGCTCCAGCTCAACCTTGGCCATTTCTTCATTTGCCTTACACACCCCTACTTCTAACTTCCGGACGTGCACCTCCACCTGTTCCTCTGCTTGGATGGCCAACTCCGGGACCATCTGGAAAGCTTCCTCCACCAACTGTACTAGCTATCTATTCTGGGCCACTACCTCGTCGCATTGCAGGCTCAACTGTTCAATTTTGATGCACTGCTCACTCATTACCTAGAGCGCGCGACCCTCCCTGGCTCGTAGTTCTGCAGTGACTCCATCCTGCAAAATATAGAGTGTCTCCCAAGGGAGCATAGCCATGTTTAATCCAATTCCCTTCAACTCGCTGACCATAGGCATGTCGGCCTCATTTTTTGTAATGAGTGCACCATCTGGTAGCACTATTGTGTTAGTCATCCAGGGACGAGAAATTTATTCGGCCGCGGACATGCCTACTGCGAGGCTGGTTGAAACAGTGCCAGCTTGTGGAGTGCGCACCTACAACTCCTGTATCTATGCCCACAGAGCCCCCAACACCAACTGGTGTTCTTCCTCAAACTGTTGGAGGGCCTCTGCAGTGACGTCCCTCACCGTTTTGCCAATATCGTGTAGATACCCCTTAATGAGGGTGATCGGGTCAAACGAAGTCTTTGAAGCCTTCGAATTCTTTCGCAGCCCTACCTACTCTCTTGGGTGCAAATGTTTTAGCTAGGTGAATGATGTCTGTGCATCTGTACCACCTTGTTCTATTTCGGTCTCTCACTTAGGTGAAGGTGACTTCTGTCCTTCGCGCTCTTCCTCTGCTATCTTTTGCTGTTCTTCTACCAACTTCACAGCGTCATGCGCCGCCTGGGACTTAGCCATTGCTGCTTCATTTCTACGCTTTTCTGCCAACTGCGCCATCCACAGTTTCTTCTCTTCCTTTTTCTGTTGCGCGACAAACTTCTCTGCTTCCACCACAGAGCCAGCTGGGGTGTGCCACTCCAGTGACCATGATTCAAGGACCATGAAGATGACATCGTATGTCACCAGATAGGGTAGCTCGTGCCCCATCTTCGTGGGGTCCTTCCATGCCCTAATGTAGACATGGTGCAAATCTACCTTGAACTCCGTGAAGCTCTGCAAACTTTTGTAGACAGTGGGCGATAACCGTGGCTTGCGATTAATCCCCATTTTGATGTTCATCTCCATGAAAACCCAGAATATTTTGTTGTCCCTTATCCTTTGTGCATCCCTGGTTTCCCATAGTGAAGCGTACTTCGCTGCCTCTGGAAGGTCCTGTGCAATCATCGCGAACTGGCTATCTTCAGGTGATTCCCATGCCATTAGTACTCTGGACAATAGAAGCCACGCATAGTGAAAAGTTTTTCCCTGCTCATGTGCCTCGTGGAAGTTCTTAAGAAACTCTCCACATAAATAGTTTGCCCAGTTGAACTGGACACCTTCTACGCATTGCGCTGCTACTGCAACCACCAGCGTGAGCACCCCATCTGCATGGCACTTCTGCATCACCTTCCCAGCCAAAATATGCATCACGACATTGACCGCAGGGTTGTTGATATTTGAAATTGCGTACCCTCTCTTCTTCTTCTCCAACTTAAACTTCTTCTTCATGACCTCTGTAATGGAAAAATCATCACTCTTTCCCTCCTTGATGTTTTCTAGGTCCTCCCCTTTGCAAGGGAGCCAGGTAATTTTGTGAATCAAATGGTCTGTGATGGCGATGGGCTCCTCTAGCCGCAAGAACCCATCATGCACGAAGTAGAGCAGCTACCTGATGACCAAAATGGTCACTAGGGTGTGGTGGTAATGCGGCACCCAGAGCAGGTTTAGCAAGCCTACTTTCTCAACTCCTTTTAGCCATTTACACGGCTCCAACTCTATGATTCTAGTCGGCGCGTCTTTCTTCTGGCACATAGCTACGTGGTCGTGAGATGTGGGAACTTATCGTGGTCCGCGAGATCCAAATCCTCAAACTTCAGAACGGGCACCTGTCCCAAGTGTGCCCCTTCAAAAATAATATCGTCAGGGAGTAGCGGAGTCTGTAGAGAGCTCTTGCTCTCATCTGTATCTTTGGGGACCTTTGCTTTACCCTTCTACGAAGGTACATATACGAGTAGCCTGGTGAGAGGGTCCGCACCCTAGGTTTCAACCTCCATTTCTACATCCTCCTCCTCAACCAGGATTTCTTCGAACTCTTCCTCCTCATCAACCTCCAAATTGATAGCCTTCCCCTTTTCTTCCATTGTGAGCCTAGTTCTCATCGGATTTCTAGGTGATATGCGCACTGGTACCATGGCTTGCTTGTCTTTCTTCTCAGCGTGCGTCGATATTTAGGGATTTCTACAACTATCCCGACACTTTATGGGGCTTCCACTTCCGTAATGGCCTGCATGGCTTCCTCAGTGGTCGTTACTCCGGTATCCATGGATTCTTCAGGTGTTGCTATAGTGTGATTCCACAATTCTCTCAGGGTCTCTGGTAACTGCTCAAGCAATGAATCTTCTTTCAAAAGGTCGAAAAAATCTCGGTTCTTGAATATCTGGGCATGAAACCACTCAATTCTCAAATTTCCAAGTGTTATTTGCTGAAAAACCCTTTGTAATTTATAGCACCTTTTCAATTTGAATTCGACCGTTCCCCCCACATTCGGTCCATTCCATTAATGCTCGATTGGCAGCAGATTTTCAACAACCTAGCCCATAAATTTTGCCTTAAATGCCTGTCACCCACTCCATTTAGTCTCAAACCAAGCATCACATCATGAATAGTGACTGCAACGGTCACTTTCCAGCCGACCTGCATGGTAGCGCAGCTACCCTCGCGCTGTCGCAGACCTTGTGACACTTCGCTACTATGTGCAATACTGACATCGCGCAGCTCCCGAGTAGAGTATTTTATAGTCCCGCACCTCCTTTCAGCTACCTGGAGCACTAAGACTGTGATTTCATTGGTTAGTTAGATGGCCAAGCCACCTATGTATGGCTTCATACGACTACCATTTACTCTTCCTGGGAAAGGTTCTCCATTTAACTTTACCAACTACACCGCGCCACAATATGTGATCTCCTTAATAACATATGGTCCCAACCAACGCATTCTAATCTTCCCTAGGAATTTATCAAACTTACTATCATACAACAATACCAAATCATTCACTTTGAAGGTGCGCAACTTAATATGTCAATTGTGCCAAGATTTTTTACGCTGCTTTTGGCCCTGCTGGTGAAATCCAACCAAAAATCATTCCTTCTCGAGCTCCTCCAACTGTGGAAGCCTCTCCTCCAGGGCTCCGTGATCTATCATACCTGTGAGCACTGTTACACGTAGACTAGGCACGATGTATTCCATAGGCATTATGGTTTTCACTCCATAGACAAGCCTAAAATGTGTCTGTCCCATTAGTTTCTTGCATGCCATCTTATAAGCCCATAATATTACAGGTACGCGCAGGTCCCAATCACTTTGCTACACATTGCATATATTGTTCAACGCGTTGCATACCTTGTTGAACGATTCTACGTGTAGAATCTTCTGCGCAATTACTCTTCCAGCATAATGTTTTCCCAACATTAAGAGCCATCTACATGCTCCCCCCCCTCCCCCCCCCCCAACACATGCTTATTGACCATGTATTTCAATGCAGAGTACATGGGCATCCACGCAGGTTGGGGCTATTTTATGTATGCCTGCATCCTCCTAGCCAGATGTGCACACGGATCATCGCACCTATTGTACTTATCTATCAGTTGCACCCTAGGCTTCCCAAATCGTGTGCGCATCATTCTCCTACATTTGCGCCAGTTGTCAAAGCTCCCTTTGTGCGTACCCCACCATCTCGCGGGCGTAGCGCGCAATACCCAGTCCAAGGCCTAGAATCATTGCTTTTCTAGCACTTCCCTTTAAAATTTATCTAAGAAGGTATCTACCTCACTTAAACCATCATAACTAGGTAGGTCTCTTACTTCTATTGATACACAGTGCAACGACCTTTTCATCATATTACAATTCAGTGTAGTTACCTCATGTAACTGGTTCTGCCATCGCTTTGTTTCTTCATTAGAATCTGAAGTACAGGAGCTCTCGCACTCCCATGAAATCCGCCCATCCATGGTGGGATTCACCCAGTCCTAGTCTCGCACTGTTATCTTGTAGATGCAATCCAAATCATCATCACTTTCATATTCATGCACTGGCTCCGTATAGCGCGATCCTTCAGCAGGGTCTAGGAGTATAATCACACGTAGTGATTTCTTCTCAAAAATCATCTTGTGCTTCTTCAGATTGATTACCCCGTCCATGTCAGTGGCCCATTCAATTCCTAAGAGTGTGGGGTAGGGATTGATATCATCAAAAATCTCTATCACTTCAAAATCCGGTAGTGCGCTCGCTCCCTCAATATCCACAGTTATTCCCTGCAATCACCCCATGGATATAATTTTCTACTGGTTCGCCATTTGTAGCTGAATTGGAGACCACTGCAACGTGGGCTGCCCCATTCGCTCCCATGTCTGTTTCAGCAGAACATTTGCATCTAATCCCAAATCCATAATCAGTTGGTCGATCTCATATCTTTGATCTGCACGGTTAGTCTCATCTCTCTTCCCATTCTTGTATTATGCTTTTCGATCTTCTAGACTACGCGTGGTTCTCCTGGCACGGTCCCAACGCATCTGTTGATGAGTTGATGTAACCCTTTCACCACCTTACTTTCACGCAGTAACTTAGGGTTCTAGCCGACTGTTATTCTTCCATTTGAATTTTTCCTCCTTAGTATTTATTCTTCTTGTTTGCTCTTCTTTTATCATCATTCTTCTACCCTGATGATGGATCCCATTTGGGATTCGAAACGTTGGTTCGAAAATAATTCTACTGTGGATTCTCCGATCATTTCAAAAGATAAAAACCACAGATCTCTCAAATCCAAAAACTTCATACATGTTTCCAAGAATGTTATGAGCATAGATGGGTCCATCTCTGGCTCCGGTTTATCTTTGCTTCTTGAAGTGGAGGCATTAGCAAAGCTCTTCTTAGCTTCCATGAAGGTTTCCTGAGTGCGCTCCAAATCAAACTCTGCTTCTTTCGCCAGAGCTTTGCGAACCCAAGCACTATCTTTTAGCTATTTTCCTTTGTCATCTCCCATCATGATTCCACTTTGGAGCACAATGTTCACATTCGGATCTTCCTCACGCAACTTAGACCTCATCATCTACAAGTTCTGAGTTGAGGGAGGTAGTAGCGCTCCTTCGTCATGTATCCTAGCTATTAGCGTAGGACAATCTTTTGTCTCATGATCAAATAAGGTGAAATACAAACATGACGGGCGCGTTGGATTCGTGCAATCGTGGGCATAATTTCCTAATCCTCCGCAATTGTATCATATCAACTGTCTGCGACCTCTTCCGGTCCTCCTCCACCTCGGCCTCGTCCGCGCCCCTGAAATCATGTTCGCGCCATTCTTGCATTCTGTTCAAGGGGTCATGTTTCGGCCTGAACTATGTAGGTGGGAGTTCTATCCATCATTAAATCATAACTTCTACAAGTGTTCTCATCATGTCCCACCGACCTACAAAAGTTACAAAACAACTGTTATGACTTTTGCATATACTTCTGTAACAAGTGGCAGTTGTCTGTGGCATGTTTTCCAGCTATTTGACAAATTGCGCACCACAAAGCAAGCGCCGCACTAGGTCCTACTTGTGCTTTCAGCCTTAAAGGCATCGGTCCTCCTCCTGCGAGGTAATTTTTGAAAACTGAGTAGTGGTCCTTGTCATGACCCTGACCCTTGCATTTTACGCACCATACCTCTTCGCGCACTTCTGGTCGAGTTGTCCTGTCCTGTTTCAGACTCTGCATCTCAAGGCATAAATTCTTCAGTTGCACGTGGATCTATTGAACTCCTAAGTTAGGATCCTGCATCGGGGTCTCATGCAGCCTCATCGCGATCTCTAAGGCCTCTGTTGAGTCGTTATCTTCTGCTGCGATAGTGCACTCCTTAAATGTGGCATTAGCGAAGCTACAAACCACTCACGATGATGTCCATCTATCAGATTCATATTAGCTTCACGAATCATACATTTCAACCTCTGATCCAGCTCCCAAGGAGTCTCGCCTGGTAGCATCATGATCTCTTTGAATCCAATGATCAACTGTGCTTCAGACTTCGGCCTGCTAAATTATTTATTTAGCGTTGTTTGGATATCCGTGACTCCCGCATTTGGATTATCATTGGAGTACTTAATATACTAGGTCAGCATGTGATCCTGCAAAGTGCTAACTAGTGTCGCTTTCTTTATATTGTCATCTATAACTCTTTGTGCTTCCCATACAACCCTTACAACGAACTAGAATTGGTCCGGATCATCATTTCCCAAACATTTGAACACAGGCAACTTCACTGTGATTTCCATATTGAATCGTGGCGGTGGTGGAGGTGGTACGGGTGAAGATGGAGGTGATGGTGGTGAATTTGGTGGTGATGTGGGTGGAGGTGGTATTCGCATAATTCTTTTCCTTATCAGATGGATCGCGTTTCGCGGAGAGACCTTCGCGAGCTCTTCCTCATCCCCTCGCGGAGGTGAAATCAAGAGGCTATTTTCTAGTCCCTTATTTCCTTTGTTCATGTAATCTTTTCCACTTCATGTAGCCCTGAACATCAAGGTAACTGCATAACGTTGTTTTCGCACAATAGCATTTTAATCCAAGTATTCAACAAATTTACGTACTTACCTTGCGATCCTTTGAGAAAACGTCGCTCCACCTCGCTATAACTGAAGTGTCAACTGCGAACTCAGTAATTAATCCTCCTATAATCCGATCAAGCGAATGATCAAAGGCGCACACGATCTTATCCTCTGATGCTTCCAACCTTTGCACCAACTCTGGGGTCCACACAATAGGACCGTATAGCTTCCACCTTCCTTGGCTATCTGCTAGCTTCGCGATCCACTCGTATATCTCAGTAGGGAAGGATGCGAAGAATATTTCGTGGATCTTTGTGTATAGGTATCATTCTAACCACTCCTATTTTGACAGTCGCGAGTTTTTGTTCTCCTGCACCGTGAACTTGTGAATTCTTCTGTCCAACTAGCCTTCAATTTCTTTCTTAGTTGGATTCCAATGATACAACATCAAACATCTCTATGCAGTTTCTGGTCCTGGAAACGGAACCATTTGTTGGCTTATGGGGGCCTGACCTAGGTTTGGAGTTATTTATCCAAACAAATCCCTACATAACTGGCCCTTTCGGCATTCGCCGGCAGAGCGCGGACTGAAGTCTCACCCGAAGAAGTATGGGGGGATGTTGGAACCAAGTTTTCGAACCCTTGAGATGTTTGTGATGTCGATTTAGTCCAACTAGATCGACCTTTGCCCAGGTCGCTTCGCACACTGTTATAACCTTCAATACCTTCACGATCTATTATAATTGTCTTTTGTGCAACCCTAACCAGGGGTTGAGATGCTTTCGCACTGCTGTGGAAATGAACTGCGCTATTTCCCTAAAGTACACCGTGTACCTTACTTATCTTCTTAAAAGATCTTACTTATCTTCACGTAAATAGTTATACTAACTTGCGTTCACTCAATTGACACAGTTATACACATTCGCGCATCATATAAGCATTAAAAGTGCAATTTATATCTAGTGTAACAGATGCATAAAATAGGAAATAAATACACATAAATGGTAGAAAACTTCTCTTTATTATTACTTCCAACTATTACAGATTCAGCTCGCCCTGTGCACTCAGTTGTAGGGGTCTACACACTCAGCTGTGGACTACTAGGCCTCTACGCACTCAGCTGCAGAGCCTTCTCCTACTCTACGACCCAAAACTAGACTTTACTCCACATATATGACTCAATTCTTCATCCTTATCATGATGTCTTAACTACTTAGAGCCTCGCTCTATTTATACAGTCCCATGGTCCACGAACCATGGGTATATCTCTACAACCGACATTACATTAACAAAAGTAAGGGCGGACAACCCTATGACTCTTTTACAAACTACATGCTCCGTGCCCACAAAATGCAAAGTCTTTACATCGGAATTACAATCTTTGATCAAAATCTGGGCTCCAAACCCCAAAACCTCCCTCGGGGGATCCCACGCCCAACAATAGGTAGATAATAGTAGTTATATGTCTGATATGACTAAGAAACAAATGATTTAAACTCCTATCACTAATTCAATTAATGTATTTATAACAGACTAAGGTTCAAAGGATCACACACCTAAATAAATTATACATTTGGTTTCTTTCAAGAAATATAAATCTTGTTGTTTTTGTATATGTCAACTGACATAATTCACTAAGGTTCCAATCATGGGAAACCAAGGTTGTTACACAATTTCTCATCTTTTACATGGATTATTAAATTACACTTCATCCTCATGCATAGGTCAACCAAACTTTGATCATGTTCAGATAGTTACAAATATTTATTGCAAATAATTTCAACACAACTATCACTAATGATCAATATTCTCCTTTGTCTACTTTTCTTCACATAAGTGGCAACGACCCAAGATCATGTTTCACCATAAATAAATCAACATTCAGCTAACAAATAAAGCCCATCAATTCTCTATATTTACACATACATAGTTTGGAAAGGCATACCCCAACAATTCCTTAAATAAATTCGACAACCTTTATGAAATTGGAATGCTTATTCAAGCTCATAAATTATTTACTTGGGCACGAAGTCATTCTTTGGCACTCATACAAATTCTAATTTGTCCAACTTAGGCTTGAATTTGATTCTTGGAGGTATCAATTCCCTTTTGTGTAGCTTGCCAACGATCTAGATAAATTAGTTTGTTGTGCACTCAATGCCATCAACTAATACGTTCTCATTCCTACAAGTAAATGATGATGTACCAAATTGGTGCTATTTTCCATTGTTGATCATCCATAAATTGACCATGTTCCTCTATTTCTGAAGATAAGTGCTTCCACTTCTGCTAGTGCTAGAAGATTTCATCTTATAATGGCACCAAGTTCAACTCAGAATTTGACCCCACTTTCCATCCAGAATCATACTCTTGTCAATGCATCATCAATGGTGACTTTCCTTCATCACTAGATCATTTCATGGTCAACACATTGAACAAGTTTTCTACTCCTTCCAGTGGTGATTTTAAACCCTATGTAGGCTGATGATCTAAACAATTTTCCAAATCAATGATATTCAAATTTGATGTTCATTATAGATAACAGTCTTTCCTTCCATAACCTATGGCTGAGGTTCACCTCCAACAAATAGAGTTCCAATGAAATTTGTTCGTGTACTTCTGTGATTTCAAACCATGTTCACAATGTGGCTAATAATTTCAACACTAAGGATTTCTATTACAAAAATAATTCTTAGAGAATTACCAATTAAAATTTCCAAATGTACATATTGAAGTCATCATTATTAATTATCAATTTCATTCTTTTACACACACTTCTGCTAAGAATTTTTTTTGTCTTCTCCTGTGGCTCGATTTTCATTTCTTGGACCTTCTTTGCATCAAATTCGATCTGGACTTCCACATACTCTCGCTTGTTTATTCTCTAGCACACTCACTCTATTCTCTCCCTCATAATTTACATAAAATAATTTTATACATGGAGGATTGAAACCAAATTAGTTTCAAATCCAAGAATCTCTCTTAGATCCACAAAAACCTCAACTAGACCCTCTAGCTTAGGAATTTTTATCTCCTCAATCTATCACTAATCTAATGATCCTTCAGTCTCTCTAACCCACTCAATATTCTAGAAATTTCTTTTAAGGAGAAGATTTCATTACAATATTCCTCACATTCATAAAATTCTCATAAAAACATAGGTTTATAAAAAATAAAGAATGAGATTAGTCTTAGGGAACCAACCCCATTGGTAAATGGTTTGACCCTCTCAGTCAATTGACACAGTAAAAATGAAGAGCTTATTCTCCTGCATCAAACTCCCCAAGTTGAAAGGTTTCATGGTCTACTAACCATGAGTTGATGAAGAAAGTATGCCTGGGTCCCAAATCTTATTTTGTAATTGACCGCATTCCTCATTATGTCAATGTTGATCCATTATCTTCTTCTTCATTTATCCTAACTTCCAGACCTTATGCCGCAACTCTCCCTTCTTCTTGCTAATGTATACTCGCTCTATCCATATCAACAAGCCTTTTCCATCTTCCTTCCTTCCTGCAAGATGTCTCTTTTGAGACACTTTCATCATCAAATTTCTAACATTCTCAATGTCTTAGTCTAACTTGTATTCTGGCTATCAAGAACCATTCATTCCTTTCTGGAACATACTACTGCTCTCTGCTAAATCATCAACATTCCAATTGTCTAGAATGGTTTTCCTCTTGGTCTGCATTTGCAGCTGGAATGCATCATCAGTACTGCCTCTTTTCTATTTCATTTTCTCCATGGCAACCTTATCCTTATCCTCTAAAAAATTGTTGCGGCCCACCATCATTTCATTTTCTTTGCAACTAGTCTTTGGATTGTCCAACCAATCCTCTAAAAACTTTAATTCTACTACAACAAATTTCATGTCCATGAATTTTCCAACTTGCATGGGTTTCTCCAATAGTTCCTGTGCTTCTTTGGTTTCCAACCAACTCTTTGGTTCCTACAAATATTCATCACCTACAAAAATAAAACACTTGTTAGTTTAAAAAACATGAGACATTTAGGTCTCTTTTATGGCTGCCAACATTATTTCCTCATGCAACATTCACTCCTCCAAGTTGTCCATCAACTCTTCTTCAATTTGATTCTTAGTGTCTACATCCATACATTCATCTTCCTTATATTGTTCTGGCCTCTTTTCATCTTGCATAAGAGTCCTCAATGACTTTTCTTCCTCTTATAATTCATTACTAACATCCTCCCCAAGGATGGGTCCCTCTTTTGGTGCACAAATGCACTCCATCTTTGTTTTGTCTCTAGTTCAGAATCAGCATTTCTGAGGATCCTGAACCATTTATGTATCATACCTATCATCCACCTCTTCTGGTTTGTTTCATGCGGTCCCTTCGCTAACTAGTGAGTCTTTTTCCCTATATACACTCCACTCTTCGACTCTTGTGTTAATGCTTCATGTAGCTACTTTGTTTGCCTTTGCAGTTGCTCTCTCACCTTGCTGAGTTCGTCTTTCAATTGTGTCATTTATGCCTCTCTCTCTTCATGACTCATCTTCATGCCAACTTCTTTGGCATCTCTTCCTCTTTCCTTCTGACCTTTTGTTGAACCCTTCATCTTCACCTTTTTGTCTTCTCATTTTTTTGAACTCTTTCTCGTTCACCTGTGAGCTACAACTAAGCTTATTCTCTATCTTATAGCAAGTTTTGGCTTCTAGAAACACCTCCCCAAGCTTCCTCTGAGCTTATGCTCCTGGTGTTCCTTGTTCCTTCTCTTGAACTCTTTTTGATAGTTCTCCCCACACTCATTGTGGAACTGCCCCTCTATTGGAAACTTCTACTCAACTTCTTATGTTGGAAGTTGTCCACCTCCTTGGTCCTTTACAACAAAACCCTTCCATTCTCTTTTTGGAGTGTACCTGCTTCTCAGATTTCAAAAGCTGTCTAACTGTTGCAATATTTTTCTCACTCATCCTTCCACTATCTTCACTTCCTTCTCTTTTTGGAGCACTGAATTCTGTTGTTGGGTTCTTTTTCACAATTCCTTCCAATATCTTAATCCTATTCAACTAATAACACCTATTCCTTATAGCATTTTCTTCATCTTCCAATCACAAATTTATGACTTTTGTTCCCTTTGATGGTTTCTTCCTCCTTTCCATCACAATTATCACCTCACTTATGGCTAGTACAAACATAATATTAATATTTATTTTTGTCCACTACTGTTGGAATTTTTTTTGCAACTACATGCAATCCTCCATAAATATAATACAATTTGATCCAATTTTCACAGGAAAATAAATTCCTACTTACTGCCAAACTTTTCAAACAATATTCTTCTACATTTACAATTATTCAAAGAAAAAATGCATTAACCTGGTCTTTCTTCTCCAACATATTCAATTTCTCCTTTGTTTGAAGTCTACTTCTATGTTTCTTAAATGAGTTTGATCTTCAATCAAACTGGTTCCTATTTCCAATAGTTGATCTTCAAATTTCTTCTCTACCCCTTCCTCACTGTCAATCCTCAAGCTTTCTCTTCTTCCATGCTCCCCTTTCAATGTGGGTTTCCAATTGTATTTTCTCCCTTACTTGTTGCATTCAATTCAAGCTTGTGTAGCAATGCATCTTCCTCATATGACAGTGATGGAAGGAAATATTCCACGATATGATATTTATTAATTCCATGAACAACTCCAATGATTTCTATCAGCCTTGGTTCCTCCTCAAAGAATTTTAGTTTTCTTTCATGAATTCTCATTGTCTAATTTCTTCTACGTAAAAGTTTATTCTGAGCTCTGATCCCAAATTATGCAAGCCATATTTGTACTGACATAATTCACTCAAGATCCAATCATGGCCAACCCAAGTTGTTACACTTTGTCCTCATGCAGAGGTCAACCAAACAATGATAACATTCACACAGTTACAAATATTTATTGCAAACACTTCCAACACAACTATCACTAATGATCAATATTCTCCTTTGTTGTCTTTTCTTCGCATATGTGGCAATGATCTCAGATCATGTTGCATCATAAAGCAATCAATATTCAACCAACAAATAAAGCCCCATCAATTCTTTGTATTTACACATACACAATCTGGAAAGTCATTCCCAATAATTCCTTAAAGAAATATGACACCCTTTATGAAATTGGAATGCTTATTCAATCTCATAAATGATTTACCTTGGCACAAATTCGTTCTATGGCACTCATAGAAATTCTAATATGTCCATCTTAGGCTTGAATTTGATTCTTGGAGGTACTGCTACTAGAATGGAAAAGCTACATTACTAATCTTAAATTGTTTGGGATAGTTCTCCTTCCAAAAGATGATAGGCTTATCTGGTTTGGTGGCTGCCAACAAGGGAGGGTCATTGTCAAGGAAGCATATAATTTAATCTCTTTTCCGACAAGACAAATTCTAGCTTACTCTTGGATGTTGAGGGCTTGGAAATGGAATTTTCCGCTGAAATTGAAATGCTTCTTCTAGCTTGTTGTTCATAATCACATTCTCACATGGGAAATTTTATGTAAGAAGGGTTTCCATGGTCCGGACCAATGAAATCATTTCCTTTCATCCAGAGAGGACACATTTCACCTCTTCATCCTTTGTCCCTTTGCCTCTTCCATATGGAATGGGGTGCTCCATATGATGAACTACCCTGCTGCTTGGGAAGGTCCGGACATTATCTCTTGTCTTGGTCGATGGTATTTGGATCATAAATCTCATCGTATTCTGGCCTTTTTCATTATATGGGGAATTTGGAAGTCTAGAAATGCTTTCATCTTTCATTATGTTGGGAATTTGGAAGTCTAGAAATGCTTTCATCTTTCATCATGTTTTGTTGAACATTTGGAGAACCTATTGTAGAATCCTTTCATATTGCTTTAAATTTGTTGTCCCCTTATCTTTCAATGACTCTCATCCTCCCCCTCCTAGAGACCTTTGGTCATCTTATCCCGTGGGATTTTTTCATGGAGCATCCTCTTTTAACTCATGTGGATGTGGAATGACCATTCATATAAACTTTGAACTCTCTTATAGGTTTTATTGGCACTATGACTAGGGATCTAATAGTCAAGTTGAACTTCTTGCTCTTTGGGGGGTCCTCCATTGTGCCCTCTAGCTCAATATCCAGTCTCTCTCTCTCTTCGTCAATTCTAAATATGTTATTGACTAGGCTAACTACATGGGCTCCTTAAACTCTCTATCTCTTGAGAATTGGAAACTCTATATTAGGGATATGTCAGTTGATTTTCATCATCTCCTTATCTTTCATATCTATCATATTGAAAATAGTGAAGCAGATCACCTTTCTAAATCAGGTTGTTGTTCTATCCTCAATCAGATCATCTTCCAAAAGTTCTACTCTACATCTCTGACAGGGGAAGGTTCCATCCCTTTATAACATGGGTCCTTGTCTGCAGGGGACCCTTTTTCTTCTCCGGATGCTCTCCTCTCTAGAGTGAATTTTGTTTTTTATGGTTGTTTTGGCGTTTTGACAAACCAATTTTCAGTTGTGGTCAATGTTGATCTAAATATTTTGATAGCATGCGAATGTGCTTTTGTGTCTGTATACTCATGATGGTTGGTCTGACCATATGTATATTCTCTATGGTGATTGAGATTTACTCTCTCTGATATATGGATTTTCATATACTTAATAGAAAGAAATTTTTCTTTGTTGAAAAACAATTGACGACATTCCTCCTTTTTTGAAGATGGGTGCTTCCACTTCTCATGGTGTTGGGCGATTTCATCTTACAATGGCACCAAGTTCAACTCATAATTTGACCCCACTTTCCAGCCAAACTCGTATTCTTCTTAACACACCATGAATGATGAGTTTCCTTCATCACTTGATCATTTCATCGTCAACGCGTTCAACAACTTGTCTGCTTGTTCCAATGGCAATTTTAAACCCTATGAAGGATGACGATCTCAACAATTTTCCAAATCAATAGTATTCACCTAGAAATTTGATGTTCGTTATCGATAACGATATTTCCTTCTATAATATCTAGTCGAGCTTCACCTTCAACATGGAGAGTTCTAATTTACTTTGTTCCTATACTTCTGTGATTTTAAACCATGATCACGCTTTGGCTAATAATTTTGACACTAAGGATTTCTATTATCAAAATCATTCTTAGTGAAGTACCAATTAACATTTCCATACATACATATTGAATTCATCATAATACAAAGACAATTAACAACATAATGAATTCCATTCCTTAATAATTATGTACATACACTTCTACTGAGAAAAAGTAAATTCTATGTCTTCTCCTGTGGTCCAATTTTCATTTCTTTGACCTTTTTGGCATTGAATCCGATCTAGGCTTCCACAACCTCTTGCTTTTATATTCTCAAGCACACTCACTCTCTTCTTTCCCTCATAATTTACATTATACATGATTGAAACCAAATTAGTTTCAGATCCAAGAATCTCTCTTATATCCACAAAAGCCTCAACTAGACCCTCTAACCTAGGACTTTTTAGCTACTCAATCTATCACTAATCGAATGGTCCTTCATTCTCTCTAACCCACTCAATATTCTCGAAATATATCTTAAGGATAAGATTTCATTACAATATTCCTCACATTCATATAATTGTCATAAAATCATTGGCTTATACAAAATAAAGAATGAAATCAACCTTAGGAAACTAACTCCCTTGGTAAATGGTTTGACACTCTCGATCAAATGAGACAGTAAAAATGAAGAGCTTATGCTCCTACATCAATTTCATTTAATGGAAAATTGACAAATTATAAGACACTATTTTTTTTTGCAAAAACAAAACATTAGGGAAACAACATAATTATCCATAAATAGTATTTTTACTCCGAATCAAAATTCACAACCCTTATATGAATTTTGAAATTTCATTGCCAGATTTGGCCCAAAAGTGTAACTCATCTTCATGCATTCACTCGATAGACAACATGAAAGAGAAGAGTATACCTAAGGTTGCTTCAAACTCTAACCAAAGCTCCTTGTGGCTTAAATGATGTTGACGTAAAGATGCCAAGTCTTGTCTGAAATCATTGGGGTATGGAGGAAGAGATAAATTCACAACACATTAATTATATTAAAAAATATTATTACATATAAATTTAAGGAGAAAAATGTAATTTGATATAGAATTAGAGGATAAGAGAAAATTAAGATACCATAAAGAGAGGATCAACCACAATTTAGAAAATAAAAAATATATCTTTGTTTTAACAAGTTTAAAGAAGAAAATCAACATTGTTAAACTAAAATCAAACTTTAATAAGATCTATATTGAAACAGGATATTGGACAATTCCTAAAATGTTAGGAGTCTAATTAATTTTATTTTTTTTTATCTTTATGACACTATAAAGAGTTGAAAATGAAAACTACTTTCTTTTAAACATTTTTTGTGCACTTACAATAAATCTCAACTTGAAAATGTTTGTAACAATATTAACTAGTTATGACTGAAGATTGTTTTTCTCTTGCATACTTTGGGTTGCTTTTGGCTGAGTTTTCACAAATCCAAAATTGGTGTAGATTTCAAATGTCTATCCTCGTTATATGGGTTTACGGGATGGGAGTTGTGATGCTTCTTTGAGCGAAAAAGAGTTTGGATTTATTTCTCTTTGAAGGATCGATGCTCTTTGCTGGATTTTACTGTTAATACCTTTAGATCATCACTTTTGGGGATTCAAAGAAAGAAACTAGGGATTTTTCATTTTCTATATGAGTAAGTATGCAAAGACAGTTTTCCCAACTAAAGAAGTGATTCTAGTGAAAAATATTGGTAGGTGATGAATAGATAATCCATGAAAGGTCTACAACATTCAGAGAAACGGAGGCATAATGGTTAGTATGCAATTGTTCTTCAAGTTTCCTTTTTTGGAATGGAGTTACTCCACAGTAGGTGATTTTAGTTATTCAGTTGTGCATTGCATTGCATCGGCTTCAAGGCCTCTCACATGGAAAGGTGAATCTGACAAAGAAACTATTAGGTGAACTATTGTGGTTTATATTTAGAAGTTCCCTTGGGAATTTTGTTGAGAAGCAGTGTTATGGCTAAGCATTTTTTGGAGGTTTATTTTCTTATATCATATGGATCATTCCAATTCCCAATATTGTCTCTAGAAGAACATAATTCTATAGAATTTTCATTCTTATTTTTATAATTTCCTCCACTCGTCAAGGGCACAAGTAGCTAAAAATTCATCTTTCAACTCTGAAGATTATTTATTGGGATTTTTGGTTGTAAGCTATTTGCATCTCATATGCAGTTCCCTTGTTATTAAACCTGTTTTGGGGATCAAACAAGTTCAAGCACTTCCATCAGTGAACTCTTTGTGCTACTTGAATTTTGTTGGGTCAAAGTGTTGTAGTAGTTACAGAAGAAAGAATAGTTTGATCTGCCACATTTTAATTTTTTTCAATTCTTAGGGTGAGCCAAATATGATTGCAATGATATGGTGCATGATTGGGAGCAAAGTTGCAGTTTTGTACTAGAGTTGTGTTAACATTCCCAAAATTTAGGTTACCAACGATTGTTGCTGAAAGGATTCACATGTTCTGTACAATCTAACATTGTTTACCATTTCCACCTCCTAGATACAAAAATAACAAAAATGATGGTACAAAGTTATCAACCAAGTTTTGATTTATTCCAAATCCTAAGGCTAAAAACTATTTATCTTCTTGATAATTTATGAAAAAAAATTGACATTGTACCACCCGAGTTGGGTAATTTGAAGGAGATTACTTGCCTTTCGATCCATGGCCTTTGTGATATTCCTTACAACGATTATCCTTATCCTCAGTATAATTGTGCCCGTAGCAATATTTCAGGTTTTATCCCTTTCGAAATAGGAAATTGTAGTAATCTCTATTATCTAGATCTTCATTCAAATACACTCAAAGGGCCCATACCTGAAACCATTACAATATTGAAGAAGCTTATAGTTCTTGCCCATAATACCAACCAGATCACGGGTACCATTCCTCAAGAAATAGGAAAGCGCCAATCTGTTGAATTCTTCTATTTATTTTCAAACAACTTAACTGGACATATTCCATATAGCATCATAAAATTTCTTGATTACCTAGATTTGAGTAGGAATAATATGCCTAGAAATATCCCTTCTCATATTAGTGGATTGGCTTCACTAGAATCTTTGACTTTATCAGAAAACAACTTCACTGGGAACATCCCTGAAGCCATCAAAAATATAAAATATTCGAAGACCATAGATCTGTCCAATAATAATATGAGTGAGAGTCTTCTTAAAATTATAAAAAAGCTCAAGTTTATTTCCATTATAGATATATCAAAAAATTTGTTTAGTAGAGTTTTGGGTAATATAAACTTTCCAAATTCTTTACAGCATTTTTCAGCTCATTCCAATATTTTTTCTAAAACTTTGCCAATGTCTTTTGCCATGTGTGAATTGTTCATTTTAAGGAAATATAAATTAAAGGGTGAGATGCCTCAATATATTGGAATTTTTCAAAACTTAAGAGTGCTAAGTATTAGTTATAATAATTTCCATGGCAGCCTTCCCCAATCTATTACCAATCTTACCAAGTTACAAGTGTTGGATTTATCCAATAATAAATTCAATGGAGGAATACCTTTTCACCTTGAGAGATTCCAGGGATTTATAATCAATGTTATATTTTCAATCATTAAAGATGAGATTAAAGTACGATTTTCATTTATCAATTAAAGAACTGAATATACTCTCACATAATATGTGCTTGCTACAAATACAATAATTGACTTGTCAAGAAATAATTTTACAGGAGGAATGTTTGCAAGCATAGGGAGCCTAAGTAGCTTGAGATTGTTGAAGTTATCTGGAAATCAATTGAAGGGACAAATATCTATATCATTTTGTGAGATATCTACCTTAGAATAGTTGGACTTGTCAAAATATAAGTTGATTGGAGAGATTCCTTAAGAGCTCTCTAAATTGTCAATGTTGGCAGTTTTTGATGTTTCATTTAATAGCTCATGTGGCCCAATCCCAATAGGGACACAATTTTCTACATTCAATGTAACATCATTTCAAAAGAATAAATGCTTAAGAGGGTGTCCTTTAAATCCATGCAATGTAAACAAGCCACCAATAAGAGAAGGCAATGGTGGTAAGAGTAATAATGTCAAAGTGGGATGGAGAAGCCATTTGGATGAAAAAATGTCATTATTAACATTACGTATGGGATTTGGGGGACTGGTTTCTATGTTCATATTATGGTAAAGAGCTAGGCAATGGGTGTTTGTTTTACCACCCAATAGATCACAAGATTTCTATGGAGAGTATGGATTCCCTCCATAAAAAGAATGTAAAGATGTTTTGGTTAGTAATTGAATGTTTCAGAATAAAGATGATTTGTTTTCTATGGAGAATATACATTCCCTACATAAAAAGAATCTAAAGATCATTTCTTTTCTATGGACAATATAGATTCGCTACATAAAAAGAATGTAAAAATGTTTTAGTTTGTATTTGAACGTTTCAAAATAAAGTAGTTTTTTTTTCTATTTGAGTGTTTCAAAATAATAAATATATAATAAATAAAATAATCTATAACACTTCTAAAATATTATAAGAGAGACTATACTTTTTTACTCTGAATTGTTTGGAGAATCAATAGCTACACGTAAGTGCACCAAAATTCTTTAAATACTACTACAATCCCCAATTTTCATGCAAATACCATCATCACAAATTATCCACTTAATATAAACTTAACAAACACAAACATAAAAAAAAAACATGATTATATATATATATATATATATATATATATATATATATATATATATATATATATATATATATATAACTTTTAATATCTTAGATTTTAAGCTTCTGTGGTTGTTTTTTGGAGTAGCATGATCCGGATTATCCACAGTATCATGTTCATTCTGTCGACGTTTCAAATCCCAAAGGGGGTCCATCATCAGGACTAATTTTTAGAGTATGATTGATAGTTCCTTTAATATCATAATAACTATTTTATTCATTCTCAAAATAAATTTAAAAAAATATATATTATATGAAAATTAACAACTTAAAATTTATAATAATATTTCATTATCCATATAAATTTATTTGTTTATTTCATTATTTAAATTGAAGTCATCATAATACAAAGACAATTAATAACATAATGAATTCCATTCCTTAATAATTTTGTACATACATTTCTATTAAAAAAAATAAAATTATTTGTCTTCTCCTGTGGCTCGATTTTCATTTCTTTGACCTTCCTGGTATTGAATCCCATATCGACTTCCACAACTTCTGGCTTGTCTATTTTCAAGCACACTCACTCTCTTCTTTCCCTCATAATTTACATAAAATATTTTTATACATGGTTGAAATCAAATTAGTTTCAGAGCCAAGAATCTCTAAGATCCAAAAAAATTCAACTAACCCTATAACTTAGGACTTTTTATCTCCTCAATCTATCACTAATCGAACGGTCCTTCATTCTCTCTAACCCACTCAATATTCTTGAAATCTCTTTTAAGGAGAAGATTTCATTACAATATTCCTCACAGCCATATAATTCTCATAAAAACATTGGTTTATACAAAATCATGAATGAAATCAATCTTAGGAAACCAACTCCCTTGGTAAATGGTTTGACTCTCTCAGTTAAATGACACAATAAAAATGAAGAGCTTATGCAATTGATAGATTATAGGACAATAATTTCTTTTGCAAAAACAATCATTAGGAAAACAACATAATTCTCCACAAATTGTTTTTTACTCTGAATCAAAATTCACAACCCTTATATGAATTTTGAGAGCTTTACTTTGATAAAAGATTAAAAGTTTGAAATTTCATGGCCATATTTTGGTCCAAAAGTGTAACTCGTCTTCATGCATTCACCTGATAGACAACATGGAAAAGAAGAGTATTCCTAAAGTTGCTTCAAACTCCAACCAAAACTCCTTGATAGACAACATGGAAAAGAAGAGTATTCCTAAAGTTGCTTCAAACTCCAACCAAAACTCCTTGTGGCTTAAACAAGGCTCGTTATCAACATGGAAAAGAAGAGTATTCCTAAAGTTGCTTCAAACTCCAACCAAAACTCCTTGTGGCTTAAACAAGGCTCGTGTAAAGATGCCAAGTGTTGTCTGAAATCATTGGGGTATGAGGAAAAGAAAACTTTACAATATTTTAATAATATTACATGTAAATTTAAGGAGAAAAATGTAATTTGATATAGAATTAGAGGATAAGAGAAAATTAAGATACCATGAAGAGATGATCAACCATAATGTAGTAAATAAAAAATATATCTTTGTTTTAACAAGTTTAACGAAGAAAAACAACATTATTAAACTAAAATCAAACTTCAATAAAATCTATAGTAAAACAAGATATTGGACAATTCATAAAATGTTAGGAGTCAAAACAAATTGTTATCTTTATGGCACTATAAAAAATTAAAAAGTGAAAATTATTTTTTTTTAAATATTTTATATACACTTACAATAAAACTCAACTTTAAAATATTTATAACAATATTAACTTTCCTAAATTAAAATTATGATAATTTAGAAAAAAATTATCCTAAACTTTTCCACTAACAAAAAAAACTAAAAATAAAATTCTATAAAGAAATTCTCCCATTTTTTTTTAATTTATATACTTTAATATATATATAGTCAACAACATTCCTATAAAGTAGAGGGGTAATAACATGGAAAATACATTAATAGGAAAGAGAAATCTGCATGTTGACCCAGGGGGTTGTGGAGTGTGTTCAAATGGTCGGGTGGGAGCCATGGTGAAATCATTGAGAAAAAGCAAGACGAATGGGCGTGGTGTGTAAGTGAAGGTATGTTACTTGAATTATAAGTTACTTGATTGTTCTTTAATTAGGCCGATAGGCCTTCCTATTGAAACAGACCTTCGTCGTCCTTTTCAATCTCAGGTTGACACCTGGCGTGAACACGCGTGAACACTTTCGATTTACGGTTGAACTCTGGCATGGTTTCTTAAGCGAAAATTAAATTGTTGTGGTCCACGTAACCCGCATTAGATGGCGCCAATTTGAAAACAACTATCAGCTACGTTCCATCACTTCTTTGATCCTCCTCGTTTTGGTTTCAACCGGTATCGAAAGGTACCAGCCAATCCGAGCTCTCACGCCTCTTGGATCTCCATGCCCAAGTCTTCTAGTGGACTTCTGAACACAGCATGAGAAACCCATTTGCCCGTTTCCTCCATAATGCGCAGTTTCCCCTTTGAATGGTGGTGTCTATCAATCCAAACCCTCCACGCGGTTTCCGTTACAGTTGCTCTGATGTGAGGGGCTATGGTCTTGTTTTCGTCTGCAGAATGGGCTTGGCAAGGGTCTCCGAAGGGTTCTGCTACGCCATCTGGAATCTATAACATGGCCCAGTTGGTTTTCAAATGCAAACGGAGTCCCTAGGGTTCGATCTGTGCAATATTTGTTGCTGCGATGTCGCGGCGCAGAGGCTTCTTTTGACGCTGTTGTTTGCTGCGAAGGGAGAATAGTTATCTTTGACCTTCTTGAATATGGAGGGGAGAAGGATCGCAGCAAGCCCTCGACCTTGCAGTGGCCGGCGCATCGTCGCTGCCAGACGTCAACGGGTGGACGCTTCTGCTAACTGCGTGCGTAAGCTGCAAAGGCCGGAGATCGGCACCAGTGGCAACAGGGCTTTCAACATCACTAATTCCCAGGAGAAGTTTCGGAATTTTCAGTTGCAGGTTAGGGTTCTGGCCTGTTTCTCGCTTTAAATTAATTCTTTAGAAAGGTAACACTTCCATATGCTCTTGCCCTCGGAACGTACACTTCCATATGCTCTTGCCCTCGTCTTTCCTGTAAAGATTTGAACTGTAGACCTCTCTAGGAAAAAAAATAACAAATATCAGTTGTTAGGGTTAAGGCTAATATACTTTCGGTAGGGTTTAAATCAATATACTTCGAATAAGTTTAAATCATTTTTTATTTTGAAGAATGCTGAAGACTCTGCCAACAGTTCTTGGTTAGATGGCAAAGTCGGGGTGTTTTATACGTTGCCAAGGTTCAGATTCCCGGAGATGGAGGCTCTGCCAATCGTTTCGCTTCTTGCGTGCAGGCTCGGGAACTCAGGTTGCCCATGTCTTGCTGGTGGGGTCGGGTGGAAATCTTGGGTTATCATGGCGAAATGGATTCCGCCACCTACAGCATCACAGTGGCAGGGATATTAGAGTGTTGTATGCTGGCGATATTTTATTCTAAAACTCCTAGCTTGGGGAAGAGTGTGTTATATGCTGGCTCCATTTTATCCTAATACTTCCAGCTTGGGGAAGACTGTGTTGCGTGGTGGCTACATTTTATTCTAACACTTCTAGCGTGGGGAAGAGTTGTTGGATGATGTCTACATTTTATTCTTCTACTCGCAGCTTCGGGATTCTGACAACCAACAAGTACTTACATTTAAATTTAGCATACTTTTGCATTTTATTCTAACACTTCTAGCGTGGGGAAGAGTTGTTGGATGATGTCTACATTTTATTCTTCTACTCGCAGCTTCGGGATTCTGACAACCAACAAGTACTTACATTTAAATTTAGCATACTTTTGCTCGATCCTGTGAATTCATTGCAGACTCTGGATCTCTCAAACATGTGGTTGCCTCCAACTTGATGAAGTGCTTAGATTTCCATCTCTTATGACTCGGGCCTTAATTGTAAGCCTCCTGTGAGTTGTATA
The DNA here is from genome assembly GCA_031772625.1 of Pinus tabuliformis. Classification (NCBI taxonomy): domain Eukaryota; kingdom Viridiplantae; phylum Streptophyta; class Pinopsida; order Pinales; family Pinaceae; genus Pinus; species Pinus tabuliformis. Next base: position 621,734,731 of record CM062809.1, read on the forward strand.
GCCTGAAAATGTCGTAAGCACCTGTTCCTTTAGTTCAAAATGAGATGACATAGAAAGAAAAACAAACATTGCAACAGATATAAATAAAATAATAGCAGGCTGCAAGATTAGCAGCTATATTTAAAATTTCATATTATGCTATTCTTGGATGCTATTGAAATGGCACACAGAAGGTTTACAAGAAATCTTATGAATCCAAGAGAATGTATCAAATTATTCTACCTTTCCTGTTTCAAAATCATGGCATTGTCTGCACTGAATCACTGATGATGAGTGTGGTGGGCATTGCCATATACTATATATTTATTTCTTATATTTACATATCAACTCTACTCAACTTTGCATCCAACTTAATCATAATAACTATGGTGTACCTTGTGTCAAACTCTTAAACTTGTTTCCAGAAGTGGAGCCCAGAAAAACTCCACAGAAGCATCATAAACCTATTAAGAGAAAGAAGATTGGAAGACTTCATTACTCACCATATAATCAAATGCACAACTATCCATGGAAACTACATTTATCAGCTTACCGGGGCCTTGAATATTGAAGCTTGTTGACTAACAGTTTTCTTATTGCTAGGAAACACTGCTTGAAGCATGCATTTATCAGCTTACCGGGGCCTTGAATATTGAAGCTTGTTGACTAACAGTTTTCTTATTGCTAGGAAACACTGCTTGAAGCATGCAGACCATGCAGACCATGGATTCCCATTGGTTTTGACTTATTGAGTATCCAACAAACATTAAGCGCTTTCCTCTTAACCGCTCTAGCAGATTTTTGGCATTGAAACTGAAACACCATATACAGAAAAGTCCAAATCCTTTTATTCTCATATACAATATCACCCTGTTTTTTATCCATTTATTTTCATATGCAATATCACCCTGCTTTTTTGCATTTCATTTCCTTTTAGCATAAATGCAATGCAAAAGAGAACATACTTCTAGGTAGGTTAATTTGTTTGCATTTTTATTTGCAGGGTTTATTTTGAATTCTGAAATATTTTGGAATAGAAATGATTGAGGTAAAAAATTGATATTTCTTATTTTGGAATGGGGATTGCCAAGAGTTTCGCTGCTACATCTCGGTTCTAACAGCTTTGAAGGAAGCATTTCTAAAGATATTGGCAATGCTAGAAATTTATCTAACCTACAAATTGACTGTAATAGATTTTCAGGTAAGCTTCCATCTGAGATTGCCAAGGTAGGGCTTTTATCTGTTTTCAATGCTAGCAATAATAAATTTTTTGGAAGTATACCAGATGCGCTTTATCGGTTACATAATCTTGATGTATTGGATTTGCAAGTAAATTTACTTTCTAGAGTTGTAACTATTTTGTATTTAAAGAAGTGACCAAAAAGCATAGAACTCCAAACATCAAATCTCTTTGCTTTTTGTAGACTTGAACCAACATTTCTTTTAGTGAAATTCAACAATTATAATTTAATAATCCTATCGGCCTCTCTTTGTACCTTTTGGTACAATTGCTAGTTGTAATTCATTATAAAGTAGTTTATAGTTGGGCGAAGAAATAACATGGAAAAAAGGAATTAGGAATTTAGGGAAAAAACTAAATCTCTCTATTGACCGGGGCGGCGTCAGGACGAAGAAGTCGCAAATGACGTGTTGGGCCATGGTCTTTGCCGTACCACCAACTAAATTTCAATAAATTTGTTTCCAAACAACTTTTCTGAGTTGCAACTTGCGATACCCCCCACCCAATATGGAGACTATATTTTCCCGCTTTATTGCCAGCAAATTATGTCGCCTTTAATAAATCATACGAAAAAAGGAACAAATTAGGACCAATGGACATCACCAACCATTTTTCCATTTTTCCATTCTTTTTTCTTCTCAATTATTGCGTCACTCGCCCACCTTCAATTTTTCCAGTCTTTGATGACTTCTTTCTTTATCCACCGCCATTATTATTATTTATGTCCCCTTCAACACAGAGGTTTTATTTTCCTCTTACTTCTTTTCCATGTCATTGCATCGGTCACAAGTAACCGCTTTTTATGAGTTTATTTTGTGAATTTGTTGAATTTTCTTTCTTCGCCTTCATTTACACGCATTTGTATGGTGCTCAAATATATTTTCCTCGCTTGAAAATAAAATAAATTTAAATTGAAAATATTAGTTTGCAAAAAACTAATAAACAATTTTCAATAAATTTATAATTCATTTCATCATAAAATAATAAATTTATATTTTTTTTACCTAGAAATGAAATCTTCTTGGAAATATTGCCTTTCATCATTTGGGCAAGGTTTTTATGTAAACTTTAGAGAGTCTTCTAATCATTAATTTGAAGCTTCATTGAAGAAGGTTTCAAAAGTAGTCATCATTGGGCAACAAAAAGCCGTAGGAATTTAAATAAAAAATTTAATGATAATGAAAGAGAGGTATATGAGATATTTGAAAATAATTAACAAATTGTATTTATTGATGAAACACGTAATGAGTTAAAGTACTATAGAAGAAATATAATAAGTTACCATAATTGAGAGAATCGAAATCGAGGATGAGGAGTTGTGGCTATATGGCTACAAAAATGAGTCAAAGTTATAAATCATTTCCATTAATATGCTAATTATAGAAAACGAGCAGTTACTATATGGGAAACAAAAAATGATAGAGGTAATTTTATTTCCATATGGAAAATGAATAATGATAGAGGTAATTATATTACAATTTTTTTTAGGGATAATATAGTGGAAATTTTAAAGTTATCCATGTATTTTTCTAGTTTTATCATTAATAAGACAATTCAAGAATCGAGAATTTCTTTAAGGGGAAACTCTCTAGTGTATTGGCTTCTTTAAGAATGATAAAATTGTGTGGTTAAACATGTGAGTAGTTGAAATTTCATTTGGTTCTACAAGCTTGTAGAGGAGGAATTCTTAAGGGTGGCAAAAGACATTCAAAGAAATAGGAATGCTTTAGAAGCCTTAAATTCTACTTTCTTAACTTTAATTCTTAAGAAAGAGAAGCGAAAGTGAATTGATGACTTTAGGACCATTTTTTAATGCAATTGTGTATATAATATTATTGCTAAAACCTTGGTAATTAAACTTAAAAAAAAATCAACTATTTTGTTCTTTTGTTTGCTAGGTAATGTGAGACCTAAGAGGACTAGCACGCCTAACCTGTGGCTTGAGTAGTCGCAACCCAGGGGCATCTAAGCTGTCAAAATCACCTGAGGATTACACCCAACCTGGGCCACACTAACCCTTAACATGTCTTGATTTTTTCCCATGGGATTTCGAACCAGTGGCATTTTCACCACAAAGTGCCTTAATAGAACACCCCATCATTATCTATTATATGCCTCGTGGGTTAGAAAAATTTTCATCTATTATCTCACATAAACAATTTAATTTCAAGTACGAAGGAAAATTCATAAAGAAATACAGCTATTTTAGAAATTTATTCATACTATAAAAATAAAAGGTCAAACAACCATGGTTTTGTAATTGGATTTATCAAAGATGTATGGTAGACCAAGTTGGTTATACCTAAGATTAATTCTATTATAAACTACTTTCAATTTACTAATGGTTAAATGGATAATAGGGTCTATCAGTATAGTGTCATTTCTAATCCTTATTAATGGATAAACCTCAACATTCATTAGGCCTAATAAAGAGTTAAGATAACAGTGCTCTTTCTCTCCTCAATTGTTCTTATTAGTGGCTAAATATTTGAGTAGAGGGCCTATAAGAAGCTAGAAGAAATGAGTGAATTGTTGTTATCATGATTGAAAGAACATTTTTTCTAACTAATTTGTTATTTGTTTATGATAGTTTACCATATAGTAATGGTTCTATAAGGCAAGTGAAGAATTTTAAGGATGAAAAATAATTATTTAGAAGTAAGTTCTTTGTTACATGTTGTAGCGGCTACAACCACCCTCCAAAATTTTGGCTCGCACGCAAATTTCGAAGCCTACCTTAGATACTGCGCTCGATCATCCTTGGTCACTTAGTGGTAAGCTGATGATTTCAAGCTCCCCTCATTGATCCTAAGAGTTGTCCGCATTCTCATCTTTATGCAGCATGTGTAATTTTCTGGCATAGGGGTTGTTGTTTTCCATGCAAAGGGAATGTTGCTTTGCTTCAAGGGAATTGTGTGCGTATGAGTGTTTGTCATCACATAAACAGGTTTCATTCTCACTTCAAACACTCTTGTCATGAAGGTTTTTGCATCAAGAAAAGTATGTCTTATGCATTCTGGATAGTCTACATCATGTCACTAAGTGTCCATGTGTGATCATAGTCAAGTCCTATCAATGTTTACATATGTTTCACTGATCTCACACTTATCCATTTTCCCGAGCAACCTAGCCTCATATAAATTCTCGGAACTATGCGCTTTGCTTCTGCAACCTTCAAGATTCCTCCCTTGCCTGATGAAACCTTACAGTGCGTAGAGACCCCAACTTTCCTTGCCTATTGAAACCCTGTAGCCCACAGAGAGTCCAGCTAGCATTACTCTCAAAAAATGCACAGAGCAATCAGGCAGCCAGCACTGCTCTCCAGAAATGTGTAGAGCAGTGCAATTGCACTGCAATAAAATCTTTCACAGAGCTGTCCTCCTAGGACCCCCATCCCATAGCAGTGTCTTGTGCCTCAAAACTGTGCAATGTTGTCCAAGCTGCCTTTCTGTCTTGCATGCATAAACTACGTAGACGAGCCTCCCAAGGCCTCTTTTTGGCAACAGACATTGTTCGCTAAAATTGCGCAGATCTACCTCTCAGTGACTACAGGAAAAGGTGAGATGCCAAAAGCGCTTCCAAGGACTTGAGGAGAAGGACAATGGAGCCAAGTAATGGAAAACATTAGTGCCGCATGAAAACTTTGTTAGATGCATGATCATCTTGAGGGTAAGTATGGTATGAAGAGAACAACCTTCAAATTACACCTCTTAGTTGAGTTTGCAGGACTACTTGTCATTGTCATATCATCCTATCCTCAGTAACATGCATGTGCGCAAACACAAAAGGTCATTTTATGTGTTTCTTCTATATGTCTTGCTTCCTTTTCACTTATTTCACCAACTATCGTCTTCAGCATATTGATTGCTATGTCATGCTTGCGACCTCATTCTAGTGATGTTGACAGTTGTGTTTGAGTTGTGCTCGCTTTGTAAACATATATCTCACTCACACACAATGTTGTAAGCATTGTCGCACAAGTGTCTTCATGGTCATTCGAATGTCTATCTCAAGTGTTGTGCTTGTCGCTCACACTCGTCGATCAGTCACACTGAGTGTATGTTATCTTTATGGTTTAGGTGTCTTGTTGTCGAGTCATGTTGAGTGTGTGTTCACAAGGTCATGCATGCACAAGTTCACTTGCTTACACACTTAGTCATTTTGTTGAAACTTTGTCAATCAGACCACTCCCCAACAGCCAGACCTCCATTGAGATACACTGTGCAATCTCAGCCCTCAGTGATCATGTATTGTTGCCCAAAAGTACGCAGATCTTGAGGCTGCCTCCTAGGCAATCTGCACTGTGCAATATTGGAGTCAACTCGACTAAATATCACCTAGAATGGTGAAGAATTTTCTTAGTATGCCATCTCAATATGCACTTCTCACAAGAAAACTATCAAGTCTCCATTTGGTCAACCAGAGAGTTTGACTAGGCAGTGACCTCAGGCCTCACTCCTCCAAAAAATTGCATAGAAGCTACCAAGCATGCCCACCTATGTTGACTGAATAAATTGCGAAGACATGTTGGGCAGACACCCGTTGCCTGTCACTGCACTGTCCTCAAAATTTGTGCAGTTCTGTCAGCCAGTCACCCTATCAGCTAGCTTACTGCTCCTCCTGAAAATTGTGTAGTTTTCATGGGTTCTCTCCAAGCTACCTAGCATCCCTCTCAGCCCAGAAAATGCGTAGGATGTTCTGTAGGCTAGCCTCCCATCTCTGTGTAGTTTTGGCTAGCGAGCTCCTATAGCTCGTTGTTAGACTCCCTGAAGAATCTGCACAGTTTTCACTGCCAGTGTCCCCCTGCTGCTTGCACTATCTCCGTGGAAAAATTGCGCAGATCTTCCCTCCATCTAAACCAGATCCCGCAGACATTCACTGCTGCTCTGGACTACCCATCCTAGCCTCTTAGTGACATCTATGCAATTTTCATTGAGAGTGCCCAGAGGCCTCATCCCGACCTGAAATGTGCTATGTGCAGTTTCAGAGCCTTGTCCTCTCTCCCGATCACCTGCATTCGAAAATGAAAGATAATGCGTCATGGTAGACTAGGAGATTTCTATATTTAATGTCATCTCGTCATGAGTGATTGCAGATACAAGTACACAGATGAGACATGGTGTGATGACGAATAGGATGAACAGGGAACGCATGCTAGGAGACTTCTTTACAAATGGAAAAACACATGGAGCATGCCAGGTACACACGAAGGAGAGACATGCACGTGCAACATCAAGCGAACACCAAGACCATCAATGACTCTGCACACCTTGCCATGAGGAGGTGAAGCTATGATACATCAAGAGCACATTCATCACTCAACAGCATTGCAGCTTGACATGGACACTGTCAGTAGCATAAACATACCAGCTCTTTTGTGTTGAGTCATGTCATAAGTCATCTTGGCCACATCACTACTGTGGGCCATACTGTTGTAATCAATGTAATGTAACGTGGAAGTCCAAGACACCCACATGTAAAGTTGAAGATTCATGCAAGTCAAATAGTCGTGAGGGAAGTTGAACAGTCACAAGGGTCAATTTCAACCTTGGCTATCTATACCCCTCATTTGTACATGCAAAATACTTTTCACCTTGGCTCCTCCCACATAGTCTTGAGGGTCTGTAATCTTTTCTTTGAGGAGCAAGCAGTGGCTCCAATGCCCCGCTATCAGGGTTAGTGATGTAATGGTATATGGATGTGTCTTGGAACTTTCGCTTAATTTAGAATCCTGTTAACATGCTAGAACATTTTCACACATTTGTTGTATTCGTTTGTAAGACTATTCTTTGGACGCTTGTAATGCATGTTTCTTTAAACTGTATTAAGATAGTTGAACTATTTCGATTGTTTCAATACATATGTTATTAGAAATATGTTGTATTAGTTGTTAATGTTGTCTTGCCAATGTGGGATATCCCACCGGATGCTCGACAGGTTCGTTCTTGTAAACTTGTTATAACGCCTATCACACTCATGTGGACTATTCCGCTGGGTGTTGTATGTGTTATATGTTCACCTTGTGTTTGTGATTGCCGCATTCGTGTGGACTACTCCTCTAGAAGTTTCACATGTGTTGTTGTGTTGTGTGTCTCTAGTAGAGTTGGGAATATTCCTTTTCAACCTGAGACTCACTTCCACCCTCTGCCTCTACAGTGAAAGAACTTTGACACAAGCAACACTAAGCACTCACTAGCCATGCAAATCTCATTGTTTGAAGACAAAGTAAACACCTCTCATGTGCTGACAAGCAAGAGCTAAGGCAAATATTTATGATAATGGAAACCGGGCCATCGTACCAGATGGGACTCCAACACCAAACGGTGTGAGGTATATTTGGGACTTCATATCGGGGAGATCCCCTGAATGTTTACAGTTACAACACCGTCAACATTTCTTACGCTAGAAGGAGGGTTGGATGACAAGCTGAGTCCTCACATCTGATTTTGAATCTTCACACATCTATCATGGATATCGTTGTAGTCCACCCTCTACACTGTATGTTTGATGCACATTCCTTTGAAAGCATGAAGGAGTTTTTTTATCACTTATCTGAACTCACATATGATGATGAAGGTGAAATGGCCTAGCCTGAGCACTTACACGACTTCCTGGAATTATTGGAGGATGCAGAAGAGTTTGATGAAGTTGAGGTCAACATGTTGCTTGCAACCAGACATCGTGAATCCCCACAATGGTGGTGTTGCAACTGGCCTCACAATTGCATGCACTCATTTAAGTAGTTTCGTGATCTAATCAAATCTAATTTCCATCATTTTCATCCTGAAGCTCTTGGCAAGAAAATGTTAAAACCACAGAAGGCCCTGCATCAATAGCCTATGGATTTTTGGCAGCGCTTCCGTTTAATCCATTTTGAAGCTCTCAAGAACTAGATGAAATTCCAATATCTCACGGACAAATTCGAATATTACCTTACCAAATCACTCTGTCCCAAAATGAAAATAAATTTCAAACCTCACTCAACATACTTTGGTGAGGGAGTTGCGCAAACACAAGCAGGCATAGTTGTTGTCACAAGTGACTGTCTACCTCCCCCTCATCAAACATCTCCACCCATGCAGAGTGATGTGGGAGAATATGCACACACGTCTGTTCAATTGTCACATCCTCCCACCTTCACTACTCTTAATTTCTTCGTAGATTTGGTTGGGAAGCCCATGGGTTTTCACATGCATTTTTAGCTTAACCTCTGTCTTTATGTTCTGCTGATCCTTCAGATTTCACTGTCTTATGTTCTTATGTTCTAGACTCTACACTATTTGTGAACAAGGATCAAGCTATTAACGGAGTTAATACTACACAACCAACCTGCGCTATCATTTATGAAGAGTATGACCCAGCATCTGGGCATGAACCCGCAGTGAAGAATAAACTCCTTCTATTTTCACCTCCTCCGCTTTTTATTGACATCTTTGATGATTTTGGTATCTCTGATTTTCCTTGTGTAAATCCATCCACGGATGCATCTACTTCCGATCATTCGCAGAACACACCTGATGTCAGTCCATCATTTGATAGCGAAGAGGACAAATATTTCATTGAGAATCCACTTGACTTTTCATCTACTTTTTCCAGAAATGCAGAGGGTGAACATTCTTGCTTCTCATCTACCCCTCTGTATGATTCATCAAATCATGAGGATGCCGACAAACATCCTGAATTTTCTGATCATGGTTGTCGTGATCTTTGTACTTCTTCATTTGATCACGATGTTGATTCACTCATTGTTAATTTGTCTAAGCCACTGGTCTCCGATGATCTATCTATTGACAAAGTGGAAACCCCGCAGTCTGTTGAGGCACTTCAGTGTGCGCTGATGGTTATGTTAAGCCCTCGTTGTCCCGAGGTTAGTTCCACTTCTAATCAGAAAATTTTCGAAACACCCAAGGATCCTCATCACTCATCTATATGCACTGAAGATCAATCCAACACATGGATTTCACTTCCTCCACCGAAATCACATGATCCCATCTCTTATGCATTGGAGGAATCATTCACAGCAAGCACACTTGCAAGGCGTAAGTTGTCTCTTTTTCTCATGTTTTCTTTTCTATCATAGTCCAGAGAATACATATGCTTATCATCTATACGTAGTGTGTCACAACACCATGGTAAGTCCACAGAGTGTTTGTCTTGTGCTTTCACTCTTTTCTTTTCTATGGATGTGTTTAAACTCGGAGTGTGTTGGTCTTGATTGTTATATCTTTCATGTTTGCTAGTTCGCTTGACTACGGTTTTCACGAACCATGCCTTCACCAACATGGGCCAGCCAATGCGCTGGTGGCTGCATTGGAAATATCACTTCATGTGAGTAAGCCCATGCACTATTTAGCGTAGGAGTAGGAATAACCTTTTCTTCTTTCTTTGCTTTGCTTTCTAGTTTGTGTGTTTGTTTTCTTGCTTACATGGTTTGGTTTTCTTTCTTGCTTTCTTTGCTTACTTGTTTCACTATTGCTTTACTTCTGCTTTTTTCTTTGCTTTCTTGTACCCATAAGCTAGCCTCTCATGAAACTTTGTTTGGCTCTTGAGACAAGCTGGGAAAATCTAAGAGGACTTGTACAAATATAAACATTAGGTTATATGTTGTCCTCTCTCTTTATGAATAACATTTTGTCTTTAGTCAATGATGCCTTGATGGAGAATACGTTTTTTTCAGAGTGAGTCTTGGTGAAAAGACAACGCTTGTGCTCTAACTAGTACCACCTACTCTAGTCAGTTGTTTTGGGTTAACCCTTGTCAAATAAATCAAGTAGAGTAAGGTGAGGGGGAAAACCTTAACGAGTATGTTAGAGGTAGACATAACATACTTCTCTGAAGGAACAACCTCTTCTACTCTCAATAAGTCGGGATCCCTCTTTCACCTCTGTAATAAACAAGTTCCTATGCACAGTCCTTGAAAAAAAAATTGAAAACAAAAATGAAAAATGAATAAGGCAAATGAAGAGAAAGGCTTCCTCCATAAATAGGTGATGCAATTAGCTCTGTCAGGGTACTGATCAAGCTCGCTAGAAGTGGAGCAATGGTTGTGTTCCTACGTGACTCTGTCGGGGTACTTTCCAGGCCTATTGGCAGCGGAGCAACACTAGAGATGAAACTTAAACTCTGACAATCATATTACTTGTGCATCAATATACCCCTCATCCCCAATTGAAATAACTAAGTTGACTTGGGTTGGAATGTGTGCTGATCAATCAAGAGAATAGTAGGGAATACATCTTTCACACAAGCTAGTGTAGAAGCCATCATGATCGAAGAATCGAGCAATACCTCTGGAATGGTTAGACTTTCTTTTCACGAAACAAGGTCCATTCAGAGAGCTGGAGTTCTACTAGTGTGTTGCCAAGTGTTGTATTGGCTACAACCACCCTCTAAAATTTTGTCTCGCATGAAAATTTCAGAGTGTACCTTGGATCCTGTGATCAATCATCCTTGGTCACTTATTGGTGAGCTAACTATTTCAAGCTCCCATCCTTGATCCTAAGAGTTGTCCGTGTTCTCATCTTTATGCAGCATGTGTCATTTTCGGGCATAGGGGTTGTTATTTGTCATGCAAAGGGAATGTTGTTTTGCTTCAAGGGAATTGTGTGCATATGAGTGGTCATCATCACATAAACATGTTTCATTCTCACTTCGCTCACTCTTGTCATGAAGTTTGTTGCATCAGAAAAAGTATGTCTTATGAATTATGGGTGGTCTACATCGTGTCACTAAGTGTCCGTGTGCGATCACAGTCAAGTCATATCAATGCTCACATATGTTTCACTGATCTCACACTTATCCATTTTCCCGAGAATCCTAGCCTCATCCAACTTCTCAGAACTGTGCGCTTTGCTTCTGAAACCTTCAAGCTTCCTCCCTTGCCTGCTGAAACCCTGCAGTGCATAGAAACACCAACCTCCCTTTCCTGATGATATCCCGTAGCTCGCAGAGACCCCATCCAACACTGCTATCCAAAAATAAACAAAGAAGTTAGGCAACCATCACCTCTCTCTAGAAATGCACAGAGCAATCTGGTTACATTGCACTCAAAAATTGTGCAAAGGTGTCCTCCTAGGATCCCCATCTGGCAACAGTGTCTTGTGCCTCAAAAATGCATAGTTTTGTCCAGTTTTCCCTCACTGTATTGCATGTAGAAACTCCATAGACGAGCCTCCCAAGGCCTCATTCCGGGAGCAGTCACTGTCTCCTGAAATTATGCAGATCTACCTCTCAGTGACTATAGGAAAAGGTGACATGTTGAAATAATTTCCAAGGAGTTTAGGAGAAGGAAAATGGAACCAAGTAGTGGAAAATATCAGGACCACATGAAAACTTCGTCGGATGCATGATCATCTTGAGGGTAAGTATGGTAAGTAAAGAACACCTTTCGAAGTACACCTCTTAGTTGAGTTTGCAGGACTGCTTGTCATTGTCATATCATCCTGTCCTTAGTAACATGCATGTGCGCAAACACGAAAAGTCATTTTATGTGTTTCTTCTACATGTCTTGCTTCCTTTTCACTTGTTTGACCAATTTTCATCTTCAGCATGTTGATTTCTATGTCATGCTTGCGACCTTGTTCTGGTGATGTTGAAGGTTGTGTTTGAGTTGTGTTCGCTATGTAAACATTTATCACACTCACATGCGATGTTGTCAGCACTTTCGCACAAGTTTCATCACAGTTGTCTGAATGTCTATATCAAGTGTCGCGCTTGTCGTTCACACCCATCGATCAGTCAAACTGAGTGTAAGTTGTCTTTATGGTTCAAGGTGTCTTTTTGTCGAGTCATGTTGAGTGTGTGTTTGCAAGATCATGCATGCAAAATTTCACTCGCTCACACACTTAGTCATTTTGTTGAAACTTTGTCGACTAGACCATCCCCCAATATCCAGACCTCCGTTGAGTTGCACTGCGCAATCTTGTATTCAACCCAACTGACTATCACCTAGAACAACGCAAACGTTTCTCAGTAAGCCATCTCAATCAGCGTTGCCCGCAAGAAAATCTATCAAGTCTCTAGTTGGTCAACCAGAGAGTTTGACCAGGTAGTGACCCCAGGCATCATTCATCCAAAAAATTGCACAAAATCTGCCAAGCATGCCCGCCTCTGTTGACTGAAGAAATTGCGCAGACATGCCAGACAAACATCTGCTGCCTATCACTATGTTGTCCTCGAAATTTGCATAGTTCTGTCAGCCAGTAACCCTATTAGTCGGCGTATTTCTCCTCTTGAAAAATGCACAGTTTTCATGGGCTGTCTCCCAGATGCCCAACATCTCGCTCAACCCAAAAACTACACAATGATTTCCTACAGGCCAGCCTCCCAGCTCTCTGCAGTTTTGACTAGCAAGCTCCCACAACCCATTGCCACCCTCCCCGAAGAATCTACACATTTTTCACTGCCAGTGTCCCCCTAATACCTGCACTCTCTCCCTAGAAAAATTGTGCAGATCTTCCCTCCAGTCGAGCTAGATCACAAAGATAGTCACTGTTGATCCGAAATTCCCATCCCAGCCTCCCAGTGACCTCTGCGCAATTTTCATTGACAGTGCCTAGAGCCCGCATCCCTACTTGAAATGTGCTTTACGCAGTCTTAGAGCCTCGTCCTCTATCCCAGTCACCTGCATTTGAAAAAAAAGATAATGCATCATGGTAGAATAGGATATTTCTAGATTTGATGTCGTCTCATCATTAGTGATTGTAGATACAAGTAAAAAGATGAGACATGATGCGACGACGAACGGGATGAACAAGGAGCGAATGCTAGGAGACTTGCTCGTGAACATATAAACAGATGGAGCATGCCAAGTACAAGTAAAGGAGAGACATGCACATGCAACATCAAGTGAACACCAAGACCATCGAAGGCTCCGTACACCTTGCCATGCGAAGCTGAAGCTATGATACACCAAGAGCACATTCATCACTCAACGACATTGTAGCTTAACATGGACACCACCAACAAATTGAGCATACCAGCTCTGTCGTGTTGAGTCATGTCATGAGTCATCTCGGCCACATCACTATTGTGGGCCATACCGTTGTATTCAATTCAATATAATGTGGAAGTCCAAGAGACCCACATGTAAAGTTGAAGAGTCATGTAAGCTAAACAGTCATGAGGGAAGTCGAATAGTCACAAGAGTTAGTTTCACCCTTGGCTATATACACCCCTCATTTGTACATGCAAAAGAATTTTCACCTTGACTCCTTCCACATAGCCTTGAGAGTCTGTAATCTTTTCTTTGAAGAGCGAGCAGTGGCTCCAATGCCCCACTATCAGGGTTAGTGATGTAATGGTGTACGAATGTGTCTTGGAACTTTCACTTGATTCAGAATCTTGTTAACAGGCTAGCATGTTTTCACACATGTATTGTATTTGTTTGTAAGACTATTCATGGGATGCTTTTTCAGTTGTTTTAGTACATATGCTATTGGAAATGTGTTGTATTAGTTGTTAACATTGTCTTGCCCATGTGGGCTATCCCATCGGACACTCAACAAATTCATTGTTGTAAACTTGTTATAACGCCCGTCACACTCATGTGGACTATTCCGCTGCGTGTTGTATGTGCTATTTTTTCACCTTGTGTTTGTGACTTCCGCATCCGTGTGGACTACTTTTCTAGAAGCTATGCATGTCCTATTGTGTTGTGTGTCTCTAGCAGAGTTGGGACTATTCCCTTTCAAATTGAGACTCACTTCCACCCTCTCGCTTTGTAGTGAAATAAATTTGACTCAAGTGGCACTAAGCACTCACCAGGCACACGAACCTCATTGTTTGAAGACAAAGTAAACCACTCTCATGTGCTGACAAGCAAGAGCTAAGGAAAATCTTCAATATAATGGAAACCGAGCTATCATACTGGATGTGACTCCTACACCGAACGGTGTGAGGTCTAGTTGGGACTTCATATCGGGAAGATCCCCTAAATTTGGTGGGTCCAACACAATCAACATTACAATAGACCATAAAGAAGAGAGTAACTTGTTGGGGTTGTTTGCTTACAATCATATTGGTTTTCAAGAGGGGTTCAAATATCCTCTAAACTAAATGTATATGGAAGAAAACATTGAGGTTAGTTATTGGAAATAGTTGAGAGAAGAATACACCATTGTTATTGTAATTGGATTTGTAGAGTGGAAAACTTAGAAAGAGAAAACCTCTATTTTCATATAAGAAAAATAAAGTATGATGATGGATTCCATCACCATTGAATCACAAAACACACACTACAATAATCCATGTTGTAATATTCCTAAATACATATTTTATAAGCCATAGTCCATTTACTCTTATCATACTCTCGAACTATAGTACATTTAGTCTTGTCATACTCTACCTTGTTCTTGACATCATTAAAGGGAGTACTTACTCCACAATCTCATTCTTTATGGATAGAGAACTCTTTGTAAATTATGTTATATATATATATATATATATATATATATATATATATCTTCTTTAATTTATCTTATTCAATATATTGTTTTTTCTAAAGGAATTGGCAAATGGGTGGGTCTCAAACTCGCTTCACATGGGATCAATTCCAACAAATACCACTATAACCTCTAGGTGCCTACATATGCCTTTTCCATAGGCATAGGTGAATCGGGGGGCTTTGAACCTAAAACCTTTGTACAGATAACACTTCATTTTCATAGCCATCACCAATTAAGTTGCCCTTGAGGGTCAATATTTATTCAATAAATAAAAAATAATTCTTTTTATATTAAATACTTATTTATTACTATTTATATAAAATTGAAAAATAAAATTCAATTAGGGTTATCTCAAGTGGTTGAGCAGATTGGTTGTTATCTTTCGCACCCAAGTTCAAATCCTTGCTAGTGACATGATGAACTACAATTCCTTGATGAACTCATAAATGAGTATATACTTGTGGGCTAGCCTAGTACTAACAAACTTACTCTAGCCATGATTCTAGCCCTCAAAGTTAGAGAGACGGATTTATTTCTTTGAGAAAAATATTAAAATTGAAAAATAAAAATCATAAATTTAAAATTCTTACTAGCATAAAAATAAAATTTAATATAAAAGTATGTTATTATATTAACATCATTTTATAAATCACATACTCATGAGAACACAAATGGGTCATATATTAAATTATAGACCTTTCCAGGGTAGTATCTTCAAAAAAATTGTTAGCATCCTCATAAGATAGTCATTCCTAAGTTGTCGAGGTTCGAGTTTATATATATATATATAAGTGGTGGATATTACTATTAAAATCTAATGAGAAAGATAATTATCGCGGAGCATTTTGTCTATTAATGAGAAGGGAAAATTAATCATTTAATTGTATTTTTTATGAATACAACATCTTCTAAAATATTTGAAATGATGCAATGAATCTGTCTCACATTTATTTTTGGAATGTTCTGCGACAAAGAATCTCAAGAATAATATTTTACCTTCAGCTTCCTCTCACAATACTTGGGAGGGCGCATCTATCCTTGAGGCATGGACAAACTAGTGCACCTCTGCCTCCCCTACCAAGCTACATAATATCCATCTTCTTGTCTGTTGGGCCCTTTGGATCGCCCAGAACAGACTCACCTTCCGGAATGAATCCCCTCACTGGCCCTCCATTGCTGCCCGTGTTCTGGTTGATTACTCCCTCATACCCGAAGATGCACCACCCCCTCGATCGCGCAACATTATACCTGAGACGATTGATTATCAGAGGTCGTGGGCTTACTTTGACGACGCTGCATAGGAGAATGGGTGTGGCGGGGGCGCCATCCTTCATATTAATGCACATCACTCATACAGTATTATTATGGGATTCGATAGAGGAACTAATAACTATGCCAAATTATCCGTAGCAAAATTCCTCATTCAATTTGCATTGGAGAAAAATTGTAGAGATCTACAAATATTTGGGGATTCAAAAGTTTCTTGTGATTGGCTAAATAAATCTTCCATATGCAATGCTTATACTTTGAGTCATATTCTGGACGAGGATCTAAGATTTATTACATCATTTGACTCTTTTACATGCCATCATATTTACAGGGAGCGGAACACAGCTGCTGACAGGCTATCCAAAGAGGCTGTGAACAGGTATTCAGAAAACTGGTTGATCCGGGAACAACGTGATGGTGCACATTACCAATTTTACCATCGGCCATTTATGGATATCACTGTAAAATTTTAATTTTTGTTGATCTCATAGGAGGAACAGACTTCATATATATGTCATCTGTAAATATTCATAGTTTCTTTTTTGACATTTTATCTACACTCACAAAGTGCCAGATTAATATATATAACTCATATTCAGTATATTTACAGCCATTGATACCTCCCTATGTGGACACAAGGTATCAATGTTTTGATCACATATGTCCCTGAACATAATTTTGTTGAAGATAGGTAGTGCCTCTCTATTTGAATATGCTTAAATGCATTTACAAAATGTAATTTCCTTTTAATAGAAATTATGATTTTTCCTATGGGAAAAAAAAAACATCTTCTAAAATATCCTTGTACTATAAATAAAATATAACTTATATAACATTATTCTATGCATTTATATTATATTTTTTACATAATTATGTCGATATGCATTCCTTTACAAGGATGGCTTGGGCAGATTCAACAAATCACAAAGGATTATTTTCGTCATCCTCCTTCGAATAAAATACTGGCACGTGGACCCAGTGAAGTCATTGTTGCTCGTTTATCACCACGTTCAAATAATTGTTTGCGTAGGCTTCGAAGGTTATACACCCTTTCCCTACTTCCTAGAACCTTAGCTCCTCCTCCACTAACCATTGGCACTCAAATGGTGGCAGGGTTTGGGTTTTTGTGAATCTTTTTACTCCACAAATTGGGATTCCGTTTTATTTCTATTTTCCATAGTTTCAACGAAAAAATATATACATTTTTTGTTAGTAAAATTCGGGCAACCATCAATGAGTGCATGGAAAGGGGGGTTAGAGGTCAGGAAGTGTCTGTTAGAAGGAGGAGGTCAATTTTGTTGTGCATTTCTTTATATAGCTACCCTCAATGATGACCTTCAAAAACTACTTAGTGCTCAGACACTAAAAAAATTGTACTTGCATACCCTAATTTTGCATGTTGAAGTTTTATATATGAGGGAAATTTAGGAGAAATATCAATCATAGAGGGTTGAACTGTTGTAATTTATGCTAAAAGGATTTTACAGAGAGTTTTTTGAGGCAATTCATACACTAGTTCTCATTGAAGATTTCTTTTCTCTTGCATACTTTGCACTACTTTTGGCCGAGTTTTCACAAATCCCAACTTGGTGTAGATTTCAATAGTCTACCATCATTATATGGGTTTACGAGATGGGAGTTGTGATGCTGCTTTGAGTAGCAAAGAGTTTGGATTTATTTCTCTTTGAAGTATTGACACTCTTTATTGAATTTTGTTGTTAATACCTTTAGATCATTGCTTTTGGGGATTCAAAAAATGAAGCTAGGGATTTTAATTTTCTAGATGAGTAAGTATGCAGATATGGTTTTCTCAACTGAAGAAGTGATTCTAGTGAGAAATCTTGGTAGCTGATGAATAAGTAATCCCTGGAAGGTCTACAAAGTTTGGAGAAATGCATACATAATTGTTAGTATGCGATTATTCTTTAAGTTTATTTTTTTGGAATGGAGTTACTCCACAGTAGGTGATTTTAGTTATTTAGTTGTGCATTTCATTGCATCGGCTTTAGGACCTATGACATGGAAAGGTGAATCTGTCAAAGAAATTATCAAGTGAACTATTGTGGTTTCTATTTAGAAGTTCCCATGGGAATTTTGTTGAGAAGCAGTGTTATGGATGAGCACTTTTGGGAGGTTTACTTTCTTATCTAATATGGATCATTCCAGTTCTTGATATTGGCTCCAGAAGAACAACATTTTATATATTTTTTGTTGGTGCACAAATTCTCCTGGTAATTAAGGACAACCTAAGACCAAATCATTGAGGATCCTAGATCCTCCCGCTCTAGGTGATAAGGGTTGGCCTCCCTTTCACCACAGGGAGTAGCCCAAGGGGATAATGTAAATTAAATAATTATTCAATTTAGTCAAATAAATAAGGCCAGTTTATAGATATGATGCGAAGAGGTATAAAGTGCGAAGGTCTAAGTGGGAGAGACCTATACATCATCTAGTGGATGATATCAAAACGTAACCTTCATTATACAACATGGAACAACATTCCACCATAACTAAAATAAAGGAAAATAAATGATTAGAGATAAAAGAAAAATAATTAAAAGTTAGTTATGCTTATCTCCCATTTATGGTAACCCATCATAGTGCTAAATTCGATGCAATATAATATCATATATTTTTATTGATCATTCAATCAGCCAAAGAACGGTATCAAGGATAAGATCATCGTCCAATAGTGAATATATTGGTCAACAAACCAACCCTACATAGGTTGCAAATAGACAACCACGATCAATTCGTTACATAATCTAGCTCACGTATTTTGAGTTGTAAGCATATGAAAATGGAATTAAGAGGAAGAAGGGAATGGACAAAACATACAACTGATAAACAATATTCGCGCCAATTGCTACAAAAAAATAACAATGACGTGCATTAGGAAATTCTATTAACAACAAAAATGTAAATAACTTAATCATCCAGCCTTTTATAGTACGTATACCAAAGAGGAGGTAATATTAAATACTGAGAACAGCTAAAATATCAATCATGTCAATAATCTAAACAACAATATTAATTAATATATATTACATAGGAAATCAAAAGAAAAATGTTGGAAACAGTAAGTCAAAAGAAAAATGCTGGAATGTCATACTTAAAATGCATAATTAAAAGTTACGTAATATCGTATCTTGGCATGTGCATCCGGTGTAATCAGGCATTAAAATATGAATATTTTTTCTCTCCTAATCACCCAGCCTTCAGCCCCCTCTTGAAGGAGAAAACAGGGGTTTTATGCAATGTTTTGATAATTGTTTTACTTAACTATCTATTAAACAAATACTATGAATATTTTTTCTCTCCTAATCACCCAGCCTCCAACCCCCTCTCGAAGGAGAAAACAAGGATTTTATACAATGTTTTGATAATTGTTTTACTTAACTATATATTAAACAAATACATATTTCGAAAATATTTATTTGAAAATAGTTTCGTGTCTCTCGTAAATGGTTTCTATTTTCTTCCTTTAACTTTGGAATTGGGACTCCAAGCACATTAGTCTTCCATGAAGTAGTTTATCCAGATTGTAACCCTTCCTTAATGAATAATCTATATAACATAACATATGAGTTAGTTTCTTAAATAATGAAACAAATCGTAAATGAGACCATATAATTAAATTTCAAAGGTTTAGTCTCATATAATATTTCACTTTAGGACAACATAGTTAAATTTCAAAGGTTTTTGTTTTAAACCAAGGGCCTAGATATCTCGAAGTAAAGGTAAAAGTTAAAATTGGCCAGTAATTCATGATGAGATCAATGGTAATATTATGTGAGGTAAAATGGATATTTAACATTCATGAAAGTTTATTTTCAATATTCATTACATACGTTCTTTAGGAAATTCAATCCTCCCAAGTATATAGGCATTAAGGGATTTTCATAGTAAATAATTGGTTTGTATATCTAATTCCCCCATTTTGTGGACAATGTTTCCTTATTTTGCACACTATTTCCTTATTTTTAGGGGTTGTTAGTGATAGTAATAATATTTTAATTTTGCTTTAGTCACATATACTAGTTAATGTTATTTAATCTTAGATCTAAGACTTTTGTGATCCATAATGTAGAGAAATAAGTCTTTCATATTAATCACATAGTTAAGATTTGGTCCACGTTCGAACCAACTAATGTTGTTCATCCTTAGGACAAGTTGAGAAATCCATTCATCAGAAGGAATAAATAGTAAGGATGCAACATTGCCCAGAGTTAGCCGCTATAAATTAGCTATTGGTGAATTAGTTAGTAGGTCAAGAAATTAATTACCTTGGAATTAGGAATGAGGAAAAATAATCTAAATTTAGTTAAAAATAGACGCTAAGGAATAATTAAAGTAAAAATAGTATTTTAATATTATTTTTAAGGGTTGACTTATTCATCATAGAAAACTAGTTGTTAGGAAAATATTAAATAAATGATTACAAATAACAATAATTTTTATATTAAGATAATATTATGTTAATACTATATATATATATATAGGGAATCCAAGATAAATTAAACAAATCAGAGTCAAAGGATAACTGGAAAATATTTAATGTGAAAAAAAAACTAAATGAAAATAGATATTGAAAAATAAACCAATAATATATATATATAAATATAAAATAACAAATAATAATAATAAAAATGATAAAAATAAAATAAAATAGTGGAACCAAGAGGACACAAAAAGAGAGAGGATGAGGAGACAGGATCAAAAAAGGAATGAAGGGTTATGATGAGAGAGCTGGAATCCACCTCTTAATCAATTTCCAACCATCATCCCTATTAATATTTTTGGCGTGCATTTCGATCTCAATTGCCTCCCTAAGCTTCCTGTGGTGGAAATGATCAATCTTAGTGATAACTTTGGATTCTTCAATGCAGACACGGCGCTTCAATTTTTCTACATGTTCATCTAAGGTTGATGAGTGGGAGCGATTGTGTCTGATGTCTGCTGCATGCTCTGATCCTCTGTTTAATAGATCTACCTGTTTCTCCAATGTAGGGGATACCACAGGAGCAGGGAACAAGGTAGACCCCTTTCAAGTGCTTAGGGTCAATAGGGTCTTTAACAGATCTAAGAGAGCTATTTAATTTTTTAGTTATTTGTATTTTGATTTTTTATGTCATATATAGAATATTTAATATGCATATTTATAGTATGACATTTCTTTAATGTCGCTTAGCTACAAGCCCTACTTTTTTTTTTTTATAATCACCTTTATTGATTTCCATTTTGTATTTTAGCGAGTGATTTGAACCATAGGAGCACGATAAGGAGTCGAATGCCAAGGAAGCATAAAGAAACACCCTCAAAAGAGACCTAGTTCTAAGGAGGGTCATTTTGGTGGCAACAATTTCCATTCTTATTTTTATAACTTCCTCCACTTGCCAAAGGCACAAGTAGCTAAAACACCATCTTTCAACTCTAAATATTATTTATTAGGATTTTTGGTTGTGAGCTATTTTCAGCTCATATGAAATTCCCTTCTTATTAAACCTATTTTTGGTATCAAACAAGTTCAAGCACTGCCATCAATGAGCTCTTTGTGTTGCCCAAGTTTTTTTTGGACAAAGTTTTGTAGTAGTTTCAGAAGAAAGATTAGTTTGATCTGCACATTTTTATTTTTTTCAATTCTTGTTACATAGGGTGAGCTAGAGATGATTGCAATGATATAGTGCATGGTTGACACCAAAGTTTCAATTTTATATTGGAGTTGTGTCAACATTCCCAAAATTAAGGTTACCAACGATTGTTGCTGAAAGGATTCACATGTTCTGCACAATCTAACGTTGTTTACCATCCCAACTCCTAGACACAAAAAGAACAAAAATGATGATATAAAGTTATCAAACAAGGTTTGATTTCTTTTAAATCCCATGGCTGAAAATTGTTTATTTTATTGATAATTTATGAAAACATGTTCTTTCTTCTTGATCATCACAACTATGGCCCACATATATGCATATTTTTTGTTTCTTTTTTCTTGTATAGTTAGGATTACCTGCACAATTGTGGTTATATTCCATATAGTGTGAAGGCCCATACAATGATCTATCTTTCTCTCATTTCATGGTAGACTCTAGAATTTGGGATTTTATTTGTTTTGTTGAGCCAATCTCATAGTGTTGCACAACATTCCTAAAATTTAATATATTGTTTCTCTTGTATGCGTAGAACTAGTGTACTACACTTTTCACTGTTTTGATGTCTTAGTAATAGTCATTGGCCTTTTCATTTCAATGATTTTCTTGTTACTGTCATATTAATCGTGTGTTTAATGGAATTGAATTTCTATTATAGGATCTTTTAAAAATCATGTATTTGATATCTCAAGGTGAATATTATAGGATATTTTTGTGTTTTCTTTCAAACTTATATGCAAGGCTTCCATTGTTTTCATCATGTTATTGATTGAATAAAAACAACTGAGATCAGTTGTTATGCTGCAACCTATTTGCTAGAGTAGCTAAGGAAAAACTCAAGCTTTCCAATACATGAGATATATTGAAGCTAGAACACAGGAAACCAAACATTTCAAAAAAATTGAAATTTGAAATTTGATTAATGTATTTTTTTTTTTAATTTGTAGATTTGAAAGAGGCTAAAAAATTGTGAGGGTGGATCTAGTAAACTTGACTCAGTCAATTTAATCATGGTTTTTGGATCCATATATATGGGCACCCTTGGTTTTTCCCATGGCATTCATCTCCAAATGTAGCCTATTTAAAGGATGATCAAATTCATGTTAAATTGTCTCAGTGGCCACTGAAAACACAACAATGGTGTATCTAGACATGACCATCTCTCTCGTTGTTTTGTGATTCTAACATATGATATTAGATCTACTATTGTAAATATGAGAGGCCGATGAATATCAGAGCCAAAGGTAATGACATCATCCCAATATTAGTAATGTGATGGTGTGTCTAGTTGTTTGTGGAAAAAGTAGTTTTGGTGCAATGCTGATTTGACATAATGCATGGTGTTGCAGTGGTATGATGAGAATCTATTACAAATATGTGATGAGGAGGTCTAGTTGTGCGATGATGATGAGATAAACAAAGGAGTAGAGGTGGAGGAAAATGGAAAAAATGAGTTTCTCCAAGAAAAAGTAGAAGTGAGAACGCTCGTTACTCTTTTCAAATAGGCATATGATGAAGAAAGAACAAAGGTTGGAGAGGCAAGGATTGTTTCCCATGTTTAAATTAAAGTTGCTACATTAGTTGTCATTAGAGTTGTCATCAAAGAGGAAAATGGTGGTGCGGGAAGCTACACAAATTTTAGAACAAAAATAGCTCTCGCCAGACAAGTTTGAAATGGTTGTCCACTGCAACAAAATGATCAGATGAGGAAAGGTTCAGAGACAAAACTATATTGGACCAACAAGTGCGTTGTCATACTAAGTGTGTTGACTGTGTGATGAGGACTTGTATTGTTGTGGTTGTGATGCAAGATCATCCCACTTCTAAGTCAAAATGTATTTTGACTAGACTTAGGGGTTTTCATTTACCAAGGGAGTTGGTTCCCTAATAGATTGTAATTATTTGATTATTTGTATTTTCCTATGTTTGTAAGGAAAATTAGAGAAATTGTGAATATTGTAGCTAGTTCTACTCTTAAAAGAGAGATCTCAAGAATATTTTAAGTGATTTGAGATATTGTAGGTAGTTAGATTTCTAGAAATATTTAAGGATTTAGAGAATCCTAGAATAGGGGATTATTGAGTAATTAGTGGTTCTAGATAGGAATAGTTGAGTAAATAGAGGATCTAGATAGGAATAGTTGAGTAAATAGAGGATTTGAATTTGAATCTGTTTCAAAGTCCTATTTGTATAGAAACATGTAATCAAAGTAGAATCATATGATGAAGAATGAAGGTGTGTAGTGTGGGTAAGAGGAAAGTTTCGAGAGGATTTGAGGGCCGAATAAGGCCTTAAGGCTGAGAAGTGATTTTATTGTAAGTCATGTCATGAGGGTTGTTGTAAATTATTTTTACGTTAATAGAGGAAGTTATTGGTTTCGAGTATTATAACTTCTGGGAAAACCCCTTGAAGAAGGAAAAGCCCCAGAGCGACTCGGACCCGAAAAGTCATAAAATTGTACAGATATCGCGCCAATTCCATTAGAGGTGGGTCCCACACAAAAAATGATAGGATATCAAAAGGGCTTCAAGTGGTAAGCAGTTTCAACCGAGTCCTGCCCGATGCCACACAATGGGTGCCACGCATCCAGTGGAAGAGAGAGAAAACCACTCACATTAGATGGGTAAACATCATGCTACTTACCCGCCTGATATGGACAGAGATCGTGGGATCTGGAGGCTCTAGAACGATGACGGAAATGTGATCCAATGGATGACCGGATTAAACAGGGTAAATAGGTCGAGTTGTATAAGGTTTGAAGTTCGGCATGGACGATGAGTTGGCAAAGATTCGTGTTTCGCGGGAAATCTTGGAGCAAACGGAAATAACAACCATTCAAACATTTCCAAGAGAACTGACACTCAGTTCGTTATGGAACAGGTGTCCACCTCCCTGTGAGGCCTTACACAGTGATGATGATGCAGAACATAAGAATTCAAACGAACAGAGGCAAGAGAACCAGAAATCCAGGAAGTGAAAACGAACAGTCAGAAATTAGATTGGCTTTAAAGCCACGAACTGACAAAGAGATAAGCAAGCAAGAGAGAGAAGCAAGCAAGCTGAGAAAGCTAAGAGCAGAGAATAGAAAGAAGAAGTCGAGCTGACCTGCAGAAGCAAAGGCAGCATCAAGACAAAGATAGAGAGACTCAGAGAGTCTGTGCACTCCAGAGAAGGCTTGAGAGGTTCAAGAAAACTCCTTTGTATATGCCTGTCATGTATTGAGTCTTAGATTGGACTCATACCATTGTGACCAATAGAGGTCAAGATTAAGTAAGGAGAGTCTGTGTACTCCAGAGACTTGGGGAATCCAAGTACAGTCCTGTTGATTTATATTTGTTGAGTGAGACTCAAATTGAGCTCACTGTTGTAAAAACTCTGCTTTGAAAACATAATAGAGAGGCCACCACTGAAGGCTGGACCAGGAGACGTAGCCTAGGAGTATTGGGTGAACTCCTTATTAAATTTGTTTTGTATGTGTTTGCTTATTATTTTTCTCTTACAACTTCATCGCCTGTGTATTTCCCAATCTTATCGATCCATAGCATAAAATAACATAGGCACATCCATGCACATGAGTCTGTAATACCTTATTAATTGTCTTAGATCGATTTTAGATCAAGTGGTATCAGAGCCACAAATGATTTTAGATCACCTAGAGAGTATTAGAGAAACATAGAATTTGGTTGAAAAGAGGAAATGTGCTCTTGAGGAGGATTATTTTGAAGAAATAGAGTAGAAGTGCTTTTGAGCCAAAGAAAAGATTGTAAAATTTTGTATGTTGTTTTGATAATTAACATTAGTTATGAATAATTATATATGAAGATAATTGAGAGAAGAAGAGTGGTGGCAACTATGACAATTGAAACTGTGATAGAGGAAGGAGAGCATGCAAAGCTCTTTAAATAGATTTTGGAAAGACCCAACAACCAAATGAATTTGTTGAAGTAAGGACAATAAAAGAGAGTGGAGAAGTGAGAAAATGACGATGCAACAACCTAAAAAATTTCAAATATGAGGAGAAGGTGTGCTCAAGGAAAGAAGGGGAAGAGATTGTATTGTAAAGGACTAGAAAAATACAACTTCCAACAAACAGAAATTGGGTAGAAGTTGACAGAGGCAGTTCCATAGTGATTGTGGGTAGAATTTCCAGACAAAGATAGAAATGGAAT
The DNA here is from genome assembly GCA_031772625.1 of Pinus tabuliformis. NCBI lineage: Eukaryota > Viridiplantae > Streptophyta > Pinopsida > Pinales > Pinaceae > Pinus > Pinus tabuliformis. The sequence continues at coordinate 621,760,484 of CM062809.1, forward strand.
AAGAGTGTTTCAAATAGAATCACCCTAGGGTCTTGGGTTGAGAACCCCAATAGAGTAGAGGGCATACAATAGAAAGAGACATACAATTAGGCAGTCCTAATACATAAACAATTAAAGTTGGTATAGAAGGTCTTACTCGTAGGTCCTACTTTTGAGGTTGTTCTTGTAGAGTCCAAACCCTCTACTTCTTCCTTGTGCGTTAGGACCTGCAATTCATTCAATGAAAAGCATATACACCTGTTGTGCTCTACAACAACCCCCCATTTCATATCATTTTTATTTACAAAATTATAATATGAAATGGGTCCCTTTAGAAGTTAATTGGTATCAATATTGTATTGTTCAAAAAGGTCCGATAACCAAATGAAAACATTATATAAAAACCTTTTAAAAAAACCCATTTTGATCAAATAAAATAATCTTTTATCATTTCGATAAAGCGATCGCAAGATCACATATCGCAATAACATAGAGAACACAAATAAGTGGCATACTGGTTTCCGCCGATGCGATATCGCTATCGGCTATCGGTGATATATATACGCAGTCTTAAAGCACCCCAAGCCTTTCACCCCGATGCGATGCGATATCGCAATCGGCAATCGGCAATATCCTATGCACATTGTTAAGGCGCCCAGGTGACCCAGACCGATGCGATGCGATATCGGTAATCGGCGATCGGCGATATATAATGCATATCTCATATGATCCCAATACTCCCGATGCGATATCGCTATCGGCTATCGGGGTTTTAGAAAGACGTCAATATAAAGGATTTAAGTTTCCGCCGATCGCCGATTGCGATAAAGCGCAGTTTTCAAAAAAGCCGTTAAGTGGAGGAATATTACGATCCGTTCATATTTAAAGCTTGATCTGTTAAGCAATCATTCACCTGCGCTCAACCGCCAAAATATCCATAGCACGCTTAAGCGGGCCATTCGGCCGAATAATGATATAATGTGCATTTAAGGGGTGGCAGGTTTTAAACGGCCATTTAATGTAATTGAAAGATCTTCCCATAGATTGTATCCGCGGCCATTTTTCGAGTTAATCTCTCAGCATGCTTTGATCAATATATCTTTCCCATATTGGAATTTCATTGGTATATCTCTGTGTTACGTTTATTTTTGCCTCTATGCAGAATTCATCCAAAGGAGAAAGCTCAAGCAAAATGGGGAAGAAATCCAAGAAGGCCACAGGCACTTCCGCTGCGCCAGCTGCAGGACAAGCTGTCGTGGACAAAAAGAAGGGATTGATATCTGATACTACATGTTCGGGTCTCGTCAGAGTTACTTGGCAAGGTACCTACAACCTGATTGAAGCCGAAGAACCAGCAAGGACAATAGTAGAAGCTACTGTAGATTCTACTCGGAAATCAGAGAATACTCTCAAGGATTTAGCTGACTCCTTCCTTCACCGGATAGCAGCCAGGGAACAAATTCTCCCATACACAGATGTAGTGCGGTGGGCAATTGAAGAAATCCCAATCCTGGATAGAACCTTCAGCACCAGAGACGGGAGAATTTTCGGGTCATTTAAAGCTGATGATTTGAGGCAAATGTATCATTTGCCTGAGCCAGAGAAGATATACAATAAGGCATTCCTGGAAAAATTCTCGAACGAGAACGAAGTTGAATCCGAACCCATCCGGGATTGGAGACAAAATCCGGCCAAGCACAAACATGAATCTTCCGGTAAGTACTCGGTTGATTCTCTGGCTTCTCCTTATTGCTATGTTGGAATAATGATGTGTAGATTATGGGGATTGCATGACTCTGCTAATTTTACCATAGAAATGGTTCCCCTAATGGAAGCAGCATGCAACAGTGTAATTATGGATTGGGCCACTATCCTCTCAGACAAACTAGCAACAGCTGTGCTTGAGTTTAGAAGCAAGACCCGTATTTCTGAAAGGGTAATTCCCCCATTTTACTACAGTGCCTATATTCTAGATACCCTGTGTTTTAACTCTGAATTCCCCGTACTCGGCTGGAGGTGGACTACACAAGACCCCACGCCCATTCATATATATCATCAGAAATTGTGGAAATCTTCTTATAAACATCATCTATACCAAGTCTGTAATGGCTTTATGTTACCTATTTATTATTCCATTTTCGATAAACCTGCTCCCAAGATTTCTTATCAAGCCGGAATTGATTTAACCTCAATAGGTAGATGGTTTGGAGAGGAGAGATTTACCTACATAAGAGTTTTCGGTAGCCAAGCCAGACCTCATGTCCTCCCTTTATACATACCGGATAAACTGCTGGCGAGGGAAATTTCTTACCAAATCATTGCTGAGAGTGTTACACAAACGCTCAAGAAAAATAAGAAGCAAGGCTGGCCCTCTTTTCCTTTGAGATGTGGTGTATATACCTTGCATGATCTCAAACATGCAGAAAAGGAAGCTACAAAGATTCAATCCTTAACCCTGGCGACTCTCCCAAATAGGCAGTTTGATCCAAACAAAGTTGCCTATACTGCACTAGAACAGGCCAAATTGACAAGATTTGACCATAAAGAAGATATGTTTGACGACCTGTTCTCTTCAGCTGAGACAATAAATCAGGTTAAGGCATTCGCCAAAGCGAAATATAATGATGAAGGGTTGACTGAATTCAATAAACTTAGAGAACAGAGGTTGCAAACTCTGCCTCTAGATTTACTAGCGACAACCCCAGCGACATCATCAAGCGAGCCTGATCAACAACAGTCAAAGGAACCTCCCGTTATAACAAAGGATCAGAAGAAGGAACAGGAGGAAAAGCAGAAGAGAGAACAGGAAGAAAAGCAGAGAAAAGAAAAAGAAGAAAAGCAGAAGAGAGCGCAGGAGGAAAAACAGAGGAAAGAGAAAGAGGAACAACAAAAGAAAGAGCAGGAGGAAAGACAAAAGAAAGAGCAAGAGGAACAACAGAAGAGAGAGCAGGAAAAAGTGCGGAAGGAGTCCCAAGCCGAAAAGCAAAAACAAACCACCATTGATGTCAATATAGATACTCATATTGACCCTAAATTGCTCCAGGAATGGAAGCAATTTGATTCTATCATCAGTGGGTTGGAATGTTCAAAGGATACAGACACTTCCAAGACAACCGATACACAGGACATCACTTCACCTCAGGTTCTAAGTGGAACCAGCGGCCCACCCATTTCCAAAGAAGTTGAGATTATACCAAAGGACCCCTCCGACCAAATCATTTTGCAGGTAGAAGATATTCCTCCCCTGGATGTCTTCTACAGCCCAAGGCATAAAGCAGTGGTTAAACGACAAAGGAAAAGAAGAAGGACTGATCAACCTTCCCTTTTCCCAGAGCAAACTGTTATGGGCAATGTGGTTTGGAAAGAGGAATTTGACCCCTCCGATGACCTAACAAAACTGTCGCAGTATGCGGGAGCCTATTCGGTAGCGACAATTGATAAGGCATCGGAGGTAAGTCTTCTACTGAAAACCAAGGATCAAGAGATTTTCTCATTACAGGCAGAGTTAGCTGAAACAAAGCAGAAGGCAGAGCAGCAATTGTTGACACAACAGCAAGTGAACAGTCAACTAACTCAACAATTGCAGGCAGAAAAACAAAGGATCGACCAAAGCGTGATCCAGAAACAGAAGGAATTATCAGAGGAATTGGCACAATTAAAGGCAGCAAATGAGCAAATAATGAAAACAAAAGATGAGAAAATTGCTCAATTGTCATCACAGCTCGAAAAAATAAAGGGTGCTCCACAAGTGGTTTAATTCAGAGCAGAAGCATTACAAATAAACACTGCATTAATATCCCAAATTAAGCTTCTGTGTCAACAAATCGCCCAGGCAGAGCCACTGTGTGAATTAACGACATCCATAAATCAGCAGGTAGAGAAGGCCAGAAATGAATTGGATCAAGCCGAAGAAACCATAGCTGCATTTCTTGACTGGCAAGATTCTGATCAAGGGAAAGCGGCGAATTTTCCCAGGATCCTAGAAACGCATAAAGATATACTCTTCACAGAATGGCAGTCCCAGTTGATGAAAGCAGAGAGGGCGGCTTCAAGATGTAAATCAACTTCCAGCAATCTAGTTGAACTAGTTAACAACACTCTCTACTTATCAAATATGATTTCCCAATGTACACCAGGAAAGTTGACAACAACGAACACATTGGAGCAATCATGTTATCCTGATTTAGAGGAAAAGGGGAGGTTAATCACTGGGATTAACAGTTTAACCTGGGACGCATATTGGTTCTTCCTGGTAAAGCCGCATACACAGAGAGCCGCCCTCAAATGCCTAACAGATGCAATCGGGTATATGATTCCCGATATTCAGGATGCCACCTATGCCGCCCAGCTCAGCTCGCGCCTCAACAAACCTCCTGAAGTAGAGCCAATGCTTGCGATAAGTCAGCTCAGATATAAAGGCAAGCAACCTACCTGATGAATCATGCCACCGACTGCCAGATCGCTGAAGAAAATCATATCAAGATTGATTGATACCAATTTAATAGGATTTCTGTTTTATAGATAGGTAGATTAGTTAAGTATTTATAGACCCTTTCATTGTTTTGGAAAGGGTCGTAAAGTTTTGTACCAGACTTAAAGACTGAAGTTTGCACTATTGTGCTTCAGTCAATATTCTTTTATGAAACTGGACCAGTTGTTCTTAATTCGACAAGGAAGCTTTTTATGCAATTGTGCACTATTGTCTTTGTTGAGAATGTTTCTGCGTTGAAGGAAGAATTACAAGTAGCGATTGATATTGGGAGTGTCAAGCAGCTCATATGGTATTTCTATCTATGTCTGAATTCATTCCTTTCATATGAATTGTTATGTGATTATTCTTGCTATTATTGATTATATGCACGCGTTGTAACAACAGATCTATATTCATTCCACTATTGGATGTTTTAAGATGTGCCTTTCTTTTTTAATCATGTATATGTCAATGATATAAATGATAAGTGTGGTAATATCGCTTCAATCGCTTTGCTTAACTATTTAAGCATAGTAATCATGAATGAAATAATGTCTATGTCCGTTAAATAGAGTCATCTATATGCCTGTTTATAGACACAGATCATCAAGCGCTGCACTTTAAAGCTCAATAAGTTCCCGGGATAGATAATAGTTTATATATTCTTGTTAATAGTTTTAGTTATTCGCTCACCGTTAGTCTAGTTTATAAATCATCCATTCATCCCATTTATCCACTTTTGGGAAACTGGTCCCATTATCCCCAGTCGGAGCCACTATTCCAAACGGAAAAGGAGCTGTACTAAGGTCCGGACCAGGTGGTTATCCCCAATGTTGTTGCAGCGATTTTCGAGGCATCAACAACACCAAAAATAACTGAAAGCATGTTCATGATATCAAGGTTAGGTCATATAAGCATATAAGTAAATACGCATTAACATAAGATTTTATAAGAAAATCATGAAATAAATTAATGCATAAAGACCATAATCATCAGGAACAAGATAGTGCCTCTTTATTAATGTAAGCTAAAGAAAAAATGGAGTCGCACACCGGCTCCAAGATAAACAGTCCTCCGAATCCATCTTGCCCAGGCCTTAGCAATCCTCCTTCATAGGTATACAAAAGGATGTCATGAATGGATGAATGACATCTCAAGAAGGAAACAAAGGTTTCCTATGACTTGGGAGCGCAGAAGGCACATGGATATCTTCAGACTTGATTAGGGATTTAATCAACTATAATATCAATATATAATATTTTCTCCTCCCTTAGGCCTTCCCATGGAGGTTTATATATACTTCTCAAAATTAGTTTTCTTCAGTTGGGAAACAGTTGGGTCACGAGCTATAATAGGTGAGTATTAGGTCAAACATGTAAACTCTGCCTGAATTAAGGGATATTATATATATTTTTAATGTCTTAACACATATACATGGGTTGGGTATAGACTGACCCACATGTACACGCGCTTTAGATAGGGAAAAATCGTGTATGCGATTTAAAACATTGTTTTTTAGAAAATGGACCAAGTTTAGTAGGGAAGGGTTGCCCTAGGCCATATCACAGAGCATCAAATGTACCAAGGGTGGTAAATGGTTCTATAACAAACGCCCCCTAATATATGAGGTTAGAAGGGGTACATGATGGCTAAAATGTATTAGGTGTATAGAAAGAATCATGCCAAGACTTGAGAGGAGTTCACCAGATTTCAGCCTGCCAAGCCAGTGGAAGAGATCAGAAAAAAAATTGTTGTCTGAGGCGGGCATACCCATGCTCAAAGATAATAAGGCATGTCCACATATCAAATACAAAAGTGGACCTAATATCTATACAAGTATAAAAGAACTGAAAATACATAGTGGATCATCCGATAATATCCATAGAAGTACATGTCACAATATCACGTATAAAAAACTAATCAATGATGTTGAAGTAGAAAGCTGATCACTGAAGTCATAAAGCTAATCCAAAAAGTACCAAGTCAAATAGTGGAACAAATGGTAATACATGAAACTTGGGTTCCAACATATAAGATGTCGTTTTAATGAACTGCAACATATAAGGTAGATGGTATCAATAACAAAAACATGAGAGACTGGAAAGTGAACCAACAAATGTTGATGCAAACCTGAGGTCTTCACAGACTGTTGTGGTACATTTCTACACAATGGGAATAAATGATCTGAATTCGACCATGTGAGAAATTGTTTGATTACTGGTCATTGATGTATACCATTAACAAACATGAGACTACTCATCGATAATGATTATGAGAGCCAAGGTACTGAGTACAATCTAACAAGTGCGAATAAATGAGCTAAAGTCGAACACTTCGAAGAATCTATCAATCAGGAGACAATGATGTATTCCCACTGTTGATAGCGAAGGAATCTGCCACTGATGGTTGCAAATCCTAAGGTACTGCCAAATAGAATCTAGACCTTGTTCCCAGAGCAATGAGTTGAAGTGGATGGGAAAAGATCGACTGGAAGGAAGGCATTAAGGAATTCTTCATCAATCCAGTGCGAGTGTAACCCACATGCCAACAATGTAGAAGGAATCAGATGATGAAAGATGTACTAACTAAACTGAAGCACGTTTCTAGCGTACACAAGATGTGGCTAGCGCACGATAGAAACCCTTTGAACCAACCAATAATGAAATCTGACACAAAGGTGAGGAATCCATCAATAGAGTCAAATGGAAACCAAGGTACTACATGAATCCCAATGTGTGATAATGAAAGCTGACGTCGAACACAAGGGAAACCACTTAGTCAAAGACCCATAATACTGATTGATTTTGAGCACAAGGTCACCAATCAATAATGGAAATAGAGCTAGGGTGTGGCTTTAGGTCTACTCTTAAAGAAATTTGTCATATTCGATAAGAGAAAGACCCGCCAGTAAGAAGTCAATGGAGACCTTCTCAAACTAGCATGAGAAAAGTACCAAATAGCTGATGTGATAGTGAACATGACTCTGACAACTAGGGATGGCTAACTAAAAATAAGTCAAGGGACACTACAGAAAGGCCGACTCAGGTTTACCTCCCTTGAACAAAACCACGACTCAAATGTGACAATATGGCAACATATGATAACTTTGTATAAGTTTGTCATGCAAGAGGCACAAACAAACTCTCCATATGATTGGAAGAGATAACCAACCGAAGGAGTAATGACTCAATAACAAGGTTAAGGCTCTCCTAAGTCAAACTAAAACACATCCCAATGGAGGAAAGACTTAATTTTGAGTGTTTTGTTCAAGGGCGACACAACTGACTCTAGCTGTTGGGCATGGAATCCCCCCAAGGCATGTTTTGGGGCTCAAAGCCAAAGTTTTGACTTGATATTGTTGTAAAGACTCCGCGAATTGCGGGCGTGGAGAGTGAAATGTATGTTACAGTCATAGGGATATCCGCCCTAGTTTTGAATGTAATTTCGGCCTACCCATGGTCCGTGGACCATGGGATTGTATAAATAGAGCGAGGCTCTAAGTTGTAAAGAGACATCTATTGGAATATAATAGATAGCGAAGTAGAGGGAAGAGTCTAGGTGTATTTTGGGTCGTAGAGTAGGAGAAGGCTCTGTAGCTGAGTGTGTAGAGGCCTAGTAGAGTCCGTCGCTGAGTGTTCGAACCCTTGTGGCTGAGTGCGCAGGGCGGAGTCGAGTTTGTAACCAGGGAAGAGATCAATAAAGAGAAGATTTACCTTAATTTTATGTATTTGTTCTTGATTTAATACATGTTTGATATCATTTGTGAATATATTTTTTCTTTACTGCGCGCACTTGTATGAATGGTGAATAAAGTATTATTGAAAGCATACAAATAAGCTAATTTAATCAATTAATATTAGATTACTACTAAGTATTTGGGTAGTAACAGTGTTTGGCCCCTAATTAGGGCTGTGTGAAGGCAACATCTTAGGTTGCGAGGTACAGGAAAGTGCGCGTAGCGGCATGCGCGCTGGGCCAAATCGCAGACTGCTTGAACTCATCAGACATCTCTAGGGTGTGGAAACCTAGTTCTAGCACCCTCCCATACTACTTCGGGTGAGACCTCATTCTGCGCCTCGCAGACTGTCACCGAAAGGGCTAGTAGTACTGGGATTTGTTGGCTAAATCACCTCTGAACCTGGGTCAAGCCCCAACAAGCCAACAAACCATCTCCAGCATCAAGGACAAAGGGGTACATGTAGAAATCCAAATTCTGGCCAGCAAAGTCATGAGGAAGTGTTGCGCCGACGAGGTATCGATGCCGGTGATCCCACTGGCTGAGAATTGCGCGGAGGGGGTCTAGTTCAACTAGTCTGAGTTCCTCTATGAGAAATTTTTGAAAAACTATCGCGAAGCTCAGGAGCAGGGTAAAACCTTTCACTATTTGTGGTTGTTGTTATCCATATTACTTGTAGCAGGAGAACTGCCAGATTACAGTCAATTCCCCAACATTGACAGAGAATTACCGGAGGTTGTGAAGTACGCTTCGCTTTGGGCCACAAAGGATGTGAAATGGATATGCGACTCCAAAATCTTCTGGGTGCTCATGGACATCAACATCTAGATGTGGATTAACTAGAAGTTGTGCCTGTCACCCACGGTGTACAATAGTCTACAGAGTTTTGCAGACTTTAAAGCTGATATGCACAACATTTTTATCAGGGTGCGAAAGGATCCGACAAAGTAGTGGAAGAAGCTACCGTTTGTAGCCACTGACGACGCAATTTTTACTGTCTTGAAGACATGGCCTCTGGAATGGCGCAACCCAGATTTGGCAAACCTTGAGAAGGCTGTAGCGCAGAAGAAGGACAATGCCAAGATATGCATCACTAAATTGGTAGAAAAAAGGCCGAAGGAAACAACAGTAGCTGAGGTAAGGGCAGCGCGCGAGGTGGCACAGAAAGCTGTCGAGCAGAAGAAGGCCGCAAAAGCAGCAAAAATAGCATAGGAAGAAAAGTCAACAACCGCGAAGATGGACGAAGGCCAAGTAACGTCCTCGCACGGGCAGGAGAAACAGAAATAGCAGAAGGGAGCGCAGACCCAGGGACCACATCCACGTAGTTGAAGCGCCCACACATCGCAGAGCGAGCAGGGCCAAGGACGAAGGTCAAGGCCTCGAAGTTGGCCATTGACTCGATCACCTTAACCAAAGGAGACCTCCATGACTTCAACGAGACGGTCTGTGATGTCACAAATGAAGTGCTTCAGGATTTTATGCAGGAGCACCAGACTATGTTGGGGGCCCTCAGAGTGTAGTTACAGGAGTTACAGGTGCGTCACCCTCAGGAGGGTACCCTTTCAACCCACCTCGCAGCAGGATCCTCGGCAGCAGAGCAGATGCTGCGCACACAGATGGAAAACATGATAGTGTTCCGGGAAGGGGCCCTAGTTGCAACGAATGTGACCGATAGATTTTCAGTTAACATGTTGAAAGGCCTTTGCCTTAATTTGGCTGCCCTTTCGTGAGAGACGTTGTATCTACTACAGGATGGGATAATGGCAGAGTTGCGTGTCAGGGAGAGCCGCACGATCCAAGTTCTTAGTGAACTGAAGATAAACATGGAACAACTCACCTTGCAGCGCGATGAATTGGTGTCACAAAATCAACATTTGGAGCAGGTGGTAGATGACGCTTACCGACGTGTCCCGAAGCTGGCCATCCCAGCAGATTTTCCGGTCGAGGTGTGGATCCACAGATTGGCAACCGGATTCTGCGAGGCTAGGCAAGAAATAACAAAGGTTCAGCTGGAGTTGAATCTTTAGATTGCCAAGCTACAGTTGAAGGCATAACCTTCCACTCCCCCGGAAGTCAGAGAACACGCTAGTGCTATTGCATCAGGATTGGAAGAAATTGGGGGTGCAGTGTGAGATTGTACCGACATGTTGGAATAAGCACTTGAGCTCCTCACGACTTTGCAGGAGGACCCCAACATCCAGTGCCTGGAGATAGAGTTGGGAGAACTCCAGCAAAAATACAACAGTGTCTAAGGAACTACGCAGACAATAGTCCTCACTCAGTGGCCTGCGAGGATGCAGCAAGCTAAGCCATTGAAGGAGCAGGTGGATGCAACACGACATAAGGAGGTGGTTCTAAAAGCATGCGTTCAACCATGGATTGATGAGGCCTTCACGATCACAACGAATATCGAAGGAAATCTTGCGCACATATAAGGCATGCACGAGCAGATGTAGGGAAGCACGCCATACACAGAGGTCTCAAAAGAGCGGATGCAATAGGTTTAGCAAGAAGCAGCTCAGTGCATCGCAGACATTATACCGTTCAAGAACAGTTCGAGGGACTCTGGGCCAAGATCGTCACACCAATAGAGTGACTCGAGGTTGAGTCATGATGTTTGTGTTGGGGGCCTGTTGAGCATGGAATCCTCCCAAGGTATTTTTTGGGGCTCAAAGCCCAAGTTTTGACTTGATATTGTTGTAAAGACTCAGCGAATTGTGGGCGCAGAGCGAGAATTGTATGTTAGAGTCATAGGGTTGTCTGCCCTAGTTTTGAATGTAATGTCGGCCTACCCATGGTCCGCGGACCATGGGATTGTATAAATAGAGCGAGGCTCTAAGTTGTAAAGAGACATCTAATGGAATCTAATAGATAGCGAAGTAGAGGGAAGGAACAAGAGTCTAAGTGTGTTTTGGGTCGTAGAGTAGGAGAAGGCTCTGCAGCTGAGTGTGCAGAGGCCTAGTAGAGTCCACAGCTGAGTCCGCGGACCCCTGCAGCTGAGTGCGCAAGGCAGAGTCGAGTCTATAACCAAGGAAGGGATCAATAAAGAGATTTTTTACCTTAATTCTGTGTATTTGTTCTTGATTTAATACATGTTTGATATCATTTGCGAATATATTGTTTCTTTACTGCATGCACTTGTATGAATGGTGAATAGTGTTAAGTATAATTGAAAGCATACAAATAAGCTATGTTAATCAACTAATATTGGATTACTAGTAAGGATTTGGGTATTGGCAGCGTTCTGCCCCCGAGTAGGGATGCGCGAAGCCAGCATCTCAGGCTGCGAGGTATGCGAAATTGCATGTAGCGACGTGCGTGTCGGGCTGAACTGTGGACTACTTGAACTCATTAGAAATCTCTAGGGTATAGAAACCTAGTTCTAGCACCCTCCCATACTACTTCGGGTGAGACCTCAGTCCGCACTCTGCGGACTATTTCTGAAAGGGCCAGTAGTATCGAGATTTGTTTGGCTAAATCACCTCTGAACCTGGGTCAGGCCCAATAAGGCAACACTAGCTGCCATCAATCATGAAATTAATATATCATTCCCTCTCTTCTTCTTTTTTGTCTTTTTTCATATTTAAAAATCCTGAAAAAAAAAGAAGAAAAGAATGCCTATGGTACAGTGGAAAGAATTAGTGTCTAGATACAAATGTGTTGGTTCCTGGGAGGGGAACATTCCTATGCTCAATGCAAGGTAATAAAACAGGTCAATGACACTCAAAAGAATGTTCTTTCCACAGGAAAAAGGTGTCAAGTTGCAAAGGCTAAGTGAATGCAAGGTTGATTTTGCAGAAAGAAACTGTCAAAAAGTGGCTTATACATGAGTCCAAGTGAAGTCGGCTTAAGGCCAAAAGGTACAAATAGTCAACATGCAATGCAATAGTACAACTCAACATTTGGGAGCCTCTAGGATATAAACCCAAAAAGATAGTGAAGAAGAAGGAGAATGAAGCTTCATTGCAAAAGTCATGGCGGGACTAAAGAGGACTCTTGAGCCTAAGAAAAAAAGTTCAGCATGGGTGCCTAGTGACAACAAGGAACTATTTAGGGCGCCCATGATAAGGTAGGATCTACCACACAAGTTATGACACTTCTAAGAAATGAAAAGGCTCTGTGTCATATCTTGGTGGGGTTGATCCTAAGGCCAAAATGGGAAAGTAAACTGATAAATGCACAATGCATGTGGAAAACCTAACCTGTATGCTAGTTTTGAGAACCAATACCTGTCAGATCGGATCAACCATAAAATGACCAAAGGAGAAGTCTTCCAAGTTCTGCAAACATAATTAGGAACACTAGACAAGAAGTTAGCACATCCCATATATAAACTTTAGATAAAAGCTTGTGTTATAGAATACAAAACCTGAAAATGCATACCTTATATGTACAATATGGTACATGGAAACACACAACCTTGCAGATTATGCATAATAGTTTTTCAAGACAAGCCCCTTGCGAGGCTTAGGTCAAGGAATCCTTTGGTAGTTAGAACTCATGGCTTCAAAAATTTCCTCCTGTGAAGGCAACTCAACTTACAAGAAATGATGAGAACTAGAAGGATCAAAAGAGGGAATTAAGGGGTCCCATGTCCCCATAGAAGAAATCGTTGGGCCAACTACTGCGACCAAGTCCCGAGAACGAAAATAATAGTTCAATGGATCCTTCTCAGAAGCAATCGAACATTGAGGATACAATGCAACATAGTTCACCCATGACCAGGTAGAGTCTACATGAACACTTGGAACATACCAAGGGGTATTATGTAGTAAATTCAAATTAGGAGGGTGATTATTAGATGCAAGTTTATCAATAGTGACAATATTTCTGTTATGAGGAAAATACATCACTCGAAAGAGTGAAGACACCACAACATTCATAGCATAGAAAAAATCACGCCCAAGTAGCATATTAAAGTCTAAAGGGTGATCAACCACCATCATATCGATTAAGACAATCTTCCCACCTTAAGTAATAAGAATTGAGGAAGAACACCCTTAGATTCACCAGGTCTTCTGTCATAGGCTAACAATTGATTATCAATTGCCGACAAATTTGGATAACCCAAAGCTTTCCAAGTCAAGGAGGATATAATAATTGCAAAGGATCCTTCATCCACCATACATCAATAGATGTTTTTGGAATTAACTCTAACCCTTATTTGGAAATGTGCAGCAGAAGGAAGATGAGGCTCGACAAGATTATCCCAGTCAAAGGATACACTCCTAGAACTTGGAGGGGGTACACTTGAAGAGACCGAAATACCCCCTAGACCAGAAGAATCTGTACTAGAAATCAAGAAGACTCTATTTTTAGGAACTTCACCCCCCGAAAGAGGAGTGGAATCAGCTAGAGATTGCATTGGCTCGACCACTTCATCAACCAATGGTTGATGAGACTGTTGAGAAACCATAACAGATTTCGGATTAGAAGAACCTTCAAACTCGGACCATATCCTTTGTAACACTAGAATACCATGGCAAAAATGAGTAATATGGTCCCCCTTACATACCTTACAAGGGAACTTTGGTTTAAATATTCTACGCCTAGGTTTTTGATTAGCATCCATTTCACAAGCATGACTAGCAGTGGTTGGTGGAGAGTCCCAAACATGACTCGCAGAGGTTAGTGACTCTTTCCAAGAGAGATAGGACTTCTTCCCATAGCCCTACTCACAGAAGCAGGTGAGTTAACATAAATTTGACTCATAGAGGTAGGTGACCCATTGCTAGTATGACTTGCAGTGACTCGACTTGTGCCCCCAGGGTGACTTGCAGTGGATGAAAGCTCATCTCGAACATGACTTGTAGGGGTTGGTGACGTATTGCTAGTATGACTTGCAGTGACTAGACTTATGCCCCTAGAGTGACTTACAACCGTTGAAAGCTCATCTCCAACATGACTTGCAGGGGTTGGTGATTATTGATGGATAGAACTATTCTTCTTCTTCTTCTTCTTCTTCTTCTTCTTCTTTCCTCTTTCTCTTCTTTTTAGATCTCTTATTACAAGAGGGAGGAGAAACGAGAATCCTAGATTTCTCTTTTGAAGAAGATGAACAATTAACACCCATTTGATTCCCTTGAAATAAAGCATTCATCTGAGAATCTTCAAGAGCATTTGGAATATTTGGAATGGACCACAGCCAAACTAGTAGTCCAACATTCAATCTAGGAATATTCAAAGTGGTCATCAAGGGGGTACCAACGCTTCCAAAGAAGGAAAAGCACAACGATCCCCTTTTGAAAGGGTACCTTGGTTGGCCTCCATAGAAATATTGGCCATACCCAACTTATACGTAGATCCTTCCCTTATGAGATTGTACAAATGGCTTTCCAAGGACGAGATATGCACAATCAAAACATTTTCCCTTAAGGAGTAAACTCCATAACTTTCAAAAGAAATATCAAAAGCCTTTCAAGACCAGTGAAGTGGTTGGTCAGTCACTTAGAATCTATGGTCCAAAATTGAAAAGGCAAATCCACCTAAATGCAACTAAATGCAAAGAGAAAAGAGCATTCCACTATAAACTCCCTAAATATGCAACCAATCAAGCAACTTCGAAGTATTTCCGCTCTGAGTGATGAGGATTGGACCCCAAAATACAAGAAAGTGAAGTAAGGGACCTTCCAAAGATAGTTTGGGATAATTATGGCCGAAGCCTACTAGCGAAGGCAAAAAAAATAGCTATGCTGACCCCCAGACAAAAACCTTTGCCAGTGCAAGCAATAGAGTTTCGCAAGGTTATCCTTCGGAAGTACTAATGAACGTGATGCAATGTCTACCTCAAGTGCCACGGGATTCCCATCTACAACGACCTATGTGGTCCCTAGGAATAGTAACTATGGACACTAGTTCGTATCGAAAGCTGAGCGGAACAATCTTGGGGTGGGATCCAACAAGTAGGAGAGGGGGTATCTGTCTTTCCTTGTCTTCACTCTCCATCATGTTTGACTCCCAGTAATGGAGCTTTCAGGGTCTTTCTAACGACACTAGAGTTCACTCATTATTCAACATCTATGTTTAACAGTTTGAGTAGCCTTGGAGAGTTAACTCTCCACTCACCTATTCCAAGGCCCTAAAGAATTGTTGATTGAATTAATGACAAATAAAAAAAAAGTTCTAGTTCTTTTTAATTAAAAACTTTATTTTAAAAGGTTGTTGTTTATGTCACGAGTAAAATGAGAGTGCAACTTGTGGTTGTTTGACGCAAAAGAAATCAATAGAAACTTATCTATATGAAAATGCAACTATTTTTCTTCGATGAAAAGAGATTTCTATAAGGTTCTACGAATAAACTTGTATAAGCAAAAAAAAAAAAAATTCACAAAACACACTCCACACACTCAAAAGTTAAGAAAAAGACTAAAATTCCTACCACAAAAACTATCTTAATGCAAACTATAATATGGATGCTCATACAATAAGAAAATGTGTTTGTTCACAAGATCAATAGGCCAACTTGACTACAAGGAGGGCACAAATTCAATGAAAATCTTCCCTTGAAACCAAGCAAAACTAAGCAAAAAAAGTTCAGAATTGCTCAAAAATAATTAAGAAACAAAAAAAAAATCTAGAAAGAAAAAGAAAGGCAAGAACTATGTCTTTGTCTTTTTATTTTCTAAAGAACCCAAAGAAGTTTTTGAGAACACAATGACTACTAAAATTCCAAGACCAAAAACAACCATAAAGAGTCCCAAAATTCGCAAGTTATGCACATCATTGATATAATGAAACTTAAAATGACAAATGACTACAAACTTGCATAGATTGAATTGAAAAGTAGTATAAAGGACTTTAGCAAACCAAACGAATGTTAAGAAAGACTTTCAGGATTGCCAAAGAGGCACTAAAAAACCATCAAAAACAAAATAGGTCAACCAAAAAAGGAAAGCAAAGCAAAGCAATTCGAAAGTTGGGTCATAAACAAAACTGCAACTAGTTTCTTGTTCTGCAAAGTCAGAACAACCAATAAATTTTACAAGAAGCCTTGAACCCAAAGCCCAAACTAAAACTTTACTCAAAAAGAAAACCCTAGTTTGACTAGGTTTTTCAATGAGCTGAAGATTAGAAACTGAAAACTTGCATGAAAGCAGAGCTTTACTGACAGTTAATGACTAGAAAACAGCGAAAAGCACTAGACAAAAATCTTAACTGGGCCCAAAATTTTCAAAAAAATAAGATATATGTGATTGTGCAAAGGAAAATCAACTTCTATACGCGACTGAAACAAATGAAACTCACATATACACAATTTTCTTTAAAGAAAGTAGCATGTATATACTACTGTATCCTTTGGAAAACGCGTATATAAAGCTCAATAAAGAAAAACAAAAATTTCAGGCTTGATCTAAAAGATCAGACTTGACGCCCAAGAAGAAAATAGGTCACAAACATTATAAAAGCAAGAAATCAATCAGGCAGGCCTTGCTCAAGAAGAAACAACCCAATCTAGGAAAAACAAGAATGCTTTCCCTAGCGGAGTCCCCAATTTTGATACGGGTGGAATCACCCTAGGGTCTTGGGTTGAGAACCCCAACAGAGCAGAGGCATACAACATAAAGAGACATACAAACATGTAGTCCTAATACTTAAATATTTAAAGTTGGTATAGAAGGTCTTTCTCGTAGGTCATACGTTTGAGGTTGTCCCATAGAGTCCAAACCCTCTACTTCTTCCTTATGCTTTAGGACCTGCAATTCATTCAAGGAAAAGCATATACACAAAAAATAAATGAAAGCATGTTCATGATATCAAGGTTAGGTAATATAAGCATATAACTGAATAAGCATTAACATAATATTTTCTAAGAAAATCATGACATAAATTAATGCATAAAGACCATAATCATCAGGAACAAGACAATGCCTCTTTATTAATGTAAGCTAAAGAAAATATAGAATAACTACAACCTGAGTCAACTGCCGACTCCGAGCGAAACCTTCCTCTAGATCTGTCCTACCCAGGTGATGAGCCCCAAAAATGTATAATTATTTGGGCTCATTCAACCTCCTAATTCGACTTAATCCACCATTCTCATTAGTTTATTGCATGTTTTTTATTATATTTATGCTAATAGAGTGAATTGGGTTAGTCATTATGCCAACAAGTCTAATGTGTGCTTTGTGTAGCCTTTTTGGTGAATTTGAAGACAAAGTCAATGGTTGAAATGAGCACTTGGCAGCCAAATTCGTGGAGAGTATTTTTAGGAAGGTGTTCCCTTCATTTATGGGCCCTTACCTCGAATTCTCCACCATCAGCTCGGAGTTCAAGAGCCACCAAATCAATTAGCACAAGGGCAGCCAAGCAAGTCTAGTAGGACTGCTGTTAACTACAAGTTTTGGGCAGCCGAGCCCCTAAAGTTTAGGAGGATTGTTGGGGTCCTCAATTTGTATAAATAAGAAGGCTTAGGGCCTCATTTGGGGTTAGCTGGTAGTTAGCCAATGGTTAGTCATTTTGTAGGCAGAAGTTAGCTAGTTTGTATTTCAATTTTGAGGCAATAGATCAGCTTTGCTTTCAGCTCATTTTCAAGTTCTCCTTGTGGACAGTTTTGATGTAACTCTTCTTTTCTTGCTAAATAAAGATGAATCCAGCTTTTCACCAGCTCTAAATCTCTCTTAGGAGGCTATAGCTCTTGGGGTTGGGCCCATCTCAAGTGCCCAGTACCTCCTTTGTTTATATTTATGTGTTTTTGTTGCATTCTTAGAATAAAATCTGCTATTTAGATTTAAATATTGTGTTGTTATTTAGGTTGCTTTCGATGATTAAAAAGGTTCTTCATGTTCAGATTTACTTGATAGGTTAATAACATGGAATATATTCAGAAAAAGGCTACCAAGTACTTTGGATCTTACCTCCCCTTCAGTGGAATCATGAGCTGGGACCAATGTAACCTTGCTTCCCACAAAAACACATTCTTTGCTTCACCATGCAATTATTAGTGTTTGAATCTCATTTGCAGAACTTGATATCAGTTTTGGATGCATGTTTAGGTTTATGATTGCTTAGTTGCATAGTTTTTTCACATGGTTTCCTTGCAAATAAACTTCTGTTCATTTCCTTTTGTTGTTAGGTCAGATTAGAGTGAAGTAACTAGGTCATAGGTTTTATAAGTGTTTGTTTGTTTAGTTTTAAAAACCACTTGCAGAGTACCTGTTATCCTTCCTTACCTGCCCATACTCAATCCAACCTACCTGCTTCACCCTTCACTTAGAACCCTTACCTTACATTTGCCTCATCCGCTTACTTTGCCATGATTCTCATATTTTTGTGCAACATCGTTTCATCCCTCCTTGAACAAATCTCACCATCTACGCCACTCCTCAACTCCATCCTCCAATTCTTGAACTCCCCTACACCCCTATTTCACCTCCATACTCATTCCTCCACCTTTTTTCCTCCATCCATGCTTCAAAACCCCATTTCTGAACATCCTGTAGAAAAATTACAGAACATCCTGTAGAAATCCTAAACATCTTGTAGAACCCCTGCAGACTTCCTGTAGAAGCTCACGAATGAGGTTTCTTGATAGCCAAACTCTGTGAAACTCTCTGGAAGGGTGTTGGGGACTCCTTAGACCCTCTCTGAACCTTCCCGATCTCTTCGAAGCATTTCTCCTCCTTGATCCACCTCTGCACAGTCAAAAATAGTTAAAAGCACATGCATGATAATTCCAACAACTTAATCAAAAATACAAAAAGATGTTTTCTTCAGATAGAGGTAGTCTAGACACATGTATTTTACCTTCATAGAAGTAATGGCATCTCTTTCAGTAGTTTGCATGCTCTCCTTTGCGTCAGTAGGACTAGCTGGTAGAATTAGGGTTTGCTAGGGTTTGCGTTTCTTTTTGGCTTTCAGTTTCTTTTTGCAATTAGATTAGCTTCCTTCGAGTTAGCTTTCATCCATCAATTAAAAAGCTTCTTCTAAGAGCTCATAGAAGTTGGCTTAAGCTCCTAGTGGACTTGTGCCAGCTGACCAAGTGACAGCTGTGGCAAGAGCTAGTACTTGTGCATACAGCATCGTCGCTTCCAAGTTTGTTACGAACTACCGGGTTGATAAAATTAAAAAAGGGAGTTCCAGGAGTTGTAGTATTATTGCTACAATATTGGAGCCCACCACCAGGCCTCAACAATCCTCCTTCATAGGTATACACAAGGATGTCATGAAGGGATGGTGGACATCTCAAGAAGGAAAGAAGGGTTTCCTATGAATTGGTTGTGCAAAAGGCACATTGGTTTCCAATGACTTGGTTGTGCAGAAGGCAGAAGGATATCTTCAGACTTGATGAGGGATGTAATCAATTATAATATCAATATCTAACATTTTATCCTCCCTTAGGCCTTCCGATGGAGGTTTATTTATACTTCTCCAAATTAATTTTTTCAGTTGGGAAACAATTGGGCTATGGGCTATAGTACGTGAGTATAAGGTAAAACTCCTAAACTCCACCCAAATTAAGGATATTATATATATTTTTAATGTTTTAACACATATACATGGGTTAGGTATAAATTGACCCGCGTGTACACACACTTTATATAGGGAAAAATCGTGTATGGGATTTAAAACATTGTTTTTTAGAAAATGGGCCAAGTCTCGTAGGGAAGGGTTTCCCTAGGCCATATTGCAGAGCATCAAATATACCAAGGGTGGTAAATGGTGCTATAAAAAAGAGGACATGAAGAGGAGAACCTGGTATTGTGAGAAGTGGTAGACTTGTTACATTTTGAGAAGGCTTGTTGCATCTCATGAGTGGACAAAGAGTGTTCACTAAAGAAATAAGGAATGGATACTGATGGTAATTTGAACGATTTTGAGAGGGGAATTCATAATCAAATAAAGGAAATTCCAAAGAATATTTCATAAGGAGAATGAGCGAAGAGGAATTTGAGAGAGAAATTATTGAGTTGAAAGTTGAATTCAATCATTTGAAGTAACTTCTACAGGAAAGTCAAGAGGACCAAGGGTATGGTTGGACAATCAAAAGGAAGGTGAAATGGCATCCATACAGAGGAAACAAAGACAAAATATGTATTACATGTTGAAGGAAGAACTCAAATTAGCTAATTATGAGCTGATTGTTTTTTAACAAAGTTTATTCCTTCATGAGAAACAAGCAAGGAATATTGAGGAGTAATTCATATATAGTCTGATGGACTATGAAATTAGTTCAGATTGGCATGAAGAAGAAGAAACTAAGGCACTGAAATAAAATCCTTATGTATTTGAATCAAAAAATTTATGTATGTATGCAGGATTGGTAAGTGATGATCAACATTTAATTGATGTGTTTATGCAAATTGCTAAAGAAATATAACTTTTAGAAGATATGGTTGAGATAGAGAAATTTTGTGTGTGTGTGTTTGTTCACTATGAAAATGGTGAATTTGATAGGGAAGATGTTATGATTAAGGAAATTTATGTTATAAAGGAGGATGAAACAACACCATCTAAAGGAGATTATGCAAATATGGGGGATGAGGAATTACTAAATGAAGACATGCTCGAAGAGATTTCAATATTAATTGAAAATCTCATGCTAGAAAAAGAAAGCATAGACAACAATATAGAGTTTTTGGAGTGGAAGATAGAAAAACACCATGAAGGATTTTGCATAGAGAGCATAGGTAGAATTAAAGAATATTTTGGTAAATTTTATGAAAAATTAAATTTCTTGGAAGAGAGAATAGAGAGCCAAAGACTATATATTCATCTTGTGAAGACAGAGTTGGAGGAATTGGCATTAAAAAATAATGAGGAGAGAAATACAAAGTGTGACCAGTGGATTGGCAAGATATTTATAACTCTTATGTCAGAAGATGAGGACAAAAAAAACAACGAAGATCAACCAAGGATAGAGGTTGATGAAATAATTGAAGAAATGTGGATGTTGATGAGACAAACATCGAGGAGGAGATATAGAAAATAGAGGAGGAAAAACCAACAAATAAGTGTAGTTGAATGAAGCAGTGTGTATCAGTAGAGCAAGTGGAAAACAAAAACACAAAACATGGAAACCTATAGAATTGAAGACAATAGTACAAGAACAACATGCCAAAAAAAGGATCAATTACAAACTAAAGTTTTTGATCCAGGAAGACTTCATCGACATACACATGGTTAAGTGACCATGATATTTTACTGTCTTGGGAGTCTAATGCAAGAGAATCCAACTTTCAAGTCAAAATGTATTTTGAATAGACCTATGGGTTTTCATACACCAAGGGATTTGGTTCCCTAATTGATTATAATTATTTGATTATTTGTATTTTCCTACGTTTTTAAGGAAAATTAGAGAGATTGTGAATATTTTAGTTAGATCTACTCTTAAAAGAGAGACATCGAGAATATTTGAAGTGATTTGGAGAGAATGTAGGTAGTTAAATTTCTAGAAATATTTGTTGATCTAGAGAATCCTAGAATAGGGGATTGTTGAGTAAATAGTGGATCTATATAAGTTTTGTTGAGTAATTAGAGGATTTGAACCTGAATCCATTTCAGAGTCCTACTTGTATAAAAATATGTAATTAGAGTCTAATGATATGATGAAGAATACAAGTGTGTAGTGTGGGTAAGAGGAGAGTTTTGAGAGAATTTGAGGGCCGAATAAGGCCTTGAGGCTAGGAAGGGATTTTATTATAAATCAGGCCAGGAAGGTCATTGTAAAATATTTACGCATTAACATAGGAAGTTATTAGTTTTGAGTGTTATGTAATGTGTACTATTAAACCTTGTTTACGATGTTGACTCAAATGTGATACAGGTGTGTTTCAGGCTTGGGTCAAACTCATGAATGATTAGTGCAGTGGAAGAATAACCTTAAGGGGCACAAAGAAGACTGGATTAGTCTTGTATTAGAGTCACAACATAAGTAGAAGAACTGAACAATCGTGAGGAATAGTGAGAAATTTTCATTGCATGGAGCATTGCATCTATGAAAGAGTGGGTTGGAAGACTAATCTCAGGAGAGATAGGTGTTGGTCATTGATCAATGAAGGATCAATGACCCATCAACCAGATGACACAAGAGTCTCTTTAGAGTATTGAACATTGAGTACAAGTAGAAGGGAAGCTTGAAGATAACGGATTGAGATCAAAATAGAAGGGCAAGTAGAGAGTATAAAGGGTGAAACCAAGTCGAGTTTTAACCAAAGGAGTTGAAAGCCACAAAACAAAGGCATAGGAGGAGTCAAGCACAAAGGAGCGACATAATAATTAGTTTTTTTAGAGTCCCGACATAAATACATCACTTGATAACTCCGCGAGATAGAACTTGAGAAGGATTTGTCATTTAATAACGTTGGGTCAGAAGCCTGAAGGCCTGGGTGGAATTTTAATTTGTGAGTGGGCATACACAAAGGCGAAATCGAGGTCTGGGATCCAATAGTTGGTAGAGAGTTGGAAAAAAGTGGATGGGAAATTATATGTTTTCCAAATCCATTAGATCCATGGGTCATTTGAATTGTGAGTAGGAATTCAGAAGAGTCGAGACTCAGGTGGAATGTGTCATGAGACAGATGACAGTTAACAATTTTTTTTTCCATTACTTGAAACAAATATAGCCCATGCATTTTTCTATTAGATTTTTTTTATAATCCAAGACCAGGGCATAAGTGGGGCTGACAGGTGGAGTATTTGTCACACAGTGGAAGACATGGAACAGTGGGCCATACTCAGAAGCTTGAAGCTCGAAACTTCTATTAATTTCCAAAAGGAAAACAGAATGAGCAAGAATAAATGGGTTCACATGGCAAGGCCAAGGCTAAGGACAGTAATTATTAAAGGTGTGTTGAGTAAATGGACCAACTCAAAATAACTCTAGCATGGGTCTTAATTAAATTTTCAAGCGGGCAATGAAAAGGTCAAGCTTCGATTTATGTGTTAGGTCGGTCATCTTAGAGGTTAAAAGTTGGGTGTTGTTCTTATTGTGAATGGGTTTAGCCACAATGGTTTTGTTATGGTTTGGGCTATGCATTTATATGCATATCTTGGCTATTGTGGTTATGTTTAAAAATGATACTTAAATCTGGTGGTTTGGTATCCCCCTTACAGATCCCTCAAGTAATTTATACAATCCTTTAAAAGGGATTTATGTCCATAAATTTGGGTTTGAAGGAAGTGTTGTTTGGAACAGATCTGGCACTGTGGCTTCGATCAAACTAGATATTTGGTAGGCCTATAATTTGTGCTTGCATCAAGTTGACTTACATGCGAAAGATTAAGTGATGCGAAGCTCCATAATTTCATGCAACAATGGCTAGAAATTGAATTTATGCATGTTATAGATGGAGAATTTGTTGGTCAAAGATGGAGATGATGCTAGGAATAAAATTTACATGATGAATTCTAGCCAATTAAGCTAGGAAAACTTATTGTTGTGACGTCAAGCTATAAGTATCTGCACTTACGAAGAACAATGTTGGTAAAGAAGAAAGATCAACATAGCAGGTAGTATACGATGGAATTTATTGGTGATTATTAAAAGAAAGTATGTCAATATTTGGCCCACTCTGAATACAAAAAATACTAAACACAAAATGATCAATGGAATATATTTCCCATGCTTACCTAGGCTAACCATGGTCATAGCTAAATAGACCTCATTTCATGATGATATGATGCATGACACATATTGTTTTTTAAATTTTCTCATTTAAGTAGATGATGTGTTTATGGAGTTACATGCCAACAAAAAAAGGGCTAAAAGAGGCATGGAAGCAAAAGAAGGCACAATGGATTGATTTCCCAATATGGAGGCACAATATGCAACAATTGTGGGGTTGAGGGATGTTCAAATTTTGTGTAATAGAGGCAGTGTGGAGTGTGGAATTTCAAGTCGAGAAGAGTCAAAGGTGATTTGCTTGTAGTGATAACTGGATAGAAACAAGTGTGATGAAAACATAAGTAACCTATGTGGTGTTTTGAGTCCTCGTGTGGGAAGTTCACAGTTGTGGAATGGAGCAATGAAATGGGACAAGTGTAAAAAAAATTTCAGAGAAGTAAGAAAAGTTTAGGTCAAGGTATGGATCAAGCAAGATAAAGAATCTGAGAGAGTAGTTGTATGGATTAAAGAACGAAGATGGAGTAAATGGTGCTAATGTTTAGTGAAGTAGCCAGTGTGTGAAGTGTGAACACCTTAAGGGTTTTGGTCAAAGTTGTGAAATACTGTTATGGAAGGTGTATTCACCTAGGAAGTTGTAAGACCTATCTCCTGACAGACATGTTTCACGGTAAAACACATAATTGTAAAGCCTTAAGAGCTTGCTTAGGCATACATGCAGTGCAAGTGGTGCATGTATTCATCAAGCTATGGAATGAACCACTTATAGAGGTACCAAGGTGGTAAATGTACTTGTATCCTCGCTTGAGGGGGGGATGTGAAAACTCAGATGAGATGGTTGATGAATGGGATTAGTCAATCTCCCAGAGTCAAGTTTCAGGGGGGATTGTTATAGTGGATCTGGAAAAATTGACTCGATCAAGTTACCCATGGCTTTTGGCTTCATATTTATGAGCACCCATGGTTTTTCCTATGGTATTCATCTCCATATGTATTCTATTTAAAGGCTAATCAAACCCATGTTAAATGGTCTCAGTGGCCACTAGAAACACAACAATGATGTCTTTAGACACTGCCATCTTTCTTTATGCTCTTTGATCCTAAAAAAATGAACAACATTAAACCATCCATGGAAAAACATCAAGATAGAACCTTTATTGAAATGATGATTCATACATTGTATATTTAAAAAATAGCTTTCCTGAGACTCTCAACAGAAACCTAGAACTTGGAAACTAATGATTTGTGAAACTAATAAGGCAATATAAATAGTCAATAGGAGGAAAATTTCAGCTACAACAATAGTAAATCTATCACTAACCATGCTAAGCTCGGTAACAACAGAAGAAATTCTACCAATAATAAATAGTACACGATTACATCTAATAGAAAATTGAGTACCGATAAAAGAAAATGTGCAACACTAGAGCAACACCTAAATAATCGAAAATGACACATTTGACCAAATACTTTATTAATGATGTATGGATACCTACTCAACTGAAATCAAATTTCTCTATGAATGTTTCCCTTTGTCAAGAACAGTATCTCAGAGACTATCTACAATAATACATTCCTTAAGAAGGATCCCCACTATGAGATGTAACAACTTTTAATAAAAAAATGTCATTTGAATTAATGATCTTCCCATACTTCTTGTTATTTATTGTTTAGTATTCATTATAGCCTTTTGCATAAGGATATATGAATTTTAATAAAAAGTGTGTTCATTAACATGTTGTTAGAGGTAAATCTCTTAGAAAATGAGAAAATGGAGGTGTGAAAGAGAGTAGAGTACACATTTTTTTTAACTTTAGCCATAATCATGAGTGGCTCAAGTAAGGATGACATCAAGATGTCAAGTCTTAGTTAAGGAATTGGGGAATAGAGGAAAATGTCATATTGTTGGATATATATAATATTAAAAGTATTATTACATCTAAATTGAAATAGATTTTGTGGTGCAATATAGATTTAGAAAATGAAAGGAAGCTACCATACTACAAAGAAGTGGTCATCCTTAATTTAGAAAATCAAAAAATATCTTTTAATTCTAAATAGCGCAAAGAAGAAAATCAACATTGTTAAAACAAGAACCAACTTCTACGAGAAGTTTCATAGTGAAATTTGACATTGGACAACTCTCTAAACATTGTGGGATGAAAGAATATCTCATCTTTGCAACTCTAAGAGGGTTGAAAGTGAAATTAACTTTCCTTGAAGTGCCTCACATATATCCAAATTAAAATTCAATTTCAAAATATTTGTTACAACTTTCTTAGCCTTTCAAATCATCAAAAATAGTAATCTTATTTTAATATTTATTTTAATACAAAATAAGATTAATCTGAAAGAATTTATCAAAATCAATATGGATCACAAAAGCCTAAAATCAAGACTAAATAATCTCATACCATTTTTTAATGCCATAAATTATTTATAATTTCAATGGATGTAATCATTATCGTAATCATTAATACCAAAGATTTTATTAATAAACTATAGCTAGATTACAAAGTAAAAAAATGAATGACTTACCTGCACATTATAATTATTTGACATAAAAAACAATAATTAATAAATTTAAAAAAAGTTTAAAAATATAAAGTTAAAACTATTAATATGAAACTGAATATATTATTGTATATGATAGGACATAATTTTGTTAATAAATATTAAAATTAGTAACAATAAAAAAAATTGACAATAAAAAAGTTGTTGAATTTACTCTCCTGTGTGCACATTTTTAGGTTCTTTTATGGAATTATTGCTCCACAAAGACCGCGACAAAGCATAGGACTGAATTGACATGCATTCATGGGAGCAACAAATCCGACCGCCTTTGGCGACTTCTTTCATTTTCAAGTTGGTGATGAATTTATTTTTACCTGTTAATGCATTTTTCCATGTTATTGTTGCGGCCCTCGCCCACCGCAACAACAAACGACTCTATACAAGTGTCACACTATGGCTAGCATTCAAATTGGTTTCCATTATTGGTCAACAATGAGTGTCCCCTATACATATGTGCTTTAGCTTACATATTATGAAACTTGGACAATATTTTCTCTAAGTTAAGCGACTTAGATTATGTATGGTAGTGTACCACCTTAACAAATCTAAATATTGGTACCATCTTGTTAGGTGAATAAATGGTTTTTTTTTTATGACTTTTTATTTTTATTCATGAATTACAATTTGGATTAAATAAGGGGATTCATGAATAAACCAATATCATATCATGTGGATTTGGAATTGACGGGTGGGTAGGTTAGGGGGGTTGAGGTGGGGTGGTATATAAATAGTCACATAGTTAATATATTAGATGATATTAAGGAACTAACAAGGGATGTGTAACCACCCCTCCCACGATTACCCACTTTTATGGGCTCTCTAAGGTAAACATGAGCTAAGTGTCACTATGATATGACTCGACTCCCAAGTTCCATTTAAGCAAGTGGGAAATACAAACTAAAGACTTATTGACATTCCTCAAGGGCTACAGACCACTCATGAGCTAAACAACCATGCTAGGTGACCAATCCCTTAGTTGGAATTCTTTTTTACTACCTTAAGTCCATAATCTCACCCATAAAATTGCATGCATGTTGTTATGAGGCTCCAACCACATGCTTAAACATGCCTCCATGTTGTTATTACCCGAGATCCTCAGTTTTGTGCTAGCAGTTGAGAGATCTATACCACCTTTTTAGTCTAGCCTCCATAAAATTACTCAGAACTACCTGTAACTTTCCAAAATAAGAACAATGATGATAAACAACAATGATAAAAAAATCCAAACTTTAGCAAGTTCTTGACCTAGACATGCCCAATGCATAAACATGAAAGCTACAGGTCATGAATGCATATCTGATCATAAGGGTCTGGATTTCATTTGAGAATGACCAAGACGACTCAATTCCTTCTCAAGCCATCTGCATCAACACTTGTTAGCCCATGCATTCATCAACCACTCATTAACTTATTAACACATAATAAGTGCCACAACTAGAGCACATCATAGAACTATGCAAATAACCAACATATAACCGAAATAGGAACCATGACAAATCTGCCATAAAATCAACATAATAAAAAGTACATGTGCTCATTAATCAAATAGAGAAAATAACTCATAATTACATATGCACAAGCCAACCAAGTCAGGGACATCCATGTACCACCCGACCATAGATTGGGTTGAAACAAATCTTTCTTTCAACTAATCACCCTTGTGCTATATTCCAAGCATGAATGTGGGATATCATGGGATAAATCAAGACATAATCAACCAAGGACTACAAAGGTTAAACCACCTTCGCCCTTAAGCTATCATGATCTTACCTAAACTGGTCTCGAGATCACAAAACCAAACCAAGCTTTGATGCCTCATAATTCCTTCACCATACCTTGATGCATTTTCCTGTCTCAACACACTAGTCGAGGGCTTCCTAGAGAAAACCATCTCCACCCCCAACCTCAGCTAGGAAATCACACATGCCACATGTTACCTGCAAAATCCTCCTGGTGAAACTATTGATCCAACCTTCCTTTACTTTTCATTGCTTTTCCTCTGCTTGTACTTTTCTTTCCTTTTATCATCCTTTTTCCCAGTCGAAGTGAATGCTAGAGTGCTCCAAGAATACTCTAAGTGTATGAGAGAGAGAGAGAGAGAGAATGAAAGTAGAGAGCCGAATCTGAACTAACAAAAGTTGTGAATTTTTCTTTGATGCCCTTTTTATAACTGAGGCCTCTTTGTTTCTTTAGTTTTCTTCATTTTTCCTCTAATTTCCCTCACATGCAAATTTTCCTTTATTTTCATAATTAAACGTCAATTAATGTCTCTTTGTCTTTGCCAATTTCCTTAGCCATAATAAACTACAAATGATTCCCACTATAGTTTTTACCCAACATTCAGCTTCGAATACGTGTCCCATACCTTGGTCTTATTATTTTTTCCTTTATTACATGAAACTTTAACCCGGGTTGTTACAAAGCCCTCCCCCTTGGGGGAACACCTTGATTAGTGTTCTATGACACCTATGACCAACAAACCACTTAAAACAAAACATACTGCCTATGCAGCTTTATAACATATCTTGATGCAAAATTTACAATGAAAACAGAAAAACCATATGCGCTTATTGGAGCTTTATAACATAGCTCATTGTGATATCTACAATGAAAACCATATACATATATACCAAAAACATATTTGCTTGAACTAGAAAATAATAAAGGATACTCACTCACATCTGATCAACCATCTCCCATGTAACTTCATCAAGTCAAAAGTGCTTCCATTGCACTTTAACATGCTCTATTATTGAGATTTGGAGCATGAGTTGTTTCCAGTACAGAATGCATTATGGCTCTGGTTGGAACTCTCCCTTATGGTTTCACCTACAATATAGACCAATCAATCACGTGATCAACATTCTACACATATCTCTTAAGTAATGAAACATTAAAGAAATCATAGGATTTCACTATTGGCCACAATACAAGTCTATAGGTTACTGGTCCAATCCTATTAAGTATCTCAAAAGGCCACAATATTGAGGTGCCAGCTTGGCACATGATCCAATCCTAAAATATCTCCTCTTGGGATTGATGCAAGTACACATGTTCCCCAACCTCAAACTCCTTGAATGCTCTGTGATGATATGCACAACTCTTTTGACTGTCTTGTGTTGCCTTCAAATTCATTTTGATAACCTACATCTCCTACTCCATCTCATCCAACATATCTGGTCCAATCAACACCCTATTCACTGGATCACTTGAGCTTATGATAGTATTACTACTCCAACCATAAAGATCCTCAAATGAACTCATCTTGAATGACTCCTAATACCCGTTATTGTATGAAAAATATACCAGTGGAAGACACTCCTCCCACTTCCTCTACTAGTGCATGAATTACATCCTCATATTATCCTCCAAAATATTGTTGATCCTCTCTGTTTGTCCATCTGTTTGTAGGTGATAAGTTGTACTAAAATCCAACTCAGTCCCCAATCCTGGAAACAACTCCTTCCAAATATTGGAAGTGAACTTAGCATCTCTGTAAGATATGGTCTTCTTGGGAACACTATGCAACCTCACTATCTCTCTGTTGAAGATCTGAGCTACCTCACTAGCTGAATTTGTAGACTTCACTGCAATGAAGTGAGCTACCTTGCTCAACATATCAACCACAACCATGATGGAATCACATTGTCTCGATGTCCTTGGAAAAATTGTAATGATGTCCATGGAAATGAACTCACATTTCCATTATAGAATTGGAATAGGTTACAAAAGATCGGTTGGGTGCTTACACTCAAATTTCACCTCTTGACAGTAAAAAAATATAGCGACAAACTCAACCACTTGGTTCTTCATGTTCGGCCAATAATACAACTTGTTAACGATTGTCAGAGTCTTCTGATATCCTAGGTGACATGAATATGGCTTGACATGAAACAACCTTAAAATGAGCTTCTTCAACTAATTGTTGTCTAGTACATAAATCGTGTTCATGAATCTGATGAAGCCATTTGTCGTGAGGTGATCTCCTCATCTCTATCACCTTCACCTTGCTACTACAACCTTTTATTTTAGCTGCTTATAACTATCATCCTATTTCCCTGCCTACAAGATCGACTCTTGAAAGTCTATCCCATAAGAGCTCATAGCTAAAATATGATTCACCTGTACTCTCCTATTGAGAGCATTTGCAACCCTGTTCTCCTTACCTTTAACGCACCTAATCTCAAAGTCAAACTCATTGAGGATAGCCAACCATCTAGATTTCCTTGTGTTCAAATTGGGTTGGTCAAACAAGTACCTCAACCCACTATGATCACTCATTAGAATAAACCTCTAGATAAGTGGACAATGCCTCCACATCTTCAAGGCATGAATTATAGTTTCCAACTCAAGATCATGAGTTGCATATTTCTTGTCGTGCTCATTCAAATTTGTTAACTCATAGCACACCACCTGTCCCTCTTGCATTAGGAATCCACCAA
Source organism: Pinus tabuliformis (assembly GCA_031772625.1). Taxonomy (NCBI): domain Eukaryota; kingdom Viridiplantae; phylum Streptophyta; class Pinopsida; order Pinales; family Pinaceae; genus Pinus; species Pinus tabuliformis. The sequence goes on from CM062809.1 coordinate 621,791,245, forward strand.
GTCCTTTCTTGCAATCATTTGTACAAACTAAAAACTCCTTATCAGGTTATGCAATATTTAAAACTGGAGCATTTGTAAGCAAATTCTTCAACTGCTCAAAACTAATGGTACCCTCCTCTGTCCATTCAAACTTCATTCCTTTTCTCTACAATGACTTGATAGAATAGGAAATTCTTGAGAAGTTCTTGATTAACCTCCTGCAATAACCTGTTAGTCCCATAAATAATCTCAAACCATCCACATTCTTAAGAGTAGGCCACTCCATGATGGGTTTAATATTTTATGGGTCTGTTGATATCCCCTCCTTGGAAACAACATGTCCTAAGTAATGAATCTAAGACTGAAAGAAATTGCATTTTTTGAGTCTGGTATACAACTAATTCTCTCTTAACAATCTCAACACTGCTTCTAGGTGCTCTACATGCTCTTCTTCATTATTGGAGTATATCAATATATCATCAATGAACACTATCACAAACTATCCAAATAAGGACACACACATTGTTCAACAAACACATGAAGGCAATTAGAGCATTAGCAAGACCAAAAGGAACCACCACAAACTCTTAATGCCCATACCTCATGAAGAATGCAGTCTTGTAGATAGATTCTTCTTTGATGCACACTTGATGATATCTCAATCTTAGATCAATAATTAAAAACATTGTTGCACCCTTCAGTTGATCAAACAAGTCATCAATTCATGGCAATGCATACCTATTCTTGATCGTAACTTTGTTCACTTTCCTGTAATCAATTGACAATATGAGAGTCCCATCCTTTTTCATTACAAACAATATTGGTGCATCCCAAGGCAATACACATGGCCTTATGTATCCTTTATCAAGGATTTCCTTCAGCTACAAGTTCAATTCTACCAACTCTAGAGTGCTCATCCTGTAAGGTTCCTTTCATGCTATTGTTACTCCAGGTACAAACTCAATAGAGAAATTCACTTCCCTATAAGATGGTAACTCTAAAATATATACAGGAAACACATCTTGAAACTGCTGCAAAATAGATACCTCTTCAATACTCATCATCCTCAACATCCTTCCCTTTATCACTGGAAATATGCACTACAAACAATACACACCCTTTCATGCAACTGTGCTTTTCCTGCATAGCTATAACCATCCTCACTGATGTAGGCTTCTTCTTTCCTTGCAAAATTATCCTTTATCCATCATCATACTATCACTCAACAACCTTCTCATAACAAACTACCTTGGTCTTGTAAGTAAAAAACCAATCCATACCCAAAATCATATTATATGATCCCAAAGGAAGCATATTTAGATGTGTTGATGTAGGAATGTCGTTTAGCTCAAAGGCACAAGCTCTCGCCCAATGATGAACTCTTCTCTTGTTCCCTGTAGTCAACTACACCAACCAAGATTCTACGTGCACTTCTTTGCTAAAATCACATTACAGATTACAGAGAAGCCAAAAGCCTAGTTTTTTCCTTCCCATCAAGTTGAGGGGATGATACTATCTCATGAGGCACTTTGTCACTCCAAGCAGGAATCTACAGCAACAACAACAACATCTAGGATATGAGCAAATGACTTGCACACATAGCAACAACAATAGTCAAACACACACGAGCAAAGAAAATATATGCAGGAGCAGAAAAAGATAGCAATACAACTCCCTGGGTAACAGTACAAAGGTCTAACACTCCATCATGCATCGACCGAAGATGAGATAGGCAAAAGTATAGAAACCTCTCAACTCCTCCCTATGTGTAAAATAATGCAAAATGTATGAATGTCGAGGTAAGGCATTTTTTATAAGTTGGAGCTGGCTAATTAACTTGGCCACCATTGTTCAGTGAAAAAAAAGTGATTTATGAGTGATCATGCAACATGGGAGTGTCACATTAGTCAATATTAGATAACAACAAGTGGGAGTTGACTACGAGGGATGAGGGAATGATCACTCCAAGTGGGACAAAGGTCCAAATGAGGAAAACGCGTACCTTTTCCAAGTCATCATAACACTATGAGCCCTGACCCAAAATAACATATAATGTACTGAGGCTCGAATTCTCTTGCATCTATGCTCATTTCAAAAACATTTAAGGTAAGGACGATCCTGGGGAGCCATCGAGGAGATTCGAACCTTACTCTGTCATTTTTACAGGAGGAAGCTACAGGAAGCTACATGAAGCATGGAAAATTGCTACAAGAAGCCTCCAAGGGTGGAAGAACACTGCCAATGGTCAATTTGGTCTCCAATTATCCTCATCCCATTCCATGTGGTGAAAAGTAAGCGTCCCCTCTCATTCATCTGTCCATAATTTACATGTTGGTGCACCCTGAACTCTACAAGTAATATCAATCATATTGTGAATTAAAAGATTTTTTTTGGCTATCGATTAGAGGGAATATACATAATGGTCATCAACTAGAGATTCCAATCCTCCATTCCCATTTAATTACACAACTGATCTATTACATGAAGCAACCCTCCTACACTTATTTAAAAACAAAGGAAAAGATGGGAGGGGATTTCAATAGAAGGGAGCCTACTGACACTAATAGAATTCAACTTCACCCTCATGTATTAGACATTTTCATAAGGCATTATTGGTTAGGTTTCTTTAACCTAAAAGGATATGATGATGACATTACCTATGAATTTTCCATGGCCCTAAAATCTCAGACAAGAGTCAGCGCCACCACTGTGGTAAGGGGATTAGCCATTTCCATCATTCCTGAGATAATTAGTAGGGTGACAACCTTTCCCTTATGGATCCAATGGAGGAGAGAAGACAAGAGTAGCAATACCATTGCCAAAAATAACTTCTTCACTATTGATGAGAAACCTATTGAAGATAAAAATGGAGTCAGGATGGCCCTTAGATGAGGTAGCCTACCATATCCTCAATTTCATCTCCTATGAAGGACGACTAAGTGTAGTATATGGATACCATTTCATATTTCTCTAGGAACTAAGGTTTCAAGCATAATTGCCCCTATCCCAATAACTCAGTGTACCTTATTTCCTCCTATAGTCCATCAAGGACATGAAACGAAAGGTAAGAGAGGTCAAGCACCAACACCTAGGCCACCATGGCCTCATCAAACTGATAGTGGAATATGCTTGGAATAAAATAAGGATCCCTTTTGTCTGGTCGAAATTTATGGATATGGACAGATAAGCCTTCAATGACACTTAAACCCTCACACTATGTGAGACCGCAGCCTCTAGTGCTAGAGGAAGAGAAGGGAAAGAAGAGGAAGAACTAGAGTAAGAAGAATAAGTAGAGAAAGAGAAAGATGAAGAAAAAGAGGAGGAGCAAGAGGAAGAGCCATGCCCTGAGAAAACCACTGCATCTAGAGTACAGGAGGTATCCCTAGAGAAAACAAGTTTGTCTCCAGGGCCCACTAAAAAAGAAGTAGATGCCACCTTATCTACCTTGAGCACATCAATCAAACCTAAAAATAAAAGGCAAAGGAAAACTCCCCTCTACTTCAAAACCATGAAAAGCACCAGGATTAAATAAGGGAGGCCTAAAACTCCCACTAAGGCCCCTATTATAATTGAGGAATCCCCAAGTAAAAAAGAGGAGCTAGGACCCACTGAAAGGAAAGTTGAGGAGGTCACCTCTCTTATAGTCATATCAAAGACTCCCATAGCATATGTAAGGAGGCCTACCACTAGATCAAACTCCTCTAAAAAACCCAAGGTACCTACCATACTCCAATAAAAAGGAAAAGGGAAGATACAGGAAAACAAAGCATGCTACAGGAAAGACAGAGGATGCTACAGGAAGAGTAGGAGGAGCAAAAGGAAGGGAAAAAGATAACACAATAGCTACAAGAGGGGGAACCTTCCCCAAGAACATTTGAAAAGGATCTTCCATAGTTATAGGAGCCTAGTCCACAACCTAGTTTGAGCTCCTATTATAAGTTCATTGAATGAGGCAAAGCGATCCCACAAAAACTTGCAGTCCCACTTTTCTTTGAACTTGGAGAAGAAAGAGGAAGGACCCATAGATGGAGCAGATTGCTAAATCAAAGAAGGTGGAAGATGTGGGCCTCATGGAAGAGAAGGTCCTCAAAATTGGAAAAGAGTTAAGTTAGTTAAGGGAAAATAAATCCACAATGAGAGAACAGATGCAGGAAAAAAATATATGGTTGAGAAAAAAATTGCAAGAAAAGGAAACCTAATTGGCCAAAATGGCAAACCTCTCCATGAAGTCACTATAGTGCAAATTTCCATCCAAGTCTTATGCACTATTCCTCAAACAACAATGGATGAAATTCCAATTCAAGACATTAGCACAACATGGATCCATGTCATTTCAGGATTACAAGAAGTTAATTAAGTTGTTTGACCAAAGTAGCATAGAAGACACAGCCAAATTAGTTGATTGATTCAGGTAGTACCCATAATTTTATTCATTGTAAGATAGCCAAGGAATTTAATTGCTTCCTATATCCAGCATTAGAGTGTCAAGTGATGGTTGCAAATGGAAGGATATTAAATTTCTCTGGAAAGTGCCATAATATCAAGCTATCCATGGGAGAATATGTATTGAATAGTCCTATGCTTTCTATTCCAATGGGTGGTGCTGATGTTGTACTAAGAGTCCAATGGCTACAATCTTTGGGTACAATAGCTTTTAATTTTCAAGAACTTTTCATGAAATTTTATTGGGAAGGAAAGGAAGTTGAATTAAGGGGTATCATTGGGAATCCAGGAAAGATAATCAAATCTAATGGCATGACAAAGCTTCTAAAGAAATAAAAATGGGGCGTAATTGCACAATTATGTTCCCTAGAAGTTCCCACATTGAAATCATCTATTTCTCCAAATCTCCAAAATGTCTTGGACGATCATTCCAAGTTGTTTGAGACTCCCAAAGGCCTCCCACCTATTCATGATCATGATCATGCTATTCATTTGATTCCAGGAAGTGTTTCTCCAAACATCGGGCCTTACAAATATCCCTATGCCCAAAAGAGTGAAATTGAACGTATGGTTCCAAAAATGCTAAAGGCTAGAATAATTTAACCTAGTCAAAGTTCTTTATCTGCTCCAATAATATTGGTGCATAAGAAGGATGGATCATGACACATGTGTCCATATTATAGGGAGCTCAACAAGTTTAATATTAAAGATAAATTTCCCATTCCTGTCATTGATGAATTATTAGATGAATTACATGGAGCAATTTACTTCACCAAGTTGTATCTCCGTTCAGGATATCATCAAATCAGAGTGAAGACTAAAGACAATCTGAAAACAACATTTAGAACTCATGAGGGTCATTCTGAATTTTTGGTCATGCCTTTTGGCCTTGCCAATGCACTATAGGTTTTAACCTGATACATAAATTACCTACATATGAATTCTAAAACACAGAAAATAAACAATGAGAGAGCATAACACATATACACAAATATTTTCCCCTGGATCCCAAAACCGGGACTACCAGCTTGATTTTTCATTATCTTCCTTTCAATGTTACAATACATATTTATACATGTCGAAGCATCCAATACCATGGACCGAAAACCATCGCATCCAAAACGATGTGTGAACCATGTACAAAACCATAGGCAAGTTTGACCAACCTAATATAGGGTGCAAAAAAATTTCCCGGGGCAGCGGGGGACTACCCCCCCCCCCCTCAAACCCCTCAGACAAGGGTGACTACTACCCCCCCTGTGACCCCCCTGTTGCATGATCGGCACAATGAAAGGGGGAGCTCCTCCCCCACTCTAACCCCCCGGTTCACTACATGGGCTAGTTGTGGAAAGAATATAACACAACCCAACATTCTCCCACTTGTTGTTTTCTTTGCACAGGGGGACACATGATAGCTTAGTCATTTATCCAGCCCTACAATGCCCATTGTTTCTCTAAACCAAGAGAACTTCTCAGAGCTCACAGATTTTTTCAATGCATCTGCAGTATTCTTCAAAGTGTCCACCTTTACTAGCAACATCTTTTTGTCTTCTATCACATCCCTCACAAAGTGATACTGAACATCAATTTGCTTTGTCTTTGAATGGTAAGCAAGGTTCTTTGCCAAGAAAATTCCACTTTGGCTGTCACATTCTATCCTTATAGCTCCCTATACTAACCCCATACTTGAACAAAATCTTTGCAACCAAACTACTTCCTTGCTTGCATGAGTGGCTGCCATGTATTCTGCCTCTGTAGTTGATAGTGCCACTACAGATTATTTCTTACTCATCCAACTGACTGCACCTCCAAATAGGTTAAGCACATACCCACTTGTAGATCTTCTCTGATCTAGATCTCTAACCCAGTCTGCATCAACAAAGCCACGAATATCCAACACTCTGTCTAATCCTGGTCTTCCTTGGTAGCACAAGCCGTAATCACTAGTTCCACACAAATACCTAAAACTCGCTTCACTGTTGTCCAGTGATCGTTCCCTAGTTTTGACATAAACCTGCTCAATACTCCCACTGCATGTGCAATGTCTGGTCTAGTACATACCATTGCATACATTAGGCTATCCACTGCACTTGCATATGGAACATGGGACATATCCTCTTCGTCTTCTTCTGTCTTGGGACATTGTTCAGCAGATAACTTCACACCTATAGGAATAGGAACCTTCGCCAATTTACTATCCTTCATATTAAACCTCTGCAATATTGTCTCAACATACCTTCTTTGTCCGTTCTCTTTTTATTTCCATGCCCAAAATATAGTTTGCAGCACCAAGATCTTTCATGTCGAGTTTGGAGGACAATTGGGTCTTCAAATCCCAGATAATTTCTTTGTCATTTCCAACCAACAACATATCATCCACAGACACGAACAGATAAATAACACGGTCACCAATTAATTTAAAATACACATAGTGATCTACCTTGCTTCTGGTGAAGCCAAGTCCCCGTATAAATGTATCAAATTTCTGATACCACATCCTTGGTGACTATTTTAACCCATACAAAGACTTCTTTAACTTGCATACCAGTTATTTCTTACCCTTCACCGCAAAGCCTTTAGGTTGCTTCACGTAGATCCCCTCTTCTAGATCCCCGTGAAGAAATGTTGTCTTCACATCCATCTGTTCTACCTCAAAATCAAAAGCAACAACAACAGATAAAAGTAATCTAATAGAAGCTACCTTGGCAACAGGAGAAAAAATATCACCAAAATCAACTCCTGGCACCTGGGAATAAACTTTTGCTACCAACCGAGCTTTGTATTTTTCCATCTTTCCTTTTGAATTTGTCTTCTTCTTGAACACCCATTTGCTTCCAATGGGTTTCCTTCCAGCCAGCAAATCCACCAGATCCCATGCCTCATTTTTGTGCAAAGATGCCATTTCATCAACCATGGCCTATTTCCAAAGTTTTCCATCCTCTGAATCTACTGCTTACTTCGCATTTCTGGGATCATCATCAATAATAGATAAAGCAAAAATTGAACAGAAAGCAAATGGACTATACCTTTCTAGCTACCTTCTTTATCGAACTAATCTTCTCACACCTAGAGTTTGTGGCTCTTCATCTTCTAATTCCCCCTTTGTTGTAGAGTATGATTCTTTCTCCTTAAGCTCAAACTCTATCTTCTCAAGTTCCTTTGATGGGACTTCATGTTTAATAACATTTTTCACCTCTCTAAACACCATATCTATGTTGTACACAACCTTCCTTGTTACTCGGTTCCAAAGTTTATAACCCTTTAAACCATCCTTATACCCAATAAAGATGCACTTTTCAGATTTACTATCCAACTTGGTTCTTTTCTCCTTTGGAACATGTACATATGCATCACATCCAAATACTGTCAGATGTGAAAGAGAGGGTTTCTCACCAGTCCATACCTCTTGTGGAGTCTCATCGTCAAACGTTGATGAAGGTGATCTATTGACCAGGTAACATGCAGTTTCCATAGCCTCTGCCCAGAATTCCTGTCCAAACCCGACACCACTAAACATGCTTCTTGCCCTTTCCATCAACGTCTTGTTCATTTTTTTCTACAACTCCATTTTTCTCAGGTGTGTATAAATTAGTCTTCTGCCATGCTATACCACACTTCTTATAGAATTCTTCAAATTCCTTTCTACAAAACTCTCCATCATTATCTGACCTCAGCACCTTTATTTTCTTCTCTGTCTAGTTTTCCACCAGAGCCTTAAATTCTTTAAACCTATCAAAGACTTAAGTTTTCTTCTTAAGGAAATATATCCATGTATTCCTTGAGAAGTCATCTATGAATGATACATAGTACATATACTTACTGAGTGATGGAACCTTCATAGGTCCAAACACATAACTGTGCACAAGCTCTACTATCTGTTTCACCCTCTTACCACCAGAGGGGAAACTCACCCTATTCTGCTTCCCATATACACAATTTTCACAGAAATCAAAATCCATAGAGCTATTACTCATACCTTCTACCATACCTTTACCATGAAGTATTCGAAGGCCCTTCTCTCCAATATGTCCAAGCCTTTGATTCCACAACATGGTCTTCTCTCCAGAGACCACTAGATTTTCTGCTCCACTTTCAAGAACCACATAACTGTTGCACCCATCAACAACAGTGCTACCTTGCAGCTTGTACAGAGTTCCAATCCAAACTCCCCACATCAATACCAGTGCTCCCCAAACCATATTGTAGGTATCCTTCTCGAACATTGTTTTTACACCTGCATCATCTAGCCTGCTTACAGAAATCAGATCTCTTGCCAATATAGGAATATGTAGAACACTCGGAAGTGTTCTAACCCTTCCACCTTGCAACTTCAACTTTAATTTTCTGCGATCAACGATTCTAGCCTTCCTATCATCCCCTAAGAAGACATCACCACCATCATATTTCTCATACTCGCAGAACCACTCTCTATGGGGAGTGAAGTGAAAGGAAGCACCTGAGTCAATCAACCATGCCTCATGATCTACATGTGTACTTGAAGAAGCCAAGTACACATCCCCACCTTAATCTGAGGTGGTTTTCACTTCTGTAGAAGGAGAATCATCGGATGCCTTTCGTTTGTCAGAAGCTTTATATTTACAGTCCCTTTTTTAGTTCCCTTCCTTTCTACATTTCCAACAAACCACCTTTACAAGTTTTCTTGGAGATTCAGATCTCCCTCTAGATTTAGATTTCCCACTCGATGACTTATTTTTGTTTCTGTTTTGGGACCGTCCTTGTACAGAGAAGGCATCACCATTCTAGCTCTCCATATTTTTTCATCTCATCTCCTCCGTCAGCAAGGATGAGACTATTTCATCAAACTGCAAAGAAATTGCACTGCTACCTATTGCAATAACCAGACTATCCCACGAATCAAGTAGAGAACACAACAAACTGATGCACTTATCTTAATATGAGATTTTAATATCAATAGAAAATAACTGACTTACCAAAATATTAAATTCATTCAGATGCTCTGTCACTAAGTCTTCATATTTCATCCTCAGGTTATACAACTTTTTTCGTAGGAATAGTTTATTCACCAGAGACTTAGATTGGTACAAAGTCCCTAACTTGTCCCACAAAGCCTTCACCATAGCTTCCCCTGATACATTCAACAATACTGAATCTCAGACACACAACCGTATTGTGCCCTTAGCCTTCCAATCCAACTTCTTCCATTCTTCATCAGACACTCCCGTTGGTTTAGTACCCGATCTATTGCGATCCACTGATATTTATCTGCCAACAGATCTTCCATCTTGAGCTTCCATAACTCAAAACTCTTACCATTAAATTTCTCGATCTCTATCTTTCCACTGCTTGCCATCTTCTTTCACCACCAGAATCGATCCCGCAGATCTCCCACTGAATAGGGACAAAGGCATCCCCTTGAAGCCAAAACATCTCTGATACCAAATGTAGGTTTTAACCCTATACAGAAATTATTTGCATATGAATTCTAAAACACAAAAAATAAACAATGCGAGAGCATAACACATAAAAGACATATACACAGAGATTTTCCCCTGAATCCCAAAACCAGGACTACTAGCTTGATTTTTCATTATCTTCCTTTCAATGTTACAATACATATTTATACATGTCGAAGCATCCAATACCATGGACCGAAAACCATTGCGTCCAAAACTATGTGCGAAAACCATGCACAACAGTCACCAAGGATGTTACAACCTTTATCCATTCCAAGTCAACGTTGGGAGGAGGTTTCAATGGATTTTATCACAGGTTTACCCAAGTCCAAAGGAAATAGTGTCATCATGGTGGTAGTTTATAGACTTACCAAGTATGCACAATTTTTTGCATTATCTCATCTATTTAAATCTCATATAGTTGCTACTGCATTTATGGAAACAATTAAAAAGCTACATGGAAACCCAAATATTATTGTAAGCGACAGAGATCCCATTTTCATTGGAAATTTTTGGACTGAATTATTTTCTTGTTTGGGTACTCAGTTAGCTCATAGTTCATCTTATCATCCTCAATATGATGAGAAAACTGAGATAGTGAACAAATGTTTGGAAGGATATTTTTGTTTCTTTTCATCTGATAAACAAATACAATGGGTCAAGTGGTTTCCTCTGGCTGAATGGTGGTATAACACTTCCTTCCATACTGCAATAAAAATGACCCATTTATGGCACTTTATGGATATCATCCACCATCCATCACAAATCTTTAAGAAAAAATTCTAAGGTTCAAGCAGTGGAAGATCACATCGAGCATCAACAACAGGTTCTCCAACTCTTAAAGGATAACCACACTTTGGCATAGAATAGAATGAAACAATAGGGAGATCAACATCACATTGAGAGAAGCTTTGATGTAGGCGATTGGGTATTTCTACAGATACAACCATACAAACAAATGTCCCTCAAGAAAGCTAAGAAGGATAATAAATTATCACCAAAGTATTATGGTGCATACAAGGTGTTGCAAAAGATTGGTACTATGACATACACATTAGAGCTTCCTGCATCTTCCCGAGTGCACCCAGTTTTCCATGTTTCATGCTTAACAAAGGTTATAGGTGACAAGCACCTAGTTCAAACAATATTGCCAAAACTTGATGAGGAAGGAAAAATCATATTGGAACATGAAGCAGTCACAGAAACAAGAACTTGACAGCTACAAAATCGATCAGTTTCAGAGTATCTCATCAAGTGGCAGAACTTACCCACTAAAGATTCCACATGGGTGGGTGATAATTTTATTCAGAAGCATCTAGAACTACTCATGTGTTGAGGACAACAATTTTTTGAAGGAGAGGGGAATTTTAGGTCCCTATAATACTAGTGATTCCCCCATTACTATTGTCATTGTAACCCCTTATTATTATTGTTGTGCCCCTATTGTCCCCACATTTTTATTATTGTGCCCCATAGAATCCCACTATTGTTATTGTTGTGCCCTTATGTTATTATTGTTATGTCGACTTTGATTATATTGTGACCCCTTAGACTCTTATATATAGAAAGGAGGTTTTTTCATTTGAGTCATCCAAGAATTGTTCATTTGTGTAATGTAAAGAAGGTTTCCCCCTTGAAGAGACTTGTTTTGAATTCGTTGATCTATCTTTTCTTCTATTTTGTGAGTTGGTTGCATAATAATCATCTCCAACGATGCCAAGCTAGCACCTAGATACCTTGACACTGAAGAGAAGACCATCTCCCATTTTGAGGACACTCTCAAGTGTTAGTAACAAAGAGCCAACAAGCATGTCAGAGAAGATGGAATTTCAGGCAACATAGCCTCCAATTCAGAGAGTATCACTCTCTTGAAAGGTTGAGGAATGCATTAGAAAGAACACCCCTATACAAAAGGGCCATGCAAAGATTAGAGATCAACTGGATTGGACTCAAGCTAATTCCACCTTTTTTGTTGGGTTTACAAGAAGGAACGAATGACAAAGAGGAAAGGAAGAAGTGGGCGGACATAGAGAAGGATGTAGGCTTCTATCCTCAGGAGGGCACACCACCTGCAAAACCTTGAGATGTCAAAGATGCCACCAGGGCCATGAAAGACATGGACATAGATGACTGAGTTTCTCAGGGGATGAGAAACAAATTCAGGAGGGGTTGATGATGAGGCTCATAAATAGGTATATCATAAGGGTCACAATGCCCTCCTACAACTTATTAAATTATCTTTTTCTCACATTTATCTACATATTTTGTTATATTATGCTTAGTGTGAGGAGTAAAAGATGTGTTGTTATGTCATGTGGCCTAATGTGTGTTAAATGAAGGAATTGGAGCAATTTTGAGATAATTTGAGTGCAAGAGCTTAGAGTAAACAACAAAAAGATATTCTAGGAGGTTTTCCACCTCCTTCACTCCTCAAATCAGCAAATATCACCACTCTATCTCTCATCAACTCAAGGTAATTGGCATCCAAGCAGGCCGAGATCATTGCCAGCCAAGCCAGTGCAATTCAAGGGAGATCTAGATCCATCTGTTCTCTAGTTAGGGAGACAAACATCCTATTTTTTAGGTATAGGTTGGTAGCTACCCTTTTTTATAAATAAACATGCTAAGGAACTCATTAGGATTCAAAGTTTTATTATAGCTAAGAGGCCATTGAGCTAAAGCACTTGTGACTGTTATTTTGATGATGTATTTGACATTTCTAGAATGATAATAAGAAGTTTTATCTTGATCGATCACTAATTTAGTTCAGAGGGTTGAAGCTCTTGGGTTTGGGCCCAACCCTAACAGTCTAGGCCCCTCTTGTATAATTATATTTCTCTTATACTAGAATGTTGATTAGTTGTTGCAGTTCAATAGAGTTTATTCACATTTCTTTTAGCTTGGAATGTTGATTAGTTGTTGCAGTTCAGTAGAGTTTATTCATATTTATTTTAGCTTAGAATGTTGATTAGTTGTTGTAGTTCAGTATAGGATAATCCTTCAAAAGTATGTGTCTGTGATCTCTATCTCATCTATCTCATGGGAGTGTGATTAGAGGACCCCACCATCACAACCCAAAAAAAGTGTGTGATTTCTTGTTTATGATTTCTTGGAAAGGTTTACATTTGGTATCTTGCTTCACATATTATTGTTGTAGCTTAGAAGGTACTTCATTGCATATATCAATTTCTTAGCATTTGTTAGATAGTTTCTAAATTCAATTCATCTTTTCCACCCTTAATTGTAATATTTTGCAAATGAAAAGTGGAACAGGTGCATGTGATGTTGCATGGTTGTTGGATCTGCAGGCAAGGAATCCTTTCACGAACTCCATATAGGACTTCTCCACTCTCTTTTGATGCATGCCAACCCATATTCTTGATCTCTTTTTTTGGTCACCATGAGAAACTCTATTAGCCCAAATCCAGCCTTCCTAAAGTGTTGGGCTTGGCTAGGGGTGTTAATCACCTTCCCTACATTCCCCGCAACCTTCATTCAGCTTGCCATCACTTCATCCCATCAACCTTAACCTCCAAACCCTATCGGACAACTTCCTGTAGCACTACAGGACTCCTTGTAGCACTACAGGACTCCTTGTAGCACTAGAGGAATCTTGTAGCAACATCTTACAGCACACCTGTAGCATCTTGTTTTGACCTACAATGATAGAATAACTTTGTTTAGGAGTAGGTTGACCCCTCATCTTGGATTCCATGACCATAAGTACCACCTAGGCCACTCTCTTCATTCCGTTTTCTTCCCTGCAAGAGTGAATATCATTAGTTCTTTCATTCTGAATTTGGCAATTAGGACCTTACTTAATCTGCAAGTTTGAATTAGCTAAACATTGCATGCATTATTGAGTTATGAATTGGTAGGATGATTTTATGTTTTCAAGAAAACCTGATATCTAGATGATTGATTTCAAATTAGAGTAGTTTCCTTTCTTTAGTCACCATAATTCTTGCATTTTTCACAAATGGAATCAATAGCATTTACAAGTTGACAACATTTACAAGTTAGAGTTGAAAAACATTTACTTTCTCTGCACTAGGGATAGATTTTAAATTATGCTTTCAGTAGTTAATCTCCTTTAAGTTCAATAGAGGAATGGTCTTGGAGCCCTAACTATGAAGTGACTGGTTGAGGGTGGCATGAGTAGAATTCATCTAATCTGTATATAACACTGTCACCTCGAAGTTTGTACGAACCCCGGGTTGATAAGTAAAGTTGAATAACCTCTCGAAGTTGCAGCACCCTTGGTGCAATACCAAGGCTCGCCAACTAGCACAATTAATTTATTTCATCTCTTGGGTTTGTATAATTTAGCCAAGCATGAACATGGGGTTTGTGAGAAGACCCAATAATTAAAAATTTAAAGAATGAGCTACTGTATGAGGAGAAAACAATGAGAAATAGGCATGGTAGTGGAGTTATTACACGAGGAGAAAACATTGAGAGGAATTCCTATCATAGTAACCAAGGTCAGGCCCTTCAAGTGGCTATGGCTAGTCAATATCCCTAAACATATTCAATTCCCTTATTACAAAGGTATGTGGATAATTACCAAATATCAATAGCCCTCAACACATTCAAAGTTGTGATAAGAGGTTGAAAGATTATCTATGATATCAACCTTAAAGGTCAAGTAGTTCCACTAAAATTGTGGGTTCAAGTATAGGTAGATAACAATAGTCATATGTATGATATGACTAAGAAACAAATCCTTTAAACTCATATCACTAATTCAGTTAATGTATTTATAGCATACTAAGGTTCAAAGGATCGCGCACCTAAATAAATTATACATGTTGTTTCTTTCAAGAAATATAAATCTTGGTGTTTTTGTATATGTCAACCGACATAATTCACTCAGGTTCCAAACATGGAAAACCCAGGTTGTTACACAATTTCTCATCTTTTACGCGGATTATTAAATTATACTTCATCCTCATGCATAGTTCAACCAAACATTGATCACATTCACATAGTTATAAATATTTATTGCAAACAATTTCAACACAACTATCACTAATGATCAATATTCTCCTTTGTCTACTTTTCTTCGCATATGTGGAAACGATCTTAGATCATGTTTCACCATAAATAAATCAACATTCAGCTAACAAATAAAGCCCCATCGATTCTCTATATTTACACATTAAGTGTCTGGAAAGGCATACCCCAACAATTCCTTAAATAAATTCGACAACCTTTATGAAATTGGAATTCTTATTCAAGCTCATAAATTATTTACCTAGGCACGAAGTCATTCTTTGGCACTCATACAAATTCTAATCCATCCAACTAAGGCTTGAATTTGATTCTTAGAGATATCAATTCCCTTTTGTGCAGCTTGCCAATGATCTAGATCAATTAGTTTGTTGTGCACTCAATGTCATCAACTAATACGTTCTCATTCCTACAAGTAAATGATGTTGTACCAAATTGGCACAATTTTCCGTTTTTGATAATCCATAAATTGACCATGTTCCTCCATTTATGAAGATAAGTGCTTCCACTTCTCTGAGTGCTAGGCGATTTCATCTTATAATGGCACCAAGTTCAACTCAAAATTTGACCCCACTTTCCATCTAGATTCATACTATTGTCAATGCACCATCAATGGCGACTTGCCTTCATCACTGGATCATTTCATGGTCAACGCATTCAACAAGTTGTTTGCTCGTTCCAATGGTGATTTTAAACCCCATGCGGGGTGATGATCTAAACAATTTCCCAAATCAATAATCTTCAAATTTGATGTTCATTATAGATAACAGCCTTTCCTTCCATAACCTATAGTTGAGGTTCACCTCCAACACAGAGCTCCAATGAATTGTTTTCTTGTACTTCTCTGATTTCAAACCATGATCACGCTTTGGCTAATAATTTCAACACTAAGGATTTCTATTGCAAAAATAATTCTTAGAGAATTACCAATTAAAATTTCCATATGTACATATTGAAGTCATCACTCTTAATTATGCATTTCATTCCTTTACATACACTTCTACTAAGAAAATTATTTGTCTTCTCTTGTGGCCTGATTTTCATTTCTTTGACTTCTTTCCACATACTCTCGCTTGTATATCTCTAGCATAGTCACTCGATTCTATCCCTCATAATTTGCATAAAATAATTTTATACACGAAGGATTGAAACCAAATTATTTTCAGATCCAAGAATCTCTCTTAGATCCACAAAAACCTCAACTAAACCCTTTAGTTTAGGAATTTTTAGCACCTCAATCTGTTACTAATCTAACGATCCTTCATTCTCTCTAACCCACTCAATATTCTCAAAAATTCTCTTAAGGATAAGATTTCATTACAATATTCCTCACATTCACAAAATTCTCATAAAACATAGGTTTATAAAAAATAAAGAATGAAATCAGTCTTAGGGAACCAACCCCGTTGGTAAATGGTTTGACCCTCTCAGTCAAATGACATAGTAAAATTGAAGAGCTTATTCTCCTACATCAAACTCCCCAAATTGAAACGTTTCATGGTCTATTAACCATGAGTTGATGAAGAAAGTATGCCTGGGTCCCAAATCTTATTTTGTAAATGATCATGTTCCTCATTATGTCATTGTTGATCCATTATTCTCTTCTTCATTCTTCCTAGCTTCCAGACCTTATGTTGTAACTCTCCCTTCTCCTTGATATTATATACTTGCTCTGTCCCTATCAACAAGCCTTTTCCATCTTCCTTCCTTCCTGCAAGATGTCTCTTTTGGTACACTTTCATCATCAAATTTATAACATTCTCAATATCTTAGTCTAACTTATATTCTGGCTATCAAGAACCATTCATTCCTTTCTGGAACATACTATTTCCCTCTGCTAAATCATCAAGATGCCAATTGTCTAGAATGGATTTCCTCTTGGTCTACATTTGCAGCTTGAATGCATCATCACTATTGCCTCTTTTTTGTTGCATTTTCTCCATAGCAACCTCATCCTTATCCTCTACAAAATTGCTGCAACCCACCATGATTTAATTTCCTTCACAAATGGTCTTTGGATTGTCCAACCAATCCTCTAGAAACTTTAATTCTACTACAACAAATTTCATTTCCATGCTTTTTCCAACTTGCATGGGTTTCTCAAATAGTTCTTGTGCTTTTTTGTTTTCCAACCAACTCTTTGGTTCCTGCAAATATTCATCACCTACAAAAATAAAACACTTGTTAGTTTAAAAAACATGAGACCTTAAGGTCTCTTTTATGGTTGCGAACATTCTTTCCTCATGCAACATTGATTCCTCGATGTTATCCATCAACTCTTATTTAATTTGATTCTTAGTGTCGACATCCTTAGATTGTTCTGGCCTCTTTTCATCTTGCATAAGAGTCCTCAATGACTTTTTTTCCTCTTATACTTCAATACTACCATCCTCCCCAAGGACAGGTCCCTCTTTTGGTGCACAAATGCACTCCATCTTTGCTTTTGTCTCTGGTTCAGACTCAATCTTTTTTAGCATCCTCAACCATTTATTGATGATACCTATCATCCATCTCTTCTGGTTTCTTTCATGCGGTCTCTTCACTAACCAGTGAATCTTTTTTCCTACATACACTCCACTCTTCAACTCTTGCATTAATGCTTCATGTAGCTACTTTCTTTGCCTTTGCAGTTGCTCTCTCACCTTGCTGAGTTCATCTTTCAATTGTGTCATTTATGCCTCTCTCTCTTCATGAATCATCTTCATGCCAACTTCTTTCACATCTCTTCCTCTTTTCTTGTGACCTTTTGTTGAACCCTTCTCATGACTATTTGTATCCATCTTCACCTTTTTGTCTTCTCATTTTTGTGAACTCTTTCTCATTCACCTGTGAGCTACAACTAAGCTTATTCTCTATCTTATAGCAAGTTTGTGGCTTCTAGAAACACCTCCCAAAGCTTCCTTTGAGCTTATGCTCCTGGTGTTCCTTGTTCCTTCTCTTGAACTCTTTTTGATAGTTCTCCCCACACTCATTGTGAAACTTCCCCTCTCTTGGCAACTTCTACCCAACTACTGAGGTTGGAAGTTGTCCACCTCCTTGGTCCTTTACAACAAAACCCTTCCACTCTCTTTCTAGAGTGTACCTACTTCTCGGATTTCAAAAGCTGTCTAACTATTGCAATATTTTTCTCACTTATACTTCCACTATCTTCACTTCCTTCTCTTTTTGGAGCACCAAACTCTGTTGTTTGGTTCTTTTTCACAATTCCTTCCAATATCTTAATCGTATTCAATTGATAACACCTATTCATTATAACATTTTCTTCATCTTCCAATCATAAATTTATGACTTTTGTTCCCTGTGATGGTTTCTTCCTCCTTTCCATCACAACTATCACCTCACTTATGGCTAGTACAAACATAATATTAATCTTTCTTTTGTCCACTATTGTTGCAAAAAAAAATTGCAACTACATGCAATCCTCCATAAAGATAATACAATCTGCTCCAATTTTCACAAGAAAATAAATTCCTACTTACTACCAAAATTTTCAATTCTAAATCTGTTATTGACTGGGTTAACTACATGGGCTCCTTAAACTCCCTATCTCTTGAGAATTGGAAACTCCGTATCAAGGATATGTCAACTGATTTTCAACATCTCCTTATCTTGCATATCTATCATATTGAAAATAATGAAGCAGATTAGCTTTCTAAATCGAGTTGTTGTTCTATCCTGGATCATATCATCTTCCAACAGTTCTACTATGGATCTCTGATAGGGGAAGGTTCCATCCCTTTATAACATGGGTCATTGTTTGCAGGGGACCCCTTTTCTTCTCTTGATGCTCTCCTCTCTAGAGCGACTTTTGTTTTTTTATGGTTGTTTTGGCATTTTGACAGACTACTTTTCAGTTGTGGTCAATGTTGATCTAAATATTTTGATAGCATGTGAATCTGCTTTTGTGTCTATATACTCATGATGGTTGGTCCGACCATATGTATATTCTTCGTGGTGATTGAGATTTACTCTCTATGATATATGGATTTTCATATCCTTAATAGAAAGCAATTTTTCTTTGTTGAAAACAAATTGACCACATTCCTCTTTTTTTGAAGATGGGTGCTTCCACTTCTCATAGTGTTGAGAAATTTCATGTTATAATGGAACCAAGTTCAACTCAAAATTTGACCCCACTTTCTAGCCAAACTCATACTCTTCTCAATGCACCATGAATGACGACTTGTCTTCATCACTTGATCATTTCATGGTCAGCATGTTCAACAACTTGTTTGCTTGTTCCAATGGCAATTTTAAACCCTATGCAGGATGACGATCTCAACAATTTTCCAAATCAGTAGTATTCACCTAGAAATTTGATGTTCGTTATATATAACGATCTTTCCTTCCAGAATATCTAGTCGAGCTTCACCTTCAACACGCAGAGTTCTAATTTAATTATGTGATTTTAAACCATGATCACGCTTTGGCTAACAATTTTGACACTAAGGATTTCTATTGTTGAAATCATTCTTAGTGAATTACTAATTAACATTTCCATACATACATATTGAAGTCATCATAATACAAAGACAACTAATAACATCATGAATTCCATTCCTTAATAATTTTGTACATACACTTCTGCAAAGAAAAAGTAAATTCTATGTCTTCTCCTGTGACCCGATTTTCTATTTCTTTGACCTTTTTGGCATTGAATCCGATCTAGGCTTCCACAACCTCTCGCTTGTCTATTGCCAAGCACACTCTCTCTTCCTTCCCTCATAATTTACATTAAATAATTTTATATATGATTGAAACCAAATTAGTTTCAGATCCAAGAATCTCTCTTATATCCACAAAAGCCTCAACTAGACCCTCTAACTTAGGAATTTTTAGCCCCTCAATCTATCACTAATCGAACAGTCCTTCATTCTCTCTAACCCACTCAATATTCTCGAAATATCCCTTAAGGATAAGATTTCATTACAATATTCCTCATATTCATATAATTCTCATAAAAGCATTGGCATATAAAAAATAAAGAAAATCAATCTTAGGAAACTAACTCCCTTGGTAAATGGTTTGACCCTCTTGGTCAAATGAAACAGTAAAAATGAAGAGCTTATGCTCTTACACCAATTTCATTTAATGGAAAATTGAAAAATTATAAGTCATTAACTTTTTTGCAAGGAAAGCATTAGGAAAACAACATAATTATCCACAAATAGTCTTTTTACTCCAAATCAAAATTCACAACCCTTATATGAATTTGGAGAGCTTCAATTTGATAAAAGAGTAAAAGTTTGAAATTTCATTGCCACATTTGGCCCAAAAGTGTAACTCATCTTCATGCATTCACTCGATAGTCAACATGAAAGAGAAGAGCCTTCCTAAGGTTGCTTCAAACTCCATCCAAAACTCCTTGTGGCTTAAGTAATGCTGGCATAAAGATGCCAAGTCTTGTCTGAAATCATTGGGGTATGGAGGAAGAGATAAATTTACAACACATTAATAATATTAAAAAATATTATTACATATAAATTTACAGAGAAAAATGTAATTTGATATAGAATTAGAGGATAAGATAAAATTAAGATATCATAAAGAGATGATCAACCACAATCTATATATATATATATATATATATATATATATATATATATATATATATATATATATATATATATACATATACATATACATATACATATACATTTCTTTGTTTTAACAAGTTTAAAGAAGAAAATCAACATTGTTAAACTAGAATCACACTTTAACAAGATCTATAGTGAAACAAGATATTGGACAATTCCTAAAATGTTAGGAGTCTAAACAAATTTTTATCTTTATGACACTATAAAGAATTGAAAATGAAAATTACTTTCTTTTAAATATTTTATGTGCACTTACAATAAATCTCAACTTTAAAATGTTTGTCACAATATTAACTAGTTATGGCTGAAGATTGGTTTTCTCTTGCATACTTTGTGTTACTTTTGGCTGATTTTTACAAATCCAAACTTGGTGTAGAGTCAATAGTCTATCCTCGTTATATGGGGTTTAGGGGATGGGATTTGTGATTCTTCTTTGAGCGAAAAAGAGTTTGGATTTATTTCTGTTTGAAGGATTGACACTCTTTGCTGGATTTTATTTTTAATACCTTTATATCATCACTTTTGGGTATTCAAAGAAACAAACTAAGGATTTTTCATTTTGCTAGATGAGTAAGTATGCAGAGATGGTTTTCCCAACTAAAGAAGTGATTCTCGTAAAAAAGCTTGGTAGGTGATGAATAGATAATCCATGAAAAGTCTACAATGTTCAGAGAAATGAAGGCATAATGGTTAGTATGCAATTGTTCTTCAAGTTTCCTTTTTTGGTATGGAGTTACTCCACAGTAGGTGATTTTTAGTTATTCAGTTGTGCATTGCATTGCATCAGCTTCAGGGCCTCTCACATGGAAAGGTGAATCTGACAAAGAAACTATTAGATGAACTATTGTGGTTTCTATTTAGAAGTTCCCTTGGGCATTCTGTTGAGAAGCAGTGTTATGGATTAACATTTTTGGGAGGTTTATTTTCTTATATAATATGGATCATTCCAATTCCCAATATTGTCTCTAGAAGAACATCATTCTATAGAATTGTCATTCTTATTTTTATAATTGCCTCCACTTGTTAAAGGCATAAGTAGCTAAAAATTCATCTTTCAAATATAAAGATTATTTAATGGGATTTTTGGTTGTAAGCTATTTTAGGCTCATATGGAGTTCCCTTGTTATTAAACCTATTTTGGGGATCAAACAAGTTCAAGCACTTCCATCAGTCAACTGTTTGTGCTACTTGAATTTTGTTGGGACAAAGTGTTGTAGTTGTTTCAGAAGAAATAATAGTTTGATTTGCCACAATTTTATTTTTTTTCAATTCATTTTCCATAGGGTGAGCCAAATATGATTGCAATGATATGGTGCATGATTGGGAGCAGAGTTGCAGTTTTGTACTAGAGTCGTGTTAACATTCTCAAAATTTAGGTTACCAGTGATTATTGCTAAAAGGATTCACCTGTTCCGCACAATCTAACATTGTTTACCATTTCCACCTCCTAGATACGAAAAGAACAAAAATGATGATACAAAGTTATCAACCAAGGTTTTATTTATTCCAAATCCTAAGGCTAAAAATTGTTTATTTTCATGATAATTTATGAAAAAAAAATTCCTACAATGTACCACCTGAGTTGGGTAATTTGAAGGAGCTTAGTCGCCTCTCGATCCATGGCCTTTGTGATATTCCTCACGACGATTATCCTTATCCTCAGTATAATTGTGCCCGTGGCAATATTTCAGGTTTTATCCCTTTCGAAATAGGAAACTGTAGTAATCTCTCTTATCTAGATCTTCATTCAAATACACTGAAGAAGCTTATAGTCCTTTCCTGCAATACCAACTAGATCACGGGTACCATTCCTCAGGAAATAGGAAGGCTCCAATTTGTTGAATTCCTGTATTTATTTTCAAACAACTTAACTGGACATATTTCATATATCATCATAACATTTCTTGATTACCTAGATTTGAGTAGGAATAATATGTGTGGCAATATCCCTTCTCATATTAGTGGATTGACTTCACTAGAATATTTGACTTTATCATAAAACAACTTCACTGGGAACATTCCTGAAGCCATCAAAAATATAAAATATTTGAAGACCATAGATATGTCTAATAATATGAGTGGGAGTCTTCTTAAAATTATAAAAAAGCACAAGTTTCTTTCCATTATAGATATATCAAAAAATTCATTTAGTAGAGTTTTGGGTAATATAAACTTTGCAAGTTCTTTACAACATTTTTCAACAAAGAAAAAGAAAATTCTCTATCTTCTCCTGTGGTCCGATTTTCATTTTTTTGACCTTCTTGGCATTGAAGCTGATCTAGACTTCCACAACCTCTGGTTTGTCTATTCTCAAGTACACTCACTCTCCTTTTTCCCTCATAGTTTACATAAAATAATTTTATTCATGATTGAAACCAAAATAGTTTAAGATCCAACAATCTCTCTTAGATCCACAAAAACTTTAACTAGACCCTCTAACTTATGACTTTTTAGCTTCTCAATCTATCACTAATAGAACCGTCTTTCATTCTCTCTAACCGACTCAATATTCTTGAAATCACTCTTGAGGAGAAGATTTCATTACAATATTCCTCACATCCATATAATTCTCATAAAGGCATTGGTTTATACAAAATAAAGAATGAAATCAATCTTAGGAAACCAACTCCCTTGGTAAATGGTTTGACTCTCTCTATTAAATGACACAATAAAAATGACATCCATATAATTCTCATAAAAGCATTGGTTTATACAAAATAAAGAATGAAATCAATCTTAGGAAACCAACACCCTTTGTAAATGGTTTGACCCTCTCCGTTAAATGACGCAATAAAAATGAAGAGCTTATGCTCGTGCATCAATTTCATTTAATGGAAAATTGACAGATTATACGACACTAATTTTCTTTGCAAAAACAATCATTAGGAAAACAACATAATTCTTCACAAATTTACTCTGAATCAAAATTCACAATCCTTGTATGAATTTTGAGAGCTTCAATTCGATAAAGGAGTAAAAATTTGAAAT
The DNA here is from genome assembly GCA_031772625.1 of Pinus tabuliformis. Lineage (NCBI taxonomy): Eukaryota > Viridiplantae > Streptophyta > Pinopsida > Pinales > Pinaceae > Pinus > Pinus tabuliformis. The sequence continues at coordinate 621,814,700 of CM062809.1, forward strand.
TTCATTGCCACATATGGCCCAAAAGTGTAACCCATCTTCATGCATTTACTTGATAGACAACATGGAAGATAAGAGTATTCCTAAAGTTGCTTCAAACTCCAACCAAAACTCGTTGTGACTTAAAAAAGCCTCACTTAAAGATGCCAAGTCTTGTCTGAAATCATTGGGATATGAAGGAAGAGATAAATTTACTATATTTTAATAATAATAAAAAATATATTACATGTAAATTTAAGGAGAAAAATGTAATTTGATATAGAATTAGAGGATGAGAGAAAATCAACATATTATAAAGAGATGATCAACCATAATTTAGTAAATAAAAATATATATCTTTGTTTTAACAAGTTTAACAAAGAAAATCAACATTATTAAACTAAAATCAAACTTTAATAAGATCTATAGTAAAATAAGATATTGGACAATTCCTAAAATGTTAAAAGTCAAAACAAATTATTATCTTTATGACACTATAAAAAAAAAATTATTATCTTTATGACACTATAAAATAAATTGAAAGTAAAAATTACTTTTCTTTTAAATATTTTGTATGCACTTACAATAAATCTCAACTTAAAAATACTTGTAACAATATTAAATTTCCTCGATTAAAATTATGATAATTTAGAAAAAAATCCATCTTAAATTTTTCCATGAAAAAATAACTTAAAATAAAATTTCATAAACAAACTCTCCTATTTTTATTTTTTTTTAATTTATATACTTAATATACATTACAGTCAACAACATTCCTGTAAGGTAGAGGAAAGAGAAATCTTCGTATTGATCCAGGTGGTCGTGGGTGGGAGCCGTGGTGAAATTATGGAGAAAAAGAAAGAGCAATGGGCGTAGCGTGTAAGTGAAGGTGACGAGACTAAATTTTTGCCCACAAGCTACTTGATTGTTCTTTAATTTTAATTCATTATAAAGTGGTTTGTAGGTGAGAGAGGAAATAACAAGGAATTAGGAGGAAAAAATTAAATCTCCGTATTGACCGGGGCCGCGTGAGGACGTAGAAGTCGCAAATGACGTGTTGAGCCATGGTATTTGCCATACAACGAATTATTTTTCAATAAATTTGTTTCAAAACAACTTTTGTGAGTTGCAACTTGCAATACCTCCTCATATCCCGTTCCGCCCAATACGGAGACTATCTTTTCCCAGCACTTTATGTGGTTTTTAATAAATCATATAGAAAAAGGAACGAATTACGACCAATGGACATCACCAATCAATTTCCATAGGTTTCTTGAATTCGTCTTGAATTTGATTTCTGGTTTCTTCTCAAGTATTTGATTTCGAGTCTTTGATGAATTCTTTATCCACCGCCATAATTATTTATGTCCCCTTCAACACGGAGGTTTTATTTTCCTCTTGTGCTTTATTTTCCATATCATTGCCTTGTGATCCTCTTGTGCTTTATTTTCCATATCATTGCCTCGCTCACAAGTAAACAACTTTTTATGGGTTTCTTCAGTCAATTTGTTGAATTTTCTTTTTTCACCTTCATTTACACGTATTTTTGGGTGTTCAAATATATTTTCCTAGTTTGCAGATAAAATAAATTTAAATTGAAAATATTAATTTTCAAAAAATAAAAAGTAATTTTCAATAAATTTGTAATGCATTTTATCATAAAGTAATAAATTTATATTTTTTTTGTTTTTAAAAAAATTAACAATCAGTTTTCAATAAATTTGTAATATATTTCATCATAAAATAATAATAATTTTATATTTTCTTTAAATTTAATTTAGAGAATGATTGTTTTTATTAGTTAATAATAAATTTGATTTATAGGTGATTGTGTTGGGGTGCTTTATAGTCTTAAAAGGAAGATATTGTCACTTAACATTATATAAAAATAAAGAAATAAAAATAGTAATATATCAACGAATGATCAATTTGTTTCGATAAATTTTTTTATCATTTAATATAAAAAAATAATACATGGAATTAAATGTTAAAATTTTGATTTTAATCCCTTTAGATACATGATAATTATAATGAATTAACATTGATTTAAGACAATTAAAACCATGAGTAAAAAAACAAATTCTTAACTTTTTCTTGAAATTATCTATATTCATGGCCAATTTTATTTAATAAAATATTATAAGTTATATAAAATAATATGTCATGACTTTAATATAAATAAAATTTATATATTATATATATAATTTTATAAAACATTAATTAAAAAAAAAAAAAAATTAAACCATCACCTATGTAAAGTTTTAGAAACAAAATAATATGGTTTGAGGGTAAAATGATGAAATTAATATACCAAAGAATTTTTACAACATTTCTTTAAGTTATGGACACAAAAAAAATATATATGCCATACTAGATTTCAAAGAATTGGATAATTAAAATATTTTTTTATATATATTTTTGAGAATTAAATGAAAAATGTATGATAAGGAAACATTATAAATGTGTCATTTTATCACATTTTATTTTCAAAATAATTATTTAAAAAAATTATAATAAAGAATAAGAGAAAATATAAGTTGATAAAAAAATAGGTTTAGAATTGTTTTAGTGAAGAATCTTTCGATAAGGAATTGATTTCGAGTATAGGTCAATGTAGGGGAGGCTTGGATGTTAGAGCAACTATCAAGTGCATGTTGAGATACAGAAAGGCAAAAAATGTCTAGGGTGATAAGGAACTTTAGGATTTTCTTGGTATGGATCTAACAAAGGGTCTAGGCCAATCTTTGATAGGGCATAAGAAACCCTTTCTACACCATCCTCAAGATACAACATTAAAAGAGCTTCAACAAGGAAAAAAAAAAGTAAATATTAAGATCATGCGAGTAATAGAAACCCCGAGGGATGATATGAAATGATCATTCTATATATTAATGTAAGGGGTCTTGTAAACCTTCTCAAAATAATACCATTAGCATAATCGATCAAACTTCACAAACTAGATGTAATATTAGTGTTAGAAACAATGCAGAAAGGTGAAAACGACTAGGTGTTTGGGCTATATTCTAAAATATTACGACTTTGAGCTTAATGTATAACAAACTTATCTAGTGGGGTGCTTATTGGGTGGAGGAAGCACATCTCATTGATTAACTCATCTATTCTTGTCTTAGGTATATGGATCAAGTTTATGTTTAAATAATTGGGTTAGATCAACTGTTATGGCCCAAATGATGAGAGGCAATATTTCGAGGAAGTTTTCCTTTCCTTGAATTGTTTAGAAATGGATAGATTGATTATAGATGGTGATACAAACATTACCTTGAGTTGATTGGGTAGTGTTACTAGATAAGATAAACTAGGAAATTACTTCCAACACATAATTGAAGGGTGAATCCTAGTGGATTATGATCCAATCAAGATTAAGCATATTTAGAGGAATAATAGGCTCGACGGCGAACACAAGTTATTTTTGTCAAAGAATAGTCTAGTTGAAGTTCACAAGATTTAGTCTTAGGTTGAAATAAGGGGTTGCCCATATCACTCTCCCATTCTTCTTCAAATGAAGAATAAGCAGAAGAAGCTAGTAAGTCCATTTAAATTTAAGCTCAAGTTGTTTGGAGGAGGAAGGGTTTATAGAGTTGGTAAAAAAATAATGGAAAGGTTTTTATGTAAACTTTAGAGAGACTTCTAATCATTAATTTGAAGCCTCCTTGAAGAAGGTTTGAAAAGTGGTCATAATTGGGCAACAAAAAGCCTTAGGAATTCAAATAACAAATTTAATGATAATGAAAGGAAGGTATATGAGATATTTGAAAATAATGAAGAAATCGTTTTTATTGATGAAACAGGTAATGAGTTAAAGTACTAGAGGATAAATACAATAAGTTACCATAATTGAGAGAATCAAAATGGAGGATGAGGAGTTGCAGCTATATGATAAAAAAAATGAGTCAAAGTTACAAAACATTTCCATCAATATGCTAATTATAAAAAAAGAGAGATTATATAAACTGATAGATAGCGATAATTGACGCAGGGTTACCCCTGCTTACTCCCATAGTAGGCATGTAAAATGCATAAGTACATTAGTCCCAGGAATTTTAACTCTCTAAGGAGTCAAACCTTCATTTACTAAGGTTTTAGACACCCTTTAATAGTCTCATGCGGAATGATTTATATACTAACAAGGTCTAATTATTAATCCACCTTTTTCTTTATATCGGAACTCAATCACCCAGCTTAAACCTTCTATCGATGCTTAACCCATTATAAACCCTTTATCCTTTAATAATGGTGGACTTATATATGAAACTTCATATACCCGTGCTTAATCCTTTATAATTCATTTACAAAGGAAATATACGCAAAACATACCTTTTCTGCCTTGGTACGACCTCTACACAGATATCGATGCTACACCTTTATCGCAATCACAATATTGGTCCTCCGCGGTCACACTACACACTCTACCTTCCGCCTTTAATATGCGAACATATTCCAGATCTCAAATTATTATACACCGCCACTATAACTCCTTCAGGTCCATTCCACCGATCCTTCCCGTAGTGCTCTCCAAACTCTAATCTCTTCGATCTTCGATCAACGATTCATCGATATCGGCATGTCATCCATCAGCGTATCGCGTTCCATTGTCACCAACCATTTGACCTTCTAAAATAAGATTAGTGATCCCATCGGGACCGTCGATCTGACTTCCGATCCAACAGTTGCGAGTAAATCACTATCGCTATCGCTATATTTAAAAGGTTCGTTCCAATCTCGTTCGAATGGTTTTCGATTAAATCTTGACCATTAATCTATCACTCGATCCAACAGTCGAGATCCCTCCCCGTTCTAAAAGTCGCTTGACGGTCCTCCGTGATTGATTTACACATAGTAGATCCAACGATCCACGATGATTTCAGATAGACAACAAGCATTGAGAATAACCGCCCGAAAAAGCAGTTTTCTCTCTCTCCTCTGTTGCTATGTGTCACTAGGTTAGTGGGATCCGATGGACTCCTCTAAATACCGCTTATGGTTTCTACCTAGATCGAAATACCACTTTTGTGAAAAAACTCGCCTTTCTTCGTTAATGTTCGCCAATGCGATGTTTCACTCTGCTCCATGTGACATGATCTGGACCGTTGATCTATAAGATCCAACGGTTGCTATGCATCACCTATGTACTTCTCCGCTCTTCTCTTTGCTTATGTTTCACGCTATTTTCAATGTTTTCTCTATGGTTCGGGTTTCTTCAAAGGTTCTCGTCCTTCCACCATTCTACTGTGCACTCTCTCCTGAGCTTGCCTTCTGCGAATTCTCACATCACAGTCTCTTCAGAGCTTCACTCTGATCATTCAATTGGATTCAAAGACCCACTATGATTCCTCTGAATCATTCTCCTCCTCTGTGTATTACTTCAGAACTCTGCTTGCAACCTCTATTACAAAACCTACCGAATTCACACATAAATCAATTATTAAATACTCGATTCACACACTTACACAGTTCCGGGATAAACCTATGTATAAACAAGTATAAACAACTGATTACATATCGAGACCCTCTGTCTCACAGGCTTGATCTTCAATATCAGTGGCCTCCTTCCCTCACTCTGCCCATAGGCTTACATTTATACCAGAAAGGTTCTGTTGAACTAATTTTGGTTCAAACCCTTAATCTATTGAACTAACTCCTAAATGTCCTCTAAGTCCACTTCTAACTCCAATTAATCCCTAAGAACTCTCTCTAGTTCCTCGAATCATGAAACTGCCTTAAGAGTTATAATTGACTTCTAACTCTCTTGTCATTATTAACCACTCATGTTCTCCTTAATTCGAGAGAATTTACAACATCCTCACAACATCTAATTAATTCTCATCCTACTCACTCAAAAGCCTAAATATTACATTAATTCATCAATTAGGAATCCAACTTCCTCAAAAAACGTGACCCCCTATGTCTACTAAAATACAATGATTTTCTCTTGGGTTGAATGCTCCTGCATCACACTCCCAAAGTAGAAAATATTCATGATCTCCTGATCATGTGTTTTCATGTGCTGGTAAAAACCTCTAGGGTCCTAAAGCTTAGTTTGTAGCTACCCAAGTGTCTTGCACCTTTGTTGTTGCTGTATTTATGTTGTCTTCTATTTCATCTTCCCCTCTTTGTTAATGAGGTTCAAGTTCTGATTGATCATCCTTCCTGCTGTTATCATTTTCCTTCATATGGACTGCTTCATCATTAACTGCGATAACTCTTCAATCTCCACCTCTAGCATATCTTTGGGCTGGTCCATATTTTGCCATTCACTATTACCTCTTTCTCTCCGCTTTAGGTTGTTGCTGCTATCCACTAACTCTTCAAATCGCTGTTTATTTTCTTCTCTTTAAAGTTGTTGGATTCTTAATTTTTCTTCTACTTTTCCTCTTGCTCCAACTTTTTCTGCCCTAGATATTGCTATAGTTACTGCTCTAGGTACCACTGTAGACATTATTTCCACCCAAAATTCCTAAATATCTTTAAGGATATCTTCCTCTACAACATCTAATTTCTGCATTGAATTATGACTTTCCAACATTCTCTCCAGCAATTGAGCATCTCTGTTCCATGGATTAAATTCTTCCACAAATCCTCTTCTTTCATCTTTATTTCGCTTCTCATCTGTGCCAAATTTCCTCCAGTATCTACAACTAAACCTGCATTCACAAAACATTTGTTAAAATAAGAAACATAAGGCTTCAGTGCCTTATTTTCCTTTGGCAAAAATTCAGTTTTCTGCTCTGTTTCTTTCTCCTCTGTCAGCACATCAGTATGTTGTTTTGAATTCTCAAAAGAATTCATGAGATTGTCAATTAGCCTCTCCTCCACATCATCTGTTTCAATGATGCCTCCCTGCTTTTGTTCACAGTAGTGAACTTCTTCTTCCTTAGCCTACTACTCGTTAACTCTTCTTTGAAATTGTTTGATTCTTACTGCCTCCCTTTCATCCTTACCCTCTTGTTCTTTAAGAACCTCCATATCATCTTCAAACAATCTTTGTCCTTCCCCAATGACATTCATTGGATCATTTCTTTGGGACAACATTTCTTCAGTCTTCATTGGAATAAGACTACCATCTTCCTCCTCTATGACAACTCTAACATTCTACTGCCTACTCCTAGGTGACTCTTCTGTCTCCTTCTGGTTCTGATATCTTGCCATCTTAGTCTTGATCTGAATGTATTTCAGATTCTGCTCCTTCTCTCTGACAAACCCTAAAGTTTGTTCATCCTACTGTGATGTACCTGCAATCATCCACAAATTATTAATTTTAAAATCATAAGACCTGGCAGTCTTACTCGACTCTTCAGTCATCACATTTCCTTGTTGCTCCGAGTCTTCTACGTGATTCAGCTCCTCAAGCTCAATTTCATCTCCTTCCTTCATAAGGAATGGTTCTTGTCTTGTAAGAGCTCCAATTATTAATGTGTCAATGAGTTCTTTTTGCTGTAACAACTCACTATTTTCCTCGTTTGATAGGTCTTCTTCATCATACTCTGCTGCTCTAAAGTACCTTTTATCCCCTAAAACACATTGCTCCTCATACTTCAGTTCAAGAGCTCTATTCAACTTCACTTCAGAGTATTCATCTTCTGTAAGATACTCCTCCATGCTTTCGACAACTTCACAAGATTGTCTATCCTCTCCTATGCATCCTGCAAGCACACCAAAACTATTAGGTTCAACAACACAAGGTTTGATGGCCTTATACATCACCTATTTATCTTCAGTCAACATCTCCTCAGGCTATTTCAAACTATCCCAATAGTCCATGAGATCTTCACTTGATCTCCATTCTTTAGCTTCAGTGTAGTCTTCAATTTCTCCCAGAATTTCTCCTTGTTCTGGTTCACAAATGGACTCTTCCATTTCCAACTCAACTTCCTTGAGTTTTTCCCTCAGCCACTTTACTTGCTTTTTCTGTAGCCTTCTCTGCATCTCATTCCACTCCACTGGCTTCTTCCTTAATACCCAACCTCGTCTTTGGTTTTCTTCTAGCCGCATTGTTAACATATGAAGTTCTTTTCTTATCTCAGCCAACTCCTTGTCAATCTCCTCTTGACTCAGTCTCTTGCCATCTACTTTGGAATTCTTCTTCTCATATCTTCTGTTGTGCCTTCTCTCTGAACCTCTGTTATGACTATTAGTAGTCATCTTCTTCTCCTCTTTCTTCATTAACTCCTCACTCATTTGAAACAAGCCTCTACAATAGCTATTCCTCCTCACTGTAATCTTACCTCACTAAGCTCTCCTCACTCAGTCTTTTGGTAAGCATGGGTCCTCTATCTGGAACCTCCTCTTGAGCAACACCTTTGCTCCTTCTAGACTTCTGCAATCTTTCACTCTCTCTTGAGAACACTTCAGTTGTCCTCTGTTAGGCCCCTATACTACTAGTGTAACCCCTTATTGTTATTAGTACAACCCCCTTATTATATTGTTGTACACATGTAGTCCCCATAGATGCCCACTATTGTTATTATTGTGCCCTTACATTATTATTGTTATGTTGGCTCTGATTATATTATGACCCCTTAGAATCCTATATATAGAAAGAAGGTCTTGTCATTTGTATCATCCAAGAATTGTTCATTTATGTAATGTAAAGGAGGTTTCCCCCTCGAAGAGGCTAAATTCTAAGGTGTTGATCTATCTTTTATATCTTTTGTGAGCTGGTTTCATAACATTTGATATCAGAGATTTGGATTCTAGGGTTTTTGCTGCTCCAAATAGGTCATCGTGACATTTGTGCTATAACATTTTCTCTGCGACATTCCAGATGCTAAAAAAGAAACCAATTTGGGTTAAAATATTTCCTAACCCTGGGTTCGAATTTCAAAGCTTTTCGCCCTATATTTGTGGAGATATGATCTGAGGAAGTTGGCCTTTTTGAAAACTCCCGAATTACATTCCAAACAGGTGACCTGGGGAAAATCGTCATAACTTTCTCTCTGAGAATAAGATTGAAATTTCGTAAGAAGTTACAGAAAGAGGACGGATTTTAGTTTTTTGTGTGTATTTTTCAGATCCGAAGATCAAAACAGTGACACGTGGCAAGTCATACAAGTTCGCTCTATAGAACTAGTCTATAATCAGGTCACTATGGGAGATTTGGCATAACTCTTCCTTGGAGAATCCAATTTTGATCAGACTGGTGACATTGGGAAGAGAACATAGAGGGCTACTATAAAACACGATTTCAGAATTGGAAGATATGAAATTACAAAGTTAAACCTGTTTCAAGATTGAGCTCCTAAAATTAAGAAAAAGTGAGATGAGGAAGTTTGATGACAAGGATCCGGTAAAGGGATACTACAATTGAAGAAATATTTTGATCTACATGGTGTACCACTGTTACAAAAGGTATGTATTGCATCTAATTATTTAGAACCGAATCAATTTTTATGGTATAAAGGGCTTTGTTCTCGTAAACCACTTGTCACGTGGTCAATTTTCACGGAGGAAATGATAGCACATTATGAGGATACAAAGAGAAACACCTTCTTTAGCCAATTGATAAATCTCAAACAAAAGGGTTAAATGGCAGAGCACATTGAGGACTTTCAAAAATTGAATATAAGGGTAAATGATATTCCAGAGAAGCAAAGGATTGATGTCTTCATAGGTACTTTAAAGGATAACATTCAACATGAGGTTCATCTTTGGGAACTTGATTCATTGGAGAAGGCATTCAAGTGGGCAAGAAAAATTGAAAGTGAAGTTATGGAAATAAGGAATCCCACCACTCATGACTATAATTATGGAAGTGTTTCTTCTCCTACTCTTTCACAACCTACAAGGGTGACACCACAACAATTGGAAGAAAAAAGAGAAAAAGGGCTTTGTTACAATTGTGATAGCAAATGCACTAAAGGTCATAAGTGTGCTGAGAAGAAATTATTTTACATAGATTATGAAGAGGAGGAAGAAAAGGATCAAGAAACATTAAAAGAAGAGGATATGCACCATGAACCAACCCTAGAGAAGAATAAATGAATCCGACCATATCTTGTAAAGCATTGGCAAGAATTACCACTCCTCAAACTCTCAAGATAGAAGGACATATCAAGAAGAAAAAGATTCAAGAAGTGAAAGATCACATCGAGAAAGAAGAAATGAATCCAACCATATCTTGTAATGCATTGGCCAGAATTACCACTCCTCAAACTATCAAGATAGAAGGAAATATTAAGAAGAAAAATGTTCAAGAAGTGAAAGATCACATCGAGCATCAAGAAATGAATCCGACCATATATTGTAAACCATTGGAAGAAATTACCACTCCTCAAACTCTAAAGATAGAAGGACATATCAAGAATAAAAAGGTTCAAGCAGTGAAAGATCACATCGAGCATCAACAACAAGTTCTCCAACTTTTAAAGGATAACGCCACTTTGGTGCAGAATCGAATGAAACAATAGGTAGATCAACATCGGAGTGAAAAATGTTTTGATGTAGGTGATTGGGTATTTTTATGGCTACATCTCAAGTAAGCTATTTATGAGAAGGAAATCTTGGCAATACTACATGCACTTAAGAAATGGAGACCTTACCCAATGGGAAGACATTTCAAGGTAAAAATGGATCATGATAGTCTTAAATACTTTTTAGAACAAATATTATCTTTAGAAGAACAAAAAAAATGGGTCACAAATATGTTGGGTTATGACTTTGACATCATCTATAGAAAAGGGAAGCAATGAACTTATGACTTTGCTTTATATCGGCCTTGGTTCTTCCGCAATGAATTTTCTTTTTCTTTCACAACTTCTCACTGTCTAATTTCTTCTACGTAAAATTTTATTCTGAGCTCTGATACCAAATGGTGCAAACCATCATTGTACTGACATAATTCACTTAGGTTCATATCATGGCCAACCCAAGTTGTTACACAATTTCTCATCTTTCAAGTGGATTATTAAATTACACTTCATCCTCACATAGAGGTCAACCAAACAATGATCATGTTCACACAGTTACAAATATTTATTGCAAACAATTCCAACACATCTATCACTAATGATCAATATTCTCCTTTGTTGTATTTTCTTCACATATGTGGCAATGATCTCAAATCATATTGCACCACAAACAAATCAATATTCAACCATCAAATAAAGCCCCATCAATTCTTTCTATTTACACATACACAATCTGGAAAGTCATACCCAATAATTCCTTAAAGAAATCGGACACCCTTCATGAAATTGGAATGCATATTCAAGATCATAAATGATTTACCTTGGCACGAAGTCATTCTATGACAATCACAAAAATTCTAATCCATCCATCTTAGGCTTGAATTTGATTCTTGGAGGTACAACTACTAGAATGGAAAAACTACATTACTAATCTCAAATTGTCTGGGATAGTCCTCCTTCTAAAAGATGATAGGCTTATCTGGTGTGGTGGCTCCCAGCAGGGGAGGGTCATTCTCAAGGAAGCATATAATTTAATCTCTTTTCCCACAAGAGAGATGCTAGCTTACTCTTGGATGTTGAGAGCTTGGAAATGGATTTTTCCCCTGAAATTGGAATGCTTCTTCTGGCTTGTTGTTCATAATCACATTCTCACATGGGAAAATTTATGTAAGAAGGTTTTCCATGGTTTGGGCCGATGCAATCACTGCCTTTCATCCAGAGAGGATACATTTCACCTCTTCATCCTTTGTCCCTTTTCATGTTTAGTATGGAATGGGGTGCTCCATATGATGACTTACTCTATTGCTTGGGAAGGTCGAGACATTATCTCTTATCTTGGTCTGTGGTATTTGGATCATAAATCTCATTGTATTCTAGCCTTTTTCATTATATGGGGCATCTGGAAGTCTAGAAATGCCTTCATCTTTGATCATGTTTTGTTGAACATTTGGAGAACCTGTTGTAGAATCCTTTCATATTGCTTTGAATTTATTGTCCCCCTATCTTTCAATAACTCTCATCCTCCCCTTCCTAGAGACCTTTGCTCATCTGATCCTATGGGATTTTTTGATGGAGCATCCTCTTTTAACTCCTGCGAATGTGGAATGGCCATTCATATTAGCTTTGAACTCTCTTATAGGTTTTATTGGCACTGTGACTAGGGATCTAATAGTCGAGTTTAACTTCTTTCTCTTTGGGGGGTCCTCCATTGTGCCCTCTGGCTCGATATCCAATCTCTCTCTATCTTCGTCAATTCTAAATTTGTTATTAAGTGGGCTAACTACATGGGATCCTTAAACTCCCTATCTCTTGAGAATTGGAAACTACGTATTAGGGATATGTCAGCTGATTTTCATCATCTCCTTATCTTGCATATCTATCATATTGAAAATAGTGAAGCATATCACCTTTCTAAATCAGGTTGTTGTTCTATCCCGAATCAGATCATCTTCCAACAGCTCTACTCTAGATCTCTGACAGGGGAAGGTTCCATCCCTTTATAACATGGGTCATTGTCTGTAGGGGACCCCTTTTCTTCTCCTGATGCTCTCCTCTCTAGAGCGAATTTTGTTTTCTATGGTTGTTTTGGCGTTTTGATAGACTACTTTTCAGTTGTGGTCAATGTTGATCTAAATATTTTGATAGCATGTGAATGTGCTTTTGTTTCTGTATACTCATGATGGTTGGTCCGACCATATGTATATTCTCTATGGTGATTGAGATTTACTCTCTCTGATATATGGCTTTTCATATCCTTAATAGAAAGCAATTTTTCTTTGTTGAAAAAACAATTGACCACATTCCTCCTTTTTTGAACATGGGTGCTTCCACTTCTCACAGTGTTGGGCGATTTCATCTTACATGGCACCAAGTTCAACTAATAATTTGACCCCACTTTCCAACCAAACTCATACTCTTCTCAACGCACCATGAATGACGACTTGCCTTCATCACTTTATCATTTTATGGTCATCGCATTCAACAACTTGTCTGCTTGTTCCAATGGTAATTTTAAACCCTATGCCGGACGATGATCTCAACAATTTTCCAAATCAATAATATTCACCTAGAAATTTGATGTTCATTATAGATAACTATATTTCCTTCCAGAATATCTGGTCGGGCTTCACCTTCAACACACAGAGTTCCAATGTACTTTGTTCCTGTACTTCTGTGATTTTAAACCATGATCACGCTTTGGCTAATAATTTTGACACTAAGGATTTCTATTGTTGAAATCATTCTTAGTGAATTACCAATTAAAATTTCCATACTTACATATTGAAGTCATCATAATACAAAGACAATTAATAATAAAATGAATTTCATTCCTTAATAATTCTGCACATACACTTCTACTAATAAAAAGTTGTCAGGCCAGGCAGTAACTCCTCAAAGCAAAATTGATTCGTATATTTTATTCCTTCAGGTTGGTCTTCATTATATACTTAAGGAAGAGACTGTTCACTTCATCTCCCGATGACTGTTCATATTACTTATTATTTATTTACATTATATTCACCCAATCCTGATGATTAGGTGTCAACATTCCCCCCCTTAATCTAAAGGGATGTTGGTGAGTCCAAGCATCATTCTGAATCGTTCAAACTTTTCTCTTCCAAGCGCTTTGGTGAAGATGTCTGCAATTTGCTCATTAGTGGAACAATGACGGAGATGGATAGTTTTGGCCTCAACATGATGTCAAATTAGATGATATTTAGTATTAATGTGCTTCGTTCGATCATGGAACTTTAGGTTCTTGGCCAACTTTATTGCAGAGGTATTGTCAATCATGAGTGGAGTTGATTTTACTTTTTTTACCTGCAAATTTTCAAGAATTTTCCTAAGCCATACAATTTCTTTTGTTGCTTCAGCTGCTGCCACGTATTCTGATTCTGTTGTGAAATCTACTGGAACTAATTGTTTGCGTGATCTCCAAGAGACAGCTCCTGATCCAAGACTCATAGCATATCCTGAAGTAGATGCCCTAGTTTCTTTGTCTCCATCGAAGTCTGAATCAGAGTATCCAATCAAGCTGAAGTCGTCCACCTGTGTATACTTGATTCCAAAGTCTTGAGTTCCCTTCAAGTACCTTAGAACTCTTTTTGCAGCAAACCAATGTCCCTCACAAGGCTTTTGCATAAACCTAGAGAGGATTCCAACAGCAAACGAAATGTCTTTTTTGGTAGTAGTTAGGTAGTTGAGACTTCCTACAAGTTGTCTATACTTTGTCGCATCCTCAAATTATTTTCCTTCAATAGATGTGAGCTTTAAGTTTTGTTCCATTGGAGTAGTAAGAGGATTGCATTCTGTCATGCCAAACCGGTTAAACAAATCTCCAATGTACTTCTTTTGAGAAAGAAATATGGACTTCGAATGTTGGGTTACTTGAATACCAAGATAGTAATGAACATAGCCCAAATCAGTCATTTCAGAACTTTTCCCCAATTCCTTCTTTATGGATGCAATGTAGATTTCATTGTTCCCTGTCATCAAAAGATCATCTACATATACCACAAGATATACAACTATTTTTCCAACTTTCTTGACAAATAAAGTTGCATCATCAAGATCATAATGTTTGAAATTGAGTTTCAGAAGATGCTCAATTAGTTTTTCATACCAGGATCATGGTGCTTGTTTGAGGCCATACAAGGACTTCACAAGTTTTCATACTTTATGTTCATGTCCTTTCACAGCAAATCCTTCAGGTTGGGACATAAAAACATTCTCTTTTAGATCTCCACTCAAGAAAGCAGTTTTTACATCCATTTGATGGACTTTCCAACCGTTCTGAGCTGCTAGGGCAAAGAGTGTTCGGATGGTAGCCCATTTTTCTATGGGGGAAAAATTCTCCTCATGATCGACCCCTTCTTTCTGTGCAAAACCTTTTGCCACAAGCCTAGCTTTGTGCTTGTCAAGTGAGCCATCAGCTTTATACTTGTCCTTGTAGACCCACTTGCAGCCAATTGGTTTGGTTCCTAATGGAGGATCAACTAGCTTCCAAGTGCCATTCTTTATGAGGGCATCATACTCCTTTTGCATCGCTTCTTTCCATTCATCATGAGAAGCAGCTTCTTTGAAGGAAGTTGGTTCAAAATGTGTAGACAATTTCAATTCACAATCATAAGAAATATCCATATCAACAGGTGACTTAGAGTCATCTACATCACCTCCATTTTGCCAGTTTGAATTTCTAGTTCCTGTCCTTCCAACCTCATCAGGATGAACACTTTCAAGTGTCTTTGTCATCCACTTTGGGGGACCTTTCTCAAATGGTCCAGGATGATCCGCTAATTGAGTTGGGACTGAATCAAGGTTGAGTCTCCCAATTCTGTCAATCACATCACTTAAAGCATCATATGTTGTTGGAGTTTCATGTAGGGGAGAGTGTTCTTCAGAAGAAGATTCCACATGTTGATCTAGTATAGGAATCCCCCTTTCAAGATGTGGAATCTAATTATCAAATTCTTGAAATGATTTTGCTTTTGTGAATCTATCCAAGCGATCAAGTTGCCACTCAACAACATTGTCAGTTTTGGATGATTCAAGAAAAATTACATCTCTAGATACCAAAAACTTTTTATTTACTTCATCATAGAGACGATATGCTTTGGAGGTGTTTGAATACCCCAGGAAGATACATTTATGACTTCTAGGACAAAGTTTGTTTCTATGTACCTTTGGTATCAAGGCATAATAGGTGGAACCAAAGACCCTGAGATGCTTTACCGAAGGAACATGTCCATACCACATTTCATATGGAGTCTTGTTTCTAATAGCATTAGATGGACATCTATTCTTTATATATGCAACACATAGAATAACATCAACCCAAAACATTATCTTTACATTTTTGAAGAAGAGCATAGATCGTACCATATTTAAGATTGTCCTATTCATTCTTTCAGCTACACCATTCTATTGGGGATTATAAGGCACAGTTGTTTGATATTTGATCCCATGTTGGCGAAGATAGTTTTCAAATTCATTTGATGTGTATTCTTTTCCATTATCAGTGCGAATAGACCTAATATGAGATTGTGCATCATTTTCAATCCATTAGGAAAGTTCTTGAATGTTTGAAAAGCATCAGATTTGTTCTTCAATAAATAAACCCAACACATTTTGGTTTAGTCATCAACAAATGTCATCATATATTTATTTCCATTTGCATAAGGAAAAGGCATTGGACCACATAAATCTGAATGAATGATTTCAAGTTTTCTATGTGCTCTTGAATGTGAATCATGAAAATACTGCTTGCTATGCTTTCCTAGAATGTAAGCATCACATTGCTTAAGTTTCCTAGGAATTGTAGGCAAACCAGCAACACCATTTTTCTTCACCAAGTGGAGGCTGTCATAGTTCAAATGTCCAAATCTAGCATGCCATAATAAACTTGATGGAAGCGTACCTTCTTCATAATGAGAATTGTATGAAAAATGTTGTGCACGAGCAGAGGTTCCTTGCAGCTTGAGAAACCTTTCTTCTTCTATTCCCTTCATCAAAAGTGAGTGGTCAGATGCTTTTCTTACCTCAAGCTTGCCATCAAACATATGAATGGAATGACCTTGCTGGTGGATGTGGACCAAGGACAACAAGTTTCTCTTGAGCTATGGGAGATAGAGAACATGATGCAGAAGAAAGTCTGGAAGACCAGGGAATTGAAGCCTGATTGTGCCAAGCCCTAATGGCTTGATTTTTGATTGGTCTGCAAAGTATACTGCTCCATCAACATTGTCAGTAAATTCTTCAAAAACATATTTTCTATGAGTCATGTGGCAGGTTGGTCCTGAATCAAGCAACCAATCATTTTTCCAAGAAGCAAGTGAAGCATTAAATAAATCTTCATTTACTCCAATATTACGTTGTGCCACAACATAGTGAGTTGATTCAGGTGCTTTACCTTTGTCTGTATCATCAGTTTTACATTTCTGTTGGTTTCTTTGCTGCTCAATTTTGTCCCATGGTAACTTGCATGTAGAGGCATCATGTGATCCATTTCTTTTGCAGCGTATGCAATGCAAATCTGCCTTTTCTCCTTGAGAGTGTCTACCCCCACGCCTCTGAAATATCTTCCTCTTCCTCTTCTACCACCTCTTTCTCTTGAAGAATCTTGAGTGGGATGCTTTTCTTTATGAGCAAGGCACACAACCTCTTCAGAAGATTCAGGGGTTGTCTTCTTTCCAAAAGCTTTCTCTCTTTCAGCAAAATTTTTCACAAGAGAGTCAAAGGTGATATCTTTGAGATTTCCATTTTCTTGCAATGACTCAAGATAATTGGAGTAAGTAGGATAAAGTGCCTTGAGAAAATTGATAAGAGGAATATCCAATTCAACCTTAGTGGATTTGATATCATGCATTATAGACTTTACCTCAGATGCAAGAGCAAGAGGATCATTATTTTGTAGTTCAAGAGTGAAGAGTTTAATCATGAGTTGAACAACTTCAAGTGCAGAATGTGAGTCATAGAGTTCTTTCAGCTTTTGTAAGGCTTCAAAAGTAGTTGAAAATGGCGACTCACCTCTTCATTTACAAATGCTGCGATTAATGCATAAGCTTTGTTGTTCTTGTTTTCCCAAATGACAAGCTCTTTGTCTGAGGTAGGCTGTTCTGGCTCTTTGTCTCCGTCTCCAACACACACTCCTTTCCACAACTCATTGAAAATGAGGGTGTGTTTTATCATCTGGGACCACTCAGGATAGTTCTCCTTGCCAGTGAGAACTATTCCCACAATGGATATGATTGAATGCATTGTAAAATCTTGTACTGTAAAAAAAACTGTGTACTGTAAAAAATATACTTCTGCTGCCAATATATAAAATATTTTCACTTTTGGTGTTAAAGAAAAACTGC
Organism: Pinus tabuliformis; assembly: GCA_031772625.1. NCBI lineage: Eukaryota > Viridiplantae > Streptophyta > Pinopsida > Pinales > Pinaceae > Pinus > Pinus tabuliformis. The sequence continues at coordinate 621,832,458 of CM062809.1, forward strand.
ACTATAATGGCAATATTTTGAAAAAAATGCAATTCTATTAGCAATATGATAGAGGTGTTGCTACAAAATTATTAGTTGCAGAGCAAGAAGTGATCCATCGCACTCAGAGTGGTGTGCAAGTAGAACACGCACTTAAATACGCACCACACCAGCGTCCTGAAATCTTATGCTGAAATCCAAATAATTTTAAAGTGCCCATGCGTTCAATATATCAATCCATGTATCTTACAAAAATAGCATACCTTTAGTTCAGTTTTTTTCTTCAATCTAAACGGATGAAAAAAATCATCCCGAGATTCAACAGGCATTGCAGTTAGCTGAATATAGCTGCTACATTTTTTGAGACAGCTGAAAAATTTGTCATCGAATCTAGATGGTCCATCGAAGATCCAGATTTTACTTTATTTTATTGACATCAATCATCCAATTTTTAGCCCCAGAAAGTTCTAAACTTCTAATACACAACAGTTTCTAAGATTTTAAAAGCAAAAATATGAATGCACTGAGAATTCAGCCTGGGTTATTTGTGGCACACTCCCATACATCCACCAAGCATTCCAATAAATAAAAACAAACCTCTCAGAAAAATTAAGTCTCACGGGAAGAAGCTTAAGGGATTTGAAAAACAAGGACTATATGGGCAAAAAAACCCTCAAATGCGTGGAGGCACCAGTGTGGAGGCACTTGCATGGAGCCACCAGTGTGGAGGCACCAGTGTTCAAGATATCATACAAATGCGTGGAGGCACCAGTTCTCTCTAGCGTGGTCCGGAGGCGAGGCTCTACCAGAAACCCCAAGGCTGTTATTTCGAATCCTCATACGAAGGCTCCATGGCTCGTATCAAGCAGACAACTCGTATCAAGCAGGCAGCTCGCCACCAAGGCTGCTCGCAAGGCTGCTCACAAGTCTGTAGCCACACCATTCACGCAGTAAACTTTCGCAGCAGCATGGCCTCAAGGCATGCAACGATTCAGAAGGTTTTCAGGTCTGAGGCTGTTAGGTCAGAGGATTCAGAATTAATTATGGCAGATAGAGCGCATAGGGGCAGTGGACAGAGAGCGCAGTAGGCAGAAGGGAGTTACAACTATTTTTGGGAGCTGGCTCTGATACCATGTCAGGCCAGGCAGTAACTCCTCAAAGCAAAATTGATTCGTATATTTTATTCCTTCAGGTTGGTCTTCATTATATACATGAGGGAGAGACTGTTCACTTCATCTCCCAATGACTGTTCATATTACTTATTATTTATTTACATTATATTCACCCAATCCTGATGATTAGGTGTCAACAAAAGTAAATTCTATGTCTTCTCCTCTAGCCTGATTTTCATTTATTTGACTTTTTTGGCATTGAATCCGATCTAGGCTTCCACAACCTATCACTTGTCAATTCTCAAGCACACTCACTCTCTTCTTTCCATCATAGTTTACATAAAATAATTTTATACATGATTGAAACCAAATTAGTTTTAGATCCAAGAATCTCTCTTATATCCACAAAATCGTCAACTAGACCCTCTAACTTAGGACTTTTTAGCTCCTCAATCTATCACTAATCGAACGGTCCTTCATTCTCTCTAACCCACTCAATATTCTCGAAATATCTCTTAAGGAGAAGATTTCATTACAATATTCCTCACATTCATATAATTCTCATAAAAGCATTGACTTATACAAAATAAAGAATGAAATCAATCTTAGTAAACTAACTCCCTTGCTAAATGGTTTGACCCTCTCGGTCAAATGAAACAGTAAAAATGAAGAGATTATGCTCCTACATCAATTTCGTTTAATGGAAAATTGATAAATTATAAGACGCTAATGTTTTTTGCAAAAAAAAACATTAGGAAAGCAACATAATTCTCCACAAATAGTCTTTTTACTTTTAATCAAAATTCACAACCCTTGTATGAATTTTGAGAGCTTCAATTCGATAAAAGAGTAAAATTTTGAAATTTCATTGCCACATTTGGCCCAAAAGTGTAACTCATCTTGATGCATTCACCGATAGACAAAATGAAAGAGAAGAGCCTTCCTAAGGTTGCTTCAAACTCCAGCCAAGACTCCTTGTGGCTTAAGCAATGCTGGCGTAAAGATGCCAAGTCTTGTGTGAAATCATTGGGGTATGGAGGAAAAGATAAATTTACAACACATTAATAATATTAAAAAATATTATTACATATAAATTTAAGGAGAAAAATGTAATTTGATACAGAATTAGAGGATAAGAGAAAATGGAGATACCAAGTCCTCTTTCCTTTACAACTTGTACTAAGCAATCTTGCTCCCACTTTTCTTCAAGGAATCCTCTGTTCCTATCTACTCCAAGCCTTTGCTGGAACTGCTACAATCTCATGGGAACTTCAAAAGTTCCCCTTACAATCTTCTGTTGTAGTCTTTACCATTCATTCACTTAACTTATGCACATTACCTTCTTCTATGTGCAAACTGCTTTTCATAGGAGATCTTTCCTCGCTCTGATTACAATTTTGCTCTAATACCACTAATGACGCAGGGTTACCCCTGCTTACTCCCACAGTATGCATGTAAAATGCATAAGCACATTAGTCCTAGGAATTTTAACTCTCTAAGGAGTCAAATCTTCATTTACTAAGGTTTTAGGCCCCTTTTAATAGTATCATGTGGAATTATTTATAAACTAACAAAGTCTAATCATTAATCCACCTTTCTCCTTATTTCAAAACTCAATCACCCCGCTTAAACCCTCTATCGGCGCTTAACTCATTATAAACCCTTTATCCTTTAATAATGGTGGACTTATATATGAAACTTCATATACCCGTGCTTAATCCTTTATAATTCATTTACAAAGGAAATATACACAAAACATACCTTTTCCGCCTTTGTATGGCCTCTGCACAGATATCGATGCTACACCTTTATCATAATTGCAATGTCGGTCCTTCGCAATCACACTACACACTCTAACTTTTGCCTCTGATATGCGAACATATTCTAGATCTCAAATTATTATACACTGCCACTATAACTCCTCGAGTCCATTCCACCGATCCTTCCCGCAGCGCTCTCCTAACTCTAATATCTATGATCTTCGATCAACGATTAATCGCTATTGGCATGTCGGCCATCAACGTATCGCATTCCATTGTCACCAACCATTTGACCTTCCGAAATACGATTAGCGATCCCATCAAGACTGTCGATCTGACTTCAGATCCGATGGTTTCGATTAAATCGCTATTGCTATATTTAAAAGGGTTGTTCCAATCTTGTTCCAATGGTTTCTGATTAAATATTGATCATTGATCTGGTGCTCGATCCAACTGTCGAGATCCCTCCCCATTCCAAAAGTCTCTTGACGGTCCTCCGCTGTTGATTTACACTTAGTAGATCCAATGGTCCACGATGATTTCAGAGAGACAACAAGCACGGAGAATAACCGCCCGAAAAAAGCAGTTTTTTCTCCCTCCTCCGCTGCTATGTGTCGCTCGGCTAGTGGGATCAGGCAGACTCCTCTAAATACCTCTTATGGTTTCTACCTCGCTCGAAATACCACTTTTGTGTATAAACCCACCTTTCTTCGTTAAGGTTCGCCAATGCAATGTTTCACTCTGCTCCATGCAACATGATCTAGACCGTTGATCTATAAGATCCAACAGTTGTTGTGCATCACCTATGTACTTCTCCGCTCTTCTCTTTACTTATGTTTCTCGCTATTTTTAGCATTTTCTCTATGTTTTGGGTTTCTTCAAAGGTTCTCATCCTTCCACCATTCTACTGCGCACTCTCTCCTTAGCTTGCCTTCTGTGAATTCTCACATCGCAGTCCCTTCAGAGCTTCACTCTGATCATTCAATTGGTTTCAGAGACCCACTATGATTCCTCTGAATCATTCTCCTCCTCTGTGTATTTCTTCAGAACTCTGCCTGCAACATTTTTTACAGAACCTACGAATTCACACATAAATCAATCATTAAATACTCGATTCACACACTTACACAGTTCTGGGATAAACCTCTACATAAACAAGTATAAACAAATGATTCGAGACCCTCTATCTCACAACCTTGATCTTCAATATTAGTGGCCTCCTTCCCTCACTCTGCTTGTAGGCTTACATTTATACTGGAAAGGTTCTGTTGAACCAATTCTAGTTCCAACCCTTAATCTACTGAACTGACTCCTAAATGTCCTCTAAGTCCACTTCTAACTCCAGTTAATCCTTAAGAACTCTCTCTAGTTCCTCGAATCATGAAACTGCCTTAAGAGTTATAATTGACTTCTAACTCTCTTGTCATTTTTAACCACTAATGTTCTCCTTAATTCGAGAGCATTTACAACATCCTCACAACATCTAATTAATTCTCATCCTACTCACTCAAAAGCCTAAATATTACATTAATTCATCACTTAGGAATCGAACTTACTTAAAACACATGACCCCCTATGTCTACTAAAATACAATGATTTTCTCTTGGGTTGAATGCTCCTGCATCAATAATATAGTGGAAATTTTAAGGTTATCCATGTGTTTCCCTAGTTTTATCATTAATAAGTCAAACCAATAATGATTGAGAATTTCTCTAGGGGGAAACTCTCAATTGTATTGGCTTCTTTTAAGAATGATAAAATTGTGTGGTTGAACATGTGAGTAGTTGAAATTTCATTTGGTTATACAAGCTTGTAGAGGAGGATTTCTTAAGGGTGGCAGAAGACATTCAAAGAAATAAGAATTCTTTAGAAGCCTTAAATTCTACGTTCTTACCTATAATGACTTCAGGACCATTTCTTTATGCAATTGTGTATATAATATCATTGCTAAGACCTTAGTAATTAAACTTTAAAAAAATCAAATATTTTGTTCTTTTGTTTGTTAGGTAATGTAAGTCCTAAGAAGACCACCATGCCTAACCTATGGCTTGAGTAGTCACAACCTAAGGGCATCTAAGCCATCAAAATTACCCAAGGATTACACTCGACCTGGGCCACACCAAACCTTAACATGTCTTGATTTTCTCCCATGGGATTTCAAACCAATGGCATTTTCACCATGGAGTGACTTAAGAGAACACCCTGTCACTATCTATTTTATGCCTCGCTGATTAAAAAAAAAATCAACTATTATCTCACATAAGCAATTTAATTTTCAAGTAGGAAGGTATATTCATAAAGCAATATGGGTATTTTAGAAATGTATTCATACTATAAAAAATAAAAGGTCAAAAACCATGGTTTTGTAATTGGATTTATCAAAGATGTATGGTAGACCAAGTTGGTTATACCTAAGATTAATGCTATTGTAAATTGATTTCAATTTACTAATAATTAAATGGATAATAAGGTGTATTAGTATAGTGTCATTTGTAATCCTTATTAATGGATAAACCTCAACATTCATTAAGCCTAATAAAGGGTTACGATAAGAGTGTTATTTCTCTCCTCTACTGTTCTTATTAGTGGCTAAATATTTGAGTAGAAGGCTTATGAGAAGCTAGAAGAAATGAGTGAATTGTTGTTATTGTGATTGAAAGAACAAATTTTCTAACTCATTTGTTATTTGTTGATGATAATTTATCATATAATAATGGTTCTACAAGGCAAGTGAAGAAGTTCAAGGATGAAAAATAAATATTTAGAAGTAAGTTCTTTGTTACAATAGACCATAAAGAAGAGAGTAACTTGTTGGGGTTCTTTGCTTACAATCATATTGGTTTTCAAGAGGGGTTCAAATATCATCTAAACTAAATGTATATGGAAGAAATTATTGGATATAGTTGAGAGAAGAATACACCCTTATTATTGTAATTAGATTTGTAGAGTGGGAAACTTAGAAAAAGAAAACATTTATTCTCATATAAGAAAAAGAAGGTATAATGATGGATTCCATCATCATTGAATCACAAAATACACATTACGATAATCTATGGTGTAATGTTCCTAAATACATATTTTATAAACCATAGTCCATTTATTGTTATCATACTCTTGAACCATAGTACATTTAGTCTTATCATACTCTACCTTGTTCTTGACATCATTAAAGGGAGTACTTATTCCACAATCTCAATCTTTATGGATAGAGAATTCTTTGTAAATTATATATATATATATATATATATATATATATATATATATATATATATATATATATATATATATATATATATATATATATATATATATATCTAGTTTGGCCAATGCCTTCATTAAAACTTCAGTTGTTGTTTCCTTTGAAATATTAAAGGCTACCGACGTCGCTAGGCACAACCATATTGTTCCAAGTGATTTTCTATCGAGAATATCCAATTTTGTGTTTGTAATACTTGTCGGCTTCTTTGTCTTTCTGCTCAATGGTAGGAACAAATCTTTCTGATAAATATAATCTTCCATCTGCATCTTCCACAGCTGGTAGTTTTGTCCGTTAAATTTTTTGACCCTAAACCTACCATCTTCCGCCATTTCTCCCACTTGAACCAGGAAGCCTTCTCTCCTGCAAGTTTATCAACCAAATAGACCTTTGAATCTGATACCAGTTGTTAGAAAAATTATATATTACAGAGAAATGGAACACATAAAATATATTATAGAAATGTAAACACAGAAAACACATAAAACAAGAGAGACAGAGATATATGTGGTTCACCCAATTTCGGCTATGTCCACGGAGAAACATCCAGTCCTTCCTTTTATATTATCCATCAAACTGAAGAGATACAAACTAAAATAGATCCACTGTAATTCCCTCTTCGCTCTCACATAATCTTCCTTCTCTTTCTCAATCAGAATAAAGATCTACATAGACACAATACAATTCCCTCATATATAGCGAGGGTTTTCCTTCTAGTGAAAAAGACCCTAAATTAAACATAACTTCTATTGTCAGATATTTGCCTAATGAATGACCCAGATTGACTACGAATCTGCCCCCCTTGGACCCCCCTTTCAACGCAAATATTACGGGCGACGTTGCCACCATATTACGAACTAGGATCCATTGCAATGATACCTATGAATAAATAATATAATCAGGCTCCGCCCCAACACAAGTAAAGTAGGGCATCATTGTGCTGCAATAAGATAAAAAATTATAGTCATCTTGGGAGGATGAAATCAGGAGTCAAAAGAATCATCTTACAAGCCAAGTTACTAATTAAGAATTTTCTCCACAAGTAAAGGTAGAAAGAGACTTAGTTCACCATCTTTCCTCACATGTGCCAAATTAGGGTTTCTACAGTAGAGGTCAAAAATTGCAGTCCTAAAGAAGCAACTAAATTTCTTCAATTTTGAAGTAGTTTGAATTAGTTTAACTTTGTGAAGAACTAGCTCATCAAAGGAGAGGTTGGCTTGGTCTTGGAGGGGTCTTTGTCAAGCGTCTTAGGTATTGGAATTCATCATTTGAAAATTCTATAAGAAGGGACTAATTCTTGTGGGTTTTCCTTTCAAAGGGAGAGGTTTTGGCTGTGGCTAGCGACTTACATTTTGTGTCCTCTTATATCATTGATCTTCATAGTTTGATAGTTGTTTGATGATAAAAACACAATAATAATAAAGTGAAACAATAAATTAATTACAATTATATCAAGTTAAGTAAAATAACATCACGAGAAGTTATCAAAGTAAGAGAAGTCACCCTAATCTAACTGCCTTTGATTTCTTAACATGATATGAAAGCTAAGGTGACAAGAAGAAGAAGAAGATGAAGCTTGAAAAAAAGTTCAATTAAAGAAGGATACATAAGGGTCAAGCACAAGGAGATCATCGTGGAGAAATAATAAGCAGCAGGGAGGACTAACCATCTCATCACAAGAATCATATCATTTAGAAGGATCAACATTTTGAAGGAGAAGAAAACCTCAAGGACCCCACATCCACTCTAAGGACTCTACACCTAAAGCATTCTTAGAAATATTACACAGTCTATAATAGTCAACCAAAGGAAGAAATAAATAACACATCATCATCAAAGTGATCTCCTTCTCATTGAATAAAATGATCACATCTCAAACATCTTTGAAGGAAGAGGAACATGTATCCTCCTAAAAAAGCATTGTTTCTTTTTGAAGAAATAAGATCATCAAGAAAGAAATCATGATCAATGAGGCATCTTCCATTTTCAATAACAAAAGATTAGTGGATGTTGACATCATCAAGAAGGAATCTATTTGAAGATATCATCATCAAAGGAGCATCTTCACTTCACAAGTATTTTATATTTTATGTCTCAATGTACAATGACTTCTTTCTATAAGGAGAAAAACAAACTTTTTGGGTCATTGAATTACCTTCCATGTAAGAAGAGAATAGATTTGATCCTCATAGAAAATGAAGTTAGTGAATATGTAACAGGATCAATCTCCAAACCTCCTCAAGAGAAATCTTAAGCACTATCAATGTATATGAAAGGGTAAATAAGATCTCAAAGAATACTTATCAGTTCAAGCAAAGATTCCTTACTTCCTTATGTAGCAAAGTTGAAGACATCAAAAGAGTTATATGAAAAATTGGTAGAATTTTTCTTTGTAATTACCGCAAGAGAAATTATAGTGTTGAGAACCTAGCTATATAAGATGAAGGTATCAAAGAAGAAGGGGTAGCCTCATACCTTATGAGGGTAACTCAAATAAGAGATCAACTACAAGAGTTAGGAGAAGTAATGCATGATAAAGAAATGAATACCATTGTGCTCAATCCACTAATTGATGAATGGGGCAAATCTGTATCTAGTATCTATGGAAAGAAGGAAACTACCCCATTCAATTATCTATGGTCATTATGAAAAATTGAAGAAACCAGATTGAAGGAAAAGAACAACGTTGGATCAAGTGAATAAACTCAAGCATATGTAGCCATGGCAAGGAAGAAAGGGAAATTTGGAAAATTTGAGTCTCGAAAGAAGTTTCAAATGAAAATAGACATGTCTAAGATTCAATGTTATGAATGTAATGAATATGGGAGTTTCAAAAGTAATTTTCCTAAAATCAATAAGGAAAACCAAAAGAGAAAGGAAATAAATGAAGCCCATGTCACTGAAGAAGTAGAAGAACCTGAAAAGAAGAAGACAAAGGAGGAAGTGAAAAAACTCTACTATGACTAAGATAACATTATATACATAGTTCTTTTCAATTTATTGAAGATACCAATCATGATGAAAAGCATCACAAGCATGATAGGATCCATTATAGCAAAGATTGAGATGACATCATCATAGAGGCATGGAAGCACAATCGAAGTAGAAGACTATCTGGTTGAAGCAGTTATAGTACATGATAGAAAGGAAGTAACTCATGACATCTTCATTGGTAGCATATAAGAATAAATGAAGTAAGTAGTTTACATGGTTGGATAAATTCATCTAACGAAATAAGAAGATTTTTTTTTTATCACACCTCATCATCATTGAAAAGAAGCATTTGCAGAAAAAGGATCATCAAGATCCTCCATTGGAATCTTTGTTAGAATATTCAACTCTACTTAGAAGAAGCAAGTGATAGTCTACATTCCACCTTGTCTAGGATCCACCGTTTAGAACAATGATGTTATTCTGACAAAGACGTGCAACATGTCAAGTTGGTTGAAGTATTTTCATCTTCAAGCAAGAAAAGGATGACGATAGAAGAAAGTATAGATGACCACATGCAGGAAGAGATATGTATATATTTGGTAATAGAAAGATAATGTCATATCATCATATGGTTGTAGATAGAATGGTTAAAAATCTCTATCTCATGGGAATGATGAAAGAAGAAATGAAAGAAGAAGAAACTCTTCCATTAGAATGATGCATGAAGGCATGTAGACAATGTGCCTTGAACTCTTCTACATATTGAGATGATATGACCTCATGAATAATATGAGGTGGTTGGAAACTATGGTTCCTATGATGAAGGAACTATGTATAGAAGATCACATGGAAGAAATATGTTAAGGAAGGTGAAAGAAGAGTTTGTGAAAGATGCATCTATAGTGATGTATATAAGATAAGTAATCAACATCTAATAATAAGAAGGATTAGCTATGACATCTCCATGAAGAAGGTATGAAGACCCTGATATGTATGTTAGAGAAGGATAACCTTAGTAATTTATGTCTTGGAGATGGATTCATACAATATGTAAAAGGATGTTGATGTTGCAAGAAACATATTTCATGATAAAGGGTCATCATAAAGAGGAAATGTTGATTCGATGTTCATTTTTTATTTTATACATGATTAAAACCAAATTAGTTTTAGATCCAAGAATCTCTCTTATATCCACAAAAGCCTCAACTAGACCCTCTAACTTAGGACTTTTTAGCTTCTCAATCTATCACTAATAGAACGGTCCTTCATTCTCTCTAACCCACTCAATATTCTCGAAATATCTCTTAAGGAGAATATTTCATTACAATATTCCTCACATTCATATAATTCTCATAAAAGCATTGACTTATACAAAATAAAGAATGAAATCAATCTTAGGAAACTAACTCCCTTGGTAAATGGTTTGACCCTCTTAGTCAAATGAAACAGTAAAAATGAAGAGATTATGCTCCTACATCAATTTCGTTTAATTAAAAATTGATAAATTATAAGACACTAATGTTTTTTGCAAAAAAAAAACATTAGGAAAACAACATAATTCTCCACAAATAGTCTTTTTACTCTTAATCAAAATTCACATCCCTTATATGAATTTTGAGAGCTTCAATTTGATAAAAGAGTAAAAATTTGAAATGTCATTGCCACATTTGGCCCAAAAGTGTAACTCATCTTGATGCATTCACCCGATAGACAACATGAAAGAGAAGAGCCTTCCTAAGTTTGCTTCAAACTCCAGCCGAAACTCCTTGTGGCTTAAGCAATGCTGGCATAAAGATGCCAAGTTTTGTGTGAAATCATTGGGGTATGGAGGAAAAGATAAATTTACAACACATTAATAATATTAAAAAATATTATTACATATAAATTTAAGGAGAAAAATGTAATTTGATATAGAATTAGAGGATAAGAGAAAATGGAGATACCATAAATAGATGATCAACCACAATTTAGAAAATAAAAAATATATCTTTGTTTTAACAAGTTTAAAGGAGAAAATCAACATTGTTAAACTAAAATCAAACTTTAATAAGAACTATAGTGAAAGAGGACATTGGACAATTCCTAAACTGTTAGGAGTCAAAACAAATTTTTATCTTTATGACACTATAAAGAGTTGAAAATGAAAATTACTTTCTTTTAAATATTTTATGTGCACTTACTATAAATCTCAACTTTAAAATGTTTCTCACAATGTTAACTAGTTATGACTGAAGACTTTTTTTCTCTTGCATACTTTGTGTTGATTTTGGCTGAGTTTTCACAAATCCAAACTTGGTGTAGAGTTCAATGGTCTATCCTCGTTATATGGGTTTACGAGATGGGAGTTGTGATGCTTATTTGAGTGAAAAAGAGTTTGGATTTATTTCTCTTTGAAGGACCGACACTCTTTGCTGGATTTTATCGTTAATACCTTTAGATCATCGCTTTTGGGATTCAAAGAAAGAAACTAGGAATTTTTCATTTTCTATATGAGTAAGTATGCAAAGAGGGTTTTCCCAACTAAAGAAGTGATTCTAGAGAAAAATCTTGGTAGGTGATGAATAAATAATCCATGAAAGGTATACAACATTTAGAGAAATGAAGGCATAATGGTTAGTATGCAATCGTTCTTCAAGTTTCCTTTTTTGGAATGGATTTACTCCATAGTAGGTGATTTTAGTTATTTAGTTGTGCATTGCATTGTATTGGCTTCAGGGCCTCTCACATGGAAAGGTGAATCTGACAAAGAAATTATTAGGTGAACTATTGTGGTTTTCTATTTAGATGTTCCCTTCGGCATTCTATTGAGAAACAATGTTATGGCTTAATATTTTTGGGAGGTTTATTTTCTTATATCATATGGATCATTCCAATTCCCAATATTGGCTCTAGAAGAACATCATTCTATAAAATTGTCATTCTTATTTTTATAATTGCCACCACTTGTCAAAGGCAAAAGTAGCTACAAATTCATCTTTCAACTCTGAAGATTATTTATTGGGACTTTTGGTTGTAATCTATTTTCGGCTCATATGTAGTTCCCTTGTTATTAAACCTATTGTGGGGATCAAACAAGTTCAGAACTTGCATCAGTGAACTCTTTTTGCTACTTGAATTTTGTTGGGACAAAGTGTTGTAGTAGTTTCAGAAGAAAGAATAGTTTGATCTACCACATTTTTATTTTTTTCAATTCTTTTTCCATAAGGTGAGCCAAATATGATTGCAATGATTTGGTGCATGATTGGGAGCAGAGTTGCATTTTTGTACTATAGTTGCGTTAACATCCCCAAAATTTAGGTTACCAAAGATTGTTGCTAAAAGGATTCACTTGTTCTACATAATATAACATTGTTTACCATTTCCACCTCCTAGATATGAAAAGAAAAAAAAATGATGATACAAAGTTATCAACCAAGATCTTATTTCTTCCAAATCCTGAGGCTAAAATTTGTTTATTTTCTTGATAATTTATGAAACCAATTTTTCAACAGTGTGCCACCCGAGTTGGGTAATTTGAAGGATCTTACTCACCTTTCGATGCATGGCCTTTGTGATATTCCTCACAACGATTATCCTTATCCTTGGTACAATTGTGCCCATGGCAATATTTCAGGTTTTATCCCTTTCGCAGTAGGAAATTGCAGTGATCTCTCTTATCTAGATCTTCATTCAAATACGCTCAAAGGGCACATATCTAAGACCATTACAAGATTGAAGAAGCTTATAGTTCTTGCCCGCAATACCAACCAGATCACGAGTACCATTCCTTAGGAAATAGGAAAGCTCCAATCCCTTGAATTCTTGTATTTATTTTCAAAAAACTTAACTGGACATATTCCAGATAGCATCTTAAAATTTCTTGATTACCTAGCCTTTGGTAGGAATAATATGTCTGGAAATATCCCTTCTCATATTAGTGGATTGGCTTCACTAGAATCTTTGACTTTATCAGAAAACAACTTCACTGGGAACATTCCTAAAGCCATCGGAAATATAAAATATTTGAAGACCATAGATTTGTCTAATTATAATATGAGTGGGGGTCTTCTTAAAATTATAAAAAAACTCAAGTTTCTTTCCATTATAGATATATCAAAAAATTCAATTAGTAGAGTTTTGGGTAACATAAACTTTCCAAATTCTTTACAACATTTTTCAGCTCATTCTAATATCTTTTATAGAACTTTGCCAATGTCTTTGGCCATGTGTGAATTGTTCGATTTAGGGAAAAATAAATTAAAGGGTGAGATGCCTCAATATATTGGAATTTTTCAAAATTTAAGAGTGCTAAGTATTAGTTATAATAATTTCCATGGTGGCCTTCTCCAATCTATTACCAATCTTACCAAGCTACAAGTTTTGGATTTATCCAACAATAAATGGAGGAATACCTTTTCAGCTTGAGAGATTCCAGGGATTTATAATCAATGTTATATTTTCAAACATTAAAGATGATATTAAAGTACCATTTTGCTTTATCAATTAAAGAACTAAATATACTCTCACATATGTGCTTGCTACAAATACAATAGTTGACTTGTCAAGCAATAATTTCACAAGAGGAATGTTTGCAAGCATAGGGAGCCTAAGTAGCTTGAGATTGTTGAATTTATCCGGAAATCAATCGAAGGGATAAATATCTGCATCGGTTTGTGAGATATATACCTTAGAACAATTGGACTTGTCAAAATATAAGTTGATTGGAAAGATTCCTGAAGAGATCTCCAAATTGTCAATGTTAGAAGTTTTTGATGTTTCATTCAATAGCTTATGTGGCCCAATCCCAACAGGGACACATTTTTCTACATTCAATGTAACATCATTTCAAAAGAATAAATGCTTAAGAGGGTGTCCTTTAAATCCATGCAATGTAAAATAGCCACCAATAAGCGAAGGCAATGGTGATAAGAGTAATAATGTCAAAGTGGGATGGAGAAGCCATTTGGATGAAAAAATGTCATTATTAACATTAGGTATGGGATTTGGGGGACTGGTTGCTATGTTCATATTATGGTAAAGAGCTAGGAATTGGGTGTTTGTTTTACTGCCCAATAGATCACAGGCTTTCTATGGAGAGTATGGATTCCCTCCATAAAAAGAATGTAAAGATGTTTTGGTTAGTATTTGAATGTTTCAGAATAAATATGATTTGTTTTCTATGGAGGATATACATTTCCTACATAAAAATAATGTAAAGATGATTTCTTTTCTATGGAGAATATAGATTCCTTACATAAAAAGAATGTAAAAATGTTTTAGTTTGTATTTGAATGTTCCAAAATAAAGTAGTTTTTTTCTTCTATTTGAGTATTTCAAAATAATAAATATATGATAAAAAAATAATCTATAACATTTCTAAATTATTAGAAGAAAGACTATATTTTTTTGCTATGAATTGTTTAGAGAATTAATAGCTACACATAAGTGCACCCAATTCTTCTAAATACCACTATAATCCCCAATTTTCATACAAAGACCGTCATCACAAATTATCCACTTAATATAAACTTAACAAACATAAACATAAAAAAATGATTATATATATATATATATATATATATATATATAACTTTTAATATCATAATAACTATTTTATTAATTTTCAAAATAAATTTAAAAAATATATATAATATGAAAATTAATAACTTATAATTTATAATAATATTTCATTATTTAATTATTTAAATTGAAGTCATCATAATATAAAAATAATTATAACATAATGAATTCCATTCTTTAATAATTTTTTACATATATTTTTTTGCTAAGAAAAAGAAAATTCTATGTCTTCTCTTGTGGTTATTTTCATTTTTTTTTACCTTCTTGGCATTGAAGCTGATCTAGACTTCCACAACCTCTTTGCCTGTCTATGCTCAAGTATACTCACTCTCTTTTTTCCCTCATAATTTACATAAAATAATTTTATACATGATTGAAACTAAATTAGTTTCATATCCCAGAATCTCTCTTAGATCCACAAAAACTTCAACTAGACCCTCTAACTTAGCACTGTTTAACTCCTCAATCTATCACTAACGGAACCGTCTTTCATTCTCTCTAAGCCACTCAATATTCTCGAAATCTCTCTTAAGGAGAAGATTTCATTACAATATTCCTCACATCCATATAATTCTCATAAAAGCATTGGTTTATACAAAATAAAGAATGAAATTAATCTTAAGAAATCAACTCCCTTGGTAAATGGTTTGACCCTCTTGGTTAAATGAAACAATAAAAATGACATCCATATAATTCTCATAAAAGCATTGATTTATGCAAAATAAAGAATGAAATCAATCTTAGGAAACCAACTCTCTTGGTAAATGGTTTGACTCTCTCGGTTAAATGACACAATGAAAATCAAGAGCTTATGCCCCTGCATCAATTTCATTTAATGGAGAATACACTAATTTTCTTTGCAAAAACAATCATTAGGAAAACAACATAATTCTCCACAAAGTGTTTTTTTAGTCTGAATCAAAATTCACAACACTATAAATTGTTATATTTATTATACTATAAAAAGTTGAAAATAAAAATTACATTGCAGTTACCATAAATCTCAACTTTAAAATATTTGTAACAATATTAAATTTTTTAGATTAAAATTATGATAATTATCTTAAACTTTTCCAAATACACTACCCAAAAATAATAATAATAATAATAATAATAATAATAATAATAATAATTTAAATTAATTAAATTCTATAAACAAATTCTCCCATTTTCTTTTAATTTATATACTTTAATATACATACCGTCAACAACATTCCTATAAAGCAGAGGGGTAGTAACCTGAAAAAAACATTAATAGGAAAGAGAAATCTGCATATTGACCCAGGTGGTTGTGGAGAGTGTGGGAGCCATTTGAGAAAAGGCCAGAGCAATGGGCGTGGCGTGTAAGTAAAGGTAACGAGACCAAATTGATTGTTCTTTAATTGTAATTCATTATAAAGTGGTTTGTACGTGGAAATAATATGGAATTTAGAAAGAAATAATTAAATCTCCGTATTTACCGGGGCGGCGTTAGGACGAAGAAGTCGCAAATGACGTGTTGGGTCATGGTCTTTGCCGTACCACCAACTAATTTCCAATAAATTTGTTTCCAAACAACTTTTGTGAGTTGCAACTTGCAATACTTCCTCATATCCCGCCCCGCCCAATACAGAGACTATCTTTTCCCAGCACTGTATGTGGTTTTTAATAAATCATACGAAATAAGGAACAAATTTTCCAGAGGTTGGTTAAATTCATCTTGAATTTGATTTCTGGTTTTTTCTCAATTATTGCGTCACTCTCCCATCTTCAATTTTTCTATCTGTGATCACTTCTTTATCCACCGCCATTATTATTATCTATGTCCCCTTCAACACGGAGGTTTTATTTTCCTCCTACCTTCTTTATTCCCTCAATTTGTTGAATTTTCTTTCTTCACCTTCATTTACACGCATTTGTATAGTGTTCAATTATACTTTCCTGATTTGAAAATTAAAAAAAAATTAAAATGAAAATATTAGTTTTCAAAAAAAACTAATAAATTTGTAATTCATTTCATCGTAAAATAATAAATTTATATTTTTTTTGTTTTGCAAAAAAGAACTACCAATTTTCAATAAATTCGTAATATATTTTTTATAAAGAGAAAGATGGTCTTTATTAGTTAATAATAAATTTGATTTATAGTTGATTGTGTTGAGGTGTTTTATAGTTTTAGAGATATTGTCACTTAATATTATATGAAAACAAAAAAATAAAGTTTTTTAATATATTAAGGAGTGGTTATTTATTTTTCCATATAATTTTTTATCATTTAATATAAAAAAAATTAATACATGGAATTAAATGTTAAAATTTACATTTTAGTCTCTTTAGGTATATGACAATTAAAATGAATTAACATTGATTCAACACAATTAAAACCATGACTAAAAAAATAAATTATTAACATTTTCTTAAAATGATTATCTATATTTTTGTAAATTTTATTTAATAAAATATTATAAATTATATAAAATAATATGTCATAACTTTAATATAAAAAATATTATATATTTTATATATAATTTTATAAATTAATTTTTTTAACCATCATGTGGTTAAAGTTTTAAAATAAAATAATATGGTTTGATGGTAAAATGATGAAAATAATACACTAAAGAATTTTTAACAACATTTCTCTAGTTATGGACAATAAAATAAATATATATGCCATTCTAGATTTCAAATAATTGGATAATTAAAATACATTTTTATATATTTTTGAGGATTAGATGAACAATGTATGACAAAGAAACATTATAAACGTCTCATTTTATCACATTTTATTTTTAAAATAATTATTTAAAAAAAACTTTATAATAAAGCATTAGAGAAAATATATGTATATAAAAAACAGGCTTATCTGCTCTAACAAGCTTATCTGTTGGGGTTCTTCAAGGATAACAGGCTTATCTGGTGGGGTGCTTACTGGGTGGAGGAAGCCCATCTCATTGATTAACTCATATATTCTTGTTTTAGGTATATGGATCAAGTTTATGTTTAAAGGATTGGGTTAGATCAACTATTATGGCCCAAATTATGAGAGGCAATATTTCTAGGAAGTTTTCCTTTCCTTGAATTGTTTAGAAATTGATAGATTGATTATACACGGTGATACAAACATTACCTTCAGTTGATTGGGTAATGTTACTAGATAAGATAAACTAGGAAATTACTTCCAACACAAAATTGAAGGGTGAATCCTAGAAGAGTATGCTCCAATCAAGATTAAGCATATTTAGAGGAATAATAGGCTCGATGGTGAAGACAATTCTAAGAGATTGCACACGTTATTTTTGTCAAAGAATACTCTAGTTGAAGTTCACAAGATTTAGTCTTAGATTGAAACAAGGGGTTGCCCATATCACTCTCCCATTCTTATTCAAATGAAGAATAAGCAGAACATGCTAGTAATTCCATTTAATTTTAAGCCCAAGTTGTTTGGAGGAGGAAGGGTTTATAAAGTTGGTCAAAAAATAATGGCAAGGTTTTTATGTAAACTCTAGAGAGTCTTCTAATCATTAATTTGAAGCGTCCTTGAAGAAGGCTTGAAAAGTGGTCATAATTGGGCAACAAAAAGCCATAGGAATTCAAATAAGAAATTTAATGATAATGAAAGGGAGGTATATGAGACATTTGAAAATAATGAATAAATTGTATTTATTGATGAAACAAGTAATGAGTTAAATTACTATAGGAGAAATACAATAAGTTACCATATTTGAGAGAATTAAAATCGAGGATGAGGAGTTGCAGCTATATGGTTAGAAAAATGACTCAAAGTTACAAGAAATTTCCATCAATATGCTAATTATAGAAAAAGAGTGATTACTATATGGGAAACGAAAAATAATAGAGGTAAGTTTATTTCCATATGGGAAATGAATAATGATAGAGGTAATTATATTAGGATTTTTTTTAGGGATAATATAGTGGAAATTTTAAAGTTATCCATGTATTTCCCTAGTTCTATCATTAATAAGACAATCCAATAATGATCGAGAATTTCTCTAAGGGGAAACTCTCAATTGTATTGCCTTCTTTTAAGAATGATACAATTGTGTGGTTGAACATGTGAGTAGTTGAAATTTCATTTGGTTCTACGAGCTTGTAGAGGAGGAATTCTTAAGGGTGGCAGAAGACATTCAAAAAATAGGAATGCTTTAGAAGCCTTAAATTCTACTTTCTTAACTTTAATTCCTAAGAAAGAGAAGCTAAAGTGAATTGATGACTTTAGTCCCATTTCTTTATGCAATTGTGTATATAAGATTATTGCTATAACCTTGGTAAATAAACTTAAAAAAAAATCAACTATTTTGTTATTTTGTTTGTTAGGTAATGTGAGACCTAAGAGGACTAGCGTGCCTAACCTATGGCTTGAGTAGTTGCAACCCAGGGGCATCTAAGCTATCAAAATCACCCAAGGATTACATCCAACCTGGGCCACACCAACCCTTAACATGTCATGATTTTTTCCCATGGGATTTCGAACTAGTGGCCTTTTCACCACAAAGTGCCTTAATAGAACACCCTATCACTATCTATTATATGCCTCGTGGGTTAAAAGTTTTTTCAACTATTATCTCACATAAGAAATTCAATTTGAAGTAGGAAGGAATATTCATAAAGAAATATGGTTATTTTAGAAATGTATTCATACTATAAAAATAAAATGTCAAACAACAAATGTTTTGTAATTGGATTTATCAAATATGTATGGTAGACCAAGTTGGTTATACCTAAGATTAATGCTATTGTAAACTGATTTCAATTTACTAATGGTTAAATGGATAATAGGGTCTATTAGTATAGTGTCATTTGTAATCCTTATTAATGGATAAACCTCAACATTCATTAATCCTAATAAAGGGTTAAGAAAAGAGTGCTCCTTCTCTCCTTTATTGTTCTTATTAGTGGCTAAATATTTGAGTAGAGGGCCTATATGAAGCTAGAAGAAATGGGTAAATTGTTGTTATCGTGATTGAAAGAACAATTTTTCTAACTCATTTGTTATTTGTTGATGATAGTTTACCATATAGTAATGGTTCTACAAGGCAAGTGAATGATCTTAAGGATGAAAATTAAATATTTAGAAGTAAGTTCTTTGTTACATGTTGTAGCGGCTACAACCACCCTCCAAAATTTTGGCTCGCATGCAAATTTTGAAGCCTACCTTGGATACTGCAATCAATCATCCTTGGTCACTTATTGGTAAGCTGATGATTTCAAGCTCCCCTCCTTGATCCTAAGAGTTGTCCACGTTCTCATCTTTATGAAGCATTTGTAATTTTTAGGCATAGGGTTTGTTGTTTTTCATGCAAAGGGAATGTTGCTTTGCTTCAAGGGAATTGTGTGCATATGAGTGGTTTTCATCACATAAACAGGGTTCATTCTCACTTCATGCACTCTTATCATGACGGTTGTTGCATAAAGAAAAGTATGTCTTATGCATTATGGATGGTCTACGTCATGTCACTAAGTGTCCGGGTGCGATCACAGTCAAGTCCTATCAATGTTTACATATGTTTCACTGATCTCACACTTATCCATTTTTCTGATCAACCTAGCCTCATCTAGCTTCTCGAAACTGTGTGCTTTTCTTTTGCAAACTTCAAGCTTCCTTCCTTGTCTGCTGAAACCCTGTAGTGCGCAGAGACCCAAACTTTCCTTGCCTGCTGAAACCCCACAGCCCGCAGAGACCCCAGCCAACATTCTCCCCAAAAATGCGTAGAGAAATCAAGCAACCAACACTTCTCTCCAGAAAAGCGCAGATTAGTCTGACTGCATTGCACCCAGAAATTGCATAGATGTGTCCTCCCAGGACCCCCATCCCACAACAATGTCATGTGCCTCAAAACTGCACAATGTTGTCTAAGTTGCCCTTTCTATCTTACACGCAAAAACTGTGTAGACGAGCCTCCCAAGGCCTAATTCCGGCAACAGTCACTGTCCACTGAAATTTCACAAATCTACCTCTCTGTGACTACAGGAAAAGGTGACATGTTGAAATCGCTTCCAAGGAGTTGAGGAGAAGGACCAAGGAACCAAGTAATGGAAAAGATTAGGACCACATGCAAACTCCGTCAAATGCATGATCATCTTGAGGGTAAGTATCGTAAGTAAAGAACACCTTTCAAAGTACAGCTCTTAGTTGAGTTTGCAGGACTACTTGTCATTGTCATATAATCCTGTCCTCAGTAACATGGATGTGCGCAAACACGAAAAGTCATTTTATGTGTTTATTCTACATGTCTTGCTTCCTTTTCATTTGTTTAACCAACTGTCATCTTCGACATGTTGATTTCTATGTCATGCTTGTGACCTCGTTCTAGTGACGTTGAAAGTTGTGTTTGAGTTGTGCTCTCTATGTAAACATCTATCACACTCACACGCGATGTTGTCAGCTCTGTCGCACGAGTTTCTTCACGTTTGTCCAAATGTCTATCTCAAGTGTCACACTTGTCACTTGCACTTGTCGATCAGTCACTCTAAGTGTATGTTGTCTTGATGGTTCGAGGTGTCTTGTTGTTGAGTCATGTTGAGTGTGTGTTCGCAAGGTCATGCATGCACAAGTTTGCTTGCTCACACACTTAGTCATTTTGATGACACTTTGTCGATCGGACCACCCCCCAACAGCCAAACCTCCGTTGAGCTACACTATGCAGTCTCAGCCCTCCGTGATCATGTACTACTGCCCAGAATTGCGCAGATATTGAGGTTGCCTCCCAGGCAGTCTGCACTACATAATGGGGTCAACCCGACTGAATGTCACCCAGAACAATGCAGAAGTTTTTCAGTAATCCATCTCAATATGTGCTGCCTGCAAGAAAATCTATCAACTCTCGATTTGGTCAACCGAAGAGTTTGACTAGGTAGTGACCCCGGGTCTCACTCCTCCAAAAAATTGTGCAGAAGATGTCGAACATGCCCACCTCTCCTGACTGAAGAAATTGCAAAGACATGTCAGACAGACACCCGCTGCCTCTCACTGCACTGTCCTCGAAATTTGCACAGTTATGTCACCCAATCACCCTGTTAGCTAGCATGCTGCTGCTCCTGAAAACTGTGTAGTTTTCATGGGCTGTCTCCCAGTTGCAAAGCATCCCGCTCAGCCTAGAAACTACGCATGGATGTCCTGCAGGCTAGCCTCCCAGCTCTGTGCAGTTTTGGCTAGCAAGCTCCTGCAATCCTCTATTAGCCTTCCTAGAGAATCTATGCAGTTTTCATTGCCAATGTCCCCCTGCTGCCTGCACTATCTCCCTGGAAAAATTGCGTAGATCTTTCCTCCAACCAAGCTAGATCCTGCAGATAGTTACTGTTGATCCGGACTACCCATCCTAGACTCATAGTGACCTCTGTGAAATTTTCAATGACAGTGCTCCGAGGCTGCATCCCAGCCTAAAATGTGCTCTACACAGTTTTAGAGCCTTGTCCTCTCTCCTGGTCACCAACATTAAAAAATGAAAGATAATGCATCATGGAAGACTAGGATATTTTTGTATTTGATGTCTTCTCGTCATGAGTGATTGCAGATATAGGTACACGTATGAGACATGGCGCGACGACGAATGGGATGAACAAGAGGCGCATGCTAGGAGACTTGTTCGCGAACGGAAAAACACATGGATCATGCCAAGTACAAGCGAAGGAGAAACATGCACGTGCAATGTCAAGCAAACACCAGGAGCACATTCATCACTCAACAACATTGCAGCTCAACATGGACATTGCCATCAGCATGAACATACCAACTTTGTCGTGTCGAGTCATGTCATGAGTCATCTCGGCCACATCACTACTGTGAGCCATACTGTTGTAATCAATGTAATGTAACGTGGAAGTTAAACAGACCCACATGTAAAGTTTAAGAGTCATGTAATTCAAATAGTCATGAGGGAAGTTGAACAATCACAAGGGCCAGTTTC
Source organism: Pinus tabuliformis (assembly GCA_031772625.1). Taxonomy (NCBI): domain Eukaryota; kingdom Viridiplantae; phylum Streptophyta; class Pinopsida; order Pinales; family Pinaceae; genus Pinus; species Pinus tabuliformis. The sequence goes on from CM062809.1 coordinate 621,854,965, forward strand.
ACCCTTGGCTATATATACCCTCATTTGTACATGCATGAGACCTCTCACCTTGGCTCCTCCCACATAGCCTTGAAAGTTTGTAATATTTTCTTTGAGGAGCGAGCAGTGGCTCCAATGCACCGCTATTGGGGTTAGTGATGTAATGGTGTACGAATGTGTTTTGGAACTTTCGCTTAATTCAGAACCCTGTTAACATGCCAGAACATTTTCACACATGTATTGTATTTGTTTGTAAGACTATTCTTTGGACACTTGTAATGCATGTTGCTTTAACCTATATTAAGATAGTTGAACTATTTCATTTGTTCAATATATATGCTATTGGAAATGTGTCCTATTAGTTGTTAACGTTGTCTTGCCCATGTGGGATATCCCGCCGGACACTTGACAGATTCATTCTTGTAAACTTGTTATAATGCCTATCACACTCATGTTGACTATTCCGCTAGGTGTTGTATGTGCTATCTGTTCACGTTGTTTTTGTTACTGCTGCATCCGTGTAGACTACTCTGTCGGAAGTTGCACATATCATGTTGTTTTGTTTGTCTCTATCAGAGTTGGGACTATTCCCTTTCAATATGAGACTCACTTCTACCCTCTCCCTCTGCAGTGAAAGAACTTTAACACAAGTGGCACTAAACACTCACAAGGCACGTGAACCTCGCTGTTTGAAGACAAAGTAAACACCTCTCATGTGCTAACAAGAAAGAGCTAAGGAAAATCTTTAAGGTAATGGAAACCGAGCCATCGTACTGGATGGGACTCCTACACCAAACGGTGTGAGGTATATTTGGGACTTCATATCGGGGAGATCCCCTGAATGTTGGCGGGTCCAGCACCGTCAAAATTTATGGCACTAGAAGGAGGGCTAGATGACAAGCTAAGTCCTCACATCCTATTTTTCATATTCACGAATCTATCACAGATATCGTTGCAGTCCACCCTCTACAATGTCTGTCTGATGCACATTCCTTAGAAATCACAAAGGAGTTTTCTATCACTTACTTGAACTCACATATGATGGTGAAGGCGAAGTGGCATCACCTAAGCACTTACATGACTTCCTTTCATTCTCGGAAGATGCAGAAGAGTTTGATGAAGTTGAGGTCAACATGTTGCTTGCAACCACACTTCTCGAATCCCCACAATGATGGTGTCGCAACTTGCCTCACAATTGCGTGCACTCATTTAAATAGTACAATGCTCTAATTGAATATGTTTTCCATCATTTTGATCTTAAAGATTTTGACAAGAAAATGTTAAAGCCACGGAAGTCCCCGCATGAATAGCCTATGGATTTTTGTCAGCGCTTTCATTTACTCCAGTTTGAAGCTCTAAAAAACTAGATGAAATTCCAATATGTCATGGACAGATTTGAATATTGCCTTACCAAATCACTCTGTCCCAAATGAAAATAAAGTTCAAACCTCGCTCAACATACTTCGGTGATGGAGCTACAAAAACACAAGCAAACACAGTTGTTGTCAAAAGTGACTGTCCGCCTCCCCCTCATCAAATAGCTCCACCCCCGCAGAGTGATGTGGGAGAACATGCACACACATCTGTTCAACTATCACATCCTCCCACCCTCACTACTCTTAATTTCTACGCAGATTTGGTTGGGAAGCCCATGGGTTGTCACATGCATTTGTTACCTCGACCTTCATCTTCGTGTTCCACTGATCCTCCGGATTGCACTGTCTTGTGTTCTTTCGTTCCAGACTCTACACTTGTTGTGAACAAGGATCACGATATTGACAGAGTTGATGTTTCACAACCAACCTGCGTTGTCATTTTCGAAGAGTATGACCAAACATCTGGGCATGAAACCACAGTGAAGGATAACCTCCTTTTGTCTGTGCCTCCCCCGCTTTGTCCTGACATCTTTGATGATTCTGGTATCCCTGATTTTCCTTGTGTAAATCCATCCATGGATGCATGTACTTCGAATCATTCGCAGAACACACCTGATGTGAGTCCATTAGTTGATAGTGGAGAGGACAAATCTTTCATTGAGAATTCACTTGAATTTTCATCTGCCTTTTCTGGAAACATAGTGGGTGAACATTCCTTCTTCTCATCTACACCTTTGTATGATTCATCAAATCATGAGGATCGCGACAAACATCCCAAATTTCCCGATCATGGTTTTCGTGATATCTGTACTTCTTCATTTTATCATAATGTTGATTCACTCGTTGTTAATATTTCTAAGCCACCAGTCTATGATTATCTATCTATTGACGAAGTGGAAACCTCACAAGCTATCAAGGCACTTCAGCCTGAGCTGATGGTTATGTTAGGCCCTCATTGTCCTGGGGTTAGTTCTACTTCCGATCAGAAAATTTTCGAAACACCCAAGGCTCCTCATCACTCATCTGTATGCACTGAAGATCAATCCAACATACGAATTTCACTTCCTCCACTAAAATCACATGATCCCATGGCTTATGCACTGGAGGAATAATTCACAAAAAGCACACTTGCAAGGTGTAAGTTGTCTCTTTTTCTCATGTTTGCTTGTCTATCACAATCAAGAGAATGCATATGCTTATCATCCTTACGCAGTGTGTCACAACATTATGGTAAGTCCACAGTGTGTTTGTCTTGTGCTTTCACTCTTTTCTTTTCTGTGGATGCGTTGAAACTCAGAGTGTGTTGGTCTTCATTGTTATATCTTTCATGTTTTCTAGTTTGGTTGACTATGCTTTTCGCAAACCATGCCTTCACCAACATGGGCCAACCAATGCACAGATGGTTGCATTGGAAATAAAACTTCATGTCAGTGGGCCCATGCAGTGTTTAGCGTAGGAGTATGAATAGTCTTTCCTTCTTTCTTTGCTTTTCTTTCTAGTTTGCATGTTTGTTTTCTTTCTTACTTGGTTTTCTTTGCTTGCTTGCTTGCTTTCTTTTCTTACTTGTTTCACTCTCACTTTACTTTTGCTTTGCTTGCTTGTACCCATAGGCTAGCCTCTCGTGAAACTGTGTTTGGCTCTCGAGACAAGCTGGTAAAATATAAGAGGACTTGTACAACTATCAACATTTGGTTATCTATTGTCCTCTCTCTTTATGAAGAACTTGTTGTCTTCAGTCGATGATGCCTTGATGGAAAATATGTTATGTTCAAAGTGAGTCTTGGTGAAAACACAACGCTTGTGCTCTAACTAGTACCACCTACTCTAGTCGGTTGTTTTGGGTTAACCCTTGTCAACTCAGTCAAGTAGAGTAAGGTGAGGGGGAAAACCTTAACAAGTATGTCAGAGGTAGACATAACATACTTCTCTGAAGGAACAACATCTTCTTCTCTCAATAAGTCGGGATCCCTCTTTCACCTTTGTAATAAATAAGTGCCTATGCATAGACCTTAAAAAAAATGAAAAATGAATAAGGTGAAAGAAGAGAAATGCTTCCTGCACAAAGAGAGGTGATGCGAGTAACTCCATTGGGGTACTGACCAGGCTCGTTGGAAATGATGTGATGCTTGTGTTCTTACGTGACTTCGTCGGGGTATTGTCCAAGCCTGCTGGTAGCAGAGCAACAACAGAGATGAAACTTAAATTCTGACAGTTATATTACTTGTGCATCAATATACCCCTCATCCCCAATCGAAATAACTAAGTTGACTTGGCTTGGAATGTGTGTTGATCGATTAAGAGAATAGTAGGGACTACATATTTCACACAAGCTTGTGTAGAAGTCGTCATGATCAAAGAATCGAGCAATACTTCCGGAAGGGTTAGATTTTATTTTCATGAAACAATGTCCATACAGAGAGTTAGAGTTCTACCAGTGTGTTGCCAAGTTTTGTATCAGTTATAACCACCCTCGAAATTTTTGGCTCGCATGAAAATTTCGAAGCCTACCTTGGATTCTGTGATCGATCATCCTTGGTCACTTATTAGTAAGCTGATGATTTCAAGCTCCCCTCCTTGATCCTAAGAGTTTTCCACGTTCTCATATTTATGCAGCATGTGTCATTTTCGAGCATAGTGGTTGTTGTTTGTCATGCAAAGGGAATGTTGTTTTGCTTCAAGTGAATTGTGTGCATACGAGTGGTCGTCATCACATAAACATGCTTCATTCTCACTTCACACACTCTTGTCATGAAGGTTGTTGCATCAAGAAAAGTATTTCTTATGCATTCTGGATGGTCTACGTCGTGTCACTTAGTGTCCATGTGCGATCACAGTTAAGTCCTATGAATGTTTACATATGTTTCATTGATCTCACACTTATCCATTTTCCTGAGAAACCTAGCCTCATCCAACTTCCTGGAACTATGTGCTTTGCTTCTACAACCTTCTAGCTTCCTCTCTTGCTTTCTAAAACCTCGTAGTGCGCAAAGACCCCAACCTCCCTTGCCTGCTGAAACCCCATAGCCCGCAAAGACCCCGGCCAACACTGCTCTCCAAAAATGCACAGAGCAGTCAAGCAACCATCACTGCTCTCCAGAAATGTACAGAGCAGTCTAGCTACACTGCACTCAGAAATTGCACAGAGGTGTCCTCTTAGGACCCCCATCCCACAACAGTGTCCTATGCCTAAAAACTGCACATTGTTGTCCAAGCTACCCTGTCTGTCTTGCACAGAAACTACGTAGACAAGCCTTCGATGGCCTCATTCTGGAAGCAATAACTGTCCGCTGAAATTGCGCAAATCTACCTCTCAGTGACTATAGGAAAAGGTGACATGCTGAAATTGCTTCCAAGGAGTTGAGGAGAAGGACCAAGGAACCAAGTAATGGAAAATATCACGACTGCATGAAGACTCCATTAGATGCATGATCATCTTGAGGGTAATTATGGTAAGTAAAGAACACCTTTCGAAGTACACCTCTTAGTTGAGTTTGCAGGACTACTTATCATTGTCATATCATCCTGTCCTTAGTAACATGAATGTGCATAAATAAGAAAAGTCATTTTATGTGTTTCTTCTACATGTCTTGCTTCCTTTTCACTTTTTTTACCAACTGTCATCTTCAACATGTTGATTTCTATGTCATGCTTGCGACCTCGTTCTGGTGATGTTGAAGGTTGTGTTTGAGTTGTGCTCAGTATGTAAACATTTATCGCACTCACACATGATGTTGTAAGAACTGTCACGTAAGTGTCATCACGGTCATCCGAATGTCTATCTCAAGTGTCGCACTTGTCTCTCACACCCATCGGTCAGTCACACTGAGTGTATGTTGCCTTGATGGTTCGAGGTGTCTTGTCGTCGAGTCATGTTGAGTGTGTTTTCGCAAGGTCATGCATGCACATGTTCACTCGCTCACACACTTAGTCATTTTGTTGAAACTTTGTCGACCAGTTGACCCCCCAACAGCCAGACCTCCGCTGAGCCGCACTACGTAGTCTCAACCCTCATTGACCATGTATTGCTGCCCAAAATTGCACAGAGCTTGACGCTGCCTCCTATGCAGTTTGCACTACACAATCCTGGAGTCAACTCAACTAACTATCACCTAGAACAATGCATAAGTTTCTCAGTAAGCCATCTCAATCTATGTTTCCCACAAGAAAATCTATCAAGTCTCCAGCTAGTCAACCAGAGAGTTTGACCAAGCAGTGACCCCAAGCCTCAATCCTCCAAAAAATTGCATAGAAGCTGCCAAGCATGCCCACTTCTACTGACTGAAGAAATTGCGAAGACATGTTAGACACCCACTACCTGTCACTGCACTGTCCTCGAAATTTGTGTAGTTCTGTCAACCAATCACCCTGTCAACCAGCCTATTGCTCCTCCTGAAAACTGCCTAGCTTTCATGGGCTATCTCCCAGCTGCCCAACATCCCGCTTAGCTCAAAAACTGTGCAAGGATGTCCTATATTCCAGCCTCCCAGCTCTATGTAGTTTTGGCCAGCAAGCTCCCGCAGCTCGCTTCCAGCCTCCCCGGAGAATCTATGTAGTTTTCAATGCCAGTGTTCCCTACGGCTTGCACTGTATCCCTCTAAAAATTGCGCAGATCTACCCTCTAGCCAAGTCAGATTGCGCAGATAGTCACTTCTAATCCAGACTGCCCATCTAAACCTCCGAGTGACCTCTGTGCAATTTTCATTGACAGTGCCCAGAGCCCAGAGCCCGCATCCCAGCCTGAAATGTGCTCTGCAAGTTTTAGAGCCTTGTCCTCTCTCCTGGTCACCTGCATCTGAAAACAAAATATAATGCATCATGTTATACTAGGATATTTCTGGATTTTATGTTGCCTCCTCATTAGGGATAGCAGATACAGGTACACAAAGGAGACATGGCACGACGACGAATGGGATGAACAAGGAGCGCATGCTAGGAGACTTGTTTACAAACGTATAAACACATGGAGCATGCCAAGTACAAGCGAAGGAGAGACATGCATGTGCAACATCAAGTGAACACAAAGACCATCGAAGACTCTGCACACCTTGCCATGTGGAGTTGAAGCTATGATACACCAAGAGCACATTCATCACTCAGCAACACTGCAACTCGACATGGACACCACCAACAGCTTGAACATACCAACTCTATCATGTCGATTCATGTCATGAGTCATCTCGGCCACATCACTACTGTGGGCCATATTGTTGTATTCAATGTAATGTAATGTGGAAGTCCAAGAGACCCACATGTAAAGTTGAAGAGTCATGTAAGTCCAACAGTCATGAGGGAAGTCGAATAGTCACAAGGGTTAGTTTCACGCTTGGCTATATACACACCTCATTTGTACATGCAGAAGACTTTTCACCTTGGCTCCTCCCACATAGCCTTGAGAGTCTATAATCTTTTCTTTGAGGAGCGAGTAGTGGCTCCAACGCCCCGCTATCAGGGTTAGTGATGTAATGGTGTACGGATGTGTCTTGGAACTTTCGTTTAATTCAGAAGCCTGTTAATAGACCAACACATTTTCACACATGTATTTTATTCGTTTCTAAGACTATCCTTGGGATGCTTGTAATGCATGTTTCTTTAACCTGTATTAAGAAATTGAACTATTTTGGTTGTTTTAGTACATATACTATTGGAAATGTGTTGTATCAGTTTTTAACGTTGTCTCGCCCATGTGGGCTATCCCACTGAACACTTGACAGATTAATTCTTGTAAACTTGTTATAATGCCTGTCACACTCATATGGACTATTCCACTGGGTGTTGTATGTGTTATCTATTCACCTTGTGTTTGTGACTTCCGCATTCATGTGGATTACTCTGCCAGAAGCTGCGCATGTCCTGTTGTGTTGCGTGTCTCTAGTAGAGTTGGGACTATTCCCTTTCAACCTGAGACTCATTTCCACCCTCTCCCTCTGCAATGAAATAACATTGACACAAGCGGCACTAATCACTCACCAGGCACATGAACCTCGTTGTTCAAAGACAAAGTAAACCACTGTGACATGCTGACAAGAAAGAGCTAAGGAAAATCTTTAAGATAATGGCAACTGAGCCATCATACTAGATGGGACTCCTACACCAAACAGTGTGAGGTCTATTTGGGACTTCATATCGGGGAGATCCCTTGAATGTTGGCAGGTCCAACACCGTCAACATTACAATAGACCATAAACAAGAGAGTAGCTTGTTGGGGTTGTTTGCTTACATTCATATTGGTTTTCAAGAGGGGTTCACATATTATCCATCTAAATGTATATGGAAGAAAACTTTGAGGTTGGTTATTGGATATAGTTGAGAGAAGAATACACCATTGTTATTGTAATTGGCTTTGTAGAGTGGAAAACATAGAAAGAGAACCTCTATTTTCATATAAGAAAAATAAAGTATGATGATAGATTCCATCACCATTGAATCACAAAACACACACTAAAATAATCCATGTTGTAATATTCCTAAATACATATTTTATAAACCATAGTCCATTTACTCTTATCATACTCTCGAACCATAGTACATTTAGTCTTATCATACTCTACCTTGTTCTTGACATCATTAAAAGGAGTACTTACTTCACAATCTCAATCTTTATGGATAGAGAACTCTTTGTAAATTATGTTAGATATATATATATATATATATATATATATATATATATATATATATATATATATCTTCTTTAATTTATCTTATTCAATATATTTTTTTTCTAAAGGAATTGGCAAATGGGTGGGTCTCGAACTCGCTTGACACGGGATTAATTCCAAAAACTACCACTATAACCTCTAGGTGCCTACATTTTCCTTTTCCATAGGCATAGGTGAGTCGGGGGGGATTTGAACATAAAACCTTCATACACATAACACTTCATTTTCATAGCCATCACCAATTAAGCTGCCCCTGAGGATCAATATTTATTCAATAAATAAAAATACAAATTTTTTTAATATTAAATACTTATTTATTATTATTTATATAAAATTGAAAAATAAAATTCAATTAGGGTTATCTCGAGTGGCTGAGCAGAATGGTTGTTATCTTTCGCACCCAAGTTCAAATCCTTGCTAGTGACATGATGAATTATAATGCCTTGATGAAATATTAAATGAGTATATACTTGTGGGCTAGCCTAGTACCAACAACCTTACTCTAGCCATGATTCTAGCTCTCAAAGTTAGAGAAAGATGATTTATTTCTTTGACAAAAATATTAAAATTGAAAAATAAAAATCATAAATTTAAAATTATTACTAACATAAAACTAAATTTTAATATAAAAGTATGTTATTATAATAACATCATTTTATAAATCACATACTCATGAGAACACAAATGGGTCATATATTAAATTATAGACCTTGCCAGGTTAGTATCTTCAAAAGGTTTGTTAGCATCCTCATATGATAGTCATTCCTAAGTTATCAAGATTCGAGTTTATATATATATATATATATATATATATATATATATATATATATATATATATATATATATATATATATATATATATCTATATATATATATATATATATATATATATAAGTGGTGGATATTACTATTAAAATTCAATGAGAAAAGTGATTATCACGAGGCATTTTGTCTATTAATTAGAAGGGAAAATTAATCATTTAATTGTATTTTTGATGAATACAACATCTTCTAAAATATCCTTATACTATAAATAGAAAATAACTTATATAACATTATTTTATGCATTTATATTATATTTTTTACATAATTACGTCGATAAGAATTCCTCTACAAGGTTGGCTTGGTTAGATTCAACAAATCACAAAGGCTTATTTTCGTCATCCTCCTTCAAATAAAAGATTGACACGTGAGCTTAGTGAAGTGATTGTTTTTCGTTTATCACCATGTTTACATTGTTGTTCACGTAGGCTTCGAAGGCTATACACCCTTTCCCTACTTCCTAGAATCTTAGCTCCTCCTCCACTAACCATTGACACTCAAATGGTTGAAGGGTTTGGGTTTTTGTGAATCTTTTTCACTACGCTAATTGGATTTCCGTTTTATTTCTGTTTTCCATAGTTTCAAAGAAAAAATATATACATTTTTAGTTAGTAAACTTCGGGCTACCATCAATGAGTGCATGGCAAGGGGGGTTAGAGGCCAAGAAGTGTCTGTTAGAAGGAGGAGGTCAATTTTGTTGTTCATTGCTTTTTCTAGCTACCCTCAATGACAACCTTCAAAACTACTTAGTGCTCAACTACTAAAAAATTTGTACCTGCATACCCTAATTTTGCATGTTGAAGTTTTATATATGAGGGAAATTTAGGAGAAAGATCAATCATAAAGGGTTGAACTGTTGTTAGTTTATTATAAAAGGATTTTACTGAGAGTTTTCTTAGGCAATTCATACACTAGTTCTGATTGAATATTTATTTTCTCTTGCATACTTTTGGCCGAGTTTTCACAAATCCCAACTTGGTGTAGAGTTCAATAGTCTACCCTCGTTATATGGGTTTACAAGATGGGAGTTGTGATGCTGCTTTGAGCAACAAAGAGTTTGGATTTATTTGTCTTTGAAGGATCGACACTCTTCGCTGAATTTTATTGTTAATACCTTTAAATCATTTCTTTTGGGGATTCAAAAAAAGAAGCTAGGGATTTTTATTTTCTAGATGAGTAAGTATGCAGAGACAATTTTCTTAGCCGAAGAAGTGATTCAAGTGAGAAATCTTGGTAGGTGATGAATAAGTAATCCATGAAAGGTCTACAACATTTGGAGAAATGCATACATAATGGTTAAAATGCAATTGTTCTTCTGGTTTATTTTTTTGGAATCGATTTACTCCACAGTAGGTGATTTTAGTTATTCAGTTGTGAATTGCATTGCATTGGCTTTAGGACCTATGATATGGAAAGGTGAATCTGACAAAGAAATTATCAGGTGAACTATTGTGGTTTGTATTTAGAAGTTCCCTTGGGAATTTTTTTGAGAAGCAGTGTTATGGTTGAGCACTTTTGGGAGGTTTATTTTCTTACCTGATATGGATCATTGCAATTCCTGATATTGACTCGAGAAGAACAACATTTTATATAATTTTGGTTGGTGCACAAATTGTCCGACTAAGGAAAACCTAAGACCACATCACTGAGGATCCTAGATCCTCCCTCTCTAGGTGATAAGGGTTGGCCTCCCTTTCACCACAAGGGGTAGTCCCTGGTGATAACGTAATTTAAATAATTATTCAATTTAGGCAAATAAATAAGGTGAGTTTATAGATATGATGCAAAGAGGTATAAAGTGCGAAGTTCTAGGTGGGAGAGACCTATACATCATCTGGTGGATGATATCAAAACGTAACCTTCATTATACAACATGGAACAAAATTCCATAAGAACTAAAATAAAGGAAAAGAAATGATTAGAGATAAAAGAAAAACAATTAAATGTTATTTATGCTTATCTCCCATTTATGGTAACACATCGTAGTGCTAAATTCGATGCAATATAATATCATGTATTCTTATTGATCATTCAATCAGCCAAAGAAGGGTATCAAGGATAAGATCATCGTCCAATAGTGTATATATTGGTCAACAAACCAACCCTACATAGGTTGCAAATAGAAAACCATGATCAAGTCGCTACGTAATCCGGTTCACGTATTTTGAGATATAAGCATATGAAAAGAGAATTAAGAGGAAGAAGGGAATAAACAAAACTTACAATTGATAAACAATATTCACACCAATTGCTGCAACAAAATAACAATGACGTGCATTAGGAAATTCTATTAACAACAAAAATGTAAATAACTTAATCCTCCTACCTCTGATAGTATGTATATCAAAGAGGAGGTAAGATTAAATACTCAGAACAATTAAATATCGATTATGTCAATGATCTAAATAACAGTATTAATCAGTATATATTACACATGGAATCAAAAGAAAAATGTTGGAAACAAGAAATCAAAAGAAAAATGATGGAATGTCATATTTAGACTGCATAATTAAAAGTTACATAATATCGTATCTTGGACTATGCATTGGGTGCAATCAGGTGTTAAAATCTAAATCTTCTTTCTCTCCTAATCACCCAGCCTCTAGCCCCCTCTCGAATGAGAAAACAAGGGTTTTATACAAATGTTTTTGTTGTAGAGGTAAATCCCCTCTGCGGACAGAGGCGATCCCACTAGCCCAAAATGGGTCTAGCAACAATCAATCACGCTATCATGCAAGTTCCTAGTTGCAAACTGAAAGTGGATTATGAGAACCAACCTGGAGTCCAGCGCTAGTGTCATAGGCGAGTTGATACTCCCGCTCCCTTGCTCCGGCAGGTCACAATCCCTCACGATCCCCGCGAATAGATACCTGCACATGCAAAGAACGAAGCGAATACCAACATAAAATCCACTAAATACAACTATATATCGGTCAGAAAAGACATAGATCAAACATTATCATGATGAACAATAAGATCAGAACCATAATGATAGTCGTTTATTAATGAATAATCAACAAAGAAAAATACAACCAATGTTCTGACGTTGAATCTCTCCTCTGGCTGGGCGAGCAGCTACATATGCCTTGCAATAGACCTTTCTCTCTCTTTGCTTATGGATACACAACTCAGACTTCCGGCAGCATAACCTCCCTATGCTCCAAGACTCTTACTATCACTCAAGCGTTATCACTACTACTCAAAAACTAGCTTGTCAAATGCATGAGGACATACTTTTATAGATGGAGAAGGGAAAGAGATACAATGCATCAAGACACCCGTTATGGATTGGCATTATCTCCAAAAAGCCGCTGTGGATAGATGTAAAGGATAGATGATGAGTCTCGACATCTAGAAGATCAACTTTATCCTCAAAAGACTTCATGACTTGAAGGGAAAAAACATCCGGGCGCGCGTTTGTTAAAAATCTTTTCCAAACTCGGTTGGCGCGGGTGTAACTCTGGGACAGAGCGCCAATTAGCGCGCCTTCTTTTGAGGATCTCCTTCATTGGCACGGGCAGTACATTGTGGACCCACGCTAATGGAAAAACGACACTTTTCAGGGATATTTTGTAGGAGGTGTTTTCAGGGCACATGAAGTCCATACTGAGGGGAACATAATGCAAGTGTTTTTAAGTTATGTCACTGCTCACAGGTCCCGGAATGAGTCCTCCAAAGTACAGGAAAGGGGTAACAGGGACGGTGACAAATTACTGTGTAACAGATGCCCCCTAAAGCATGAGGCCCGAGAGAGAGAGAGGGGTGAAATGCTTTACAAGAACACATGTAGCTGCCGCGGAGAATCTGCATTGAGAGATACAACTGATAGCTCAAATACATGATGTATGTGGTATGGTTGCAGCCATCCATAAGAGAGTACATAATAATCGTGATCCATAGTATGGGCGCAACCATCTGGTTAGGATCAATGAATAGACTCAGGTATGGTCGCAGCCATCCAGTGAATGAGTCATGTAACAAGAATCACGCCTGGATTACAACAGACAAAATCCAGGGTCTTGCGCTCCATCTCTACCCGAACAAAAGTACAAGTTCAAGCATGCGAATATATGAGCTGAAGTCGAACATGCATGAACATCGCCTGATTACCAGTCAATAATGAAAACTGTTAACAGACGCGAGAGGTACCACCAATAATGACAATGGCCCTCAAGGTACTATAGGTACAATCTACGGCGTGTGAATTAGTGATCTGGCGTCGAACACCCGTAGAATCATTCGATCAGAGGCCAATGATGAAAACCTCACGTTGAACACGAAGAACCTGCCATTGAGGCATGCAGGCTCCAAGGCACCGGAAGGGAGTCTCTAGATCAGCTTCCTGGATAATGAGCTGAAGTCGACAGGAAGTGACCTTGATCGAAGGTGGGCCATAATGTTTCCCACATCATCGACACGAGACAGAGAGATAATGTTGTGAATCAGGATTATGTGAGCTATCAGAGGGAGGTTGTTTTTCCGCAGAGGTCAACTTCTCTTGAACATATCGGCGGCACGACAGTGGAATTGGCAGTATTTGACATCAATGGATCAGCGGTCATGGTGATGAGGCAATGAGTAGATGAGAGGTCAAATAGGATTACCCAAATCCACGGAGGCAAGTGAAAAATGAGATGAGATATCCCCACCCAGACACGAAAGCAGACAAGGGCCATGTTCAAGAGCGACATACTGCCGACACGACAATAATTATGGTTCCAAAAAAAAAAATTTCCCCCCGCCATTTCTGGCGAGTACCCCAATTATTTTTAACAAGCTTGACAGGGATAGAATATGCTTGTGGTGCGTCATTTCGACAGGATCCGATGTCATCAGGTTTTAACGAGTCTAACAAAGGAAGAACTCGGCGTCTTTTCATGTTTAGAGAGTTTGAAAAGACAGCAGAAAAGGAAACTCCAAGGTGTCCTTTTTCGTAGAGTTGTGTCTCGCGAGCCCGAAAAAGTATAAAACAATGCTCGAAAGAACCGCCCGACCATTACGATCGAGGAGTAATTTTCATAAGTAGTGATTTCGACCTGAAAAAGCAAAAAAGCGATCGGAATCACGTCGATTCGAAACCGTTAACGAACCTGAAACGACAAAGGTTCGACAATCTTTTTGTGTTTACACGGTCGTAAAAAAGAGCTTTAAAGGTGACCGCCTCTCGTTCTTTTTAATGAGTTGAGAGGGGGACTCGGCAATCTTTTCATCTTTAAACGGTCAGAAAAGAGCTGAAAGCAGACCTCCATTTTTATTCTCTTTAACGAGTCAAAAAGGGAAAAATACTCGGCAATCTTTTCACATTTTACGAGTCAGAAAAGAGCTTAAAGGTGACTCGTCCTAGAGGAACGAGTGGTATAAAAGGTAGCAACTGGTTTCAGCAATGGTGGAACTGCTCAAACATGTAATGGTCAAGAGGCTGGCTAATAAAACCACTCATCGCTACGGTTCCTCAGGAAAGGATAAACAACCAAGTGAGAGCATATGATCGGCCAAAGAGATGGTAGCAATGGAATGAAACAACCAAGGCTCATCTAGCAGAATTCAGCGGATAAAAATGGCAATCACGAGATGTAAATCGGGTATGGGTTCATTTTTACACAAGCTTGAACCATGGAGAACTATGCTTAGATTCGGTTTGATGTTTACACAAGCTTGAAATGAAAAACTATGCTTGTTATCAGTTCGCATGCCCCCAACATAATGACACAAAGTGAGGTACATGCCCCCCAAGCTTCATTGCATTCAACAAAGTGGATGGAATGAAGGTTCACTCTCGAGATCTATGAAAGACTCGACTTGTATTTTGCGAGATCTTAATCAAAGAATCGATTTGGAAAGGAGGAGATGTTTCATTTTTTAATGAGGTTGATACAGTAAAAGAACTATCCTCATAACCCTTGTTTCATTTGGTAACAAGCTTGACACAAGATCAGGAACTATGCTCGGGCAGACCTAGTTTCATTTTTTAAGGAGCTTGAAAACGAACTATGCTCCGACCGAACTTCATCATAATGAACAGGAAGTCGGGGCTTCCAAGAGTGCCACTCCCAGTGGAAGGACAACATCTCGGAAGTCAGGACCCAATGCCCCCAGGACACTATGCACGACGACAGCATCACTGGATATAGGCACGGGATAAGTGGCCACGTAGTTGATCTGTGGTGGGGCAGATGCAACTAGTGGATGAAAACCAGGAGGGGATGACGACTGTGCAGGAGGGACCCGTGGACGAACGAACGATAATTGATCGATAGTCACAATTCTTCCATCATGTGGAAAGCAAACCACACGAAAAAGTGAAGAGACAAGGGCCCCCATGGTGTAAACATAGTCACGGCCAAGGAGAAGACTGAAATCTAAAGCACCTTGGGTAACCGATACGTCTATATAGACGGTTTTTTCTCCCAAAGTAATAGGGAACTTTGGAAGGATCCCTAATGGTTGACTAGTTCCTCCGTCAAAAGCCGTCAGATTAGGCGCGACTGGCACATGCTGCGGGGAACCCAAAACTTGCCAAGTAGTGGCAGGCATAAGACTGACAAATGCACCCTCATCCAAAATAGTGCCAGGTATTGCCCTATTATAGGCATGTACCGTGACCCAGAAAGGCACATGGGATGGAAGGCGGGAGGTAGTCAAACGACTCTAGTCGAAGGAAATGACTGAACTACTTGGTGGGGGAATCGTATGATTGCCCCCTACTCTAAAGGGACCGAAGCAGGACTCTTAGGAGCAGCTGGGATAGGAGAGTCATTTCCGGACTTAGGAGAATCCGAGGAGATGAGAAGAACATGGGTATGATACTCTTTTGAAACAGAGTGATCGGGTGGTGAACTCGAGTCGACACTCTTTCCGACCAATGGTTGGTCTGGAACAGGCTTCGCAGAGCCAGGTTCGGGAAGAGGAGGCTGGACAAGAGAGGAATCTTGGTCGATCTCTTTGTCAGCAGGGGAACGATCTGCGGCTGCAGAGAGACGTTGATAGCCAATGGGAAGTTGGGTTGAGGGAGCTGTAAGACTTTCCAATACAATGGAGGCTTTATCCATGAGTGGACAAAGGTGGAGGGGATGATTTCCTTCACAAAGTCTACAAGGGATTCAAATCTTCCCTTTTCCCTTACCATTTTCAGGTAATAAGGTAACATCGCCATGATCTCCAGAGGACGATGAGGGGCAGGCCGGATCCCGAGACCATACTTCTAAGACCTTGGGAATGCCAGGACAATCGCGAAGAAGATGGTCCTCCTTGCACAAATTATAAGGAAATTTGACCTTCTGCGGAGGCGCAGAAGGTGGCTCGACTTGAGTTGTACTTTTAACCTCTCGCTTAGGAGTTTTCTTCTTCTTTGTCTTCTTCTTCTTCTTCTTAGCCACCTGGTTACTTGAATCCAGACTTTCGCCAGGCGAAGTAGAAGATGAGGACGCAGAAATAGGCGAAGAAGGGGAGAGGTCCACCTTGGAATCAACATGATGTTGTTCGGGTGGAGGAGACGGTGGAACAGGAGTCATCACACTCGGGACTACCGAGGTCGAAAACAACCATACGGGCAAACCGATGGTTAACATAGGCAAAGACAAAGTTGCCATATACGGAGCACCGACATTTCCAAAAGAAGGAAATGGACTAGGGTTTCCATCCGTGGGAACACCTTGGCCGATAGACTCAGGGAAGGATGCCATTGAAAACGAGAAAGAACCCTACTCAAGCTAACGCAAACAAGATCTAACTGGGTAAATGTGAATCATGGCCGAATAAATTTTAAGACGCACGGACTGAACTTGACCTTTTCATGTTTTAAGAGTCGCGAAAAGGACGAAAAGATGACTCTAGTCTCCTTCGAATGTTTAATGAGCACGAAGTGACAAGACGCTCACTGGCACCTTTTCTTTTAAGGAGTCTGAAAAGGATCAAAAGTGACTACTCTGGAGATTCTAGGCAAAGGGTTTACCAGGCAATCCGTAAAACTGCTTATACACCTTGGCAATCGTATGAGAACCAAGGACTTTCCGTACTGCAGTCAATCTTCCTGAAGGCTGTGTTCGGTGCGTTACAGCTCGCAAGGCGGTAGACACAGCTTCCTATGGATAAAGGATGATAACCTAGTGGGGTCTCCACATATACTCGACGGTACGTGGGAGCACAAATCCATGCTAGACCACTATCGAGTCACAAAAGGAGGAATCACCCAACCATAATGTGAAACAATAGTGACTAGGTTTAACAACGCCGGAACACGTCTCTAGCCTAGACCTCTAAATGTGTGCGTTAAGTTCCAATGCGTTGTTAGATTCATTCAGTTCATTTTATGGTTGATCTTTGATTAGGTTTCGATTTTCAGGCCTTACCGTATGTAATATCTCAAAATTTCCTAGATGCAAACTATATGCCAAAATATATCATTTCATTCGATGAATGCGAACTACGAGAGAGTTGAGATCTTTCAATCGAACAAAATGATCATAAAACAAACAATGATAACTCTAATGCAGCTAATGGCAATAAAAGAAACTTTTCTTTAAAGTCATTAATCACTAACAACAACGAAAAACTTTAATTTCCATTAACTAATATAACACAAAAGAGATTGTTCGTTTTTCTTTTATTGGAAAAATGCACTAAGTAAATTTTGAGAAACAATAACAGAGAGAAAAAAGAAAATTTCACTCAATGGACACAATCAAGTCTTTGAAAAGAAAGGCAATCCTTCAAACCAAGAAAAACTCCAAAATCTCAATGAGCCATGTGATCTAGGCTCAAAACGAAGCCATATGGAAATCAAGCAAAAAGAACTAAATTGCTCGAATAACCCAAAAACAAGCTTCAACAACCACCAAACAGATGCAAAAGAGTATCCAAAAAGTTGACTAGGTCAAGAGAAGACCGAAACAGAAACTGGCAAACACCCAAAGTATGCAAATGTAATATATGCACACTTTTCATTCATATCCTGAAAATGAGAATTCTAATTATGCAAGTGTGATCTATGCAAGAGAATTCTCAAACACACGATGATTCTAATGTAATCTAAGAACCAATCAAGTGAAAACCAAGAAAAACGGGTGAGAGTTCCAAAGATCATAAACTAAAAACACTCAAAGGCAATTAACACTCATACACAATTTGCTAGAAATGATCAAACCTCCAAGTAATGATCAAAGGAAATCAAATTAATAATTTGCCAGAAAAGACTCAAAACCAGTCAAAAAAATACTCTGATACATTCAGATGATTGAACAAAACAGGAAACCCAAGCTTGGGAAGCTGTAAACAAGCAAAATGAACAAGTTCACAGGGTTGGCGCGACTGTCAGGAAGAAAACTGCGCTAATCGAGCATTGGCGCGAGCTGTACAGTAGAAAATGGTGCCAATTAGCGTGACTGTCAAGGAAAAAGTCGCGCTAATCAAATTTGCTAGCTTAAAAATAAAAACAAGCAGTTTAGGGTCTGATCAACAATATTCAGACAGATCAAACAGCATGAAACCACTTTAAAACCAACCCAGAAAGCTCATTTACGCAAGCAAGCAAGAGAAAACCAAAATGCAAGACAAACTCCAAGCAGCTCCTCCCCAGTGGAGTCGCCAAATTGTTGTAGAGGTAAATCCCCTCTGCGAACAGAGGCGATCCCACTAGCCCAAAATGGGTCTAGCAACAATCAATCATGCTATCATGCAAGTTCCTAGTTGCAAACTGAAAGTGGATTATGAGAACCAACCTGGAGTCCAGCGCTAGTGCCGTAGGCGAGTTGATACTCCCGCTCCCTTGCTCCGGCAGGTCACAATCCCTCACGATCCTCGCAAATAGATACCTGCACATGCAAAGAAAGAAGCGAATACCAGCATAAAATCCACTAAATACAACTATATATCGGTCAGAAAAGACATAGATCAAACATTATCATGATGAACAATAAGATCGGAACCATAATGATAGTCGTTTATTAATGAATAATCAACAGAGAAAAATACAACCAATGTTCTGACGTTGAATCTCTCCTCTGGCTGGGCGAGCAGCTACATATGCCTTGCAATATACCTTTCTCTCTCTTCGCTTATGGATACACAGCTCAGACTTCCGGCAGCATAACCTCCCTATGCTCCAAGACTCTTACTATCACTCAAGTGTTATCACTACTACTCAAAAACTAGCTTGTCAAATGCATGAGGACAGAATTTTATAGATGGAGAAGGGGAAGAGATACAATGCATCAAGACACCCATTATGGATTGGCATTATCTCCAAAAAGCTGCTGTGGATAGATGTAAAGGATAGATGATGAGTCTCGACATCTAGAAGATCAACTTTATCCTCAAAAGACTTCATGACTTGAAGGGAAAAAACATCCGGGCGCGCGTTTGTTAAAAATATTTTCCAAACTCGGTTGGCGCGGGTGTAACTCTGGGACAGAGCGCCAATTAGCGCGCCTTCTTTTGAGGATCTCCTTCATTGGCGCGGGCAGTACATTGTGGACCCGCGCTAATGGAAAAAGGGCACTTTTCAGGGATATTTTGCAGGAGGTGTCTTCAGGGCACATGAAGTCCATACTGAGGGGAACATAATGCAAGTGTTTTTAAGTTATGTCACTGCTCACAGGTCCCGGAATGAGTCCTCCAAAGTACGGGAAAGGGGTAACAGGGACGGTGACAAATTACTGTGTAACAATTTTGATAACTTTTTTACGTAACTGTCTATTAAACAAATACATATTTCAAAAATATTTATTTGAAAATAGTTTCCCATCTCTCGTAAACGGTTTTTAATTTATTCCTTTAACTTTGGACTTGGGACTCCATGCACATTAGTCTTCCATGAAGTAGTTTATCCAGATTGTAACCCTTCCTTAATGAATAATTTGTATAACATAAAACATGATTTAGTTTCTTAAATAATGAAACAAATCGTAAATAAAATACATATTTCTCTTATCTTACTTCCAAAATTCGTTCCCATGAAAATGGAGGAAAAATCTGCTGAAAAACTTGGTTAAGTTTCTTCAAAATATAACTAAACCCTACATAAATTTTGATAAATTTTGTGAAATCTATTTGGAACAATTGACAACTAAAAGGAATTTATTAATTTTAACATTCAAATAATATGTGTGTATCCATTTTGATTCAATTCTTCATAACAAAATTTTGAAATTAATTTCTCATGAATGTATTGGTGGCTTTCACAGTAAACAGTCATAAATTCTTCAAAAAATTCAACACAATCATAAATTGTGAAGTACATTCTTTCCTCCACGGTAAAAAGAACTGTAAATACCTTCAAATTATAAGAACATATCAAGTTCTAGAGTGGATTATCCATAGGAGAAAATGCACAGGTGAAGGTAGGTTAAATTCATAAACGCTTAATGTTTTAAGCGGCTTCATAAACCTGTTACAATGTTTTTACATGACAAACATGTAATTGTATAGAGATGAGAGCCATCTTTAATCGATGGCTGATACTTCCCATCACGTGTTGAGTTAGAGGGAGGTTAACTTTAGCTGTAGATCTGATGGAGGGTTCTCACGTCACATCGCGATGATATTTAATAGCGAATTAACCTCCTTCTTTGACCCGATGGCATCACACGAGTTGAGTGGGGCCTCGTATGTCAATTCAATATTTAATGTGATATTGTTTAATAAATATTTAATACGGGCCTTATGCAACACTTGATAAAATGTTTTTGAAGCCTTTGTTCATTTTAATAAATATTTCAATATTAATGTATTTACGTGATACTCTATTGCATAAAGAAAAACTTCATATCAATAAAAATCATAAGGTGAATTTGGTTGTTGTTCTACAATGCCTAAAAATTATTTCCTTTTTAATATTTATGCTTTAAAACAATAAGATCTACCCGAATGGTCTGATATAATATTTCACTTTAGGACAACATAGTTAAATTTCAAAGGTTTTTGTTTTACACCTAGGGCTTAGATACCTTGAAGTAAAGGTAAAAGTTAAAATTGGCCAATAATTCATGATGAGATCAATGGTAATATTATGTGAGGTAAAAATAGATATTTAACATTCATGAAAGTCTATTTTCAATATTCATTACATACATTCTTTAGGAAATTCAATCCTCCAAAATATATAGGGATTAAGGGATTTGCATAGTAAATTATTTGGTTTGTATATCTAATTCCCCCGTGGACAATGTTTCCTTATTTCGCACAATGTTTCCTTATTTTTAGGGGTTGTTAATGATAGTAATAATATTTTAATTATGTTTTAGTCACATATACTAGTTAGTGTTATTTAATCTTTTAGTTATTTGTATTTTGATTTTTTATATCATATATAGAATCAAAATAATAATTAAGTATTTCATATGCATATTTATAGTACGGAATTTTTTAACGTCACTTAGCTACAATCCCTACTTATTTTTGTTCTAATCCCTTTTACTAATTTCCCTTTTGTATTTTAGGGAGTGATTTGAATCACAGGAACATGATAAGGAGTCAAATGCCAAGGAAGCATAAAGCAACACCCTCAGAGGAGACCTAGTTCTAAGGAGGGTCATTTTCATGACAACAACTTCCATTCTTATTTTTATAATTGCCTCCACTTTCCAAAGGCACAAGTAACTAAAAAGTCATCTTTCAACTCTGAAGATTATTTATTGGGATTTTTGGTTGTAAGCTATTTTCAGCTCATATGAAATTCCCTTCTTATTAAACC
Organism: Pinus tabuliformis; assembly: GCA_031772625.1. Lineage (NCBI taxonomy): Eukaryota > Viridiplantae > Streptophyta > Pinopsida > Pinales > Pinaceae > Pinus > Pinus tabuliformis. Next base: position 621,876,486 of record CM062809.1, read on the forward strand.
TATTTTGGGGATCAAACAAGTTCAAGCACTTCCATCAATAAACTCTTTTTGTTGCCCAAGTTTTTTTGGGACAAAGTGTTGTAGTAGTTTCAGAATAAAGATTAGTTTGATCCGCACATTTTTATTTTTTCAGTTCTTGTTACATAGGGTGAGCAAGAGATGATTGCAATGATATAGTGCATGGTTGGCACCAAAGTTTCAATTTTATACTGGAGTTGTGTCAACATTCCAAAAATTTAGGTTACAAACGATTGTTGTTGAAAAGATTCACATGTTCTACACAATCTAACGTTGTTTACCATTCCCAGCTTCTAGATACGAAAAGAACAAAAATTATGATATAAAGTTATCAAACAAGGTTTGATTTCTTCCAAAGCCCAAGGCTGAAATATGTTTATTTTCTTGACAATTTATGAAAACATGTTCTTTCTTCTTGATCATCACAACTATGGCCCACATATGTGCATATTTTTTGTTTCTTTTTTCTTGTACAGTTAGGATTACCTGCACAATTGTTGTTATATTCCATATAGGGTGAAGGCCCATAAAATGATCTATTTTGCTCTCATTTCTTGGTAGACTCTAGAATTTGAGATTTTATTTGTTTTGTTGAGACAGTCTCATACTGTTACACAACATTCCTAAAATTTATTATAGCATTTCTCTTGTATGCATAGAACTAGTGTACTACACTTTTCACTATTTTGATGTCTTAGTAGTAGTCATCGGCCTTTGTATTTCAATCATTTTCTTGTTACTGTCATAGTAATTGTATGTTTAATGGAATTGAATTGCTATTATAGGATATTTTAAGAATCATATATTTGATATCTCAAGGTGAATATTATAGGATATTTTTGTGTTTTCTTTCAAACTTATATGCAAGGTTTCCATTGTTTTCATCATGTTATTGATTGTATAAAAACAACTGAGACCAATTTCTATGCTGCAACCTATTCGCTAGAGTAAAAACTCAAGCTATCCCAATACTTGAGATATATTGAATCTAGAACATAGGAAACCAAATATTTCAAAAAATTTGAAAACTGAAATTTGATTAATCTATTTTTTTAAACTTTATAGATTTGGAGGCTAAAAACTTGTGAGGGCAGATCTGGTAAACTTGACTCGGTCAATTTAGTCATGGTTTTTGGATCCATATATATGGGCACCCTTAGTTTTTCCTATGTAATTCATCTCCATATGTAGCCCATTTAAAGGATGATTAAACACATGTTAAATGGTCTCAGTGGCCACCGAAAACACAACAACGGTGTATTTAGACACCACCATCTCTCTCGGTGCTTTGTGATTATAACATATGATATTAGAGATATAGTGGTAAATATGAGAGCCCGATGAATATCAGATCCAAAGGTAATGACATCATCGTGAGATTAATACTGTGATGGTATGCACAGTTGTTTGTGGAAAAAGTAGTTCTGGTGCAATGGTGATTTGACATAATGCATGGTGTTGCAATGGTATGATGAGAATCTGTTGCAAAGATGTGATGAGGAGGTCTAGTTATGCAAACATGATGAGATCAACGAAGGAGCAAAGGTGGAGGAAAATGCAAAAAAAATGAGTTTCTCCAAAAAATGTAAAAGTGAGAACGCTCGTTACTCTTTTCAAATAGGCATATGATGAAGCAAGAAGCAAGGTTGGAGAGGCAAGGATTGTTTCCCATGCTTAAATTAAAGTTGCTAGATTAGTTGTGGTTTGAGTTGTCGTCAAAGAGGAAAATGGTGGCGGGGAGGCTACACAAATTTTAGAACAACAAAAATAGCTCTCACCAGACAAGTTTGAAATGGTTGGCCACTACAACAAAATGATCATATGAAGAAAGGTTAATAGACACAACTGTATTGGACCAACAAGTGCGTTGATTGTGTGATGCAGACTTGTTTTGTTGTGGTTGTGATGCAAGATCATCCCACTTCTAAATCAAAATGTATTTTGACTAGACTTAGGGCTTTTATTTACCAAGGGAGTTGGTTCCCTAATAGATTGTAATTATTTGATTATTTGTATTTTCCTATGTTTTTAAGGAAAATTAGAGAAATTGTGAATATTGTAGCTAGATCTGCTCTTAAAAGAGAGATCTCGAGAATATTTGAAGTGATTTTAGATATTGTAGGTAGTTAGATTTCTAGAAATATTTATGGATCTAGAGAATCCTAGAATAGGGGATTGTTGAATAATTAGTGGATCTAGATAGGAATAGTTGAGTAAATAGAGGATTTGAACTTGAATCCATTTCAAAGTTCTATTTGTATAAAAACATGTAATCAAAGTAGAATGATATGATGAAGAATATAGGTGTGTAGTGTGGGTAAGAGGAGAGTTTTGAGAGGATCTGAGGGCTAAATAAGGCCTTAAGGCTGAGAAGGGATTTTATTGTAAATCATGTCACGTGGGTCATTGTAAATTATTTCTACATTAATAGAGGAAGTTATTGGTTTCAAGTATTTTGTAATGTGTCCTATTAAACCATGTTTATGATGATGAGTCGAATGTGATACGAGTGTGTTTCAGGCCTAGGTCAAACCCATGAATGATTACTGCAGTGGAAGAATAATGTTAAGAAGCACGAAGAAGAATGTGTTATTCTTATATCAGAGTCACAACAGAAGTAGAAGAACTCAACAATCATGAGGAACAATGAGAGATTATAATTACATGGAACGATCCATTAACTAGAGGATACAGGAGTATTTTTAGAGTACCGAATAGTGAGTATAAGCATAAGGGAAGCTTGAAGACAAAGGATTGATATTAGAACAGAAGGGTGAGTGGAGAGTATAAAGGGAGAAACTAAGTTGAGCTTGAACCAGAGGAGCCAGAAGCCACATAACAAAGCCAGAGGATTCGAGCACAGAGGAGTGGTGTAATACTTAGTTTTTTTAGAGTCCCGACATAAGTCTGTCACTTGATAAATCCAAGAGATAGAACCTGAAAGGAGTCATCATTTAATAGCACCAGGTTGGAATTCTCAAAGCCCAAGTGGAATTTTAATTTACGATTGGACATACATAAAGGCGGGCGCTAGGCTCTGGGATCTAACAGTTGGAAGAGATTTGGACAAAAATGGATGGGAAATTATCTTTCACCTGGATCTGTTAAAGTTGGGAGTCATTTGAATTGAAAGCAGGCATTTAGAAGAGTTGAGAGCCAAGTGGAATTTGTCATGAGACAGATGACAGTTAACAACAATTATTTCCGTTACCCGAAACTCAGATAACCTAGGTGTTTTGATATTAGAATTTATTTATAAGTTGGGACCAGGGCATAAATGGGGCCAATAGGGGGAGTATATGTGGTGCAATTTAAGACATGAAACAATGGGCCATAAATGAAAAGGGAACAGGAAAGAATGAACGGGCTCATGTGGCAAGGCCAAGGTGAAGGCCAATAACTATCAAAGGCATGTGGAGCAAGTGGCCTAGTCTAGGTGTTAATTAAATTTGCAAGCGGGTATTGAAAAGGTCAGGTGTCGACTTGTGTGTTAGGTGGGCCAGCGTGAAGGTTAAAAGTTGGGTGCAGTTCTTATTGTGAAGGAGTTCAGCCATTGTGGTTCTGTTATGGGTTGGGCTATGCATTTATATGCATATCTTGGCTCTGGTGGCTATGTTTAAAAATGATACTTAAATTTGGTGGTTTGGTACCCACCTTGCAGATCCTTCCACTAAGTTATACAATCTTTTAAAAGGGATTTATCTCCCTAAATTTTGGGTTGAAGGAAGCACAATTTGGAACAGATCTGGGCACTGTGGGTTCAATCGAACCAAATATTTGGCAGGCCTATAATTTGGGCTTGCATCATTTGGCATCAAAGTAGGAGTGCTCTGAAAACCTTAGAATAGAGAGTTTGAAAGGAGAAATCAAGGGAGATAACAACCAAAATACTATTTCGATAGTGGGATGAGATATGATAGCATAATAAATTAAAGGAGTTGAAGGAGGTAAAATTTGTTTATTTTTTACACTTTATTTTGCATTTGAAGATTGATACCCCCAAGAAAAGCGTTGGAGCTTTTGGAAGAATAGTGAGCAGAATGTTCTAAGGAAAGAGAACATTGAAGAATAACAAAGACTAATAAGAGGACTAGAGAATATTAGACAAACAAAGAATTTGGTTGAAAGAGGCAATGTGCTGTTGAGGAGGATTATTTTGAAGAAATAGAGTAGAAGTTCTTTTGAGCAAAAGGAAAGATTGTAAAATCTTGTATGATGTTTTTATAATTAACTTTAGTGATGAAGAATTATATATGCAAATAACTGAGAGAAGAAGAGTGGTAGCAACTGTGACAATTGAAACTATGACATAGGAAGGAGAGCATGCAGATCTCTTAAAATAGATTTTGAAAAGACCCAACAACCAAATCAATTTGTTGAAGTAAGGAAAATAAAGGAGAGTGGAGAAGTGAGCAAATGATGATACAACAACCTAAAAAATTTCAAAGATGAGGAGAAGATGTGCTCAAGGAAAGAAGGAGAATAGGTTGTACTGTAAAGGACTAGAAAAATACAACTTCCAAGAAATAGAAATTGGGTAGAAGTTGATAAAGGTAGTTCCACAGTGATTGTGGGTACAATTTCCAGACAAAGATAGAAAGAGAAGAAGACGACATCAAGAGGAGAATTTGGTATTGTGACAAGTGGTACACTTGTTACATTTTTAGAAGGCTTGTTGCATCTCACTAGTGGACAAAGAGTGTTCACTAAAGAAAGAAGGAATGGCTATTGATGGTAATTTGAAGGATTTTGAGAGGGGAAGTCATAATTGAATAAAGAAAAATTCCAAAGCAGCTTGCATAAGGAGAATGAGTGAAGAGGAATTTGAGAGAGAAATGATTGAGTTGAAATATGAATTCAATCATTTGAAGCAGCTTCTATAGGAAAGTCAAGAGGACCAGGGGTATGGATGGACACTAAAAAGGAAGGCGAAATGGCATCCATACAGAGGAAGCAGAGACAAAATATGTATGCAGGATTGGTAAGTGATGATCAACATTTAATTGATGTGTTTATGTAGATTACTGAAGAAATGTAACTTTTAGAAGATATGGTTGATATAGAGCATTTTTGTGTGTGTGTTTGTTCACTATGAAAATGGTGAATTTGATAGGGAAGTTGTTATGATTAAGGAAATTTACGTTATAAAGGAGGATGAAACAACACCTTCTCAAGGAGATGATGCAAATATGGGAGATGAGGAATTAATAAATGAAGACATGCTCGAAGAGATTTCAGTATTAATTGAAAATATCATGGTAGAAAAAGAAAGCATATACACCAATATGGAGTTTTTGGAGGAGTGGCAGATAGAAAAACATAGTGAAAGATTTTGCACAGAGGACATAGGTAGAATTCAAGAAGATTTTGTTAAATTTTGTGAAGAATTAAATTTCTTAGAAGAGAGAATAGAGAGCCAAAGACTGTATATTCATCTTGTGAACACAGAGTTCGAGGAATTGGCATTTAAAAACAATGAGGAGAGAAATAAAAAGTGTGACCAGTGGATTGGCAAGAGATTTATAAGTCTTATGTCAGAAGATGAGGACAAAGACAACAACAAAGATCAACCGAGGGTAGAGGTTGATGAAATAGTTGAAGAAATGTGGATGTTGATGAGACAAACATCCAGGAGGAGATATAGTAGATAGAGGAGGAAAAAACCAACAAAAAATTGCAGTTGAATGAAGTAGTTTGTATCAGCAGAACAAGTGGACAACAACAACACAAAACATGGAAACTTGGAGAATTGATGAAAATAGTACAAGAACAATATGATAAAAAAAGGATCAGTTACAAACTAAAGTTTTTGATCTAGGAAGACTTCATCAACATACACATGGTTAAGAGACCATGATATTTTTCTGTCTTGGGAGTCCAATGAAAGACCATCCCACTTTCGAGTCAAAATGTATTTTGAATAGACCTAGGGGTTTTCATACACCAAGGGATTTGGTTCCCTAATTGATTATAATTATTTGATTATTTGTATTTTCCTAGGTTTGTAAGGAAAATTAGATAAATTGTGAATATTTTAGTTAGATCTACTCTTAAAAGAGAGATATTGAAAATATTTGAAGTGATCTGGAGAGATTTTAGGTAGTTAAATTTCTAGAAAGATTTGTTGATCTAGAGAATCCTAGAATAGGGGATTGTTGAGTAAATAGTGGATCTATATAAGAATTGTTGAGTAATTAGAGGATTTGAACCTGAATCCATTTCAGAGTCCTATTTGTATAAAAATATGTAATTAGAGTCGAATGATATGATGGAGAATAGAGGTGTGTAGTGTGGGTAAGAGGAGATTTTTGAGAGGATTTGAGGGCCGAATAAGGCCTTGAGGCCGAGAAGGGATTTTATTGTAAATCAGGCAAGGAGAGTCATTGTAAAATATTTATGCATTAATAGAGGAAGTTATTGGTTTTGAGTGTTTTGTAATGTGTGCTATTAAACCTTGTTTATGATGCTGACTCAAATGTGATACAGGTGTGTTTCAGGCCTAGGTCAAAATCATGAATGATTAGTGCAGTGGAAGAATAACATTAAGGGGCATAGAGAAGATTGGATCAGTCTTGTATTAGAGTCACAACAGAAGCAGAATAAATGAAAAATCGTGAGGAATATCGAGAAATTGTCATTGCATGGACCATTGTAGCTATGAAAGAGTGGGTTGGAAAAATAAGCTCTGGAGAGATAGGTGTTGGTAATTGATCAATGAAGGATCAATGACCCATTAACCAGATGACACGAGTCTTTTTAGAGTATTGAACATTGAGTAAAAGTAGAAGGGAAGCTTGAAGATGAAGGATTGAGATTAGAATAGAAGGGCGAATAGAGAGTATAAAGGGTGAAACCGAGTCGAGTTTTAACCAAAGGAGTCGAAATCCATAAAATAAAGACATAGGAGGAGTCAAGCACAAATAAGTGACGTAATAATTAGTATTTTTAGAGTCCCGACATAAATACATCACTTGACAACTCTGCGAGATAGAACTTGAGAAGGATCTGTCATTTAATAGCGTTGGTTCAGAAGCCTGAAAGCCCGGGTGGAATTTTAATTTACGAGTGGGCATACACAAAGGTGACACCGAGCTCTGGGATCCAATAGTTGGAAGAGAGTTGGAAAAAAGTGGATGGGAAATTTTATTGTTTTCCAAATCCATTAAATCCAGGATTCATTTGAATTATGAGTAGGAATTCAAAAGAGGCAAGAGTTAGGTGGAATGCGTCACGAGACGAATGACAATTAACAACAATTTTTTCCATTACTTGAAACATAGATAGCCCATGCATTTTTCTATTAGAATTTGTTTATAATCCAGGACCAGGGCATAAGTGGGGCTGACAGGTGGAGTATATGTCGCGTATTGGAAGACATGGAACAGTGGGCCATACCTAGAAAGTTGAAGCCCGAAACTTCTATTAATTTCCAAAAGGAAAAGGGAACGAGCAAGAATAAATGATCTAGGTGGATGTTGGTTGCCACCCACCTATCCCACTTGGACCCCCAAAACTATCTCTTTCAATTTTTCACTTTCCTTAATTATAACACAATTTACTATTTTTAGCAGTTTTTCAGGTCCTGAACTTCCGGAGCCATTTTGAGGCCCTAAACGACGTTTTTTTTGGAAAATTAGTCGTTCCAAAGTTGTATTCCTTAGATAGATATTTCTAACGAGCTATTGTGCGCATCAAACGGAGATCATATGCCAAAGTTACAACCCCGGGAAGTTGATGTACTAGTTTACCCAAACGGGGCCCACAGTTTGGTGTTTCATCTCCTAGGGTTAGTTTTTTGGATGTTTAGGGTTTTCCATTATTTCTCAACAATAAATAGGCCTTCGATCCTCATTGTAACACAGTTCAGAGGCATGTATCTGCCACATCTCTTCTGAGAGATAAGCTACCATCGCCCTTGCTGGTTTATTTCCATTTATGTTTGTAAGCATATTTCAGTATTTTACATTAATGAAATGAAGTATTATTTATGTTTCTCTCTGTATTTATGGTTATTTCTGTACTTTATTGCATTCCTGTATAAATTCGGATCAATAAATGGGTTCACATGGCAAGGCCAAGGAAAAGGCCAATAAGTATCAAAGTGCATTGAGTAAGTGGACCAACTCAAAATAACTCTAGCATGGGTGTTAATTAAATTTGCAAGCGAGCATCGAAAAGGTCAAGCTTTGACTTATGTGTTGGGTCGTTCAACCCAGAGGTTAAAAGCTGGGTATTGTTCTTATTGTGAATGGGTTCGACCACAATGGTTATGTTATGGTTTGGGCTATGCATTTATATGAATATCTTGGCTCTTGTGGTTATGTTTAAAAATGATGCTTAAATCCGTGGTTTGGTATCCCCCTTGCATATCCTTCCACTAATTTATCCAATCCTTTAAAAGGGATTTATCTCCCTAAATTTGGGTTTGAAGGAAGCGTGGTTTGGAACAAATCTGACATTGTGGCTTCGATCGAGCTAGATATTTGGTAGGCCCATAATTTGGGCTTGCATAAAGTTGACTTACATGTGAAATATTGAGTGACGCGAAGCTCCATAATTTCATGCAGCAGTGGCTAGAAATTGAATTTTTTTCATGGTATAGATGGAGGATTTGTTGGTTGAAGATGGAGATGATGCTAGGAATAACATTTACATGATGAATGCTAGCCAATTAAGCTAAGAAAAATGATTTTTGTGGTGCCAGGGTATAAGTATTTGCACTTATGAAGAACAATGTTGGTAAAGAAGAAAGATCAACGTAATAGGTAGTATACAATGGAATTTATTGCTGATCATTAAAATAAAGTTGTGAATGTTTGGCCCACTCTAAATACGAAAAATACGTAAACACAAAATGATCACTGGAATATATTTCCCATGCTTACGTAGGCTAACCATGGTCATAGCTAAATAGACCTCATTTCATGATGTTTTTTTTTCCAAGGAAAAAAGCGGTAACCTTTTATTAAAAAATTAATGAAAAGTTACACTAGCAGATGCAATGAAGCATTCAGAAAATTGCCACTTGGGCACGAGTGCTGAGGCACCCCAAAGAAGAAGAGAAGAGAAGAGAAACAGAGACAGAAAAAAGGGGAAAAAATGTCTCCAGCAATGAGCAGATTCATGCTTCATGTTTTTCGCCCCTTTTTCTTTTCGACCTTGCGCCACTCACCCAAAGTGGGCTCGCTCGAAGCAATGACTATCTGAGTTGTTTCGTTCGGCTGCCCTGCTTCTTTATCTGAATCTGAAGTATCTGAATGGTGTTGCCTTTTGTTGCCTCCCATGCTTTGATCCACGCTTATCAGCTCTGCATTGTTTTGCTGGGTCTCTGCCTGAATAGTATGTGGCTGTGGTTCCTTGTTGACTGCTCTATTTTCATTCTGATTCTCTATTTCAACTTCCTCTATGGTGGTATCATCCTCTTCTGCTTCAGGTTCTTTCTCTTCTGTTACCGGTGGGCTTTTCTTTCGTGCAAGTCTCCTCTTTAAGACTTCATCTAAGTTCTGCCACCCTTTGTGCTTCCTTTGTTGTGGCTTGCTCTTGCTGGGGCATGCATTGAGCAAGTGACCTGTTTGTTGACATCCCCTGCACCTGAATGCTGTGTTCTCATAGTCCAAAGGTTGCTTCCACTGAATATTGTTAAAATTCAGGATGATGTTTTCAGGTAATCCTTTGCTGAGATCTACCTCGATGCATATCCTAGCGAAAGTAAAAATTCCTTTTAAATGTCTATCTGTATCAATCTTTATCATTCTTCCAAGGGTATTCCCTATAGCTGATAAGGTCTTGAAATGCCAAAAGTGAATTGGGAGATTATGCAACCTTACCCATACTGGCATCCTTGATACCACCATAGTATTTGCATCAAACTCTTGGAACCATGGGGTGACAAATAATCCCGCACTGCCCCAGAACCATGGTCCTTCACTGAGAATTTTTTCCTTTTCTTCTTCTACGAGGAATACTACTATGAAGAAACCCTTCGAGCATAGGTGGATCTGGCAGTTTTTTGTCCAGACCGTGTGGATCCATTCATACAGAGCCTCAGTTTTAGGCCAGAACCCGTTAAATCTACAGATAACAGCATTTTTTTCCAGATCTGAAAAAATGCACTTTACCTCTGGAATATCCAGCGAGATGGAGGGGCTCTCTGGCATTTGATCCACGATATACTGCCCCGGCAATATATTGGCTGCTGCCGGTTCTTTCCCCTTTAGAGGTTCTGTCCCTTTGGCTGCGTCACGATAAGTGCCCGTAGGTTTTGATGTAGATCCCTTTGACCCACCTCTCAGACGATGATTGAGAATAATTGTTGAGTCCTTTGCTACCCTGTAGTGCTGGAGTGTGTGATGTTCCTGCATGCATATCCCAGAGAATATTAAGATTTGAAATGCAATCGGGATTCCCAGTTTGTCCTGGATTTTTTTTTTAAGCTCCAGAACCCTCATGCTTCCCCAGATCTGCAGACAAAAATGTCTGCCTTCTGTTGATCTGATGAAAATTTGTTCCGCTGCAGAGAGTATAGGGACTTCAAAGCACGAAACCGGGTCCCTACGCCCCCCCCTTTCCAGATCTACAGCTTTTCCATTTAGGATTTGCCCTGGGACGGACGATCGAACCCACGGCGGACTGACATGGGGCAATGAAACTGGTTTACGCCTCACTCCTTCACAGTCGCAGACAGATTTTCCTTGTCCGTGCAATGCTTTCTCGAAAACTGGTGTAACAGAGCGCCTGGCAAGAATCGGCTGAGTTTGGGTGTACTGAACCCTCTCTGTTGCCGCCGTGAGGTGAATCCTCTGCACCCTGTGGGAGGGGGAGCGAACCAGACTTATTTCCCTCTGGATCGATTCGTTGGAAGCCTTTTCCGCTGTAGATCCATTCCAGGGCACTAGAGGGGCGTCGAAATCATAGGAGCCAGTGGCTTGCCGACTTGCAGATCTGTATGTGAGCTGGTCTGATGGGGTCGCGCCGGCACAGAGAAGCTCTCCTGAAACCCTAGATCCGTTCTTCCCCGCCATCCCTCCTCCACTTTGTTTACCTCCAAATTGAGAAGAGTTTCGAATTTCGATCTCACCTCATTTCATGATGTTATGTTGCATTACACATATATATTTTTTTCTTTCATTTAAGTAGATGATGTGTTTATGGAGTTACATGCGAGCAAAAAAGGGCTAAAAGAGGCATGGAAGTGAAAGAAGACACAATGGATTGATTTCCCAACGTGGAGGCACAATATGCAACAATTGTGGGGCTGAGGGATGGTCAAATTTTGTGTAACAGAGGATGTGTGGAGTGTGTGGAAGTTCAAGTCAAGAAGAGTCAAAGATGATTTTCCTGTAGTGATAACTAGTTAGAAACAAATGTGGTGAAAAGAAAAGTAACCTACGAGGTGTTTTGAGTCCTTGTGTGGGAAGTTCACAGTTGTGGAATGAAGCAATGAAATGAGACAAGTGCACAAAAAATTTCAGAGAAGTAAGAAAATTTCCGGTCAAGGTATGGATCAAGCAAGATAAAGAATTTGAGAGAGTAGTTGTATGGAGTAAAGAACAAATATGGGGTAAATGGTGCTAATGTTTAGTGAAGGAGCCAGTGTGTGAAGTGTGAACACCTTAAGGGTTTTGGTTGAAGCTATGAAATCATGTTATAGGAAGGTGTATTCACCTAGGAAGTTGTAAGACCTATGTCCTAGCAGGCATGTTGCACGAGAGAATTCATAGTTATAAGGCCTTAAGATCTTGCTTAGGCATACATGCAGTGCAAGTGGTGCATGTAGTCATCAACCTGTGGAATGAACCACTTGGAGAGGTAACAAGGTGGTAGATGTACTTGTATCCTGGCTTGAGGGGGGGATGTGAAAAATCAGATGAGATGGTTGATGAATGGGATTAGGTCAATCTCCCAGAGTCAAGTTTCAGGGGGGATTGTTATAGTGGATCTGGAAAACTTGACTCGATCAAGTTACCCATGACTTTTGGCTTCATATTTATGAGCACCCATGGTATTCATCTCCATATGTAGTCTATTTAAAGGCTGATCAAACCCATGTTAAATGGTCTCAATGGCCACTGGAAACACAAAAATGATGTCTTTAGACACTGCTATCTTTCTTGATTCTCTTTGATCCTAACAAAAATGAAAAACATTAAACCATCTGTGGAAAAACATCGAAATAGAACCTTTATTGATATGATGATTCATACATTATATATATTTTAAAAATAGCTTTCCTGAGACTCTCGAAACTTGGAACTTGGAAACTAATGATTTGTGAAACTAATAGGGCAATATAAATATCCAATAGGAGGAAAATTTCAGCTACACGAATAATAAATCTAACACTAACCATGCTAAGCTCAGTAACAACAAGAAATTCTACCAATAATAAATAATACACAATTACATCTAATAGAAAATTAAGTACCAATAGAAGAAAATGTGCAACACTAGAACAACACCTAAATAATAAAAAATGACACATTTTACCAAATACTTTATTAAGGATGTATGAACACCTACTCAATTCAAATTGAATTTCTCTATGAATGTTTCCCTTCATCAAGAAGAGTATCTTAGAGACTATCTACAATAATACATTCCTTAAGAAGGATCCCCACTATGAGATGTAACAACTTTTTGTATGCTTATGTTCCCACCTTAGTTTCTTTTCCTTTTGTGTGTTGCATAACTATACTTGACATATAACTCTGTTTGACTAATAGAAAAGTATAATTAACTGTAATAAATTTTATCTTAGCATAAAATTAGTAACTAAAAGAAATTATAAATAACTATTAAAAATTATAATAACACACACAAACTTCAAAATGCCAATAATGAACACTAAAGAAGGTTATATTTGGAAATCCCAATAGTTGCACTTTCTCAAACTTCCTTGCTTCATAACAATAGTAGCACTTGATGTTGTTGTGTTTTAGGGCCCACCCATGTAACATACCCCAATGGTAAAATATTCCAATGAATGAGGTATTTTGGTAGTACCTTAGTATTCAAATTTGGATTGTATTTCAATGTTCATTTTGATTGTATTTCATTGTCCTTAAATTTCACTTGATTATTTCCTTCCACATCCCCCCACTCCTCCTATTTGCATTCCTTTGCACCTCTCGATGCAATTGCTAGTAGTATGATGTTATTATGTAATATATTATATAGCTATCAACAAATTTTCCATTAAAAAAAAATCAAATTATGAATTTTTCATGGGTGACATTTATTTTTAATTAAAAAAATCATTTGAATTAATGATTTTTCCATACTTCTCGTAATTTATTGTTTAATATTCATTATAACCTTTTGCATAAGGATATATGAATTTTAATAAAAAGTGTGTTCATTAACATGTTTCTAGAGGTAAATCCCTTAGACAATGAGAAAATGGAGGTGTGAAAGAGAGTAGAATACACATTATGTTTAAATTTAGCTGTAATCACTAGTGGCTCAAGTAAGGATGGCATCGAGATGTCAAGTCTTAGTTAAGGAATTGGGGAATAGAGGAAAATGTCATCTTGTTGGATATAGATAATATTAAAAGTATTATTACATCTAAATTGAAATATACTTTGTGGTGCACTATAGATTTAGAAAATAAAAGGAAGCTAGCATACTACAAAGAAGTGGTCATCCTTAATTTAGAAAATCAAAAATATCTTTTAATTCTAAATAGCACAAAGAAGAAAATCAACATTGCTAAAACAAGAACCAACTTCTACCAGTTTCAAAGTGAAATTTGACATTGGAAAACTCTCTAAACATTGTGGGATGCAAGAATATCTCATCTTTGTGACACTAAGAGGGTTGAAAGTGAAATGAACTTTCCCTAAAGTGCCTCACATATATCCAAATTAAAATTCAATTTCAAAATATTTGTTACAACTTTATTAACCTCTCAAATCATAAAAAATAGTAATCTTGTAACTCTACTTTTAATATTTATTTTAATACAAAATAAGATTAATCGAAAATATTTATTCAAAATCAGTATAGATTACAAAAGTCTAAAATCAAGACTAAATAATCTTATACCATTTTTTAATACCATAAATTAATTATAATTTCAATGGATGTAATCATTATCATAATCATTAATACAAAAATATTCTAAAATAATTGCAAACAATAATTAATAACAAAAGTGATAAAGAGAATTATGGAATGAATTAGTACCAAACTATATATTATAGAAAATCCTAATACATATTTATATAGTTCATTGCTATGCAGCTAATAAGTCTTCCATCCACCTAATACTGAGGATAAATAACTAGGATAATCTTGAACATATGTTTAAAGTAGGTAGATTTTCATTCATAAGATATCTAAAATATTTTGGCTCTAAAATATGTTTTAAAATAGATTTTGAATATAAACTCTTATCATGTTATATAAAAAAATTAGTATTAAAAGATAATTTAATATAAGTAATATAAACTTTATAATAATAATACTTAAAACATGATTTAAACACCCAATATCTTAGTACAAATAATGTTTAGATGATTATTGCTATTATTGGAATGTGACTATTGATTACAATATAGTTTTTGGCTTATGGGGTTGAACAAACTTTATGCAAAAATGCAAAGTGCTAGTGCTTATGGAAACCTTAAGTGTCACACTATGGCTAGCATTCAAATTGGTTGCCATTATTGGTCAATAATGAGTGTCCCCTATACATATGTGCTTTAGCCTACATACTATGAAACTTGGACACTATTTCCTCTAAGTTAAGCAACTTAGATTATGTATGGTAGTGTACCACCTTAACAAATCTAAATATTGGTACCATCTTGTTAGGCATATAAATGGTTTAATTTCTATGACTTTTTATTTTTTATTCGTGAATTACAATTTGGATTAGATAAGGGGATTCATGAATAAACCAATATCATATCATGTGGATTTGGAATTAAGGGGTGGGTAGGTTAGGGGGGTTGAGGTGGGGTGGTATATAAATAGTCACATAGTTATTCAATATATTAGATGATATTAAGCAACTAACAGGGGATGTGTAACCACCCCTCCCACGATTACCCTTTTATGGGCTCTCCAAGGTAAACATGATCTAAGTGTCACTATGATATGACTTGACTCCTAAGTTCCATTTAAGCAAGTGGGACCTACAAACTGAAGACTTATTAACATCCTTAGTGTTTTGGAGAATTTGGTATCTACAGATAAATACTAATTCCCTAGATAAGTAGTCATATCTAGAACAACAGTTTAAAGTGTTTTAGTCTTTTCCTATAAGCAATAGATAAGATGAGAAGATGAGAATACCTACTTGAAGTTCTGCTTTCCTCTCGTCTCCCTTGTATCGATCCTGTCACTCCTTCCCGTACTTAATACGCTTGAGAGGTACCAATAAACACAACAGAAAACAAAGAATCGATCAAAGAAAAAGATCTATTGAATATAAGTGAATGGAATAAGATACATTTCACACATATAAGCATTAGAAAACAATAAAAACACATGGGAGAAAGGTTCAAACACTTTATTGAATAGAAGAAGGAATTACAACCATTCGTGTCTGATTCAAAGCCATTCCTCCAGCTTGGATCCCATCCACATCACATTAAAATCATGACAAACTTGTAGCATTACAATACTTGCTTCAAAACAAAATCTCATAGTAACATTATCTCCTTACAATTCAACATAATCCAACCCCTGATCACTTAGATGAGTGGTCAATTTATAGGAAGATGAAGGAGGTTTTGTCATAAATGGTGGCATTGAATGGCCTTCCATACTTAGAATTAGTTCCATGGAGGAAGGGATGAGAGGATAGGATGCATCTTAACTCATTCCTCATCCATTTTTGAGCTCATAGGAGTTGATAAGTGAGGGAACCTTCTAGATGACTCTAAAAGATAAGAATATTCCCCAAACCCTATGTGAATTTCGCTCAATCTCGCCCAACGCAGGTGAAAGGAAGCCTAAGTGCTCTGCAAAGCACCCTGACATGGACTTAACTGCTATGCAGCACACCCTTACATGGGCCTACCTATGTTGGTCCCTCTAGAGGCTATTTTTGGATGTCTTCAAGTCATGAAACTGTCTAGGAAGGAGGCATTCAAAGGGGTGACTTGTTTAGGGCATGTAGAAACTAAAATTAGGGTTTGATGAGCCTTATAACACTAACCTGGATGATGGTATTGATGTGCCCAAATGGATCTGTAACAGCTGCCCCTAAAGCATGAAGTCGGAAAAATGCCAATGTTGAATGAAATGCTTTACGATGTGATGAGGAGGTATCAAAGTGGAAGGTGACCTGCATCAATTAAAATACATATATCATGATATTTGATTTTACATGAATTGTTGAGGGAAGGCATACCCATGCTTAGCTTATAAACTTTCATTACATGTACATAAACAGTCGTCTACAGATATAGACCCATGATCGGAATGACCATCAATGTAAAGCCATTGTACATATGATTTAGTACTCCTGAAATCGTAGCCCAGATGGATGAAACTAGATCCAAGGTCTTCTATCTCGTTCAATCGTTCACTCAAGTATGAGTCTAACCATGTGAATATGTGATTTAAAGTCAAACATGGGAAGACACCATCTAATTACCAGCCAATGATGTAAGTTGTTAACAGACGTGAGAGAAATCACCGATAATGATAATGATCCTCAAGGTACCGCAGTACATTCTGCATGGTGTGAATGGATGATTTGATGTCAAAAACCATACAAAGTCTTTCGGTCAAAGGCCATTGATGTTAACCTATCACCGGAAGTGAGAAAACTGCCATTGATGCATGCAAACCTCAAGGTACTGGAAGGGTGTTTCCAAGTCAACTTCTTGGATAATGTGTTGATGTTGACAAGAAGTGGCTTGTTGCAGGAGGGTCTTGATGTATCCCACATCAGCGACACGAAATGAGTGTATTGATTTTGGAGATGGAATTTGACTAACGACACAAGGTTTAAGAATAGTGGTCATGAAAATGAAGGTTTATGGTATTGCAAAGGATGAATTTCGACTGAATGACTTCTTTTGAACATGTTTGCAACACTAAAATGAATTGGTAGCATTGACCCAAAACAAAGTGATGGATGGTATGACAAACCAATGGTGTGATAACCATCAAGCTAATAACCCAACCCGAATAGTCACGGTGATGGAGTGAAAGTGTCATGTTCAAGAGCGACCTACTCCCATAAAGTGGTTTTCCCCTTTTTCCCATTTTCCCCAGTCATTGCTGACTAGCACCTCTTTATTTTTATCAAGCTTGAGGAGGATAACATATGCTTATTGTATAATTACACCCTTCGGGTGAATCCATCACTATTTGATGTTTTAATGAGTCTAGCAAAAGTGAAACTTGGTCTTGTCTAGATGGACAAGTTTGTCGCTATTTGATGTTTTAACAGGTTTAATGACAAAGATAACTCGATCCTTTTCATGTTTAGAGAGTTTGAAAAGGGACAACAGGAAAACTCCACAAGTTCTTTTTCATAAATTAATCTCTCAAGCCCAAAAAAGGGTAAAATAATACAAGAGAGATGTCATTTCCAATCCATTAATGAGCTGGAAAGGACAAGCATTCGACAATCTTTTCATGTTTAAAGAGTCTGAAAAGAGCTTAAAGAGGACTCCACTTTGAGGAACGAGTGGTGTCTAGGATAGCAACTAGTTCTGGTGATGTTGGAACTTCTCAAAACATGTTGATTTATGTGAAGAGGCTGGCTAATAAGACCACTCATTACAATTGTTCCTCAAAAAGGATAAAACAACCAAGTGAAAGTGTATGATCGGCCAAAGAGATGGTGGTGATGGAATGAAACAACCAAGGCTCATCTGATAGAAAATGTTGATAGAATGGAAATCAAAGTGCTAAAATAGAGATGGGTTCATTTTTTCACAAGCTTGAACCATAGGGAACTATGCTTAGATTCAGTTTCATGTTTACACAAGCTTGAAATGATAAAACTATGCTTGGATTCAATTTCACTTTTAGACAAGCTTGAAACAAATAACTATGCTTGTTTTCAGTTTCATTTTTACACAAGATTGAAACAAATATCTATGCTTGAGATTAGTTTACATGCCCCCAGCATGATGAAAGGGAGAGTCTCTTGTAACCAGATGGAAGTCGTTGTGGTGAAGTAGGATGGTTATCCAACACCTTTTTGGCTTCGTCCAGATAGGGACAAAGGTGAATGGGGTGATTCCCTTCACATAACCTACAGGGAAACTTAACTTTACCACTAGGTGCATGCCCCCCAAGCTTCATTACATTCACCTAAGTAGACTACTCGTGGCTATCAGGTGGATGGAAAGAAGGTTCATTTATGAGATCAAGTGAAAGACTCCATTGGGATTTTACGAGATCTAATCAAAAACTCGACTTGGAACTTTGCTCCAGGGGACATTGTTTTATTTTTTAATGAGATTGACACAAGACAAGGAACTATGCTGATATTCCTTGTTTCATTTTTTAACGAGCTTGACACAAGACAAGGAACTATGCTCATGGACCTGTTTCATTTTTTAAAGAGGTCGAAACAGTAACAGAACTATCCTCATATTCCTTATTTCATTTTTTAATGAGGTTGACACAAGACAACGAACTATCCTCGTACCCTTTGTTTCATTTTTTAACGAAGCTTCCATAAGACAAGAAACTATCCTCGTAGGAGTTGTTTCATTTTTTAATGAGGTTGACACAATAAAAGAACTATCCTCATATCCTTGTTTCATTTTTTAATGAGGTTGACAGAAGACCAAGAACTATCCTCATACTCCTTGTTTCATTTTTTAACGAGGTTGACACAAGACAAGGAACTATCCTCATGGGAGCTGTTTCATTTTTTAATGAGGTTGACACAGTAAAAGAACTATCCTCATATCCTTGTTTCATTTTTTAACGAGGTTGACACAAGACCAGGAACTATCCTCATACTCCTTGTTTCATTTTTTAACGAGGTTGACATAAGACCAAGAACTATCCTCATGACCTTTGTTTCATTTTTTAACGAGGTTGACACAAGACAAGGAACTATCCTCATGGGAGCTGTTTCATTTTTTTAATGAGGTTGACATAGTAAAAGAACTATCCTCATATTCCTTGTTTCATATTTTAACAAGGTTGACACAAGACCAGGAACTATCCTCATACTCCTTGTTTCATTTTTTAACGAGGTTGACACAAGACCAGGAAATATCCTCATGACCTTTGTTTCCTTTTTAATGAGGTTGACACAAGACAAGGAACTGTCCTCATATTCCTTGCTTCATTTTTTTAACGAGGTTGACACAAGACAACGAACTATCCTCATATTCCTTGTTTCATTTTTTTAACGAGGTTGACACAAGACAACGAAGTATCCTCGTATCGTTGGATCACGACTCATAAGAGGTCATGACTTCCAAGAGGTTCTCATCAGATGGGAGAACAATGCTCTGGAAGGGATTCGTAGCAAGGAATCCATTAGAGAGATCTGGTTCCAATGCCCCCAGTACATAATGTACAACATCACTGAATTGATCGTCAGTTGATGTAGGCATGGAACGGGTTGCCACATAATTAACCCGTGGTGGGGATGATACCATTGGTACAAAAGGACCATTTAGGGAAGATGGTTGACTGGAAGCCATATTTGGACCGGGAAATGAAAGCTGGTCAATGGTGACAATTTTGCCTTCATGCGGGAAACAAATCACTCGAAAGAGTGTTGAAACAATAGCTCCCATGTCATAAACATAGTCACGCCCAAGAAGTAAATTGTAATCTAAAGGGCCTGGGACTACCATCACATTCAGATAAATGATTTTTCCTCCCAAAGTAATAGGCAACTAAGGAAGGATCCCTAATGGTTGACTGGTTCCTCTGTTAAAAGCCAACAGATTCTGGGTAACAGGCACAAGCGGCGGTGAACCAAGCGCTTGCCAAGCAGTTGAGGAAAGGATACTCACAGATGCACCTTCATCTATAATAGTTCCAGATACAATCATATTACAAACCTGTACTATGATCTGGAAAGGCACATAAGAAGGAAGACAAAATCCTGCCATGTTGGAAATAATACTGAGAGGGGGGGTGAATAAGTATTATCAAATTCTTTTCAATATATCTTCCTTATTTATACTTTGAATTATTCTTCAGATATTGATCGTTACTTTGTATGTCAGTACCATAAAATAATGAGCATGAACAAGAAAAACAGATAGTCACACCAAAGAACACCAGATATAAGGTGGAAACCCAATGTGGGTGAAAACCACCTGCTGCAATATGTCTCTATCTTCTTTCAATTAGAAACTCCTTTTACAATGATTTTGTACTGGTGCAGTCCTTTACCAGAATGCAGGCTACAACCTGCAGAGAGCTACAACTCTCTCTCGTTTTCTAGTCTCTCCTGGAAGGGAGCTATAACCCCCTACTTCTTTCAAGGACCACTTTTCATAAATTTTCAAACTGGATCCAAGAAGATCAAATAATCATCAAGTACATGCAAATCACCCAAACTCCTTATACAATCAATCAAGAGTCACCCAACATCTCAGAATGCTGTAAACAAAAAGATAGTACCAGAAATATGAACCCAGAACTCTGCAGCAATATATAAAAGATAACCAACAAATATTTTAAGACAGATCCGCAGTTTTTCCTTATCTGGACTGCGTGACTCCGCACCCCGCCTTCTGTTTTCCTGCGCATCCACGTAGAGCGCCTTCTGTTTCACTGCGTATCTCCGCAACTCACCTTCTGCCTTTCTACGTACATTTACTGTGCCAACGCACCTGTTGCTTCTATCGCGTCGCGTACTTCTATGTACCTCCGCAAGGTTTTCCTTCTATCGCGCCGCGTACTTCTATGTACCTGCGCAGGTTTTCCTTCTATTGCGCCACGTACCTCTTATCTTGCTCCGCACTTCTTCTTCTGTCTCGCTGCGTTCGTCCGCACTGTGCCCTCTGTTAAGCCGCATACCTCTACTGCATCTACGCACTGCGCCTTCGATCGTGCTGTGTGCCCCCACACTGTGCCTATCTACGGACCGCGTACCACCGCACTGCACCTTTCACCGAGCTGCGATCCTCCGCACCTGAACCGTGAAATACCTGCGGGCCTTTGATTTGAACCGAATTAACAACCCTCTAATGTGCCACTGACAATCAGATGCCCCGATCTGATCATGCGCCCGAGAGATCACGACTTAATAGATTCACCTTCAAATTTACTTTTATTAGCATTTAACATTGACAACCCAATATTTCAGATCTTAAGATATTCAATTGCAAAGATACCTTGGCCAAGTGATCTCCTTCCCTATTTATAGTCAAGCCCTTATTCACACCATGGGACAAAACCATCAAATAACCAAAACAAGGGATCCAAACCGGGGCTAAAATAGATCCTATACCACGGGCCAAAACCATAGGATCATGAATCGGCGGGCTAAATACCACGGGCCAAACATAAGAAACCCCACATGAGCGCGCTTTTCTGCCTTGAACTGAGTGAACAAGGGGACCGCACCTTCTGAACGGATAACCTGCGGGTATGACCGCACCTCCTGGACGGCGAACCTGCGGGTCCGCACCTTTTGAACCATTCATCTGCGAAACTCTTAATTTCCATCATTTTGAGAGCCTGAACAGACCATTGCCACTTGAGTGAGTTGCCATCAAGTACAACACCTGTATCATAGAGCCATACCAGAATCATAATGCCAACAATCTCCCTCTTTGGACTTGATGGCAACCTCAAGATCCTCAACATCATTCTCCCCCTTTGACATCAAGGGCAAAGGGTTATTCTCCCCCTAAGAACATGCTCCCCCTGACTATAAACCAGATCTGCAAAGAAGAACCATAATCCAGCAAACACCATAAATGACCATGAAAGAGATAGAGACATATTGCAGCAATATTCAGACCAGCATCCATGATCTCCTTCTGTACTTCCTCCATAATGCCAACAATCCATTATATGCTCCCCCTAAACCTGTGCCATTCGATCTTCGACCAATCCACAACCCAGCATATGTACGCATATACCCCAGATGATCCTTGCGTACAACCAACAATCAGAAGAGATTCAACAACAAGATGGTGCATCAACAACCCCCAGCTTTTGCCTGAGGTATTCAAAGGTCTCCCTTGGCAATGGTTTTGTGAGTATATCAGCAACTTGTTCCATAGAAGGAACATACTCCAACTTGACCTTTTTTTCAAGCACTTGTTCCTGGAGAAAGTGATACTTGATTGGTATGTGCTTGGTTTTTGAATGCATGACTAGGTTCTTTGAAATGCTGATTGCACTTGTATTATCACATAAGATGGAGATAGGTGGTGTACAAGTGATTTGAAAATCCTGCAAGGTCTGCATCATCCAAAGGAGTTGAGTGCAGCAAGATGCAGCAGCAACATATTCCGCTTCAGCTGTAGACAAGGCAATCGAACTCTGTTTCTTGCTGAACCAAGATACTAATCTGGAACCCATAAAGAATGCACCACCACTTGTGCTCTTCCTGTCATCTATGCTTCTGGCCCAATCTGCATCAGTATAAGCATGAAGTGTGAGATCTGTATCTCTAGGATACCATAAGCCATAATTTTGAGTTCCTTGAAGATATTTGAAGGTTCTCTTCACTGCCTGAAGATGAGTTTCCTTTGGATTTGCCTGAAATCTTCCAACTATTCCCACTGCATGCATGATGTCTGGTCGGGTACCTGTCAAATAAAGTAGACTTCCAATCATAGATCGGTAGGTTGGTTGATGCACTGCTGCTGATTCATCATTTTCACTGAGGCTACATCCTGTGACCATGGGTGTACATACTGGTTTTGCATCTTCCATGCCATGTTTCTTCAAAATCTGCTTGAGATACTTGGTTTGAGACAAGAAGATTCCTCCTTCCTTTTGTTGGATTTGCAAACCAAGAAAATATGTCAATTCTCCAAGCAAGGACATTTCGAATTCTTTCTGCATCACCAAGGCAAAGCTTTGACTCATAGATTCTTCATTGCTGCCAAAGATAATGTCATCTACATACACAACAAGTATTAGCAATTTGTCATTTTCAATTTTTATATAAAGATTGCTATCTGCTGATCCTTTTGAAAAACCTTGTTGATGAAGATATTTTTCCAAACGATAGTACCAAGCCCTTGGAGCTTGTTTAAGACCATAGAGAGCCTTTTTCAGTCTGCATACAAGATTTGGATCATTTCCAAGAATGAAACCATCTGGCTGCTCAATGTATACTTATTCTTCTAAGTCTCCATTCAGAAAGGTTGATTTCACGTCCATTTGAAATACTTTGAACTTTTGAAAGCTTGAGAGAGCAAGGAACATTCGGATGGCCTCAAGTCTTGCAACAGGAGCAAAAGTTTCTTCAAAATCTATTCCTTCTTGCTGCGCATACCCTTTACAAACAAGTTTGGCCTTGTTTCTAATTACTTCCCCATTTTCATTCAACTTATTTTTGAAGACCCATTTTGTCCCTATAACATTCTTATCCTTTGGTCTAGGAACCAACTCCCAAGTGTTGTTCTTTTCTATCTGCTCAAGTTCTTCATCCATTGCTTTGACCCAACATTCATCTTTGCATGCCTCTTTTACATTTTGTGGTTCAGTGGATGAGAGTAATGCCAAATAGCTTGAAGCTTCTGCAATTGTTCTTCTTCTTTGTACACCTGCTTCTTTCTGCCCCAAAATCTGAGATTCTAGATGATTCTTCTGAACATACCTGGATGGGGTCTTTTCTTCTATCCTTATCTGTTCCTCTGGTGCTTCTTGAGGTTCTTCTTCTTCATCATTCTGTCTTTGAGGGTAGTCTTCATCTTCTTCGATATTTTCATGATTTACTTGCCTAGGAATGTATCTTTTTTCATCAACCACTACGTCAATGCTGTCAACAATTCTTCCAAGTCTTTTATTGTAGCACTTATATGCTTTGTTGTGTGGAGAATAACCAAGAAGAATGCCTTCATCTGCTCTAGGTTCAAGTTTGCCAAGTTTCTCATCAGTATTCTTAATATAACATTTGCTCCCAAAGATTTTGAAATGCTTTACCGAAGGAGTCTCACCATACCAGAGCTCATGAGGAGTTTGAGTGCTGTTCACTCGGACATTTGTTTTGTTGAGAATAACAACCGCAGCATATGCAGCTTCACCCCAGAAAGTTGCGGGAGTTTCAGACTCATCAAGCATAGCACGAGCCATTTGCTGGACTGTTCTGTTCATCCTTTCCACCACTCCATTCTGCTGAGGAGTTCTAGCTGTAGAGAATTCCCTTTTTATCCCATGTTCTTCACAAAAATCGAAAAATTCATTTGAGGTAAACTCCCCACCTCTGTCGGACCTCAGGCATTTAATTTTGTGACCTGATTCATTTTCAACCAAGGCTTTGAAGGATTTGAATTTTTCGAATGCTTCGTCTTTGTGCTTCATAAGTCCTAACCAAACAAACCTGGAGAAATCGTCAATGAATAATATCAGGTATTCTTCTCCTCGAGGTGTCCTTTTCCTAAATGGACCGCATGCATCTGTATGGACTAGCTCAAGAGGCATGCTAGCTGATCCTTCCTTCTCCGGAAAGTTAGTTCTGGTTTGCTTTCCAAACTGACATGATTTGCATATGGTGTTGTCTGGAATTTTGATATCTGGAAGACCACGAACTGCCTGATATTTGCATGCTTTCCTTATTTGTGAAAATCTTAGATGCCCCAACCTCCGGTGCCATAACTAGTGTTCATCATCCTTGCTCAAATAGCATTGTTGTTTTAAGTATGGGGGTTTACGCAGTGCATTATATTAGATATCATTTTGGGATTCAACTGCGTTAAGTAAGTCATTCATGTATGACCATTTCCATGAGAGGTAGTTGTAACTGACTAATTTCTCATGATTTTTGAATAGTTCACTTAGCACTCATTGCGTCGGGTGATGCTCACAGGGGTGAAGAAGTGGGATTGAAACTAGTGAAATGAATCACATAGCATCAATCATCACTTCCGGGGCTTGCACACGGTAACCAGGACTTCCCAGGAGGTCACCCATCCCAGAACTCCTCTGGCTCAAGCGCGCTTAACTGTGGAGTTTTCCCCGCAATCAAGCCCACTTAGCTTGCTACCCCATTTGCAAAACCTTAGCAAATGATATCTAGAAAATGAATGACTTACTTAACGCAGTTGAATCCAAAAATGATATCTAGCATTGTTGTTGTCCTTCTTCAAATATGTATAGATTATTTGGAGTTCTTCTACCTTTGATCATTGTTTCACCTGTATCAAGATCATGAACACGACATCCATTTGATCTAAATATCACCTCGGTTCCTTGATCACACATCTGGCTGACACTCAGAAGATTATGCTTCAATCCATCAACATACAAAACATTTCCAGCTTTGACCTTTTCTTTTAACTGAGCAGTGCCTTTTCCTTTTATAGCTGCAGGAGTATCATTTCCAAAGGAAACTTTCTTTCCCTTTTCTAAAGCAGAATATGATTCAAGTTTTTCTTTATCACCTGTCATATGCTTTGAACATCCACTGTCAATGTACCATAGATTTTCCTGTCCTTCTGCATAAAATGCTATCCCACATCTTTCTGTTTGTGGTTCCTTTATTCTCCATGTTCTGGTGCTTGAGGCTTGTTCCTTTGTCTGCTGAAACCTGCTCCTGCATTCAGAATCTTCATGACCAAATTTATTGCAAATAGAACATTCAACTTCATTTTCAAGAGCCGAAAAGTTGTTATAGGTCCTTTTTGTAATCCCAATCATACTTCTTTGTTTTTGAGCTTCTCTAGTCCTGATTGTTTTATATGCAACACATTGAGCTGCTTTGTGACCAAAGTTATGGCAAGAGAAACATTGTCCATTGAAGAAACTTCTGCGATTATCAAATCTACCAGCCAAATGATTGTAATTTCTATTGTCATCCATTCTTGAAGCAAATTGAGAAGATTTTACCTGTGGCTGGTTGTAGCTTTTGTTCACCCTTAAGACGGATTGCCCCTGGTTTACCTGATAGTCTTTGTTCGTTCTTGATGTAATTCGTCCCTGCTTTACCTGGTGATCTCCATTGTGCTTTTGCTCATTCCTTCTTGCTGCATCAAGCTAACTCTTTGAGGTGGATGCTTGAGATGTTTCTCCATTATACCCCAGACCTGTCTTGTTTAGCGGAGAGCACTGTACATTGATGATCTCATCTAGAGTTTTAGATCCTTTGACAAACTTAAGATTAACAGCCTTTGTTTTCTCAATTTCTTTTCTAAGGCCAACAATTTCACATTCTAACTTTTCAAGAAATTTTTCTTTTTCATCAATTTGAAATTGTAGAGTATCAATGATCACATTCTTTTCTTCTATACATGTCTTGAGTCTAGAAATCTCTTCATAAAAGCTATCCACATCTATAGCATCCATGTAATCATCATCTTCAAAGGCCATTAAAAGTTTATAGTCATTACCTCGTTCATCTTCATCACTATTTGATAGACCATCACTGTCTTCATGAGTGTAGTAGCTCTTCTTATTTGCATTCTGTTTCTTGTTCCATCTAATAGGTTCCTTTCCCTTGTCGATCTTATCCTTATGAGGACATTTGGCAGCATAGTGACCTACTCTTCCACAAGCAAAGCACTTGAAAGGCAACTTACCTCGGAATCTTCCTGTACCCCGTTGAAGATTTCTGACAAAATTTGATTCTTCTTCTTCTTCTGGCACGTGACTTGATTCATAGTAGTCTCCTTTGCCTGAAGCCTTAAAAGTAGCTTCTCTCCTGTCTGATGGACCTCATTTTCTCATTTCATAAGCAGTTAGAATTCCGTGTAGCTGAGACATAGTAAGAGTTCGTAGATTTTCCTTTTCTTCTATTGCAGACACTTTAGATTCAAACTTGGGGGACAATGATCTTAGTACCTTTTCAACCACAACAACCTCTTTTATTTCTTCACCCAAGTTTTTCATGCAATTAACAATCTCATCTACCCGAAGGAAATAGTTAGCCACACTTTCATCATTATACATTCTGAGATTCTCATACTGAATCCTGAGGGTTTGAAGTTTTGCACATTTTACCTGTTCATCTCCTTCGTAGCTCAAAACAATCTTGTCCCATATTTCTTTTGCGGATTTATATTGCATAACCGTCACGAATTCTGATTGAGATAGACATCCCAACAGGGTATTGACTGCTTTAGCATTTGTTTCATATTTCTTCTTTTCAGCCGGATCTGTAGGAGTAGCTGAAGGAAAGGTGTACCCTGTATCTATGATATCCCAGACATCTATACCAAGAGATTGAAGATAGGCAGTAACTCTTACCTTCCAATATACAGAGTTAGTTCCATAAAAAATCGGTGGCCTGATTGATGCTTCCCTCTTGTAGTTGCTCATGATGATAGATCTTCCTTCAAGCAATCAAGCTTCTTCAGAAGGACCTGCTCCGATACCAATTGTTGGAAATAATACTGAGAGGGGGGGTGAATCAGTATTATCAAATTGTTTTCAATATATCTTCCTTATTTATACTTTGAATTATTCTTCAGATATTGATCGTTACTTTGTATGTCAGTACCATAAAATAATGAGCATGAACAAGAAAAACAGATAGTCACACCAAAGAACACCAGATATAAGGTGGAAACCCAATGTGGGTGAAAACCACCTGCTGCAATATGTCTCTATCTTCTTTCAATTAGAAACTCCTTTTACAATGATTTTATACTGGTGCAGTCCTTTACCAGTACACAGGCTACAACCTGCAGAGAGCTACAACTCTCTCTTGTTTTCCAGTCTCTCCTGGAAGGGAGCTACAACCCCCTACTTCTTTCAAGGACCACTTTTCATAAATTTTCAAACTGGATCCAAGAAGATCAAATAATCATCAAGTACATGAAAATCACCCAAACTCCTTATACAATCAATCAAGAGTCACCCAACATCTCAGAATGCTGTAAACAGAAAGATAGTACCAGAAATATGAACCCAGAACTCTGCAGCAATAGATAAAAGATAGCCAACAAATGTTTTAAGACAGATCCGCAGTTTTTCCTTATCTGGACTGCGTGACTCCGCACCCCGCCTTCTGTTTTCCTGCGCATCCACGCAGAGCGCCTTCTGTTTCATTGCGTATCTCCGCAACTCACCTTCTGCCTTTCTGCGTACATTTACTGTGCCAACGCACCTGTTGCTTCTATCGCGTTGCGTACTTCTATGTACCTCCGCAGGTTTTCCTTGTATCGCGTCACGTACCTCTTATCTTTCTCCGCACTTCTTCTTCTGTCTTGCTGCGTTCGTCCGCACTGTGCCCTCTGTTAAGCCGCGTACCTCTACTGCATCTACGCACTGCGCCTTCGATCGTGCGGTGTGCCCCCACACTGTGCCTATCTGCGGACTGCGTACCACCGCACTGCACCTTTCACTGAGCTGCGATCCTCCGCACCTGAACCGTGAAATACCTACGGACCTTTGATTTGAACCGAATTAACAACCCTCTAATGTGCCACTGACAGTCAGATGCCCCAATCTGATCATGCGCCTGAGAGATCACGACTTAATAGATTCACCTTCAAATTTACTTTTATTAGCATTTAACATTGACAACCCAATATTTCAGATCTTAAGATATTCAATTGCAAAGATACCTTGGCCAAGTGATCTCCTTCCCTATTTATAGTCAAGCCCTTATTCACACCATGGGACAAAACCATCAAATAACCAAAACAAGGGATCCAAACCGGGGCTAAAATAGATCCTATATCACGGGCCAAAACCATAGGATCATGAATCGACGAGCTAAATATCACGGGCCAAACATAAGAAACCCCACATGAGCACGCTTTTCTGCCTTGAAGTGAGTGAACTGGGGGACCGCACCTTCTGAACGGATAACCTGCGGGTATGACCGCACCTCCTGGATGGCGAACTTGCGGGTCCGCACCTTTTGAACCATTCACCTGCGAACCTCTTAATTTCCATCATTTTGAGAGCCTGAACAGACCATTGCCACTTGAGTGAGTTGCCATCAAGTACAACACCTGTATCATAGAGCCAGACCAGAATCATATTGCCAACATGCCAGTCAATTCCAATCAAAGGAAGTGACCAGACTACTTGGAGGGCGACCATAGAAGTGGGATAATTAACCCCTTGAGTTACGAAAACAAGAGGATTTTCCTCCTATCTTTATGGACCATGATGATTGCCCCCAAGATCATTTAAATCTGAAGAAATAAGAAGAACCTGAGTGGTATCATATTCACTCTCTATGGGAAAGGTACGATTAACTGAAGGTGAAATTGGGTTAACTGTTTCCTTGACATGTTGATTTGGTCAAGTATAGACTCATAGGATTCACTTTCAGAGAGATTGGGTTTGACCGACGTTTGATTTTGGTCAATCAATTCATCAACTAGTGAAGGATTAAGGGATAGTCTCATGTAACCAGATGGAAGTTGTTGTGGTGAAGCAGGATGGTTATCCAACACTTTTTTGGCTTCATCCAAATAGGGACAAAGGTGAATGGGGTGATTCTCTTCACATAACCTACAGGGAAACTTAACTTTACCCTTGGTTCCATGAAATTTACTACCACTAGTTGATGATGTGTCACCGGCAGGATCTCTAGAAGTTGATGACACAGGATGATGTGAACGAGAAGACCATTCTTCTAAGGTATGAGGAATATTAGAACAATTTCGAAGAATATGGTCTCCCACACAAAGTTTGCATGGATATCAAACTTTGTGAGGCTTGATGGATGGTTTCTCATCAAATGTTGCATTCAAAGCAATAGTTTCTTGGTTTCCCCTCTACTGAGTTTGCTTCTTCTTCTTCTTCTTCTTCCCTTTCTTCTTCTTCTTAGCCACCTGGTTACTAGTACCAATACTTTCACTAGGCGAAGAGGAAGAAGGGGAGGAAGAAACAATCGAGGAAGAAGGCAAAGGGTCAACTTTAGGATCAACTGGAGGTTGATTTTTTCCAGTTGGAGGAGTACTCGATTGCGGAGAAATCACGACATTTTGAACCAAGGAGGTTGAAAACAACCATACTGGCCTCTTTGTTTCTTCATTTTTCCTCTAATTCCCCTCACATGCAAATTTCCTTTATTTTCATAATTAAATGTCAATTAATGCCTCTTTGTCTTTGCCAATTTCCTCGGGTAAAAGGAAGCCTAAATGCTCTGCAGAACACCCTGGCATGGACTTAACTGCTCTACAACACACCCTTACATGGGCCTACCTGCGCTGGTCCCTCTAGAGGCTATTTCTGGATGTCTTCAAGTCATGAAACTGTCTGAGAAGGAGGCATTCAAAGGGGTGACTTGTTTAGGGCATGTAGCAACTGAAATTAGGGTTTGATGAGCCCTAAAACACTAATCTGGATGATGGGATTGATGTGCCCAAATGGATCTGTAACACTCAGGGACTACAAACCACTCATGAGCTAAGCAACCATCCCAGGTGACCAATCCCTAAGTTGGAACTCTTTTTTACTACCTTAAGTCCATAACCGCACCCATAAAATTACATGCATGCAGTTATGAGGCTCCAACCACATGCTTAAACATGCCTCCATGTATTACCTGAGATCCTTAGTTTTGTGCTAGCAGTTGCGAGATCTATGCCACTTTTTCAGGCTAGCCTCCAAACCATTACCCAGAACTACCTGTAACTTTCCAAACTCATAACAATGATAAAAAATCCAAAATTTAGCAAGTTCTTGACCTAGACATGCCCAATGCATAAACATGAAAGCTACAAGTCATGAATGCAAATATGATCATAAGGGTCCGGATTTCATCTGAGAATGACCAAGATGACTCAATTCCCTCTCAAGCCATCTGCATCAACACTTGTTAGCCCATGCATTCATCAACCATTCATTCATTTATCAAAGAATAATAAGAGCCACAACTAGAGCACATCATAGAACTATGCAAATAACCAACATATAACCAAAATAGGAACCATGACAAATCTGCCATAAAATCAACATAATAAAAAGTACATGTTCTCATTAATCACATAGAGAAAATAATTCATAATTACATATGCGAAAGCCAACCAAGTCAGGGACATCCATGTACCACCCGACCATAGATTGGGTTGAAACAAATCTTTCTTTCAGCCAATCACCCTTGTACTATATTCCAAGCATGAATTTGGGATATCATGGGATAAATCAAGACATAATCAACCAAGGACTCCAAAGGTTAGACCACCTTCACCCTTAAGCTACCGTGATCTCACCTAAATTGATCTCGAGATCACAAAACCAAACCAAGCTTGGATGCCTCATAATTCCTGCACCATACCTTGATGAATTTTCCTGTCTCCACCCACCTGTCAAGGGCTTCCTAGAAAAAACCATCTCCAGCCCCAACCTCTGCTAGGAAATCACGCATGCCACATGTTACCTGGAAAATTCTCTTGCTAAAACTGTTGATCCAACCTTGTCCTTTTCTTTCCTTTTCTCATCCTTTCTCCCAATCCAAGTGAATACTAGAGTGCTCCAAGAATACTCTTAGTGTATGAGAGAGAGAGAGAATGAAAGTAGAGAGCCAAAACTGAACTAACAAAAGTTGTGAATTTTTTATTTGATGCCCTTTTTATCACTGAGGCCTCTTTGTTTCTTCATTTTTCCTCTAATTTCCCTCACATGCAAATGTTCCTTTATTTTCATAATTAAATGTCAGTTAATGCCTCTTTGTCTTTTCCAATGTCTTTGTCAATTTCCTTAGCCATAATAAACTACAAATGATGCCCACTGTAGTGTTTACCCAACATTCAGCTTGGAATATGTGTCCCATGAATTTGGTCTTATTATTTTTTCCTTTATTACATGAAACGTTAACCCGAGGTTGTTACAAAGCCCTCCCCCTTGGGGGAACACCTTGATCAGTGTTCTATGACACCTATGACCAACAAACCACTGAAAACAAAACATACTGCCTATGCAACTTTATAACATAGCTTGATGCAAAATTTACAATGAAAACAAAAAAACCATACTGCTTATTGGAGCTCTATAACATAGCTCATTGTGATATCTACAATGACAACCATATGCATATATATACCAAAAACATATTTGCTTGAACTATACAATAATAAAGGATACTCGCTCACATATGATCAACCATCTCCCATGTAGCTTCATCAAGTCGAAAGTGATTCCATTTCACTTTAACCTGCTCTATTACTCAGTTTTGGAGCATGAGTTGTTTCCACTACAGAATGCACTATGGCTCTGGTTGGAACTCTCACTTTTTGTTTCACCTACAATATAGACCAATCAATCACATGATTAACATTCTGCACATATCTCTTAAGTAATGAAACATGGAAAAAATCATAGACTTTTACTATTGGGGATAGCGCAAGTTTGTAGGCCACTGGCCCAATCCTATTAAGTATCTCAAAAGGCCACAATACTGAGGTGTGAGCTTAGCACATGATCCAATCCTAAAGCAACTCCTCTTGGGATTGAGCCAATTACACATGTTCCCCAACCTCAAACTCCTTGAATGCTTTGTGATGATTTACACAACTCTTTTGATTGTCTTGTGTTGCCTTCAAATTCATTTTGATAACCTACATCTCCTACTCCATCTTAGCCAACATATCTAGTCCAATCAACACCTTATTCACTGAATCACTTGAGATTATGAGAGTATTACTACTCCAACCATAAAGAGCCTCAAATGAACTCATATTGAGTGACTCCTAATACCCATTATTGTATGCAAAATATACTAGTGGAAGACACCCCTCCCACTTCCTTTGCTAGTGCATGAATTAGATCCTCATATTATCCTCCAAAATCTTGTTGACCCTCTCTGTTTGTCCATCAGTTTGTAGGTGATAAGTTCTACTAAAATCCAACTCAGTCCCCAAGCCTAGAAACAACTCCTTCTAGATATTAGAAGTGAACTTAGCATCTCTGTATGATATGGCCTTCTTGGGAACACTATGCAACCTCACTGTATCTATGTTGAAGATATAAGCTACGTCACTAGCTGAATTCGTAGACTTCACTACAACGAAGTGAGCTACCTTTCTCAACATGTCAACCACAACCATGATGGAATCACACTATCTCGATGTCCTTGGAAAAATTGTAATGATGTCCATGGAAATGAACTCACATTTCCATTATGGAATTGGAATAGGTTATAATAGACTGGTTGGGTGCTTACACTCGAATTTCACCTCTTGACAGTAAAAAAATCTAGCAACAAACTCAACCACTTGGTTCTTCAAGTTCAGCCAGTAATAGAACTTCTTAACAATTGTCAGTGTTCTGATATCCTAGGTGACATGAATATGGCTTGACATGAAACTCCCTTAAGATGAGCTTCTTCAGCTCACTGTTGTCTAGTACATAAATCGTGTTCATGAATCTGACGAAGCCATATGTTGTGAGGTGATACTCCTCATCTCTATCACCTTCATGTTGCTGCTACAACATTTTCTTTAGCTACTAATAACTATCATCCTGCTGCCTTGCCTACAATATCGACTCTTGCAAGACTATCCCATAAGAGCTCATAGCTGAAATATGATCCACCTACACTCTCCTATTGAGATAATCTGCAACCCTATTCTCCTTGCCTTTAATGTACCTAATCTCAAATTCAAACTCGTTGAGGGTAGCCAACCATCTAGCTTTCCTTGCGTTCAAATTTGGTTGGTCAAACAAGTACCTCAACCCACTATGATCACTCATCAGAATAAACCTCCTGCTAAGAGGACAATGCCTCCACATCTTCAAGGCATGAATTATAGTTGCCAACTCAAGATCATGAGTCACATAGTTCTTGTCATGCTAATTCAAATCCGTTAACTCATAGCACACCACCTATCCCTCCTGCATTAGGAATCCACCAAGTCCTTTCTTGCAAGCATTTGTATAAACTAAAAACTCCTTGTCAGGTTAAGCAATATTTAAAACTGGAGAATTTGTAAGCAAATTCTTCAACTGCTCAAAACTAGCAATACCCTCCTCTATCCATTCAAACTTCTTTCCTTTTCTCCACAAATATTTGATAGAATAGAAAATCCTTGAGAAGTTCTTGATGAACCTCCTATAATAACTTGCTAGTCCCATAAATGATCTCACCTCATCCACATTCTTAAGAGTAGGCCACTCCATGATAGATTTAATATTTTATGGGTCTCGTGATATCCCCTTCTTGGAAACAACATGTCCTAATTAATGAATCTAAGACTGAAAGAAATTGCATTTGCAGAGTTTGGTATACAACTAATTCTCTCTTAACAATCTCAACATTGCTTCCAGGTGCTTTGCATGCTCTTCTTAATTATTGGAGTATATGAATATATCATCAATGAACACTATCACAAACTATCCAAATAAGGACACAACACATTGTTCAACAAACACGTGAAGGTAGCTAGAGCATTAGTAAGACCAAAAGGAACCACGACAAACTCATAATGCCCATACCTCATGAAGAATGCAGTCTTGTAGATATATTCTTCTTTGATGCACACTTGATGATATATCAATCTCAGATCAATAAATAAAAACTATGCTACACCCTTCAGTTGATCAAACAAGTCATCATTTTTTCATGGCAATGCATACCTATTCTTGATCGTAACTTTTTTCAACTGCCTGTAATCAATGCAAAATATGAGAGTCCCATCCTTTTTCTTTACAAACAATACTGGTGCATCCCAAGGCAACACACATGGCCTTATGTATCCTTTATCAAGCATTTCCTTGAGCTACAAGTTCAATTCTACAAACTCTAGAGTGATCATCCTATAAGGTGCCTTTCATGCTAGTGTTACTTCAGGTACAAACTCAATAGAGAAATTCACTTCCCTATAAGGTGGTAACTATGAAATATATACAGGAAACACATCTTGAAATTGCTGCAAAATAGATACCTCTTGAATACTTCATCATCCTCAACATCCTTCTCTTTATCACTCGAAATATCCACTACAAACAATACACACCCTTTCATGCAACTGTGCTTTTCCTACATAGCTATAAGCATCCTCACTGATGTAGGCTTCTTCTTTCCTTGCAAAATTCTCCTCTATCCATCATCATCCTATCACTCAATAGCCTTATCATAACAAACTGCCTTGGTCTTGTAAGTAAACAGCCAATCCATACCCAAAATCATATTATATGATCCCAAAGGAAGCATATTTAGATGTGGTGATGTAGGAATACCATTGACCTCAAAGGCACAAACTCTCACCCAATGATGAACTCTTCTCTTGGTCCCTGTAGTCAACTGTACCAACCAAGATTCTACATGCACTTCTTCACTAAAATCACATTACAGATTACAGAGAAGCCAGAAGCCTAGTTTTTTCCTTCCCATCAAGTTGAGGGGATGATACCATCTCATGAGGCACACTGCCACTCCAGGTAGGAATCTATAGCAACAACAACAACATTTGGGATATTAACAAAGGACCTGCATACATAGCAACAACAACAGGCAAATACATAAGAGCAAAGAAAATATATGCAAGAGCAGAGAAAGATAGCAAGATAACTCCCTAGGTAACAGTACAAAGGTCTAACACTCCATCATGCATCAATCGAAGATGAGATAGGCACAGGTATGGAAACCTCTCAGCTCCTCCCTATGTGTAAAATAATGAAAAATGTATGAATGTTGAGGTAAGGTATTTTTTATAAGTTGGAGGTGGCCAGTTAACTTGGCCACCCTTGGCCAGTGAACAAAAAGTGATTTATGAGTCATCATGCAACATGGAAGTGTCACATTAGTCAATATTATATAACAACGAGTGGGAGTTGATTACGAGGGATGAGAGAATGATCACTCGAAGTGGGACAAAGTTCCAAATGAGGAAAACTCATACCTCTGCCAAGTCATCATAACACTCTGAGCCCTGGCCCAAAATAGCATATAATGTACTGAGGCTCAAATTCTCTTGCATCTATGCTCATTTCAAAAACATTTAAGGTAAGGACGAGCTTGGGGAGCCATCGAGGAGAGTTGAACCTTACTCTGTCATTTTTACAGGCTATAGGAAGGTACATGAAGCTACATGAAGCCCAGAAAATTGCTACAAGAAGCCTCCAAGGGTGGAAGAACACTCCCAAGGATCGATTTGGTCTACAATTATCCTCATTCCAGGCCATGAGGTGAAACGTAAGTGACCCCTCTCATTCATCTCTCCATAATTTACATGTTGGTGCACCCTAAATTCTACAAGTAATATCAGACATATTCTGAATTAAAAGAATTTTGTTGGCTATAGATTAGAGGGAATATACATAATGGTCATCAACTAGAGATTCCAATCCTCTATTCCGATTGAATTACACAACTGATCTATTACAGGAAGCAACCCTCCATTTAATTGAAAACAAAGGAAAGGATGGGATTGGGGTTCAATAGAAGGGAGCATACTGACACTAATAGAATTCACCTTCACCCTTGTGTATTAGAAATTTTCAGAAGGCATTAGTGGTTAGGGTTCTGTGAGCTACTGAAAGGATATGATGATGAAATTACCTATGAATTTTCCATGGCCCTAAAATCTCATACAAGAGTCAGTGCCATTGTTGTGGTAAGGGATTAGCCATTTCCATCAGTCCTGAGCTAATTAGTAGGGTGACAACCCTTCCCCTATGGATCTAATGGAGGAGAGAAGACAAGAGAAGTTTGCCAAAAAGAAGTTCTTCATTGTTGATGAGAAACCTATTGAAGATAAAAATGGAGTCAGGAGGGAAAGCCTACCCTATCCCTAGGATGAGGTAGCCTACCATATCCTTAATTTCATCTCCTGTGAAGGAAGACTGAGTGTATTCTATGGATACCATTTCAGATTGCTCCAAGAATGGAGGTTTCAAGCATAATTACCCCTATCCTAACAACTCAATGTACCTTATTTCCTCCAACAATCCATCAAGGTCATGAAACAAAAGGTGAGAGAGGGAAAGCACCAACACCTAGGCCACCATGACCTTATCAAACTGATAGTGGAATATGCTTTGAATAAAATAAGGATCCCTTTCCTTTAGTCCAAATTTAGGGATATGGAGAGAGAAGCCTTTAATGACACTCAAACCCTCACACTAGGTGAGACCCCAACCTCTAGTGTTGGAGGAAGAGAAGGGAAAGAAGAGGAAGAAGAGGTAGAGGTAGAGAAAACAAAGGAAGAACCAGAGCAGAAGAAGAAGTAGAGAAAGAGAAAGATGAAGAAAAAGAGGAGGAGCAGCAGGAAAAGCCAAGCCCTGAGAAAACCATTGCATCTAGAGGAGAGGAGGTATCCTCAGAGAAAAAAATTTGTCTCCAGGGCCCACTGAAAAAGAAATGGATGCCACCTTATCTACCTTGAGCACACCAATCAAACATAAAAACAAAAGGCAAAGGAAAACTCCCCTCTACTTCAAAACCATGAAAAGCACCAGGATTAAATAGGGGAGGCCTCAAACTCCCACTAAGTCCCGTATTACAAGTGAAGAATCCCCAAGTAAAAAAGAGGAGCTAGGACCCACTGAAACGAAATTTGAGGAGGTCACCTCTCTTGCAGTCATATCAAAGACTCCCATAGCATATGTAAGGAGGCCTACCACTAGATCAACCTCCTCTAAAAAACCCAAGGTACCTACCATACTCCAATAAAAAGGAAAAGGGAAGCTACAGGAAAATAGAGCATGCTACAGGAAAGAGAGAGCATGCTACAGGAAGAGCAGGAGGAGCAACAGGAAGGGAAAAAGGAAACATAATTGCTACAAGAGGGGGCAACTTCCCCAAGAACATATGAAAAGGATTTCCCATAGCTATAGGAGCCTAGTCCACAACCTAGTTTGAGCTCCTATTATAAGTTCATTGAATGAGGCAGAGTGATCCCACAAAAATTTGCAGTCCCACTTTTCTTTGAACTTGGAGAAGAAAGAGGAAGGACCCACAAATGGATGTAGATTGTTAAATCCAAGAAGGTGGAAGATGTGGGCCTCATGGAAGAGAAGGTTCTTGAAATTGGAAAAGAGTTAAGTGAGTTAAGGGAAAATAAATCCACAATGAGAGAACAGATGCAGGCAAAAAATAGATGGTTGAGAAAGAAATTGCAAGAAAAGGAAACCCAATTGGCCACAATGGCAAGCCTCTCCATGGAGGCACTACAGTGCAGATTTCCATCCAAGTCTTATGCACTATTCCTTAAACAAAAATGGATGCAGTTCCAATTCAAGATATTAGCACAACATGGATCCATGTCATTTCAGGATTACAAGAAGTTCATTAAGTTGTATGACCAAAGTAGCATAGAAGACACAACCAAATTAGTTGATTGATTCGAGTAGTACCCATAATTTTATTCATTTTAAGATAGTCAAGGAATTGAATTGCTTCCTATATCCAACACCCGAGTGTCAAGCAATGGTTGCAAATGGAAGAACCATAAATTTCTCTAGAAAGTGCCATAATATCAAGCTATGCATGGGATAATATGCATTGAATAGTCCTATGCTTTCTATTCCAATGGGTGGTTCTGATGTTGTAATGGGAGTCCAATGGCTACAATCTTTGGGTACGATAACTTTTAATTTTCAAGAACTTTTCATGAAATTTTGTTGGGAAGGAAAGGAAGTTGAATTAAGGGGTATTGCAGGGAAACCAGGAAAGATATCAGATCTAACGGCATGACAAAGCTTCTGAAGAAATAAAAACAAGGCGTAATTGCACAATTATATTCCCTAGAAGTTCCCACATTGAAATCATCTATTTCGCCAAATCTCCAAAAAGTCTTGGACGATCATTCCAAGGTGTTTGAGACTCTCAAAAGCCTCCTACCTATTCGTGATCATGATCATGCTATTCATTTGATTCCAGGAAGTTTTCCTCCAAACATCAAGCCTTACAGATATCCCTATGCCCAAAAGAGTGAAATTGAACGTATGGTTGCAGAAATGGTAGACGTTGGAATAATTCAACCTTGTCAAAGTTCTTTCTTTGCTCCAGTAGTATTGGTCCATAAGAAGGATGGATCATGATGCATGTGTCCGGATTATAGGGAGCTCAACAAGCTCACTATTAAAGATAAATTTCCCATTCCTGTCATTGATGAATTATTGGATGAATTACATGGAGAAATTTACTTCACCAAGTTGGATCTTCGTTCAGGATATCATGAAATCAGAATGAAGACTAAATACATTCTGAAAACAATATTTAGAACTCATGAGGGTCATTATGAATTTTTGGTCATGCCTTTTGGCCTCACCAATGGACCTTCAACATTTGAAGGTTTGATGAATTCCATTTTCAAACCCTTCCTTAGAAAATTTGTGTTAGTATTTTTTGAGGATATAGTAATCTACAACAACTTGGAAGGATTATGTTCAACATGTTGATAGGGTGCTCAAAATATTGCAGGAGGAACAATTATATGCAAAAACCTCCAAATGTTTCTTTGGAGTACAGGAGGTGGAATATCTGGGTCATATTGTATCTCATGAAGGTGTTAAGGTAGACCCTAGAAAAATTAAAGCCATTAAGGAATGGAAAATCCCCACATCCATAAAGCATCCACGAGGATTTCTCGGGTTGACAAGGTATTATCACAAGTTTGTTAATAATTATGGGAAAATAGCAGCACCTCTAACAACATTACTAAAGAAAGATACATTTTCTTGGACTTCAGAAGCAACAAAGGCCTTTAAATATCTTAAAGATGCAATGTGCCAAGCACTGGTCTTAGCTATGCTAGACTTCACAAAAATCTTTATTGTGGAATGTGATGGCTCAGGAAATGGAATTGGCATTGTTTTAATGCAAGAAGGAAGACCCATTGCTTTTGAAAGTCGTCCAATCAAAGGAAATTATTTACTCAAAGCTATTTATGAGAAGGAAATACTGGCAATACTACATGCACTTAAGAAATGGTGACCTTACCTAATGGGAAGACACTTCAAGGTAAAAATGGATCACGATAGTCTTAAATACTTTTTAGAACAAAGATTATCTTCAGAAGAGAAGAAAAAATGGGTCACAAAGATTTTGGGTTATGACTTTGAAATCATCTACAAAAAAGGGAAGCAAAATGTTGTTGCAGATGCACTCTCAAGAAAGGATGAGGATGTGAGAGCATTGCTTTGTGCCATCTCTATCATCCAACCAGTTTGGATAAACAAAGCAAGGGATGAAGGGAATAATGATGAAGAAGTGTGGGCACTCATTCAAAAGGTGCAGCAAGATCCCAGTACATCTCATACATTTAGTTGAAAATATGATTTGTTATGGTACAAAGATCGCTTATACCTCTGTAAGAATTCCCAACTCAAACAAAATATTCTTTTGGAATTTCACACCTCTCCCTTAGGAGGGCAATCAAGATTTTTTTAAAATTACCATAGGGTTAAGAAGGATTTTTTTTGGGATGGCCTTAAATCTGATATTCAAAGGTTTGTGGCAGAATGTTTGGTTTGCAAAAAAAATAAAGTTGAGACAATTAAGACCACGTGTTTGTTACAACCTCTATCCATTCCAAGTCAACATTGGGAGGAGGTTTCAATGGATTTTATCACAGGTTTACCCAAGTTCGAAGGAAAGAGTGTCATCATGGTGGTAGTTTACAAACTTACCAAGGATGCAAAATTTTGTGCATTATCTCATCCATTTAAATCCCGTATAGTTGCTACTGCATTTATGGAAAAAATTCAAAAGCTACATGGAAACCCAAAGATTATTGTAAGTGACAGAGATTTCATTTTCACTGGAAATTTTTGAACTAAATTATTTTCTTGTTTGGGTACTCAGTTAGCTCATAGCTCATCTTATCGTCCTCAATCTGATGAGCAAACTGAGATAGTGAACAAATGTTTGGAAGGATATCTTCATTTATTTGCATCTGATAAACAAACACAAAGGGTCATGTGGTTTCCTCTGGCTGAATGGTGGTATAACAGTTCCTTCCATACTGCAGCAAAAATGACCCATTTATGGCACTTTATGGATATCATCCACCTTCCATCACAACATCTTGAAGAGAAAATTCTAAGGTTCAAGTAGTGGAATATCACATTGAGAATCAACAACAGGTTCTCCAACTCTTAAAGGATAACTCACTTTGGCATAGAATAGAATAAAAAAATAGGAAGATCAACATTACATCGAAAGAAGTTTTGATGTAGGCGACTAGGTATTTCTACGGATACAACCATACAAACAAATGTCCCTCAAGCAAGCTAAGAAGGATAATAAATTATCACCAAAGTATTATGGTCCATACAAGGTGTTGCAAAAGATTGGTACTATGTCATACAAATTGGAGCTTCTTTCATCTTCCCAAGTGCACCCAGTTTTCCATGTTTCGTGCTTAAAGAAGGTTATAGGTGACAAGCTCCCAGTTCAAACAATATTTCTAGAACTTGATGTGGAAGGAAAAATCATATTGGAACCTGAAGCAGTCACAGAATTAAGAACTTGACAGCTACAAAATCGATCAGTTTTAGAGTATCTCATCAAGTGCAAGAAATTACCCACTGAAGATTCCACATGGGAGGATGAGAATTTTATACAGAAGCATCCAGAACTACTCAAGTGTTGAGGACAACACTTTTTTGAAGGAGAGGGGCATGTTAGGTCCCTATAATACTAGTGATTCCCCCATTACTATTGTCATTGTAACCCCTTATTATTATTGTTTTTCCCTTGTTGTCCCCACATTGTTATTATTGGGCCCCATAGAAGCCCACTATTGTTATTTTTGTGCCCTTATGTTATTATTGTTATGTCGGCTTTGATTATATTGTGACCCCTTAGACTCCTATATATAGAAAGGAGGTTTTTCCATTTGAATCATCCAAGAATTGTTCATTTGTGTAATGTAATGGAGGTTGCCCCCTCGAAGAGGCTTATTTTGATGTCATTGATATATATGTTCTTCTATTTTGTGATCTGGTTGCATAACAATCATCTCCAATGATGCTAAGATAGCACCTAGATACCTTGACACTCAAGAGAAGACCATCTCCCATTTTGAGGACACTCTCAGGTTAGTAAAAAAGAGCCAACAAGCATGTCAGAGAAGATGGAATGCCTTGCAACATAGCTTCCAAATTAGGGATTATCACTCTCTTGAAAGGTTGAGGAATGTATTAGAAAGAACAACCCTATACAAAAGGGTCATGCAAATATTATAGATCAACTGGATTGGACCCAAGCTCATTCCACCTTTTCTGTTGGGTTTGCAAGAAGGAACGAATGAAGAAGAGGAAAGGAAGAAGTGGGCAGACATAGAGAAGGATGTAGGCTTCTATCCTCAAGAGGGCACACCATCTACAGAACCTTGAGATGTCAAAGATGCCACTAGGGACATGAAACACATGGACATAGATGACTGAGTTTCTCAAAGGATGAGAAACAATTTCAATAGGGGGTGATGATGAGGCTCATCAATAGGTATATCATAAGGGTCATAATGCCATCCTACAACTTATTAAATTATCTTTTTCTCACATTTATCTACATATTTTGTTATATTATGCTCAGTGTGAGGGGTAAAAGATGTGTTGTTATGTCATGTGGCCTAATGTATGTTAAATGTAGGAATTGGAGGAATTTTGAGATAATTTGAGTGCAGGAGCTCAGAGTAAAAAACAAAGAGATATTCTAGGAGGTTGTACACCTCCTTAACTCCTCAAATCAGCAAAATACCACCACTCTATTTCTCGTCAACTCAAGTTCATTGGCATCCAAATAGGCCGAGATCATTGCCATCCGAGCTAGTGCAGTTCAAGGGAGATCTAGATCCACCTATTCTTGAGTTATGGAGACAAACATCCTATTTTCTAGGGATTTGTTGGTAGCTACCCTTTTGTATAAATAAACATATTGAGGAACTCATTAGGATTCAAAGTTTTATTATAGCTAAGAGGCCATTGAGCTAAAGCACTTGTGACTGTTATTTTGATGATGTATTTGACATTTATGGAATGATAATAAGAAGTTTTATCTTGATCAATCACTGAGTTAGTTCAGAGGGCCGAAGCTCTTGGGTTTGGGCCCAACCTTGGCAACCTAGGCCCCTCTTGTATACTTATATTTCTCTTAACCTAGAATGTTGATTAGTTGTTGCAGTTCAGTAGAGTTTATTCATATTTCTTTTAGCTCGGAATGTTGATTAGTTGTTTCAGTTCAGTAGAGTTTATTCATATTTATTTTAGCTTAGAATGTTGATTAGTTGTTGTAGTTCAATAGAGGATAATCCTTCAAAGAGTATGTGACTGTGATCCCTATCTCATCTCTCTCATGGGAGCGTGATTAGAGGACCCCACCATCATAGCCCAAACAAGTGTGTGATTTATTATTTATGAATTCTTGGAAAGGTTTACATTTGGTTTCTTGCTTCACATATTATTGTTGTAGCTTAGAAGGTATTTCATTGCATATATCAATTTCTTAGCATTTGTTAGATAGTTTCTAAATTCAATTCATCTTTTCCACCCTTAATTGTAATATTTTACAAATGAAAAGAGGAACAGGTGCATGTGATGTTGTAGGGTTGTTGGATCTACAGGAAAGGAATCCTTCCACTAACTCCATCTAGGACTTCTCCGCCCTCTTTTTATGCATGCCAACCCATGTTCTTGATCTCGTTTTTTGGTCACCATGAGAAACTCTCTTAGCCCAAATCCAGCCTTCTTGAAGTGTTGGGCTTGGTTAGGGCCATTAATCACCTTCCCTACATTCCTCACAACCTTCATTCAGCTTGCCATCACTTCATCCCATCATCCTTAACCGCAAAACCCTGTCGGCCAACTTCCTGTAGCACTTCAGGACTCCTTGTAGCACTACAAGAATCCTGTAGTAACATCCTGCAACACACCTGTAGCATCCTGTTTTGATCCTCTTTTGACCTTCAATGATAGAATAACTTAGTTTAGGAGTAGGTTGACCCATCATCTTGGATTCCATGACCATAAGTACCACCTAGGCCATTCCCTTCATTCCTTTTTCTTCCCCGCAAAAGTGAATTACATTAGTTCTTTCATTCCGAATTTGGCAATTAGGACCTTACATAATCTGCAAGTTTGAATTAGATAAACAATGCATGCATTATTGAGTTATGAATTGGTAGGATGATTTTATGTTTTCAAGAAAACCTGATAGCTAGATGATTGATTGCAAATTAGAGTAGTTTCCTTTCTGCAGTTAGCATAATTCTTGTGTTTTTCATGAATGGAATCAATAGCATTTACATGTTGACAACATTTACAAGTTAGAGTTGAAAAATATTTACTTTCTCTGCACTAGGGCTAGCTTTTAAATTATGCTTTCAGTAGTTAATCTCCTTTAAGTTCAGTAGAGGAATGGTCTTGGAGCCCTAATAATCAAGTGGCCTGGTTGAGGGTGGCATGATTAGAATTCATCTACTCTATATATAGCACTGTCACCTCGAAGTTTATATGAA
This sequence comes from Pinus tabuliformis, assembly GCA_031772625.1. Classification (NCBI taxonomy): domain Eukaryota; kingdom Viridiplantae; phylum Streptophyta; class Pinopsida; order Pinales; family Pinaceae; genus Pinus; species Pinus tabuliformis. The sequence goes on from CM062809.1 coordinate 621,920,942, forward strand.
CCCCAGGTTGATAAGTAAAGTTGAAGAGCCTCTGGAAGTTGCAACACTCTTGGTGCAATACCAAGGCTCGCCAACTGGCACAGTTAATTTAGTTCATCTCTTGGGCTTGTATAATTTAGCAAAGCATGAACATGGGGTTTGTGAGAATACCCAATAATTAAAAATTTAGAGAATGAGCTAATGTATGAGGAGAAAACAATGAGAAGAAGGTATGGTAGTGGAGTTATTACATGAGGAGAAAAAATTGAGAAGAATACCTATCATAGTAACCAAGGTTAGACCCTTCAAGTGGCTATGGCTATTAGATATGAAATATCCCTCAACGCATTCAGTTGAGGGATATTACAAAGGTATGTGGATAATTACCAAATATCAATAGCCCTCAACACATTCAAAGTTGTGATAAGAGGTTGAAAAATTATCTATGATATCAACCTTAGAGGTCAAGTAGTTCCACTAAAATGTGGGTTCAAGTATAGGTCGATAACAGTAGTTATATCCCTGATATGACTAAGAAACAAATCATTTAAACTCCTATCACTAATTCAATTAATGTATTTATAACAGACTAAGGTTCAAAGGATCACACACCTAAATAAATTATACATTTTGTTTCTTTCAAGAAATATAAATCTTGGTGTTTTTGTATATGTCAACTGACAAAATTCACTCAGGTTCCAATCATGGAAAACCCAGGTTGTTACACAATTTCTCATCTTTTATGCAGATTATTAAATTATACTTCGTCCTCATGCATAGTTCAACCAAACTTTGATCACGTTCACATAGTTACAAATATTTATTTCAAACAATTTCAACACAACTATCACTAATGATCAATATTCTCCTTTGTCTACTTTTCTTTGCATATGTGGCAACAATCTCAGATCATGTTGCACCATAAATCAATCAACATTAAACTAACAAATAAAGCCCCATCAATTCTCTATATTTACACATACAATGTCTGGAAAGGCATACCCCAACAATTCCTTAAAGAAATTTGACAACCTTTATGAAATTGGAATTATTATTCGAGCTCATAAATTATTTACCTGGGCATGAAGTCATTTTTTTGCACTCATAAAAATTCTAATCCATCCAACTTAGGCTTGAATTTGATTCTTGGAGGTATCAACTCCCTCTTGTACAGCTTGCCAACAATCTATATTAATTAGTTTGTTGTGCACTCAATGCCATCAACTAATACGTTCTCATTCCTACAAGTAAATGATGTTTTACCAAATTGGCGCTATTTTCCTTTGTTGATCATCCATAAATTAACCATGTTCCTCGATTTCTGAAGATAAGTGCTTCCACTTCTCCCAGTGCTAGGCTATTTCATCTTATAATGGCACCAAGTTCAACTTAGAATTTTACCCCACTTTCCATCCAGACTCATACTCTTGTCAATGCACCATCAATGGTGACTTGCCTTCATCACTGGATCATTTCATGGTCAGTGTATTAAACAAGTTTTTTGCGTGTTCCAATGGTGATTTTAAACCCTATGCAGGTTGACGATCTAAACAATTTTCCAAATCAATAATATTCAAATTTGATGTTCATTATATATAACAACCTTTCCTTCCATAACCTATAGCTGAGGTTCACCTCCAACACACAGAGCTCCAATGAATTGTGTTCTTGTACTTCTGCGATTTCTAACCATGATCATGCTTTGGCTAATAATTTCAACATTAAGGATTTCTATTGCAAAAATAATTCTTAGATAATTACCAAATAAAATTTCCATATGTACATATTGAAGTCAACATTATTAATTATGCATTTCATTCCTTTACATACGCTTCTTCTAAGAAAATTCTTTGTCTTCTCTTGTGGCCCTATTTTCATTTCTTTGACCTTCTTGGTATTAAAGTCTATCTGGGTTTCCACATACTCTCTCTTGTTTATCTCTAGCACACTCACTCTATTCTCTCCCTCATAATTTGCATAAAATAATTTTATACATGGGGGATTGAAACCAAATTAGTTTCAAATCCAAGAATCTCTCTTAGATCCAAAAAAACCTTAACTAAACCCTCTAGCTTAGGAATTTTTAGCTCCTCAATCTATCACTAATCTAACGATCCTTCATTCTCTCTAACCCACTCAATATTCTTGAAATTTCTTTTAAGGAGAAGATTTCATTACAATATTCCTCACATTCATAAAATTCTCATGAAAACATAGGTTTATAAAAAATAAAGAATGAAATCAGTCTTAGGGAACCAACCCCATTGGTAAATGGTTTGACCATGTTAGTCAAATGACACAGTAAAAATGAAGAGCTTATTCTCCTGCATCAAACTCCCCGAGTTGAAAGGTTTCATAGTATACTAACCATGAGTTGATGAAGAAAGTATGCCTCGGTCCCAAATCTTATTTTGTAATTGATCGTGTTCCTCATTATGTCGTTGTTGATCCATTATCTTCTTCTTCATTCTTCCTAGCTTCTAGACCTTATGTTGCAACTCTCCCTTCGCCTTGCTAATGTATACTCGCTTTGTCCCTATCAACAAGCCTTTTCCATGTTCCTTCCTTCCTACAAGATGTCTCTTTTGAGACACTTTCATCATCAAAATTCTAGCATTCTCAATATCTTCGTCTAACTTATATTCTAGCTATCAAGAACCATTCATTCCTTTCTAGAACATACTGCTGCCCTCTGCTAAATCATCAAGATGCCAATTGTTTAGAATGGCTTCCCTCTTGGTCTGCATTTCCAGTTGGAATGCATCATAACTACTACCTCTTTTTTGTTGCATTTTCTCCATGGAAACCTCATCCTTATCCTCTACAAAATTGTTGCAACCCACCATCATTTCATTTTCTTCGCAAATTGCCTTTGGATTGTCCAACCAATCCTCTAAAAAATTTAATTCTACTATAACAAATTTCATTTCCATGCCTTTTCCAACTTGCATGGGTTTCTCCAATAGTTCCTGTGCTTCTTTGTTTTCCAACCAACTCTTTGGTTCCTGCAAATATTCATCACCTACAAAAATAAAACACTTGTTAGTTTAAAAAACATGAGACCTTGAGGTCTCTTTTGTGGTTTCCAAATTCTTTCCTCATGAAACATTGACTCCTCCAAATTGTCCATCAACTCTTCTTTAATTTCATTCTTAGTGTCTACATCCATACATTCATCATCGTTAGATTGTTCTAGCCTCTTTTCATCTTGGATAAGAGTCCTCAATGACTTTTCTTCCTCTTATACTTCATTACTGCCATCCTCCCCAAGGATAGGTCCCTATTTTGGTGCACAAATGCACTCCATATTTTCTTTTGTCTCTGGTTCAGACTCAGTCTTTCTGAGTATCGTCAACCATTTATGGATCATACCTATCATCCACCTCTTCTGGTTTCTTTCATGCGGTCTCTTCACTGACCAGTGAATCTTTTTCCCTACATACACTCCACTCTTCAACTCTTGAATTAATGCTTCATGTAGCTACCTTGTTTGACTTTGCAACTGCTCTCTCACCTTGCTAAGTTCATCTTTCAATTGTGTCATTTATGCCTCTCTCTCTTCATGACTCATCTTCATGCCAACTTATTTGGCATCTCTTCCTCTTTTCTTGTGATCTTTTATTGAACCCTTCTCATGACTGTTTGTATCCATCCTCACCTTTTTGTCTTCTTATTTTTGTGAACTCTTTCTCGTTCACCTGTGAGCTACAACTAAGCTTATTCTCTATCTTACAACAAGTTTGTGGCTTCTAGAAACACCTCCCCAAGCTTCCTGTGAACTTATGCTCCTGGTGTTCCTTGTTCCTTCTCTTGAACTCTTTTTGATATTTCTCCCCACACTCGCTGTGGAACTGCCCCTCTCTTGGCAACTTCTACCCAACTGCTGATGTTGGACGTTGTACACCTCCTTGGTTCTTTACAACAAAACCCTTCCACTCTCTTTCTGGAGTGTACCTACTTCTTGAATTTCAAAAGTTGTCTAACTGTTGTAATATTTTGCTCACTTATCCTTCCACTATCTTCACTTCCTTCTCTTTTTGAAGCACTGAATTCTATTGTTGGGTTCTTTTTTCACAATTCCTTCCAATATCTTAATCTTATTCGACTAATAACACCTATTCCTTATAACATTTTCTTCATCTTCCAATCACAAATTTCTGACTTTTGTTCCCTTTGATGGTTTCTTCCTCCTTTCCATCACAGCTATCACCTCACTTATGGCTAGTAAAAACATAATATTAATCTTTCTTTTTGTCCACTATTTTTGGAATTTTTTTTTGAAACTACATGCAATCCTCCATAAAGATAATACAATTTGCTTCAATTTTTAGAGGAAAATAAATTCCTACTTACTGCCAAACTTTTCAATTCTAAATCTGTTATTGACTGGGCTAACTACATGGGCTCCTTAAACTCCCTATCTCTTGAGAATTGCAAACTCCTTATCAAGGATATGTCAACTGATTTTCATCATCTCCTTATCTTGCATATCTATCATATTGAAAATAATGAAGCAGATCAACTTTCTAAATTGGGTTGTTGTTCTATCCTGGATCAGATCATCTTCCAACATTTCTACTCTAAGTCTCTAACAGGGGAAGGTTCCATCCCTTTATGACATGGTTCATTGTCTGCAGGGGACCCCTTTTCTTCTCATGATGCTCTCCTCTCTAGAGCGACTTTTGTTTTTTATGGTTGTTTGGCATTTTGACAGTCTACTTTTCAGCTATGGTCAATGTTGATCTAAATATTTTGATAGCATGCAAATTTTCTTTTATGTCTATATACTCATGACGGTTGGTCTGACCATATGTATATTCTCTGTGGTGATTGAGATTTACTCTCTCTGATATATGGATTGTCATGTCCTTAATAGAAAGCAATTTTTCTTTGTTGAAAAAAAATTGACCACATTCATCCTTTTTTGAATAGGGGTGCTTCCTCTTCTCACAGTGTTGAGCGATTTCATCTTACAATGGCACCAAGTTCAACTTAGAATTTGACCCCACTTTCCAACCAAACTCATACTATTCTCAAGGCACCAGGAATGATGACTTGTCTTCATCACTTGATTATTTCATGGTCAGCGCATTCAACAACTTGTCTGCTTGTTCCAATGGCAATTTTAAACCCTATGCAGGATGACGATCTCAACAATTTTCCAAATCAATAGTCTTCACCTAGAAATTTGATTTTCATTATAGATAACGATCTTTCCTTCCAGAATATCTGGTCGAGCTTCACCTTCAACACGCAGAGTTCTAATGTACTTTATTCCTGTACTTCTGTGATTTTAAAGCATGATCACGCTTTGGCTAATAATTTTGACACTAAGGATTTCTATTGTCGAAATCATTCTTAGTGAATTACCAATTAACATTTCCATACATACATATTGAAGTCATCATAATACAAAGACAATTAATAACATAATGAATTCCATTCCTTAATAATTTTGTACATACACTTCTGCTAAGAAAAAGTAAATTCTATGTCTTCTCCTGTGGCCCAATTTTCATTTCTTTGACCTTTTTGGCATTGAATCCGATCTAGGCTTACAAAACCTCTCGCTTGTCTATTGTCAAGCACACTCACTCTCTTCTTTCCCTCATAATTTACATAAAATAATTTTATACATGATTGAAACCAAATTAGTTTCAGATCCAAGAATCTCTCTTATATCCACAAAAGCCTCAACTAGACCCTCTAACTTAGGATTTTTTAGCTCCTCAATCTATCACTAATCGAACCGTCATTGATTCTCTCTAACCCAATCAATATTCTCGAAATATCTCTTAAGGAGAATATTTCATTACAATATTCCTCACATTCATATAATTCTCATAAAAGCATTGTCTTATACAAAATAAAGAAAATCAATCTTAGGAAACTAACTCCCTTGGTAAATGGTTTGACCCTCTCGGTCAAATGAAGCAGTAAAAATGAAGAGCTTATGCTCCTACATCAATTTCATTTAATGGAAAATTGACAAATTATAAGACACTAATTTTTTTGCAAAAAATGCATTAGGAAAACAACATAATTCTCCACAAACAATCTTTTTACTCCGAATCAAAATTCACAACCCTTATATGAATTTTGAGAGCTTCAATTCGATAAAAGAGTAAAAGTTTGAAATTTCATTGTCGCATTTGGCCCAAAAGTGTAACTCATCTTCATGCATTCACCCGATAGACAACATGAAAAAGAAGAGCCTTCCTAAGGTTGCTTCAAACTCCAGCCAAAACTCCTTGTGGCTTAAGTAATGTTGGCATAAAGATGCCAAGTCTTGTCTGAAATCATTGGCGTATGGAGGAAGAGATAAATTTACAACACACTAATAATATTAAAAAATATTATTACATATAAATTTAAGGAGAAAAATGTAATTTGATATAGAATTAGAGGATAAGAGAAAATTAAGATACCATAAAGAGATGATCAACCACAATTTAGAAAATAAAAAATATATCTTTGTTTTAACAAGTTTAAAGAAGAAAATCAACATTGTTAAACTAAAATCAAACTTTAATAAGATCTATAGTGAAACAGGATATTGGACAATTCCTAAAATGTTAGGAGTCTAAACAAATTTTATCTTTATGACACTATAAAGAGTTGAAAATGAAAATTACTTTCTTTTAAATATTTTATGTGCACTTACAATAAATCTCAACTTTAAAATGTGTGTAACAATATTAACTAGTTATGACTGAAGATTGTTTTTCTCTTGCATACTTTGTGTTGCTTTTGGTTGAGTTTTCACAAATCCAAACTTGGTGTAGAGTTCAATAGTCTATCCTCATTATATGGGTTTACGGGATGGGAGTTGTGATGCTTCTTTAAGTGAAAAAGAGTTTGGATTTATGTCTCTTTGAAGGATTGACACTCTTTGCTGGATTTTATTGTTAATACCTTTAGATCATCACTTTTGGGGATTCAAAGAAAGAAACTAGGGATTTTTCATTTTCTAGATGAGTAAGTATGCAAAGACGGTTTTCCCAACTAAAGAAGTGATTCTAGTGAAAAATCTTGGTAGGTAATGAATAGATAATCCATGAAAGGTCTACAACGTTCAGAGAAATGAAGGCATAATGGTTAGTATGCAATTGTTCTTCAAGTTTCATTTTTTGGAATGGAGTTACTCCAAAGTAGGTGATTTTAGTTATTCAATTGTGCATTGCATTGCATCGGCTTCAGGGCCTCTCACATGGAAAGGTGAATCTGACAAAGAAACTATTAGGTGAACTATTGTGGTTTCTACTTAGAAGTTCCCTTGGGCATTCTGTTGAGAAGCAGTGTTATGGCTTAGCATTTTTGGGAGGTTTATTTTCTTATATCATATGGATCATTCCAATTCCCAATATTGTCTCTAGAAGAACATCATTCTATAGAATTGTCATTCTTATTTTTATAATTTCCTGACTTGTCAAAGGCACAAGTAGCTAAAAATTCATCTTTCAACTCTGAAGATTATTTATTGGGATTTTTGGTTGTAAGCTATTTTCGGCTCATATGCAGTTCTCTTGTTATTAAACCTATTTTGGGGATCAAACAAGTTCAAGCACTTCCATCAGTGAACTCTTTGTGCTACTTGAATTTTGTTGGGACAAAGTGTTGTAGTAGTTTCAGAAGAAATAATAGTTTTATCTACCACTTTTTTATTTTTTTCAATTCTTTTTCCATAGGGTGAGCCAAATATGATTGCAATGATATGGTGCATGATTGGGAGCAGAGTTGTAGTTTTGTACTAGCGTTGTGTTAACATTCCCAAAATTTAGGTTACCAATGATTTTTGCTGAAAGGATTCACCTGTTCTATACAATATAACATTGTTTACCATTTCCACCTCCTAGATACAAAAAGAACAAAAATGATGATACAAAGTTATCAACCAAGGTTTGATTTATTCTGAATCCTAAGGCTAAAAATTGTTTATTTTCTTGATAATTTATGAAAACAATTTTCCGACAGTGTACCACCTGAGTTGGGTAATTTGAAGGAGCTTACTCACCTTTCGATCCATGGCCTTTGTGATATTCCTCACGATGATTATCCTTATCCTCAGTATAATTGTGCCCGTGGCAATATTTTAGGTTTTATCCCTTCCGAAATAGGAAATTGTAGTAATCTCTCTTATCTAGATCTTCATTCAAATACGCTCAAAGGGCCCATACCTGAAACCATTACAGGATTGCAGAAGCTTATAGTCCTTGCCCATGATACCAACCATATCACGGGTACCATTCCTCAGGAAATAGGAAAGCTCCAATCTGTTGAATTCTTGTATTTATTTTCAAACAACTTAACTGGACATATTCCAGATAGCATCTTAAAATTTCTTAATTCCCTAGATTTGGGTAGGAATAATATGTCTGGCAATATCCCTTCTCATATTAGTGGATTGGCTTCACTAGAATATTTGAATTTATCATAAAATAACTTCACTGTGAACATTCCTGAAGCCATGAGAAATATAAAATATTTCAAGACCATAGATATGTCTAATAATAATATGAGTGGCAGTCTTCTTGAAATTATAAAAAAACTCAAGTTTCTTTCCATTATAGATATATCAAAAAATTCATTTAGTAGAGTTTTGTGTAATATAAACTTTCCAAATTCTTTACAACATTTTTCAGCTTATTCTAATATTTTTTCTAGAACTTTGCCAATGTCTTTGGCCATGTGTGAATTGTTCGATTTAAGGAAAAATAAATTAAAGGGTGAGATGCCTCAATATATTGGAAATTTTCAAAACTTAAGAGTGCTAAGTATTAGTTATAATAATTTCCATGGTGGCCTTCCCCAATCTATTACTAGTCTTACCAAGTTACAAGTGTTGCATTTATCCAACAATAAATTCAATGGAGGAATACCTTTTCACCTTGAGAGATTCCAGGGATTTATAATCAATGTTATATTTTCAAACATTAAAGATGAGATTAAAGTACCATTTTACTTTATCAATTAAAGAACTGAATATACTCTCATATATGTGCTTGCTACAAATACAATAGTTGACTTTTCAAGCAATAATTTTACAAGAGGACTGTCTGCAAGCATAGGGAGCCTAAGTAGCTTGAGATTGTTGAATTTATCTAGAAATCAATTGAAGGGACAAATATTTGCATCAATTTGGGAGATATCTACTTTAGAACAGCTGGACTTGTCAAAATATAAGTTGACTGGAGAGATTCCTCAAGAGCTCTCTAAATTGTCAATGTTGGTAGTTTTTTATGTTTCATTTAATAGCTTATGTGGCCTAATCCCAATAGGGACACAAATTTATACATTCAATGTAACATCATTTCAAAAGAATAAATGCTTAAGAGGGTGTCCTGTAAATCCATGCAATGTAAAATAGCCACCAATAAGAGAAGGCAATGGTGGTAAGAGTAATACAATCAAAGTGGGATGGAGAAGCCATTTGGATGAAAAAATGTCATTATTAACATTAGGTATGGGATTTGGGATTGGATTTGGGGGACTGGTTGCTATGCTCATATTATGGTAAAGAGCTAGGCATTGGGTGTTTGTTTTACTGCCCAATAGATCACAAGCTTCTGTGGAGAGTATCAATTCCCTCCATGAAAAGAATGTAAAGATGTTTTGGTCAGTATTTGAATGTTTCAGAATAAAGATGATTTTTTTTCCATGGAGAATATAGATTTCCTACATAAAAAAAAATGTAAAAATGTTTTAGTTTGTATTTGAATGTTTCAAAATAAAGTAGTTTTTTTCCTTCTATTTGAGTATTTCAAAATAATAAATATATGATAAATAAAATATTCTATAACATTTCTAAAATATTATAAGAGAGACTATATTTTTTTACTATGAATTGTTTAGAGAATCAATAGCTACACATAAATGCACCAAATTCTTTTAAATACCACTACAATCCCCAATTTTCATGCAAAGGCCAACATCACAAATTATCCACTTAATATAAACTTAACAAGCATAAACATAAAAAAAAAACCATGATTATATATATATATATATATATATATATGTATATATATATATGTGTATATATATATATATATAGATATATATATATATATATATATATATATATATATATATATATATATATATATATATATATATATATATATATATATATATATATATATATGGTAATAAATTTTAATATCATAATAACTATTTTATTAATTTTTAAATAAATTTATATATAATATGAAAATTAATAACTCAAAATTTATGATAATATTTCATTATTTATTTATTTAAATTGAAGTCATCATAATACAAAAACAATTAATAACATAATGAATTCCATTCCTTAATAATTTTGTACATATATTTCTGCTAAGAAAAAGAAAATTCTATGTCTTCTCCTGTGGTCATTTTCATTTTTTTTTACCTTCTTGGCATTGAAGCCGATCTACACTTCCACAACCTCTCGCTTGTCTATTCTCAAGTATACTCACTCTCTTCTTTCCCTCATAATTTACATAAAATAATTGTATACATGATTGAAACCAAATTCATATCCAAGAATCTCTCTTAGATCCACAACAACTTCAACTAGACCCTCTAACTTAGAACTTTTTAGCTCCTCAATCTATCACTAATTGAACGGTCCTTCATTCTCTCTAACCCACTCAATATTCTCGAAATCTATCTTAAGGAGAAGATTTCATTACAATATTCCTCACATCCATATAATTCTCATAAAAGCATTGGTTTATACAAAATAAAGAATGAAATCAATCTTAGGAAACCAACTCCCTTGGAAAATGGTTTGACCCTCTCGGTTAAATGACACAATAAAAATGACATCCATATAATTCTCATAAAAGCATTGATTTATACAAAATAAAATCTATAGTGAAACAAGATATTAGACAATTCCTAAAATGTTCAGAGTCAAAACAAATTGTTATCTTTATGAAACTATAAAAAGTTGAAAGCGAAAATTATTTTTTTTTTAAATATTTTTTTGTGCATTTACAATAAATCTCAACTTTAAAATATTTATAACAATATTAACTTTCCTGGATTAAAATTATGATAATTTAGAAAAGAATTATCTTAAACTTTTCCATGTACAAAACACACTAAAAATAAAATTCTACAAACAAATTCTCCCGTTTTTTATTTATTTATACACTTTAATATACATACTGTCAACAACATTCCTATAAAGCAGAGGGGCAATAACCTGGAAAAAACATTAATAGGAAAGACAAATCTGCATATTGACCTAGGTGGTCGTGGAGTGTGTTCAAATGGCCGGGTGGGAGCCGTGGTGAAATCATTGAGAAAAATAAAAACCAATGGGCGTGGTGTGTAAGCGAAGGTAATGAGAGTAAATAAGGCATTAGGAATTTAGGAGGAAAAAATTATATCTTCGTATTGACTCGGGTAGCGTCAAAAGTCGTAAATGATGTGTTCAACCATGGTCTTTGCCGTACCACCAACTAATTTTCAATAAAATTGTTTCCAAACAACTTTTGTGAGTTACGACTTGCAATACCTCTTCATATACGAAGGCTATCATAGGGATCCAAAGAGGAATCACTTCAGTACCGATATGGATAAGACTATACTCCCTTCCTTTAGATTTTTGGTTGCCGAAGTCTCTAAAGGCTCTCGATAATAAACTAGGGCATTTTATAAAAATATCAGATGCGACTCTAAGAGGTAAATACACTTCATTCGCCTAGATTTGTGTGGAAATGGACTTATCTGGGGCACTTCTGGACGAGATCATTTTAGAAGTGTATGATGAAGAATGGGTGCAGGCGGTGGACTATGAACATGTCCCATTCAAGTGTCGTAAGTTCCATGAACATGGGCACCTATATAGAAGTTGCCCATCAAACAAACTAGAGAGCAACACAAAAACCACCACAAGCAAAGATCCCGAGGGTTTCAATAAGGTGGGGGGAAAGGGAAAGGAGGAACTTGGTACCAAAAGAAAATCAATGAGGACGGGCAACCGAGCCACAATAGTTTCAAAATATTAGAAGAAGAAGTTGGAAACAACAGTGCAAACCAGGAATCAGAGACTAATACCAATGAGAAGGATAGGGATGCTAGCATGGAGGATATACCAGAGAATAACCAGCAAAAGGATGATCTACCGAGCATTGTGGAGCTCAGTAGGGACCATGAGATGACCCCAAGTGAGGTGGGAACAGAGGACCATGAACTGCAGGAGATTCTTGAGAGGGAGAACTTAGATCTAGAAAAGTTTCTAGAGCAGGGTATTTCCAAAGGGGTTGACTCCCTGCCAAAGGAGGAGTTTGACAGGGTTCAACAGCTCTTCCTTTGGAGATCCCAATCGAAGGGCTCTGGAGTCAAAAGAAACCATGACAGCCAGGAGAATAGAGGGATGAAAACAATGGAGGAAACACCGGGGCACTCTTCCAAGAATCTGGGTAGGAAAAGAGGAAGAAAAAGACAAAATGAGCTACTGACCGAATGTGGAAAACTCATGATTAACTCAGGTAAGATGAGAGATCTCACCAGCTACTCCTTTACAAACCTTTCTTAATGAAGCTTACAACCTAGAACATTAGGGGCCTAGGAAGTAAAAGGAAACAAAGAAATCTTAGCAGTAGAATAAAAGAAGAAAAACCAGATATGGTTTTTATTCAGGAAACTAAGTGTTCAATGGACAAGATCAGAGAAATACATAGCAAATGGTTAATCAAGTATGAGTATCTATAGGTTAAGGCAGATAACTCAGCAGGAGGGATTCTTACGCTTTGGGATCCCCAGAAACTTGGAATCCTAGATGCGGAAGCGTCCAGGAACTATCTATCATTGGTGATTCAACCTTTGGGTGATAGGGAGACTTACCTGATTACAAATGTCTATGGTCCTCAAAAACTAGAAGACAAACTCAAGCTTCTCACCTCCCTTGAGGAGCTGAGAGAGAGATATCCTGATATGCCCTGGATTCTGGCAGGTGATTTCAATATGATCAAATCTCTTACAGAGAAAAAAGGTGGCACCAGAACACTAGGTAGAGACTCCATTGCCTTCCAGAACTTCATAAATAAAATGAGACTAGTGGATGTTGAAACAATAAATGGCACTTTCACTTGGAACAACGAGAGAGGAGGGGCTTCTCAAGTTGCCTCTAAACTAGATAGATTCATAATCTCAGAGGACCTCCTTCTCACAAGCCTTGACATGTCATCTCTAATCCTTCCCTTTGGAGGCTCAGACCACTGGCCTGTCTAGCTTGAAGCTACTTTTATGGGTACACCGAGGAACATACCTTTTAGGTTTGAAAATGTTTGGCTCTCTCACCCTGACTTCACCAGCAATATTGACAAATGGTGGATGGAAGATTTGCCCATTCAAGGCACTAAAATGTTCATGCTGCAACAAAGACTTAAACACATCAAATCTAGACTCAAAGATTGGAACAAGAAAGAGTTTGGTAATATTTTTAAAGCCAAAAGAGAAGTTGAACAGAAACTCTAGGGGATTAATCAAATCATAATCACAGATGGTTTTACTGAGGAAAGGAAAACTCAAGCTGATTCTCTTCAGAAGGAATGGGAAGATAGGTGCATCCAAGAGGAGATATTCTGGAGGTAGAAATCAAGAGTGCAGTGGATTAGAGAAGGGGAAAGAAACACAAAGTTTTTTCATAAATCCACTTTGGATCACAGGTCACATAACAGAATTTAAAAACTTGGAGATTTTCAAGGGAAAGAGTTTGTCTCCCACAAAGAAATGGAATCTATCCTAGTACAACACTTCCATAGCATTGCAAAGGAGCCTCTCTTAGATAGGTCACAGTTCATTAACAATTTCACAAAGTACATTCCCAAGCTTGTAACAAGGGAAGACAATCACAATCTTAACAGGCCAGTGTCTGAAGATGAGGTCAGTGAAGTTATCAATGAGATGAAAAATGGGAAATCTCCTGGCCCAGATGGATTCAATGTGGACTTCTTCAAAGCATGTTGAAAAATAGTCAAACAAGGCATCCTTGATGTAGTGGAAGACTCCAGAATATCTAGAATGGTTTTGAAGGCTCTCAATGCATATTTCATAGCTTTGATTCCAAAGCAGGAAAAAGCTATGACACCGGATAGATTCAGACCCATAGCTTTATGTAATGTGGTGTACAAGATTATTTCCAAAGTGATCGCTAACATACTCAAGCCCCTTCTTCCAGCTCTTGTCTCAAAGGAGCAAACTGGTTATGTGGAAGGAAGACAAATTCTCAATAACATCATACAAGTTCATGAGGTGGTACACTCTCTTAAGAGCAATAAGCAAGCTAGTATGATCATACAGCTTGACCTAGAAAAAGCTTATGACAAGATAAGCTGGTCTTACATCAGGGTAGTGCTGAGAGCTTATGGTTTCGACCACAACTGGATTAAATGGGTCATGACCCTGGTATCCACGGCTAGTTTTTCAATCCTGCTTAATGGCTCACCCTCAAGAACCTTTATGCCTTCTAGGGGTCTCAGACAAGGAGATCCGCTCTCCCCCTTCCTCTTTGTGCTCATGATGGAAGGGCTAGGTAGAGTGATAAAAAGTGCAAGTGCTGAAGGAAGAATCCAGGGACTAAAACTTACCATAGATGGAGTTGCTTCAACTCACCAACAATTTGTGGATGATACTATGCTGCAGGGCATTCCCACGGTCAAGGAAGCCAAAGCTTTTAAACAAATATTGAATGACTTTGCTATGGCCGCTGGTACAGAGGTAAGCCTTGACAAATCAAAAGTTTTCTTTTTTAACACTGACATTGCTATTCAGAGAAACCTCACCAGAATTCTAGGGTTTCAAAGGGATCAGTTACCTTCTAAGTACCTTGGAATCCCTCTTACGGACAAACCTCTAAGTAGGGGAGTGTGGGAGCCGGTAATTAACAAAATTCAGGATAGGATCAGGAAATGGACATGCAGATCTTTGAATTTGGTAGGGTGCCTTATGCTTACAAAGGCTGTCCTGCAGGCCATACCCATTTTTATGATGTCAGCTCTTCTTGCTCCTATAGGAGTTATGCAACAAATCAGGAACATTCAAAGAGATTTTCTCTGGGGCAAAGGGGAAGAGAAAAATAAATGGGCTTTGGTAGCTTGGGACAAGATCTACAAACCTAAGGCCCATGGTGGTTTGGGGCTTCATGACCCTGAAACCCTCAGCAGAGTTTTAGGTGAAAAACTTTGGTGGAGGTGGCTTAAGGAATCGGCAACCCCTTGGGCCAAGCTTTGGAAACATAAATATGCAAATAATTGGCACGGGAGGGATCATATTTGAATGTCTGGGCTTATCAAGGGCTCCCACATTTGGAATCTTTCTTGGGAAAACAGAGCCATTATCCAGCAGCACAGCTTCTAGGAGATCTGAGCTGGGAACCTGACAAGATTCTGGGAGGACAACTAGCAGCAGGAACCAAACTTGTTTAGGGAAGAACTAACTACTCTCAAGAATGACACTGACAACAAAGGCTTACGCATGGTAAGTGACTTCTGGGATTAGGCAAGGAAAAATGGTAAATGGAGAATATGGAAGGATCTGGGCTACAATGAAGAGAGCCCTTTGAAAGCTCAGGCTGGCTCTCTTGCTCGGGACTTGGAATAGAGGAAGATTTTGGTATCATCCTCGTCTGACCAACTGATATGGGGAAGAAACACAGAAGGTAACTTTAACCTCAAAGAAGCTAAACGAATAGCCCTAGGGTTTGATTATCAAAACCCTGATAAGGTATGGAAGGACCTTTGGCAGCACCAGCATTGGATGAAAATAAAGCTATTTATGTGGTTGGTTCAACAAAAGAAAATTTTAACTTGGGAAAATCTTCTGAAAAGGGGTTTTGTTGGCCCATCCAAATTCCATCTATGTGGTTCACAAGAGGAGACGATGGAACACTTACTTAACCTCTACCCTTTCAGCTCTACCTTGTGGGATTGGGTGGCCTCAATCTTCAGGCAGACTGACAGGGACATACTCAGTATTACCAACACTTTGAAGAATTGGAGAAAAGACTTCTCAGGAAATGAAATCATCAACAAAGCTTGGACTCTAGTTCTAGGCTTCTTAATCTAGGATGTCTGGAAAGAACGCAATGGTAGGATTTTCAAGAATAAAACTAGCTCAACCCAGAACATTATTGCACAAATATTAAGACAGCTCAAAGACACTGTTGGAGCCCTTTTAGGGAGACCTCCTGAGGACCCTACTCTGCCCCAAGACGCTCGTATACTGCTGCAGTTGGGTCTCCATTCGCTAGTTCCCCAGAGCATAAACAAGGGTGTGAGCCAGATAAATGCTGGTAAAGACTTTTGGCAACCTCCTCCTCATGGTTTCTTGAAATTCAATATAGATGGAGCCTCTAAAGGTAACCCAGGGATGGCTGGTTTTGGAGGGGTCATCAGAGATGAGCAGGGGTGCATTAAGGATATCTTTCATAGTCATTTGGGGACTGCCACTAATAACATGGCGAAGCTCATGGCCTTAGAGCAGTGCCTGGAAATATTGATCGAGTCAAATTTACATAATGCCATCATTGAAGTAGACTTTGAATTGATTATTAATGATGCCAAGAAGATATGTAATGGAAAAGCACCGAGAAAAGTTTGAAAACATTTGCGGCTTTTACAGGTCTTTCAATGCATTCATACCCACCTGTGACCCACCCACAAACCCTGAGAATGGTTAGCTTCATTCATGTGCGAAGAAAAGCCAATATGCTAGCTGATCATCTAGCAAATGAAGGAGTGTTATGCAAAGAAAGTTACAGTAGGTATTCTTGGGATTCGACACCCTTGGGAAAATTGCGTGAGGATTGTCAAAGACAGGTGGCCAAAGACATGGAGAACTTCCAGACTATTAGGAATGAACAAGAAAGAAGACTAGTGGAAGCAGGAGTAAGTGGAAGTGAAAGGCTTTCTTAACCATTGATCCCTCAAAAATGCGTAAAACAGAGCTTTCTACAGGGGAGGGGCACTTGGTAAACAACAGGCTTCTTAGCAGGTCACCGACCACAGATCTTGATAGCCTTTGCCATCGAATGGCTATCGGGTGGGAAAGTGATCAAAGGTTAACTATTCAAGCGGACCCGAAGATTTTTAGATCAGCAGTTCATAATCTTCATCGGGTCCGTAAAGAGGGTAAAGACCATGCAAGTTTCCGATCCGATATCTCGGAGGACCATCAGATCAATAGGGACCTAATCGTATGGATATCAAGTTCTAAAAGTAATCGAAGGTTAAGTCTTAGACTAGACCCGAACATTTATAAACCAATGGCTCATAATCCTTATCAGATCCATGAACCGGGTAAAAGGGGTGCATGTTGCCGAGGCGATAGTGTTCGTGACCGTCGGATCTTACAGGATCTGGATCGAAAGGATATCAAGTTTCAACATGGGAGGAGGTTAAGTCCAAGAACAGACCCGAAGTTTTATACATTGACAGTTTATTTACCCTGTCAGCTTCGTAAAGCTGGTTAAGAAGAGGGGCTCGACTGCTAAGGCCGCCATCGTGAGCCTGTCGAACTCTCGACCTCTGGGAGAGGTAACGAATGCTCGACTGTTAAGGCCGCCATCGCTCGACTATTAAGGCCGCCATCGATATGCTCTCGAATTTATTGATGATGCATTACTTATGATGCACCTGTTTTGGGTCATACGCCTCATTAAAAAACACCTATGTTGCCTATGCCAGGAATGTTGCGCATATCTCCGAATCGATTTATTTAATGACTATTGGATCATTGGGGGTCTTATCGAATGGCCATCGGGTTGGATAATGGGCAGAGGTTTAGATGTAAGATTTAGGTATAAGGTTTCGAGTTTGTTTCGGGTTTGTTTCGGGTTAATCTTCATCGGGTTAGCCCTTGTTGGTCTTTACACTTGTAAAGACATGTAATATATGTAATTTTTCTTGCAGTTAATAGAAGGCTCCACTCTTACTTGACCAAAAAAAGATAAAGGTAATTGTATTAGGAATTTTTTTTAGTGATAGTAAAAGAGTTTGATTCCTAATATTTTTATAAAGTGATAGATAGGGATAATATAGTGGAAATTTTAAAGTTATCCATGTATTTCCCTAGTTTTATCATTAATAAGACAATCCAATAATGATCTAGAATTTCTCTAAGGGGAAACTCTCAATTGTATTGACTTCTTTTAAGAATGATAAAATTTTGTTGTTGAACATGTGAGTAGTTAAAATTTCATTATGTTCTACGAGCTTGTAAAGGAGGATCTCTTAAGGGTGGCAAAAGACATTCAAAGAAATAGGAATGTTTTAGAAGCCTTAAATTCTACTTGCTTACATTTAATTCCTAAGAAAGAGAAGCTAAATTGAATTGATGACTTCAAGACCATTTCTTAATGAAATTGTGTATATAAGATTATTGCTAAGACCTTGGTAATTAAACTTAAAAAAAAAATCAACTATTTTGTTCTTTTGTTTATTAGGTAATGTGAGTCATAAGAGGACTAGCACGCCTAACCTGTGGCTCTAGTAGTCGCAATCAAGGGGCATCTAAGCCGTCACAATCGCCCAAGGATTACACTTGACCATGCCACACCAACCCTTAACATGTCTTGATTTTTTCCCATGGGATTTCGAACTAGTGCCCTTTTCACCATAAAGAACACCTTGTCACTATCTATTATATGCCTCGTGGGTTAAAAGTTTTTTCAACTATTACCTCACATAAGCAATTTAATTTTCAAGTAGGAAGGAATATTCATAAAGAAATATGGTTATTTTAGAAATGTATTCATACTATAAAAATAAAATGTAAAAGAACCATGGTTTTGTAATTGGATTTATCAAAGATATATGGTATACCAAGTTGGTTATACATATGATTAATGCTATTGTAAACTGCTTTCAATTTACTAATGGTTAAATGGATAATAGGGTCTATTAGTATAGTGTCGTTTGTAATCCTTATTAATGGATAAACCTCAACATTCATTAAGCCTAATAAAGGGTTAAGATAAGAGTTCTCTTTATCTCCTCTATTGTTATTATTAGTGGCTAAATATTTGAGTAGAGGGCCTATAAGAAGCTAGAAGAAATGAGTGAATTGTTGTTATCGTGATTGAAGGAACAATTTTTCTAACTCATTTGTTATTTGTCAATGATACTTTACCATATTGTAATGGTTATACAAGGCAAGTGAAGAAGCTTAAGGATGAAAATTAAATATTTAAAAGTAAGTTCTTTGTTACATGTTGTAGCGGCTACAACCACCCTCCAAAATTTTGGCTTGCATGCAAATTTCAGAGCCTACCTTGGATCCTACGATCAATCATCCTTGGTCACTTATTAGCAAGTTAATGATTTCAAGCTCCCCTCCTTGATCTTAAGAGTTGTCCGTGTTCTCATCTTTATGCAACATGTGTCATTTTCGGGCATAGTAGTTGTTCTTTTTCATGCAAAGGGAATGTTGTTTTTCTTCAAGGGAATTGTGTGCATATGAGTGATTGTCATCACATAAACATGTGTCATTCTCATTTCACGCACTCTTGTCATGAAGGTTGTTGCATCAAGAAAAGTATGTCTTATGCATTCTGGATGATCTACGTCGTGTCACTAAGTGTCCATTTACATATATTTCACTGATCTCACACTTATCAATTTTCCCGAGCAACCTAGCCTCATCCAGCTTCCTGAAATTGTGCGCTTTTCTTCTGCAACCTTTAAGCTTCCTCCCTTGCCATCTGAAACCCTGTAGAGACCCTAGCCAACACTACTCTCCAAAAATGTACAAAGCAATCAGGGAGCCAACACTGCTCTCTAGAAATGTGCAAAGCAATCTGGTTGCAATGCACTTAGAAATTGCACAGAGGTCTCCTCCCAAGACCCCCATCCCATAACAGCGTCCTATGCCTCAAAACTGTGCAGTGTTGTCCAAGTTGCCCTGTCTATCTTGTATGCAGAAACTGCGCAGATGAGCCTCCCAAGACCCCATTCTGAAAGTAGTCACTATCTGCTGAAATTATGAAAATCTACCTCTCAGTGACTACAGGAAAAGGTGACTTGTTGAAATCGCTTCTAAGGAGTTGAGAAGAAGGACCATGGAACCAAGTAATGGAAAATATCAAGACTGCATGTAAACTTTGTCAGATGCATGATCATCTTGAGGGTAAGTATGGTAAGTAAAGAACGCCTTTCGAAGTACACCTCTTAATTGAGTTTGCAAGGCTTCTTGTCATTGTCATATCATCCTATCCTCAGTAACATGCATGTGCAAAATCACAAAAAGTCATTTTATGTGTTTCTTCTACATGTCTTGCTTCCTTTTCACTTGTTTGACCAACTTTCATCTTCGGCATGTTGATTGTTATGTCATTCTTGCGAACTCATTCTGGTGATGTTGAAGGTTGTGTTTGAGTTGTGCTCACTATGTAAACATCTATTACACTCACACACAATGTTGTAGGCATTATCGTACAAGTTTCGTCACGGTCGTTCGAATGTCTAGCTCAAGTGTCAAGCTTTTCTCTCGCACATGTATGTTGTCTTGATAGTTTGAGGTGTCTTGTTATCAAGTCATGTTGAGTGTGTGTTCACAAGGTCATGCATGGACAAGTTCACTCACTCAGATACTTACTCATTTTGGTGAAACTCTGCCGACCAGAACACCCCCCAACAACCAAACCTTTATTGTGCTACACTGCGCAGTCTCAACCCTCAAAGATGCTGTACTGCTACCCAGAATTGCGCAAAGCTTGAAGCTGCCTCCCATGAAATTTGCATTGTGCAATCCTGGAGTCAACCTGACTGATTTTCACCCAAAACAACTTAGAAGTTTCTCAGTAAGCCATCTCAATCTATGCTTCTCGCAAGAAAATCTATCAAGTTTCCAGCTGGTCAACAGGAGAGTTTGACTCGGCAGTGACCCCGAGCCTCACTCCTCCAAAAAATTGTGCAGAAGCTGCCAAACATGCCTGCCTCTGCTGACTAAATAAATTGCAAAGACATGCCGGACAAACACCCACTTCTTGTCACTGCACTGTCCTCGAAATTTGTGCAGTTCTGTCAACTAGTCACCCTGTCAGTCAACCTGCTCCTCCTCCTAAAAACTATGCAGTTTTCATGGGATGTATCCTAGCTTCCCAACATCCCGCTCAACCCAAAAACTACGCAGGGATGTCCTATAGCCCAACCTCCCATCTCTGCACATTTTTTACCAGTAAGCTCCTGCGAGCTGCTTCCAGCCTCCCTGAAGAATCTGCACAGTTTTCACTGCCAGTGTCCCCGCGCTGGCTACACTGTCTCTTTGGAAAAATTGTGCATATTTGCCCTCTAGCCGAGCCATATCTCGCAGACAATCACTTTTGATCCGGACTGCCCATCCTGGCCTCCTAGTGACGTCTCTGTAATTTTCATTGACAATGCCCGGAGTCCGCATCTCGACCTGAAATGTTCTCTGCGCAGTTTCAGAGCCTTGTCCTCTCTCCTGGTCACCTGCATCCGAAAATGAAAGATAATGCATCATGGTAGACTAGGAGATTTATGGATTTGATGTCGTCTCATCATGAGTGATTGCAGATATAGGTACACGAATGAGACATGGCACGACGACGAATGGGATGAACAAGGAGCACATGCTAGGAGACTTGTTCGTGAATGGACAAACACATGGAACATGCCAAGTACAAATGAAGGAGAGACATGCACATGAAACATCAAGCGAACACCAAGACCATCGAAGACTCTGCACACCTTGCCATGCAGAGGTGAAGCTATGATACACCAAGAGCACATTCATCACTCAGTAGCACTACAACTCAATATGGACACCACCACCAACATGAACATACCAGATTTATCATGTTGAGTCATGTCATGAGTCATCTTGGCCACATCGCTACTGTGGGCCATACTATTGTAATCAATTTAATGTAACATGGAAGTACAAGAGACCCACATGTAAAGTTGAAGAGTCATGTAAGTCAAACAGTCATGAGGGAAGTCGAACAATCATAAGGTTCAGTTTCACCCTTGGCTGTATATACCCCTCATTTTTACATGCAAAATAATTTTCACCTTGGCTCCTCCCTGATAGTCTTGAGAGTATGTAATCTTTATTTTCAGGAGTGAGAAATGGCTCCAACTCCCCTATATCAGGGTTAGTGATGTAATGGAGTATGGATGTGTCTTGGAACTTTCACTTAATTTAGAAGCTTATTAACAGGCCAACACATTTTCACACGTGTATTGTATTTGTTTGTAAGACTATTATTTGGATGCTTGTAATGCATGTTTCTTTAACCTGTTTTAAGACAGTTGAACTATTTCAGTTGTTTTAGTACAAGAGGAATCTTGACCTTTCCTATACAGCTATTAGTTAACTCTTGAAGCCCCTCCATTGCCTTCCTATCCAGTAATGGATCTAACTCTTGCGCTTCATTTTTTCCACCAAATTTCTCCTAACTTTCTGAGGTAGAGGCCTCTGCGAAGCTCTTCTTGGATTCCATAAAATTTTCCTTGACCTAGTTTAGATCGAATCCAGCCTCCTTCTTGGCAGTCTTACACACCCAACCTTTAATTTCTGGCTACTTCCCCTTATCTTCTCCATTGGAAATACCATTTCGTGTCACTATATTAATGTTATGGTCCTCTTCGCGGGCTCCTCCCTCGTCATCTGGATATTTTTCATGGGTAGTTGAGTCTTCTTCTCCTACACCTTGTCTATCAGTACTAGAAAATCTTCTATCACATGATAAAACTGTCACCAATATTGACAGGAGGGATGTGTTGGGCTCTGATAGTCGCGAGCAAAATGTCTTGCTTCTCTGCAGTTGTAACAAATAACTTGTCTACGACCTCTTCTAGCCCCTTCTCCTCTTCCTCTTCTGTGACGCTGGAATTCTCCGCACGCTGCACCCGCACCTTGATCCTGAGGTTAAGTTTCCACTTGAATTCTGTATGTAGGGGTCTGATCCATCATTAATTCGTAGCTTCGACAATTTTTTTCATCATGCCCAACCAATTTACAGAAGGTACAAAATAATTGTTGCGGAGTCTGCACAAACTTCTGTAAGAGGTGACAATTGTTAGTTGTGTTCTTCCGAAGTATCTGGCAAATAACACACCATAAGGCTACCCCTGCGCTTGGTCCCTTGATGTTCTCAGGCTTCCAAGGAACAAGACCTCCTTTAATAAGGTAATTTTGATAAACTAGACAGTGGTCCTTATCATGACCCTCGTCTTTACACTTCAGGCACCAAACTTCTCCACGCAACATAGGCTAAACTTCCTTTCCTTTCTTCAAGCTCTACAACTCCATATGAAATCTCACCAACTGCGACTGGATCTGTTGTACTCCAATGTTTGTATCCTGTACTGGTGAAGCTTCTAATCTCATTGTGAACTCCATAGCTTATGCTTTCGTTACTATTTTCTGATGTGACAATGGTAATCTGATGTTGACTGTCCGTGATAGTCATATTAACATATTGAATTAGGCACTTTAATCTTTGATCGAAACCCCACGTGGACTCGTTTGTCTTCTATTGTATCTCCTTAAGTTCTGTTACTGACTGTGCCTGATATTTAGGCTTTTGAAACTCATTATTCAGTGCCTATTGATTTTATGCCATAGTCGCATTGGGCTTATCTATACAAAACTTGATATACCAAGTCAACAGCCTATCCTGCAGTGTTGTGACTAGCTGAGCTTTCTTCATATTATCATTAGTGATCTATTGTTCCTTCCACATAGCATCTGTGACGAACCAGAACTGTTCGAGGTCCTCACTTCCCATCCCTTTAAATATTGGCATCTTCATCGTGTTCGCCATGTTAAATAGTTGAGTCAGAGGTGAAGGTGGAGGTGGAGGTGGAGGTGTGTGTGGTGGAGGTGGAGTGGATGGATGAGGTATCCCTGTGATACCCTAGCTTACTATATGTAGCACGCTTCACGACGTTCTCAGAATAGTAACTTCGTTGTTGCTATTAGGAGATCCTAAAAACGGACTATATCTAGAGCCCGATTCTTCATTCCTTCTTAATTCTTTTCCGCGTCACATAGTCCCAAACATCAATGTAAATGCATAACCCTCTTTTCGCACAATAACATCTTAATCCAGGTCTTCAGAGATTTCAAGTACTTACCTCTTAGTCCCTTGAAGAACCCGCACTCTGCTTCATTATAGCTAGTGGACGTATCGATTACGAACTCAGTGATGAATCCTCCTAGAATACGATCGATCTAGTGATCAACGAACCACGTGATGTTATTTTCTGAAGCCTCCAAGCACTTCACCAGCTCTGTGGTCCACATAATAGGGAAGTCAAGCGTCCACATACCTTGACTATCTGCTAATTTGAACAACCACTCATGCACTTCACAAGGAAAAGAGCAGAAGAATATTTCGTCCTCGTCTGTGAATATATATCTATTCAGCCACTTTTCCTTAGACAAGCGTGGATTTCTATTCTCTTGAGCTGCAAACATGTGTATCTTTTGATCGATACACTTTCATTCTCTTTCTTAGTGGAGAACCACTTAGCACACATTCCTCAGCAAGATCTTGGTCTCGGCAATGGAACCATTTGTTGGCTTCTTGGGGCTTGACCTAGGTCCAACGTTAGCTGTGCCAACCAACAAAACTAGGTTTCGGCATCCAGAGGTCTGTGTGAAGGGTTCCTGTGGTCCTTAGGGACTATTTCTGTTTTCGCGAACCTTAATCTTCCCAGAACAGTTAATAACAATAAATCTCATAAACAACCTTTATATCTTCACGAAGATCATTAAACAGTTATAATATGCATAAATATTACAGATCTATTACTTTCGCGCATTAATTAAGCAATTATTCATATATGTTCAGGTACAGAGTAGAAATATATAAAGTGAAAAAATAAATATAGAGATGCAAGTACACAAGGTATGTCTCAAAACTATCTCTTTATTAGATAACCTTCAAAGTACATACTTCTTCTCCCTGCGCACTTAGCTACAGGGGCCCGCACACTCAGCTTGCGGACTTACCAAAGTCTTTGCGCACTCAGCTACAAGAGCCTTCCCCATTCACCTAAGTATAGGAACAAACCTTCATGCCTTATCTTACTTGCCCAAAACAATGATATTCTATCTTAGCATGACCTCTTAGACTCGCTATGACTCATCTATATAAAGCCTTTTTTCTTAACAATACCATGGTCGACGGACCATGGGCGGATCATGGGTGGATCTCAAAACCTTCCCAACACCTACCTACCTAAGGGACTAAAGCCCCTTTGGCTCATACTATCTTCGCACTCTCCCTCCATAATTCGCAAATACTTTACATTTATACAAAAAATATTCAAAATTTCACCCTAGGGACCCCATC
Organism: Pinus tabuliformis; assembly: GCA_031772625.1. Lineage (NCBI taxonomy): Eukaryota > Viridiplantae > Streptophyta > Pinopsida > Pinales > Pinaceae > Pinus > Pinus tabuliformis. Next base: position 621,946,242 of record CM062809.1, read on the forward strand.
CCAACAGGTAGATTTGTTACATTTTGATAAGGCTTGTTGCATCTCACGAGCGGACAAAGAGTGTTCACTAAAGAAAGAAGGAATGGCTACTAATGGTAATTTGAAGGATTTTGAGAGGGGAAGTCATAATCGAATAAAGAAAAATTCTAGAGTAGCTTGGATAAGGAAAATGAGTAAAGATGAATTTAAGAGAGAAATGATTGAGTTGAAAGTTGAATTCAATCATTTGAAGCAAATTCTATAGGAAAGTCAAGAGGACCAGGGGTATGGTTGGACAATGAAAAGGAAGGTGTAATGACATCCATATAGAGGAAGCAAAGACAGAATATGTATGACAGGTTGAAGGTAGAACTCAAAGTAGCTGAGTATGAGTTGATTGTTTTTTAACAAAATTTATTCGTTGATGAGAAAGAAGCAAGGAATGTTGAGGGGTAATTCATGTATAGTCTGATGGACTATGAAATTAGTTCAGATCAACATGAAGAAGAAGAAACAAGGCATTGAAATAAAATCCTTATGTATTTGAATAAAACATTTTATGTATGTATGCAGGATTGGTAAGTGATGATCAACATTTAATTGAAGTGTTTATGCAGATTGCTGAAGAAATATAACTTTCAGAAGATATGGTTGAGATAGAGCAATTATGTGTGTGTGTGTTTGTTCACTATGAAAATGGTGAATTTGATAGGGAAGTTGTTATGATTAAGGAAGTTTATGTTATAAAGGAGGATGAAACAACACCATCTCAAGGAGATTATGAAAATATGGGAGATGAGGAATTACTAAATGAAGACATGCTCGAAGACCTATAGGAAGGTGTATTCACCTAGGAAGTTGTAAGACCTATATCATGGCAGACATGTTGCACAGGAGATCGCATAGTTGTAATGCCTTAAGAGCTTGCATAGGCATACATGCAGTGCAAGCGGTGCATGGAGTCATCAATCTATGGAATGAACCACTTGGAGAGGTACCAAGGTGGTAGGTGTACTTGTATCCTGGCTTGAGGGGGGATGTGAAAACTTAGATGATATGGTTTATGAATGGGATTAGGTCAATCTCCCATAGTCGAGTTTCAGGGGGGGATTGTTATAGTGGATCTAGAAAACTTGACTCGATCAAGTTACACATGGCTTTTGGCTTCATATTTATGAGCACCCATGCTTTTTCCCATGGTATTCATCTCCATATGTAGTCTATTTAAAGGTTGATCAAACCCATGTTAAATGGTCTTAGTGGCCACTGGAAACACAACAATGATGTCTTTAGACACTGCCATCTTTCTCGATGCTCTTTGATCCTAAAAAAAATGAACAACATTAAACCATCCATGGAAAAACATCAAAATAGAACCTTTATTGATATGATGATTCATACATTATATATTTAAAAAATAGCTTTCCTGAGACTCTCAACAGAAACCTGGAACTTGGAAACTAATGATTTGTGAAACTAATAGGGCAATATAAATAGGCAATAGGAGGAAAATTTCATCTACAATGATAATAAATCTAACATTTACCATGCTAAGCTCGGTAACAACAAAATCAATTCTACCAATCTTAAATAGTACATGATTACATCTGATAGCAAATTGAGTACCAATAGAATAAAATGTGCAACACTAGAACAACACCTAAATAATCGAAAATGACATATTTGACCAAATACTATATTAAGGATGTATGGACACCTATTCAACTCAAATCAAATTTCTCTATGAATGTTTCCCTTCATCAAGAACAATATCTCAGAGACTATCTACAATAATACATTCCTTAAGAAGGATCCCCACTATGATATGTAACAACTTTTTGTATGCTTATGTTCCCACCTTTGTTTCTTTTGCTTTTGTGTGTTGCATAAATATACTTGACATATAACTCTGTTTGACTAATAGAAAAGTATAATTAACTGTAATAAATTTTACCTTAGCATAAAATTAGTAACTAAAAGAAATTATAAATAACTATTAAAAATTCTAATAACCCACACAAACTTCAAAATGCCAATAATAAACACTGAAGAAGGTTATATTTGGAAATCCCAACAGTTACACCTTCTCAAACTTCCTTGCTCCATAACAATAGTAGCACTTGATGTTGTTTTGTTTTAGGGCCCACCCATGTAACATACCCCAATGGTAAAATATTCCACTGAATGAGGTATTTTGGTAGTACCTTAGTATTCAAATTTGGATTGTATTTCAATGTCCATTTCAATTGTATTTCATTGTCCTTAAATTTTGCTTGATTATTTCCTTCCACACCACCCCCCCCCCCCCCCCTCCTCCCCCCCCCCCCCACTCCTCCGATTTGCATTCCTTTGCACCTCTCGGTGCAATTATTATTAGTATGATGTTATTATGTAATATATTATATAACTATCAACAATTCCATTAAAAAAATAAAAATAAAAAATAAAAATCAAATTATGAATTTTTCATGGGTGGCATTTATTTTTATTTAAAAAAATCATTTGAATTAATGATTTTTCCATACTTCTTGTAATTTATTGTTTAATATTCATTATAACCTTTTGCACAAGGATATATGAATTTTAATAAAAAGTGTGTTCATTAACATCTTGCTAGAGGTAAATCCCTTAGACAATGAGAAAATGGAGGTGTGAAAGAGAGTAGAGTACACCTTATGTGTAACTTTAGCCATAATCACCAGTGGCTCAAGTAAGGATGACAACAAGATGTCAAGTCTTAGTTAAAGAATTGAGGAATAGAGGAAAATGTCATCTTGTTGGATATAGATAATATTAAAAGTATTATTACATCTAATTTGAAATAGATTTTGTGGTGTAATATAGATTTAGAAAATGAAAGGAAGCTAACATACTACAAAGAAGTGGTCATCCTTAATTTAGAAAATCAAAAATATCTTTTAATTCTAAATAGCACAAAGAAGAAAATCAACATTGCTAAAACAAGAACCAACTTCTACCAGTGTCATAGTGAAATTTGACATTGGACAACTCTCTAAACATTGTGGGATGCAAGAATATCTCATCTTTGTGACACTAAGAGGGTTGAAAGTGTAATGAACTTTCCCTAAAGTGCCTCACATATATCCAAATTAAAATTCAATTTCAAAATATTTGTTACAACTTTCTTAACCTCTCAAATCATCAAAAATAGTAATTTTGTAACTCTTCTTTTAATATTTAATTTAATACAAAATAAAGTTAATCCTAAAAAAATTATCAAAATCAATGAATGGCAAAAGTCTAAAATCAAAACTAAATAATCTCATACCATTTTTTAATGCCATAAATTAATTATAATTTCAATAGATATAATCATTATCATAGTCTTTGGTATTGTGTTAATAAACTATAACATTAAATAGATTAGAAAATAAAAAAATAAATGACTTACATACACATTATAATTATTTGACATAAACAACAACCATTAGTAAATTTTAAAAAATTTAAAAAATATAAAATTAAAACTATTAATATGAAACTGAAAATATTATTATATATGATACGATATAAGTTTTTTAATAAATATTAAAATTAGTAACACACATTCAACCCTATATAATAAATATATTTATTAGAAGAAGAATATTATTATTTTTTAATAAATAATAAAACACTTTACTATGCAATAGAAATGCACACGCCTTTATATGAAGTGAATAAACTATTAAACCAAAAACAATAAAAAAAAATTGTTTAATTTACTTTCCTGAGTGCACAATTTTCGGGTCTTTTATGAATTATTGCTCCGCAAAGACCGCAACAAAGCATAGGACTGAATTGACCTGACTTCTTTCATTTTCAAGTTGCCCGTATATATCCCGTATATCCCTCGCCTTAATGCAATAGCACAATTTTCGGGTCTTTGGTGACTTCTTTCATTTTAGCTGTTAATATCCCGCTCGATACGGGAATTTCCTTTTACCTGTAAATGCCATTTTCCACCACAAACGACAAACGACTTTATACGAGTTTCTCGCAATTTCCTTTTACCTGTTAATGTCCTTTTCCACCACAAACGACAAACGACTTTATACGAGTTTCTCGCAATTGAAGTGACGCCCGTATATCCCGCTCGATACGGCCTGTTTCCATGTGAATTTCTTTTTAGCTGTTAATGCCTTTTACCATGTTATTGCCGCGGCCCTCCCTCGCCCACCACAAACGACAAACGACTTTATACGAGTTTCTCGCAATTGAAGTGACACCACCAACGGATTTCCATAAATAAATTACTTGCCTTTTATGACGACCTGGGATTGTCAATACCTCCCGCTCAATAAATTTATTTAGGGAATTATTATTCATGTTTTTCAATATTATATTTAAAAATAATATTGTCAATACCTCCCGCTCAATACGCACATTCCCCTAAGTTCTCTCTCCATGTATTCTCTATATATATCTATCTTTGTGTTACCAAACATCATAACAACTGTGAGGGACGTTTGCGTTTCAATTAAGAGCGCAGAAATGGATCATAAAACACTTTCTCTCTGCAACATCATCATGCTCTCTCTTATATTCGCAGCCTCTCTTATTGCTGCTGCTAATCATTCAAGCTGGAACCCATTGGAGGACGAGGGTAGTGCGCTGGAGGAAGGTCACCATGAAAGGGACTTGGACGCTCTTCTCTCCTTTAAAAAGCATATCAAAAGCGACCCAGCGGGGAAGCTGCGCAACTGGACAGTTCAGAATACAAAGCAGCTATGCTCCAACTGGTATGGTATTCGCTGCACTCAACACTCTCTAAGAGTTATTGCCATAATACTTCCTGCTCCCATGATCAATGTGGAGTATGAGCCTTATTATGTGGGGGATCCTAAATACCAACTGGGAGGTACCGTCTCGCCCTCTCTTGGCAGCCTTTCTTCATTACAGACGTTGAATCTTTGTGGCAATAATTTCACAGGAGTGATTCCACCTGAACTCGGGCAGCTTAAAGCCCTGAGATTACTTAACCTCACTTACAATATGCTTGAAGGATCTATTCCACCTTCATTGTCTAATTGCACAGCCCTTCGATGGATCGACCTTTCTTCTAACTTCTTGACTGGGACGATGCCATCTGAGTTTGGTCGTCTTGTCAACTTGGAACATCTCGACTTCTCGGCCAATCAACTGAGTGGAAGTATTCCAGCTTCATTGTCTAATTGCACAGCCCTTCGATGGATCGACCTCTCCAATAACATGTTGAATGGGACGATGCCATCTGAGTTTGGTCGTCTAGTCAACTTGGAACATCTCCGCTTGTTCGGCAGTGGTCTGAGTGGAAGTATTCCAGCTTCATTGTCTAATTGCACAGCCCTTCGATGGATCGACCTTTCATTTAACTATGGCTTGAATGGGACGATGCCATCTGAGTTTGGTCGTCTAGTCAACTTGGAACATCTCGACTTCTCTGGGAATGGTCTGAGTGGAAGTATTCCAACTTCTCTGAGCAATTGCACATCGCTTCAAGAGTTGTGGCTTGGAGGAAACATTTTCAATGGTTCAATCCCTTCCGTTTGGCGTTTGATGAGAAGTCTATCTGTTCTTCACTTATCCGACAACCAGTTAAGTGGTCACATCCCTCCGACTCTGGGCATCCTAATCGCCTGTCGTCCATCGTCATCAGTTACAACGGATTAAGTGGGGGAATTCCATCTCTGGCCAATTACACCCAGCTATTGCACATCGACTTAAGTGACAACAACTTGAGCGGAAGAATTCCAGCGCTCCGCAATTGTACCCGGCTATTGTACATGGACCTTTCAGAAAACAACATCAGTGGAAGAATTCCAGTGGAATTGGGGTTTCTACAGCAGCTACAGACCGTGGATCTAAGTTACAACAGCATCAGTGGAAGAATTCCTGTGGAATTGGGGTTGCTGCAAAAGCTCGAGATGCTGCATTTAAGTTCTAACAAATTGGACAACATTATTCCTCCGGTGCTGGGAAACTGCTCGTCTCTCAGGTATTTATCTTTGGGGAACAATCGATTGTCCGGCAGCCTACCACCTGAGTTGGGTAAATTGAGGCAGCTCACTCAGCTTTCAATTTATGGACTATGTGATGCTCATGTGACCGATGATGAATCTGATTATAATTGTGCTCGTGGCAATATTTCAGGCTCTATCCCTTCCGAAATAGGAAATTGCAGTAATCTATCTCTTCTAGATCTTCAGTATAATAGGCTCACAGGGCCCATACCTGAAAGCATTACAAGATTGAAGAGACTTAAAACTCTTGCCCTCAGTACCAACCAGATCACGGGTACAATTCCTCAGGAAATAGGAAAGCTCCAATCCCTTGAATTCTTGTATTTATTTTCAAACAACTTAACTGGACATATTCCAGATAGCATAGGTCACTTAAAATTTCTTAATCACCTAGACTTGAGTAAGAATAATATGTTAGGCACTATCCCTTCTCATATTAGTGGATTGGCTTCACTACAATATTTGAGTTTATCACAAAACAACTTTAATGGAAACATTCCTAGAGCCATAGGAAATCTCAAAGCTCTGATGAACATAGATATATCCAATAATAATATCCGTGGGAGCATTCCTAAAACTATAGAAAAGCTCCAATCTCTTTTCCTTATAGATATATCAAAAAATTCGTTTAATGGAGTTTTGGCTACTATAAATTTTCCAAATTCTTTACAGTATTTTTCAGCTCACTCTAACAAATTTTCAGGAACTTTTCCAATGTCTTTGGCCATGTGTAAATTGTTGGATTTAAGGAAAAATCAATTAGAGGGTGAGCTGCCTCAACACATTGGAAATTTTGGAAACTTACAAGTGCTAAGTATCAGTGATAATAATTTCCATGGTGATATTCCTAAATCAATCATAGATTTCACCAACTTACAAGTGTTGGATTTATCCAACAACAAATTCAATGGAGAAATACCCTTTCATCTTGAGAGACTCAAGGGATTTACAATCAATGTCACATCTTCAAGCATTGAAGATAAGATTGAAGTACCATTTTCCATTATCATTAAAAGAAGTGAATATACTCTCACATATGTGCTTGCTACAAATACAATTATTGACTTGTCAAGCAATAATTTTACAGGAGGAATCCCTATAAGCATAGGGAGCCTAAGTAGCTTGAGACTGTTGAATTTATCTGGAAATCAATTGGAAGGACAAATTCCTGCATCAATTAGTAAGATATCTACTTTGGAGCAATTGGACTTGTCCAAAAACAGGTTGACAGGAAAGATTCCTCAAGAGCTCTCTAATTTGTCAATGTTGGCAGTTTTTGATGTTTCATTTAATAACTTATGTGGCCCAATCCCAACAGGGACACAATTTTCTACATTCAATGTAGAATCATTTCATAAGAATAAGTGCTTACGAGGGTGTCCTTTAAATCCATGCAATGTAAAGAGAGTGCCAATGGCAGAAGGCAATAATGGTAAGAGTAAGCATATCAAAGTGGGATGGCTAAGTCATTTGGATGAAAAAATGTCATTATTTGCATTAGCTATGGGAGTTGGGATTGGATTTGGAGGAGTGGTTGCTATGTTTATATTGTGGGAAAGAGCTAGACATTGGGTGTTGGGTTTACCTCCCAGTAAATCACAAGCTTTCTATGGAGAATATCGACTCCCTACATAGAAAGAATGTAAAGATGTTTTGGTTTGTATTTCAATGTTTTGAAATAAATATGCTATAGTTTGTATCAGACTCTTTCAAAATAAAGACACTTTATTTACTATTTGAATCTTTCAAAATAGTCAATAAAATAATTTATAAGATATCTAAAATAATAAGAAAGAATATATTTTGTTACTCTGAATTGTTTAAAGAGTTAATAACTACAAATAACAACACAATTTTTTTTTAATTTCCACAATAATTTTCAAATTTCATAATAAATCCACTATCATAATAATATTTAATAAACATGATAATAAAATAATTATTTAAAAAAAACATTCATATAACCATTATTATTATAATAACATTTTATTAATTTTCAAAATTATATCTATATATAGGATTATTTTTATAAATAAAAAATATATTATTTTATCATTATTTTATTGTTCAATTTTTTCATATTTAATTATTTTATCTTTACTTTATAAATACCATAAACTCTCTACTTTTACTATCAGCGCTCTACTTCGTTTACTTTTGCCATCAACTCCACTTCGTTGCTTACTACACTAATCAAATTGACACACAAAAGAAAAGGAAAGGGGAAAAATGAGATTTGACAATTTCTTAGTAGACATTGAACTACTTCACGTGTACCATCTTTAAATTTAGTCGATTGCTCGACATATACTTTGGTGCATTCAAACTTTATATATGTAAAGTTTTTCGTAAAAAAATTTGATTCTTCTCCCTAGTTGTCATTGAAAATGCAATTTTAAAAATATTTCTTATTTGAATTAAATTTTAATTTTAATAATTTTTAATTTTTTAATTTTTTTTATCATAAATATTTATTTGTTTAATTTTAAAATTTATTTGTTTATATTTATAATTTAATGAATTATTATATATATGAAAGATTATATTTTTAATATTATATAAATTTTATATAAATTGTATATTTAGTATTTATATAAAAAATTTTAAATAAAATAAAATAACTTTTTATTGTATCCAAAGTTTTTGACTTAATAAAGTGAAATGTAATTATATATATATATATATATATATAAATTGTTAAAAATAATTAAAAAACTAAAATTCAATATAAATGATTTTCCATATTTCATTAATATCAAAACATGTAAACAATAAAATTAATAAAGAATACTGAATACTAATTATTCACATGTAATGAGCCAGTTTTAATTTCTTTTTTATTTATCTTGATGTCTAATATATTAGTTAAAATAAATAGATATTAATTTAATTTTTAATAATAACATATTAATTTTTTTTTAAATCTAGGATAAGGGATTACTAGTTCTAAATGCAAAGGTATTTCAAATTATAACTTTACATCTTGTTTGACAATTAAATTACAAAGTCATGATAATCAAAGACTCATTATTTGTGAACTAAACATCTATCCTCTAACACTCTATAATCCAGCCTAAATCTATTTTAAATTTGGATCTACCAAGCACTAAGAAGAATCAAGTTTGTATTTATGTAGTTAAGTTGGATCTAAGCTAGTGCTCTTGCATTCCATAATGAAATTCCTTAAATCTTTAAATAGGCTTCATCATAACAAATATCATGAGATTGTAAACATATATATATATATATATATATATATATAGTAAGCTGATTTGTATTACCTCAAAATAACAAATTGCATGGTACCATCTTTCACGGATCACTCAATACAAGTCAATACATTTACTACAATCCTGGTTTAGAGTCCATGATTTATCATAAGTTTTTCCTCTTTTCCCCTTGTCTTACAGATATCAATCCATTTCGAGGAGTTACCAAAAACAAATGAATGGTGTATAATGATTTCATTTCTTATCGACACTTCCACGACTATAAGTTCCTTAATATTTGTTACTTATCACTATCCAAGTGATTGGATTCATGGGAACACTTGTGCCAGCCTTCAAGAAATCCATGATTACGTTTGAGTCTCTTTTGTTTTCAATAAAGGTGAGGACTCCCTCAACTGAGAGATGGATTAGCTCTATATGTCGCTGAGCTGAGACAATGGGAGTTGACTTGCTAGTAGGAGTCTTATGATGCTCCATGTTGTCTTGGTTAGAAGCCGAAGGATTCTTGGGTCCTTTTGTTTCTTTTGGTTCTTGCCAACCACAGTTCTTTTTCTTAGGATCCAAGTGGGAGAAGGCCCTTGAGGAAAAGGGCAGGAACTCTAAAGGTGACTAGGCTATTGACATCTCATGCTTTGAAAGGAAATGTTCTTGTAGTCTACCAGCTAAGAATAAACCTTTTTCCTTTTAGTTTGGAGAATTTTATCTGGAAACTCTTTACTGATATCTATTTCCACAAATATGCGTGAAAATGTGACAATTTCCTTCTCAAGACTCTCAATGTCTATTTTAATGAATTCACCTAGTAAATCCTTAATGTCAGCTAAGATGTCATTGAAGAAAATGAATGCGTGGGTTCGGTAGCCTTACCTAGACTGGAGTGGCCATATCTTCCATATAGAGAAGATTGAAATTTGGAAATCATGGTTGAATTAAAATTCCAACTTGTCCCTAAAATGAGGGATCTTGATCAAACACTTTATAAAATCCACTACATTTATGAAAAATACCATAAAGAATCCTTCAAGAAAAAATACAATAAAATATGTGAACCCTAACTTTTATGCAAAATAATTTATGTTCCATACATAATAGGTGTGACTAATAGAATTGCCAAAATTCTAAGAAAGAAAGACTTCTCTATTTCTTTCAAACCTATGAAAACTATCCATCAACAAATGAGGTCTGTCAAGGATCATATAGACCCACATCAACACCAACAGATATATAGAATAACATATTCATGTCACAAATGCTACATTGGAGGGATTGGAAGATTGCTTAGAATTAGGATGAAAGAACATGATGTTGATATTAAACATGAATGTATTCGTTCTTCCTCCCTCACAGAGAACTCCAGCAATACCAAACACCACATAAACCTTTAGAAAAATGAAATCATTTCCAGGAAAATATATTATTTAAAAAGACACTTTAGAGAAGCCCCAGATATCATTAAAAGCCCTATTAATCTAAATAGAGACAATGACCTTGAAACCTTCTTTACCTTTTCCTTATAATATCCTTACTGCATCCTCTCTCTTCTTTCCATCCCTCCCCTTCATAATTCTAAAATAACACTTTATTTAAATTACTAATTGAAATTATAATTAATTAGATTAATTAAATTAATAAAATTATTAATAAATTATAATATTAGGATTACTTAAATATAAATAATATAAATTATTAACTTTGATTTATATGCATTACAACTATTTTAATTTGCTTTTATTATTAAGGGATATTAATAATTAATATATATTATTATTACCTTTGAATAATAATATAATTATAATACTTTTATAATATTATAATATTATATTTATAATATTATTTAATATTTTATTCTTTAGATTAATAATAATATAATTAATTTATAATAACCTTATAATATATACTTTTTAATATATCATATATTTACTCATTATCCTATTAATATTATATTTAATAATCATATAAGTTATAATTTTCAATATATTAATATACAAATAACTCTCTCTACAAATTATTACAAATTAATTAGGTTGAAATTAGGGTTTTTATTATTTATTGAGCCGAGAGTTCTTCATTTCTCTTTTTTAACTTCTCATTTACTTTATCAATATGTTGTTTACTATTTATTTAGGAATTTTTTGTCTTGATGATGGATCCACTTATGGACCCAAAACATAAACATTCCTACAAATTGACTATGGTAAATTTGACCTTCCATAAAAAATAAAATTTCGTAAGCAAGACTACAAAATCCATAAAATCATAAAATAATCACCCATCGTGTATAATCTCTAGAAGCCAAGTTTACTACAAGATATATCCACTTCAAGAGAAGTATTGTCTTCCACCTGATCTACAATAAATTCCAGCCCTGAGAGATATTTGGAGTTCTAAGGCGAGAACCCTAGCTTTAAGGTGTCCTAAAAGGATTTGGGTTGGGAAGAGGTGGAGGCATCCTTACCTTTGGCTCCCCCTTGTAATCTTGAGACTAGATAAACTGATTCATCCTTGGCTATGCCATATTCATGGAGTTAGTTTTTTATCTTGAAGCTGCCTAACTCCATGAAAGAGCAAAAAATAACTAGTAGGGATTCCTAGCCAATATCTTATTCTAGCAATGAATGGAGATACTAGATTTGTGCCTTTGACCTACAAGCATAAAGATCTCCTTGAGAATGGTCTCACAAAGACCATAAAATTCATTTGATCTGAGGCAAAAACCTCATCATGGATGTAAGGAGAATCCTAAAGTGGAAACCCCATTTCTTCTTGCACCAGGTCACAACCTAAGGCAGAAGGGTATTTAATACCCATGTGGTTTGTAGCATTTGGGTTTTGGAAAACCGAAAACTTGGTTGGCTTGAAAATCTGTATGACATCAACACAGGTATCTACTATACGCTCAAGGTGCTTGAAGAATAAAAAGATTGTTTTGGTAGTTAAACCCCAGTATTTCAAACCTGTAACATCATATGGGTTGACACCCTACATTTTCCAGGTGTAATCCCATATATCACTCCTTTTTCTTTGATGTTAGACCTAGAGGTTTTGAACAATCGATTGTATGATTTCTACTGAACTTACATAATTCATATTCTCGTATCTAGATTAATATCCCATGACTTTTCCATCATAGGGCTAAGATTTGAATCCCAAGGGGGAATCACTCCACCATCTATACTAAATCTGCATTCTTTCTTGTTGAATCCCTAACTTCTACAGAGCCCCAACTCTCACTATATTTTCATTTTCAAATAGCTTTTTTGTTTTTTCTTGTCTGTTATTTTTAATATGATTATTAACTATTAATTATTTTTATTTTTAATTTGATTAAGTCAATATAACATTATATTACATCACATAACATTTTGCAACATTATTATGATACTACATTGTAGAATGATTCTTCATGCAATAATAAGTAATGATATAAAAATATTTTTAATAATTTTGCAAACAATAATTAATAACACAAGGCAAGAAAGATTATAATGGAAACAACTAATACCAAACAAACATATTATATAAAATCCTAATACATATTTATATAGAACCTATACAGATCTTGAATGAGCTATAACTCCTTTTCTTGTTTAAATCATCAAGTGGTTGGATGTAAGAGGTGTGGTTGGAAGCCTAAACAACTTGAAATGGATATTATTAGAGTATTGACACAATTTTTGATTGAAAGCATCAAGAGGAGATGATACTTAGGTCTACAATGCAAATAGGTAGGTCTTCGTGAGCCTTTTGTTAGAAGTGAATATTTCATGATGGAATAGGTTGATATAAATCAATTCCAAATACCTTGTAAGGTCCTTAGTGAACCATGAGAGTCTCTGAATAAGAAATTAAAATGCCATAGATTTGATAAAGAGATATAAAAATACAATAATATTTTGATTCCTAAAAAATATCCTTATTGATCTCAACTCAAACCTCAAGTAATATATGATGAATACCATTTTCTAAAGTATATGTTAGTTATATATGCCAAATACTAGGATGACCATAACATGGGTACAAATAATAAGTGAAAAATGTTATGAAAAAATAGTACTGATGAAAATAAAGAGTTACTCTATTTGAAAAACTGTATTAGATGAAGCTATTAATAATAAAATTTTAGCAAGTAGAAATGAAATTAGAGTATTCATTAATATCTTGTAAATATAAGTGCTATGTAATAAATTTACTACTACTATAAACTCCTCATGCGATTAATTTAATTTATTGTTAAGATTTCAATGCATATTATTCAAACAACTATGCACTATACACATATAACAAATCCATAATAAACATTAATCACTAGATGTAAAAACTATATTTTAACCATGTAAGGTAGTTTTCTTAGTTCACATATATTATTGACAACTTGTTTGAAGATATTATAAGGTCCATATTAATGTGGCACAATTGTGTGACGAGGGCCTTCAAAACTCTCCTCTAAAATGTGAATCCAAACTCTGTGACTAATCTGAAAGTTGAGAGGAATGTAATTCTCATCATGCCCAAACGTATTTTCAATGTTAGTATCATGAAATTATCTCTAAATAGAGTGAATATTTGTCTTTGAAAACTAATTTCCTTTTGAATTTCTTTCTAGGTTATTAATCTAGTATTTACTGATTTCGAAGGCTCATTGGTCACGGTAAATAAGTAAGGTCAATCAATTAGCATTTTTGGTTGGAATCCTAGTAACACTTCAATGACTTACATGTATGTGTTGGTTCTACTAAGGTTAAATGTAGTATGAGAGTGAGACATCCTATGTATATTAGGTAATTATACATGTACACTAATGTTATTGACTATTTTTGTCTATCCATTATTTAAGGGTTAAAAATATTATAGATGGTTAAGATATTATAGATGGTTAAGTCTGATGTGTTGTGGATATTAAAATATTGTTTATCATAGTTAATGTATGTAGGGAGTCTATTACAAACCCAAACATGTACAAAGGATAAAAAACTAACATTTTGAACTATTGCGTGAATTACAATATGGTGCTAAGAGAGTCATATTCAAAATCCATTCCTCTTTTACACAAAAGGTTTCATGATATAATTTAGTGGCAAGAACTCCTATTGTGAAGAACATGGAGATTAGTTCCCAAGACATGCTAGGAATGAACAAGCATACATGCAACTACTATTTTCACTTTGGAGGTTTATTGATGATGCATAACTATACATCAAAGAATGTAATGTTCCATGTCACACCTAAAGTTTGATGGATTGAGAATTTCTCTAGAAAAAATTTATACTCACATGTTGATTTAGAGAATTGTTCATTTGAAACTAGTTTTTAAATACAATTAATTAATTAAATATATGAGGTATACACACACAATTTTGGATATTTCTTTTTGAATAGTTATATTTCCCAACCATCATTGTTAAAATTGATTTGTTCTATAAAATTGAATTGACACCACTCAACTAATTTCTCAGTTATTGATCCAAAAAAAAATAATAGTTATGGTAAAGACAATTATTTTTAAACCAATCTAGATCCATCTTAACACTGGATCTATCAAGCGCGGAGAGGGACCAAATATCTTGAGGTGAAAACATCTTTTTTGAGTGCAAAACTTGACGAAAGGTTTGCACCTCGAGAGATTTTATCCTTCTCAACCCTTGATAGATCCGGGGTTAAGATGGATTTAGACTGGTTGTATAATACTATATAATATCTATATTTGTATCTATGTGTCTCTTTCTTATTCCCTCTCTTTATCTAACCCCCCAAACATACACACACTCTCTCCATATCTATCCATATGTCTCTCCCTCTCTCTTCCTCTCCCTCCCTCTTCCTCTCCGTCTCTCTCCCCCTTCTCTCTCACTCTCTTCCCCTTCTCTCTCTCTCTTCATTCCTCTCTTTCCCTTTCTCTCCCACCCCACTCTATCTCTCCTCCCCATCTCTCTTACTCTCTCTGATCCTCTCTTTCCATTTCTCTCCCACCCAACTCTATCTCTCCCCCCATCACTCTCACTCTCTCTCTTCCCTCCAAGTCTGTCACTATATCCCTCCCTCTCACATTCTCTCTCTCCCTTCTATCTCTACATGTCCATCTCTCGCTCTTCCCATTCCCTCCCTATCTCTCTCCTCTTCTCTCTCTTCCCTCCTCTACTCTCTCCCTCACTCTCTCTCCATCTCTCCCTTATCAATCCGTCTCTCTCTCCCTCTCTCCTTCTCTATCTCCACTCCTCCCTCTCTATCTTTCTTCCTCTCTATCCCTCTCTCTCCCCCCATCTCTCTCTCTCTCTCTCTCTCTCTCTCTCTTTCTAGCTCTATCACTATCTCCCTCCCTCTCTCTCCCTTTACCATTCTCCCTTTTAAATTTGATCCCATTGTATTGTGTTCAAGAAAGTATCTAAATTAAAAAAAATCAATTGGTTGTAAATCATGTCAAAAAAAAATACAATCATGAAAAACTTAAAAGAATCATGCACTATATTTCCCATATTATTGTTAGTCACTTTGCTTGGTCTAATCACTTGGATCCTTACTTAAGATGGATCTATGCTTGTTCTTAATAATATTATTTATATTATATGAATTTCACTTTATTATATATAAAAGTATTCTCATTTTTAATTTTATTAAAACATTGATTTAATTTCTATAGGAATATTTTTAGTACTAGTTAGAATAGATGGTTTAGACATATTTCAAAAGTAATTATAACCTTTCCCTTTTATATTTAATTAAAAAATATTATAAAATTTAATTAAAATAAAATATTTATAAAATGTTTTGATTGTGAAATAATAAGTTATGTATTTTGGGCATGTGGTATTGTAGCATTGTCTATTTGCAAGTTAGTAACATCCATGGTAAAATGTGGGTGAATATCCATGGTTAAGAATATTGTCATATTGTTAAAAAATATTTTGATTGTGAAATAGGTTATGATTTTTTGGGCATGTGGCATTGATAAGACATGGTATTGGTCCATGGTATTGTAACAATTCTTGTTCACAAGTTCATAATATCAATGAAAAAGTGGGGGTGAATATCCATGGTTAAGAATCTTTTCATATTATTATAAAATATTTTGATTGTAAAATAAGTTATGTTTTTTGGGCATGTGGTATTGATAAACCATGGTATTGGCCCATGGTATTGTAACAAATCCTATTTACACGTGAAATAAGTTATGATTTTTTGGCATGTGTTATTGGTAAGCCATGGTATTGGCCCATGGTATTGTAACAAATCCTATTCAGAATTTAATAACAAAATCAAAATATAGCAAATTGGATTTTATTATTTTATTCACAAGTTAATAAAAAAATCAAAATATAGCAAATTGAATTTTATTATTTTATTCACAAGTTAATAACAAAATCAAAATATAGAAAATTGAATTTTATTATTTTATTACTTTAACATTTTATACAGGTTAGATGTGTAGATGTAATGTAAGTATGTAAACAATTTTAAATGTCGACTCAATTAAAAAAAATAAATTAAAAAGTGATATCGGGGATGAGTGTAAACATTTAAATGTTGACTCAAATAATAATAAAAAGCTAAAAGTAATAAACAAAAGTTAAAAGTAATAAAAAAAATTTAAAAGTAATATAAATCTAGTATCGAGGATGAATGTAAACATTTAAATGTTGGCTCAATTAATAATAAAAAGTTAAAGTAATAAAAATAATAAAATTCAATTTTTTATATTTTGATTTTGTTATTAACTTTTCAATAAGCTTTGTTACAATACCATGGGCCAATACTATGACTTATCAATACCACATGCCCAAAAATCATAACCTATTTCACAACCAAAATATTTTATAACAATACCATATTCTTAACCATATTCATCCCCACTTTACCACATATATTATTAACATATGGTTTGTTACAATAACATGGGCCAATACCATGGCTTATCAATACCACATGCTCAAAATACATAACTTATTTCACAATCAAAATATTTTATATTAGTATGAAAACATTCTTAATCATGGGTATTCACTTCTACTTTACCATGGATATTATTAACTTGAAAATACGATTTGTTACAATACCATGGGCCAATATCATGGATTATCAATACCACATGCCCTAAAAACATAACTTATTTCACAATCAAATATTTTATAACAATATGAAAATATTCTTAACCATGGATATTCACCCCCACCTTACCATGGATATTAATAACTTTTAAATATGATTTGTTACAATACTATGACTTATTAATACCACATACCCAAAAAAACATAACCTATTTCACAATCAAAATATGTTATAATAATATGACAAGATTCTTATCTGTAGATATTGACCCCCACTTTTTCCATTGATACTTGTGAATAGTTTTTTTTACAATACCATGGTTTATTATTAACTTGCAAATATGCTTTGTTACAATACCATGGGCCAATATCATGGATTATTATTAACTTGCAAATACGCTTTGTTACAATACCATGGGCCAATATCATGGATTATCAATACCACATGCCCTAAAAACATAACTTATTTCACAATCAAAATATTTTATAACAACATGACAAGATTCTTAACCATGGATATTATTAACTTGTAAATAGGTTTTGTTACAATACCATAGACCAATACCGTGGCTTATCAATACCACATGCTCAACAAACATAACTTATTTCACAATACAAATATTTTATTTAAATTTTATTTTTTTATATTTTTTAATTGAATCTAAATGGAAAAATTTATAATTTCTTTTGAGATATATCCTCACGACGACTAAAAATATTCCCATAGAAATCAAATTAAGGTTTTAATGAAGTAAAAAATGAGAATACTTTTATATATAAAGACATGAAATTTATATAATATAAATAATATTATTAAAAACAAGTATAGATCCATCCTAACTAAGGATCTAAGTGATGAGACCAAGCAAAGTGACTAACTATAATAGAGAAAAGAGAGTGTATGGTTTTTAAAAGAGTTTCATTATTGTATTTTAGTTGACATGATTGATCCAAATCATAGGTTCAATATTTTAAAACCAATTTTTTTTTTTTTCATTCCTAAACATAATACAATGGGATCAAATTTAAGAGGGGAGGGGGTGAGAGAGAGAGGAGGAAAGTGTTGAAAAGTGTGCAACAAGAAATGCTTGTTGAGAATGCAACAAGATGATGGAGCTTAGTGAAAAGGAGTCGCCTTCACTAAGGAGTCGCCTTCACTAAGTAGCTATTTTTGGCGCAAGTCTATTTTTAGACTATGTCTATTTTTAGATATATGGATCATGTCTATGAGTTGCAGGATATTGTTTATGGATGATTGGTCATGTTGGGAAAAATAGATGGACTTCTATTTTTAGACAACAACAGGAGTGACTGCTCAGTCTAAATATAGAACAGTCGAATATTATTAGCCCTTAATAATATTTGGACTATAAACATTATCTTATTCTATTGGAGCACTTCAAGATGAGCTACAGATGTGGCACATGCAGCTGACAGAAGGAAATACGAGTTTCCTTATGTGTTACTGGAGCTATTGCATGAAGGAATTTAGTTAGAACTCAAGTGAGTGAGTTCTGTGGAGTTAGATGAGTAGTTGATGGAGTTGTGTTCAGTTTGACTTAGTTGAACTAGTTGTATTTAGTCTAACTGGCCAATAGACTAAGTGATGAGTTGTGTGAATTAGTTACTAATTAATTCACTAATTATTAACTCATAATGCAACTGAAGAATACATCATTTAACTCAGTGCATGGACAGTTCAATGGAGACAGTGTTAGAGATAAGTGAAAGGGTGAGTTGTGACTATCAGTTGTGCATGATATTTGCACAATAAAATCATGGATTGAGTAATTCCTATGAGAATTTCCCAGTAGATAGCCTGTGCTCACATGATTTCTAGTGTGAGTGATTTTCCAAGGTAAATAGAACTTGGAACGAGTTTGGATTCATTCATTCTCTTGCAGGTATTGTGCAGTGGAGGCATGCAAGCAGCGAGGGAGATTTGGAGATCAGATCTGAGCTGTATTGTGTGTAACAGGTGGAGATAGTACTGAGTACTTGTGAGAAGTATTGTACTATGTATTGTTACATGTTCTTAATCAATATAATATACAGATAGTTGGGGTTTTTAGCGAGATGCTTTCTCGGGAAAATACTGTGTGATTGATGCTTCTATGTGCGCATGCTTGTGTTTTGCTTCCGCAAAATTGATGATCAACGTAGAGGAGGTTATGTATTATGCATGTATTCCACAAGTAATGTGTAATCAGGATAATCTTTGTGAATATGTGTCATATTATTCAAAATTTCTACAGAAAGAACAAATACATAGATACATAGAGCTGGAGAGAGAGAGTGAGGGAGAGGGGAGA
This sequence comes from Pinus tabuliformis, assembly GCA_031772625.1. Taxonomy (NCBI): domain Eukaryota; kingdom Viridiplantae; phylum Streptophyta; class Pinopsida; order Pinales; family Pinaceae; genus Pinus; species Pinus tabuliformis. The sequence goes on from CM062809.1 coordinate 621,965,804, forward strand.
GGGGGGAAGAAAAATAAGAGGAGGCACAAAGATGGAGGGGAGAGAGAGATGGAGACAGGGATAGAGATAGTGACAAAGTTGGAGAGAGAGAGAGAGAGAGAGAGAGAGAGAGAGAGAGAGAGAGAGAAATATGGAGGGGAGAGAGCGAAGGAGAGAGGGAGGGAGATAATGAAAGAGTTGAAGGAAGAGAGAGAGAGAGATAGGGGGGAGACAGAGCGAGGCGAGAGAGAAAGGGAGAGAGTACTCAAGAGAGATAAGGAGAGGGAGTTGGAGTTAGAGGGGGAGAGAGGGAGGGAAGAAGAAATACATAGACGGAGAAAGGTGGAGAGAGAGAGGGAGAGAACGTGTATGTTTGGGGGATGAGATAGAGAGAGGGAATAAGAAAGAGACACATAGATACAAATATAGATATTATATAGTATTATATAACTAACCTAGATCCATCTCAACCCCGGATCTATCAAGCATAAAGAGGATAAAATCTCTCAAGGTGCAATCCTTTCCACAAGTTCCATACTCAAAAAGTAGGTTTTCACCTCGAGAGATTGGATACCTCTCGGCACTTGATAGATCCGAGGTTAAGATAGATCTAGGTTGGTTATTAATTGAGCCAGCATTTAAATGTTTACACTCATTGGACACTGGGGTTTATATTATTTTAACTTGTTTTATTATTAGTTTTTATTTTTTTGTTTATTACTTTTAACTTTTTATTATTAATCGAGTGAACATTTAAATGTCTACACTCATCCCCCATATCACTTTTAACTTTTTATTATTATTTTTTTCTAGTTTAAGACTAACCTAAGTACCCACGGAGATTTGAACCGGTGACCTATCGCAAGGAGTGCCTTAACAGTGCACCCATTCACCGTCAATCCAAAGCCCCGTGGGCAACTTTTTATTATTTTGTAGTTGATTCAACATTTAAAATTGTTCACATACTTACATTACAACTACATATCTACCCTATACTGGGCTGTAGAGTGCCTCTAGGTGCAATAAAAATATGGTTTGGCTAGCCATTTGAACTCACTAAATACATCTTTCATGCCCTCTTTGTCCATGATGACTTCGGTCAATTCCTCCCAGTCTATACACAGATTCCTCTTTCTTTGTTATTGCCTTTTCCATGTTATTGCTTCAGAACTTTACTTCAATATTGTTTGTAATATCTCCTAAGAGCATAAAGCATAATGAGTTAGCATGTTGTAAGTTGGTGAGTATAGTACCAATTCATTATATTTAATTAATAATATAATAAATTAATTAATAAAAAAGTTCAATTGGGGTGATAACTATGTTGGATTACATGCCAATAACCTACCCTTACCCACCCTAAATTTCCTACCCTTTAGGAGGTCATGTGATTTTTAGCAATTCTATTTTTAGCATGTCTATTTTTAGCTAGAGTGGCCATGTAAGATGACATGTGTTAGTGATTCGGCATTGACTAGGTAGTGACATGGATATATCTTGTCCATTTCAATGAACTACCTTATCCTTATCCTCTCTTATTGCAAGTTTGCATTTCCTTTCCTATTTTAAGAGAAAACATCATCCATAACCTTTTCCACCTATCTTATTCTTGGCAACCTTATCTCTTGAGTCTTAGTCCTATTTTGGGGTTTATCTATATTTCTAGTATTAGGAATTGTATGAATGAGTTCTTTCTTCAATTATCACTTATTTTTGGTTCATATTATCCTTATTCAAGTATAATATTGGCAGTAACTCATTTTTTTTACTAGAAAACTTCATTTTTATTCTAGTTAGCTAAAACTAAGGGGGAATTGTTTTTTTCTTCTTCTTTTGTTAATGCATTAAAGAATCACACCTAGTGTGCATTCTTCCTCTATAAAGCGAGTGATCTTTAATTGTAATCAATTCAAGCAATGTAATATAAGTGAATTTGAATTTGTATTTTTAGTTTCTTACTCTATTGAGTGATGTCTCATTTTCTATTCTCTTTTCTTCTTGCTATTGCTAGTGTATTATTTTGTCACAAATAGATTATTATACTTGTGCTTGACATATTACATGGTATTAGAGCTTTTATGATATGAAACATTAAAAAATCTAACATGGTATCTATTGGGATGCAAAATCGACATCTTTTTATACCTACCTTCCCTACCTTTTCTTATCATTTTGACACTTACAAACATACCTTATAACCCTGATAGTAATAATTTACTAAAGTATGTTTCCTTTCTATTTGTCATCCTTATTATCTAGTTTTTCTTGTAATTCGACATATAAGCTAACTACTTCAGATAATTTTATGAATAAATTGACAAAGGGTTGTTATAGGGTGTGTGGCTTGCTCAAGTGATGTTACAGGACCATATATCCATGTTTTTCCTCACAAAGAATGGAAAAAATACCTTGTTGACATTTTTGATACACGTCGAACTCATTTTTGACATGTTGTTCTCCTATGTTTAGCAATGAAGATCAATTTGGATAGGTACTTGACCAGATCCAGTTCAACCATCGAAGGAGACTTTTGTGGACAACACAACTGGCCTAGTTGAAAAAAACTAAGATTCTTAATTGACAAATCATTGTAATATTAGACAAGATTTGCAAAGTGGTTTCAACTAGGGTTATTTGTTAAAAGGTAATTATTATATATTCTTGATTTAGATGACATGAGAATCAAGATATTCTCGTGATGATCTTAGTCTTTCGAAAATAGGAATGTGTTTTATAATTCTAAACCAATGTACTTTCTACCTACAAGGCACACATAGAACACAATAGAGGAGGAAGTACCAACACTGTAATTTTGTACTTCAACTTTTCATTAATTGTAAATCTTTACCATTTACGACTCCGTACATTTATTTTGAGTAGTTTTTGTTGTTGTGTAATTTACTAGCCCCTGCTAGGAACAAATGGACCTCCTTCTTAGCATGTGTTAACAATGTTAGAAATATATTAACCAAGGGGTCTCCCCAATGAAAAATCACAATTATACTTCACACCATTTGTGGGATCCCTTATGGAAATAAGGCTCGACTACCATATGTTCTCAAATATTTTCCTTGGCTACAATGTTCAACACAAGAGAGTAATGTATAGGTACTTTCAGATTAAAAAATGAGTATTCCATGTGGAATGTTCAAATGAATAATGTATCAAGGTTCTTCTATTGAAAGGGAGAGAAAAAATGAGCCTTTAAAAGAAGAGTAATAATACTAATCTAGTAAAGACGTGTGAACATATACATATGAATGAATCGTTGGACAACTAGGGAAATAATTCACATAGAAGTAATGATTGTTAAAACACATACAACACACCTTCAATAAGATAAGTACAAAATTCACTGAAATATTTCAATTTCCTTAGTACAAATGAAAACAACATATATCACAAACATTCAAAGAATAATCTTACAATATTTGCGAGATACACATGACAGTGTGTTGGCTCAACGAGCTTATGAATTAAGTAAAATTTCCAAGATACATCAAGACAATGAACACCACTGGTTCCAATAGTGGAGCGTTAGAGCAACCACTTGATCCTCCAAAAAAAGAATTGTTTTCTTCTCTAATTCCTGGCAGGAGGAGCCAAGGTGAAAAGTCCTTTATATGACCTATGAGGGTGTATATATAACAAATGAGGTGACCATTCACCTCCCTTGTGAATCTTGGACTACCCTCATGATTGTTTGACTTCTCTATGACTCTTTGACACCTTCATGAATTTTCACATTCTATCGATGACTCTTGGACTTCCACTTTACATTACATTTCTCCAATATTAAATTTACATAATCCACAAATGTGTGGAAAATGGTGACTCATGACATGAGATGACATGACATTGATGATATGGACTGCATGATGATATGGAAGTGTCAATCCACTCTTATTGCTACTATCTTTATGTCTTCTTGAAAGATGGAACATGTTATTATTCCTCCTCCTCCATAAGGCTTGTATGTAGGGAGTCTTCAATGTGATCTTGATATTCATTTGTTGCCGCAATCTGGAGTCCCTTTGTATTTTCTTGATTGATCAACTTTTATTTGTAGTTATAAAGGTGTCTTATAAAAGGGTATCCTTTTTCACCTCTTTCATCATCATCCTATCATAACATACTATAATACTTGTAATTGAAATCCACTCATGACAAGATGACATAATTCTCATAAAGCCCTAGTCTAACATGCTTCATGACAACTGCTAACTAAGTTAGAACCGGGTGATAGGTTGGGATTTAGGCTAAAGGATTGCGCAGTTATGTATCTCAGGAGGCTAGGGACAAGGACTAAGCCTTGATACTACACAATGTGCATTTTAGATAGGTTAGGGATAGACATCTGTATAGTTAAGGGGCTCCAGAGGTTAAGTTGAGGACTTGAGGATTTAGGTTCCCTACTATGTAGTTCTAGAAGGAAACAGGTCAAGGGATTGTGAAGCTATGCAGTTCAGGAGGTTAAGGCCAAGGCTTGAGCCTTGAGACTAAGTAGTGTGCATTTCAGACAAGACAGGGCAAGTCAACTGTGCAAATGAGGGGCTCAAGGAGGCAAACTTAAGGCTTTATCCTTGAGGTTGCCCAATGTGCATTTATGGAGGGAAAGAAGCCTAAGGATTGCACAATTACATATTTAAATAAGTCAATCTAGAGGCTTGTTTCTTGAGATTGACAAATGTGTAGAAGAAGGTGACTGAAAGGCAGGGGTTGCACAGATTTGGAGCTCAAGGATTGAGGTTGAGTATTGAGAATATAGAGTGCACAGAAGAGGGTGAATCGAAATTATGAACTGTGCATTGCATAGTTCCAAGAGGTAAGGTTGAAACTTGAGGACTGAGACTGCGTAGTGCATTGTTTAGGAATGCTGAGTGAGGTCAAGTTGCTTGGGAAATAACTTTTCTCGATTTGGTTAAGTGTGGGATCAATGAGGTAAAAGTGAATAATGACAAAACTTGAGCATGATCACACACTTAGAACAATTTAAAACACAACATTGATCACTCATAACACATGAACAACATAATACCCCCAATATGACGACATTGCGACATTTTTCCCTTAGTGCAACACTAAAGGTACACTTTGCAACAACAGTGATGACACTTATGTGACAATGCTTGAAAATTTGGGAATGAGTGCAATGTGCGACACTTTCCAAGCTAAAATAAAACACTTACGGCAGTAAGAGAAAAGTGCAAATGACACTTGCAAAATGTGAATGACATTGAAAGTGACACATGCGAGAATGAAGATAGCATGAAGATGGCAATCATTAAAGTTAAAACAAGCAAAAGCAATAGTTGTAAAGCTAAAAGCAACACTTGTGAGAGAAAAGGTGTACAAAAGCGGTAGTTGGAAAAAATCACTGAAAATAGAAGAACAATAGTAACCAAAAGTGAGAAATTTTCGATGAAAGTGCACATTGACTATTGACAAAGAATGAACATTGCACATGAAATGTTTTGATGGACTTGTGGTGTGCCTGTTGAAGCTTGCATAAAAGAGTGCACTCATGAAATTGTTGTGAAATGAGCATGTGTGAGCAAGTTACTTTGAAAATTACAAAGCATCTATCGACCATAAAGTGACTATGGAATGAATGATCGCAAGATCCATAGTAGGATCCAAATTTCAATTGTAGACCAAATTTTGGAGGATGTTTCTCACAACGAAAACCTTAGGGATCATTGGTTAGAGAGGTATGGTAGTAGTGAGATAATTTCCTTTCGATTATGATTCATGTGTGATTTACTGTTACTATTACAACCTTGTTCATGTATTAGATAATTACAAAATTCTAATCTCTATTAGTCTATAAAAACGTAGGTCCTGGAATAGTCCCTTCATTGGCGTGGTGTTTATTTTATTTTTTTTACAACTAATTTTTTGTTTATTTATTGAATGAGTGTTTCAATAATTTCTTGAGTGTTGGTGGTTTCCAAGACTGTTGTTTTAAGAGAGATTGTGTGACAAAGTGAGTTTTATTCTGCAACGTGCGTCTTTCTTTTCTCAAAGTGTGAACGAGAGTTGGAGTGTAACATCAAGTGTGTTTTAATTGTTGAGATTGACAATACAACGATTGGTTTAAGGTTTAATGAGTTCTAGTTTCTATATGTTCATGCATATACTTTGTGTAATCACCTTGAAACAAAAAGCCTACCCAAATTGACAGTTAGTGCAAGAGTTGGATCCAATATTTTGAATTAAAAGGGAAATTGACTTGCCCAACATTTTGGCATCATTGTTGGGGGGGCTATAAAGGTGCATATGTGTGATTGGTTTACATGCATTGATTTAAATTTTGGTAGAAGTGTTTGTAACTTTGAGGTTTTTAGGAAGTAAGACGAGAGGCAATAACCTGGTATTTTCTTCAACATACTGAAGTGGGTTCGACCTTGTGAGTAGTTAGGACAAATAGGATTCCATTGCATGAATAATGAAGAAAAAAAATGTGATTCAATTGTAGAAACTAACTATGCAGGAAGGAGAGGAAGAGGAAGAAAGAAAAAAAATCAAGATCTAGGAAGAGTAAGGTTTATAGAAGAGATAATATCAAAAGCTAAAGTAGAATCATTTACTTAGGGAGTAACATCTAAGAATAAAGGATAAGGTAAATTTGTTCAACAAAGGCTCACCGTAGTCTTTTGTGATCATTACACATGTTAGGGAAGCATAATTTTATGAACCTTCAATCTCAGAGATAAGCCCTAGAGTTTTTATTCCATGTGTATCAATAGGGGACACATATCAAAATTTTATAGAAGGAGGAGGGGGTACAAATGAGAAAGACCTAGAATCAAGTCCTGAAGAATGACCATTTAATCATTAAATTTTGGATTTAGGCACTGTGGTGCAACAAATTACTAAGAATTCTAGTGTAGAGGGTGTTGTGAAGTCATTAGTACCACATGGACATTTGAACAATTTGAGCAACTAGAATAACTTGAACAACCTGAGCAATCCCCATCACTAAGAATGGAGAAATCTCCTCCATTAGGAGGGCCACCTATAAAAATTGTATAAAACCCTTAAAATTTTAGGCAGAACCAAGTGGTAGGTAGCTCAATTACTACTTTCGAGTTCCCTATTGGAAATATCCAAGGACATGCCCCAATTAAGAACATCTCTTTGTCTACACTTCCTAATTTCCAATGTAAAACTACAAAAATTCCAAATACATTTATTTTTGAACTTGATGTCCTTTGTAGAATTTATGACTACACCATTGAAGAAAAAAATTTAAATTATTTCTAGCCACATTAAAAGGGGCTGCACTAAGATGGTTTATTGGACTCAATGGAGAATCCATTACTACCTGGGATGGAATGAAGAATATATTTTTAGAAAAGTATCAGGATTATTGTTGTTCTAGGGATTAGAAGGATGAGATATTTAAAATCACTTAGACGCCAGCTGAAAAATTGGAAGGGCATGTTGAGCACCTTTAGTATAATTTGTAGATATCTCAACTTAGTGATATGGACAAGGAAATAGTTTAAACAATTTTGATCAAGTGAATGCGAGATGACTACCTTGATATGATAAATAATTTAGGGAAAAGAGATATCTCTAAGGAAACATATGATGACATTGTTTAACTTTGTTGAAGGAGTTATAGAGTATCAACGAGAGGTATGCCTATGACACATGTGCTTCTACCAGGATTCTAAAATCATCCAATGGTGGGGAATCACAAGTAGGAATTGGAAATTGTTGGAGAATTTTAAAAATGATATCATAGGCTTGTTGTCTTCTTAGCTTGATGTATTTTAAGTGTTGGGCCCTGTAATATTTATATTTTCTTCCATTTAATCTCTAAGTATTTATAACAATTCATTGTTCTTGATGACTTATATTCACGTTCTTTGCCTAATATGTTGCAAACTTTGGTAAAAATCTATTTGATCATATAATTGTGTTTTAACAAGATAAGCCCTGGATCTTTTCTTTATAATCTGGCTAATAATTCATTGGACGAGATCACTTTGAAAACATGCATTGTGAAGATCTATTGTGAACGACCACGTTGAATGAGTTCATGGAAGCTATTCTCAATTAGAGAATCAATTATGAGTCAAAATTCTTGGTCTATTCAGTGAAGATAGGAGAGTCAACCTAATTTAAGAGGAAAATTTTGAGAATGTTAAATTCTTAGGAATATTGCTTATTTTGCATATTTTTGTTATAGATCTCCATTTTTTAATATAAAATCAGAGGAATTTACCTCTGATGGTGGTTGTACTTTTGTAAGAAGACAAAACTAAAGATAAAGCTTTCGATCGTAATAATTTATCTTCAAAGGATTATAATGAAAGTATTTCTTATTTGATTTTAACATTATCAATCATTCTTTAATTTGAATATTTGTAGAGGTAGTCTGATTCCAAGTAGTTCAAGTTCGTTTCCTAAGTGAAGCGATGTATTGTTTGTGTAAAGTTAGATTAACATTTATTGTTTCCTTTTTCTGAATAGTTCTTTCTAATAATTGGTTATTAAATAGCTTTTTTATGTTTTCAATAGTAATCAAGTTCACAAGTATCATTTCACTTTTTTGTTTCTCAGATAAATGATTACTATCTCTTTGATTTCCCATTGTTGTTTCTTCATTATTGTTTCCTGATGATGCGCTATTAAAATAGATCATTTCTGATAATCTTATGAATGATTAAATAGTTGATAAGTCTAGAATCGAAGTTCTTTATGGTGTTTCATAGTTAGAATGTTTTATTTAGTAATTAGTTGTGCATTCAAATTTCCTTTCCCTAGTTAGATTTGATTTCGCTAGAAATTCTTTGTTGCTAATTAGAATTAGACTACTTGTGTAAAAAGGACTTAGACTTTATATCAACTCATATAGCACCAACATTGGTTATTAAAATCCTCTTGCATAGACTTTTCCAATTTCTTTGAGATAGAAAGACAAATCCCTGGGTAGATAAATTAATGTTCAATACTTGGTTGTTTTTAAAGCAATAAATAGTCTTGACATTTTGGCATCGTTGTCAGGTAGGATGTTAAAAGAATGTTATAATACTAATGACTAGTTGTAGATGCATACATGATTCCTTGGGGGTTGGATATTGAAGATGGAAGGTAAGAGCCGACACACATACCCTTGAATAAAATTGTGGTGGTGTCTGCCCTCAGAAAAAAATTTCAGGTCATTTAGAGTGCATGACTAGGAAATAAAATAAAGAAAAAAATAAAAAAAGAGATAAATCCAAAACCATTTTTGTGGGTAATAAAACCCAAGGTTTAGTTAGCCTTGGGAGGTCGGCCTTTGTAGATGATATCATATGAAAAGAAAAGTCTTGAGGTTTAGTAGGACCCAAATCATGAAGATCCATTAAAGGATCTGTTTCTATCATTACTCTTGTGGAAAAATATTCTACTGCAACATTAGTTAAGATTCTTGAACTAATATCGGGATTAGCAGAAAAAAAGAAAGGAGTTTTCAATCTCCATTGATCTTACATCTCGACATTCAAAGTAAGAGTGAGGGGTACTCCTGCAACTTAAGATAAAGAGGAGGAGTAATAGGTAACTCAAATGTCCAACCTCCTTAACAAGAGCTTCCTGTAACACCAATATTGAGGGAATGATTGTGGTTCCTAACAAAGGTAGTATTGTAAGGTATAAACAAAGCCCATTGTGATCTAGGTGGATATTGGTGGCCACCCTCCTATTCCACCTAGAACCCCAAGTTAGTTTCATCTGTTTCCTTGTTCATTTCAACATTTAATATTTTTAGCAGTTTTTCTTGTCTTGAACTTCCAGAGCGGCTTTGACCCCCTAAACGACATTTTTTTGGGGTCCACGATAGGCCCATAGCCCTAGGAATTCTCATGCAGTGAAATTTATAATACTCAAATATACCTTTCCAACAAGGTATCATACATGCCAAACAGAGATAATATATCCAAGTTACGACCCTGGGAAGTTGGCTGCCCAACTAACCCCAATGGGGCCAACAAACTCTTGGTGTTACATATCCTAGGGTTAGGGTTTTGGTCATTTATGGTTTTATCATGTTTTCCAATAATCAATAGACCCTTGAGCCCCATTGTAACACAGTTCAGAGGCATGTAGCCACCACATCTCTTCTCAGAGATAAGCTACCATCAACTGAGTTCTCTTATTTCCATTATGTTTGTAAGCATAGTTTAGTATTTTTATATTAATGAAATGAAGTTTTTTTCTGCTACATATCTGTGTTTATGATTATATATGTAAGTTTTTGCATCCCTGTTTAATTTTAGATCACATTGCCTCAACACCGTACTGGTCTAGTTCAATTAATGCCTCCTGAATTTGAAATCCTAGGCATATATTGCAAAATTTTTGACCAGATGGTGGGACAAGTAAATATATCAACCACACCTATGTTGACAATAGAATTTCTTATTTCTGATCCACAATAAAATGAACCCATGAATGTTATACCACTTTAGGGTCTCCCACACTTTCATGGAATGGCTTGGGAAGACCTTGAAGCATTCTTGTTTGAATTTTATGATACAATTGTACCACTGATCCCCAAAAATTGAATTTTTTCTACTCAAGTTTAAAGGGAGAAAAATTATGATGGTTCATGGGATTAGGAGGTGGTACCATTAATTCCTAGGATGAGATGAAGGAATTATTTCTTACAAAATATTAAGACTAATGTTGATCTAGGGATTTAAAAGAAGAAATATTTAAAATGACTTATAAAGAGGGAAAAACTCAAGAAGAGTATATAGAATGATTTTAGTATAATCTCCAAAGGTCACTATACACTACCCTTCCTAAAGAAGTATTAATAACTACCCTTATCAGAGGACTGAAAGATGAATGGTTGGAAACACTCAATTTAATATGGCAGTGAGATATTTATAAAGAATAATATGATGACATTATTAAATTGTGTATCAAGTGCTCCCAAGGAAGTGAAAGGAATACGCATGGACTACAAGATCCCTTTATCAAAACCAATAGGAATATTGGTGGAGTTTTTTTTTTATGTATCCTAGAGGAACCCAATAGTTTGGAGGACACATACCTAGTAGTAAACCTTTGGGGGTCTATGACATGTCCTCCTCTCCGTAAACTGGGTCACAACTTGGGGATTTGGACCTTGGATCTCTTAATTTTCATAGATTTCACATTACTTCGATCACCAATTGAGCTTCCCTGTGTGATGACTATTGGTGGAGGCGTTACTGAGGCAGAAATTGGTAATTTGTTAAAAAATTTGAAGACTGATATCCTAAGTACTTTGACCACGTAGTTGGATCTTCTACAGGTAAAACAAGAACAGTCAGATACAAAACAAGCATTAGTAATCCTCTATTCCCCCTGTCATCAAAAACATGCCCATAAGGAATGTCCTCTAGATGCAATTGAGGTCTATCCTATCTGTGCAAAGTAATTTTTACCCATCCATGTCAGGATTAAAAGTAGTATATAAGGAAGCTGAGGAAGATCTTGAACTAACATACTTAGTGGATAAGTGACGAAAATGACAATTTTGTCCCCCACGTAGGAATAATGGATCTCCTATGTTATTTTCTAGTCAACATAATCAACAAAGATATCGTGGACTAGCTTGGCAGAGTCAACAATATCATGGAGAATCATGGAAAAATCAACAATACCCAACACCATCCTAGCCAAATCAACCATATCCTAGGTCTGCATGGAAGAACCAATAATGTTGCAGACACCCTTGTAAAAACATGCAATACCCTTCCCAATGGACGGATCAGGGTGTTGAGGGACCAATACGACCTCAAAACTAGCAACGCCCTTTTGGGAAAACTAATCAATCTATATAGGTGTTACCTCAGTCACAACCACCATCATAGTTACAATCATCCCAACCACAACTTCAATTACCTTCGAACACTTTTCCATCACTATGCCCTCAACTGTCCACACAACCAAACCCCAATCTGAGTAATTGACTAGTTCAAATTTTAGAAATATTAGAAAAACTTGATTCTTGTTTTACCCTATAGAATGTAATAGAATAAAATTACAATTTCGGTGAACAATTGTCACATAAATTTCCTCAAAAGATTATGACAATTTAGAAAATGAAAAACATAATAAGGAGCATGATCAAGTTCAAATCGAAAAAATTTCAACAACAGTGACCTATGTTGGATCAGAATCACCTTTACCATCGACATTAGTACCATTTCTTGAACCTAGTAGAAGATAGACAATAACTAAGGTTATAGCTACCGGTCTTGAATTTTTAGAAAGATTGACTATACTTAAACAACTAATATACCCATAATTTGATTTAATTGGAGAATTACAAAATATGTGTTAAATTCCCCATTACAAAATATATTTGTTAAATTCCCCGTAATGCATGATATTAGAGAAATGACTATATATGCGAAGAATATATAGGAATTGTGTGTTAATAAGCCTTGAAGGAAGCCTCACGATCCTCCCACTATTTTTGTGATTGGAAATTGTCTGATTTGATCATAGGAAGACAAATTCCTATGAAATATGAAGATCCTAGAAATCTCGTAGTTACTATCCAAATCAATGGTATCAATTTTCCAAATATCTTGGTAGATATAGGAGCTATTGTTAACATTATGACAATAAAGGTTTGTGCTTTTATCAAAATTCATGAGTTAAGACCGACTCCCACTATGCTGGAATTAACTGATAAATTTATGGTCAAACCCGAAGGGATCATTGAAGATATAATTTCCTTGGTGGATTATTGGGAGTATCTTGTTGATTCTTGGACCTTCATCTCAAATATAAATTAGAAGGACATTCTCTTAAATTGGGAAAGCCTTGGCTTGCCTTTGTTGACACATATATTGGGTCTCAAACTAGGAATATGACAACTTCTCATGGAACGACCATTAAGAGTCTTATGATTTGTCCACTTGGTAAACCCATCATGGAATTAGGAAACCCAATATGGTTTTCTCAAAATTATGAGGAATGGAAGTTTCCTCCTATTGAAGAAACACTTACATTCAAAAAACAAGTAGAATATGATACCATTAGTAGCTTTATTATCCAACCATCTACAATAAAATATCTAACCTGTCAAATGTTGGAAATTGTTTTGGATAATGAATCCTAGGGTAATCACATGGAAGATTTCGTTAGTGATTATATCCCTGCAATAACAGTGAATAAAACATTGTCAGTCGAAATTGAACTAGGAAAATCATTAAATATTAATGCTAACCTTACAAGTTCCCAACAAGAACGATTGTTGCAAGTACTCCAAAAGCATAAACAAGATTTTTCCTAGGATTATATAGAAACGAAAGGTATTGAACCTAGATTATGTACACACCATATTTATATAGAGAAAGATGTTTATCCTTTCTGGTAACCTCAACAAATAATAAACGTACACCTCAAGGATATAGTGAAATAAGAACTTTAGGAATACTTGATGTGTTGCACTGAAAATTGTCACCTTGACATTCTGCAATTTGTGTGAGTCCATTACCACTCATACTTTCCTCCTTTGCAAGTCTTAAGCCTCAGTTCCTCATATCAAGCCTTGAAAATAAGAAAAATCCCTCAAAAGTCTTTAAAACTCTGGTTCCGCACTTTCTCTTTGTATTACCCGCGGTCCCGCACCTAATGCTCTTGTCTCCTGCGTACCTGACCACACTATCTCTGTGTTAAAGGCGCGAACCCCTGTAAAAGTTAAAAAGGCACGAGTACATTTTGAAAAACTCACTTTCAGTCATTTCTAGAAGTTTCTGGAAGGAATCTTGAGGTGGCAAGTTCGCTCTCTTAAGGTTCATGCATCCTATACCTTAAGGAGCTACCCCCTTGATGTGAGGAGCTTATCTCTTTGAAGGAGGATTCTATCCCTTCATAGGTGGACCTGTAACCTCCTCCTCTACACTATAAAATGAAGCATTGGGCTGGTTACTTGGGAGGTTAGAAGCTGAATATTTTTGAGGTGAAATGCTGTTGGAACTTAGTCTTCTTTAGTTGAGATTTTATGAGGAGATATTACATATCTCTAAGATCTCATTTGGAGGAGTGCAAGGCTTGTCAAAGTAAAGGAAATTCTTGTTTCAGACCCCAGGAAGAGCTTGTTCAACATCAAGGCTAAAAAGGTTGTAAGGTTTTTCTACTTCAAAGTTAATACAAATAAGTTTGTTTTTCTCAATAAGCTGTTCATTCATGGTTTATTTTATGCATTCCTTGATCACCATAATAGGCATGATTTGTAATATTTACTATGCAGGTGCTATTTAATGTTTGCTTGTTTGTGATTGCTGGTCTTTAAAGGTAACTCTTTCGAATGATTGGAGGTTAACTCTTTCAAACAATTGAAGGATGACTACTATGAACAAGCATTGGATCTAAGGTAGGATCTTAACACCTTTATAGCATTTACTTATAAATCGCATATGTCTAGAGAAAGATAGGTTTGTTTGTCCGTTTGTTGCTAGATTATATTATGATACTAGGGAGATTGGCCTTGTTTGCAAGATCGATTTATCCGGCCAACAAATTGGCGACTCCACTGGGGAAGAATTTGGTTTTTGGTTTTCCTTTATTTTGACTTGAGAAAGTTGTTTTCGTTTCTGGTTTTTGATTGATGTTAACTGGCTTGGGTAGTTTTTAGAATCTAGAGTATTTTTTGTTTTTTTTTTTAAGTTTTCATGGGACTGCACTTTCTCTTTACAGACAGTGTGGGCATCTCTGAACTTTTCCTTTAGTAAACAGAGTGGAACGACACCTGTTTCTTCTGGAGCCTGCGGACCCTGTAAATTTTTTTGAAAAACCTAAAATATCTTCTTCCAGTTAAGTTTAAGTTTCATTTAGGATTTTTAGTATTTACCCAGATCTGTATTTTTCCTGTCAAAAATCTCTTGTAAGTGAGTTTTGATAGTGTTTTTGTTTTGGATGATTTTCTAGAAGTTTTGCATGCTTGGAGTGGTTTTCACTTTGTCTCTGTAGTGAATCAAAGATCAGAATCTTGAGAAACCTTAGATCACCGTGGTGTCTTTTCATCTTCTTGATGAGTCTGACTTGGTTGTGAAATTTATCCTTTGTGAGAAATAGATTTAGTTTTCTCCTTGCAATCTTTGAACAAACTTTGTTATAAGTTTTGAATTTCATTTTTACAAAAGAAAACATATCTGGATGTTTTTTGATTAATTTGTTATTCTGAACAAATGAATGCTTAGTTTACTGAAAAACTAAGTAAAACATCCTCAAAAAGAATTGAAGCTTTTATTCAATTAGATTTTTAAAAGTTTTTAACCCTCAAAATTAATTTTTTGTAGTTTAGAGTGTTTTTCTAGAACTTGTAGATCTCTTTTGAAGCAAATTGTTTTTGTAGTTTAGAGTTTTGAAAATGGAAAGGGATTTATTGTGAGAATTAATTATTAGTCTCGTTTTGAGTTCTTATTGAAAAAGACAAAAGGATTTTCTTTCCATTTCCATGTTGAAAGAAAGAATTGTTTCTTAAAGAATTGCATTCTCGAACTCTTTCTTTTAGCTAGAATTTCATTAAAAGAAAAACGAGTTGTTGATCATTTTAGGTACATTTTTTTAGTGTGTTTGGAGTTGAGTCTTCACACCATCAGAGTTTCATTTCCATACCTATTGACTTAAATAACAACCCATAAAAGAAACGCTTAATTAAAATTGATCTAGTAATATTTTCTATTTCTAGGGCTCTTATCACCAATATAGCTTAGGATAGTATCTTGGAGTAGGGAGTAATTAACTCTCCAAGATAGTTAAAACAAACAAGTAGATACATTTTGTGGTAGGGAATAAATCAAATTGTAATTCATACATTCTGGGAAGCTTCTCTTAAAGGAGTCAATCACGAGATCATGTCCAAACCTTTGAGACAATCAATTTTGTTTCATTGGGAAATATAGAAGATTTGCGCGTATTATAAACGGTAAACCTCGGATTAACCATTGTCGAGGAGTCTAGGGTCACTTGTTGGTAAACCTCGGATTGACCATATCGAGGAGCCTTCAAGGGGATTGAGCCTTGTTACTCTGCCCTTGTGCGTAGATCGGATCGTAGACTGTTCCCCCAGTTGTATTTTTTGCTGTTGGTAACCTTAGTGTCCATAAACTTAATATTATTTCCTAAGGTGACGGTGAAGGAAGGATCTCACTGTACCTGGTGCAGACGTCGACTAGACTCACTTGGACTCTTTGAGGGGTTCTCTTCACTTGATATGGTTTTGTGAATAAACTTGTGCCAGTCTGTTTCATTAAGCAGGTTGTCGAGGTAACTGTTCCAACCGCCCTTTCTGTATTAAACTTCTACTAAGTTGGATTTCATCACCAACTAGTGTTTTTAGTACGGGAAGTTACTGTTTGTTTGTGGTTTGAACTCTTAGATTTTTAGGCGTGTGATTCAACTGTTTGTTTCTTTAGAGACTTTAGGTGGTTTTATTGAAATTTTCTTTGTTTGCGTGTGATTAATTAATATTTAATTGTGGCCAAATTACCGAGACACGGGTCTTAGTTTTTCACCACCTCGAATTCCTTTTCACCCTACACCAAGAGGTTATTATGCTTCATTGATCATGTCAAAATAGTCATCTATGTTTTCCCAATCACCGGAAACATTTTTATACGACGGTCCTTCTGTTCCTTCGAGGTACTGGTCACTCTCTGGTATCTTTTCAGGAGAAACTCCTTGACCAACTGAACATCAGTTATCACCTGGTAGTAATGGAACTCAAACGTTGAATGCAGAGCAAATCCTTATGATGTCTGGTAGTATTCCAAATCCTCAACCTCAAGGTAGTTAGTTACCGCCTGGGGGGCAACCTCAAGGTAGTCAGTTACCGCCTGGGGGGCAACCTCAAGGTAGTCAGTTACCGCCTGGGGGGCAACCCCAAGGTAGTCAGTTTCCACCTGGAGGGCTACCTTAGGGTTATCAACCTTCAGGATAGTACATACCTCAAGATCAACCCCAGACTCAGTATATTCCTCAGGATGCTTATCAACCCCAGATTCAGTACATGCCTCAGGGTTATCAACCTCAAGGTCAGTACCCAACTCAAGGTTTCCAACCGCCTTCTGGTCAATCATTTTTACAAGGAGCTAGAAATGTACCACCTAATTATCAGCCCTATGTTCAACCAGGTTATGGTCCTCCATATGTACAACCTTCTATAAGTCCATACCCTGAAATGAACATGGTGTGGAATCCACCTCAAACTCAATAGACTTTGCAACCTAATGTGCAGTTACCTTATCAAGCTGGAAAACCTTTGGTTTTTGGTCCAACCCAACAACTTTTCCAACCTACTGTTCAAACCCCTGCACCTGGTTTAGTTCAACAGCCTGGGCCTAGCTCACCTCAAACTCCACCTCAAACTGTTGCAACTACTGCAACTTCTGTTCAACCTACCACACCTATTTTTGGAGTATCTGTAGCTCCGGTTTCTACTATCCCTGCATCAGTACAAACTCCTCAAGTCTCTATGCCACAGTCAGGACCTATAGTTCAGACTTTGGTCCAGATGCCTGCAGGACAAGCTCGTCCAAGTACAATTGCCACAAGTCAACTGCAATTTACTTATCAACCATACCAGGGACAATATCAATTCGATCCTACTGTACAAAACCCAGTTTATTAGTATCAACCATATCTTGGCTAAACTTATCAATGACCTCAAAAACCTCAGTTTGGTCCAGTTAATCCTGGTTTTCTAGGAGGTTATAACATTCCTAATGCAAATCTGATTCCAGGTTATCCTGGATATCCTCCTCCTGGAGCTGGTCTCATTACTCAAGGTTTTCGGGACCCTAACCATCAATTACCATTTATTGCAACTTTAGATTTACCTGATTTGTCGCACCTTATGAACAATCCGATTTACTATCTTCCATATTGGCTGCCAATGCCTAATAAGTTGCCCAGTGATATCCCGAAATTCAAGGGTAAGTAAGGAGAAGATCTGTCAAATCACATTATGACTTATCACTTCTGGTGTGCATCTAGTTCGTTTGCGTCTTTTTCAATGAACTCTCATTTGTCTTGCCGCCAAATGGTACATTGAGTTACCACGAGCCTGTTTTAATAATTTCAATCAGTTAGCCACTACTTTCTTAACTCATTTTTAATTGTCTGTCAGATACGACAATATCCCGGTGCTGTTAACTTCACTGAAACAATCCATGTACACATATATTTCTGATCATATTCATGAATGGCGATGTAGAAGGCTTTTAGTGAAAGTTTTCATTTCGGATCAAATTTTAGTGGAATGGTTCATTAAATCATTGTTACCTAAAATCACTGAAGATGTTGCTAAGGGAGGAGTTGTTACTGAAGAGAAAGTCATTGCTCAGGCTCAATACCTTGACCTCGTCTATACACAGTCAGGTACTTTACATGAAAAAATCCCTGATCTTCCAAAACACGGTCAAATAACTGCAGCTCCTTGAGGGTCTCATGCTACTGATGGTATTATTGGTTCAGTTAGTATTAAAAGTAAGAAGAAATCTTCAAAGAATTCTTCTCCTACAATAACTTTACCTGATTCCCCGAAAGGATATTCTTCCGCTGAAGTTTCTGCCAATGTCCATGTCGTAGAATCATCTATGACCAAATCAAAATCCAGTAGTAAAGAGAAGGGGAAGAAGGAAAGCAAACAAAATTCAAAAGATAAAATGGATAAAATTGAATCTACTGACGAAAAACAGAAACCTCGCTATCCTTGTTTCATTTGTGATGAGGATCATTTTATCAAAGAATGTCCACATTGAGCAGAGTTTTCAAAATTCGTTAAAGGTTCTCAAACTCCTACTGTCTTGAAGGATCCTTTTCCTACTCAAGATAGTAAGATCGTTGCTTCTTCCTTGAATGCCTCAGAAGAACCTGTTATGATGATGTCTCATGTCAAGATTGCAAAACGATCGCAAGATTATGGTAGTAAAAATCCTATTGATGCTAAAGAAGCATAATCTTCTAATTCAAACACATCAACTACACCTCCTCCTAGTTCTGATCCACTATAGATCGAGAAACCCAACCCTGACTTAGTAATCAAACCGCCTGCTAAAGGTATACTTTGGAAATCAGCTTTCAATCCACATGCGAGAGTTGCTCAAAATTATAACATTGTTGAGGACTTAGCTATTTCCCCTTCAGCAATGTCGGCTTTGGAAGTGCTACAATCGTGCCCATCACAGCGTAAATTACTATTGTCTGCTATAGGAGCTGTCGATATTCAGGATCCGAACCTTATAATCTTCGATTTACAGGATAGTACACCCCGCCTACCTCATCAAATGGATTTCCAGATTCCATTTTTAGTCAAAAACAGACCTTGCTTTCAGACTGTGATTGATGAAGGGGCTTCTACGTGTATTATGTCAATCCAGTGTTGGAGATCGCTTGGTTCTCCTACACTCAACCAGTCTCTGACAATTCTAAAGGCTTTTGATTTCTGAGGGTTCCATCCTTTTGGTATTTTGCAGGATTTACCTATAGGGGTCGAAGGAAAAACTGTAAATCTAGATGTGGAAGTGGTTGATGCCCCTCTAGATTACAACCTTCTCCTGGGTTGCAGTTGGTCTTATGCTATGACTGCTATTGTTTCATCGGTCTTTCATCTTATCAAGTTTCCGCATAATGGAAAGATCATTACGATAGACCAACTAACCTATTTCTCATCCGACCCAGCCTCTACAGATAGTGTTTAGCACATCGGTAAAATGACTATCCCTTACAAGGATGTTGGCGTAGGATTGATAAAAGATTTTGGTTTACTGGGAACTTTTTCCTTCCCTCCTCCTAACATATCACCTTCTATTGCAAATATTCATATGATTTCATCGAATATTGTTACTTTTGATCATCCTCGAATCATACCTTTCGATTCTGAGGTGGATTCATTTAATGGTGCAATTCCTTTGAGTCCCTTTGGAATTGCATATTAGGCTATACAGTCATTTTCTGATTCTTGATCAAGATCGAGGATAGTTTCTTCCTATATCAACCTCGTTAAAAAATGAAACTAGGTGTCTCAAGGATAGTTTGTTCATGTGTCAACCTCGTTAAAAAATGAAACCGGGTGTCTCAAGGATAGCTTTTTCCTGTGTCAACCTCATTAAAAAATGAAACCGGATGTTTATGAGCATAGTTCCTTGTTTTGTGTCAAACTCGTTAAAAAATGAAACAAGGATCATGGAGCATAGGTCCTTGTCTTGTGTCAAGCTCGTTAAAAAATGAAACAAGGGTTATGAGGATAGTTTGTTCCTGTGTCAACCTCATTAAAAAATGAAAAAACTCCCTTTCCAAATCGAGTCTTTGATTAAGATCTCGTAAAATCAAAGTCGAGTCTTTCCAAGATCTCGAAAGTGAACTTTTATTCCATCCACCTCATTGAATGCAATGAAGCTTGGGGGGCATGTACCTCAACTTGAGTCATTATGCTGGGGGCATGCGGACTTATAACAAGCATATTTTTTCGTTTCAAGCTTGTGTAAACATGAAACCAAATCCAAGCAGAGTTATCCATGGTTCAAGCTTGTGTAAAAATGAACTCATACCCAATTTACATCTCGTGATAAGCTGATCATATGCTTTCACTTGGTTGTTTTTCCTTTCCTGAGGGACCACAACCATGAGTGGTTTTATTAGCCAACCTCTTAATCATTACATGTTTTGAGTAGTTCCACCATTGCTGGAACTAGTTGCTCCCCTCTATACCACTCGTTCCTCTAGAATGAGTCTTCTTTAAGCTCTTTTATAACTCTTAAAATATGAAAAGAGTGTCGAGTTTTTCCCCTTTTAACTCGTTAAACGTAATTCAAAAGGCGGTCCACTTTCAGCTCTTTTCTTACTGTATAAACATGAAAAGATCGTCGAACTTTTGTCGTTTCAGGTTCGATACTGGTTACGAAATGACGTGTCTTCAATCACTTTTCTACTTTTTCGGATCGAGGCCACTAATTATGAAAAGTACTCCTTGATCGTAATGGTCAAGCAGTTCTCTCAAGTATTATTTTATATTTTTTCGGGCTTGAGGGACACAAATTTATGAAAAAGCGAAATATTGGAGTCCTCTTTAAGTCATTTTCAGAGTCTCGAAAATTGAAAAGATTGCTGAGCACTTGATTGTTCGAACTCATTAAAATAAATGAATAATCGTCCCTTCAGTATAAGTTTACCCCTTTTACGGACTGAAATGGACTATTTACGAAAAGGTACATGTTGATAATTACGGTCAATAGAGTCCTCTTTAAACCCTTTTCAGAATCATTAAATATGAAAAGATTATCAAGCGCTTGTCTTTTCCAGCTCGTTAAAGTATTGGAAATCTCATCCCTCCTATATTATTTTATCCTTTTTCAGACTTGAGAGATTATTTTATGAAAAAGTACCCCCATGGAGTTTACTTAAGTTTTTCTTCTGACTCCCTAAAATTGAAAAACATTGAGTTTTTCCTATACTAGACTTGTTAAAATTTAACAGTAAAGGACCTATTCAATTTTAAACAGGAACGAAACACTCCTTCTTAGGGTTCGAATTTTAAACTAAGTTGGACTCATCTGAAGGATGAGATTATAAACAAGCAAATGTTATCCTCCTCAAGCTTGTCAAAAATAAAGAGGTACTTTCCAGAAATGGCGGGGGAAAAGAGAGAAAAATGAACCTGTTTGTTACACTTTGTTTTTTAGAAAAGCCGTTAACCACACTTGAACATGACACTTTTTGTTCACCTGGGTTGGGAAAATCCTTTGCCTAATAGTTAATCAAACCACATTGAAAGTCTTTAGCTGGTTTCTGGGTATTATCTTTGGGTCAATTGTCACAAATCCATTTTCAATGTCGTTATGTGTTCAAGATAACAGTTCAAACAAACCATTCATCTGCAAGATATCTATCATCCATTTTGACCATCCCTGAATCAATCCTTGCCAACATATTTCTTCAAAACTTGATCTATGATTTCGTGTTGTGGGCTTGCCTACAACGGATCACTTTCTATCAACTTAAAATCATTATCTAAGAAGTTGATCTAGAAATCGTCAGTACCTTGAAATCTACATGCCCTAATGGCAGGTTTCTCACCTTCGATGATAGGTTGCATCATTGACCTTCGATCGAATGATTCTATGATATGTTCAACTTCAGCTCATTTATTCAAATTTCATGGATTGTATTGAGTACTTTGAGAGCCATTGAGATTACTGGTGGTTTCTCTCACACTTGTTAATAGTCCATATCATTGACTAGTAATCAAGTGGTTTCTACCATGTTCCAGTTCGACACATTCATTCACATGGATAGAATCGTACTAGTTCGGGAAGCAGAAAGCAAGACCCTAGATCTAGTTTCTACCATCCAGGCTACAAGGAATTTTGTTATTCATTATAAAATGGACTATTCATAAATAGATGGTTGTGTCCATATTGTGTCTACACATGTCTATACTCTTGATGTATTACAAAATCATTCCTGTATCAGAACAGTTTAGTTAGTTTTCTAGTCAATTTTGATCTAAGTATGGGAATGCCTACCTCAGCAATGATATGTCTACATATATATATTTTGCATTGAATGTTTTTACAGGTTCCAACTAGGGTGTCCACAAGATAATCCTTGAAATGATAAAGTACTTCACTCTTCATAAATGATAGACTCTATCTTCATCTATTATAGACTCGCACTTTAGGGGGCAATCTGTTGCACTGAAAATTGTCACCTTGACATTCTGCAATTTGTGTGAGTCCATTACCACTCATACTTTCCTCCTTTGTAAGTCTTAAGCTTCAGTTCCTCACATCAAGCCTTGAAAATAAGAGAAAGCCCTCAAAATTCTTTAAAACTCTGGTTCCGCACTTTCTCTTTGTATTACCTGTGATCCCGCACCTAATGGTCATGTTTCCTATGTACCTGACTGCACTATCTCTGTGTTAAAGGTGTGGACCCCTGTAAAAGTTAAAAAGGCGTGAGTACATTCTGAAAAACTCACTTTCAGTCATTTCTAGAAGTTTCTGGAAGCAATATTGATGTGGCAAATTTGCTCTCTTAAGGTTCATGCATCCCATACCTTAAGGAGCTACCCCCTTGATTTGAGGAGCTTATCCCTTTGAAGGAGGATTCTATCCCTTCATAAGTGGACCTGTAACCTCCTCCTCTGCACTATAAAATGAAACATTGGGCTGGTTACTTGGGAGGTTAGAAGTTGAATATTTTTGAGGTGAAATGCTGCTGGAACTTAGTCTTCTTTAGTTGAGTGTTTATGAGGAGAG
The DNA here is from genome assembly GCA_031772625.1 of Pinus tabuliformis. Classification (NCBI taxonomy): domain Eukaryota; kingdom Viridiplantae; phylum Streptophyta; class Pinopsida; order Pinales; family Pinaceae; genus Pinus; species Pinus tabuliformis. The sequence continues at coordinate 621,989,044 of CM062809.1, forward strand.
ATTACATACCTCTAAGATCTCATTTGGAGGAGTGCAAGGCTTGTCAAAGTAAAGGAAATTCTCATTTCGAACCCCAAGAAGAGCTTGTTCAACATCAAGGCTGAAAAGGTTGTAAGGTTCATCTACTTCAAAGTTAATACAAATAAGTTTGTTTTTCTCAATAAGCTGTTCATTCATGGTTTATTTTATGGATTCCTTGATCACCATAATAGGCATGATTTGTAATATTTACTATGAAAGTGTTATTTAATGTTTGCTTGTTTGTGATTGTAGGTATTTAAAGGTAACTCTTTCGAACGATTGGAGGTTAACTCTTTCAAATGATTGAAGGATGACTACTACGAACAAGCATTGGATCTAAGGTAGGATCTTAACACCTTTATAGTATTTACTTATAAATCGCATATGTCTAGAGAAATATAGGTTTGTTTGTCCGTTCGTTGCTAGACTATCTTCTGATACTAGGGAGATTGGCCTTGTCTGCAAGATCGATTTAGTCAACCAACATGATGCTAATTCTATATATCCTATATCAAATTGCCAATGGGTTTCACCATTAGTTTTCATCCCTAAAAAGAACAAGAATGTTGGGTTGTGTCATATTCTTTCCACTACTAGCCCACGTATTTAACCGGGAGATTAGAAAGAGGGAAGAGCCCCCCCTTCATTGCGCCGATTGCATAGCTGGGGGGGGGGGGTCACAGGGGTTTTGAGGGGTGCAGGTAACCCCGCTTTACCTTATATTAGGTTGGGCGGACCTACCTATGATTTTGTGCATGACTTTCGCACATGGTTTTGGATGCGATGGTTTTCGGTCCATGGTTTTGGACACGATGGTTTTTGGTCCATGGTATTGGATGCTTTGGCATGTATAAATATGTATTGTAGCATTGAAAAGAATATAATGAAAAATCAAGCTGGTAGTCTCAGTTTTGGGATCCAGGGGAAAATATCTGTGTATATGTGTTTTATGTGTTATGCTATCCCATTGTTTATTTACTGTGTTTTAGAATTTGTGTGCAGGTAATTTTTGTACGAGGTTAAAACCTACATTTGGTATCAGAGCTGTTTTGGCTTCAAGTGGATGCCTTTGTTGCTGAGGGGTTTCGCTTGGGCCTGTGGTAGACCCTATTCAGTGGGAGATCTGCGAGATTGGTTCTAGTGGTAAAAGAAGATGGCGAGCAGTGGAAAGATAGAGATCGAGAAATTTAATGGTCAGAGTTTTGAGTTGTAGAAACTCAATATGGAGGATTTGTTGATGGATAAAGGTCAATGGATCACAGTAGATCCAGGTACTAAACCAATAGGAGTGTCTAATGAAGAATGGAAGAAGTTGGATCGGAAGGCAAAGAGCACAATATGATTATGTGTCTCAGATTCAATATTGTTGAATGTATCAGGGGAAGCTACGACGAAGGCTTCGTGGGACAAGTTAGGGAATTTTTACCAATCTAAGTCTTTGGTGAATAAATTGTTCCTACGAAAAAAGTTGTATAACTTTAGGATGAAAGATGGAGACTTGGTGACAGAGCATCTGAATGCATTTAATACAGTGGTAAGTCAGTTATTTTCTATTGATATTAAAATTTTATATGAATATAGGTGCATCAGTTTGTTGTGTTCTCTACTAGATTCATGGGATAGACTGGTTATTGCAATAGGTAGCAATGCAACTACCTTGCAGTTCGATGAAATAGTCTCATCCTTGTTGACGGAGGAGATGAGATGGAAAAATATGGAGAGTCAGAATGGTGATGCCTTGTCTGTACGAGGACGGCCCCAAAAAAGAAACAAAAATAAGTCATCGAGTGGGAGATCTAAATCTCCAGGAAAACCTTAAAAGGTGGTTTGCTAGAAATGTGGAAAGGAAGGGCACTACAAAAGGGACTGTAAATATAAATCTCCTGACAAAGGAAAGGGATCTGATGATGCTCCTTCTACAGAGGTGAAAATCACCTCTGATGAAGGTGGGGATGTGCACTTGGCTTGTTCAAGTACACATGTAGATCATGAGGCATGGCTGATTGACTCAGGTGCATCCTTTAACTTCACTCCCATAGAGAGTGGTTCTGCGAATATGAGAAATATGATGGTGGTGATGTCTTATTAGGGGATGATAGGAAGGCCAAAATCGTTGGTCACAGAAAAGTAAAGTTTAATTTGCAAGGTGGAAGGGTTAGAACACTTCCGGGTGTTCTGCATATTCATGCATTGGCTAGAAATCTGATTTCTGTAAGTAAGCTAGATGATGCAGGTGTAAAAACAGTGTTCGAGAAGGATACCTGCAAGATGGTTTGGGGAGCACTAGTATTGATGCGGGGAGTTTGGATTGGAAATTTGTACAAGCTGCAAGGTAGTATTGTTGTTGATGGGTGCAACAACTCGGTGGTTCCTGAAAGTGGAGCAGAAAATCTAGTGGTCTTTGGAGAGAAGACAATGTTGTGGCATCAAAGGCTTGGACATATTGGAGAGAAGGGCCTTTGAATACTTCATCGTAAAGGTATGGTAGAAATTATGAGTAATAGCTCTCTGGATTTTGATTTATGTGGAAATTGTGTATATGGGAAGCAGAATCAGAGGAGTTTCCCCTCTGGTGGTAAGAGGGCGAAAGAAATATTAGAGCTTGTGCACAGTGATGTGTTTAGACATATGAAGGTTCCATCACTGGGTAAGTTTGTGTACTATGTATCATTTATAGATGACTTCTCAAGGAATACATGGATATATTTCCTTAAGAAGATGTTGGGCAGCGGATCCCCCCCATAAGCGGAGTTTTGGGGCTTAGAGTCCGAGTTTGGTCAATGTAATGTAAAGATCCCACAAAATGCGGGCACGGAGAATGAGATTCTAGGGTTGTCCGCCCTAAAATATTGTAATTTAATCTAGAATGTGTCGGCCTACCCATGGTCCGCGGACCATGGGAATGTATAAATAGAGCGAGGCTCTAAGGGTAGAAGGGAGTTCAGTTTTTGAGTTTGATCTGGATGATTATGAGTTTTCGAATACAGTATTCGCTCTGAGTCTGTAAGTTCAAGTCTTGGGTTGTAGGAGTAGAAAGAGGCTCTACAATTGTGTGCGCAAAGGCTTGGTAGAGTCCACAGCTAGGTGCGCGGACCCCTGAAGCTGAGTGCGTAGGGAAGAGTTGGGTTTGTGACGGGACAAAAGTTGATAAAAGCTAAGTTGATTTTGAAATATTGTGCATCTATTCGCAGATCTGTATGTTTATGCATATTTTATAGTCTATGGTTGCGTGCACTAGTTCTAAATAGTGAATGACCAATAAAGATTACTAGGCTGACAAAATTAAGTCAGATCTATTATAAGAGCACAATAGGGTCAGAGGATCCAAGCAGCACCTCTTCGTGCTCGGTACAGAGCTACACGAAGGTTAGACAACTGCGTGGAGTAGCGCAAGCACACAGGATTGGTTCGTGACCTATCCAGAACTCATCAAGACATCCCTAGGGTGTGGAAACCTAGTTCCAACACCCTCCCATACTACCTCGGGTGAGACCTCAGTTTGCGCTCTATGGACTATTGCCGAAAGGGCCAGTAGTTTCAGGATTTGTTTGGTTAAAACAATTCTGAACCTGGGTCAGGCCCCAACAAGCCAACAAATGGCTCCATTGCCGGGACCGGGATATGCCTATGGGATGTCTGATGTCGGAACATGGGAACCTTATGAAGAAGGAAATTGAAGAGTGGTTAGATCAAAAGCTTCATGAATTCGTGGTACAAGAAAACAAAACTTCGTAGATATCTGAGAAGAGGTGGTTGGATCAATACGTATATATGGAAGTCCACGAGATCTTCTTCGTGTCCTCCTCTTATGAACTATACGAGCGGATTGTAAGGCTAGTCGACAGCTAGGGAAGGTACAAGCTCGATCAACCGATAGTGTAGACTCCAGAGTTAGTGCGCAAACTAGAGGCATCAGAAGATAAGATCGCGCGAGCTGTGGACCATTGGCTTGATTAGATAATAGGGGGATTCATCACTGAGTTTGTGATAGACACAACCGTGAGCTACAGCGAAGTAAAGAGACAGTTTCTCAAAGGACTGCGAGATAAGTACATTAAATCCTTGAATACCTGGATGAAGATGCTATTATGTGAAAAGAGGGTTATGTGAATACATTGATGTTTGGGACAATGCAGAGCAGAAAGATCTACGAAGGTAGCTAGGGGTTAGGGAACAGTCCCCTGATTTCACCTTCATGAGAAAGTGAGGAGGAGCTCGCTCGGTTCTCCCTGAGAATTGCGGTCTGGTTGATAAAGCAGTGGATTCCGTAGTTACCACCCCCATCCATGCCATCACCCACTTCACCTCTCTCACCTCCATCTTCACCCACTCCACCTCCACTAACCCTGCAATTTAGCATGGCGAGCGCAATCAAGCTACCTATATTTAGAGGAGTAGGAAATGAGGACCCAGATCAGTTCTAGTTCGTGGTAAGGGTAGTATGGTAAGCACAAGGGGTTACGAATGATAACACCAAGAAGGCTACATTAGTGAGTGCACTATAGGATCACGCATTGACGTGGTATATCAAGCACTCTAGCGATCACCCAAATGTAGGAATAACAGAGATCCAGGATGCGTTTAACAAAGAATTTAGCCGGTTGGAATCAGAAACACAGTCAATCATCGGATTTAAGGATATCGTGATGCTTCTAGGTGAGAACCCCTCGGATCTGGATCAGCGACTGAGTAGTTTGATCCGTGAGGCTAATATGATGCTCTCAGATGCACAACACCGTGCATGGTTTGTGGCATCCCTGACACCACACTTGAGGATGACACTATCACAATAGAAGCTTTCAACCCAGGCTAAAGCATTGGAGATGGCAATGAGGTTGCATGAGACTTCGAGACTTCGATACAAGATCCTGGGTTGGGAGTTCAACAAATCTAGGTGCAACTATAGAACCAATGCTTGGAGATTTGTGAACTATTTGGTAGGAGAGGGACCAATGCCATTGAGACTAGAAGCCCAGGCAGGGCCAAGTGTGGTACCTGTGCTCTGGTGCACTATCTGTAAGGTAGGAGGAAAGCACATGATGGACAACTGTCATTTGTTGCAAAAGTATATGCAAAGTACCCAACAACTGTTTTATAATTTTTGTAGATAAGTGGGCCACGACGAGCATACTTGTCGCACCTACGAGTTAATGATGGAGTGGACCCCAGCATATAGAATGCAGGCATAAACATGAGGCCTTGAGCCAACCATGGGGATGGTGCATGGTGGATTTCAAGGGTGAGGCTGAGGACGAGGATGAATGGGGCCAAGAAGGGGTCGAGGAAAATTAATACGTTACAATTGCAGTGGACGAGGGCACTATGCTCGTGATTGCACCAACCCGACAATACTATCTTGTTCATACTGTGCTCAATTCGATCATGAAGTAGTAGACTGTCCCACGTTAATTGCGCATATGCATGAGAAAGGGGTGCTTTAGCCTAATCCAATGCAAAATATTCAAATGATGAGGTCTGAATTGCACGAAGAAGACCCCAATGTGAGCATGGTGCTCAGAAGTGGTGCGACCACGAGGGAAGAGAAGGGGAAGTAGCTTGAGGAAGATACATGGGTTTGCAAGGCCACTACAAAGGAACCTAAGTTTGACTTGGAATGCGTAAAGGAGACATTTATGGAATCTAAGAAGAGCTTCACGGAAGCCTCCACTCCAAGTATTAAGGACCAAGCAGAGCCTAGGATGGATCCTTCCATGCTTAGTACCTTTCTGCAGACCTACATGAAGTTTTTGCGCGATAATAAGGAAATTAAAGGATTACAAGAGTTGATCACGCGATGCATGAGATCGGGTGAACCATGCATAGTTCGGAAGTTGGGAAAGCATAAATTGCGCATGGGGATAGAGATGAGATTGACAGCGCAGATTGGTGAATATGAAATGGATCAGGTTATCCTGGGCCTGGGGTCGGATGCAAAAGTGTTACTTAAGAAAACCTGGGAACGCATGGGCAGGCTCGTGTTGCAGTGGTCCCCGATTCAATTACAAATGGAAAACCAACAAAAGATCATGCCCATGGGAAGATTGCAAGGAGTGACAGTTGATATCGAAGGTGCGAGCACACAAATGGATTTTGAAGTGATATAAATTGTCGATGACAGCAACCCTTATCCTGCGTTGTTAGTAATCGACTAGGTGACGGATATGAATGGGGTCATCAATATGAAGAAGAGGAAGGTGATATTCAAGGAAAAATCCCTTCGCGTAGTAGTTCCGTTAGATCCGGCCGAAGGTGCGTGCCAAACCGAACCTATACGTGATGATGACAACAACGATGAGCTAGATTGCATCTACCAGATAACGATGCAAGACCAGGATCGGGTGAACTTGACAACGGATGGGAGAATCTCATGGGAGTGCGAAATTTCCTGTACTTCAGATTTAGATGAGGAGATAGAATGCTTGTAGAATTAGTTGCACAAAGTAACAACTCTGAGTTGCATCATGATTAAATCACTACGATGCATGACAACCGAAGAAAGGGAATTGCTAACATACGATGAGGTAACAGGAGTGGATGAATTCTTAAACAAATTTGAAAGGGTGATATCGGAATAATAGCGTTACGGGGCGATGGAATGGGTGTTGTGTGTGACACCCGCATGATGGTGGAATACGCATCAGAAGACTATGGGGAACTAGCAAAGATAGATGTGCTTACAGTTTGGAAGTCCCCAGCATCGAACGTGAGCCAGGCATCCAAGACTAAACAGTCTGTGTGTCCACGTTGGTCAATGGGTGCAGTGGTGTGCTATGTAAGCATGTCCTAGACTGAGGATCAAAAACTAGAACCCGACGTGGCAGCAGGAAGAGTGACCAACATTCCACGTTAGAGCCATCCCAAAGCTATGCGGAGTCATGAACAGAGTTCACCGGGCGAGACAAACTGACTGGGACTTGTGCGTTCCAACGGTTCGATGGGCCTATAGGACCATAAGAAAAAATTGGAGCGTGGTAATGACCCCAATACTGACAAGAAGAGAGGAAACCAGGAGAGCAACAAAGCATCCATGGACCATAGCTCCCGTAGTTGGGGCAAGACGCGAGGACCTGGGTAAAGGAATTAGGCAGTTACAGGAAGCCATTCGGTAAGGAAGATTGAAACTTTGCAAACTCGATGAAGATTGGGCACGGTTGAGGAAGAAAAATGTGACATTGGATGAAGAAATCAACGAACTAGACACCGAAGTCATGAAAGTGGGCCATGAGAAACTAAGCATGATGGGGCCCAGTCTAGCCAGTCCTACTACTGCATTAGAAGGAGTTGTGACCCTACTAACATGGCCACAACTGCACCTTACTAAACAGGGGAACGTACCATACAAAGATGAATGTGATGCACTAATGGAAGCAAGGGTATTTGAAGGGCGCCCACGACTCGAGCTAGCAGGCAAATTGAAGCTTCGCACCGGGGGTGCGAACACTTGACTATCTGTAGGAAGCACAATCTCAGTGCTCCAAGCAGTTGAAAGAAGGAACGAGACTATAAACGAGTCTACTGGAGAGCTGCATGGGATAGTGGTTCTGCGCAGGGCTAGTATGTCACAGGGATCGCGGTCGCGCATACGGGGCTGTGCTGCTATGCGGGTAGGCTGGGAAGTGACCATTGATGTCATTGTTCATGAAAAGAGGTCCAATTTAAGTCAGAAAGGAGCGGGCGGCAGGCCATTAAGACAAGAATTAAGAGCTAGATTCTAGACGATCTGCTGCCAAAAAGGTATTAATGACTTAGAAGGGGAGGGAATGGTCGAATTCGAATTCAAATGTTACTATAAAATCCCTTGGGGTAGCCTCAAGGCAACACTTGGTTGTTTGAGATTTAAGCCAGTAGAGAGCATTGAACACGAAGCTACCCTACCATCAGTGAATACGTGACTGAACCAATCCAGTGTAGAAATAATGACGGTTGTGAGAACCAGAGTGCAATTCACAGAAGTTACCCCAGAGCCCCGGGTGACCCAGGAGGAGCTTAGAGAGGTAGCAGATGCACCAGAGGTTCCAAAGTCCCCATGCACACTGTGACCACAGAAAAAAATAAATCAACCAATGGGTCCCATTCGGGTATCACCACAGAACCCATGCATTAGTAAATTTTCAGTGATAGAGAAGGGCAAAGTTGTCACCATTGAAATAGAAGAGGAGGAGGAAGATTTGCAAGCCCTGATTGCCCAACTTGAAGTGTAGGATGACGAGGCAAAGAATGTTTCCCAAGTACCTTCAGCAATAATGTTACCCCCCTACATCCCCCCTTGGAAATCAATAGCCAAGATATTGAAGGACTTGGAGGCCACGAAGAGTGCGCTCCAGACCCTGCTTCTCCCAGAGGAACTAAGGTTTGAAGGTCCGCCACTGAGACGGGTGCCTAATATAAAGTTCAAAGACTGGGACCTTGCAGACAGTGAGAAGTTCCCTCAGCTAGCCACAGAGTAATTATTGCAGCAGAAATGGTTACACGGTGTGGAGAAGGCCGGGTTACTACATCTGCGGTGGATACCCCACTACCACTACACATCCATCACAATATTTGTCATTCGACAGCTACTGTGTCTAGTACATGATGGGTATCTCTGGCTAGAGGAGTCAATTCCCATCACAACTGACTTAATTCACCAGATTTCTCGATTACCCATCAAAGGAAACAATCCCATAGCCATAACAAGAGAGAACAGTGACTTGGCCCTCGCAGAAGCGATGAAGGCCAAATATAACCTGGAGAAGAGGAAGCAAGGGTATGTAATAAAAAGCATCAAGGAAAAAGAGGTGCGCGTCACCACCCAGCTGCTGGTCGGAAAGCTTATGAGGAAATGTCGTGAAGATGAGGTGCCAACATCTATGATTGCGTTAGCGGAGTAGTGTGCAGAGGGATCTAGTTCAACTGGGCACAGTTTCTTTGCGATGAATTTTTGACAAATTTTTGGGAGGCCCAGGAGCAGGGTAAGACCTTCCACTACACGTGGTTTCTCTTATCCATCGTGTTGGTTGCAAGAGAGCTATTGAAGGACAACCAATTTCCCACCATTGAGAGGAACCTACCTAAAGCTGTGAGGTACACCTCGCTCTGGGCAATGAAAGACGCAACGAGAGTTCGTGAGACCAAGGTGTTTTAGGCATTCATGGAGGCGAGCATGCGAACTTCGATCAACTGCAGGCTACGGTTGTCCCTGACGGTATACAACAATTTTCAAAGCACAACAGAATTCAAGGCGGGTATGCATAATATGTATATCCAGGTGAGAAAGGATCCAACTTGAACATGGGTGAATCTTCCATTCATTGCAACAGATGATGCAATTTTTGAGGTAATGGCGGCATGGTCTCCGGAGTGGTGTGCTCCAGACTTGGCGGAACTGGAAAAGATCACAGAAAAACAGTAGAAGAGGGAGACCAAGCTGCACATCGCGAAGCTGGTAGAGATAAAGCGCTAGGAACAGGAAGCAGCCACGCAGCGGAAGGCAGATGAGGTAGCAGTGATAGCACAGACATCAGAACCCATAACTGCACCCACTGCAGAGACCGAGGAAGGTCAATATATGTCCACAGAGTAGGACATACATGGGGAGGATGAGGCAGACGAACATACAACAATATTGACCCAACTCAAGAGGGCGCGTGTCCAGGAAACACCAACCGCACGAAAGAAGAAAAAGACAAAGAAGACCTCTGAGGGAGCCCTTCTTGATAGTGGTGAATGAGTGGGAAATGTCACTAAGGATGCTATGGAAGAGTTGGTGACGGAGCAGACCACTGTGTTGGGGGCACTCATAGTGTAGTTGTAGGAACTATAGGTGCAACCCCTAGGAATGATGACATCGCACCTCACAGAAGGTGCAGCCAAAGCTGAGAAGATGTTGTGTGCCCATAAAATGAACACTCTGGTGTTACCAGAAAGCACCGTCTTAGTAGAAGCCAACGATGACATGAGGGGCTGGGGGTTGAATTTGGCTGCCCTTCCTAGAGAAACCCTATACTAGCTGTAGGATGGGGTAACTACTGAGCTTCGTGGTGAGCTCCAGTATTGCAGCAATAATGCTGGAACTCATGGGGCTTCCTTCTTTACTTTTATCAACCCGGTAGTTCGGAAAAAACTTGGAAGCGACGGTGTTGTATGCACAAGTATTAGCTCTTACTACAGGCTATCACTTGATCAACTGGCACAAGTTTGCTAGGAGCTTAAGCCAACTTCTATGAGTTCTCAGAAGAAGCTTTACTGTGATGGAAGAAAGCTAGCTCTATAGAGGCTATTCTACTTGTGGAAAGAGAAGGAAAACTAAAATGAAACACAAACCCTAACAAACCTTAGTTGTGCAAGAAAAGAGATGGAAACTACTGAAGTGGGTGCCATTGATTACTGAAAAGGCAAATTGCATTTATTCAAGCTACTTCTGAAAAGAAATGAGAAGAAATCATCTTTTTGTATTTTTTAGTATTTTTATGTGGAATTATTATGCTTATGGTTTGATTGGTTGTGACTGTGCAAAGTTTTGGTGGCAAAGGAAGATGGAGTTGGCTTTTGCAAATGGTGAGGAAGGTGTGGAGAGGTCCTAAGAAGTCCCTAGTACCCTTCTAGAGACTTCCATTGTGATCAGACTTCGAAAAATCACTCGCATGAACTTCTATAGGAGGCTGCAGGGGATCTACAGGATGTTCTACAGGAGGATCTACAAAAGGAGGCCGAAAGTGGTTTTTCGAGGTTTGAAGGTGGAAAAATGATGGGAAAAGGGCAATGAAGGCTGAATGAAGGTGTTGAGGGATCTAGGACTTTGTTAATGAAGATCAGGAATGAAGGAGATGGTTGGATTTGTTCAAAGGGAAAGAAAGAAACTTTATGGAAGAATGGAGGAATTAGGGAAGATTGGTGAAATATGGCGAAAGAGTAGGAAAATATTTGAAAGATGAATAGGTACAGACTGTGCTATGGAGGAATGATGAGCTGGAATGTTCTACTAGTGAGCTGCACACTTCTCAAAACTAACCCAAGAAAAAACCGAAAAACAGAGTTTTGTCTATTTTAACCTGCAATCTGACCTAAAACCAGAGAAATGCTTAACATAACTTTATGAACAGAAAATGATGCAAGAAAGCGATGATAAATGAACATTAAAGGATCTAAGCATGTGAATCTAATGTAATATCAACTTCTCCAACTCGAAATATCACACTAGCAATTGCATGAAGGGCAAAAACTGTGTTTTTGGTGGCAGCAGTAATGCCTTGACCTTAAATCATGGTCCCAAGGAGGGAGAAAGGAGATCAAGACCTATTGGTAGCCTTTTTGGATCTTTTCCTGTTACTGCAGCAAACTACTTAAGCAACATGAAGCAAGAATAACTATTCTAATTATCAAAAGCAACCTAATTTAACAAAGTAAGATTTAACCTAAACATTAGAAATTATCCTATGAATGCAAGCAAAAACATATAAATACATAAAGGAGGTGCTGGGAAACTTGGGTTGGGCCCTAACGCAAGAGATTCAACCCTCTAGAAAAGATTAGTGTTGGTTCAAAACTGGATTCATCTTCATTGATAAAAAAATAGCAGTTACATCAAAAAACTGTCTCCAAAAGGAGCTTGAAAATGCGCTGAGTACAACGTTGCACAAAAGTGTGAAAATATACTATGAAATGGCTAACCTACTGAGGCTTTAAGCCTTCTTATTTATACAAATGTGGACTCCAAACAGTCCTCCTAAACTTAAGGAACTCGACAGGCTAAAACTGAAGATAACAGCAGCCCTACTAGACTTGCTCGGCTACCCCTTGGAATCATCATTGTGGGCCTTTGTACTCCGAGCTTCTAATGGAGAACTCGAGGAAGGGTCATTAATCAAGGATACACCCTTCCTATAAGTCCTCAACCCTGTTTCCTCGAGTTTGGCTGCCATTCTGCTCATAAATGCCTGGTCCTTGTCCAAAATGGTCCAAAATATCTGCAATAAACACTCATTAGACTATGTGGCAAAGTGACTATCCCCATTCACTCCATTGACATAAATATATTCAAAAACATGCACAAAACTATTGAGAATGGTGGATTAAATGAAAATAATAGGCAAAATGAGCCCATATAGTTACCCATTTCTGAGGCTCATCATCACCCCCCTGCTGAATGGGTTGCTCATCCTCTGGGAAACTAATCCAGTTCTTCATCTTTAATAGCTTTAACAGCTTCCCTAACATCCCAAGCCTTTGATGTGATCTCTTCTTCTCTGTCATGAAAACTATCTTTCCTGTCCACTTCCTCCCATTGTTTCTGTTCTTCCTCATCCTTAACCCCTTCCAACAGTCCTAACAGTAGTGGAGGACTGAACTTAAGACCAATCCAGTTGGATTTCAAGTTTTGTATTGATTGTTTATATAGAGGCACTCTCATCATAGCTTCCCTCATTCTGGTTGGGGAGTGATACTCCCTGATCCTTAGGCTATGTGACAACGTATTCCACCTCCTCATGCATGCATGAAGACAGTCATCGCCAAACAATCTCTCCATATCTTCAAAATGAGCAATGACTTGTGCTTGCTTGCCAACATAATCAGGGAGAACTTGGGGGTTGGATGCAAGGTCTTCATGGGAATAGATGAGAGCCAATGGCTCTGCTGGTTCTACCCTTATCATCAGGGGCTCACTTAGCTCTTTTGCCATTACCTTTTGAATTTTGACTGCTCTCTTTTCCTCATGGCTCATCCAAGAAGCCATAGCCATGAGCTGTAGGTCTCCCACTGCAGCATTTGGATCCCATAAATTTATGTCAGGGAGTGCCATATTGTGTAGGTAAAATTTTGCTAATGTGGCTTTATCCTCGGCTGAACTACTATCACATAAGTGCATAAACTGACCATACTTTTGGAATTGGATTGTGCCCATTTGGGCCAATGTTTTAATCCGGAATTGGAGCCATTGGTCTTTGAGATACAGTGCATAGGATCTAGCTGGTTGTCTACACTGCAAGGCCTCCATTGCCCAGCTGGCCATGCAAGCCATCTATGCATCCTTTTCCTGCAACCACTGTTTCAAAATCAGCACTTCAGTTGCTGCCTGAGATTATTTTTCTGACTGTTGTTTCATCAGCGTTTCAACATCGGTTTGTGGTTCTTCTTCTTGTTGTTGTTTCTCTGCTACTTTAGTATCTACTAGGGGTCCTTCTTGTTGTTGCTGTCCTTCCATGATTGGCAACTTGTCTCCCCCTTCCTGTTCCTGTAACTGGTTTTTTAACAGTTCATTTCCTTCCTATAGTTGGGCTCTTCTAATGCTCTCTGTGTGTCTTACCATGCCCAACTCCCTTCTCAACTCTCTCAACTTGTCTTCCATGTGCCCTATATCTTCAACTCCTTTATATTTAGCAATTTGCATCCAGGTATGGGTTTTAACCTTTTCTTGTTCTAGTTCAAAGAAAAGAGGTACAACGAATTTTTATGGGATGATCTTCCCACCTTCTAGAAGATTGTAATAGGAGCCTAAATTAGGCTGAGGGCTTGGCTTAGGTATTTCCTTTTCCTTTCCTTCCTTTTGTGACTGTTCTTCTACATGCTTTTCCAATTTTTCAGTTTCTTTCAGCTTGGCCAGTGTCTCCTGTAGAGAGGTTTGTGCCTCCTATAGGACTGATTTGGAGTCCATCAATTTGATTCTTTCCTTCCAGGTGGAGGTTTTGGGAGTCCCTCTCTCGTAGGTGATAGAAATTTTGGAGGGAGATTCCTCATTTTTCTCAGTAGGTGCATCCTCAATGATTATGGGTTCTTTTGATGGTGGCTAGGGCTTGCCCACCTTAATCCTGGTGCTCCTCCTGGCTTTGAAATACATAGGTGTTTTTCTTTTCCTCTTTCCCTTTTGTTTTGCTGGAGTGCTTAATGCAGCAAGCACATCTGCTGCTTCCCTTGCCAGTGTTTCAAGGGATATTTCGTCCTGCTATTTTTCTTCTTTACCCTCTGCAATTTTTTCTAAGTCTACTGTTTCTGCTTTTGTCTTTGCTGTCTCTAGTGGTGTATTTTCTTTTCCTTGCTGAGTCTCTACCTCTCCTGTGGCGGTCTTTTTCTGAACCTTCTTGGGCTTTTTTTTTTCAGCTTCTGTTCTCTTCCTTTCCCCTACTTTTGATGTTGTTTTCCTTCCTGCCTTAGGTGCAATTGTGGTTTTGTCCGACTTCTCCTCTTCTTCTTGTTTTTCCTATTTTTCCTCTTCTATTTGAATATTTTGTTGCTCCTCATGAATTTCTTTTTCAAGTTCCTCTGTCTGCTCCTCTTGTTCACTGTCGGATGGACTGAGTTCATCAGTAAGAGTTTTGATGTTGTCTCCTCTAGACATGTTCCGAAAAATTTCCCAAGCTATGGGGATGGTGTATGTGTGTAGGGCATCTTCTACCAATAATTTGATGAGCCCATGGTGGGCCAGTTGGTCTGGAACCCCTACATTCAACTTGGTGCCACATTCTATCAAAGATTGAAGGAGGAAATATGGGAGACTGAGTTTCCTAGCTGCTGGTAGATCCATCCCATATCTCAATTCATGCAATAACCTGAAGTGATACCCATAAACTATACTAAATCTCCCTTCACAAGAGATATACTTCATGATCTGGTAGCTGACTTCACTCCATGGAGGAGGTAAGTTTGTCCTTCAGACACCATTCTTATCCTCTACAGGATGCTCATCAGGCTGAAAAAATGTCTTTTTAGCAACCTGTCCCAATGGTTTTTCCTCTTTTCTCCAAGGGAGTCCCAGTGGAGGACCTGTGATTCTGCTAATAAAATCTGGTGTAAGCTCTAGGGTCAGGCCCTTGAAACTGACTGTAGCATGTGTTTTCGAATGGGGTCTTAAGGACATAAAAAATCTTCAGTCACCTCCTCATCATATCCAGGAATTTCTCAAAGAAAGACATCCAGTTCTCCCTGGTGAAGAGGACCACTAGCTCAGGGTGCTCATGCAATTTGTTGGAGTTCAAAGACTCCTTTCTCATAAAACCTTCTGGCATGGTGTCTAGTGGTTTCTGAAAATTCTAAGGTGAGGAAGAAGGCAATAACTTCCAAAACTAGAAACAGAGGGATAGTTGAGTTTTTTTTTTTTGAAAATGGAGAAGGAATTTCCTTCACAACATCAATTTGCAATCTTTCCCTTTCTTCAAATTGTTTTCAACCTAAATTTGCTTCTCGGTTTTTGGAAAAAATCAATACTTTGACAAAACAAAGAATATATAAAACATTATTTTTTCTTCTCACAGAGTAAACAGACTTGCAATTTCATTTCCTTCCCAGGATTGATTTCTATGGTTGCAATTCTTTTTTAGGAGAATAGGGAAATGAAAGAAAAAACAGATTTTTGAATGCAGAGAAGAAAATGGATAGACTATGTAGAATGCAGAAAAACATAGGCAGGCTTTTGAGCTTCTCTTTTCCTTTCTTTTTCAACCCAATACTTTATTGTTGATCCACCACCTTATATAGATATTGTATGCAGAACAGGTTTCTGAGCCTACCTCATTCCAAGCTCGAATTTGACAAAAAATATGACTTTTTCTACTGCAGAGATGCTCTCTGGCCTTCTTGTAGAAAGCCTCTTGTAGACGGTGTTCCTGCTCCTGTAGAATGCAGTAGTGCTCCTGTAGAGCCTGATAGGTGGGAGGGTTTTGAAAAACTGGCAGAAAATGATTGGTTCACTGTTCTGAAGGTGGTAGATGAGTACTGCAGTCGAGAACTCGTCGATGCAAATGCAAACAAAAGGTGGTGGAGGCTTAGACTACACTATACTTAAACTGATGGCGTAATCTGTGGTGAGGAGGTGAGGTGGCCGGATGGGTACATTATCCCCATCTAGACCATTGGTCCTACACCAGTGTCATTATGGTTCTTCATGTCACCTGACCACCATCACCTCCCTCATTCCCGTTATACGCCACCACCACTACCGGTTCTGAGTTTTTCTTCCTGAGTTGACGGGCCACATGTGCTGACTGCGTATCTAATCTGCGGTTTGAATTGGATGAGGCTCATTTGAACTCCATGATGGTGGGTTGAATTGAACGAGGGTGGCTAGTTAGCTGGCCACTGATTCCATTTAATCGTGACCATTCCCATAGTTCATGCAGTTTCGAAATATTCATGCAATCGAGGAATAGGTTTAGCCACTTACCTCTGCATGCTTCGAACTTTGGCACTTCATTTCCTCGTTGTTGTTGTTGCTGGTACTCTGTATGCTCAGCCTTTGGCTTATGCTAATGATATTTTGATTAAGCTCTACTCCTTGCATGTTGCATACATCCTCGCTGCGCTGACCCTGTCTCTGGAGTTTGTTTTTCAAAGGGATTAGCTACTATAGGAATCCTGTAGGATTTCCTATTGTTATTTCTCCTTCTGAAATTTCAAGCTGATGCTTGAGCAGGGGCTAAAAAGACTGCTGAAGAAGGTTCTGAATGAAAGGAATAACAACTGGAAGGCATCAAGTAAGAATAAGTAAAGAACGCTATTGCTTTATTGATCACCATTTTTTGTGTTTACAAAATGAAAGAAACATAATTCTATATTTGTCTGTGCAGGGAAAGAAAAAGCGAGTGGAAATGTGGGTGTGTAGGGATGGAATGGAGAGTTAGGTGGATGGATGGTGGCAGGGAGGTTCAAAGGTCTCTTAGACAAATTTATAGCCCTCGGGTTCTTCTCTGATCTTGATTTTGCGATTTCTGTAGTTTCTACAAGAGCCTCCTGTAGAATACATAGAGTTTCCTATTGGATGCGAAATTTTCAGAACAAATGAGACCAAGGCTTGGGAAAGGATAACAGTGATGGAGGGATGGACTATGAAGGGTGTATGCAACCTGGCCATGTCTTTTTCTCTTGTGTGACCCTCTTGCAACCTGCAATTCATTCAAAAGAAGTTAGGTTTTTTTTTTTTTTTTTGGTTTTTTTTTAGACAGCTGGGGGGCCTTCAGGAGGTTTTCACCCTCACTGCCTGCCCTGGGTGCCTCCAAGAGGTTTTCATCCAGGGATATTTTATTCCTTTTTCTATTTTTTTCCCTTTTCTCTGTTTTTTTTTTTTTTTAAGCTCAGGGTGTGGGTGGAGTGGAGACAGGAACCTACTCCACTACCAACACTGTTTTACCTAGATTCTCAATGAACTCTTGCTTGGAAAGAGGCTTCCTATAGATCTTCAATATATGCCCATTAACGAGCATGGGGATGGCTTCTTCATTAATGGTCCGAATAAGGATTGAACCATTGTCATTGCATTTTTCTACTGTGTATGGTCCCAAGCATCTTGTCCTTAGTTTTCCCTTGAAATATTTATATCTCGAATCATATAGCAAGACCCAATCTCCTTGCTGGAATTGTTTTTCTTTGAGGTGTCTGTCATGCCATATTTTTCTTTGAAGTTGGACTACCTCTGAGTGAAGAAGGGCTTTCAATTTCTATTCATCCAATCCATTTAGCTGAAGCAATCTTTCCTTTTGTGTATGGATGAGGTCTAGGTCCAGCTGAGCTACAATCATTAATGTGTTATATTCAAATTCTATTGACAGTAGAGCCTTCTTCCCATAGACTATCTCATAGGGTGTAAACCCTGTGGTGGTTTTCCAACTGGTGTTATAGGCCCAGGTGGCCTCAACCAATTGGCCTGCCCAATGTTTCTGCTACTTCTCACAACCTTAATCAAAATCCCTTCCAAAGCTCTGTTAGTGACTTCCACCTGCCCATTTGCTTGCGGATGATAAGGGGTGGAAATCCTGTGCTTAATCTTGTGGTGTGTGGGCAAGTCTTCAACCAAATTGGAGGTAAACTGACTTCCTTGATCTATGACTAACTCTCTCAGATAGCCAAACTTGTATAAGATATTTTCCCTAAAAAACTCAGATACTTTTTCTTCTGTTGCTACCTTGATCACCTTGGTTTCTACCCATTTTGTCAGATAATCAGTACACACAATGATGTAAGATTTCTATTTTGAAGGAGGGTTGATCGGACCCACAAAGTCCATGCCCCACTTCTCGAATGGCTTGAAAGTCACTTGAGGTTGCAGGGGCATCTCATCCCTTGGAGCAGGTTTCCCCATCCTTTGACATTGGTCACATTGGCTGAGATATCTCCTAACATCTTGATGAAGAGTGGGCCAATAGTAACCTGCTTGCGGAATTTTGAAGGCAATCCTTTTTGCTGCAAAGTTTCCCCCATAGGGCCCATCATGATAGGTTAGGAGGATGTCAAAAACTTCCTCCTCCCTGACACATCACCTCAAAGTCTGATATGGGCCAAGCTTAAAAAGATTGCCCCTAATCCAGGTGAATGGGGCACTTTTCTTTACGATCTTGCTCTTCTCTTTTGAGGATAGGTGTGGCGGAAACTGTGCTGAAACCAAATAAGTTTCTATATCAGCAAACCATGGAGAGAGTACTGAAATAGCAAATAGTTTTTCATTTGGCATTTGGTCATCCACCATTCCTTCTTCACCTGCAGGCAAATCTAGTCTAGACAGAAAATCAGCAACAACATTTTCCTTACCTGGCTTATCGACAATGGTCAAATCAAATTGCTGCAATAAAAGTAACCATCTAATGATATGAGCATTTACATCTGGTTTATTCATCAAATACCTAATTGCAGCATGATTAGCGTGTACAAATGTTTGATAGCCAGTGATGTAGTGTCTGAACTTGTTTAGGGAATGGACTACAACTAGGATCTCCTTTTCAGTTACAGTGTAGTTTAATTTTGCCTTGGACAAGTTTTTACTGACAAAGTATATGGCATAAGACAACTTCTCATCAACTTTCCCCAAGGCTGCTCCTATCGCTTTTTTCGAGGCATCTGTGTGAATGTGGAAGGGTAGGGCCCAGTTTGGACCTCTTAAGATTGGGGCGGTTACCAGCTTACCTTTCAAGGCATCCAAAGACTCTTGACAGTTGTCGGTCCATATGAACTTAGCATATTTTCCCAAAAGACCAAATAATAGAGAGGCTAGCTTACTAAAATCCTTAATGAATCTTCTATAATACCTTGCCAAGCCTAGAAACTTCGAACATCTCTTAACTTTTGAGGAGGTGGAACCCTTTGAATGATAGCAATCTTGTTGGGTGGTGGGCTCCAGTATTGTAGCAATAATGCTACAACTCCTGGAGCTTCCTTCTCTAATTTTATCAACCCGGTAGTTCATAACAAACTTGGAAGCGACAGTGCTGTATGCACAAGTACTAGCTCTTGTCGCAACTGTCACTTGGTCAGCTCGCACAAGTCCACTAGGGCTCAAGCCAACTTCTATATGCTCTCAGAAGAAGCTTTATAAGTGATGAACGAAAGCTATCTCAAAGGAAATTAAC
Source organism: Pinus tabuliformis (assembly GCA_031772625.1). Classification (NCBI taxonomy): domain Eukaryota; kingdom Viridiplantae; phylum Streptophyta; class Pinopsida; order Pinales; family Pinaceae; genus Pinus; species Pinus tabuliformis. The sequence goes on from CM062809.1 coordinate 622,008,369, forward strand.
CTACTTTGCAAGAATGTAATCAAAACATGGAAACCCTAGTAAACCCTAATTTGACTAGCTTAACCCTTACGATGCAATGGTGGGAATGCAACTTCTAAAAATGATGCCATTACTTCTAGTGAGTTGAGATGCATGAGTCTAAGCTACTTTCATCTGAAAAGAACATGTTTTTGTATTTTTGCTCAAGTGGTTGGAGTTATTATGACTGTGCTGCTTACTAGGTCTTGACTGTGCAGGGGTAGTGAAAGGGGAGGAAGGCTTGGAAAAGGTCAGGAGGACTCTGAGAGGTTCCAGGGGATCCCTAACATCATTCCACAGAAGTTCCCAACGTTCAGATGCCTAGCAACCGTGTTGGCACGCTTCTACAGGATGTCTGCAGGGGATCCTACAGGAAGCTCGGGATTTCTACAGGAAGTCTGCTAACTTCTACAGGATGTGCTGTAAGTGGAATTTTGGGTGATGGAGGAGTGAATGAGCTGGATGGGTGGATAGGTAGGATGAGAGGGGAGCTTGTGATGGTTTATGGACAGAGAGATGAGATGGAGAGGAGGTGTGTAAAGCTGGTTGGTCGATAGAAGGGTAGAGGCAATGAAAGGCCGAAAATGGTAAAACAACGTGGATAACAGAAGAGTTGGTGGGCAAATGATCGAGCTGAGAGGTAAGGAGATGGCTTAGGCACGGCTGAGAAAGATAAGGGAGTGATAGAGTGATGTTGCGCAGTGTAAATGGAACAAATTACCTCTGTCTTGCACAAAACCGAGAATTCATCTAACTATTTTGTTGAAAACGAGAGAACAGCAATGTAGTTCTAGAGAGAAAACATGCATGGTGCTGAAACAAGGAATTATTGCTCAAGATCTAATTGCATGGACACTTCTACCAATGGAAATATTATGTTAAAACTTGCATGAACATATAAAACTGTGTTTTTGGTGGTTGGCACGGTCTACACTCCCAATCTCTAAACAGAGGTGGAAGTGAGTGTACAATCAACCTTTTCTTGGAATTCTGATGAATGCTAATCCTCCTACTCTAATCTAAACTACTGAAAGCACTTGATCCATAAAACTAACCTACTTAATCACAACAAGAAATTCGAATCAGCAAACTGTATTTTTCAGTGCATGTAAAGAAAAAGAAATGAAATGCTGAGAGGAAAGACAAGTAACAGTACAAGGAAAGGAGGCCTATTGCTCTCAGGTTGGGCCCAAACCTGAGAGCTATAGCTCCTCTAAGAACTCAGGATTGGACTCAAATCTGTCTGCCTTTTATTAAAAGATCATAGTCAAAAATCTAACAACATGCCAAAAATGGCTTACAAGGAGCAAAACAGAGCTATAGCTCGAAATCCAAAATCTGCAACAAAGGTTCAAAAGTTCCCATCGAAGGCTACAGCCTCAATACTTATACATTATGAGGGCCAAGCTGGCCTCCTAAATTAGTGGGGCTTGGCTGTCCAACTAAAAGTAAACTGCTGTTCCTGTAGAATCCGTTGGCTGCCTTCTAGCTCGGTGGTGATAGCTGTTGGGGGCTCGGAGTTGGGGTGGAGATCACGAGGAAGGTCATTCAAGGCTGTGGACAACCTTCCTATAAACCTGCAATGCCACCTTGGCTGTCTCCTTGCCTCCATCTACGTGGTTTTGCTCCATTTAATGCCAAAAAGTCCTGAAATAAACATGTATTAGCCACATAGGCATAATGACTGCCCTCCTTCCTACGAATAACACAAATATACTAAGAAATGATGCATAAGTGATAAAAAATGAAGGGTTGAGCAAGGTGAGTAGGCCAAATGAGCCCAAAATGTTACCAAAATTTGGGGCTCATCATCACCCCCCAGCTAAAATATTTGCTCATCCTTGAGCAATTTTGCTCCAGCTCCTTGTCCTTGGCCGAGAACTAGGCCCCGGAATATGCTCTTTCTTTCCTACTCTTGGTGGCTCTGCCTCTTCTACCCCTGGTGGTGACGAGGGTGGCGCTCCTTCCCTCTTCTCTGTTTCCTTGAGCCGGGCTTTTGAAGCCGATTGGCCTATCCTTCGTTTCCAAGTAGTTGTTTTTGGGCTTCCCCTCTCGTAGGTGACCGATATCTTCGAGGGGGACCTCTCACTGGGTGAAGTAGGGGCATCCCCTATAGTGATTTGGCTGCTGGATGGAGGCTGCGGCTTGCCCGTTTTTATTCTCATACTTCTCCTAGCTTCAAAATATAGAGGGGTCTCCCTCTTTCTTTTCTCCTTTGGCTTAGGAGGTGTACTGAGGGCGGCCAGCACAGCTGCTGCCTCCCTTTCAAGAATGTCAGCCTTCTTCTCCTTGGGTTTTGCTTTTTCAGGGCTTCCTGTAGAAGACCCTGTTTTAGTTAATTTCGGGCTTCCTGTAGAAGACCCTGTTTTAGTCAATTTCGGGCTTCCTGTAGAAGACCCTTTCTCAGCTGATTTCGGGCTTCCTGTAGAAGCCGGCTTTGGTTTTCCTGTAGGAACAGGGGGCACCACCTTAGTTTGTTTTGCTGCATGTGTTTCACCTTGTGGCTTGGTTGAGGTTGCTGTCGAGGCACTTTTGCTGATGTGGACCTTCTCAGCCTTGTCCACTCTGCTTTGCAATCTTTTCTCCCTAGCTGTCAACATGGGTGTGGCACCCTCTTTTTCTTGTTTCTTCTCTTGCTTTTTCTTCTGCTCCGTGGTCGTGGTCTTCTGGCCTTTGTCTTTCTTCCCTGCAGGCACGGACTCCTTCTCCTCACTGCTAGATGAACCGAGCTCTTCGGTCAGCATTTTTATATCCCCATCCTTGGTCAAATTTCTAAAGGCTTCCCATGAGAGAGGAACCTTGTATGTGTGGAGTGCATCCTCCACAAGGAGTTTGATGAGTCCATGGTGGGCTACCTGGTCTGGTGTGCCTTCTTTCAGCTTGGTGGCACACTCCATCAGAGACTGTAGTAGAAAGTAGGGGAGACTGAGTTTGTTTTCTACAGGCAGGTCCATCTGATGCCTTAATTCCATGAGTAATCGAAAATGGTACCCATAGACAATGCTAAAACGGCCTTTGCAGGTGATGTACTTCATAATCTGCAGGCTAACTTCATTCCATGGTGGTAGTAAACTGGTTCTACGAACCCCATTTTTATCTTCTGAGAATTCCTCCTCTGGTGGAAAGAATTCTTTCTTAGCCTGTTGGCTCAATTTCCTTTCTTCTTTATCCCATGGTAATCCCATTGGGAGCCCAGTAACTCGACTGATAAATTGTGGAGTGAGTTTGAGACTCAAACCCCTGAAGTTAACGGTGGCTAATGTTTTGGATTTCGGCCTCAGAGCTTGCAAAAACTCCTCTGCCACCTCATCGTCATAGCCCTGCAATTTATCACAGAATGATATCCATTGCGCTCGCGTGAAGAGCTCCAACACCTCAGGATTTTCTCTTAGCTTGGTGGAGTCGGTTGGTTCCCTTCTGATGAACCCACCCGTCATGATGAAAAATCTGCAACGTTAACTGGAGGTGGCGGGTGTGGAAGAAAATTGGCTAACTGGGACAGAGCGTAGAATTACGCCTCTGTCATGCATACAACTCACGACACTTATCCCCCGAGGACCTTAACACCGCTTAATTATACTGACATCCTGTAGGACGACAATTCATGCACCAGCAGACAATATTTGCAAAAATTTCCTACGACCAGACTGTAGACGTCGATTCTGCCACCCTCAAAACCAATTGCATGGAAGGTTCAGGCTTACCTTTTGAATCTGCCACCTTTTGACGTGAGGAACCCGATTTCCTGTAGAAACAGCTTTCCTGTAGAAGCAGCGCGCGAATTCCGGAAGATACTGCAGTGGGTCTGCGCTCTCTGTGCTGCTTAACAGGCGTTCGAATGGCCAAAGACTCGGAGTGTCGAGCTGCAGAGGGATTCGAATGATCACTCGAGTTTCAAACGGTGAATGATAAATGCATGGGGTGGCAATCTAGCCGATTAGATTTGAATTCGGCGGAATCCGTGGCGCGGGGGTGAGCTGTCCCTGCCGGACCGTTGGACGACGTCACTTCATCATTTTTCTGCAAGTTCCCTTACTGCCGCATCATTCCCCGCAGATCCGCCGCCGTCATTTCTGTTAAACCCGTTTCTCTGCGACTGGATGGCTCTCACGTGTGCACTGCCCGTTCCTTTTTGCCACGACCACCGTTCAAACATCCGACTAGACCACTGACTGGTCGACGTGGCCAGTCGAATGGCCATACAACCGCTCAACCCATTCACTTTTCACTTGCAAACATTTCAAAGTAAAATTCATGCAATTCGACGGAAGAAAGGGTCAAGGCACTTACCTGTGCGGCCGCAACACGATTTTCAGGCTCTTGGACGACGATGAGTGGATTTATTTGCTGCTGGTGGATTTGCACAGGCTCGGAGGTTCATATTCGCAGGCCGCTGACGATAAATTTGAGGCTTCGGCTGCATGCGCCCGCGCGATCTTTGCATGTTGCAGGCGGTGGAATGGTGTGCACTCTAGTTGGCCTAACTGCTACGGGACTTCTGCAGGATGTCCTGTAGCAGTTTTTCCTCCTCGGGTGCATGCTGCACGCCGAAGGCAGGGGCCTCACGATCACGCTCACAGAGCTCATGGATGGCTGGGATGGATATGGTATGACATCTCAGCGTTTTTTCATTTCAAAAAATTGCTTTCTCTTGATACTCAATGATCTGCTTTGATGGTGCAGGTATCTTCATTGCATGTCGACAGGGGTGGTAGAACGAGGTGACAGCAGTGTGGACGGGTGAAAATAGTAGTTTGCATGCGTCCAAACCGATCCTTGGTCGTTAGATCTCCTCATATAATCAGTTCTGGGCCGTCAAAAACCTCTACAGGAAGTTTCCTGTAGAAATACAGAACTTTCCTGTAGAAAGTCTGTACTTCCTGTAGAAAGTCTGTAACTTCCTGTAGAAGGTCTGTAACTTCCTGTAGAAGACTAGGCTGTGATGAAATCGTGCCCATACCTTGGAGAAGATGAGTATTCTTTGAGGAAGTGCTGGTGAGGTCTCCTGGCAGCATGATAAGGATCCTTGACTCTGAGTTGAGAGACCTCCTCTCCTTCATAGAACACCTACAACCTGCATGCATTTCCATATTATAAACTTGTTGTCCCTATCTTCTTTTGCATATTGTTTTTTTTTTTTTTTTTGAAAGATAGCAGGGGCACCTTAATAAGGTTTTCACCCTTGCCATCTGCCTTAAGCGCCTCAGAGAGGTTTTCACTCAAGGATCTTTTTTCAAATCTTTTTTTTTGAAAGACAATAGGGGCGTCTCAATGAGGTTTTCACCCCTACCACCTGCCTTGGGAGCCTCAGAAAGGTTTTCACCCAAGGATCTTTATTATTATTATTATTATTATTATTATTATTTTTAGATATTTCAGGGTATGCCCAAAGCAGAGGCAGAACCCTTCTCTATGACCAACACTGACTTCTCCATGGTTTTGATGAACTCTTGTCTTGAGAGAGGTTTCCTGTAGATCTTCAGTCGATGCCCATTGACAAGCATGAAGATTGGCCTCCTCATCAATGGTCCGAATAAGAACTGATCCATTGTCATGACATTTTTCCACTGCATACGGTCCTAGCCATCTGGTTCTCAGCTTCCCTTTGAAATCTTTGTGCCTGGAGTCATACAACAATGCCCAATCTCTTGGCTGGAATTGCTTGTCATTGAGGTGTTGGTCATGCCACACCTTCCTCTGAAGTTGAACCACTTCTGAGTGAAGGAGGGCATGCATTCGGTGCTCGTCCAGTCCATTCAGCTGCAATAACCTTTCTTGCTGTGCATGGTTGAGATCTAGGTCCAGCTGAGCTGCCATCCTCAAAGTGTTATATTCAAATTCAATGGACAGCAAAGCTTTCTTCCCATAGACCAGCTCATAAGGTGTGAAGCCGGTGGTGGTCTTCCAAGTGGTGTTGTAAGCCCAGGTGGCCTCAACTAGGCAATCTGCCCAATCTTTCCTACTGCTGCTCACCACCTTAGTCAAAATCCCTTCCAATGCTCTGTTGGTGACTTCCACTTGCCCATTTGCCTGTGGATGATAAGGGGTGGAAGTCCTATGTTTGATTTTGTGATGAGCCAGTAGGTCTTCAATTAAGTTGGATGTGAACTGGCTTCCTTGATCAGTGACCAGCTCTCTTGGGTAGCCAAATTTGTAGAAGATGTTCTCTCTTAAGAACTCAGCCACCTTTTCTTCTGTTGCTGCTTTGATTGCTTTAGTCTCTGCCCACTTTGTCAGGTAGTCGATGCACACAATGATGTAAGACCTTTGCCTCGAAGGAGGGTTGATTGGACCCACAAAGTCCATACCCCACTTCTCAAATGGCTCAAGAGTCACTTGAGGTTGGAGAGGCATCTCATCCCTTTGAGTCGGTTTCCCTATTCTTTGGCATCGGTCACATTGGCTGATATACCTTCTGACATCTTGATGAAGTGTGGGCCAATAGTAGCCTGCCTGCAGGATTTTGAAGGCAGTCCTTTTTGCTGCAAAATGTCCTCCACAAGGCCCATCATGACAGGTGAGGAGGATATCAAAGATTTCCTCCTCCCTTACACAACGCCTTAAGATCTGATCAGGGCCAAGCTTGAACAGGTTGTCCCCGATCCAAGTAAATGAGGCACTTTTTCTGATGATTCTGCTCTTCTCTCTTGAAGATAGGTGCGGAGGGAACTGTGCTGAAACAAGGTAGTTTGCTATATCAACAAACCATGGAGAGAGTACTGAGATAGCAAACAGATGTTCATCGGGCATCTGGTCATCCACCATTCCATCCTCACCTGCAGACAAATCCAATCTAGATAAAAAGTCAGCAACAACATTTTCTTTACCTGGTTTGTCCACAATGGTCAAATCAAACTGCTGCAACAAAAGTAACCATCTAATAATACGAGCATTCACATCTGGTTTATTCATTAAATATCTAATTGCAGCATGATCCGTATGTACAAAGGTTTGATAGCCAGTGATATAATGACGGAACTTGTTCAGTGCATGGACCACCGCCAAGAATTCTTTCTCGGTTACAATGTAGTTCAGTTCAGCTTTGGATAAGTTTTTGCTAACAAAGTAAATGGCATATGGAAGTTTTTGTTCAACTTGTCCTAAAGCTGCCCCTATGGCTTTGTTTGAGGCATCAGTGTGGATGTGAAAAGGTAGGGCCCAGTTTGGACCTCTCAAGATTGGGGCAGACACTAACTTGTCTTTTAATTCGTTCAGAGCCCTCTGACAATCGTCAGTCCATTTAAACTCCACATCTTTTGTCAACAAGCCAAACAATGGTGAGGCTAGCTTGCTGAAGTCTTTAATGAATCTCCTGTAATACCCTGCTAATCCTAAGAAACTCTGAACATCCCTTACCTTTTAGGGAGGTGGAACCTTCTTGATGAGAGCAATTTTGTTAGGATCCACTTGTAACCCTTGGCAAGAAATGGTATGGCCTAGCACGGTCCCTTCAATCATCAAGAATTCACATTTTTCAGGACTAAGGGACAGGTTCATCTCAATGCATTTGGTTAGGACTTTTCCCAGATTGGACAATGCTTCCTGGAAGTTGGACCCATAAGGAGTGAAGTCATCCATATAGATTTCCACCGCATCATGGACCAGCTCAGAAAAGATGCTCAAGACAGCTCTCTGGAAAGTAGCAGGAGCATTGCATAGCCCAAAGGGAAGAACTCGGTAGGCAAAAGTACCCCAAGGACAAGTGAAGGTGGTCTTATCTTGGTCTTCCGGGCTAATTTGGATTTGGTTGTACCCGCTAAACCCATCTAGGAAAGAGAAGAACTTCTTTCCTGCCAGTCCATACAACACTTGATCTATGAAAGGTAGAGGGAAATGGTCTTTCTTGGTAGCTTTGTTCAGTTCTCGGTAGTCCACACAGATTCTCCACTTCCCATTTTTCTTGGGAACCAACACCAGAGGGGACACCCATTCACTATCTGAGATGGGGTAAATGAATCCGGCATCCAACAGTTTTTGCAATTCTTCCTTAACAATGTCCTTAAGGGCTGGATTCATTCTCCTCTGGGGCTGCCTAATCGGTTTACAATCCTCTTTGATGTATATGTGATGGGTACAGACCGAAGGATGGACTCCTTTCATCTCCTTATAGCTCCAAGCAAAAGCATCTAGATGACTGGCCAACAGGCTACACAGCTCCTTTTCCTGGGAAGGGGATAGGGAGGAGCTGATCTTTAATGTCCTCTCAGGACTGAACTCTACATTCTTGACTCTGGGAGTGACAGGGTCAGCTGCACAAAGGTCCACTAAGGTGCTGGCTTGGGCATCCTCCACCAATTTCTCTAAGGATAGTGCACTGGGAGGTGGATTCTGGATCAAGGTCTCAATCAAGTCATCCTCGGTTGGGGGGTCTCTTCTAGTGGTGTCTAGGGTGCACAAAGGTGCTAAGTACACCTCGTCTTCTTCTCCTTCCTCCAACCAAAGTGGTAAGTCATGCTCTAAGGAGGGTTGGGCAGGAGGGTATAGGACTAGCTGCTTGGACATAGGACCATTTTTGATGGTCATGTTTCCTGCACGGCAACTTATGTATGCATCTGCAGTGGCTAACCAAGGCCTTCCCAAAATAAGAGGATATCCAGTAAGCTTTGCCTTTGGTTGTAGAACCAAGAAATCTGCAGGGTATTCCCAAGAGTCGACAGAGACCAAGACATCCTCCAAAATCCCTTCGGGAGTCACGGTGGAGCGATCTGCTAGTTGCAGGACTATCGAGGTCTTCCTCAGGGAACCCTGAAGATTGAGTTTGAGCATGGTATCCCTGGTCATCACATTAATGGCATCCCCCAGATCAATCAAGGTGTGAGGTATAATGGTGCCATTGATGTGGACATCTACTACAGGGCTTCCAGGATCTAGGTACTTTGGGCAGATGATTTGTCCTAACATAAGGTCAAACAGTTGTCCTATGACATTGATGGTTGAAGCATCTCTCTTTCGCCTGCCTGGGTGTTTGAAACACTTTTCCTTAACCAGTTTGTTGTATATTGGCACATCCTTGATGGCTTGAAGAAGTGATTTTCACACACAACTGCTTGAGCTCTCCCAGAAGCTCATCCTCCTCTGGGTTGGGTTGTGTGGTGGCTGCTAGTCTCTCAGGAAAGGGTGGAATAGCCCTTGGTTCATTTTCCTATTTGTCTTCCTCGTCCTCTGGGGGAGGAGGTTGGCGATCTGGAAGAGTCTTTGCAGATCGAAGATTGATCTCCTGGATCTCTACAGCATAGGTAGGGCATGATGTTTCCCCATTATATACCTGTTGGGCCTGTCTATTGTTGGGGTTCGGGTTCGGTTGAGCAGGCATTTGAGGTTGCCTTGTAGGAGCAGGAGGTAATGGTTGTGGTTGAACTGGTGGTGGAGGCAAAATGGCGGGAGGAGTGTTGTACTGGGGCCTCCACCCCGACTGAGGTGCATTCCACTGAGGCTTTGGCTGGGCATGTGAGTGATATGAATGAGTAGTGGGCTGAGTAGGGTACTAAGGTGGATAAGACCATGGAGGGGGCATGGACCAGGAAGGATGAGCAGGGGAACCCCAGGAAGGCATAGGAGTAGATTGGTTGGGGCTGTAATAAGCTTGGGGTGCCCCTTGCATCCCCTGCTGATAAGGTCTAGGTCCTTGTGGCCTCCTTTGGTTGAGGAAATAGAGAGGTTCAATGGGGGCTTCTGTCCCTTGGTACATGGCTTTAAGCCCAGGTAAGGTTGGACATTGATTTGTGGGATGGTCCTCCTCACAAACGAAACACACTTCAACCGAATGCAATGGGCATTCGTTCTTAGGGTGTCTCCTTGTGCACCTAGGGCAGAAGATAGCCAAGGCCCTCTCAGCTTCTTCCTTCTTCTGCTGGATCCTGAATGTGTCAAGTTGCATGGCAATGGTCTGTCTCACCTCGCTCTTGAGATCTTATAGTTGATTTGCAAACTCATGTTTGGAAAAAGGAACACCAGCTGAGAGGAGGTTTCCTCTACCCCGTTTCCGGGCTGCCCTAGAATGGTTTCTAAACACAGTCTTTATGTCCTCATAAGGCAGTTGGTAAATATCTTCTCCAGCTAACATGTGAAGGGTATCTAAGAGGTCTTCAGGGACTCCTCGGAGCAGGACCAACTTGAGGGATTCAGGGTCAAGTGTGCACCTGGCCCATTTATAGCTAAGTTGGAACCTTTCCTCATAATCCTCTAAGGACTCATTAGCTCCCATGGTCATCTGAAAGATTTCTCCCTTGGTTTCCTTGGACCTACAGTAGTCCCGGTACTTGGTATTGAAAGCTTGCGGCATCTGAGCCCAAGTAGTGATACTGTTCCCAGGTAAGCCCATGAACCAACGTAATGCTGCATCCTTAAGGGTTGAAGGGAAGAGTTTCAGCTTCTGCTCATCTTCAGTATAGTCATAGGTTCGACAAAGGACAACAAACTCAAATAGGAAGGTGTCAGGATCTTCGGTAGTCAGTCCATGGAAATGAGGTAAAGCGGAGGGGCTAATATTCTTCATTTTCATGTCTCCATTGGTTTCTCAGATGGGGAAAGCACCTTCTATTCTCTCATATTCTTCCCTATTTTCAGCCATAGCTTCAGATGGAGTGGTCTCTAACTCTTCTTCTGCTATAGGATCTTCGTATATCTCAGGAGGTTCACCTATAGGTTCTTCTGGATCACTGTCACCAAAGAAGAGAGAAGGGTGACTTCGTGATGTGGTGGGGGTGTTGGGTAAGAATTTGCCTGTTTTATCACGGTTCCTACGAGGCATGAAATGGACAGACTTCTTTTTGATTGCTTTTGTTTTTTCTTTGGTACCTGCAAAAACTGAAACAGATTGATCTACAACTAATTATCTTTGCTGAAATGAAAATGCAGATTTGAAATGAAAGTAGGAAAGAACTAGTCTACTTTGCTCAAATGGAATTGCAGGAATGGAAATTCTAGTTTACGCTTGCAAAATTGGAATGCTAATCTATGCTTGCAAAAATGAAATTGCGGAATTGAAATGTTAAGCTATGAAAGCAGGAAATGTCTATGCTACTTTTGCAGAATGGAAATGAAATAAACTACTTAGCAGAAGACAAGAGTAGGAAAATAGAAGAAAAGCAACAATTACTAATACTCTGACGCTTCCCCGACAACGGCGCCAAAAAGATGGTGGGCTCTAGTATTGTAGCAATAATGCTACAACTCCTGGAGCTTCCTTCTCTAATTTTATCAACCCGGTAGTTCGTAACAAACTTGGAAGCGACGGTGCTGTATGCACAAGTACTAGCTCTTGTCGCAGCTGTCACTTGGTCAGCTGGCACAAGTCCGCTAGGGCTCAAGCCAACTTCTATATGCTCTCAGAAGAAGCTTTATAAGTGATGAACGAAAGCTATCTCAAAGGAAATTAACCTACTTTGCAAGAATGTAATCAAAACATGGAAACCCTAGTAAACCCTAATTTGACTAGCTTAACCCTTACGATGCAATGGTGGGAATGCAACTTCTAAAAATGATGCCATTACTTCTAGTGAGTTGAGATGCATGAGTCTAAGCTACTTTCATCTGAAAAGAACATGTTTTTGTATTTTTTCTCAAGTGGTTGGAGTTATTATGACTGCGCTGCTTACAGGGTCTTGACTGTGCAGGGGTAGTGAAAGGGGAGGAAGGCTTGGAAAAGGTCAAGAGGACTCTGAGAGGTTCCAGGGGATCCCTAACATCATTCCACAGAAGTTCCCAACGTTCAGATGCTTAGAAACTGTGTTTGCACGCTTCTACAGGATGTCTGCAGGGGATCCTACAGGAAGCTCGGGATTTCTACAAGAAGTCTGCTAACCTCTACAGGATGTGCTGCAATGGGAATTTTGGGTGATGGAGGAGTGAATGAGTTGGATGGGTGGATATGTAAGAGGAGAGGGGAGCTTGTGATGGCATATGGACAGAGAGATGAGATGGAGAGGAGGTGTGTAATCTGGTTGGTCGATAGAAGGGTAGAGGAAATGAAAGGCAGAGAACGGTAAAACAACGTGGATAACAGAAGAGTTGGTGGGCAAATGATCGAACTGAGAGGTAAGGAGATGGCTTAGGCATGGCTAAGAAAGATAAGGGAGTGATAGAGTGATGCTGTGCAGTGTAAATGGAACAAATTACCTCTGTCTTGCACAAAACCGAGAATTCATCTAACTATTTTATTGAAAACCAAAGAACAACAATGTAGTTCTAGAGAGAAAACGTGCATGGTGCTGAAACAAGGAGTTATTGCTCAAGATCTAATTGCATGGACACTTCTACCAATGGAAATATTATGTTAAAACTTGCATGGACATATAAAATTGCGTTTTTTGGTGGTTGGCACGGTCTACACTCCCAATCTCTAAACAGAGGTGGAAGTGAGTGTACAATCAACCTTTTCTTGGAATTTTGATGAATGCTAATCCTCCTACTCTAATCTAAACTACTGAAAGCACTTTATCCATAAAACTAACCTACTTAATCACAACAAGAAATTCGAATCAGCAAACTGTATTTTTTTCAGTGCATGTAAAGAAAAAGAAATGAAATGCTGAGAGGAAAGACAAGTAACAGTACAAGGAAAGGAGGCCTATTGCTCTCAGGTTGGGCCCAAACCTGAGAGCTATAGCTCCTCTAAGAACTCAGGATTGGACTCAAATCTGCCTGCCTTTTATTGAAAGATCATAGTCACAAATCTAACAACATGCCAAAAATGGATTACAAGGAGCAAAACAGAGCTATAGCTCGAAATCCAAAATCTGCAACAAAGGTTCAAAAGTTTCCATCGAAGGCTACAGCCTCAATATTTATACATTATGAGGGCCAAGTTGGCCTCCTAAATTAGTGGGGCTTGGCTGTCCAACTAAAAGTAAACTGCTGTTCCTGTAGAATCCGTTGGCTGCCTTCTAGCTCGGTGGTGATAGCTGTTGGGGGCTCGGAGTTGGGGTGGAGATCACGAGGAAGGTCATTCAAGGCTGTGGACAACCTTCCTATAAACCTGCGATGCCACCTTGGCTGTCTACTTGCCTCCATCTACGTGGTTTTGCTCCATTTAATGCCAAAAAGTCCTGAAATAAACATGTATTAGCCACATAGGCATAATGACTGCCCTCCTTCCTACGAATAACACAAATATACTAAGAAATGATGCATAAGTGATAAAAAATGAAGGGTTGAGCAAGGTGAGTAGGCCAAATGAGCCCAAAATGTTACCAAAATTTGGGGCTCATCATTGGGATCCACCTGTAATCCTTGCAGAGAAATTGTATGACCTAGCACGGTCCCTTCAGTCATCAGGAATTCGCATTTTTCAGTACTGATGGATAGGTTCATTTCAATACACTTGGCTAAAACATTTCCCAGGTTAGTCAAAGCTTCCTGGAAGTTAGAACTGTAAGGGGTAAAGTCATCCATATAGATTTCCACTGAATCATGAACTAGTTTAGCAAATATGCTCAGTACTGCTCTTTGGAAAGTGACAGGAGCATTGCAAAACCCAAAAGGAAAGACCCGGTAGGCAAAAGTACCCCAAGGACAAGTGAAAGTGGTCTTATCATGGTCTTCCAGGCTGATTTGGATCTTGTTGTATCTACTAAACCCATCTAGGAAGGAGAAGAACTTCTTCCTTGCCAGGCCATTTAACACTTGATCTATGAAAGGAAAAAGGAAATGGTACTTCTTGGTGGCCTTGTTTAGTTCGAGATAATCTACACAGATTCTCCACTTCTCGTTTTTATTTGGTGCTAGCACCAAAGGAGAAACCCATTCACTGTTAGAGATGGGATATATGAATCCTACATCCAAAAAATTTTGCAATTCTTCTTTGACAATGTCCTTAAGGGCTGGATTCATCCTCCTTTGAGGTTGCCTGACTGGTTTACAATGTTCTTTAATGTAAATGTGATGGGTACAGACTGAAGGGTGGACTCCCTTCATCTCCTTATAGCTCCAAGCAAAAGCATCCAAGTGATTTTTCAATAAGTTACACAGTTCTTTCTCCTGAGAGGTGGATAGGGATGAGTTGATCTTCAAAGTTTTTTCTGGGCTAAATTCCACATTCTTAACTTGGATATAGGTCGGATCAGCCACATAGAGATCAACTAAAGGATTGGCTTGGGTTTCTTCCACCAGCTCTTCTAAGGGAAACACACTGGGGGGTGGATTCTGAATCAAGTTCTCAATAAGATCATCCTCGATTTGTGGACCCCCATGGTAGCTTCTACTATACACAATGGTGTAGAATAAACTTCATCCTCATCTTCCTCCTCCAACCAGAGAGGTAAATCATGTTCTAGCAGAGGTTTGGAAGGAAGATAGACGACTAGTTGTTTGGACATATGCCCATTCTTGATTGTCATGTTCCCAACTCGACAACTAATGTGGGCATCTGCAGTAGCCAACTAAGGTCTTCCCAGGATGAGAGGATACCCAATGAGCTTTGCCTTTGGTTGGAGAACTAGGAAATCAGCAGGGTACTCCTAGGAACTAATATAGACTAGTACATCTTCCACAATCCCCTCAAGGGTCACGGTGGAGGTGTCTGCTAACTGCAGTACTATTGAGGCCTTTCTCAGGGAACCCTGAAGGTTGAGTTTGAGCATAGTTTCCCTGGTCATCACATTAATGGCAGCTCCTAGATCAATCAAGGTATGGGGGATTATGGTGCCATTGATGTGGACATCGACTACAGGACTCCCAGGGTCTAGATATTTCGGACAGAATACCTGCCCCAACATCAGGTTGGACAGTTGTCCTCTGACATTGATAGTTGTGGCATCTCTCTTGCGCCTGCCTGGGTGCTTGAAGCACTTCTCCTTAATCATCTTAATGTATATAAGCACATCCTTTAGGGCTCAGAGAAGTGGTATTTTTACACATAACTGTTTCAGTTCTCCTAGAAGTTCAGTTTCTTCTGGGGTTGGTTGTGTGGTTCCAGTTAGTCTCTCAAGAAAGGGTGGAATGAATTTGTTACACTAAAATATCGTCACCATGATTATTGGCAGTCAGTATAGGTCTATCATCACTTGTACTGTCCTCCTAAGCAAGTCCAAGACCTCAGCTCTTCAAATCAAGCTTTAGAAGTGGGAGAAAGACATTAAATATCAATGTAACTCTGGTTCCGCATTTTCTCTCATGGTCACCTGCGGTCCCACACCTTCTGTGTACAAAAGCTGCGTACCTACCCGCTCTGTTCCTAACGGTGTAGGTGCAGACCCCTGTAAAAGTCAAAAGGCGCAAGTTTTATCTTAAAAAACTCACTTTGGGTTAATTCTAGAGTTTTCTAGAAGGAATTTTGACGTGGATTGTTTGCTCTGAGGTGGTTCATGCATCCCAAAAGAGAAGGAGCTAATCCCTTGACTAAAGGAGCTATCCCTTTAAAGGAGGGCTTTATCCCTTTGAAGGAGGACCTAGTAACTTCCCTCCATTGCACTATAAATACAGGCATTGGGGTGAGGTCTAGGGAGGTTAGAAGCTGAACATTTTGAGGGTAAATTCTGGTGAAATTAAGACTCTTTGGTTGAGCTTGAGAGGAGAGATCACATACCTCTTGGTTCCATTGGAGAGTGAGTGAAACTTGTCAAAGTAGAGGAGACATCTTGTTGGACCCTGGGAGGAGCTTGTACAGCGTCAAGGCAAAGGTTGTAAGGTTCTTCTTCTTTTGAATTAATACAATCAAACTCATTTTTCTCAACAAGTATCTTGTGTTATTTGTTTCATGGACTCCTTGACTTTCATGTTAAATATGTTTTATGCAATTGTTTTTTCAGGTGCTATTTAATTTGTTTGCCTTGTTTGTGTTTGCAGATTCGTGAAAAGGAACTCATTTGGATCAAAGGAGCGAGGGCATCCACAAGCTTGCGTTGGACCAAAGGTAGGCCCTAAAAAGACTTGTTTGTTAATTGTTTATTGAAACATATTTAGAGAAAGATAGTGTCTGGTTGGTTTGCTTCTCATTAGGTCTTCTTTAGATTCTAGGAAGGTCTATCTTGTCTGCAAGATCGACACATTCCGTGCGACAAAATGGCGACTCCACTTGGGACTTGATTGTTTTCTTTGTCTATACTTTGACCTGAGAAACTGTATTTTCTGTTTCTGTTTTTGACTTGATGATTGTGGGATTGGGTGAATTTAGTTAATTTTGAGTTAGTTTTCATTTTTCATAATTTTGGGAGAGGTACGCACCCTCTGAGTTAAGCACAGTGCGTACTAGTACGCACTTTTGCTTTGTGCACAGAGACTAGACGCACCTGTGTAAACAGGTTGCCTGTGTACCCTGTCAAAAATTTGAAAAATTTTAAATTTTTCTCTTTTTTATCAATTTAGAATTTGTTTATAGGTTTTAGCCATTGCCCAGACCTACTTGTTCCCTGTCAAAAGCTTTTCTTGGTTTGATTTCATTAGCATTAGGGTTTTAGGTGGAATTCCTAGGAATTTTGCTTGTTGGGTTTGTTTTTCATTTTTGGTTGTGTAGTGACTCTGAGCTTAGAAGCCGTAGGGACCTCAGATTACCTTGGTGTCTACCAGTCTTCTTATGAGTCTGACCATTTATGAAATCTCCCCTTGTTGAGGAATCCGCTTTGAGTTTTCTCATTTCAAAATTTCGAAAAGCTTGTAGTTAAAAGTTTGGAATTTTCATTTTTTAAAAAAGAAAACGAAAGATTGGTTGTTTTTTGACTAATTGTGATTCTGCATAAATTAGTCCTTAGCTCACATTTAGCTAAGTAAAACATCCTCAAAAAGACTTTTAGTAGGCTTTGACTTCAAGTAGTTTTTTATAGTTTGTAGCTCTCAAAGTTAGTCATTTTCATTAGTTTTGAGTGTTTTATTCACAAAATATAAAAAAAAATCTCTTTTGGAAAAGTTTGTTCTTGTAGTGATTGAATGCTTTGAAAATAAAAGGGAAATTTGTGTGAAATAGCTAGTTGTCTCGTTTTTGAGTGCTTTGGAAAGGAAAAGCTCTTCTTTTAATTTGTTTAACTGAGAAAGATTTGTGTTTACAAAGTATTTGCATTCTCAAACTCTTTCTTAGTTTAGAAGTTCATCGAAGAGAAAAGATTGTTTAAATCATCTTAGGTGCATCTTTTTAGTGATTTCAAGTCAAGTCTTTACACCACGAGTTTCACCTCCACCACCTCTTGACTTAAACAAAAACCACTAAAATTAACGCTTAAAGTAAAATTCACCTAGTAACATTTTATTTCTAGGGCTCTGATACACCAACTTAGCTTAGGCTAGTGTCTTGGAGTAGGAGAGTAATTAACTCTCCAAGACAGTAAAAACAAACAAGTAGCTGTATCTTGTGGTAGGAAGAAATCCAATTTTTGCATTTATGCTCTAGGAAAGCTCCTCTTAAAGGAGAAGCACGAGATCGTGTCCGAACCAGTGTGGGAATCAATCCTTCCTCATTGGGAATGACGCCAAATATTCACGTATTAAAAACGGTAAACCTCGGATTAACCATTGTCGAGGAGCCTGGGGTCACTTGTTCGTAAACCTTGGATTATGTCAAGGAGCCTTCAAGGGGGTTGAGCTTGCTACTCTGCCCTTGCATGCGTATCGGATCGTAGACTGTTCCCCCAGGTGTATTTGTCTCAGTTGGTAGCCTTAGTGACCATATTCTTTAGGATTCTTCCTAAGGTGACAGTGGTGGGAAGATCCCACTGTACTTGGAGCAGACGTCGGCTAGACTCACTTGGATTTTCTCGGGGGTTCACTTCATTCGAGACGGTTAAGTGGAGGAACTTGGTCTAGTCTATTCATTAAGCAGGTTGCCGGGGTAACTGTTCCAACCGCCATTTCTGTACAGAATTCTACGATGTTGGATTTCATCACCAACTAGTGTTTTCGGTCCGGAAAGTTACTGTTTGTGTATGTTTGATCTATAGATTCTTTAGGCGTGTGATTCAAATTTGTTTGGTTCTTTAGAGGCTTTAGGTGGTTTTCATTGAGATTTTACTTTGTTTGCGTGTGAAGTAGTTAAAAGTTTTTAACTGTGGCTGAATTACCAAGATAGTCCCGTAGACTTCAGGGCCAGTCTCCTGAGTTTGTAACCGTGGCTGATTTACTGAGGAAATCCCATAGACTTCGGGGCCAACCTCCTGAAGAAGTCCCGAGCCAGCTTGAAGGCTTGAAATTCCTCGTAACTCCTAGTGGTAGTAAAGTTGGGTCACCTGAAGAAGGAGAGTCTTCATTGGTTGTACATCCTGATTACCAAACTCTAGTAACAGGCTATTATCCTGAATCTATTTCGGTTTCCGAACTTGCTAGTAGCTTTTCATCTACTAGTGATATAGGTGAAGAACCTGAGATATCTGAACCTGTTACTCCAACATCGGGGTTTGTCTCTCCAACTTCTAGTGCTCCTAATTCACCTAGGGTAGAAAGAGTAATCACTGAAAATCTTCCTTCTGGTTTGATAGCTATTGAAGAACTTGCTCCGGAAGAAGAAGTAGGCATCCCTATCCCTGAAAATCAACCTGTTATTGATCTAAGGGAGCGTGAATCAATTTTTTACAGTCCACCTAGAAGTACTACTTGGTATCTTTCTTTGACTAATTATTTGGAAAACCCAGCGTTAAGTTTTTCACCACCTCGTGCTCCTTATCATCCTAGAGGTTTTTATACTCCTGTAAATATGTCAGGTCAGTCGTCCATGTTTACTCAATCGCCTGAATCTTTTTTGTACGGTGGTCCTTCTGTTCCCTCTGGGTATCAGTCACTTTCTGGTACTTTTTCGGGAGCATCTCCTCAACCCATTGAACAAGGGTTATTCACTATAAACAATGGTGCAAAGCCGTTGAGCGTAGAAGACATTCTTATGATGTCATGTTCTATTCCCAATTCTCAACCTCAAGGTGGCCAGTTACCGCCTGGGGGGTAGCCTCAATTAACGCTTGGGGGGCAACCTCAAGGTACACAATTTGCATCTGGGGGGAAACCTCAAGGACAGTACGTACCTACGGTACAATACGTTCCTCAAGGTCAACCCGAGACTCAATATGTACCCCAAGGTCAACCCCAGTATCAATTTATACCTCAAGGTCAACCCCAGTATCAGTACGTGCCTCAGGGGTATCTACCCCAAGGTCAGTACTCGAACCAAGGTTTCCAA
This sequence comes from Pinus tabuliformis, assembly GCA_031772625.1. Classification (NCBI taxonomy): domain Eukaryota; kingdom Viridiplantae; phylum Streptophyta; class Pinopsida; order Pinales; family Pinaceae; genus Pinus; species Pinus tabuliformis. The sequence continues at coordinate 622,027,477 of CM062809.1, forward strand.
CCACTCCAAGGTCAATCTTATGTTCAAGGAATGGGAAATGTACCTTTCAATTATCAATCCTACCCTCAACCCGGTTATGGTCCTCAATATTCTCAACCTGTTATGGGTCAGTACCCCGGAATGAACATAGTGTGGGATCCATCGCAAACTCAACAGGTGTTGCAGCCAAGTGTACAGTTGTCATCTTAAACTGGACAACCCTTAGTTTCTGGTTCACCCCATCAACCAGTCCAGTCTAACATTCAAACTTCTGTACCTTCGGTAGTTTCTCAGTCTGGGCCTACTGCGCCTCGTACTCCATCTCAAACGACTGCTGCAATTGCTGCAACATCTGTTCAATCTACCCCACCTACTTCTGGAGTATCGACAGCTCTGGTTTCTACTGTTCCTGTATCTACTCCTCAAACATCTTTACCACCATCTGGATCCACGATTCAAACTACGGTTCAGATACCTGTAGGACAACCTGGTTTAAGTACGGTTGTCACAAGTCAACCACAATTCACCTATCAACCGTACCAGGGATAGTACCAATTCGGTCCTGCTTTCCAGTAGCCAGTTTATCAGTATCAACCGTATCCTGGGTACACTTATCAACAACCTCAACAACCCCAGTATGGTCCGGTTAATCCTGGTTTTCCGAGAGGATACAATATCCCGAACGCGATTACTATTCCTAGTTATCCCGGATATCCTCCTCCTAGGGCTGGTCTCATGACCCAGAGTTTTAGGGATCCTAATCGGCAGTTACTGATTATCGCAACTTTGGACTTACCTGATTTGTCACGTCTAACGAACGATCCGATTAATTATCTTCCGTTTTGGCTGCCAATGCCGAATAAGTTGCCCAGTGACATTCCCAAGTTCGAAGGTAAATCTGGAGAGGACCCGTCGAACCATGTGATGACTTACCACCTCTGGTGTGCGTCTAACTCCATCACAGATGATTTGATCTGTCTTAGACTTTTCCAGCGCACTCTAATTGGTCTCGCGGCCAAGTGGTACATTGAGTTACCGCGAGGCACTTTTTATACTTTTAGTCAGTTAGCTACCTCGTTTTTAACTCATTTCCAGTTGCCAGTCCGATATGACAATGGCACGGAATTGTTAACTTCGCTAAAACAATCGACATCCATGTATATTTCAGATCATATTCACGAGTGGAGACGTCGTCGACGTTTAGTGAAGGTATTTGTTCTAGATCAAATCTTGGCTGAGTGGTTTGTAAAATCTTTGTTGCCAAGGATCACTGAAGATGTTGCTAAAGCTGGAGTTGTTACTGAGGAGCAAGTGATTGCTCAAGCACAGTACCTTGACTTAGTCTATACTCAGTCAGGTACGTTACACGAAAAGATCCCTGATCTTCCCAAGTCAAATCAAATCACTGCAGCTCCTGCGGGATCTCATGCCGCTGACGGTATGATTGGTATGGTTAACACTAAAAGTAAGAAGAATTCTTCCAAGAATTCTTCTCCTATCATAACCTTGCCTGATTCCTCGACAGGAGATTCTTCTGCAGAGGTTTCCGCCGATATTCATGTTGTAGAGTCGTCTACGGCTAAATCAAAATCCGGTGGGAAGAAGAAAGGAAAGAAGAAGAATAAAACGGACAAAAGTTCAAAGGAGAAACCTGAAAATGTGGAATCCAATGATGAAAAGCACAAACCTCATTATCCTTGTCTCATTTGTGACGAAGAACATTTTACAAGAGACTGCCCTCATCGAGCAGAGGTTGCGAAGATCGTCAAAGGTTCCCAAAGTCCTGCTGTTTTGAAGGATCCATTTCCAAATCAAGATAGTAAGATGATAGGTTCTTCCTCGAGTGCCAATGAAGAACCCATATTGATGATGTCCCATGTAAGGATTGTGACTCGGTCACAAGATTATGGTAGTAAGAGTCTTGTTGATGGTAAAGAAGCAGAATCTTCTCATTCTAACCCATCAACCTCAGCTCCCGATTCCGATCCACTACAGATCGAGAAACCTAACCCGGACTTAGTAATCAAACCGCCCGCCAAGGGTATACTTCGAAAGTCTGCTTTCAATCCACATGCGAGAGCAGCCCATAATTATAACATTGTTGAGGATTTAGTTGTTTCACCCTCGGCAATGTTGGCTTTGGAAGTGCTGCAATCATGCCCAGCACAGCGTAAATTACTTTTGTCGGCTATAGGAGTTGTTGATATTCAAGACCTGAACCTAATAATTTTCGATCTAGAAAATAGTACACCACGGTTGCCTCATCAAATGGCTTTCCAGATCCCAGTGATAGTAAAAAACAGGCCTATTCATCGGACTATAATTGATGAGGGATCCTCAACGTGTATTATGTCGATACAGTGTTGGAGATCGCTTGGTTCTCCTTCACTAAATCAATCCCTGACAATTCTTAACGCCTTTGATGGCCGTGGGTTTCATCCTTTTGGCATTCTCCAGGATTTGCCTATAGGGGTTGAAGGAAAAATCGTTAATCTAGATGTGGAGGTGGTTGATGCCCCTCTAGATTACAACCTTCTATTGGGTCGAAGTTGGTCTTATGCTATGACAGCGGTCGTTTCATCGGTCTTCCGAGTAATAAAATTTCCACATAATGGAAAGATCATAACAATAGATTAGCTAGCTTATTTTTCATCCGACCCAGCCTCTTCGGAGAGTATTCAACATGTCGGTAAAATGACTATCCCATATAAGGATGTTGGAGTAGGATTAGTTAAAGATGCCGGTTTACTGGGAACTTTTCCTTTTCCTCCAATCAATGCATCATCTTCATTTGCAACCATTCATATGAATACATCAGATACTATTTTTTATGACGATCCTTGGATCGTTTCTTCTGAATCTGAAATAGACTCATTTGGTAATTCCATGCCTTTGAGTCCATATGAAATTGCCTATGAAGCCGTGCAGTCTTTTGCCGACCCGTGTTCAACCGAAAATGACTTAATGAATGTGGTCCGTGAGGAATCACTTTTCACATCAACCTCAGATTTAACTACGTTTTCTGAACTTGTTCACTCTGATGAGAAAATTCGTGAAATCCTATGTGTAGATGATTTACCATGGGAAGATCTCCATCACAGATCTTCGTTTTTACCTGAGGATGATCGTTTTGAAAATGATTTCTCATCAATCTTTATGACTGAATATGTCAAGGAACCTCAGAATCCAATGAAACATCCCAATTCAGAGTTAAATTTGGGAAGCATCTCTCGAACTATTCCCATTGACATTTCGGTTAAGCCCAGAATTGTTGAGAACATTCATATAGGTGCCTCGTGTACAGATGACGAAATTCAATTATATAAGGCCCTATTTCAAGAATTTTGCGACGTGTTTGCCTGGTCCTATGAGGAAATGCCAGGAATTGATCCCGCGATTGTTGTTCATGAGATCAAGACTTACCCGGACGCTAAACCTGTCCGGCAACGTTTGCGTCAGATTCACCCACGAAAAGCTGCTGCAATTAAAGCAGAAGTTGAAAAACTGTTGAAAGCAGGTTTCATTTATCCAATCCCGCTAACGGATTGGGTATCGAATATTGTTCCAGTTAACAAAAAACAGGGAACAATAAGAATATGCATCGACTATAGGGATATTAATCGAGCCTGTCCAAAGGACAATTACCCAACTCCCTATATTGATCAAATCATTGATGATTGTGCCGGCAGCGAAATATTTTCCTTTATGGACGGTTTTTCCGGATACAATCAAATCAACATTCTACCTGCCGATCAACCAAAAACGGCTTTCATTTGTCCATGGGGGACGTTTGCTTATTGCAAATTACCTTTTGGGCTTAAGAATGCCGGAGCAACTTTTCAGAGGGCGATGTCTTATGCGTTTCATGACATCAAGCACATTGTGCAACCCTATCTCGATGACTTGCCTGCTCATTCATTACATCGAGCTGATCACCTCGTTCATTTACGAGCAATCTTTATGAGGTGTAGGCATTATCGTATTCGGTTGAACCCACACAAATGTGTCTTCTGTATAGAAACGGGTCGACTTCTGGGATTTGTAGTTTCAAAAGCCAACATTCACATTGATCCCTCGAAGGTCGAAGCTATCATCACTTTGCCTCCTCTTTCGAGTCTTCGCCAACTCCAAAGTTTGCAGGGGAAAGCAAAATTTTTACGACAATTCATTCCTAACTACGCCGAGGTTACAAAGGGTTTTACATGGTTGTTGAAACAAAACACTCAATTCTCTTGGGATGAGATAGCTCAGAAATCTTTTGATGCACTCAAACACGCATTGACCCATGCACCGTTGTTGCATCCTCCCAACTACAACCAGGATTACTTTTTGTATCTCGTCGCCTCCCATTCCACCATTAGAATGGTCTTAGTTCAGGAAGATGAATTCAGAACGGAACATGTGATATATTACCTTAGTCGAACGTTAAATCCAACTGAGCTAAAATACTCACATGTGGAGAAATTGGCATTGGCAGCCGTTCAAGCTGTCCAACATTTTCGTCACTACATTTTACTACGTAAAACTACGGTAATTTCGGATTGCAACCCTATGATCTACATTTTGACCAAACAATTACTAGGGGGCATGTACTCTAAATGGATCGTTATCCTGCAGGAGTTCGACTTGGAGTTTGAGAAATCTAAGTCTAAGAAATCTTTAGTTTTTGCAGAGTTAATGTGTGACTTCCCGCGTGCTGACACAGAAACTATGGCAGAGGAGCCCATTGTGGACGAATCTTTGTTTCTAATCAGCACTTTAGATCCGTGGTATGGGGATATCATCGTCTATCTCCAGACCCAATCCTTTCGGCCAGAAATTTAAAAGTCGCAACGTCGGAAAATTCGCATCCAGTCCCAACAATTCAAAATTATTGGAGATACTCTTTATCGCCGTGGGACAGACTCTATTTTTCGACGTTTCTTAACTCACAAAGAGGCTGAAAGGGTTCTAAATGACTATCACTCTGGAGCATGTGGCGGTCATATGTCTGGGTATGCCACAGCCCAAAAGATATTGCGCGCTGGCTACCTCTGGCCGTCTTTATTTAAAGATTGTATTACGACGGTCCGAAAATGCCACAACTGCCAGATTTTTTATCGTAAGATGCGCACTCCACCCGCTCCTCTCCACCCTATAATTTCCATTGGTCCTTTTTCCAAATGGGGTATCGATTTCATTACATGTAACCCTCACTCGGCCGGGGGGCATGCGTATATCATCCTTGCGGTAGATTATTTTACTAAGTGGGCCGAGGCGATGCCTACATTCGAGGCAGACAGAAAGACAACTGCATTTTTCGTGTTCAATCATATAATTGCTAGGTTTGGTGTCCCACAAGCGATAATCACTGATCATGGGCGTCATTTTCGAAACATTATGATGACCGAACTTACAGGCCAGCTTGGTTTACGTCACGATAGTTCAACTGCTTATTATCCACAGGCGAATGGTCTAGTTGAATCCATCAACAAAGTTTTAGTTATCATGATCCGACGAATCATTGGGATTCATTGGTCGAATTGGCACAACATGCTATTTTCAGCGCTTTGGGCGTACCGAACTTTAGTAAAAACATCAACAGGGTTCACTCCTTTCCAACTAGTCTATGGTTTGGAAGCTGTGTTACCCATTGAGTGCGAAATCCCGTCACTGCAAATGGCCATCGAGTTACTTCCAGCTACTTCCAAAGAGGAAAAGCATTTGTTATACTTAGCTCAATTAGATGAGAATTGACGTGATGCTGCATTGGCGATCGAGACTCACACAAAACGTATGAAAGCTTAGTATGATCAGAATGTGACCCCTCAAAATTTTTCGGAAGGAGACCTAGTGTTATTGTATGATCAAGCTAATGATAAATTAGGCGCTGGGAAATTCATTCCTATGTGGCATGGTCCTTATATTTTTAAGCGAAAGCTAGCAAAAGGGGCCTATGAATTGGTAGACTTTGATGGGGACTCTTTGGGTAAACCTAGAAATGGCCTTTACTTGAAGAGGTACTATGCTTAAAAGAATGGGTATGGATATTTTTAGTTAGGATAGTTTTTTCTTTCTAGCTGGTGTGTTTTAGTTTACAAAGTGTGCTTAGCTTAGAGAGTGTTTTTTCCGTCATTATTCTTGCTTATCTTGGTTTTACTCTTGATATTGCAGATGACGATGCCTCTCCAAACATACATTGGATTTGCTGATGGTGCTTGTCGTAATTCACGGAACATCTCTTCCGCAGCTTGGGTTATCTATTCGCCCTCTGACGAGTTAGTTTCTATGCATGGGGTAAGCCTCGGTCAAACAACAAACAACATTGCAGAGTACAGTGCAGTGATTGAGTTATTATCTGAATCTATTTCATTTGGGATTCGGAGTTTGATAGTGAGGTTAGATTCTGAACTTGTTGTATTACAGCTTAATAGAGTGTATGCCATTAGAAATCCAGTGTTATTAAGATTATTTTTGAGAGTGCGTCTCTTGGAACATGAGTTTGATTACATTGAATATCAGCATATTCCAAGGTCTTTAAATACATTAGCAGATGCAATTGCTTCTCAAATGTTAAATAGACATTTGCAATAATCATACATGTAAATTTAAAACCATTTCATAACATGATTTACAAGATAAGCTGGGAATAGTGATATATATATATATATATATATATAGGAGTGTGTCAAAAAATACATCGTGTTCGATCATAGGTTGAAAAACACCTTATGTTCGGCAAAAATGATAAGTACAAAAAACAAAAATGTCACATGTGCCGACAAAAGGCGATCATCCTATCACTGGTGATGAGGTCTATAAGAAACCACTGCCCAGGCCACCTTGCAAAGGAACCTCCTAAAAGGTCCCGGGACTCCAATCACATAGCGCTCAAGTCAACGAGGAATGTCGTCTATAGTGGTCTCAGGAATATCCCCTGTCAAGCGCTCAAGATGACCCTCCAACTCGGCCAAAACCTCTGCTGATTCGTCCTGTGGGGTTGGTGCGTGTGCAACTGGTTGCCTCCTCTCAAAAGGCCGGAGAGTAGCTGGTCGTTGTGGACCCACATCTGCATTTGAAATTTTTACTATCAGTTTTACCTGACTCGTCCCACTGCTCTCCTGGTGGAAGAGCCATGTCTGGGTCACCACGAAAATCTATCTCAGCGTAAGGGAAGTCCTGAATGGAAAAGACCTAGTTTTCCAACCATTGGAAATACTCAGGTTTGAACCGAGCAACCTCTTTCCTCTCGTCCGGGTGACGGGCCATGACTGCGACCCATCGCATTAGTTTGGGGTCTCGAGGAAGCCCAGCTCCAACAGTAAGATGCTATGGGATCAGCATAGGAACCCTCTCCAGGCCAAAACTCACAACCAAAGCCCCATAACCAAAGGTCTTTAGTCGTCTGCTCTTGGCCCTGGTCAGTTGGCCTTTCACATTGGCCAGCACAGCATTGCACCAGTTGAAGATGGTGCCTTGAAAGAAATCAACTGCCATATGCATCTGGGATCCGGTGGCGACATGTAATGCGACAGCTCTGCAAAGTCTGGTGACAGTAAACGCAATCACCATGAGCTCAGGATGGGATATGGTCTTTATGTCTATCCCTTTGTCTTTAGCCTGGCTGTTGTAGTACTCTAGCCGGAGGCTATCGACAGACTGGACACCTGGCCTAGTCCCGTATAGAGTCAAGTCTTCACCTCTCTTAGGCAAACTAGTCAAGAAATAAATGTCCTCCAGCTCAATTTCGAGCCGGTGCCCGCCAATGAAGAAACACTGGTCCTATATGCTCCATCTGTCAACCAGCCACTGTAAGAAATCCACCTGAGCCCTCATGCTAGGAATGGTCCAGAATTTGTACAGTCCGCAGGCCCTCAAAGCATCAAGTGAAGGCTGATGATTCCATGCGGCAGTATCCACGTCCTCATGCTCTTGTTCATGCCAATCTAGCATGATGTACTTTCTGCATCAAGTATAAAGATTAATTAGATTGCTAGAAAACATTTTGATTGGTCCATTTTTTAGGAATTTTGGGTTCAAAACCCTTGCTGCGCGGTACGCACCCTCCACGTTAGACACAGTGCGTGGGTCCGCACTTTGTCTACATGGAAGGTGCAGACCCCGAACTTTTTCCCAATGGAGAAAAAGTCAGGGTCCGCGGGTCCGCAATGGTAAACCTGCAGACCCCCGCGCGCGGGTTTTGCGCCTAAAAACCCTCCCAAAAAATGAAATGAGGGACTCAATCAAAAAACTAAACGGTTGAAAATGAAGAGTAGGATGATGTGGATTACCTGGAGAAGACGGCGCTCGATTTCGACGGTTGGATTTTCCATAATCTTCACGGGAAGTTTTCTAAGCAAAAGCACTATTTTCTCACCCAAACTCGAACGGTAAAAATGAATTGTCAAAGGCCCTTTTTATAAGTTTTTTGAGTAAATAAATCACAAATTTGTTTATGTTTCACTTTGAAAAGGTATTTTGCAACGCTTTTATCCATTTCAAACATGTATGAGTAATGTTTGTGTTTTTGTGCAGAATAAAGGATTATTTAGGCAAAATCTATCATTTTCAACGAAAGAACAAATAGAGTCATCTTTAAGCCCTTTTCTGACTCCTAAAATATGAAAAGATTGTCGAGCGTTTCTTTTACACTCATTAAAATGGAATTAAAAGACGGTCCGCTTACAGCTCTTTTCTAATCGTAAAAACATGAATAGATTGCCGGATTTTTGTCGTTTCGAATTCTATATTGGTTATAAAACGACGTGTCGTTGATCACTTTTTTACTTTTTCGGATCAGTGACACTAATAACGAAAAGTACTCCTTGGTCGTATAAGATCAAGTGGTTCTCTCAAGTATTATTTTATACTTTTTCGGGCTTGGGAGACACAAATTTACTAAAAAGGTCAACCCTGGAGTCTTCTTAAGTTTTTTCAGACTCTCTAAAATTGAAAAATGCCGAGTTTCTCCTATACTGGACTCGTTAAAATTTCACAGTAAAGGACCTGTTCAATTACAAACAGGAACGAACCACTCCTTCTTAGGGTTCGAATCTAAACTAAGTTGGACTCATCCGAAGGATGAGCTTATAATCAAGCAAATGTTATCCTCCTCAAGCTTGTCAAAAATAAAGAGGTACTTGCCAGAAATGGTGGGGGAAAGGGAGAAAAATGAGTCTGTTTGTCATACTTTGTAACCACTCTTGAACACGACACTTTCATTCACCCGAGCTGGGAAATCCTTTGCCTAACAGTTGGTCAAATCACATTGAAAGTCTTCAGCCGGTTTCTGGGTATTAACTTTGGGTCAATTGTTACCAAGCCATTTGTCGTGTCGTTATGTGTTCAAGAGGTCACTGCCAATAAGCCATTCATCTGCAAAATATCTGTCATCCATCTTGACCATCCCTAAGTCAGTCCTTGCAACTAAATTTCTTCAACTTGATCTATGATTTCGTGTTGTGGGCTTGCCTACGACGGATCGCTTTCTATCGACATCAGCACATTATCTAGAAAGATGATCTAGGAATTGTCAGTACCTTGAGATCTGCATGCCTCAATGGCAGGTTTCTCACCTTTGACGACAGTTTACATCATTGACTTTCGATCGAAGGATTTCGTGACATGTTCGAAATCAACACATTTATTCACATCTCATGGATTGTACTAAGTACTTTGAGAGCCATTGACATCACTGGTGGTTTCTCTCACACTTGTTAACAGTTTACATCATTGACTGGTAATCAAGTGGTTTCTACCATGTTTGACTTCAACACATTTATTCGCATGGATAGAATCGTACTATTTCGGGATATAGAAATGAAGACCCTGGATCTAGTTTCCACCATCCAGGCTGCGAGGAATTTTGTATTCATTATGTTGTCGACTATTCATAAACAGATGGCTGCGTCCATACTGTGTTCACACGAGTCTATACTTATGATGTTTTACAAGATCATTCCTATATCAGAGCAGTAGATAGTTTTCTAGTTAGTTTTGATCTGAGTATTGGAATGCCTACCTCAGCGATGATATGATCTCAGATATATATATATATATATATTGCATTGAATGTTTTTACAGGTTCCGACCGGGCTCTCCACAAGATGATCCTCGAAATGATAAAGTACTTCACTCTTCCTATATGATAAATGAAATCCTCATCTACTACAGACTTCGCACTTTAGGGGGCAATCTGTTACACTAAAATATCGTCACCATGATTATTTGCAGTCAGTATAGGTCTATCATCACTTGTACTATCCTCCTAAGCAAGTCCAAGACCTCAACTCTTCAAATCAAGCTTTAGAAGTGGGAGAAAGACATTAAATATCAATGTAACTCTGGTTCCGCACTTTCTCTCATGGTCACCTGCGGTCCCGCACCTTCTGTGTACAAAATCTGCGTACCTGCCTGCTCTGTTCCTAACGGTGTAGGTGCGGACCCCTGTAAAAGTCAAAAGGCGCAAGTTTTTTCTTAAAAAACTCACTTTGGGTTAATTCTAGAGTTTTCTAGAAGGAATTTTGAGGTGGATTGTTCGCTTTGAGGTGGTTCATGCATCCCAAAAGAGAAGGGGCTAATCCCTTGACTAAAGGAACTATCCCTTTGAAGGAGGCCTTTATCCCTTTGAAGGAGGACCTAGTAACTTCCCTCCATTGCACTATAAATACAGGCATTGGGGTGAGGTCTAGGGAGGTTAGAAGCTGAACATTTTGAGGGTAAATGCTGGTGAAATTAAGACTCTTTGGTTGAGCTTGAGAGGAGAGATCACATACCTCTTGGTTCCATTGGAGAGTGAGTGAAACTTGTCAAAGTAGAGGAGACATCTTGTTGGACCCTAGGAGGAGCTTGTACAACGTCAAGGCAAAGGTTGTAAGGTTCTTCTTCTTTTGAATTAATACAATCAAACTCATTTTTCTCAACAAGTATCTTGTGTTATTTGTTTCATGGACTCCTTGACTTTCATGTTAAATATGTTTTATGCAATTGGTTTTTCAGGTGCTATTTAATTTGTTTGCCTTATTTGTGTTTGCAGATTCGCGAAAGGGAACTCATTTGGATCAAAGGAGCGAGGGCATCCACAAGCTTGCATTGGACCAAAGGTAGGCCTTAAAAACACTTGTTTGTTAATTGTTTATTGAAACATATTTAGAGAAATATAGTGTCTGGTTGGTTTGCTTGTCGTTAGGTCTTCTTTAGATTCTAGGAAGGTCTATCTTGTCCGCAAGATCGACACATTCCGTGCGACAGACTTTTGGCTCACTTTCCTGTTTTTCTTCATCATCCTCCTTAGGAGGAGGTTGTCTATCTGGGAGAACCTTCCTAGATCATAGGTTAATCTCCTGAATCTCCATAGCATAGGTTGGGCATGATGTTTCTCCACTAAATACTTGTTGGGCCTGTCTGTTTTTAGGGTTCGGGTTCAGTTGAGCAGGTATTTGGGGTTGTCTTGGAGAAGCAGGAGCTAATGGTTGTGGTTGAGCAGAAGGTGGAGGCAAAAGAGTAGGAGGAGAGTTGTACTGGGGCATCCACCCCTGATGAGGTGCATTCCACTAAGGCTGTGGCTGAGCATAAGGGTGAAACGAATGAGCAACTAGAGGAGCCTGGTTTTGAGGAGGATACGACCAAGGAGGGGGTGTGGACTAGGAAGGATGAGTAGGGAGATCGCAAGAAGGCATGGAAGTGGCTTGATTGGGGTTGTAATAGCTCTAGGATGTCCCTTTCACTCCCTGCTAGTAAGGTCAAGGTCCATGTGGCCTCCTTTAGTTCATGAAATAAAGTGGTTCAATGGCTCCTTCAGCCCCCTGATATGCAGCTTTGATTTCGAGCAAGGAAGGGCATTGATTCGTAGGATGGTCTTCCTCACAGACTAAACACACTTCTATAGAGTGCAATGGACATTCATTCCTAGGATGATTTCTCATGCATCTGGGACAGAAGATGGCCAAAGCCCTATCGACTTCCTCTTGTTTCCTTTTCATATGCAGGGTATCCATTTGCATGGCAAGAGTCTGCCTCACCTCACTTTTGAAATCTTCCAGCCGATTCTCAAGTTCGTTTCTAAGGGATGAACTAGATGAGGATGTACTGGCTAAAGGTTGACTTCCCTGACCTCTCTTTCTAGCTAACCTAGAATAATTTCTAAACACAGTGTTTATGTCATCATAAGGTAGTTGGTAGATGTCTCCCCCAACTAGCAAATGGAGGGTATATAGAAGGTCTTCACAGACTCCTCTGAGCAGAACCAACTTCAGAGATTCAGGGTCAAGTGTGCACTTGGCCATTTTATAACTGAGTTGAAAACTCTCTTCATATTCTTCTAAAGATTCATCACTACCCATGGTCATTCGGAAGATCTCTTCCTTGGTATCCTTTGACCTGTAGTAGTCCTAGTATTTGTTGTTAAAAACTTGCTGCATTTGAGCCCAAGTTGTGACACTGTTTCCAGGTAACCCCATGAACCAGTGCAATGCTGCATCCTTGAGGGTAGAAGGAAATAGTTTCAACTTCTTCTCGTCTTTTGCATAGTCATAGGTCGGACAGAGAACAACAAATTCAAATAAGAAAGTATCAGGATCTTCGGTAGTCAGTCCATGGAAGTGAGGTAAGGCTGAAGGACTTACGTTTTTCATTTTTGTGTCCCCATTGGTCTCTCAGATAGGAAAGGCACCTTCTATTCTTTCCCCATTTCCTCTAACATTTCTGTTTTCAGCCATGGTCTCAGGAGGAATGGTTTCTCTCTCTTCTTCTGTAATAGGATCTTTGTATATCTCTGGAGGTTCACCTATAGGTTTTCCTGGATCACTACCACCAAAGAAGAGAGAAGGGTGAATCAGTGATGTGGTGAGGTTGTTGGATAGGAATCTTCCTGAATTGTCTTTGTTCCTACGAGGCATGAAAGGAAATCTCTTTTTTTTTGGGTGATTTTTTGTTTCTTTTTCTACTTGTACCTGCAAAACCTGAAATGGATTGAACAACAAATTGCAACTAACTAAAATACCTTGCTGAAATGCAAAATTACAGAATTGAAATGAAAGCAGGGAAATGTTTAATTTACGCTTGCTGAAATGAAATTGCAGAATTGAAATGAAAGTAGGAAATGTCTAATTTACGCTTGCTGAAATGAAATTGCAAAATTGAAATGAAAGTAGTAAATGCCTAATTTACGCTTGCTTAAATGAAATTGTAGAATTGAAATGAAACCAGGAAATGTCTAATCTACACTTGTTGAAATGAAATTACTTAGCAAAATGTTGTAGGAGAAAAGAGAAGAAAAGCAGTAATCACAAAATACTCTAACGCTTCCCTGACAACGGTGCCAAAAAGAGTGGTGAGCTCTAGTATTGCAGCAATAATGCTGCAACTCCGGGGGCTTCCTTCTTTACTTTTATCAACCCGGTAGTTCGTAACAAACTTGGAAGCGACGGTGCTGTATGCACAAGTATTAGCTCTTACTGCAGGCTTTCACTTGATCAGCGAGCGCAAGTTCACTAGGAGCTTAAGCCAACTTCTATGAGTTCTCAGAAGAAGCTTTACTATGATTGAAGAAAGCTAACTCTATAGAGGCTATTCTACTTGCAGAAAGAGAAGGAAAACTGAAATGAAACACAAACCCTAGCAAACCCTAGTTGTGTAAGAAAAGAGATGGAAACTATTGAAGTGGGTGCCATTTATTACTGAAAAGGAAAATTGTATTTATTCAAGATACTTTTGAAGAAATGAGAAGAAATCATCTTTTTGTACTTTTGAGTATTTTTATGTGGAATTATTATGCTTATGGTTTGACTGGTTGTGACTGTGCAGAGGTTTGGTGGCAAAGGAAGATGGAGTTGGCTTTTGCAGATGGTGAGGAAGGTGTGGAGAGGTCCTAAGAAGTCCCTAGTACCCTTCTGGAGACTTCCATTGCGATCAGACTTCGAAAAATCACTCGCATGAACTTCTACAGGAGGCTATAGGGGATCTACAGGAGGTTCTACAGGAGGATCTACAGGAGGAGGCCGAAAGTGGTTTTTGGAGGTTTGAAGGTGGAAAAATGATGGGAAAAGGGAAATGAAGGTTGGATGAAGGTGTTGAGGGGTCTAGGACTCTGTTAATGAAGATCAGGAATGAAGGAGATGGTTGGATTTGTTCAAAGGGCAAGAAAACAACTTTATGGAAAAATGCAGGAATTAGGGCAGATTGGTGAAATATGGCAAAAGAGTGGGAAAATATTTGAAAGATGAACTAGTATAGGCAATGCTATGGAGGAATGATGAGCTGGAATGTTCTACCAGTGAGCTGCATGCTTACTTCTCAAAACTAACCTAAGCAAAAACCGAAAAATAGAGTTTTGTCTATTTTAACCTGCAATCTGACCTAAAACCAGAGAAATGTTGAACATAACTTTATGAACAGAAAATGTTGCAAGAAATCCATGATAAACGTACATGAAAGGATCTAAGCATGCGAATCTAATCTAATATCAACTTCTCCAACTCGAAATATCACACTAGCAATTGCATGAAGGGCAAAAACTGTGTTTATGGTGGCAGCAGTAATGCCTTGACCTCAAATCATGGTCCCAAGGAGGGAGAAAGGAGATCAAGACCTGCTGGTAGACTTTTTAGATCTTTTCTTGTTACTGCAACAAACTGCTTAAGCAACCTGAAGCAAGAACAACTATTATAATCATCAAAAGCAACCTAAATTAACAAATCAAGATTTAACCTAAACAACAGAAATTATCCTATGAATGCAAGAAAAAACATATAAATACACAAAGGAGGTGCTGAGCAACTTGGGTTGGGCCCTAACCCAAGAGCTTCAACCGTCTAGAAAAGATCAGTGCTGGTTCAAAACTGGATTCATCTTCATTGATAAAAAAATAGCAGTTACATCACAAAACTGTCTCCAAAAAGAGCTCAAAAATGAGCTAAGTACAAGGCTGCACAAAAGTGAGAAAATATACTATGAAATGGCTAACCTAGTGAGGCTTGAAGCCTTCTTATTTATACAAGTGTGGACTCCCAACAGTCCTCCTAAACTTAAGGAACTCAACTACCTAAAACTGAAGATAACAGCAGCCCTACTAGACTTGCTCGGCTGCCCCTTGGAATCATCATTGTGGGCCTTTGTACTCCGAGATGCTGATGGAGAACTCGAGGAAGGGGTCATTAATGAAGGAGACACCCCTCCTATAAGTCCTCATCCCTATTTCCTTGAGTTTGGCTGCCATTATGCTCATAAATGCCTGGTCCTTGTCCAAAATGGTTCAAAAAATTGGCAATAAACACTCATTAGACTATGTGGCAAAGTGACTATCCCCATTCACTCTATTGACATAAATATATTCAAAAAATGCACAAAAATATTGAGAATGGTGGATTAAATGAAAATAATAGGCAAAATGAGCCCATATAGTTACCCATTTCTTGGGCTCATCACTTTGCGCCAGGGAGGGCCACGCTCTCCAAGTATTGAGTGAGCAGAAGGAAAATTTAGACCAGCTCAGCCTGCAGCATGACAACCTAGTCACCTAAAACTAGGGATTAGAATAGGTAGTGGAGGAGGCCTGTAGCAACATTCTGAAGTTGGCCGTGCTGGTGGCACTCCCCACTGTGGAAAAAATTCACCAACTGACAGTTGGAGTCTGTAGGACTCAGGAGGAGGCCGCGAAGGTCCAGTTGTAGCTGAACTTGTAGATTGCAGAGCTGCGACTAAAGGCACAACCCTCTTCACCCCCAGAAGTTAGAGAAAAATGCCACCACGCCATTCAATCAGGGTTGCAAGAGATAGAGCACGCTGTACAGGACTACACGAGATTGTTGGACTAGTCCCCCTTCACATTCACTTCACTGCAGGAGGACCCAATGCTACAACAGTTGGAGACAGAAGTGCGGGAATTGCAGCAGGCCTATGACAATGTTCGGGGAACCGCACCGGTGGTCACCCTTACTCAGTGGCTGGCCAAGATGAGGGAGGCCCAGGTTCTAAGGGCATAGGTGGACGCTGCATGTCAGAAAGAATCAATTCTTATAGAACACATCTAGCCTTGGCTCGAGGAAGCATTTGCGGTTACCGCCACGATTGAGGGGACACTGGCCCAGATGCAGGATACCTATGCACAAAAGAAAAAGGGTGCCTATGACAATGATGCATCAGAGAGTTGCGCATAATTGATATTGCAGACAATGGAGGAATGTGTGGTAGACATCCGCGAAGCGCAGAAGTTGCTAGGTGGACTCCGAGCAAAGATCACTGCACCAGCCGAGTGACTCAGGATGAGTTATGTTGATTGTGTTGGGGGCCTATTAGGCAGTAGATCCCCCCTATAAGCGGAGTTTTTTGGCTTAGAGTCCGAGTTTGGTCAATGTAATGTAAAGATCCTGCAAAATGCGGGCGCAGAGCACGAGAGTCTAGGGTTGTCCACCCTAAAATATTGTAATATAATCTAGAATGTGTCGGCCTACCCATGGTCTGCAGACCATGGGAATGTATAAATAGAGCAAGGCTCTAAGGGTTGAAGGGAGTTCAATTTTTGAGTTTGATCTGGATGATTATGAGTTTTCAAATACAGTATTCACTCTAAGTCTGTAAGTCCGAGTCTTAGGTTGTAGGAGTAGAAAAAGGCTCTGCATATGTGTGCATAGAGGCCTAGTAGGGTCCGCAGCTGTGTACGTGAACCCCTACAGCTGAGTGCGTAGGGCAGAGTTAGGATTGTAATGGGACAAAATTTAATAAAAGCTAAGTTGATTATGAAATATTGTGCATCTATTCGCAGATCTATATGTTTATGCTTTTAGTTATACGTTTATGCATCTTTTTATAGTCTATGGTTACGCGCACTGGGTCTATATAGTGAATGATTAATAAATATTACTGGGCCCACAAAATTAAGTCAGATCTATTATAAGAGCACAATAGGGTTAGAGGATCTAGGTTGCGCCTCTTCGCGCTCGGTACAGAGCTACGCAAAGGTCAGAAAACTACACGGAGCAACACAAGCACACAGGTTTGGTTCACGACCGGTCCAAACCTCATTAAGACATCCCTAGGGTGTAGAAACCTGGTTCCAGCACCCTCCCATACTACCTTGGGTGAGACTTCAGTCTGTGCTCCGTGGACTATTGCTGAAAGGGCCGATAGTTTCAGGATTTGTTTGGCTAAAACACTTCTGAACTTGGGTTAGGCCCCAACAAGCCAACAAAAGAAATCTGAATTCTTTGACAGGTTTAAATAATTTAAGGCTCTGGTGGAAAATCAGACAGAGAAGAAGATAAAGGTGCTAAGGATAGATAACAGTGGAGAGTTTTGCAGTAAGGAATTTGAAGAATTCTGTAAGAAGTGCGGTATAGAACGACAGAAGACTACTCCATATACACCTCATAAAATGGAGTTGCAGAAAGAATGAACAAGATGTTGATGGAAAGGGTAAGAATCATGCTTAGTGGTGCCGAGTTAGGACAAGAATTTTGGGTAGAGGCAGTGGAGATTGCATGTTACCTGGTCAACAGATCACCTTCATCAACATTGGAAGATAAGACTCCATAAGAGGTATGGACGGTAAGAAACCTTCTCTTTCACATCTGAGGGTATTTTGATGTGATGCATATGTACATGTTCCAAAGGAGAAAAGAACCAAGTTGGATAGTAAATATGAAAAGTGCATCTTTATTGGGTATAAGGATGGTTTAAAGGGTTATAAGATTTGGAACCCAGTAACAAGGAAGGTTGTGTACAACTAATATGTGGTGTTCAAAGAGGTGAAAGACGTTATTAAACATGAAGTCCAACCAAAGGAACCTGAGAAGATAGAGTTTGAGCTAAAGGAGGAAGAATCAAACTATGCAATAGAGGAGGAATCAGAAGATGAAGAGCCACAAAATCCAGGTGTGAGAAGATCAGTTCGAGAAAGAAGGCATCCAGAAAGGTATAGTCCATCTGCTTTCTGTTCAAATTTTTCTTTATCTATTACTGACAATAATCCCAAAACTGTGAAGGAAGTAGTAGATTCAAAGGATGGCAAACTCTGGAAAGAGGCCATGGTTGATGAAATGGCATCTTTGCACAAAAATGAGGCTTTGGATCCGGTGGAGTTGCTGGCTGGAAGGAAACCGATTGGCAACAAATGGGTGTTCAAGAAGAAGAAAAATGCAGAAGGAAAGGTGGAGAAATACAAAGCTCGATTGGTGGCAGAAGGTTATTCCTAGGTGCCAGGAATTGATTTTGGTGATATTTTTTCTCCTGTTGCCAAGGTAAATTCTATTATATTACTTTTATATGTTGCTACTGCTTTTGATTTTGAGGTAGAACAGATGGATGTGAAGACAACGTTTCTTCACGGGGATCTGGAAGAGGAGATTTACATGAAGCAACATGAAGGTTTTGCGGTGAAGGGTAGGAAAGAAATGGTATGCAAGTTAAAGAAGTCTCTATATGGGTTAGAGCAGTCACGAAGGATGTGGTATCATAAATTTGACACATTTATACGGGGACTTGGCTTCACTAGAAGCAAAGCATATCATTGTGTTTATTTTAAATTAATTGGTGACCGTGTTATTTATTTGGTCTTGTATGTGGATGATATGTTGTTGGTTGGAAATGACAAAGAAATTATCCAAGATTTGAAGACCCAATTTTCCTCCAAATTCGACATGAATGATCTTGGTGCTGCAAACTATATTTTGGGCATGGAAATTAAAAGAGACTAGGAAAAGAGGAATCTTTAGTTAAACCAGAGGAAGTACATCGAGACAATACTGCAGATGTTTAATATGCAGAATAGTAAACCAGTGAAGGTCCATATTCCTATAGGTGTAAAGTTATCTGCTGAACAGTGTCCCAAGACATAAGAAGAGGAAGAGGACATGTCCCGTGTTCCATATGTAAGTTCAGTCGGTAGCCTGATGTATGTGATGGTCTGTACTAGACCAGACATTGCACATGCAGTGGCAGTATTGAGCAAGTTTATGTCAAAACTAGGGAATGAGAATTGGACAATAATTAAGTGGGTTTTCAGGTATTTTCTACCAAGGAAGACTAGGATTGGACAAAGTGCTAGAAATTCGTGGCTTTGTTGATGTAGAATGGGCTGGAGATCTGGATCAGAGAAGATCTACAAGTGGGTATGTGTTTAACCTATTTGGAGGTGCAGTCAGTTGGATGAGTAAGAAACAATCTATAGTGGCACTATCAACTACAAAGGCAGAATACATGGTAGCCCCTCATGCAAGCAAGGAAGCAGTTTGGTTGTAGAAATTGTGTTCAAGTATGGGGTTAGTACAGGGAGCTATAAGGATAGACTATGACAGACAAAGTGCAATTTTCTTGGCAAAGAACACTGCATATCATTCAAAGACAAAGCACATTGATGTTCAGTATCACTTTGTGAGGGATATGATAGAAGACAAAAGGGTGTTGTTGGTAAAGGTGGACACTTTGAAGAATACTATAGATGAATTGACAAAATATTTGAGCTCTGAGAAGTTCTCTTAGTGTAGAGAAACAATGGGCATTGTAGGGCTGGATAAATGACTAAGCTCTCTTGTGGCCCCTTGTGGAAAGAAAACAACAAGTGGGAGAATGTTGGGTTGTGTTATATTCTTTCTACTACTAGCCCACGTAGTTAACCAGGGAGTTAGAAGGGGGGCAAAGCCCCCCCTTTGTTGCGTCAATTCGGTTGGGGGGGGGAGGGGGTCACAGGGGTTTTGAGGGGTGAAGGTAACCCCACTCTATGGGTTACCTAGATTATGTACGAAAGGTATTGAACCTATATTATGTACACATCATATTTATATAGAGAAAGATGTTTATCTTATCTGGCAACCTCAACAAATAATAGACCAACACCTCAATGATATAGTGAAATAGGAACTATAGGAATTTCTTGATGCTAATTCTATATATCCTATATCGAATTTCCAATGGGCTTCACCATTAGTTTTCATCCCTAAAAAGAACAAGAAGTGGTGTATTTTTGTCGACTATAAGGAATTAAACAAATTTCCACAAAAAAATCACTTTCATCTTACATTCATAGATCAAGTTCTCAATACCCTTACAAAAAACAAATATTTTTCTTTTCTAGATGGGTTTAGCAGATATAACTAGATTCATATCACTTTGGAAGTGTTGAGTAGTAAAAAGGGTCTTTTCACCTCTATTTACCCTACATTAATTATCAATCTAGGTATGATTTGTTATCTCAAAGAGTGTACTCAGTCTGAGGCAGTCACTTGTCAAGAGTAATGCTAGTAGTATAGTGCTTTTGCAAAAGTAACTAAATGCTGGAAACAAACTCTAAATGTAATGACAAGAAGTTGAAATGCTTGTAACTAAATCATTCATTTAAGAAACTACAACACTTCATCAATCAAGGGTACAACAATTATAACTCTTCCCTTTGTAAACTGATGCAATTGAAAAGCAATCAAGGAGAAGATCATCAATCTGGGAATTGGACAACAATAGTCAATGTTCACTATAGTTTCAAATCATTTTGTTCACACCAAAGCAATTACTTGAAATGATAATTCAAATAACAGGAAAGGGAACAACAACTAATCTACTTAAAAAGATTGAACAACAAAGCTTTAACCTATAGAAATGAATGAAGCAGTAATTGTAATCTACAAGAATTAAGCAACAATCTTTATCTCATAAATGATTTGAACAACAAACCAAAAATGGGACAACAAACTAAAGAGAGTTATGAAATATAGAACAACAACCTGAATCAAATGTAAACGCACAACAAACTAAATCAAATATTACACACAACACATCTATACTGAAGGAAGCAGTAATCAGAGTTTCAACATAACAAATATTAATCACGGTTATGAAGAAAGAACAATTGTGGTTACCATGGAACAACAATCCCAATGAAAAACAATCACACTTGGAGGTAAAGCATAGATAAATACACAATAATACTGATTTATAAATACACAACACTGTTACTTTGTAAACGAACAGTAATGCTAATCTGTAAGGGACAACAATGTTATACAATAATATCAATCTGTAAAGGAACGACAATGTGATATAAATTCAGAATGAGTAGCATAATGTTCCAGTTGCAGAGGATAACCTTACTAGTCAAATATGAGTGAAATATAACAGAGCCAATACATGAAATAATAAGGAACAATAGATTACTGAAAAATAAAATAAAAGAAATAAAACCACACATGACTTGGAATTGGAAATAATGGTACAGGAAGCAAGTGATCCACCAGGGCCGGGCCCTTAGCCTCCAGGGACGCAATGCTGTGATTACTCCAGAATCAAAGATGGAACAACAACAAAGTTTATGTATTAATCATCAAAACAGAGTTACTATAATCACTCTTTAAAGAGAGTTGATGATCAAATTTTAAGTTACAACAGTGAATTTTTATAAAACAACAATAATCCACCCTTGGGCTAGCAACGTTGTCCCACTTTATAGTAGCCGGGCGAAAATATAAAAGATACAATATTCTTTAAGATAGAAATCCCTCAGGATCAAAGGATCTTGAGGGATTCACCATATCGTTATTTCTCAGTTATCTCTTCGTTCTCTTGTGCCAATTTGGTATATCCTCTTCCTTTTCCTGGCTTATGCGCTTCGATTTGCACTGCCTCGTTCGGATGCGGTTCCCTGTCAAAGGGACAAAAATTGATTTCATCTTGTCTTTTCCTTTAGAATGGCGATCTTCCATTTTCTTCCTTTTCTACATAGGAAAAAGTAATAATTAGTCATTTTACGTTACTCACAAATTCTTCTAAACTTCATCATAATCTTTCACCATATGCCCATTTCATAATGTAAAGAAGTTATGAATTAAAGGAAAAGATAACAAAATAAGTGGCAATTACATACCTTCTCTAATGCTCAACACACCCCCCTACTTACTCTTTTTCATGCCCTCATGAAAACATTGTAATTGACATGCAAGGCAGTTAGGGAATAGGCTGGAGAAGGGTTCTCAGTAGGTGGTCTACAACCATGATGCCTAGCTAAGAATTCAAAAATATGCCCTATTTGACCTTCAGACATTTCATATAAGGCTCTATATCCTAGTGCAAGATGCTAAATGACTGGACTTCGAAACCTATAGCCTAACCAAGACAGGTCTTCTCAAAATGAGGTCACCATAGATACCCAAGCGGTCAGCAGCTAGCTTAAAATTCTCATAATTGAATGGTTCTCTATTTTGGATATTCCGATTAGAAGTCTGGTATCAGAATTTGGTTGCTGCTATGGCAAGGTCTTTGATGGTAAAGAAGTATTCTCCCCCTTGTTGGATGACTGCTATGTGAATAGGTCCCAATGCCTCGATCACTGCATGAGTTCTCATTAGGCTCCTATGTTTATTCCATATTTGTAGTGGGTCTCTCGGTTCACCCCTTACCGATAGATCTAATCCATTCTCCTGTCTTTGAAAGACATATTAGGCTTTAAGCCATTTTATTTGATTAACACCAAAAGAAATAAATTCTTGCAGTTGGACATCACCCACAAAAGGGCTAGGGTTCTGCTCTGTTTCTCCATCTAATACAAGATTGTGCAAATAAAATTCACATAACAATCGTTGAACTTTCACCCCGTAATGCTTACAACAATTTATGAAGTCATCAATGGTTTTTATCTCTATAGGTACTCCTGCCTTGATAGCTTTAATTTTCAATTGTAAATATCTTTCCATTAAAAACAAAGCATAGTTTCTGGCAGGTGCCCTACATGCTAGAACATCAGTATACAGAGAACATAAGGTATCCATTTGTTTTATGACTATGTCTAGTTTATGGTTTACCCGTTTGACTCTTTCTTCTACCTTTTGCCACCCTTCAAAGGCTCGGCTTTCTGATGCATTAATGTATTTTCCTTGAGGAACAATTTGCTCTGTAAGTTTCTCTATTGTTTGTTGGGCTTGTGCCAAGTCTTTTCGCAGAGTTACTATCCTCGAGTCATTATCCAACATGATAATTTTGGGCTGGAGATCTACTTGGATCTCCTTATTATGACATCTCGTCTTTATGGTCTAAGTTTCCTTCTCGCTAGAGGATAGTGCCTTTGTCTGGATTTCCTTATCACAGGCTGGTGTGTCATCTGTTTGTACTTCTACATTTGCAACAGCCAGATGTTGTTCCTTTTGATTTTGAATGACAGGTTGGACTTGAGTCCTCTTTGTGTTTTTCTTAAGGGATTTTGCCTGGGTGGTTGCACGCTTTATCACAGAGGTTCCTTTTCATTTCTTCCCCATTTTCAAGACTCTTATCTATTGTCGAGGTAGCTTAATTACGTTAAGCAATTTCTGTTGTTCCTTTCACAATCTTTTAATTTCCTCTATTTTCTTGGAAGGAAAAGCCATTCGTTTACTTAGGCCTAGGCTTTGTACCTCAAGTATTGTACCTTCATCTTGGCCAATTTCCTTATTTTCTTCTTGGGGTGCTTCTTCAGTGTTTTGCTGATCAGGTTTTTCAGGGGTAGAAACCCTAGTTTGTTTTGTTGTCTCCTGGGCAACTTCTTCTTCTACCTCCTCTTCATCGTGGAATTATTTGGCTGTATTCTAACTAGGAACATATTGTTCCTCTCCCTCATCCTCATCACTCTTCTCCCCAGATACACCCTCATCATGAGCAGAGTGATCCTCTTCTTCTTCCTCCTCATCACACAGTTCCTTGGATGCACTTTTATCATGAGCAGAGTGCTCCTGTGGTCCTTCTTCGATATGGGGGTTGAGTGGGCTATGAGTTTGGACATATTCACCCATATTGGCTGGAATTTGGGCCAATTCATCTTCTTGTAGTGGGTTTTGCAGTGGAATTTCGCTGCATTGCTCTATTTCCTCTCCTTCTTCCTAACCGGATTGCTCAGTCTCCTCCTCCAGTTCTCCTTCATCATTTTCCTCCAATTCTTTTTCGTTCTCCCCACCTTCCAATTATGGGTGTTGCTCGTCTCTTGAATCATGTATTTCCACCAATTGACTAATGTTTCCCTGGGAATTTCACAAAATTCCTCTCATTCTTGCCAATCTAACAGATTTTCTTTGTTTCAGTGGTCTGCTCGATGTACTGGCAATATGTTTTCGTTTAGGGGCTAGCAAAGCCAGTCCCCCATCTATTGTGAAAATCAATGCTTCCCAAGTGCTCTGTTGTTGGGCAAGACTGTAGTTCACTATCAGTGGTATTAACCCATGGTGGCTTATTACTGACTCTACATGGTGAGATTTCTTCATGCTTTGGGCAACATCGTGTAATAAAAAATTTAAAAACGCAGGAAAATTCACAACACATTTTTTCTTTAACATGGCTAAAAGTTTGAGATGGCGTGGTATTACCACGTCTTTTCTACCATCACAAGTGATGTAGCTCTGGATAATTCTCGCCAATTCTGCCCACGACTCTCCCAAAGTTGCTGGCATAACTCCTTTCCCTTTTACAATAAGGTTTTGTCCTTCATCCTGGAATATGGTCATGGCATCTTGTAGTCTCACCTTTTTCAGAGTCCACACAGGTCCAGTGGCTGGCAGTTCCGAAACTTCTATAATTATGTCATCAGTGACTGCTATCTCTCTCCCACTCACCATGGAATGATGTTCTTGCAAGTTCTGCAGAAACCCAATTGCCACCGTCTCATTAGATTGTTGTAGACGATTAAGATAAGCTATCCATCCTGCCCTTGCGAGGATTTCTCATGCAACATCAGAGACCATCAACACCTGTGGCTCACGGTGAA
Source organism: Pinus tabuliformis (assembly GCA_031772625.1). Classification (NCBI taxonomy): domain Eukaryota; kingdom Viridiplantae; phylum Streptophyta; class Pinopsida; order Pinales; family Pinaceae; genus Pinus; species Pinus tabuliformis. The sequence continues at coordinate 622,052,138 of CM062809.1, forward strand.
TTGATCTTCCTCCCATCTTATTCACTCTTGGCACATTGTAAAAAACACAGAGACGAAAATGGAACAACAGGCTGTTCAAACTTTTAGCTCGTTGTTAGGAAAGCACAAAGAAGGTGATGGAACAACGAGATGTTAAAATTTCTAACTTACTGCTAATTTTTGTAGAGAAAAACATGGAAATGGCGTCGGAACAGTAAGCCATGCATATTGGGAAACAAAATACTATTAAGCTTGCTATTACGAAGTCATAATTTTTCCGATTGATGAGCTGACACGTATGCTAGTGAATTATGGGGATCATTCGCGCCCCCTGCAATGTGATAGGTCTTCCTTGACTATCAAATGAAGGAGCAGCATGCTGAACTGCCATAGTACAAAGTCATAAAGGAACAACATATAGAGATATGCCATGTTTACAAAAATGAGCAGATTACCGAAATCAAGGCGTATGATAGAATCGTTAATAAATATGGAAATATCGTGATATGATGCAAGAAATGGAGGATAAGACAACTGACATGAATAAAAGTTCTTATGCGTTCATTATCAACTCTTATCATCATATTTGATTTGTAAATTGTTTTCATGTATCAAAGGTGCAAAAGGGTTATATACATAATCTCATTTGAACCACTTATAAAGATATAAGAAGAATGGTTTTATAGTACTATTGGTGTATAAGAAATATGACTTCAATACCATCAACAGAGCTTTGTTTCCCACATGTGACCATAACTTTGACAGAGTTGTTTATTTCACCCTTGGAACCATAATCCTTTGTGTATGCCTAGGAAAGTGTCGTGCAATGTCAGAATGGAGGCCATTTTGCTGGCTTGGTAAGCAGATGAATCACAATGATAATCACCAGGAAGGAGTGAAAGGTGGGCAGGCCGACTTGTGATGAGACCTCTTGTTCCAAGGACTTTTTATATTTTTGATGTGCCTCTTGGATCATATCCCTAGTGTGGTGGCCATAGTGGGAATGCCACTTCACTTTCTTCCTTATGATCATGGTAGGCTGGCTCTTGCTGAGACCCCCTATCCTTCATTTGAAAAATCATGTTAGTAATCATATAGATAAACATTTTTTCTTTTCCTTCTTTTGTTTAATATGGCACTTTTCCTATTTATATACATAGGGTGGTTCAACACTCCTTAAGAGTAGGGATGGTGGAAGATGTCTAAACATATCAAAAGAGAAAAATATGCCCTTATTCTTATTCAATAATAATGATCAAAGAGAATTATGGGGATTTAGAAAGAACCATTATTGTTGGACACCTAATCCTCAATGGGTTAGTGTGGAAGCGGAATAGACAAAAGGAAGTCCAAGAGACCTTGGGATGTGAAACCCAACGATCAAACCATGTACTATAAATGTATATCTCTTGTTAATAGAAATATATTCTCATGTTTTATCTTTCAGATTCCTTTGCTGCCCATGTGTGTTTAACATGGTATCAGAGCGGGCAATTGCTGGTCCTACTCCAATTTGAGCCATTTGTTTTGTGGCCTCTATGTGCATAACAGTTATGAAATTTATGTTCACTATCCATAACACTCCGTTAATTCACTAACAGTTAGAAATTTTATGCTTTTACTCTATCAATTCCTTGGATTATCTCTCTGTTGTGCCTAATCGAAATTCATGCACATCTACTATAACGTATTCTGCTTCCATTACCTTTGACTATTTCTCTATCAAGTCTGTGCCTTCTTTGGCAGTGTCATATATGCGTTTTTCTATCAAGACTGTACCTTCTGTCTAGACTATTCCCTCCGACATATGCGTTTTTTAAGTAAACACTGAACGTTGTGGTATTGAACACTGAACATTGTGGTATTGAACGTTGAATGTTGTGGTATTGAACACTGGTATCACTAGCAATAAAGTCTTCCAAATACTGAAGGCTCACGGCCTTGCACAGTAAATATCTGAGTCTACACAATCAAAGAAAAAGGTATTTGCGTTAAACATGGTAGCCTTCGCACTGCATTAAACATGGTGGTGCCGCAGTAACCCTGTTTTGATATATATAAAAATGCTGGTGTGTTTCATATACATTGGTGTGAGAAAACATTGTTGTGTTTCATATATAAACAATGTTTCATATATAAATATAACTCCATTGTTTTCTTTGGTATATATATAACACTGGTATATAAAGGATTTATCCAGAATGCAGTGTTTCATTGAGTGTGGTTCCAAAATCAGAGAGCAGGAACAAAGTTGAAACGAAAGGAAGTGCAATAATCTCAAACGCTGTTGCGAGAGCCTGAGGAAGGAGAACAGAAGACTACTTGGATCGAACCTGATAGTCCCATAATTGTTCTACGAGGTTTGATCGAGTTATCATCTTTGCTTGCTTTTAAATAACTCCCTTGTAGTTTATGTCACAAACAAGGAACCTTCAGACCACATAGATTCTATCGGATGCCCAATTGGACCCCCTGTGTACGCTTGACAAATCTTGCCCTTGATCTCTGATGTAGGTTCCTGAATATTCATATCACATTCACATCCCAAGATTTTACGCTTTCCCATCGAGACTGTAGTCCCAAGAAGTTACATCTTCCTCGTTCAACGTTTCATATTTCTATTATGTGTTTGCAACATTTCTAATCATTGTTGTTGATTCTACGTAAAACCTAGTAATTTGGTATCGCAGTTCTTCAGCTTGTCTTCTGGCTTACTTAAGACAAACTCCAGCAGCACCCATAAAAGCAATATGAAGGATAACGTGATATTGGGCATCCTAGGAGCCAAAACAAACTCGTTAAATTGATCTTCGTGGAAGAGTTGTAATTTTCAGAAGACGCCCACCATATACGTATTTATTTTGATGGCATTGATGTTTTGGATTTGGTGAGACATCCCACGACCAAGATTATGCCAGCACCTCCTATCACCAGAACGCCCTTGTTGAAGCCTTGAGCCTGCCTTGAGTGCAACGTTGAGTTCTGGAGTGATTATTCTTTGTGCATTGAAGTAGTAAGTGCATTAAAGCTCCTGGCATTATTCAAGTAAATTCAAGGTCGATCGGTTTCTTTGTGCGTTTATTGAAGATTAAAGTATATGTGTGTTGAGCATATGACATATATCTATGTGCATTGAACATATGGTCGTGAGTTCTATATTGAACGTCGTGAAGGTTTCCATTTAAGGCTGAATTAAAAAGTATTGTGCGTTGGACCGACCTGTGTTGGTTCATTGATTATGTTGTCATATGTGTTGGCTAAACGTTGTATGTACACTGGTGAGTTGTGATAACCAATTTCGTGCTAGATATATTCATTTGCGCTGGTTCATGATTGGTTTGAATATATTAACATTGTTTCATATATACATTGGAAATTGAGCGTTGGTGTAGTGGTGTTGTTCGCAAAAATAGCAAGCAATTTGTAGGTTATGAGATTATGTATAGCTCTTTCTTTGGCGATATGTAATCCCACAATTACAGTTGTCCCACATGCTATCATCAATGTTTACAAGAATGTATTAGCAGTCGCTATTCAACTTGACTATTCTTTTCCACTGGCCGAGAAAGTGAAGGAGTATTTGAAGGATGCAAGAAAGTTTGCAGTTGTTGTTGCCCTAGTTGTGGCATTGTATTTAAAACTCATTATAGTTTTTATCTACATATATATGCATTGATTCCTTGATTCGACTGCTCCATAAGAGTTCGGTGGGTTGTATAGAGACAATGATTGTTTTGAAAAATAAAAATAATCTTTTGTGGAGAAAATTTTAGTCGGTTGTATTGTCAGAACATAGTGTTGATCATGAGTAAACTCTTATTTTTATGTAATGGATTGTAATTGGTGCTTGCTGGTTGCACACTGATCATTTGCTACACATTTATAAATGATATTGTTGTGTACTGTGAGTGGGTATTACTTTTTTGCATGGAGTAGTAGCTGTGATCAATCTTTTAAGGTGTAAATCTGACATTGAAGAAAAATTGGCTAGAATCAATGAAGTATTAGAGTTCCTCAAAACTTTGATATTGTCTACCAATCATGATACATTAAAATTCAGCAAAGTTTCTCTTGTAGACATTCAGGCCTCTCTATAAAGTGCACAAGAGAAAATTGATTTTTTGCAGCTCGAATCTCAGCTATAGCAAGAAGAATTAAAACAGAGGAGTCATTCTGAACAGGTTTTTGTTCAGAACATTGAGACTGCAACCCATCAGAAGCAAGTCAATAATGTTACAGTTGGTTCAAATTTAGTACCCAATAAAGTAACAGTTGTATATGCAGATGCAAAAGCTCAGTCTGCACTTCCCAAGCCCATCATCAAACCTTGGGAACAACTTGTCCACAACAAGCACAGAACTAGTCTTGGATATGATAAGGACTTGTCCTTTCATATTCCAGACTACTCCAAACCAATTCAGTTTCAAAGTGTTGGATTCATTCATGAAAGTTCACCTCTAGCTGTTCCAGAATCTACCCCTCTTCCACAACAGCCACAACAGATTGTGAAATGCCAACACTATGATCGAGTTGGCCATCTGAAAGATCACTATTTTGATCTTCATCCATGTAAGCATTATCATAAAACAAGCCATTATTCACATAGATGCTTCAGAAACAAATGTCCTGCAAGAACAAAGATTCATCTTGGATGGATTGCTTCTTGGCAATGGGCATCAACAGCCAAGAAGATATTCCAATCACATGTCAGAACTTGTTCCAGAGTATTTAACAGTCTTGTAGTTGAGTTTTCTCCATCATCTCACCTTGTATCTGACAGGGGAAGAAATGATAGTCATCTACAAGCTTCAAAGCCACATCAAGCGAGCCTGAGCCACAACCTGCCACACCAGATTTAGAGTTGTAGCCAGAGACAAAGATGCCCCTAAGCATGACTTCAGTTGGTAATCTGGGACACTTCCTCTAGCAGAAGACTTCAACTTCTTGCGAGTTTCGGAAGAATTCTAGGAACAAAATTGGGGACACTTCATCTAGCAGAAGACTTTAGCTTTTTTCCAGTTTTGGAAGAGTTCCAGGAATTTCATTAAGCATTCTAGAGTTGTTGGTCATCCTTAAACCATCACAAGTTGAGACTTCCCTTTTTAGGTTGAAGTTCTCCCTTTTATGCGGGGTGAGACCTCCCTTTCATGGTTGAAGGTTTCCCTCTTCAAAACAATAGGAGCACTTCCTCTAGCAGAAGACTTCAGCTTCTTGCCAGTTTTGGAAGAGTTCCAGGAACTGCACTAAGCGTTCTAGTGTTGGTGGTCATCCTTAAAATATCGCCCTTTTATACCAACATTTCAGAGAGCACATTCAACCTAGTGTTGCCATGCATTTTTGCACATTTTTTATTACAACTCTCTTCTTGGACTCATACATAACCCTTCAGATTAAGGGAGGGAATGTTGGACACCTAATCCTCAATGGGTTAGTGTGGAAGCGGAATAGACAAAAGGAAGTCCAAGAGACCTTGGGATGTGAAACCCAACGATCAAACCATGTACTATAAATGTATTTCTCTTGTTAATAAAAATATATCCTCATGTTTTATCTTTCAGATTCCTTAGCTGCCCATGTGTGTTTAACAATCATGATAAAAATAATCAATCATATTGGTATTAGTAAAATAATGACAACAAGGTGATAAATAGTTGTGTCCTTTCCTCTTTTCTCTTATCAATTCAAAGCAATTTCTTCTAAAGATGACGATTTTTATGTGATTTGTTGATTTCAATATCCTCTAGTTTTTGTATTGTTGCATAAATGTATAGTTGTTCCTTAAATGACCATTACTCACAAAAAATCCTCTAAATGGTAAAACACATATACACAAAAAGAAGAAAAATGCACTCCAAAAATGTTGTTCTCAAGATGGAACAACTGCTGTTAGAGCAAAAGAATATTTGCACACAAAAACCGCAAGCAAAAAGGAAAAAAACATGCTTGAAACTATTGTTCCTTGAGAGGAACAACAGCTGTTCCTTGAGAGGAACAACAACTGTTCCTTAATTGGAACAACAGTTGTTCCTTGAGAGGAACAACAACTGTTCCTTAATTGGAACAACAAAGAAAGCAAGCACAAAAAAAAAATGCGAAAATTATGTTCCTTCGGAAAGGAACAACAAAAAAAATGGAAGTTTTGTTCCTTCAGAAAGGAACAACAAAAACGAAAGTGTTGTCCCTTCGAAAAGGAACAACAGAAAACGAAAGTGTTGTTCCTTCGAAAAGGAATAGTAGAAAAATGAAAGTGCTATTCCTTTAGAAAGGAACAACAGAAAAGTGAAAGTGTTGTTCCTTTGGAAAGGAACAACAAGAATGTGGATATGTTATTCCTTCGGAAAGGAACAGCAAAAATGCAAAAGTGTTGTTCCTTCGGAAAGGAACAACAAAACGTGAAAGTGTTGTTCCTTCGGAAAGGAACAACAAAAAGGTGGAAATGCTACTCCTTTGGAAAGGAACAACAAAAATGTAGAAATGTTGTTCCTTTGGAAAGGAACAACAAAACATGAAGGTGTTGTTCCTTCGGAAAGGAACAACAAAATGACGGAAATGTTGTTCCTTCAGAAAGGAATAGCAGAATGCAAAAGTATTGTTCCTTCGGAAAGGAACAACAAAACGGTGGAAATGTTGTTTCCTTGGAAAGGAATAGCAGAATGTGAGAATGTTGTTCCTTCGAAAAGGAACAAAAAAATGGTGGAAATGTTGTTCCTTCGAAAGGAACAACAAAATGCAGAAGCGTAAAGTCAACCTCCCTTACATACAGGGGTCTACAGACAAAATCTCCCGCATTTTGAAAAACAATGGAATTCTAACCACTTTCAAACCCTTAAACACAATCCGCAATTACCTTAATCCTGTAAAAGAGAAAATTGATCCTAAATGCCATAAAGGTGTCTACTTAATTCCCTGCTCATGCGGCAAACCCTATGTAGGTGAGACAGGAAGATCATTTAACACAAGGATCCAGGAACACTCAGCAGATATTAAACACAACCGATCCAAATCCTCATCCCTAGCTGAACATTCTAATAAAACTAAGCACCAAATATGTATAGAGGACACCCGAATCTTAGCCAGAAGCGATCACTACATAAGGAAATTCAAGGAAGCCATAGAAATTAGCAAACACCCCAATAATCTTAACAGAGACGATGGATGGACCATAAGCAAAAACTGGGTTCCAATCCTATCATCCAAATCTACTCCTAACCAGAATCCTCCAAATTAGAATTAATAATAATAATAATGAAAACTAAAATTACAATTAATAAATAAACTAGAACCTATATAATTATAACAATTAACAATTAATAATTAATAATTAATTAGAATAACAATTAAAATAAATAAATAATCAATATAAATACAATCAATACAATTATAATTAATTAAAATAGCAATTAAAATAAACAAATAACTAAAATTTGCATAAAACATTTATGAAATCAACATAATTAAAAAAAAAAAAAAAAAGTTATAATAATTAAAATTAAAATTAATAATTAAAATAATTATAATAAGTGAAATTAAAATCAATTAAAATAGATCAAAATCAATATTAAGATTATTAATTAAAAGAATAACAATTAAAATAAGAAATAATTATAATTAAAATAAGGAATAATTAAAATTTAATTACAATTAATAATTAAAAATAATTATAATTAAAATAAGAAATAGTTAAAATTAAAATAAGGATTAACTATAATTAAAATAAAGAATAATTAAAATTAAATTTCAGTCAATAATAATAATTAAAACTAAAATTACAATTAATAAATAAACTAGAACCAATATAATTATAACAATTAACAATTAAAAATTAAAAATTAAAAATTAATGAGAATAATAATTAAAATAAATAAATAATCAAAATAAATACAATCAATACAATTATAATTAATGAAAATAGCAATTAAAATAAACAAATAATTAAAATTTGCAAAAAACAATTATGAAATCTATATAATTATAACAATTAAAAATTAATAACTAAAATAATTATATAATCAAAATTAATTATAATAACTAAAATTAAAACTAATTAAAATAAATAACAATTAATATTAAGATTATTAAAAAGAATAAAAATTGAAAACAAATATAATGAAGAAAAATTAATTAAAAAAAATTAAATAAATAAATAATTATTATTATTAAATTAATCATATCTGTCGGCTAAGCATCTCTATATATATAGAAAAAAAAATAAGACCAGTCTTTCAATAATTTCTCACATCCTGAAGATGAACCATCGTTGCTGGTTCAAAACGTCGATGGAAAAGAATCCTTATGCGATGGATCCGGAAGAGAATCTAAACAATAATGCAAAAATTGCAAAAATGCAGAAATCTGTACAGAAAATAATTTACACAAACAAAACAAAATAATTATGTACAAAATTTAAAAGCAATCAAATCACTTAGTGAACCAATAGTGAGGAAGAGTTATCTTCATCAGCCAGAATCTGCATGTCGGAGGCTTCCCAGAGTTGCTGGTAGAAGGATTCCCGAGTAAGTGGTTTGCAGTACAATCGAACTCGGTGGCAATTTGCCTTAAAGGTATGTCTAGATCTATCAATGGTGGTTAAAGTAATGGTTCCATTATCATGCACCTTCTAGATTTCATATGGTCCCAGCTAACCAGTCTGAAGCTTCCACGAAAAATCCTAAAACCTGGAATCGTATAGGAGCGCCCAATCTCCTTCATGGAAGACTTTCTTTTTGATGAGGGCATCATGCCATTTTTCTCTCTATTGTTGGATTAATGCAGTATGTTGAAAAGTGGAGAGCCTGATTTCATCTAGTTCATTGATTTTTTGTAGTCTATTAATCCAGGCCTCTTTTAAATTTAGACCGATTTATTGTGCTATTCTCAAGGTTTGTATTTCAAATTCTATTGGAAACATGGGTTCCTTTCCAAATACTAGCTAATGTGGTGAATAATTGGTAGTGTTTCTCCATGTTGTTCTATATGCCCACAAGGCTTCTGGCAATATTCTAGCCCAATCGCGTCTATGTGACGCAATGGTTTTTGTTAGTATTGATTATATTACTTTATTCGTGCTCTCTACTTGGCCATTTTCCTGTGGGTGGTATGGAGTGGTAATTTTATGCTGAATATGATAGTTTTTTAGTGTTGCAACAATGTTATTACCAGCAAACTGTGGTCCCCCATCCGTGATTATGTCTCTTGGGAGGCTATATCACACAAATATCTAGAACAGGAAATGAATGACGAAATCCTCTATAGCTCTTGGTAGTGCCTCTGCTTCAACTCATTTGGTCACATATTCCATTGCTACCAAAATATATGTTTTCTGGTTTGATGATGGGTTGATCAAACCAACAAAATCAAGCCCCCAACGCTCAAATGGTTCAATGACTAGTTGTGGGTTCAAAGGCATTTTGTCAAACTATCCAGGGCGTCCTGCTCTTTGACAACTGTAACAAGCTTGAACAAATTTCTTTGTATCTTTGAAGATTGTGGGCCAGTAATACCCTGTTTGCAAAACTTTGTGACTAGTTCTTCGATCTGCGAAATGTCTGCCACACGGTCTGTCGTGACAGGCTTTCAGAACGTCAAATATTTAATCTTCACGGACGCATCTTCTAATGTGCATATCTGCCCCTGTATGAAATAGGTAGCCCCCAATCCAAGAAAATCGGGTACTACCCTGCCCAATATTCTTTCATTCACTGGGAGTTAACTGTTTTGGTAATTTTCCTACTGCTAAATAATTCGCAACATCAGCATACCAAGATGTTTTGATAGTAACATCGAATAAATGTTCATCTGGAAATTGATCTTCAACTGCTACTACGTCCACTGGCTTTAGCATTCGTGAGAGAAAGTCAGCTACAAGATTTTCTTTCCCAGTTCGATCTTTTATTATGATGTCAAATTCCTGCAATAAAATCAACCATCTTGTTACTCTACCATTTGTAATGGTTTATTTGCTAAATATTTTATGGCAGAGTGATCTGCATATAAAACATCAAGATATCCAGTGATATAATGCCTAAATTTATTTACAACATGTATTACAGCTAAAAATTATTTTTCAGTAATAGTATAGTTTAACTCAGCAAGAGACAAATTCTTTCTAATATAATAAATTGCATATGGTTTTTTGTCTTCTTCCTACCCAAGGACTGCTCCAATAGCTGTGTCTGAAGCATCTGATGAAATTTGAAATGGTAGGTCCCAATTTTGACCTCTGAGCACTGGGGTTGTTGAAACAAGCTTTTTCAGATCCTCAAAAGCATGGTCACATTTATCTTTCCAAACAAAATCAACATTTCCTGTTAGTGTGTATAGAGGTGCAGCTGTTTGAGAAAAATGTTCTATAAATATCCTATAATAACCAGAAAATCCAAGAAAACTGCGTACCTCTGTCTGTGTGGTAGGAGTAGGTATTAACAAAATTATTTGAATTTTGGCCGGATCTACCTATATTCTAGCTGCTAAGATATAATGACCTAGAATGAGTCCTTCAGTCATCATCATATAACATTTTTCATGGCTCAGGCAGAGCCTAGTGGCGATACATCGTTGCAGCACCTTTTCTAATGCGTCTAGTGCTAGGTCGAAATAATCTCTGTATGGTGTGAAATCATCCATGTATACTTCAAGCCCGTCATTTATTAAATGTGAAAAGATGTTGAGGATAGCCCTTTGAAATGTGGCAGGGGCATTGCATAGGACAAAGGGTAAAACTCTGTAGGCAAACGTTCCCTAAGGACAGGTAAAAGTAGTTTTGTCTTGGTCTTCAGGGGCAATCTGAATCTGATTATATCCACTGAAGCCATCCAAGAAAGAAAAGAATTTCTTTCCTGCTAATGTATCTAATACCTGGTCAATGAATGGAAGGGGAAAGTGGTCTTTCTGGGTTTCTTTATTTAATTCTCTGTAATCTACACAAATCCTCCACTTTCCATTCTTCTTTGGCACCAATACAAGTGGAGAGACCCATTTGCTATCGGAGATAGGATAAATAAAGTTTACATCTAAAAATTTTTGTAGTTTAGCTTTCACAATGTCTTTTAGATGAGGTTTAAGTCTTCTTGGGGTTGGTGAACAAGTCTTGCATCCTTTTCTGTATAAATGTGGTGTGTACATAATTGGGAATCGATTCCCTTCATGTCCAGATAATCCCATGGCAATTCTTCCTTGTATTTTCTCAGTAGTTGGATCAGATTCTCTTCTTGTTTAGAAGTGAGGTTATTATTGATGTTTAAAGCTCTTCCTGGCTCAATCTCTACAATTTTGCTATTTGAAACAAAGGTAGTAGGTATTGTTTGATCATGAGTGTCTTTAAGAGGATCTTCTTCTAATTCATTATCAAATGCTGCCTCTATCATGTGACTTTGTACGTAGGATCTGGCTTTAGCTTGGTCAATAAAGTTGTTAATAACATCATCCTCTGTTTGATCTTTGAAATCGAGGGCATCTTCTATAGTTAATGGGGATCTAATATTTTCGGTAAGGTATGATACAGGATGTTGTTAGTTTTTATTATTGTTACAATTGGCTGGGCTGGAGGGTATAGGGCTAGATTCTTGATGTTACTCCCTCTAGTTATGGTCATACTGCCTTGTTGGCAGCCAATGTAAGCATTAGTGGTTGCAAGCCAAGGTCTGCCTAAAATTAACGGATGTCCATCAAGTCGGTTTTTGGGATTTATTATTAGAAAGTTGACAGGATATTCCCAAGAATCAATGGATACCATGACATCATGTAGTGTGCCTTCTGGCCTAACCATTGATCGGTCAGCCAGTTCTAATAAAGTGGAAGTTGGTTTTGCTGATGTAATGCCCACTTTTTGGCAGGTGGTGGTTGTTAAGATATTAATTGTAGCCCCTAAATCAACTAAGGCATTTGAAAAGGTTTGTCCATTGATTTGCACTATTACTATTGGATTTCCTGGGTCTTCATATTTGACAGGTGCTTCTCTTCCTGATAACAGGTCAGATAAGGGGCCAACTACTTGGACTATTGGGTTATTTGTTATTCTCCTCCTTTGTTATTTTATACATAGCTCTTTGATGGTCTTTGAATATATTGGGATATCTTAGATGGCTTAGAGGAGTGGGATTTTTATTTACAAATTCTTAAGTTCTCCCAGAATATCAAAGTCAAGATGTTCTATAGGATGTGGTATAATTAATCGTTTTTGGAATGGGGGAGGAGATGTGGTTTCTTGGTAATGAGTCTGTTTTCTGACCACATCTTCTTCTTGTAATGGTTGTTCTATGGGTAACTGATTTTCAACTTGAACATTTTTATCTCCCTCGGTCTTTATAATGCGCCCAGACCTTAATTGAAGGTCGTTTCACTCCCTTAGATCGGTCTCTGGTGTTTCAATTATTTGAATAGATTGGACCGGTCTTTTATTTGGGTTCGGGTTGGGTTGGGCTAGGAGTTGTGATCTTAAATTGGACTGGGGATTTTGTTGTAATGCTGGTAGTGTAGGTTGAGGGAGTGGAATTGTTCCTACTAGCTGATTCATTAGTCTTTTCTAGTTTCTCTGCCAGGCTTGACTCTGAGAAGTGGGAGGGGACCATTATGCTGGATATGCATTATTTTTCCAATATGGTGGGGCGTAGGGAAAATTTGGCCAATTAGATTGGCTTGCTTGATTCAGCCATGGTGATGATGAAGGAAATGGTTGTTGTGACCATTTTGAGAAGGAAGGTTGATTTTGCCACATTGTATTATATTGTTGAGCACGATATTGTGGAGGCTAGAAAGAAGAAGATGGATCGGGGAACATACCTGATTGTCGCGGCTGCCATTGATGACGTTGATTAAGTAGGTACACTAGTTCTGGTTCTTCTTCCACTTCTTTTTATATTGATTTCAAACCAGGAAGTGAGGGACAACTCTCTGTAGAGTGGTCTTTTGTACAAATGGTGCAAACTTGAACTACATCTAATGGGCACTCTTTGTGGCTATGTTTCTTTCTACATCTGCGACAGAATATTGCCAGATTCCGCTCTGCCTTTACTTGTTTCTGTTTGGCTTGCATAATATTGAGTTGTGTTGTCAAAGTCCCCAATATATTAGTTTTGAAATTTTCTAATAAATTTCTGATTTTCATGCAAGTTACTCCTTCTCCAGAGATCTTGTTGTCCCTTATAAACCTGTCATGTTCTATTGGTTTTAGCCTTGTGCTTCTTCGTGAGCTCCTGATACATAAATCAATGATGTTAGCAAAATCTTCTTGATAGATGTCTCCTTTTACCATAATATTCAGTGTTTCAATCCATTGTTCCTTCATACCTTTAATTAATGTTGTTTTTAATACATTTTTAGGTAAGGGCAATGATGCATAAGGAGATATTTGAAGATTATACTGAAAACGTTCAACATATTCTTCTAGTGTTTCATTAGGTCTAGCTACCATCTGAAATATTTCATCTTTTAACTCTCTGGATCTACAATAATCCTGATATTTCTTCAGGAAAGCACCTTTCATCTGATCCCAGTCATTTATAACACCTCCACCCAACCCCATAAACCATTGTAAAGTAGCTCCTTTTAATGTAGAGGGAAATAGTTTCAGCTTTTGGGGGTCGGTGGTATAGTCATATCCTCTGCACAACACATCAAATTCAAACAAAAATGCATCTGGGTCTTCCGATGTTAGGCCATGAAATGTAGGGATATGCTGGAGAGGAATTGCCTTCATAGGTGCATTAACTACAGTATCTACAAAGGGATATTTCAGTGTGGAGCTTTGGGTGTTTGGCTGGTTCTGGGCCATTTGGTCAAATATGTGTCAATAACCTTCCAGGATTCTAGGAGGGTATTCCTAGGTTGGTTAGACGGAGCAGGGATGGCCTTAACAGGAATGGCCTTAATAACACTTCTTTTGTCTAGGACGTTGAGAGTTCCTAATTTCTAGGGGGATTTTAGCTCTTGAGGTTCTTCGACTTTGTTTTGAATGATTTTTGCAGACCTTCCCTTAGCTGGGCTGCTTAATGACTGAATTATTCCAAGGGGCAATCTTGGTTCTTCAGTTTCCCTATTTCTCCTTTCCCTTCGCAGAGATTACTAAGGTTCCCTTCTTGCAATGATTTTGGGCTAGAATTCTCAATTTCTTGAAAATCTTGCTCCTTTGTTTGGTTGTGCACCTTAACAAAGGCTACAAATGGTGATCTTGTGGCTTGAAGGGAACTAGTAGGTTATCTAGAAGCAACTTTTCTAGGTCCTACCGAAGGCTGAGATTCTGCTTTTTTTAGGATTTCATCTATAAAGGTCGATCGGCCAAGTGTCACCAACCTCTTAGCTTTATCAGGCTTGGGTAATGGTTTAGGATTCTTTTTACGCTTTTTCTGCTTAGTCATGCACACAAATCAAATGCTGATTTCTACCCAAAACAACAGCAAATCTGCAGGAAAGTGGGCAGGGGAGCAGGGTCGTTACATGCTCTGTACGCAGGTTCTTACCTTTCATTTTTAAAACCCAATTCTCTCCTAGCAGGTACTTACACTACTCTGGAAAGAAACAAATGGCTACACTCTTTCCCGACAACGGCGCCAAAATGTCGAGCAGTAAAAAGGGTCTTTTTCACCTCTATTTACCCTACATTAATTATCAATCTAGGTACGATTTGTTATCTCAAAGATTGTACTCAATCTGAGGCGGTCACTTGTTAAGAGTAATGCTAGTAGTATAGTGCTTTTACAAAATTAACTAAATGCTGGAAAAAAACTCTAAATGTAATGACAAGAAGTTGAAATGCTTGTAACTAAATCATTCATTTAAGAAACTACAACACTTCATCAGTCAAGGGTGCAATAATGATAACTCTTCCCTTTGTAAACTGATGCAATTGAAAAGAAATCAAGGAGAAGATCATCAATCTGGGAACTGGACAACAATAGTCAATGTTCACTACAGTTTCAGATTGTTCTGTTCACACCAAAGCAATTACTTGAAATGATAATTCAAATAACAGGAAAGGGAACAACAACTAATCTACTTAAAAAGATTGAACAACAAAGCTTTAACCTATAGAAATGAATGAAGTAGTAATTGTAATCTACAAGAATTAAGAAACAATCTTTATCTTAGAAATTATTTGAACAACAAACCAAAAATGGAACAACAAACTAAAGTGACTTAAGAAATATAGAATAACAACCTGAATCAAATGTAAACGCACAACAAACTAAATCGAATATTACACACAACACATCTATACTGAAGGAAGCAGTAATCTGAGTTTCGGCATAACAAGTATTAATCACGGTTATGAAGAAACAGCAATTGCGGTTACCATGGAACAACAATCCCAATGAATAGCAATCACACTTGGAGGTAAACCATAGATAAATAGACAATAGTACCGATTTATAAATACACAGCACTGTTACTCTGTAAACGAAAAGTAATGGTAATCTGTAAGGGACAACAATGTTATACAATAATATCAATCTGTAAAGGAACGACAATTTGATATAAATTCAGAATGAACAACATAACGTTCCAGTTGCAGAGGATAACCTTACTATTCAAATATGAGTGAAATATAACAGATCCAATACATGAAATAATAAGGAACAACAGATTACTGAACAAAGAAAATAAAAGAAATCAAACCACACACAACTTGGAATTGGAAAATAATGGTACAGGAAGAAAGTGATCCACCAGGGCCGGGCCCTTAGCCTCCAGGGATGCACTACTGTGATTACTCTAGAATCAAAGATGGAACAACAACAGAGTTTATGTATTAATCATCAAAACAAAGTTACAATAATCACTCTTTAAAGAGAGTCGATGATCAAAGTTTAAGTTACAACAATTAATTTCATAAAACAACAATAATCCGCCCTTGGGCTAGCAACGTTGTCCCTGTTTATAGTAGCCAGGTGGAAATACTAAAAATATAGATATTGTTTAAGGTAGTGATCCCTCAGGATCAAAGGATCCCTCAGGATTCGCCATATCCTTATTTCTCAGTTATCTCTTTATTCTCTTGCGCCGATTTGGTATCTCCTCTTCCTTTTCCTGGCTTATGCGCTCCAATTTGGATTGCCTCGTTTGGATGTGGTTCCCTGTCAAAGGGACAACAATTGATTTCGTCTTGTCTTTTCCTTTGGAATGGTAATCTTCCATTTTCTTCCTTTTCTGCATAGGAAAAAGTAATAATTAGTCATTTTACGTTACTCACAAATTCTTCTAAACTTTATCATAATCTTTCACCATATGCCCATTTCATAATGTAAAGAAGTTATGAATTAAAGGAAAATATAACGAAATAAGTGGCAATTACCTACCTTCTCTAATGCTCAACAGGAATATCAAGATAAGACCACATTTGCGTGTGGGTAAAATTTTCATATCGAGTTCTCCCATTCAATCTCTGATATGTACCCACTGCGTTTCAAAGATTGGTTTTGAGTATATTCTCTGATTTAATTAGTGATGGAATTGAAGTTTATATGGATGACTTCACACCTTATGGTGACAAATTCGAAGAGGCTTTGGATAATATGGAAAAGTTTCTCATCAAATGTATAGCAACAAGGATATGCCTTAGTCATGACAAATGCCACATGTTGATGATAGGTGTAGCCTTGGGAAACTTTATTTATTCCACAGGCATCTAGGTAGACACTGCAAGGATTGAAGTAATTTTTAGACTTCTTGTCCCTCGGACACAAAAATAGGTGCACAATTTTCTTGGTTATGATGGTTATTATTGACAATTTATAACACATTTCTCAAATATTGCAACACCTTTATATGTATTAACATGGAATGTGGAATTTGTTTGGACTGATAAATGTGACAATGCTTTTTCAGAGTTAAAGAAATTACTTTCAATAGTGACGAGTACCATCAAAAGGTATATTATAAGGCCATTTTCCACCCTCCCCATAATTTCTCCTTCTCTCACATTAATTAACATCTTTTTGGCCATAATATGTTTAATAGGAAGATTAAAGGGTTGTTTTTCATGCTTCATTGCCAAATGTGGTTAATGTGTAGGAAAAAGAGCATTTTTTAGTACATTTATGATGTAGAGGCACATTGGAGGAAGCTAGAGGAAGTGTAGGAGGCTTGTCCCCTTCATTTACTCTCCTTTGACTTGAAGTGATCCCTATAATCACTCATCTACACTTATCTACAACTTAAGGTCTTAAAGGCAGCTAATGAACTAAAGTGAATGCGAGAATCTAAGGGAGCTAGATCCACTTTTTCAAAGTTTCAGAGGGAGGCAGTCCTATTT
The DNA here is from genome assembly GCA_031772625.1 of Pinus tabuliformis. Lineage (NCBI taxonomy): Eukaryota > Viridiplantae > Streptophyta > Pinopsida > Pinales > Pinaceae > Pinus > Pinus tabuliformis. The sequence continues at coordinate 622,069,362 of CM062809.1, forward strand.
TCAAGGAGGCTACCCCTCAATCCTCTTTGTATAAATAAATAGGCCTAAAGTCTCATTAGGTTTCAAATTTTTCTAGCAGTGAAGTACTATCAAGAGGTAGGAGCTTGAGTTTTTCATTGTATGATAGATCTGAACTCTATTTTATGCTAATGAAAAGTCTATTATTGCCTCACATATGAGTTTGCTACAGAGGGCTGAGTGCCCTTGGGTTAAGGCCCAACCTATAGGCTACAACCCCAATCAAAATTTCTCTAATAAAATATGCTCCAATAACGGTGGTTGTGTGATGTCTTGTATGTCGAAATGGCGAGAGACTTGGTGCACCTCCCAGTAATGGGGAGAGGTTTTGGAAGCACCTAGAGTGAAGAGGCACCATGGGGTCCCCTAAAGTGTCGAATGGAGTGTGTGCGACTTCTGTGGTGAGGGGGGATATGTATCAAGGCAAGTAAATCAAATACATAAAAAAAAGGAAAAAAAATGGTTAATTTCCTTTATGTTATCCTATGCGATCAATCAAACAAGAAATGGTCTTTGTTTGTTTTGCATGTGATAAAAAATCCTAACAAGACATATTATCCCTTTCCACTCTCAAAGTAACTAGGACTTACGGAGATATCTTTTCGACCAGTAATGGGGTTATTTCCTAAAATAACTAGACATTTCTGGCAGCCAAAGAATCAACCAAGTTAATTATTGAAAGATGTAGCAAGAAAATTCCCTATTTGATTTTGCCTTAATTAAATTGGGAAATTTTGAAATTCCATGTCAATAGAAAGCTTAGATGACATTACTAAGGTGACATGGTTGTTATAGTTTAGTTAGATTAGTTAATTCGAGTTAGGGGCATGAACTCCCGTTGTGTGCAATGATTCCTAAGTTTTAGGAGCTTGGGTTGAGATAAGTTTAGTTGTAGTAGTTTACTTCAGTTGATGTAACCACCCCTCCCACATTTACCCACTTCCATTGGTTTTTTTTGGGTAAAAATGAGATGAGTAGCATTGTGATAAGACTAAACCTCCTATATGACCTTAAGGAAATTGAGTCAACAACTTAGGACCTTACTGACTTCCCTCAGGTGCCATAGTACCTCCAAGAGCAACCCAACCCCTCTAGGTTTCCAACCCCTGAGATAATCTTCTTTTTCCTTGATCTAGAAGTCCAATCACTCCCTTTCCAAGCCATTGATGTGAATATGGTTCCCTAGTCACTCCCATAATCTTGCTTCCTGGTGACTATGGAATTTTCTGCTCAAATCTATTGCAGAGACTGCGAATTCTAAGTCAGTTTTTCAGGATCAGGACTCAGGCCTCTGCCCTAAGCATAGTGAAACTTCCAAAGATGCTAAATGACATAGAGACAAGGCTTGGCTTTTAAACCAAAATCTAAAACCAAGACTGAGACTGACATTCCATCAAAAACTTGGTAAATATGCAACCTACATGTCATGAATGAGAGTTTGATCATAAGGGATTGGAAACTTATCTAAGGTTTAACAAGAAGGGTGACTACATTCTCACATTAGTTGTCATAACTCCATTTAGGTCTTGCATTCATTATTCATTCAGTTACAATTAAAAACATGAAAAGAGCCATGACTGAGAACTGTCATATAACCATGCTTATAACTAGTATATAACATAATAAATAACAATAAGAGAACAACCATTAAATCAGTATAATAACAAGTACATTTCCTCATCAAATTATGATAAACGTAGCTCTTATTAACATAGGAAAAAGCCGACCAGGTTCGAGATTTTCACTTACCACATGACCATAGATTGGTTGAATCAAATATTTCTTTTAGCCAATAACCCCTGTGCCATATTCCAAACATGAATGTGGGATATCATGGTATAAACCAATCCAATAAAAACTGAGGGAATGAATATTTTAAACCACCTCCACCCTCACCATACAATGATCTCACCTAAGCCGTTGTTGAGATCACAAAACCAAACTAAGCTTGGATTCCTCAGAATTTATTCTCCAATAGCTTGAGGAATTTTCCCATCTCCACCCTCATGTTTTATCATGTATCCTGCCAGTATCGGTCAAGGGATTCCTAGGTCTTTGGAATTTTTCTCGAGACCACCTCACCTAGATGTAAAATCTTCTGGAAATCCAAAGCTCAAATCAAGAACAATCATCACGACATGGCTATTTAGAAATGGAAATGCTAGGCTAAAATCCACTATTTAAACCCGAAAAAACCATGCCAATGACAAGAAAAGAACCAAATACCAACATGCACATACCATACATGTGAAAACCAGCTAGGAAATCATACATGCAACCTGTTACCTGCAAGTATTCCTGCTAAAGCTGGTTGATCCAACGTTTCCTTACTTGATCCTTTCTTTCCTTGCCATTCCCTTGCTTTCATTTTCTTTCCGTTCTTTCTTGCATTCCTTCTCTTCTTGGTTCTCTTCTTCTCTCTGAGACTAATTCCAAAACTAAAATGACAAAAGGTTACCAACTGATGCTTTGATGTATTTTTCTCATTCATGCCTATAATTTCTTCAATTTTTCCATTATTTTCCTTCATTTTCCTCCTCACATGCAACCTATGACCTTTCACCTTCCTTTTTCTCTTAATTTCCATTATTTTCATAAATAATGTGCCAAAAATACATTCTTTCCTTTTCAAAGGCTTAGCCATTGTCGTTTCCAATTTCCCCTTAGCCATAAAACACAACAAGTGATGCCCACTAGGATATTTTGCCCAACACTCATCTTCGAATAAGTGTGCCTTTCCCACGGTCTTATTTTACATTTATTAACTTTTATTACATGAAATTTTAACCCCAACCTATTACAGACCCCTCCCCCTCAGGAGAACACCATCCTCAGTTTTCTATGACACCTACAACCAACAAAACCATTGAAAACCAAAAACATACTTCCTCTAGAGCTTTATAACCGAACAAAATTTTAGTCTTTACAATAACAACCTTCTTAAAACTAAAACCATCATGACAAACATGATAATATGACCATCATACGACTTATTGAAGCTTTATAACATAGCTCATTGCAGTATTTACAATAACAACCATACATAAATATGTACACATACCAAAACTCATATGCCTCCACCAGTAAATAATAAAGGATACATAACTTACATATAATAAACCATCTCCCATGTATCTTCATCGGGCCCAAAGTGCTTCCATTTCACTTTAACTTCCTCGAGTGCTCTATTCCAGAGAACGCGATATTTCCATTGTAATATACACTGAGGTTCCTGCTGGAATTCTCCTCCCTACTCCACCTACAATTCATACTAATCAATAACATGATAAACATCCTTTACATATATTTTAAGAAATGAAATATGAAAAACATCATGAATTTCACTGTCAGAGGTAGTGAAAGTTTGTAGGCTACTGGTCCAATCCTCTCCAGGATCTCAAAAGGTCTGCGATATCATGGTCCAACTTGGCACATAATGCAATTCTCAAGGAGATATCCTTGGGATTGATGCGCAAATACACGTTCCCAAACCCAAAACTTCTTAAATTACTTGTGATGTTTTGCATAAATTTTCTGTTTGCCTTTAGATTCTTCTTTGTAACCTACATTTCCTCTTCCATATCTGCCAAAATGTTTGATCCAATAAGTACCCTATTCACTGTATCACTCTAGCTGATGGGAGTATTACAACTCTGCCCATACACTACCTTAAACAGACTCATTGTTAGGTCCCTATAATACTAATGTAGCCCCTTATTATTATTAGTGCAACCCTTTTATTGTTATTATTGTGCTATTGAGAAACCCACTATTATTATTATTGTACCCTTACAGTATTATTGTTATGTAGGCTCTGATTATATTGTGACCCCTCAGACTCCTATTTATTGAAAGGATGTCTTGTCATTTGTATCATCCAAGAATTGTTCATTTGTTTAATATAAAGGAGGTTTCCCCCTCGAAGAAGATAATTTTGAAGTCATTGATCTATCTCTTCTATTTTGTGAGCTGGTTGCATAACATTTGATATCAGAGCTTTGGATTCTAGGTTTTTGCTGCTTTAAGAAGGTCATCATGGAATTTTCGCTATAAATTTTTTCTATGAAGCGTCAAAACCTAAAATTAAAACCTGTTGGAGCCACAATTGTGGTGAACCTTGTGTAAAAATTTCAGATCTCGTCTCACTATATTTTTAGAGATATGATATGAGGAAGTTAGGGTTTTGTAGGCTCCATAATTCCATCTCAAACAGGTGATCTTGGAAAAATCGTCATAAATTTCTCTCTGAGAATTGGAGTTAAATTTCATAAAAATTGACAAAAATAGGACGAAATGTATTGTTTTGGATATCATGTTCAGGGATGAAGGCTGAAACAGGGACACGTGGCACTCCATACAAGTTCACTGCACTGAACCAGTCTATAATCAGGTCATCATGGGATATTGGGCATAAATCTTTCTTGACGAATCCAATATCGATCAGACCTATGGGGTTGGAAAGAGAAATCAGAGGGCTACTGTAAGACAAAAGTTATGAACTTGGAGATGTGAAATTACATAGTAAGAATCATTTCAAGATCGAGCTCCTAAAAGCAAGAAAAATGTCTGTATTTAGAAAAAAATAAAAATCACATAAATTTTGTTTGAAAAATAAGTTTGAAGTGATTCAAAGGGAATATTGAAGCGTAGATATTATTGTTTTATTTCAAAATGAATTGAAGCAAGAAAATAGAAACACCTCGTAAGAAATCTAAAATCTTTACCATGACAAATGAAGAAGAGGAAGAAATGAAACATGATATATCAAAGATATTGATATATAGAATTGAAGCTAAGATCAATGGCTTTAAGAATAGCATGGAAGCTAATATTGATATCTTTCAAGAAAAATTGAAAGGCAACATGGAATATTTGAAGAAAGACATGGAAGCTTTGAAGGAATGTGGGACCAAGGTTCTATAAGAAAAGTTTCCTAATGGCGAAAATGTAGTATAGGAAAATGATGATGAGAACAATGTTAATCATGATTTCATAGAACCTAACATTGGATTGAAGGCCCACCATATTCCAAAGATTGATATGAGGAATTTTGATGGCAAGGATCTCGTAACATGGATACTACTGATGGAGCAATATTTTGATCTCCATAATGTGAAAAACACATAAAAGGTAGATATTGCAACTTTATATTTAGAACCCAATCAGTTTAAATGGTATCTATGGCTTTTCTCTCATAAAAAAGATGTCACTTGGTCCATTTTTATGGAGGAAATGATAGCACATTATGAGGATACAAAGAGAAACACCTTCTTTAGCCAATTGATAAATCTCAAACAAAAGGGTTCAATGGCTGAGAACATTGAGAACTTCCAAAAATTAAATATGACGGTAAAAGATATTCCATTGGAGCATATGATTGATGTCTTCATAGGGACTTTAAATGATAAAATCCAATAGGAGGTTCGACTTTGGGAACTTGATTCATTGGAGAAGGCATTCATGGTGGCCAAAAAAGTGGAAAGAAAAATTATGGCAGCCTCCTTTATGGAAAAATTCTAGTAATATGGCAAAGGAAGTCTACCACTTACATGTTGAAAATACGGGGGGGGGGGGGGGGGGGGGGGGGTGAATCAGTTTTCCTTAGAAATTAACACTTTTAACTCTTTTCAAAGCATTAGTTAATCTTAAATTATTATTAATTTTTATGCAGTAATAACAGTAAATAAAAGAACACAGTATACACAATAATTTTAGGTGGAAAACCCCCTCTGGGTCAAAAACCACCGAACGATTTTCTAATAAATTCTTTAATCTTCAACCCCAACTGAAATGAAAGCAACAACTTTCTAGAATTCTAGAAAAGAATTCTTCTCGAGCTCCCACTGGAAGGACGCTCCAATGCCCTGGTTACTTCATTAGTCAGTTGAATGGATGCCCCAACATCTTAGACCAATCTACCACCCTGAAGTGTTCACGGGCTCCAACCTATAGGCAACTTCATGCACCAGCTTAGCACCTCCCTGCCACCCTATAATGACTGAAATGAGACAAGAGTGTGGATTCCCGTACTAGGGACAACGATCCACGATGCAATATTATTTACAATGATTTTGATCGAACACCCAATCACACTACGACCTACAACCCAACCATGACATCATCCCAACAGAGACTCCTATACCTCCCAATAATGCCTTTTCGACTCTAGGCAGATTGACTCTTTTACAATAATGATTCTTACAATGATGACACTTTTACAAATGACTTGTTTACAAATTTACAATTATGACTCTTGGCATTGACACTTTTACAAATGACTCTTTTACAACTTTACAATGATGATTCTTGGCCTTGACACTTCTTCACAATATACGGATGGTTGTCATGTCTTCAAAGGATGTCTTGCTGCAATTCTTCCTTTGATTTGATACTTCTACTCTTGAATTATTGATTAAAGTTGTAATTGAATCTTCTTCTACCTGCATGAAAAATTTTCTTGGAGAATCCAATCCCAAGACAAAACAAAATACCCTTCAACTTACCTCTGCATGCAAAACACAGGTAAGTGCATAATAATGAATAAATACAAATTAAAAATTACAATGTGTACCTGACGTGTGCTTGCGATTTTTGTTGTTGACTTGCTACAGAAGCATACAAAGACTCCCACTCTTGATATAGGCCTGGGCTCTATGCAAGACTATATCCAAAACTAATCCATGACTATTGGTGTGCGGTCCTTACTGCAATGATCCTTGAATGCATGCTTTTTCTTTCCTTCTAGGAGCTCGATATTGAATATGTTGTATCTATGTAATTTCATATCTCCAGGGTTTAACATTTCATCTTGTGGTATCCCTCTAAGTCCTCTTTCCAACTCCACATGTCTTATCAAGATCAGATTATTTAAGAAATATTTATTCCCAATCTACCACAATGACCTATTTGAAATGGAATTCGAGAGCCTGCAAAAACCCTAAATTCCTCAGATCATATATCCGAAAATATAGCGAACCAAGATTTGAAAATCTCTCATGATGTTCATAAAGATTTCGGCTCAAATGGGTTTTAATTTTAGCTTCTGAAGCTTCATAGAATCAAATTTATAGAGAAAATCCCATGATGAACCATTTGAAGCGATAAAATCCCTACCAGAGGAGGATATGAGGGTCAATATTTATATGAATGTCTTGAGTTGAGAGGGTACTCAATAAATGACCGTTGGAGGGATTTTAGGAGATTATTATTATTATTATTATTATTATTATTATTTATTGACTATTCAATGACCACAACCAATTATGGGTGTCATGCCACAACCCCATAGGGTTTTAGCCCACTAACTGGGGTTACTAATGTCAAACATGAATATCTCTCAAACTGTGAAGAATTACTTGGCATGCCATATATCAAAGGAAACATATCAATGCGTAGAATCCATTTAGAAGATCCTTGACTCAGAATAGATTAAGTTTTCAAGTCAAAATTCCCATGCAAGATCTGGGTAGCCCCTGGTGCTGCTTGGATTGACATCAATGACAACCACTAATCAACATTACAACTATAAAGATGGAAGTGTTGCTACTCTTAGCCTTCCATAACCTACAATGTTGACACCACTATAGTTGGAGGAAAAAAGAGGAAAAGGACTTTGTTACAGTTGTGATAGCAAATACACTAAAGATAATAAGTGTGCTAAGAAGAATTTATTTTACATAGATTGTGAAGAGGAGGAAGAAAAGGATCCAGAAATGTCAAAAGAAGAGGACATAGAACATGAAACAACCCCAGAGAAAGAAAAAATTAATCCGACCATATATTGTAATGCATTTCCACTTTATGGACATCATGCACCATCCATCACATCATCTTTAAGATAACATTCTAAGTTTCAAGCAGTGGAAGATCACATCAAGCATCAACAACAATTTCTCCAACTCTTAAAGGATAACCTCAGTTTGGCGTGGAATCAAATGACACATGTAGATCAACATCGTAGTGAAATAAGTTTTTATATAGGCGACTGGGTATTTTTATGGCTACAACCATAAAAATAGATGTCCCTCAAGAAATCTAAGAAGGATAATAAATTATCACCAAGGTACTATGGTCCTTACAAGGTTTTTCAAAAGATTAGCACTATGGCATACAAATTGGAGCTTCATGCATCATCCCGAGTGCACCTAGTTTTCCATGTTTCAGGCTTAAAGAAGGTTATAGTTGACAAGCTCTGAGTTCAAACAATATTTATGGAACTTGACGAGGAAGGTAAAATCATATTGGAACCTGAAACATTCAAAAAATAAAGAACCCTCCAGCTATGAAATTAATCAATTTTATAGTATCTCATCAAGTGGAAGAACTTACCCACTGAATATTCTACATGGGAGGATGAGAATTTTATACAAAAGCATCCAAACTTACTTAAGCGTTGAGGAAAGAAATTTTTTTAAGGAGAGGGGCATGTTAGGTCCCTATAATACTAGTATAGCCCCTTATTGTTATTAGTGAAACCCCCTTATTATTATTATTGTGCCCCATAGAAGCCCACTATTGTTATTGTTGTGTCCTTACAATATTATTTTTATGTAGGCTCTGATTATATTGTGACCCCTTAGACTCCTATATATAGAAAGGATGTCCTTCATTTGTATCATCCAATAATTGTTCATTTGTGTAATGTAAAGGAGGTTTTCCCCTCAAAGAGGATAATTTTGAAGTCATTGATCTATCTCTTCTTGTATTTTCTAAGATGGTTGCATAAAACTCATTCTCAGTGACTCTTGATAACCATTATTGTAGGCAAACTCAACCAATGGAAGGTACACCTACCATCTCCTTCGTTGATGCATGAAATACTTCCTCATCATATCCTTTAGTATCCTGTTGACTCTTTATGTCTATCCATCTATTTGTGGATGATAGGTTGTACGGAAGGAAAACTCTATACCCAAACCTGTAAAAAACTCCTTCAGAATCTTAGAAGTGAACTTGGCATCCCCGTCTGACACAATCTTCTTTAGATAACCATGAAATCTCATGATCTCTGTGATGAAGACCTGTGCTACCTCACTAGCTAAATAAGTAGTCTTTGCTGGAATGAAGTGGGATACCTTGCTCAACCTGTCGACCACAACCATGATAGAATCATGTTTCCTCAGTGTCCTTAGAAGACCTATAATGAAATCCATGGAAATAAATTAAGATTTCCAATTTGGAATTGGAATAGGATGAAGCAACCCACTTGAGATCTTACACTCTAATTTGACCTGTTGATAGTCCAAACATCTCGCCACAAACCGTGCCACTTCATTTTTCAGATTTAACCAATAGTAGAAAATATTCACTATTGTCAACATCTTATGATATCATGGGTGACCTGAATATGGTTTGACATGCAACTCCCTCAAGATAAGATTTTTGAGTTCATTGTCATCCGACACATAGATTCTGTCCCTAAATCTCACCAAGTCATCTGTTGTAAGATGATTGTCCACATCCTGATCACTTGTGCCATGTTGTAACCTATGCATAAGCTCCTTGTACCTATCATCCTATTGTCTTGTCTGTAAGATATGATCCTATAGATCTCTCCCATATGAGCTCACTGCTGCAACATGGTTCAACTGCACTTTCCTGCTGAGATAATCTGCAACCCTATTCTCCTTACCCTTGATGTATCTAATCTCGAAGTCAAACTCAATAAGGGTATCCAACCATCTATCTCACCTGGCATTCAAATTCGGTTGTTCAAACATATATCTCAAACCATTTTGATCGCTCATTAATACAAACCACCTACCAAGAAGATAATGTATCCACATCTTGAAGGCATGAATAATAGCTGCCAAATCATGATCACAGGGCACGTAGTTCTACTTGTTCTCATTCAGTTTCATGGACTCATAACATATCACCTATCCCTCATGCATAAGGACTACACCAAGCCCTCTATTGCAATCATATTTACGTACTATGAATTCTTTATCCAGATATGAAATCTTTAGCGCTTGAACATTCTTCAACAACTGCTTCAACTGCTCAAAATTGGGTGCACACTTCTCTGTCCATTCTAACTTCTTGACTTTCCTATGCAATGATATAATCGGATATGAAATACGTGAGAAGTTCCCAATGAACCTCCTGTAATATCCTGATAATTCCATGAATGATTTAACTTCATCCACATTTCTAGGAGTTGCCCAATCCATGATAGCTTTTTATCTTCTCTGGATCTACTTTTATGCCATCTTTGGAAACAACATGTCCCAACTAGTGTATAAACTAACCTCTGTATGAAATAAATTTCACTTTCTAAGCTTAGAATACAATTGATGCTCTCTTATAAATCTTAACGTTGCTGCTAAATTCTCGACATGATCTTCCTCATTCTTAGAATATATCAATATATCATCAATTAATACAATAAAAAAACTTGTCGAGATAAGGACGCAACACACTATTCATCAAACACTTAAAAGTAGCTAGAGAATTAGTCAAATTGAATGGAACTACAACCAACTCATAATGCCCATACATGGTCCTAAAGGCCATCTGTAGATGTCCTCGTCTTTGATGTGTACCTAATGGTATCTTGATCTTAAGTCAATCTTTGAGAACAATGTTTCTCCCTTCAACTGATCAAGCAAGTCATCAATCCTTGGTAATGGGTACCTGTTCTTGATTGTCACCTTTTTCAGCTATCTGTAATCAATGAAAAACTTGAGAGTACCATCCTTTTTCATGAGCAATAGTGGTGCACACTAAGCTGATACACTTGGCCTAATTTATCCCTTATAAAGCATTTCCTTTTATTGCAACTTCAGTTGCACTAACCCTGGTGTGCTCATCCTGTAAGGTTCCTTTAATGTTGGTGCTACCCCTAGTATGAAACCAATAGAAAATTATACTTCTTTGCAAGGAGGAAACTTCAGAATATCTGCTAGAAACACATCCTGAAGCTGCTTCAATATAGGGTACCTCTTGAAGATTTCAGCATCCTCGACATCCTTACCCTTTTTACTAGAAATATGAACTTTAAGCATCACACACCCTTTCCTGCAACCACGCTTAGCCTGCATAGTTGTGACCATCCTCACTGATGTAGGCTTCTTCTTTCCCTACAATATCCTCTTCTCCCCGTTATCATCTAGACACTCAATATCATTGTCATAGAAATATACTTTGGTCCTGTGAAGATACAATCAATCCATACCCAAAAGCATACCTTTTTAAGATCCCAATGGAAATACATTCAAATGGGTTTTTGTAGGCCATTTTCCTTTTACTTTATCATTCTCCTTCAAGTCACATCTAGGCTCAAAATTTTGCTTTGAATGCTCATACGAATGCTTCATTTTCTATATGAATTCCTCTAACAATCTACACTCCTCAAACTCAATCTAGTCTCTATATGCTGCTGGAAATCCATTGATGAATCTCTAAACTTTAGCCTTCTACTCCTTGAGATAAGGAACATATCTCAACAACTCCAAGAATCTGCTAGTATACTCATCATTTTTCATAGAACCCATCTATAGCTCAAAAATGCATTAGCTTTTTCATCATAATACCTCTCGGTTAGTTACTTCTTCTTGAAGATCCTCTCAAAATCATCCCAAATCAAGTCTTACTCCAAAATTTCCTTGACATTATTCACATCTTCCCATTAGATATCTTCTTTCCCTTTTAGACTCAAGGTGGCTATCTTTTATTTTATGTTCTCTGAGTAGCTATGCAATCTAAATAATTTCTTCATCCCAAGAAACCATGCTTCTGCATCTTCTGACTTCTTCATCTCTCCATCAAATGTAAGAGGATTCACTTTCTTGAAATCCTCAAGTAAGTAATCCCTCCTCCAATAAGGATAATGATAGTGATGACTATGATGATGTCTCCTGGATGAGGAACCATAATGATTCCCATACATACTAGTCCTCCGGTCAGGTGTATCCAATAATATACCACCTCTAACTATGTTCCCTATATCCAATATCTATCCAATCTTAGATTTTCTATCATAGGCTCCATTAGTTTCTCTTCCTTCTCTTGACTAATCTCAACTGTCCCTGTTTCTTCAAATTGGACAAGCTTTGAAGGATCACTATATTAACCTCTACCTTCTTCTCTTGAACCCTTGCTAGTCTTTCCTGAGCCTCAACCAACCTATCATTCTCTACTTTGTAACTTATGATCTCTGCCCTCAAGTTCCTCAATGTATCTTCTATACCAGGAGAATAATCTTCTCCTTGATGTCCAACTAATGTGTAGGAAGATCCATGGTATCCATAGTCTACCATTTTTCGTGTCATATTGAATTCTCTTCTTCCTATAAGTGTACCATGTTATATAAACCAAAGATATACCAAAATCAAATATATACCTTAACGATGTTCAGGGGATGCTTATCTCATCTGCAAGATCAATCCACATCAACATGTACATGTACAATCATAAACATATCCATATAATAACATAACAACAACATGCATGACCATAAAAACTCTATACCATGACCCCATGCATGACAACCATAACCTTGAAAAAATCATACTTTACCCAAAGAGAGAGTAAATTTCCTTGATACCACTCTGTGGTATCATATATTACCCAAAGTGAGTGAAACCATGCTCTCATACCACCCTGTAACCACTACTCCCACATTTACTCACTTTCATCAGATTTTCCAAGGTAAACATGAGTTGAGGGTCACTATGATAAGACTGAACCTCCTATATGACCTTAAGGAAATGGAGTAAACAAATTAAGACCTTACTCACTTCCCTCAGGTGTGACAGGATCTCCAGGAGCAACCCAACCCCTCCAGGTGTCTAATCCCTAAGATAACATTTTTTCCTTAACTGAGAGCCCTAGTTGCTCCCTTTCTAAGGCTTACATGTGACTATGGGTCCCCAATCACTCCCATAATCCTGCTTCCCAATGAATATGGAATTTTTTCCTCAGTTCTATGCTAGTGACTCTAAACTCTGAGCCACGTTTTTAGGGCCAAGACACAGGCCTCTGCCCAAAACTCTGTGAAACTTCTAAAGATGATAAATGACAATGAAACAAGGCTTTTAAACCAAAATCTGAAACTAGGACTTGACCTGACCTTCCCCAACCAAGATTGGAATTCTGTCAAAACACTTGGTAAATATAAAACCTACAAGTCATGAATGTAAACATGATGATAAGGGGATAAAAAATCATTCGAGGTTTAACAAGAAGGGTCAATACATTCTCAAATTAGTTGTCATAACAACAACTAGGTCTTGAATTCACTATTTGTTCAGTTACAAGTAAAAACATAAAAAGATCCCTAATTGAGAACTATCATATAACCATGATTATAACCAACATATAACCAAATAAATAAAAATAAGAGAATAACCATTAAAGCGATATAATAACAAGTACTTTTCCTCATCAAAGCATGAGAAACTTAACTCTTATTAATATAGGCAAAAGCCAACCATGTTCAAGATTTCCACATACCACCCAACCATAGATTGGCTGAACCAAATATTTCTTTCAACCAATCACCCTCGTGCCATATTCCAAGCATGAACGTCAGATCTCATGGGATAAACCAATCCAATAACAACCAAGGAAATCTAGAGGTTAAACCACCTTCACCCTCACTATACCTTGATCTCACCTAAACTGGTGCTGAGATCACAAAACCAAACCAAGCTTGGATGCCTTAGAATTTCTTCTCTAATTCCTTGAGGAATTTTCTTCTCTCCACCCACAGGATTTGCCATGTATCCCACCATTACCAGTCAATGAATTCCTAGGACTTTGGGAATTTTCTTGAGATCACCTCACCTTGATCCAAAATCTTTTGACAATCCAAAGATAAAACCGAGAACAATCCCATCACACCATGGATATCCAGCAATGGTAAGGCTAGGCTAAAATCCATCATCGAAACTCGAGAAAACCCATGCTAATGATAAGAAAAGAACCAAATACAAACATGCACATACCATGCATGTCAAAAACAGCTAGGAAATCATACATGCAACTTGTTACCTGTAACTATTCCTATTGAAGCTTCTCAATCCAACATTTACTTTCTTTATCCTCACCTTCCTTGTCCTTCCTTTTCCTTCCTTTCATTTGATTTCTTTCTTGCCTTCTCTTCTTGGTGCTCTTTTCCTCTCTAAGACTAATTCGAAAACTAAACTGACAAAAGGTTGCCAATTGATTTCCTGAGGTCTTTTTATCATTCATGCCACTAATTTATTCAATTTTCTATTATTCTCCTTCTTTTTCCTCCTCACATGAAATCTGTGACCTTTCACCTTCCTTTTCTCTTAATTTCCATTATTTTCATAAATAATGTGCCAAAATAAAATTTTCACTCTTAAAAGCCTTAGCCATAAAACATAAGTGATTCCCACCAAGATATTTTTCCCAATATTTGGCTTGGAATAAGTGTCCTTTTCCCGTGGTATTATTTTTACTTTATTAATTTTTATTACATGAGGGCTGCTACAATTAACTTGAGTTATGACTAGTTAAATTCATTCTAACTGTTAGAAGAACTAGTGGAAGGTCAAGTTGTGAAAGTGTAAAATCAACTCACTTAGTGATCTACCAATTAACTAATCGATCAACCTAAATTAGCTTATGCATGCAGATAATTTGAGTTACCCAGTTGAGATGGAGGTTCCAAGGCAATGCACTCTCAATTGTAGACTATTCTGAAGTGTACAGGTGGTGCATATAGTTAGAGGAAGAGCTTAAAGGAACAACACAATCCAATTGAGGGAAATTCATATTCAATAGGGGCCTAATTACTCAAGGAATAACTTAAGGAAATAGGAGCTTATAGGGTTTGAAAATTGGCTAAGTATTGGCTAGAGTCAGTTCGTCAAGCAAAGGGATAGAATATATAGTTGCAGGTTTTGCTCAGGCTTGAGAAAGCATTGTATTTATTCTCTATTATTTGATTAATGCAATATATATAGGAAGGGTTTTTGAGAAGTTGATATCCCCTAAATAAATATCTATGTATGCGTGATAAATATTGATGCATGTTTATGATTTGTCTTCTCAATCGTAAATTGAATTCCGCAAATGAGTTGAGTAGATTTGAGTCTCGTGTTTTAGTAAATTACATGAGAAGTTTAAGATATACACATTAAATTTGTACTTGGTATCAGAGTAAGATTCACAATAGAGAAGATATTTCAAACTTGTTATTGCAGGAGGATTGAATTTGCAGGATCAATTCTTTAGAGCTAGCAGGAAGGATTTCTATGGACTAAGGGTCAAGTATTTGTTACACTAAAATTTGTCACCATGACTATTTGTAGTCAGTATGGCTCCATCAATAACCATACTGTCCTCCTTGGCAAGTCTTATACCTCTGCTCCTCATGTCAAACTCCAAAAAAGAGAGAAAGCCTTTAAAAAGCAATATAACTCGGGTTCCGCACTTTCTCTTACTCTTACCTGCATGTACGCACCTCAAGTATATAATACCTGCGTACTTGTACGCTCTGTCTGTAAAGGGGTGGGTGCGTACCCCTGTAAAAGTCAAAAGGCGCAAGTTTTACTTCAAAAAACTTACTTGCGATCGATTCTAGAGTATTGTAGAAGATGGTTTGACGTGGATTGAGCACCTCCAGATGGTTCATGCATCCCAATGAAAGAGGAACTTATCCCATGAAGAGGGGAGCTATCCCTTTGAAAGAGGGACTTATCCCATTGATGGTGGACCTGTTTAACTTCCTCCAATGCATTATAAATATAGGCATTGGGCCAGAGGTAAAGGAGGTTGAAAGCTGAACATTCCTAAGGGTAGATGCTGCTGAAATTAGGACTCCCTTATAGAGCTTGAGAGGAGGGATCCCAATCCTTTCTTAGCTTCATTTGGAAGTGGGTGAGTTGATCAAAGTAGAGGAGAACTCTTGCTGGACCCTGGGAGGGACCTGCACAACACCAAGGCACTGGTTGTAAGGTTTCTTTTGTTTCCGATTAATACAATTAAGTTCATTTTTCTCAACAAGTTGTTATATATAATTTGTTTCATAAACTCCTTGGTCTTTATGATGAATATGTTTTATTATATGAGTTATTCAGGTGCTATGTAATCGTTTGCTTTTTTGTGTATGCAGGCTTCAAGGAGAAGGAGCTCATCTAGATCGAAGAGGTTTGGCTGCTACAAACAGCGTTGGACTAAAGGTAAGCCTTAAACACCTGGTTGCTTTTATTTTAAATGCATATTTAGGGAAAGATAGTGCTTGATTGTTTTGTTTGTCACTAGAAGGCCTTAGCTTCTAGGGAGGTCGGTTTTGTCCGCAAAATTGACTCTTTCTGCATAACAAAATGGCGACCATACTGGGGATCCATGGATTTGATTGATTTCTCTTTTGATTGATACTTTGATTTGAGAAACGTATTTTCTGTTTCTGTTTTTGACTTGATGATTGTGGGATTGGGTGAATTTAGTTAATTTTGAGTTAGTTTTTATCTTTCATAGTTTTGGGAGAGGTACGCACCCTCTGAGTTAAGCACAGTGCGTACCAGTACGCACTTTTTCTTTGTGCACAGAGCATGGACGCACCTGTGTAAACAGGTTGCCTGCGTACCTTGTCAAAAATTTGAAAATTTTAAATTTTTCTCTTTTTTATCAGTTTAGAATTTGTTTATAGGTTTTAGCCATTGCCCAGACCTGCTTGTTCCCTGTCAAAAAACTTTCCTTGGTTAATTCCACTAGCATTCCTGTTTCAAGCTTTTATCAATTGGGTGTTTTGAGTCTCTTTTTGAGAAATTCTTAATTTGATTTCCTTTGGTCATTACTTGGAGGTTTCTCTCAGTCTTTTCACAATTTTGCATCTTTTTGCTTTTGTTTTTGCAAAAAAAATTCCCCCTCATTCGCCGGGGGGGCTAAATTTTGTATGAGGGTTAATCGCCTTTGAGTGTTTTATTTTTTGATCTTTGGAACTCTCACCCAATTTTCTTGACTTGCACTTGATTGGTTCTTAGATTACATTAGAATCATCTTGTGTTTGAGAATTCTCTTGCATAGATCACATTTGCATAATTAGAATTCTCATTTTCAGAATATGAATGAAAAATGTGCATAGATTACATTTGCATACTTTTCAAGTGAATTGTGCATAGATTACAATTGCATAGTTTAAATTCTGAAAAATCAATCGTAGATTTAGATCAGTTTTCTTTGATTTGAATTTACACAAAAATAAAAAATAAAAAATGTTTTGAAATTGATTTGCATTAGTTTTTCTTGATAAAATTAGTGCATTAGAGAATTTGTTATATTTTCTCTTAGTTATCAATTTTTGCATTGTTGGAAGTGAATGGAAACTCTCTCCTTACTTTAGTTAGGATTCATCGAATTGAAAAGATTACATTATCATATTCGATTGCATTCAGTTTTGGGTCGGGTCATAACGCCATTGGTTTCATATCCATTTACCCTTTTGAGTAATAAAAACCTAAATAACACAGCGCTTAATTAAAATTCATCTAGTAATTTTTACATTTTTAGGGCTCTTTCCACCAATCTAGCTTAGGCTAGTGTCTTGGAATAGGTTTTAGTTAACTCTCCAAGACAGTAAAACAAACAAGTAGCTGTATCTTGCGGTAGGAAGAAATCCAATTGTTGCATTTATGCTCTAGGAAAGCTCCTCTTAAAGGAGAAGCACGAGATCGTGTCCGAACCAGTGTGGGAATCAATCCTTCCTCATTGGGAACGACACCAGATATTCACGTATTAAAAACGGTAAACCTATAATTAACCATTGTCGAGGAGCCTGGGGTCACTTGTTGGTAAACCTTGGATTATGTCAAGGAGCCTTCAAGGGGATTGAGCTTGCTACTCTGCCCTTGCGTGCGTATCGGATCGTAGACTGTTCCCCCAGGTATATTTGTTTCGGTTGGTAACCTTAGTGACCATATTCTTTAGGATTCTTCCTAAGGTGATAGTGGTGGGAAGATCCCACTGTACCTGGAGCAGACGTCGGCTAGACTCACTTGGATTTTCTGGGGGGTTCTCTTCACTCGAGACGGTTTAGTGGAGAAACTTGTGCCAGACTATTCATTAAGCAGGTTGCGGGGGTGACTATTCCAACCGCCATTTCTGTATTGAACTCTGCGACGTTGGATTTCATCACCAACTAGTGTTTTCAGTACGGAAAGTCACTGTTTGTGTGTGGTTTGTCTCCTAGATTTGATAGTGCGTGTTAATTTGTTTGTTTTTACTTTTAGAGACCATAGGTGTGAATTGTGAATTTTAATTGTTAGGTGTGAATTGTGAATTGTTAATTTTAGTTTTAAATTGTTAATAAAATTCACTGAAGTTGAATATAATGGCAACTGTCCCGGAATTTACCAACCTAGGAACCCCTCTTAACGAGGATCCTAGTACTTTTCCTTTCTTTGGAAATGTTGGTCCTCCTTATATGGCTACTTTTTCATTACCTGGATTTACAATAGGTTTACCGATATGGTTATTTTCAACTTCGTTGGCCCCAAATACTCCAATTGTTCCACCTCAACCGAATGCTTCACCTCAACAGAGTTCACCATCTCAACATCACCAACCTTCTGTTGACCCTTTACCTTCTTCGCCTAATTTTTCTTCCTCCATTTCTTCCTCTTCGCTTGGTAAAAGCCATGATGCTAGTAACCAAGTGGCTAAGAAGAAGAAGCAAGGGAAGAAGAAAAAAAAGAACAAGAAGCAAGATAAGAAAGAAGTCAACCAACCAACCACGACTGTAAGTGTTATTTGTGTTGAGGAAACCTCCAACATGCATCGTAAACCCAAATACCCTTGCAGGCTTTGTAAGGGTGACCACTTCCTTATCAATTGTCTTGGTATTCCAAAGGTCTTGGAAGTATGGTTAGAAAAATCTCATCAACTTTGCATTGATCCATCAACCAATGATAGTTAGGTTCCCGGGAAAAAGGGTAAAGTTAGGTTTCCTTGTAAGTTATGCAAAGCAAGTCATCAAACTCACATTTGCCCTCACATGGATGAAGCCTCAAAATTGTTGGAAAACCTTACTGTTCCACAGCAAGAATTTCCAACCGGTTACCGTAAACTTTCTCCCAACCTACCGTCGACTGACGGAGTGATTGATCTAATTTCAAATACAGTCGATCACACTCTTCCATTGGAGAGTGAAACTCATGTCACTCAGGTTGATGATCCATTAGTTGATCAAGTGGTCGATTCAATTTCACATTCGGTCGATCCCACTTTCCCTTTAGAGAGTGAACTTCATACCACTCAGGTTCTTTTTGTTACATTAGATTCTTCTACACTGGGGGGCATTCCATATGTTTCTACAGAACCCCCTCCAAGTACTAAGGTCTTTTCCTTTGATTGGAATAGACTGACAGAACCTCGTCTTCCTTCCTCCATCCCTTTCCAAATCATTGTCAAGGCTGATGGTAGGGACATGCATCGCACACAGGTAGATGAAGGTGCTTCTGTTAGTATTTTATCCTCAACTGCTTGGAGAGCTTTGGGTTCCCCTCAGCTTGCGCCTATTACACAAAATCTGAAAGCTTTTAACAGAACCATTAGTGAACCTTTAGGGATCCTTCCTAAGTTTTCTATTACCTTGGAAGGTAAAACTGTCTGTATTGATCTTATGGTAGTTCGAGGTCCCTTGGATTTCAATTTACTCCTTGGGCGAGACTATGTTTATGCAATGAAAGCTGTCGTATCGACACTCTTTCGCGTGATGTCTTTCCCTCACAATGGAAATATTGTGACTGTAGACCAGCTTTCATTCCCTAGTCTTGTTTCAACTACCAATAATCTGACACCCCTAAATGTTCCTGATTCTAAAGTGGTATCTACCCCGCCACGGGTTAATTATGTGGCAACTGGTCCCATGTTTTCAATTACCAATGTAAGTGAGCCTCTCACTGTTTTCTCATCTTCATTTGATTTAGATTCGGTAATTGACATGGAAAACTCTATGGGATTACTTGAACACGATGTTCTTATCCCTTTTGAGTCCCTTGACATGTGTTCCTTCCAGAGAACTATTCTTCCTTCTGATGAAGACCTCTTGGAAGCCATGATCAAGGTGTGTCCATTGACATGTCTTTCTTCCAGTTAGAATCCATGATCAGTGAGTGCGAGGATAGTTCCTTTTCCTATGCCAACCTTGTTAAAAAATGAAACAGGTGTCCGCGAGGATAGTTTTTTCCTGTATCAACCTCGTTAAAAAATGAAACAGGTTATCATGAGAACAGTTCTTTTCCTGTGTCAACCTCGTTAAAAAATGAATCAGTTGGTCCGAGGACAGTTCCTATTACTGATTCAACCTCGTTAAAAAAAGAATCAGGTACGAGGATAGTTCCCTTTTCCTGTGTCAACCTCGTTAAAAAATGAATCAGGGTGTCAGAGGATAGTTCCTGTTACTAAGTCAACCTCGTTAAAAAATGAATCAGGTCTGAGGACAGTTCTTTTCCTGTGTCAACCTCGTTAAAAAATGAATCAGTTGGTTGGAGCATAGTTCCTTGTCTTGTGTCAAGCTCGTTAAAAAATGAAACAAGGAGTCTTGAGCATAGTTCCTTGTCTTGTGTCAAGCTCTTTAAAAAATGAAACAAGGGTAGGTTATATAGGTAGATTGTAGAGAGTAGAAGCGAGGATAGTTTTGTTCCTCTGTCAACCTCATTAAAAAATGAGACAGGGTGTTAGAGGATAGTTCTTGTTACTGAGTCAACCTCATTAAAAAATGAATTAGGTAGATTTTAGGATATATAGGTAGATTGTAGAGAGTAGTTATGAGCATAGTTCCTTATCTTGTGTCAAGCTCGTTTAAAAAATGAAACAAGGGATTTGAGGATAGTTCTTTTCCTGTGTCAACCTCACTAAAAAATGAAACAACTCCCACGAGTCTTTCCAAGATTTCGAAAGTAAACCTTCATTTCATCCACTTGGTTGAATGAAATGAAGCTTGGGGGGCATGTACCTCGATTTGTGTCATTATGCTGGGGGCATATGAACTTATAACAAGCATAGTTTTTCATTTCAAGCTTGCGTAAACATGAAACTGAATCCGAGCATAGTTCTTTTCCTGTGTCAAGCTCGTTAAAAAATGAAACAAATCCTCCTCTAATTGAGTCGAGAGTTTGACTAGATCTCATGTTAAGTTGTATATTTAGGTTAGTTATTTCAATTTTTTGCATAATTTTCTTATAGTTTTAGGTCGAGTCTTTCAAATGATCTCGTAACTCAACCTTCATTTCATCCAACTGGTTGAATGAAATGAAGCTGGGGGGCATGCGCTCTAGCAGTTATTCTTAGGGGGCATCAAGCACAGTTTTCTCTCTATTTCAAGCTTGTGTAAAAATGAAACTACTTTGAAGCATAGTTTTTCTCTGTTTCAAGCTTTTATAAAAATGAAACCTATCTCGAGTCAATTTCAGTTATTTTCAAGACTCGTTAAACTCATGAAAATCCCGAGATTATTTTGCTATCTTTCATTCTCGTAAAACAAATGAAGATGCCGAGTTCTTTCCGTCTTTTCCTGCTCGTAAATTAAATTGAAAGTCGGCCATATGAGTACATCTTTATCATTTTTTCAAACTCATTAAAACTTACGAAAAAATGAAAACCATGAGTACATTTTTATCATTTTCTCGAACTCGTTAAAACTTAGAATACCATAAATGGGACCTCATCCAAAGAAGAGGAAGAGGAGTTTGCATTAGTCAACCATTGACTGTGCTGGACCCGCCAACATGTCAGGGGATCTCCCCGATAAGAAGTCCCAATTAGACCTCAAACCGTCTGGTGTAGGAGTACCAGCAGTGGGTCATACGGTAATGCCTTGACCACGATTTCGCATAGAGGCATGTAAGATGTCCCGGTTGGTAGAAAGGGTGTGACATATGCAGTAAGTCAAGGAAGGTGCATGAGAGTTTGTAACACATGGAAGGTGCATGAGAGTTTGTAACACACGAAGGGTGAGGTGAGTGCACCCCTTGGAAACTTGTGATAGCACAAAGTTAATAAGGGAACACACGAGCAAAGATGCATCAAAACATGGAAGGAAAGTTACATAGCAATCCAAAGTGATGGTTAAACCAACAACAAATTTCAGAAAAAAAAAAAAAATAAAAAAAAAAAATAAAAAGTAAAAAATAAAAATAAATAAATAAATAATAATAAAAATTAAAATTAAAATTAAAATTAAAATTAAAAAATTAAAATTAAAATAAAAAAAATAATAAATAATAAAAAAAATAAAAAATAAAAAATAAAATAAAATAAAATAAAATAAAAAATAAAAAAATCATACATACATATATAGAAATATCTACACATGCATGCATAAGCAAATAGATACATATATCATTTAGAGTACTCAAGATAGCTAAAATACAATAGAAAATATGCATGAAACATGTTGACTATGTTATATTAAGAAGTGTAAGTTCTAGTCATACAATACATCCATGTCCAGACGTAGCGGCTACCCACTGACCCGGGTATCCGTGAACCAGTAAGTGAAAAAAAATACATCCATGTCCAACCACTAGTTCTGACAGTGAAACATTACAACCACAACCCCCTGCTCCTCTAAAGAGATATACTAGTTCTGCGTAGTGGATAAGTCAAGGCTCAATAGAATATTGTCCAAGCTTTCTCTAAGATACTCCTATCGGAATCTTGGCTAACCAAAATCCTTTACAATGACTTATGAGGGACTATTTATAATAAAGGGTGGGATGGCCCTTGACATTCCCCTTTGTGACCGTTCATCTACCCTCATGACTCTTCAAATACTATATGACTGTTACATTCAACTATTGACACTTAAACTTCCACTTGACAATACATTACATTACAATGCACATGTGCTCATGTGAGACAAAATGGCTTGAGAAATCCATGCAAGACATCACTGACACTCGAACCATTGTGGTGAGACAAAATCTTTGAAATCCTTGTGATGGTTGAAGGTGGTGAGATGATGCCAAGTTTGGTCATCCGTGATGGTGTCCGTGCACTCAATGGTGACATATTATTGAAGCAAACTCTTGCCTTTGTTGCATCTGAGTGCACTGATATGGCTCCTCCGTCGAACTCGTCTAATAGCATGCGAATGGTCATCCCAGGTGAGACCGGACTGACAACATGTTGATGCATAGTCTCTACAATGATCTCTAAGCATGTTCTAGTGGCCATGTGCATCAACTTGTCAAAATACACGTACAACTAAAATCGGACTTACTTCTTGTCTTTGCCTCGGTGAGTGTGCCAAATGGGTG
This sequence comes from Pinus tabuliformis, assembly GCA_031772625.1. Classification (NCBI taxonomy): domain Eukaryota; kingdom Viridiplantae; phylum Streptophyta; class Pinopsida; order Pinales; family Pinaceae; genus Pinus; species Pinus tabuliformis. Next base: position 622,092,614 of record CM062809.1, read on the forward strand.
GGATCACATGTGTGCGCACAATGACATGCATGCTGTTAAATTCCCTTGCATGCAATCAAGAACACTACTCACGTTGTTTGATCCATACCAGCTACTGGGATGGATCTATAACTTGTATTAGCGTAGTTTCATCCATCTATGCATGTTGTGCCCCTTACTGTACCTATTCCTACTGCAAATTATTCTCTCGTCTATGTATCTCCTATTCTTCCTTGAGTTGTTGCTTCAACACATGCAACTCCTTCTCTATTCCATTCTCTAACTTCGCACAATCTTCATGTTGTGTCATCACCTCATGGCCTGAGTCTCCAAAGTTTCTTTCATCACAAGTGGATCTACTTGAGGTTGCAACTTTGTTCCACCTCTATGTTTTCAACAACCTTCCTCTTGCATTCATTGCATGTAGGCATGCTTCCTTATGCTACCGCTGATGGTGCCACTTGCTGTAATGTTGCTGCCATATTATCTTGATGTTCTTGTCTATGAACAACTTGATGTATTCATAGGTAGGCGAGCTCATAGATATTTTCTTGGTTGCAAACCTCGTTGTGGTATCAATGGTGTCCTTAACTCTGCTCTCCTGAAGGCCATTGTACTTGTGTTTCTGAGAGACAGACGAACACCTATGATGCCTGGAGACATAGCAACACTCATGGAAAGAAATTTGTTAGTCAAAAACCAAAACAAACTTGAGGACTGACTTGCAACATACCTGCGTGATTGATCGTGAAGGTTGTGCAATTTCTGCCAGGAGGTCAGGAGACTAACTGCCAAAATTGCACAAGGCATGGTCTGGGCTGTCAGGAGGCTGACTAACTACTGGAACTATAGAATGAACAGTCCAGCCTGGCCTGCTGATGACTGAAACTGCGTAATGTGAAATTTCAGTCAGCAGTGACATGCAACCAGCAAACTGCATTGCGCATTTTTTGGGGCCATTGGAAACTGCCTCCAAGGATTTCGCAATGCAATTCTAGAGGCTAGTAATGGGCCAAACTTGTGCAATTTTTGGAGGGAAGGAAGGGCCTTCACTTCTAGAAATGCATAGTGCTAGCCAGGCAGGGCATGATCCATGTCAAGGTAGCCCAGACCGGTCAACGGGCGACAGAAAACATGCGAAGTCTGGATGAATGGTGAGATGAGTGCAAACAAGAGTGAATGATCATTCATGCAAATAGGAAGTGTAGGATTCATAAAATGGGAAATCATGCATGTGTGTGAAGCGAATCGCCACAATGACAATCGTTCATGAAAAAAAATGTCATGCATGCAACAACAATGAGATGCAAAAAAGAACTAAAATGGTTCTTCTACAAGCTAACATACATCAAAACGACATCAAGCACTCACTGAAATCAAGTAGACAACACTCATATGAAGCGGAACAAAAAAAGCGACAAAAACAAAACGTAACACATGAAAAATGGGCTTACCTTGAAACAACTGAGCTGAATGTGCCGACAACTTCTAGATGCAATGTGGGATGTCAGAGTTGCAAGGTTGACACGAGAAATGAGCTCTGTAGTGTCCGATGAATGAGTTTCGATAAAATCGAGGTTATGACATGCATGCCACAAATCTAGGAAAGTGACATTTGTCGAGAGGTTTCTGAAATGATCCTTGCATGTAACCTCCAGCTACTAAAAATAGATCCCTGAATCAAGGGATGCCTTTGCATACTGCCTTGGGAGAAGCAGTCCATACATGAAAATCAATTTTTCTTGTTCCCAGAGGGAACCGGTCAACCTGAAGGCACACACAACAACCTACTTGACTAATGGGAAAATTTTCGCATTTATGGGAGGGAGATGGGCTAGCTTCCTAGAGGGATTGCATAATTTCTAGGATAAGAAGCTGATTTCTACTCATAATTGCACAATTTCTGGGCTGAGTAGTCCAGCTTGGACATATTGCACAATTTTTCTAGTGAAGCTTGACAGGTAGAATTGCGCAACTCTGGAGCCCAACATGGTGCCATTAAGGATTGCACAATTTATGGATGGAAGGCTGGTTCCACTCTAGAGTTGTGAAATTTCTTGAGGAAGCTGCTTAGCTTGCAGTTGGACCAAGTTCGTAGAAATAATCTATGAGGGGTTTGCGATAAGCTATCATGCATAGGCTAGAAATTTGCTAGAAAACCACTGAAGCTCATGTACTTGACAGTGCAAGACATGCTGTTGAGGATGGTTGGTGGGGAGGCTCCAAAACGAAGCTAAGGAAAAATTTTGGAGCATGGTTGTAGCTGCTACAACATCAACAAGGGAATGAAGGCCAAGGGGAAGAAGTCCCAAGGTGAGGTTGATTCCAACCAAGAGGGAAAGAAGAAAGACTTGTGCAAAATCAAGTGCTTTCACTATCATGAATTCATGCAATATGCCATGAAGTGTCCACACAAGAAAGAAAGCAAGAAGGAGCCTACAATAGCAAAAATAGGTGAATCTTTGGATTCATAGTTCAATATTGATTTCACTCTCATTACATGCATGGAAAACACAATGATGGGGAGTGTGTGGAATCTGGATAGTGGTGCCTTATTCCTTATGATGGGGAATAGTGAATTTTTTTAGTGACTTGGAGGAGAAAGACCTCAAGAAGAAAATTGAGCTTGGAGACAAAAAAAAGTACAATGCTACCGAGATCAGTACCATAACCTTTAAGAGGGAATCAAGATCCCCTCTTCGAATAAAATATGTTATGTTCATGTTGGGTCTGAAGAAGAATCTCATCTCCGTAGCAGTGTTGGAAGACCGTGGTTATGATGTGATCTTCAACAATGGAAAATAATTCCTCAGATACATAGCTACGAGGCAGGTGAAATAGATTAGTTCTTGAGTCAAAAACCTATATTCACTTGAGGTAGAAGATGCATGCAAAGACTTGTGGGGAAAGGAAAGGGTTAGAGACATGGTGTTTTAGAGGGAGAATGAAGAAGCAACCTTAAGAAGTTGTGTAGTAGCCAAAAATGAAGAAGAAAAGAGGAGATAGACTTGAGACATCCACTCAAGTAGATACCTCCAGTAGGGGGAAATTCGAGCTAAGTAGGAAGAAGGATCACATTCAACCATACCTCTAGGTGCGAGGTGGGGTGATGTGAAGCCGTAGTCTCATATTTTCAGAAAATTGAGCAAGGTCCATTGAGGTGTCTTTTTTCTCATGGATAATTACCCTTGTTATAGGGGCCCACAATTGTTGTGCAGGGGTCTCCCTGGTCTAAGTTTTGTTTGAGACATGTAATGAATCTACATTTTGAGGAGAATAACGTGATTAGCATAGGGTTATAATAGTCAAAGGGGATTTAGAGTGGGTAAAATCCCCTTATTTTGTAAATTGTTGGGATTACCTAGAGTAGAAGTGGAAATCAGAGACAAGCAACTATGATTCAATGAGCTTAAAGTAAAGACACGGACCTTAGAACCTGTGCAACGATTCACCCATATTCAGGAAGGAACACTTTTGCAGGGACAGATTGATGAGATGCGAAGGAAGGCACAGATCATCTCAACGTGGATGCAACCTTGGGAAGACGAGGCCTACCAGCTCTCACAGGCCATAGCGGGAAAATTGAATAGCATACAACAAAAATAGAGGACAATCGATCTCGTAGTAGAAGGGCTGACAATAGAGAAGCTTGTGGAAAAAGTTCGAGAGGTTGTAGAGCAATGCGCAACAACACTTCATCCATTTAAGTATATTTATAGAGGCCTGAAAGAAAAGATTAAGGGCATACCAGTCGAGTGACTTGAGGATGAGTGCCATCTTCATGTTGGGAACCGATTGGGTAGGGGTCCCCGAGGTCTAAGTTTTGTCTGGGTCTTGTAAAGACTCCGCATTTTGAGGAGCGGAGTGTGACTTGCACAGGATTATAAGAGTCAAAGGGGATTTAGAGTGGGTCAAAGCCCCTTCTTTTGTAAGGGGATGGGATTATCTAGAGTATTTTGAGCTTCGCCCATGGTTTGGGGAATATGGTATTGTAAGGGTAAGATAATATATAAAGGGATGTCTTAGCAAGTCTAAGGAAATCAATTCATGGGATGATATGTTTTTGAGTCTATAATTATGAGATCTTTATCTATTTAGACAAAAGGGAAGGCTCCTGTAGTTGTGTGCACAAAGACCTTGGTAAGCCCATAGTTGTGTGCATAGTCCCCTGCAGTAGTGTACGCAGGGTCAGAAAGATTATGTCTATGAAGACTTGAACTATTAAAGAAGAATTTGAGACAAATCTGTGTATTTACTCATGTTCACATAGTTTATGTGCTTTAGCCTATTTATGGTTCTTTTTTGTACATTTATTTTGCAATTTCATCACGAAGGTTCAAATACTATTTTATATGATGAATGATACATGTTAGAATAGTTACGCATAACTCACAAGTCTATTAAGTAGGAAAACACTTTATGATTGTAACAATAAGGTTAACAGTTCGCGAAGGTTGGATTAATCCCTAAACTAATATAAACCTTACAACCACACTGTATAATCCCTATGGATGAAAAAACTTGGTTCTAACATCCCCCAATATTGCCTCAGGTGAGACTGTGGTCTGCGCTATGCAGATCATTGCTGAAAGGGCCAGTAGTATAGGGTTTTGCTGGTTAGCGCAGCTAAATTTGAACCCGGGTCTAATCCCCTAAAGCCAACAATAGTATTAAATAGTAGGAGGATAAATTTTAGTCAAACATTGAGGAGTACAAAGGAGTGTTGAAAACAGAGGAGGAGGTTCAGTAGTAGAGTCAACAACAACACAAATTTTCCCAATAGACAATTGTAGATTGATTCAATGATTATTTTTATTATTTTGTATTTTTTTGGATGCTTCTTAGTTGTAGATGTTGTAGTAGAAACATCAAGGCATCGCATGTAGTACATTCCACAGGTTCATGAGAGGGGTGGTCTATAATCCCTTTCTTATTGAGAGAGAGTGTTGAAAAATGTAGTAAGAAAATTCCTAATTTGATTTTTCCTTATTTAAATTAGGAAAATTCGAAATTCCACATCAATAGAAATTTTGGATATTTAATTGAGGTGAAATGGTTATTATAACTCAGGTATCTTAATTAATTCAAGTTAGGGGCATTAAATTCAGTTGTGTGCAGTGTTTCCTAGATTTTAGGAGCCCAAGTTGATTTAATTTTAGTTGTAGAAATTTAATTCAGTAAATTGAGTTATGATCAGTTAAATTGGTTATAACTATTAGAAGAACTACTAGAAGGTCAAGTTGTAGAAGTGTAACTTTAGCTCACTCAGTGATCAACTAATTAACTAGTAAATTAACAGAAATTAGCTCATGCCTTTAGAGAATTCAAGTTACCCATTTGAGATGGAGATTCCAAGGTAGTGTACTATCAATTGTAGATTATTCCGAAGTGTACAGGTGGTGCATGCAGTCAGAGGAAGAGCCTAAATGAACTGTGCAATCCAATTGAGGGAAATCCCTATTTAATAGGGGCTTAATTCCTCAAGGAACAACGGAAGGAAATAGGAGCTTGGAGGGCTTGAAAATTGGATAAGTATTGGCCAGAGTCAGTCAGTTGGGCAGAGGGATAGACTATACAGTTGCAGGTTGTGCTCAAGATTGAAAAAGCATTGTATTTATTGTTTATTCTTTGATCAATGAAATACAGATAGGAAGGGGTTTTGAGCAATTTATTTCCTCTAGATAAATCTCTATGTATGCATGATAAATCTTGATGCATTTTTACTCTTTGTCTTCTTGATTGTGAATTGAATTTCGCAGATGAGTAGAGTCGATTTGAGTCTTGTGTTTTAGTAAATTAGTAAATTAGATGATCAGGTTGAGTCTTTAGATTCTTGGTAATATGTCATCAATATCGAGCACTATGCAGGTCGGGTAGCCCCACATAGTATCGCACACACTGGGACGTAAGCCGAGCCCCCTTTGAATTACGTTTCTGATGCTTCTGGGTAGTATTTTTTGTGAGATGGTGAAGGATTTTTGTTGGGCGCAACCCAATTTGGCCTAGATTTTGATAAATGATTTGCATTTAGGGGAGTGAAGTGTGAGGTAAAGGATGCAGTGGGCTAGCAGAGTGCCAAAGAGGACTGCGCAGTAGATATACCATGTGGTATATGGGCTTCGGAGCAGATCAAAGCCCCTCAATTTTGTTAAAAAAATGTAGTTTTGTATATGATGAATGGTTTTCAGATCATAATAGCTTGTATTAGGGGATTCCATGGTATATGGACCATGGTATTGTAATGATAGACACTTGATGTAATAGTATATAATAGGGTCACATAATAAAGAGAAGAATCATAAACCATATAATGATCCAGATATTTGTTATGGTTGTATATTGTTGATTTGTACTTTGGAAGGAAGGCGAGGCTCTGCATCTCATTGTACAAAGTCCTGAGTACGTAGTTGAGTGCGCAGACCACCTGTAGCTAAGTGTGTAGGATAAGAATTTTTTTTTGTATAAATTATCTATTGTAAGCAATAGTTCTTATGGACATAGTTCCACATTGCGATGAACCATGGTAAAGTATGTGCCTTCATGTGTTTATTTGCTTGATATTTGTTGTAGCGTAGAAGTTTATTACAGCTGCATATTTTTTTAGTACAACGAAGTTTATGGATGTATATGATATGTTTTAAGTGATGAATGTAATGTGGTGAAGTAATGTATGAATGCAACGTACTCTATGGATGTTAAGTATCAGAAAACACAAAAATATTGTTAAAAATAGCAACAAGAAATGATAAAAATAGAAGTGCTAAAAATAACACTGTTATAAATAGCATTTTGGGATACCTTCCTATTTTAGTTAGTCCCTAAACTAAAATAGAGAAGTAAAATTTGAATTTGATCTTAGCAGTTGTTTGTAAAATAATTAATTAATTCGTCTTGAGTTAATTAGTTTTAGGAAATCAAACATGAAGTCTATGTGAAGACATGCAACAGTTTCTCCATTGATTAAGGAAGTTATCCCTTGATTAAAGGAGATCAGGATGAGTTGTAATTAGTTATCTCAGTTATCTGAGTTAAGTCCAGTTAGATTAGTTCAAATAGTTTGTTGAACTAATTGTGAGTTCAGTTAGTTAATGCATGCATGCATGTAACTGCTGCACTTTAGATAACTGAATATTCTCTCATAAATAACTCATGCATGTCAATTCAGTCAGAGACCCAGTTGAGATTAGGTGATGGGATAGTGTACTATTAGTTGTAGGAATATTCCTTGGAGTATATCTCTTGCATGCAGAAGGAATTCATTCCTTGAAGATTGCGTAATTACTATTGAGGTTGATGTTTGTGTGTTGAGGCCAATTCACACAGGTGACAACATTGGACCCCAAGAGAAACTGTGTAAGGAAATAGGAGGCTTGGAGGGTTGGAGGAAGACATATGTTGTGTCTATTCAGTCTGTGAGCTGTATTGTTCGATTGCAAAGAGAGCAAGATAGCTTGTGAACTGATTCTTTGTGTAATCTGAACATATTTCTACTTGTATGATATTACAGAGATCGATTTTTAGGCTGAGGATTTCCCCTGAGTATTTTATTGTGTTCATGTGTTGATTGCTTTCTCATTCTCAGTTATGTGTGTTCTATTTGATCTTGCTCATATTCAATTAAGCTTCTGCAAAGTTTGTTGTAGAATTAGATCTTGTATTTTGCTTTAGTATATTGCATAATCTGTTGATCTACAGTGAGAAATTCTAAATGGTATCAGAGCAAAGGTGATCAAAGGAGAGAACAATATATAAGAATGGAGAAGTTCGAAGTTTGAGGTTCCTGAATATAGAAATCGAGTTCTTATCACATCTCATTTTCACCAATGGCATTCAACAATTTAAGACTCGAGTATGCCCTTGATGGAAACTCAAATTATATAGCCTGGAAGGATTGCATGGAAGCAGTATTAGAGGATAACGGTCTAAAGGACTTCATTGATCAAGAAGTCCCCAAGCCCATAGTAGCTAATGCTACTGAATTGGTGTAATGGAAGAAATGTGTGGCTAGAGGAAGGAGAATCCTTCTGGAGGGAGTTCGAGACGACACAGTATTGGTCTCCATGGAAATGAGACATCATTTTCGATGTGGAAAACATTGAAAGATCTATATCAGAATAGCAATGACCAGAGGAAGCTGGCGCTGAGAGAAAATATTCGGAAAGTCAAGTGTGAAAAGGGCGACACGATCTCTATATATCTGAACAAGCTCATCACCTGCGAGGATGAGCTTGGAAGTGTAGGGATCACAACAACCGATGATGAAATGGTGAGTCTTGTGCTCCTCGATCTTCCTAAGAGCTAGAATAGCTACCAAGACTCGGTTAATGGAAGGGAAAAACTACCAGATTGGGAACGACTTTGGTCGGATCTGATGCAGGAGGAGATAAGAAGAAGCACTAGAGATGGATCCTCATCAAAGTAAGATGATGAGGAAAATATAGCCTTAGCGAGTAAGGCGAGGAAGGGGAAAGGGAAGGCATCCCATTCCAAATCCATTTTTTCCCATGGTGGGAAGAAGTTTGACAAATAGAAAGTGTGATGCTTTCATTGTCATGAAGTGGAACATTATGCTACGAATTGTCCACAGAAGAAATCCAAGAAGGGATCCTCGAAGGGATCTGATGGTGAGGCACTTGCCTCACAATTTGAGTTGGATTTCTCTCTTATCGCATGCATGGTTTCATCCATGGTGGGATGTGTTTGGTACCTGGACAGTGGAGCTTCATTCCACATGTATGGTGACAAGAATCTTTTCAGTACCTTGGAGGAGAATGTTAGGATATTCTGACACATAGGAAATAGTAAAGTATAACTTGGTCTAGTATAGATTTAGGTAAAGTGTGTTTCTTTACTATGTACATTTTGTAACTTACAATCCGATGGTCACAATATGTAGTGATCCGACGGTTCATTCTCTCCTCGGTATTACCGACACTTGATCTATGGCTTAACACCCGATTGGTCCATGATATCTATTTAAAGAGCATGGAGGGTCATTTGTAGGGTAATCTGGCCATGAGAGAAGCTTATGTAAATTTTCATTCTTTTATTAATAAATTGCCTGAAGTGGCCAAGTTGGCTCAGGTCATGGACTATTTCCCTCTTTGAGGGTTTTAACCACATCAAAATACTGGTGTATTGATCTATGATCTGGTTGTGAGCAGTGTCCTTTGGTGTTTTGTCTGAGGAACTTATCCTGTAAATTCCTACATGGTATCAGAGCTATTTGAGGGCCGCATCCATTGGTGATCCAAATCTGAAGCCGGTAGAACTGCATCCGACTGCCGTTTCCCAGATCTACTGTTTTTGACTACTTTCGGGCCGAGAGGACTGCTCTATTGTGTTGGGAGCATCTGTTCCAGTGAGGAACCCCTTTTTTTTGACGCGAAAAGGTTTCTGGTAGCCCTAGCTACGTCATTTTTAAGATCTGGAGGTATACAGTGTTTATTTGCAATTTACAGTTATTTTCTCTCTGTTTATTTCGGTTTCGGTTTATTTAGCCTTTTTTTATTACCAGATCTATACCTTTCATTTCTGCATATGCTCTTTGCCCCGCGACTTTGTGCGATCTGGGCAAATCAGAAACAGAAAGGAAGGATTTTTCTCATGCGTATGCTCTTTTCCGCTGCGCCTTAGTGTGATCTCGGAAAATCAGAAACATTGAGGAAAATATTTAGTTTACGGCTAAAGCTAACTTCGAGCCACAAGGTTCATTTTTTTTTGTATGTCCATGTTGGGTTTTTTGTTTTTTGTTTTCGAGGGAAAAAGAGCTTTCTCAAAGCAAGCATGCAACCCAAAGCTTCCACCCCCGCGCCCCCCCCCCCCCCCCCCCCCCCCCCCTCTCTCTCTCTCTCAAACTTTTTGTATAGCTCACTTGGTCCAAAGCTAATTTATGAGAGTAGAGGTCTTGAGTTAAAATCTTCTTTTTTTGGGGGCGTTTTTTTTTCATTTCCACACATTCCCACACTTCGTCGGCATCTTCAACAACGTTTCTTCAAAAAGCCATAACTTCTTCATCCGGAAGCCGTTTTCAGAACCGTTTTTTTTAACCAGCCTAATTTTTCTAGATCTTTCCATTGGAACACTTAGTTTTAGCATCTTCAGCTTCAGTTTCCGTTAAAATGGAAAGTCCATGCCAAGTTATTCTTGACAACACCAACTACTTCCAATGGTTGTCCTACATTGAGGATTTACTTGGAAGTAAAGGTCTCTACAGAATAGCCTCAGGCCAAGAAACCAAACCGAAAGATGAAGATAAGGCTACTAAATGGGAAAATAGGCAAGATCTAGCACATGGATTGATAGGAATGTCTATTTCTCCAGATCTTAGATTCCATATTACAGAACTTGATACTCTTGATGAAGCAATGAAATAGATCAATAAAGTTTTTGGAATTAAAAATGAACTTAGAGCCCATCAACTTGAAAATGAGTTGCTTACATTAGACCCCAATAATTTTTCTTGCATTGAAGATTTCTTGTCCAAGTTCAAGACCCTTAGATATCTCTTGGAAGGTGTTAAGGTTAAGAAACATGATAGTAACCTTATCTATTCCATCCTTACTAAGTTTGGACCAGCCTACTCTGTGTTTGTTTCCACCTTCCATTCTACAAGAGAAGCCTTCATTTCTCAAGGACAAGACTACAAGTCCCCTTCCTTTGATTCTTTTTGTGATTCTTTAATAAGAGAATAAGAAAAACTCTTACACCTTAGTCTTCTTAATCTTGGAAACTCTTCTAAGAAAGTGTTAGCCGCCCAACAGCAACCAAATTCAAAGAATCCTAAGAATTCGTATCCTAAAAAGAATGGTCCTAAACCAAACAAGGGTCCTAAGCAATCTCAGCCTCAAAATGAAAAATCATTTCAGCAAAATGATAAGACAAATAAAAACAAAGGGAATGTTAGGCCACTATACTACTAGTGTAACCCCTTATTGTTATTAGTATAACCCACTTATTATATTGATGTACGCATGTGGTGCCCATATTGTTACTATTGTGCCCCATAGAAGCCCACTATTTTTATTATTGTGCCCTAACATTATTATTGTTATGTCGGCTCTGATTATGTTATAACCCCTTAGACTCCTATATATAGAAAGGAGGTCTTTTCATTTGTATCATCCAATAATTGTTCATTTATGTAATGTAAAGGAGGTTGCCCCCTCGAAGAGGCTGAATTCTAAGGTGTTGATCTATCTTTTCTATCTTTTCTTGAGCTGGTTTCATAACATTTGGTATCAAAGCTTTGGATTCTAGGGTTTCGCTACTCCAAACCGGTCATCGTGGCATTTTCTCTATAACTTTTTTTCTATGACATTTCAGAAGTCACAAAACAAACCCATTTGAGAAGAAATCGCGTTGAACATTGGGTCTGAATTTCAGAGCTTTTCACGCGATATTTGTGGAGATATGATCTGAGGAAGTTGGTCTTTTTGCAGACTCCTGAATTACATTCAAAACAGGTGACCTGGGGAAAATCGTGATAACTTTCTCTATGGGGATCGGATTGAAATTTCGTAAGAAGGTATAGAAAGAGGACGGACTGTAGTTTCTTGTATGCAATTTTCAGATCCAAAGGTTGAAACAGTGACACGTGGCACTTCATACAATTTCGCTCTTCTGGAAAGGTTTATAATCAGGTCATCTTGGGAGATTGTGCATAACTCTTTCTTAGAGAATCCAATTTGGATCAGACTGGTGGCATTGGAAAGAGGACATAGAGGGCTAATATATTTCACAATTTTAGAACTTAAAGTACATAGTTACAGTCGTTTCAAGGTTGAGCTTCTAAAATCAAGAAAAAGCAAGATGAGGAAGTTTGATGGCAAGGATCCGGTAAATTGGATACTTCAGATGGAGCAATATTTTGATCTACATGGTGTACAACTGTTACAAAAGGTATGTATTGCATCTTCATATTTAGAACCAGATCAATTTTTATGGTATGAAGGGCTTTGTTCTCGTAAAAAACTTGTTACGTGGTCAATTTTCACGGAGGAAATGATAGCACATTATGAGGATACAAAGAGCAACACCTTCTTTAGAGCAACACCACAACAATTGGAAAGAGTAAAAGGGCTTTGTGACATAATGGAAAGCAAAATTATGGAAACCAGGAAGCATACCCCTCACAACTATAAAGATGGAAGTGTTGTTTCTCCCAGCCTTCCACAACCTACAAGGGTTACACCACAACAATTGGAAGAAAAAAGAGAAAAAGGGCTTTGTTACAATTGTGATAGCAAATGCACTAAAGGTCATAGGTGTGCTGAGAAGAAATTATTTTACATAGAATATGAAGAGGAGGAAGAAAAGGATCAAGAAACATCAAAAGAAGAGGATATACGCCAGGACACCACCCCAGAGAAAGAAGAAATGAATCAGACCATATCTTGTAAAACATTGGCAAGAATTACCACTCCTCAAACTCTCAAGATAGAAGGACATATCAAGAAGAAAAAGGTGCAAGAAGTGAAAGATCACATCGAGAAAGAAGAAATGAATCCAACCATATCTTGTAATTCAATGGACGAAATTACCACTCCTCAAACTATCAAGATAGAAGGACACATCAAGAAGAAAAATGTTCAAGAAGTGAAAGATCACATCGAGCATCAAGAAATGAATCCGACCATATCTTGTAAAGGACTGGAAGAAATTACCACTCCTCAAAAGATAGAAGGACATATTAAGAAGAAAAAGGTTCAAGCAGAGAAAGATCACATCAAGCATCAACAGCAAGTTCTCCAACTTTTAAAGGATAACGCCACTTCGGTGCAAAATCAAACGAAACAACAGGTAGATCAACATCGTAGTGAAAAATGTTTTGATGTAGGTAATTGGGTATTTTTACTGCTACATCTCAAGCAAGCTATTTATGAGAAGGAAATGTTGGCAATACTACATGCACTTAAAAAATGGCGACCTTACCGAATGGGAAGACTCTTCAAGGATGAGGATGTCGAAGCATTGTTTTGTGCCATTTATATTATCCAACCAGATTGGATAAACGAAGCAAGGGATGAATGGAAGAAGGATGAAGAAGTATGGACACTTATTCAAAAGTTGGAAAAGATCCCAATTCAAGCAATATTGCCAGAAATTGAAGAGGAAGGAAAATTCATATTGGAACCTGGAGCAGTCACAGAAACAAGAACCCAACAGCTACGAAATCGATCAATTTCAGAGTATCTCATCAAGTGGAAGAACTTACCCGCTGAATATTCCACATGGGAGGACAATAATGTTATACATAAGCATCAAGAACTACTCAAGCGTCAAGGACAACGCTTTTTGAAGGAGAGGGGCATGTTAGGCCCCTATACTACTAGTGTAACCCCTTATTGTTATTAGTATAACCCACTTATTATATTGATGTACGCATGTAGTGCCCATATTGTTACTATTGTGCCCCATAGAAGCCCACTATTGTTATTATTGTGCCCTAACATTATTATTGTTATGTCGGCTCTGATTATGTTATAACCCCTTAGACTCCTATATATAGAAAGGAGGTCTTTTCATTTGTATCATCCAAGAATTGTTCATTTATGTAATGTAAAGGAGGTTTCCCCCTCGAAGAGGCTGAATTCTAAGGCGTTGATCTATCTTTTCTATCTTTTCTTGAGCTGGTTTCATAACAGGGAAGAAGACTGATAGACATTGCAACTTTTGTAATCGAGATGGCCACTTAGAATCCAAATGCTTTAAGAAGATGGAAGCCTTGGAAGCAGCAATGAAGAAGAATAAAATCCATTTGGAGCACTCTTCAACTTCAACTTCATCTTCAGGAATGGCACTTTCTGCGTGTGGGTGTCAATCATCTCGGTCTGGTTATGCACTAAATGTATCTTCTTCTTCTCATTCTCATGAGTGTCTCATTGATTCTGGAGCTTCTTATCACATGGACAAAAACAAAGCCATGTTTTTTTCTTTAAATGATTGTAACACCAAAAATATATATGTTGGTGATGATAGATCTCTTAATGTTGTAGGGACTGGAACTGTTCATCTAGACAATGGTCAATTTAATTATGTATTATGTGTTCCAACCTTATCCTGCAACCTTCTATCTGTATATTAGATAAGTCATTCAAGTGAAGGTAAAATCGTTGAATTTTCACCTCACGATGTTGTAATTAAGGACCTAAGAGATCCTAGATAGATTTTAGCTACTGGCATTGCTGATGATTCTACAAGGTTGTATAAGTTTCACAACTTTGGGTCATCAAATCTTCCCTCAGTATTTGTTGCTCATAACGATGAAGTGAGCAAACTTTGGCATGAGCGATTTGGTCACTTAAACTATCTCTCCCTTCAGCATCTATGTAAAGAAAATATGGTGACACGTCGTCCAATGGTATCTTGCAGAGATGGTGTTTGTTCCAGATGTGTACTCGGAAAACATCATCGGGACAATTTTGAAAAACGTGCCTCTTGGCACGCCTCAGCCCCTTTACAGCTTGTGCATAGTGATTTATGTGGTCCACTTCTAGTTGTTTCATTCTCTGGCTGCAAGTATTTCTTAACTTTCATTGATGATTTCTCCAGACGCACTTAGGTATACTTCTTACAACTCAAGAGTGAAGTATTTAACATATTTTTTGCCTTCAAGGCCTTTGTTGAAAAACAATCTGGACATCAAATTCTTAAGCTAAGATCTGATAATGGCGGAGAATATGTTAACAACAAATTCATCAACTTTTGCACTGAGAATGGAATTCAAATGCAACATATTGTTACATATACTCCACAACAAAATGGTGTAGCTGAAAGGAAGAATCGCACCTTAAAGGAAATGGCTAATTGTATGCTTCAATCTAAAGGACTTGGTCTTAGTTTTTGGGCAGAAGCAATTAACTGTGCAAATTACATAATAAATCACACTCCTACTAAGGTTTTAAAGAATACGACTCCAGAAGAAGCATGGAGCTCAATTAAACCAGATGTAAGTCGCTTTCGTATTTTTGGAAGTGAAGCATGGGCCCATATTCCAGATGAGAAACATAAAGCTTTAGAACCTAAGAGTGAAAAATGTATTTTTGTTGGATATTCTGAAGATGTCAAAGGATATAGACTTATTCCACTTAAGTCCAAAAATGTTATCATTAGAAGAGATGTAAAGTTTGCTGAAAATATATCGGCCTACGAGCCTAGTTCGACGGATGTGACACCTCTCCCTATCTCTTCTACTTTTGAAAATATTTCTTCTTCAGATGATGAAAGTGAGGATGACAATCCTCCCCCACCGTCTCAGGATCCTCCTTCAGCTCCTAAGCTTCCAAAATGGGTCTGTACTACTCGAGATGCAGCAGGTGATCTTGCCGGTGATCCTACAGATCAGCGACGTACACGTTCTCAGTTTGATAGAGCCTCTTCTTTACTGGCTCAAGCTCCAGTGAATTATGATACTGACACCTTTGCAGAAGCTTTAGGCCATCCAGATTGGGAAGCAGCTATGAATGAAGAATATCATTCATTGTTGGCAAATGATACATGGGATCTTGTTCCTCTACCAAAGTGACGAAAACTTGTTAGATGCAAATGGGTTTACAGAACCAAGTATGGACCAGATGGGAAAGTTGATAAACATAAAGCTCGTCTTGTTGCTAAGGGTTTTTCACAAGTTGAAGGCATTGACTACACTGAAACCTTCTCCCCTGTTGCCAAAATGAACTCTATCCACCTTGTTCTTTCCCTTGCTGCCTCTTTCAAATGGGAAGTCCATCAGATGGATGTCAAATCTGCCTTCTTGCATGGGGACTTGCATGAAGAAATCTATATGGAACAACCTATTGGCTTTATACAAATAGACTCCAGCCTTGTATGTCGGCTTAAGAAATCCCTTTATGGTCTCAAGCAAGCTCCTCGGGCTTGGTATGCCAAAATGGATAGCTTTCTTTTAGAATCTGGCTTTTCTAGGTGTCATGCTAACAATACTGTCTACACCAAGAAAGTGGGCAATTCTCTTATCATTCTTGTTCTTTATGTTGATGATATTATCCTCACTGGTAGTGATCCCAACCTTATAAACCATGTGAAGTCCAACCTTAAAAGGAAATTTGAAATGACAGACTTAGGACACTTACATTATTTTCGCGGTCTTCAAGTCTTGCAATCCAAGGAGGGTATTTACCTTTCCCAGTCCAAGTATGCCTGTGATATTCTACGTCATTTTCACATGGAAGACTGTAAGCCAGCCCCTTCTCCCTTTCAGTCTGGAGTCAAACTTTCAGTCACTTGTACTTCTCCTGAAGTTGATGCTACCTTATACTGTCAACTTGTAGGAAAAATTTTGTATCTAACCCATACTCGTCTTGACCTTTCCTTTGTTGTTGGCCTTGTTGCTCGGTTTATCAAAAACCCACATGAAATTCATTGGAAAGCAGCTAAAAGAATACTTCATTATGTTCGAGGTACAGTCCAGTTTGGGATTCATTACAGTGCCGAAGCAACTCCTCTATGGTTGGTTTCACTGATTCTGATTGGGCTGGTGACCCTGATGATCGAAAGTCTACTGCCAGTTATGTCTTCACTCTTGGTTCAGGACCTATTACATGGGCTTGCAAGAAACAAGGTGCCATTTCTCTTTCTTCAGCAGAAGCAAAGTATCGTGGTGCCATAGAAGCTAGTAAGGAAGCCTTGTGTCTTCATCAGATCCTGTCAGAGTTTAGCTTTCAGCAGCAGCATCTGACTACACTTTGGTGTGATATCAAAGTGCCATTCAACTATGCAAATATCCAATCCAACATCAGCAAAGCAAACACATTGAAATGCACATGCACTTCATCATAAAGCTCATTCACGACCATGTTCTTGAAGTGCAATATTGTTCAACAGATGATCAAGTTGCAGACATCTTTACAAAGGCTCTCACAGAGGTGAAGTTCACTAAACTTCGATTTATGCTTGGAGTTCAGGAAGTTGTCACTAAGGGGGGATAGGCTCTAGTGCCTCCTTCCTTCTCCTATTGTGTCATATTTGTAAGTCCTTCAATCCTATCCCAAGTTGTTCTTAAGGGGGGATGTTAGGATATTCCGACACATAGGAAATAGTTAAGTATAAGTTGGTCTAGTATAGAGTTAGGTAAAGTGTGTTTCTTTACTATGTACATTTTGTAACTTACAATCTGACGGTCATGATATGTAGTGATCCGACGGTTCATTCTCTCCTCGGTATTACCGACACTTGATCCATGGCTTAACACCTGATTGGTCCATGATCTCTATTTAAAGAGCATGGAGGGTCATTTGTAGGGTAATCCGTCCATGAGAGAAGCTTATGTAAATTTTCATTCTTTTATTAATAAATTTCCTGAAGTGTCCGTGTTGGCTCAGGCCGTGGACTATTTCCCTCTTTGAGGGTTTTAACCACGTCAAAATACTGGTGTATTGATTTGTGATCTGGTTGTGAGAGGTGTCCTTTGGTGTTCTGTCTGAGGAACTTACCCTGTAAATTCCTACATAGAAGGATCTCTAGATATAGATAGAGATGGGCGATGATGGAAAGTACCTTGTTTCAGGTGAAGGTATGGTTATGTTTTAAAGGGAGCATGGAGCTCCCCTCACCCTAACTGATGTAAAGTATGTACGAAGTCTAAAGAAGAATCTTGTGTCTGTTGCTATGCTAGAAGATAAAGGCTATGATGTAGTCTTTAGTAAAGGAAAAGTATTTCTGAGGCATATCGGTGCTGGATAGACCAAGAGAATCAGGATTCGAGTAAAGAATCTCTACAAGCTGGAGGCAGATGACTGTGCTGCATTGAGTTCCAAAGTTGAGATGGTGTAGAGCCAACATGTTGGTGAGCTATGGCATAGAAGATTGGGCCACTTGTACCATGGAGCCCTGAAGATCATGCAACAGATTTCTACCAGACTCCCCAAGGGAAAACTGGAGCAGATGAATACATGCAAAGGTTGTACCTTAGGTAAGTATGCGAAATCTTCCTTTCTAGATCGAGACAGTAGAGCTGGAGCAATCCTAGAGCAAGTTCACTCAGATGTTTGTGGACCATTCTCTACAATCTCCACTGCTAAACAAAGGTACCATGCTATTTTTATTGATGATTTTTCTCGTAGATGTTGGATCTACTTTATGCAAAAGAAGGATCATATATTCTTGAGGTTTTGTGAGTTTAAAGCCTTGGTAGAGAAAGAATCTGGAAAGAAAATAAAATCCTTGCATAGTGACAATGGTGGAGAGTATGTCTCCCAACATTTTAAGTACTTCTGTGTTGTAAAAGGAATTAAATGGGAGTTGACGACACCCCATAACCCACAGTAGAATGGGGTGGCCGAAAGGAAGAATAGAGCAATTGTGGGAGCATCTTGAGCAATGTTGCATGACCAAAGCCTACCACTACATTTGTGGGCTGAGGTATGCAATGCAATAGTATACTTGCAGAACAGAAGCCCACACTGTATACTGGGAATGAAGACACTTATGGAGGCCTTTTCCGGGAGACGACTAGATGTGAGTCACTTCCAAATATTTGGATCATCAATTTACTACCATGTGACCAAATATTCTCAGAAGAATTTAGATCCAACAACTGAGTTGGGAATACTTGTGGGGTACATGGATACATCCCACAACTATCAGGTGTACCTACCTACTAGTTAGAGGATAGTGGTACATAGGGATCTGAAGTTTGACGAGCAGAAAGCCATGCGAGTATCACTTGAGAGGGAGCACAAGTTTCATGTAGATGAGGAACTTTTAGTTCCTAAGGAGGATGAGCCTCAGATTGATGCGGAGCAGCTGCATGTAGAGGATCCAAGAGTGGAGACATTCACTCATGCTGAGACTTCTAGAGATGGGCAGAAATGCTTAAGGGAAACTAACAGGTTGATGCTAGATGTGGGAGAGAATGTGGGACAACCATCTTCTCAGCGCAGACAGAGGAGGTCACCTGAGCAGTACACTGGTTACATGGCCCTGGTTGGGGAGTGTGTAGAGTCTGAGCCTTCTTCATTCGAGGAGGTAGTGTAACAACTAGTTTGGGTTGATGTAATGGTGGAGGAGTGACTCCATCATTCGGAACTGTGTTTGGGATGTTGTCCCAAGACCTCAGGACAAGTCAGTGGTTAGTTCCAGATGGATTTACAAGGTAAAGCAGGTAGTTGATGGCAACGTTGAGAAACATAAGGCAAGGTTTGTTGCCCGTGGTTTCTCACAGGTTGACGGGATCGACTATGATGAGACCTTTTCTCCTGTAGCAAGGTACTCATCTATCAGATTGATTTTGGCACTATCAGCTCATATGGTTTGGAAGAACCATCAAATGGACGTGAAGACAACATTCCTCAATGGGAAGATTGAGGAGGTGTACATTGAGCAGCCAGAAGGTTTCGAGACCTTCAATCGTGAGTCGCATGTGTGCCAACTTAAGAGGGATTTGTATGGGTTGAAGCAATCACCCCATGCTTGGTACAATAGGATCGACAACTATTTCAGCAGGTTGGGCTTCACCAAGAGTGAAGCAGATGCGAACCTTTACCCTCATGGTAGAAGGTAAGCCGTTGATCATTGTTCTTTATGTCGATGATCTGATTTTGACAGGTGATGATTAGCTGATCCAATCTTGCAAGGAGGACCTTGCAAGAGAGTTTGAAATGAAAGACATGGGTCTTATGCACTACTTTCTAGGCATGAAAGTGTGGCAGAGAGAGGGAGAAGTTTTTGTGTCTCAGGAAAGTATGCCAATGAGATCCTCAGGTGGTTCCATATGGAGAAGTGCAAACCCATGTAGACTCCTCTCGCTGGGAACTAGAGGAAGGAGGATGCTACTGCAGGTGAAGTAGTAGCTACTATTGTTTATCGGTAGCTGGTGGGTTCACTTATGTGTCTGGTGAACACATGACCCGACTTGCTTTGCGGTGAACTAGCTGAGTCAAGCTATGGTTCAACCTACCAAGATGTTTTGGAAGGCAGCGAAGCATGTGCTGAGATACCTCAGAGGCACATCTCAATTTGGATTGTGGTACAAACAGAGAGAGGGGGTGAAGCTTCAAGGCTTCACAGATGCAGATTAGGCAGGGAGTCCAACAGACCGGAAGAGAACTTCTGGAGGAATCTTCAACCTTGGTTTAGCTACAGTTTCTTGGTACAGTAGGAAACAAAGATCAGTTGTGCTTAGATTAGTAGAGGTTGAATACATGGCTGCTAGTCAGGCTGCATATGAGGCCATTTGGATGTGGAAGATTCTAATGGGATTGTTTGGTCAGATGATGGATCCTACAGTGATCTACTGCAATAATCATAGTTGTATCAAACTCTCCGAGAATCCAGTTTTTCATGACAGGTCCAAGCACATTGACATTCGGTATCACCATCTTCGAGACTGTGTGGTCAAGAGGATCATGTTGTTTCTGTATGTTTCAACCGAGGAACAGGATGCAGATATTTTGATGAAGGCATTGTCAAAATAAAAGTTTTAGTTCCATAGAGACAGGATTGGGGTTACTGATAATCCTTTCTTGTTGAGAGGTAGTGCTGAAAATAGCAACAAGAAATGCTAAAAATAGAAGTGCTAAAAATAGCACTGCTATAAATAACATTTCGGGATACCTTCCTATTTTAGTTAGTCCCTAAACTAAAATATAGAAGTAAAATTCGAATTTGATCTTAGAAACTATTTGTAAAATAATTAATTAATTCATCTTGAGTTAATTAGTTGTAGGAAATAAAACATGAAGTCTATATGAAGACATGTGATAGTTTCTCCATTGATTGAGGAAGTTATCCCTTGATTAAAGGAGATCAGGATGAGTTATACTTTGAGTTGTAATTAGTTAGCTTAGTTATCTGAGTTAAGTCCAGTTAGATTAGTTCAAATAGTTTGTTGAACTAATTTTGAGTTCAATTAGTTAATGCATGCATGCATGTCAGTGCTGCACTTCAAATAACTAAATATTCTCTCATAAATAACTCATGCATGTCAGTTCATTCATAGACCCAGTTGAGATCAGGTGATGGCATATTGTACTATCAGTTGCAGGAATATTCCTTGGAGGATATCTCTTGCATGCAGAAGGAATTCATTCCTTGAAGATTGCGCAGTTACTATTGAGGTTGAGGGTTGTGTGATGAGGTCAATTCACACAGGTGACAACATTGGACCCCAAGAGAAACTGCGCAAGGAAATAGGAGTCTTGGAGGGCTAGAGGAAGACATATGTTGTCTATTCTGTCTGTGAGCTGTATTGTTCGATTGCAAGGAAAGCAGGATAGCTTATGAGTTGATTCTGTGTGTATCTGAACATATTTCCACTTGTATGATATTACAGAGATCGAGGTTTTAGGCTGAGGCTTTTCCCAGAGTATTCTTCTGTGTTCATGTGTGATTGCTTTCTCATTCTCAGTTATATGTATTCTATTTGATCTTGTTCATATTCTATTAAGCTTCCGCAAAGTTTGTTGTACAAGTAGATCTTGCATTTTGCTTTAGTATATTGCATAATCTGTTGATATACACTGAGAAATTTTATAAATAACACATCGCATAATCACTAAAGGCTGTAGAAACCTGGTTTTTCATCCTCCCATAGTCACTTCGGGTGAGACTGTGATCTTCTTGCAGGTCGTTGATGAAAGGGCCAGTGATTATGGTTTTTTTTGTTCACAGTAAAAAAAATGAACCTGGGTCGGCCCAACGTAAAGCCAAGAAATGTTTTCATTGCAAGGACTAGGATTTGTTTGAGGGATATGTTTATATGGCATCCGTCAAAGAAATAAATTCAAGATTGGGTCAAACAGAAGGAACGAGAATTTGCAGATCAAGAGAATGGAAGTCCTCATCTTTCATTTGAAATGTGGTTACAAAATTATAGTTTCAAAGATCAATACATAATTTTCTTCAATTCATTTCATGTTGAGCTAAATCAGTGGATATCAATCTTAATCGAAAGAAAGGATTGTTTTAGAAGAAGACAAACCTAAGGAGTGGAGCCCTAAACTGATACAATGACTCATGAACACCAACAATAGGATTTCAAGAGCTGTTGATTTCTAGATTGATAACATCTTAGGAGGATTCATTACTGAGTTCACTGTAGAATTGACTGTGTCCTACAATGAAGCAGAATGACAATTATTCAAAGGATCGTGAGGTAAGTACTTGAGATCTATGAAACTATGGATTAAGATGTTTTTATGTGAAAAGGGAGTTTTACGAATGCAATCATATTACTATTTTACTTACGTTTGGGAGAAGATCTGAAGAAGAGAGTGGAACAACATGAAGTGGAAATATATATAAAATAGACACTAGAGATAGGTCTCGTGGCCAAGATTCAAATAATTTCATAGAAACTAACTATAGCCCTTTTTTTGTGTGAATCTGAAAGTGAATAAAACCTTCCTAAGAACCCTGAAGTAACTCCATAGTATTCACCCTTCTAGCCTGAAAGTTCTCTGAAGCCTGAATCGAGTAAAAATTGGGGTGCTTTTGTTTTTCCCTACCACCCTACCCCCCATTCCCCTCCCCTTATGAATCACCCTCCCCCTCCCCTTGCCCCTCCCCCTACGAGAACAAATATGGCTGATGATATTAAGCTACTTGTTTTTAAAGGAATTGGATTAGAGAATCCAAAACAATCCTCGTTTTTATGCAAAGCAATATGAACAACAAAGCAAGTCGATGATAAAATTATAAAGAAGGCACAACTTTTTGTGACATTCCAAGATAGAGAATTGACATGGTACATGAAGTATTCAAGCAATCAGATCAAATCATTCGCAAATATTAAGAAAACACTGGTAAAAGAATTCAAGAAACCAAAGTTTGAATCGCAGTGCATCACAAAGTTAAAAGAAATCAAACAAAGGCTTACAGAGCCTGTTTTGGAATTTGACCATAGATTCAAAGTATTATTAGATAAGGTGAGCTTTGACATAACTCTACAACAACATAAGGAATGGTTCATAGTTGTGCTACTACCACATATCAGATTGCCTTTGACACAAAAAATATAGAAACTGAAGCCGAAGCTCTGGAGATGGCGATGAAACTAGAAGCTTCGCCCATAGGAAATACCAATGCAGGTATGCAACAAATTTAGAGTTAACAGGAAAATTTGACTCTACAGTTACAAGATTTGAAGAAAGTTAAAGAAGTCAGAGAAAAAGTGTGGTGTACGAAGTGAAAATAAGAAGGCCACTCTAAAGAACAATGCCCACTCTTTAGAAATTATATGGTTAGTGGAGCATCGAATCCTTTGAATGCTGGATCTAGCCTATGGTGCAAGATATGAAAAAATAGAGGTGAAAATAGATTAGAAGATTGTTATTTGTTGCAAAAATATGTGTTGACTACCATGAACTTGTATTGCAAGTTCTGTAATCAGTAGGACCTGATGAGAAACATTGTCGAGCTTATGAGCTAATGATGGAGCATGGCGCTGACACTTATAAAATGAAAGCAGAAGAACATGATCATGAGGATAATTGGCAATACAGTAGTCAAAGTGGTTATTGAGGAAGAGGACGAGGTGGCAGAGCTGGGATGTGGATATATTATTTTCTATAACTGCAATCAGCTAGGACACTTCGTTAAATACTATCAGAATCCTACTACATGTAAATATTGTAAAGTTTTTGATAATGTAATTGAAGAATTTCCAATACTTATGGAAAAAATGCAAGAAAATAGAAACCAATAATTGACACAAAATATATAGATGATGACTGTCGAAAGAAGAACCGATGATCTTCGAATCAATATTGTTACTAGAAGTGAAGCTACGACCAATTATGACAAAGTAAATGAAAAAAATGAATTTGAAAACTACTAAAAAAGCTCCTATATTTGATATTTGGAAGGAAAGAGGTGTTTATGGAAGTAAAGCGAAGCTTTATGGATGATGGAGCTTTGAAAACTAGTGCACAACCAGAATAGAAATGTAACTATGACATAACATTAGCTTCGACACAAAAACAAGCTTTGACACAAGATCAAGAGTCAATGAACCAAGAAGGCATTGTAAAGTATTTTATGCAAACTTGTATGAAGTCATTAAGAGATCAAAAGGCTATAGAAGGACTTCAGGAATTGATAGATTCGTGTGCATCTAAAGAAATACCATGAAGTGAGTTACGTGCAGTTAAAAATTTGCATCAGTAGAAGAGAACATGTAGAGAAATGAGGCTTAGTGTGCAAATAGGAGACTATGAGATGGATCACATTATTTTAAATCCAGGATCTCAAGCTAATGTTGTGATGAAGCAGATATGGGAGTTAATGGGTAAGCCGAAGTTACAGTGGTCAACTATTCAACTAAGGATGGAAAATAAATAAAATAGATTCCCCTTAGGAATACTATCAGGTGTAACAGTAGATATTTAAGGAGTTCACGCTACATATGAATTTGAAGTAATAGAAATTGTGGATGATAGTAACCCCTATCCTGTAATTCTTGGAATTGATTGGTTATTTGATAACATGGTTATGATTAATCTAAAGAAGAGACAAATGATATTCAAATAGAATAATATGAGGGTAATCATTCCTTTGGATCCATCAGAAGGAGAAAGGTATACAAATCCAATTAGAGAAGAGTACTGATATAGATAATATCTATCAGTTGACAACAAAGGAACAAGATTTTTTTAACCCTATTGCATAAGGAAAGTTCACTTGGGAGCATGATAGTTCTTGTGCATCAAACTCAGAAGAAGAATTAGAGAATTGGCAGAACATGATACATGAAGTATCTACAAGGCATTGTGCAAGAGTTACTAAATCAGTTCACTGCATGACATCTGAGGTATGTAATCTACCTTCTTATGATGGCTTAGGTGATGTGAATATTTTTCTTGATGAATATGAGGAACAAGTTCTAGAAAGTCAAAGATTGTTAGCTTTGGATATAGCCCTAAAAGCTACTCTTGCTAGATGGTGGGGTACACATAAGAAGAATATAGAATGTTGGCAGGAATGTCAAAGGTTGATGTTGATAAGATTTGGTCAGACAAACACAAAAATGGAGTTGAAATATGATGGTGAAATGAATCCCAGGGAGAATATTTAGTTATGTAATACAACAAGGAAGGAGATTCCATAACAGGAATGCGTACATGGGTTCATTCATACATTGGGGACAATTCCTCAGAATTTGTACTTAGGAACAAAGTTGCGACATGGTACTGTGAGCTGGGAAGATATGGTTGATGGGTTTATATTGACATTTAGCTTTGAAGATGATTGTCCATATGTAGATTCAACCCTTTATATAGTTAAGAGGAATATCTTTGAAAATACATCTCCAAGGACATGGAAACAACCTCATTAGGCTGCACAAATAGAACATTCACTAGAATGCTACAACCTTATTACAGAAGAAGAATATGATCCTCACAAGATTGACAAAGAAGAATCGGAATGACACCACAAAGTAAATGGATCTGAGCCAAATTTACCATATATAACAAAGCCAGTAAAGACAAAGAAGGTACATATAGGATCTCAAGAAGAAGTGAATTTTTCAACTATAGGAGATTATTGGGATGAAGAGACAGTCAACAAAGTGACATAATTTCTTCATGAATATCAAGAGTTTTTTCCCACTAAGTTTTCATAAATAAGGGGTATAGTAGGAGATTTAGGAGTTATGAAGATCCTACTTAAGCTCGATTCAAAGCCAGTCAAGAAAAGACCTTACATATTGAATATGAAGTATAAGGAGAAATTAAAATTTGAGTTGGATAAGATGATAGCAGTAGGAGTCATTGAAACTGTGGATGAATCAGAATGGGTAAGTCCTATGGTGGTACACGAAAATAAAACTCAAGGAGAAATCAATATCTGTGTTGATTTGAGGAAGTTAAATGATGCATGCTTACATGATCATTTCCCTACACCTTTCAAAGATGAATTATTAGACAATGTAGGAGGTTATGAATTTTATTCATTTACAGATGGATTTTCAAGATATCATCATATTATAATTGCATCTGAAGATCGACATAAGACCACCTTTGCTACAGAATGGGGTTCATATCAACACACAGTGATGCCTTTTGGACTAAAGAATTCCCTTGCTATAGTTTCAAGAGTGGTGGTCCCAACTTTCAAAGAATATATCCACAAGTTTCTAGAGGTATACTTTGATGATTAGATAATATTTGGTTTGTTAAACAAACATACTAGAAGTTTAAGACTTATGATTGATACATGTAGACAATATCAGATCTCCCTAAACTTAAGTAAATTCATATTTTGTCTACCTTTTGGTATATTGTTGGGACATATTGTTTTCAAGCAAGGATTGAGGGTAGACCATGTTAAAATTGCTATCATTGTGAACGTACCTCCACCAAAGACAGTAAGACAACTTCGCACTATGTTGGGACATACATGATATTATAGAAAGTTTATCAAAGGATATGATCAGATTACTGTGCCTATGGAAAAAATGTTGAAGAAATATGTCACTTTTCAATGGGATGAAGAATGTCAAAAGAGTCTTGACATATTGAAGGAAAAGATGGTACCTACTCCTGTTATCACTTTGAATTTTCTCTACAAGTTATTAGAAGAAAGAAAATGATCGAGGTGACCACAAACCAAATTTTAATCATAGGATCTAGCCAACCTATGACTCAGAGAGGATTCTCTCTATATGATTTAGCTTTGTTTGCTAGGATTTCAGGCTAGTTCTGAAGGTTCAGGGGGTTTTTTATTTGTATTGAAAATTGGATGGTGGAATCCTTAAAACAGATGGATAGAATGATGTTTTTGGGCCATTGGGCTATGGAGTCAGCAGAAGGGTAGCAAAGTTGGAATTAACTCACTAAAGGGAATGTTCAAAGGGAAAGATAGCAGAGCAGAGTGCGGGTCTTTGGGCCAGAGGGGTGAAATGGTTTGAATCAGGGTGAGAGAGAAATCAAGAATTCTCGGACCAGGACCTAAATGAGGAACAAAGGGTAATTAGAAACAAAGGGAAATTAAGAATCCTTTGCTATATATTACAGAGAGATAACTTGAACTAAGGAGAAATCAAGAATTCCTTAACTTAGATAGTTAGTGGAAAAAATTTAAATGCGTAACAGTTAAAACATAGTGCAATGAAGCAAATTCTAAATATCATTCCATATTATAACATTCAGATACAAAAACACATTAAAGATTGTGGAAAAACTCTTAAGAAAGATAACAATCAACAAGAAAAAATACTTGTTTACACTTCGCTCTACACAAGAATCCTGTGAACTATCTTGTCTTTATTCATCAATCCATCTTGCTGGTCCAATCAGTGATACAATAACTTTACAGTATTTTGATAAAAAAGTATAAATAAATGTCTAAGAATCCACCCTACATACTTCGAATTATGAAGTATTTATACATAAATTATTACAAAATATCTCAAAACAAACTTGAGATTTTATCTAAGAAATACAAAATATCTTCTTGCAAGAAGATAGAGACAGCTATTGAATTGTTTCATGTTGTCCCTTTTATTGTGGTGCTTCTGGCTTTTATGGTTGGATTTAAGCCCTTTATGCTGGGCTTGTTGTTTTGGTCTTCTACGTCGGAATCTTCTTTAACTTTTACCTTTCACCTGATACTCTTTGGCACTGATACTCTTTAACCATGCTAACTTGTTTTCATCTGTTTACTTGGATGTTCTACTTTTACTATGCAGTAACCCTTTCACTGTAAATTTCTCATAGTAAATTAGTCATATTTTCCCACCATTCAACATCAGGTAACTTGACATTCATCATTCACCTATATATCTCATCAGTCTCAGTGTACTTGGAAAAATTGGGCTTGGTGATGAACAAGTGTTTTACCTCGTGCTGGAGGAAAAACAAGTTCTCAAATGTATTATATAAAACTTTGCTTGTTGGTAGTGCTTTTATTCCGAAGTGCTATCTTGTTCTTTAGCCGACTGCCTTAGTCTTCTATCATAGTCGTACTGTGTCATAAGTTTTTCATTAATGACCAAAGGACTGGGCAATCCTTTCTCCCTCAAAATTTGGAATTTAGCCATGACTCTATCAATGACTACCTACATGTTCTGGCACTTTTCTTCTAAGTTTAGCATTAGGTTCCTCTTGGAAAGTACCTTCCTTATTTCCAAAATAGTTTCAGTTTTGTCTTCTATATCCAACTCATGCAGTTCATATCGGTTTTTGCTATTGAGGAAGTGGATGAGTCTATTGGCATCCTCAATCATGTCTCCCAATTCCTCCTTGACCTTCTAAATAGCTATTGTAGCTATCTTTATCAATCCTGTCTGCTAAAAAATAACTTGAATATATGGCCAAATATCATTGACAAAGTCAATGATATTTCCTGTAACACTTCCTTGTCTTGTCTAAGGGGTTTCTCTGATGTTAGGTATTTCTCCATAGTTTGACTCTTTCACTCATTCTATTGGCCTTTTGTGCTTCTTCCTTTTGCATAATCTGGGCAAGTTTGTAGTTTGTTTCTAAACTTGCCACCTTTTCTCTTAGTTTGTTCATTTCTATAGCCTGGATTGACATTTCATTCATGGATTTGATTAATTTGTCTGCATCTTTTCCTAATGTACCTGTGGTTGTAGACTCTACTATGATTGGAAATGATGTGGCAGGTGGAGTTACGGGTGCCAGTGAAGCTGCCAGTGTGGAACAGACTACTGTAGATACTGTAGGGATGACATTTGTAGAAGTTGTGGAAGCATCAGTTTGTTTTAATTGGATCAAGTTATCTAATTCTTTCTCTGTGTCTCGTAGTTGATGATTGAGTCTTAGGACTAATTCCATCAACTCCTCATGCTTGTATTGGGTCTCCAAAACTTCCAGTGTTTGAGGATGTCGTAGTTGAGGTATCTTTAGTTGCTTCTTGAGTGTAGCAATATCATCGTTCTTCTTCTTTATCAGCTGCTCTATGGCTTTTATATCTTTGGGATCATGTCCCAACTTAATAACTAAGTCTTCCAAAGACTTAATCCTTGTATCCTTGGCCTGTGAGGAGGCCTTCTCTAACTAAAATTGTCCCGAGATATTATTCAATGAGTTTTGTAGTTGATGGGCACCTATGGATTTACCTATAAGGGTGGAGTATATCATCTCTGTAGCCTGTTTATGCAGTTATATTTGGTCTATGGGATGAATGTCCCTTTCCAATACTTCAAAGTTGACCCTCTTGAAGTCTGATGATGTCTTGGGCTATTGTGTTGTTGGTTTAATAAAGGACATTTGAAGTTTTCCCTCCTTGATGTAAAATGCTGACATCAGTGTTGTTTGATTTGTGGGAGTGAGTTTCAGATATTGTGCATATGTCTAAGATTTGAGCTTCTCATTCCTCATTTTAATGTCTTTATACATGTCCTTTATGTCTTTGTCTTTGTCAGTAGGTTTATTGAATGAAGATACTTCCACACTTAGCTGCCTTTCCAACATCTAAGTCTGTGATGTGGATGGCTCTTGTATGCCTTCGGATGGGGTTGCGGCCCTGCTTCTAAATCCTTCTATGTTGGGCACCTACGTTGATCCTTCTATATCTTCCTATTCAGAAATGGGATTGAGCCTTTTCCTCTTGCTGTGACTGGTTTCACACTGAACATTAGATGTATCCATGCCTAAAGTAGAAGCTCCCTCTCTGTTTCTCTTGGGATTTCTTTCTTCATTTTGGGGAGTCTACATGATAAGAGGGGTGCTTATGGTGGCTTCTTGTTGTTCTGGTACCTGAAAAAATGAGCTCTCATCAAGCTTCCTCTCTAAATAAATCAAGGTATTTTCAATGTCTACCTTTGTACTATCTCTATCTGTAAGAGTGTTCTCCAACTACTCAGATTGATTGGCATATGCTTCTATCTCAAGTATGGGGTGATGAATGTAAGGCCCCAATTTGACCTTTTGCCTAAGTCTGGTTAAGAATCCTCGAGGTTCATATCTCCTTATGAAACTCTTTTGGAATTTCATTTCTTGCAATATGTGATCTGCTTCCTGCCCTGCTTCTCTTGAATTACAGATGAAAGGGCACAATTGATTTTTTACTCTAAACTGGTTTTTGTTCTTGGCTAAAACAAAATTTACTTCATTAGAGTTCATTATTTGCCTATAATAATCCAAAGTAAATAACCTCATGGGGAGGTATTTTGGTATTTTATATGGTGCAAGATGGCACCCATAGATCCTTATCTCTGTGTGGTTTTGGTACAGGTACCAATCTCCCACTTTGGTTTGTTTGGATAGCTGGAGGACCCTTTTTATCTTTGGACATATCCTAGGTGGAGGATTTCCTGTAAGCATAGTCATGACTGGATGTACAAAAGAATCTATAAAATCTGAATAAGTGTATGGTGATCTAAATTTGTGGAATAATGGGGTCCAAAAAATGACAAACCTGGGCTAGCCTTTGGTGTTAAGTTTCTGGAGAGTGAAAGGAAATCTTTATAGTTGGTAGTGCAGGAACATATGATAGAGGACAGATGAATATTTATACACTCTTTCATTGCTCATTCTAGTAAACTTCTCATGCATCCTATCAGCTATAAACTCATCATAATTGTACAAAATAGTAGGAGGTTGTTCTAGGGTATAAATAGACATGAAGGCAAGTATAAGCTCATCAATGTATTTACTAGTAGTGTAGCCCAAAATACATGACATCATGGTCACAATATGCTTGCCCCTTGTAGAGTAAATGGCTGACATATATGGAGGGGGATCTTTAGGAAGGTGTTTTTCTTCTACAATGAAATTTTGGAGTAATTGGGCCAATCTGGATGGATTTAACTTGGTGTACTGGTTTATCAGATCCCCAATTGAGAGTGGGATTAAATTGGATCCTGGTTGAAAATGTAACATTTCATTTATGGATTCAGTTGTGATGGTAAATAAAACCTTTTGGTCATGAGTCATGATAGTTCTATGGCTAGGGACATAGCATACATGGCATATGTGAAAAAATTCTGGGAAGACATGTACTTGGGGGAACTGATATCTGGGTAAATTGGACTCCCAAAGGCCAATGTCATCTGAATGGTTCAGGTAGTTGTCTCTACTCAAGCAATGGATTTTGAGAAAGAGCTCTGATGCACTGGTATCTTTTATTTGGAAATCTCTGTCAGCCAGGGGAATCTAGTCCAGGTCCAAATGTGGAGTTGTCACAGGTATGATGTCCATGGAAACAGGGGTGGCAGCCATTATTTAGATCTTGTGGATTTGAATTAGGCGATAGAGGTTTTGAATTGAAATTGGGAACTTTCAAAGGGTTTAGGCTGTAGGTGTTTTTAAATTTAAGGTAATTTTCAATTATTTTGACTTAATGAAAATACTTAACAGGCTGAATGTTTCCAAATGTGAACAAGGAGTGGTATTCTATGGTGAAATACTTGGAATTGGGCGAATTGGATTCAAGTTGTTGATTCACAGTAGTTGCAGAGGTTTGTACAGTTCTGGCATGGACTGGGAGGTTAGTTGGGTTGTATGCAGCGTCTTTTGGAGCGAATTTGGAGGTCTGTTGGTCGATTCATTGTCTGCAAGAGTCATAAAGGTTTTCCCAGTTTTATAGAGAAAAACGAGTGAAAAGGGTGAAAAGAGGGCTTTTCGGTCTTTTATAGAAAAACTATTTCTTTTGGCAGGTTCATCTACAAATGAACAGTTGGTGGCTTTTTCAGTTAAGTGGGGAAGCAATATTGGAGGGTCGTCGCACCACTTTTGTGGCATGGGTGATATTTGGGAGGGGTCACCTGATGTGCTGCAGCGTTTGACACGTAGCACTAAGGGGGTTGGAGACAAGGATAATTTTAGGGGCGAATGTTCGCCCTTTGGCGAAATTAAGGGGTTTTAAATTTTTAGTGGGCGAATATTTTGTATCATAGTACATTTTTACAAATCACCTCAAATAGCCCACCTTATTTTAAGGGAGAGGGTAAAAAAGGTAAATTTAGCCCTTGAAATTAGGACTTACAACCTTCCATTCGCCCATTCTCAAGAATAGGTTTAATTTAAGTGAATCCATTCGCCCATTTTCAAGAATAGGTTTTATTTAAGTGAATCCTATGGGCCAAATACCATATTTATAAAAGAGGTATGGTAAATTAATAAAAATATAAATAAATGAGAGGTATGGTAAATAAATAAAACATTTTTTGTATTTACTCCATAAGTCACCTTATATACATGTAACAGTGTAAACAAATAAAAATATAAGTAAAGTGGAGGTATGGTAAATAAATAAAACGTCTTTTTATACTTACTCAAATGGTATGGTAAATAAATAAAAATATAAATAAACTAGACGTATCGTAAATAAATAAAACCTCTTTTTATATTTAGTCCATAACCCTCTATCTATTTATGAAGGCTCAAGAAAGAGGTTTTATTTATGTGAATCCTATGGGCCAAATACCATATTTGTAAAAGAGGTATGGTAAATTAATAAAAATATAAATAAACGAGAGGTATGGTAAACAAATAAAACAATTTTTTATATTTACTCCATAAGTCACCTTATATTTACGAACACTAAAAAAATTGGTTATATTTAGGTGAAACCTATGGCCAAAATACTATGGGACAAATACCATGGACTAGATTGTTATTAATACCATGCAAAAAACCATTATTAACCCTAATATTAGAATTAATAAAAATAAAAATGGCACATGGTATTGACCCATGGTATTCACTTGGAATGTAGCCTATTTAAATGGGGGAATTAAACCAGCATGTAGCCTATGCTAAGATTCACTAGGACTTTACAAAGTTTTATTATTTAGTGAAAGACTCGCCAACATCTTACAAGATTTTATAATTGAGTAAAATATTCGCCATGCCTGGTGAGAGATTCGCCAAAAAATTATATATACATATTATATTATTGATAAAATCGCCTTCCATTTTTCCTATGTACCATGGAGATTCGCCCATTTATTATATTTATAAATTTAGGGGGGGGTTCTTAAAATTTTCCCTGGTTGGAGAAAACCACTTTATCGGGTGGGTAATTATGATAGAAATCTACCACCTTTTTTTATTTGAAAGTTGCAGCATTATTAGTGATCAGTTTCCTAGGACAACCAAATCTAGAAAAGATATTGGTTTCAAGGAATTTTATAATAACAAAATTAGTAGTAGCTCTGGAAGGGATGGCTTCTATCCATTTGGTGAAGTAGTCTGTGGCTGTTAGGATCCATTTGTGTTGGGCAAAGGATGGGGGATGAATTTCACCAATGAAATCCAATCCCCATTAGTGGAAAGGGATTTCAACAAAGCTAGGTTTTAGGGGCAAAGGTAGTAATTTTCTCTTCCCTTCGAATATTTGGCATTTATGGCAAGAAGTCACCATCTTATGGATGTCTGGGAAAAGTGTAGGCCAATAGTAACCTGCTCTAAGGATTTTATTAGCAGTTGTTTTCCAATAAATATGGCCTCCATAGTCACCTTCATGAAATTCCTGCATAACTTTTTTAGCATCATCTTTTAACAAACATCTGAGCAAGACACCTCCAGCATCTTTCCAATATAATGTATTATCAACAATGCAAAATTTGATTGCTTTTAATTTAAGAAATCTAGCCTTTGTTTTGGATAATCCAGGAGGAGCATTTAAATTGAACAAAACATATAAAAGGTCTGCATACCAGGGGGAATTTAGATATGCCTCGTCTATTTGTGGAGTCGCTAGTTCCTCAAGAACATCCAAAGAAAATACCATGTTGACGTCTAATGCATTGAAATTTGATTCATCCATCAATTTGGCTAATCCATGTCCTTTGATCAACTTGGTGGGCTTGATTTCTATATCATATTCTAGAATCACAACTATCCATTTGCCTCTCTTCCCATCAGGTCCATTTTGTGTGAGAATATCTTTGACAATTACATTAGGCACATAAGCAATTATACGAGAATGTAAAATGTAAACCCTGAAATCTTTTATTGCTTTAACTAGAGAAAATGTTTGTTTTTCCATGATATTGTATTTTAAAGAAGCATCTCTCAGAGCTTTGCTAAAGAAAGCTATTGGTTGTTCGTGTTCTCCATTGTTTTTCTGTAATAGCACAACAACAATAGTATGTTCAGATGCAAAAGAAAAGATAATAAAATCTTTAGTGAAATCTGCGTTGATTAAAAATAGAGCTTTTGTTAATGCATGCTTTACTAGATCAAAAGATTGTTTGGCTTCAACATTCCATTTAATTTATGTGTCTTTATTGAGCATGTTTGTTATATTTCTGAGTAGTTCAGCAACATTTGGTATAAATCTTCTCAAAAAAATTATTTTTCCAATAAAAGATTCAATTTATTTCATGTTTCTTGGATGACTGATTTTAAGGATACCTTAAATCCTACTGGGGTCAATTCTGATTCCTTCTTTAGAGATGACATGGCCCAAAATTTTTCCTTGTTCAAGACTAAACAATGTTTTCTTGGGATTAAGGGAGATACCAAACTTTCTGCATTTTTCAAATACTTTCCTTAGATGTGCTAGGTGTTCTTCATCAGTGTTTGAAAATACAGTGATGTCATGAAGGTAAATCACAATGAAATGTCCAATTTCATCTGAAAAAGAAATGTACATTTCTCTTTGGAAAGTAGCACCTACATTCATTAATCCAAAAGGCATTTTTACATACATGAAAATTCCCCAAGGAGTAGTAAAAGTAGTTTTATCTTGATCATCAAGATGTATCAAACTTGATTATACCCTGAAAAACCATCTAACAAGGAAATCCTACTAGAACCCACTACCCTTTGTAGTATGTGATCCATCTTTGGTAAGGGATAGTTTTCTTTCAGGGAAACCTTATTTAAATTCCTAAAGTCAATGCACAATCTTATTTCACTAGTTTTCCTCCTTGTAGGCACAATATTTGATACCCATTCATAACATCTAATTGGGACTATGATCTTAGCCTCATACATTTTCTTGATTTCCTTTTCCACTAAAGGCATTAAGACAGGGTTTATCCTACGCAATTTCTGTTTGAATAGTTTTTGATATTCTCTGATTGGAATTTTGTGTTGTATAATGCTAGTGTCATAAGCTTTAATCCTCATAGCTCCAGGAAAACACATCTACAAATTATTTGAACAGAGCTATATACTTTTGTTTAGCCACGAGAGGTAGTGAATTTGAAAATTTTATTATTTTCGGGTTCAGTTCACTTCCTATGTTGCATTCTTCAATGTTTGTTCCTGTTGGTTCCATTTTGGGCTTCCTAGAAATGTCGTTAAAGTCGAACAATTCTTCCAAATGGGCAAGACCTCTAGGTAAGACATTAGCTTTCAGTTGTGATACTTTGAATTTGTCCTTTTCTGGATCTTTATGTATTTTAGTTTTATGTATAGTCTTATTTACAGAAAAAATTTCATCGCAAAAAGCAGGTTGATTTATACTAATATGTACATCAGTTTGAATGTCTAGTTCATCCTACAGATCTATGCTGCTATCCTCAAATTTATACTTTGATTGTAGAAAACTCTCAATCTGTTTATCACTTCCAAAAACTTGCCAGTATCTCATGTTATTAGGCATTGCACGACGATGCTGCACTTCAACTGTGTATTGTTTATTTGGATGAGGTAATTTGCAGGTGCTAGCTGAAAAAGCTAATCCATTTGCCAAGGCATTATGGAGCCTAGGGATCACATCAAGGTCATTCTCCTCAAAGGTTTTAAGAAAATCAATCACTACATTTCAGTGTTCTCTCAATCTAGGATGTTTTGTAGAGTATTGACCTTTGATTTGTTTGATGATGAGTTCAGAGTCTCCCTTGATAGAAATTATTTTAGCACCTACCCTTTTAAGCAATTTCAAGCCTAAGAGTAATGCCTCGTATTTTGCTATGTTGTTCGTACACAGAAAAATCAATTTTTAAGAATGACCTTCAGCCTGATTAGTTTTTGAATTATACAGCCAGAATCCTGCTCCCCCTGTTTTACCACATGATCCATCAAAGGTCATATTCCAGAGGGGTTCTGTTTCAAGATCCTGTTGGATAATGGGTCTTTGATTGTCAAGTCATTCATTGAGATCATTTTCTACCTGCTTGACCTATGTATCTTTGTCTCCATCATTGTCATTGTACAGTATGAAAGAATCAAGATTAGTATGGACAGAGTAGAGGGGATACTTGTCTACCATTTCTTGGCTACTCACCATGTATTTCATTAAGGTTTCTCTATACATTCTCCTCGGTTAGCTAAATACTGATATTGTCGCATATGGCATATCCATTTCAAGTGTCCCTTGTAACTTAGCTCCCTAAGATCTTGATAATAGCATACCATACTTAGGAGGAATGTCATCTACTACTACATCCATCACTAAACGTTTTGCTGGTATTTTAGCTAGTGTGACACAAAGGTCCTTAATGAGACCTAAACATCTAACCTTGCTAGAATCAAATGAATATAGATCTTTGTTTGGTCTAGTGATTTCAAGTCCAAGTTTCTCCATAACAATCTTTGGAATGAAGTTATGTGATGCACCTAAATCCAACATTTCATTATGAAGGATCTTCTCATGAATATTAACGCTGACATAAAATAGAGGAACACCCCCTTCTTGAGGCTTGCCATCAACTTCTGGTCCAAACAAAAGTTCAGGATGGTCATCATTCAAATTCATGGTATCGGTGTTTTCGCCTATGTTGAGTACCTTTAGAACCTGGGACCTATACATATTTTTTTTTACCAATTCAGTAAGAGGAATAGAGATCTCGAGTTTAGCAATTTCGTTCTCAATACTAAAGGGTGCTTGATTTTTAAGAAAATTTGAGAAATCATTCCTTTCATCCACAACCTTTGTTATGAGTTATGCTTGCTGACGTGTATTAGGCATTCTAGATTGGACAGATTTTGTTGAGACATCAATTATTTTCTTAGCAATATTTTCTTTGTTTCTCCTTTCTGGATTGTTTTCATTTTTCTTAGAGCTTTCAGCTGTCTTCTTGGGATTAGGCTCTAAAGTTTTCTTGGAAAAGTTATTAGAATCCTTTTTATTTGAGTTATCATTGTTTTTCTTTCTCCTGAGATTATATTGTCTGTGGACTTCTAAGATAGCATTCTCAAACCCATGTTTATAGTCATCAGATTCTTCATATTCCAATTCTATTTGAGTTAATAAAAACAATTCTTATTCTTCTCGTGTAAGAAAAATAGAACTCTCTTCATTGGTTCCCATTAAATTACTCTTATTTTCATCAACTTCTTCAACTACACTTATACCTTCATCGGTGATCAAGTGCTCATGTCCTAAGTGTTGTAAAATTCTCAAAACTGGTTCAAAGTTAAACGACTAGAAAGTGCTCATCCTCCTGATTCTGGCACTGCAAACGGTTCGAAAAACGGTCGTCGTATGAGAAAGTTATGGCAAAAAGAAGAATTTCTCATTAACATTGAAATTTTTGAAGTTTAAAAAAAATAATAATAATAAAATATTCCATAGAATATTCCTTGGAATATTCCTTTTAGACAGCGAATCAAAAGCTACCACGTGGCAGGCCTAGAGGGCACCACGTGGCCCTGGGTGACGTCAGCAAGGGTATGTGTAGCGAATCAGAAGCTGCCACGTGGCAGGCCCAGAGGGTGCCACGTGGCCTTGGGTGACGTCAACAAGGGTATGTGCATATGGTTTAAAATTTTGGGAGTTCCGTGGTTTGAACCCATGACCTGTCTTGTAACATTTCAACACCATACCAACGCGCCACAGGGGTCACAATTGTTATATGTGTGGTGGCAATTGTTTATAAAGTTTAAATTTGGTTTGGGTGGGAAATGAAAGGGGCCAGCCCCCATACACGTGACTGTCGCCCAAAAACCATGGGCTTAACCCTAATCGTCAGCACTAAATCCGAGGCGCCTAACCGCCGCCCCACAAATCCGTTCACATGTATTTATTAACTACAGTTAGCATGGCGGAATATTTGGCGGAGCGCGCCAAATTTGGCAGCTGCTCCATATTTGGCGGGCCTATCTGGCCGTAACTACAGTTAGCTGGAGTTTTTTTAGGCCAAACTGGAGGAAATCTTTAATGGGCCATAACTTTGGCTAAGAAAGGCGGTTTTGGACGATTTTTTTTTTTTTTTTTTTTTTTGGGTATTTTCGACCTTTTGAAGCCATTGGTGCAGGTCTTACAGCCATCTGAGGTCATTTGAAGAGGTTTTGGAGCCATGGAAGTTCTGGGAGCCACCAGGGCCCAGTATTGGGAAGACTGTATAGGGTTGCAGGTATCCATTGGAGGTGAACCAGTAGTCAATCCTGAAGGATTCAAGTGTTCTGAATCCGTTTTTACCATCTGTTCCACCTGTGGATGCTTCTATTCATCTGTATATTCAATTTTACAATTTAATTAAAACAAGGACAGGCCCATTTGGGAGCTTTGGACCCAGCAGACGTAGCCCAGGAGGGGTGAACTGCTTCATCAACTTCTTTTGCATCTGTGGTTGATTTATTTTATAGAACAAATTCATTTTAGTGTGTTAAACAGTAAAAGGAAATAAATCTGCTATGCTTAAATGGGTCATGAACAGCTGAAAATTTCATTTGTTTTCTTTCTGCAAGACATGGACATCTTTTAAATATGTATATATATGAATTGAATACCTTGCAAACCATTTACAAGTAGTTTCAAATTCAGATCAAGTTGGTATCAGAGCTATGTTGTTGTTTCTTTATATCAAAAGCAGTCAAATAAGCTATAGACAGAGCCTGAAACGAGCCAGGAAGCCTTCCAAATGCTCTTGTTATACAATTGCAAAGTAGATAAATGCTCTTTTAGTCAATCTCTGGTGTAGTTGTCTTTTGATTGTTTTTGTGCAAAGATCTTCTAACTGTCTTGCAAGTATTGATGCTTACCAGGTTGAAACTTAAAAGAGGGGAAGGACAGTTGACTAGAGAACGAGAGAATCCTCAGTCAAGGAAGGCCAGAGAGCCATCACCTCCACCTTCAATTTCACCCTCAAGAGTCTCAGCAGAAGCTTCAAGAATGTCTGCACATGAAGGAGAAATTCCTGCAGACATGGATCCAAAAGAAGAAGAAAGAGTCTTCAGAAAGTCTTTCTTGGACCTCACTGAAATGGTGAGGATATTGTACCAAGAAAGAAATGAGAAATTGGCTAGAGAAGGATCCAAACATCCACATGAAGGAGAGGGCTCTTCAGGAGGTAAGAAGGATGATGATCATTCCATGAAAGGACATGGAGGTAATGGTGATCCACCACCCCCATCGTCACCTTCTTCCTCTTCCTCCTCGTCTTCTTCTTCTGTGCATAAGCATAGATCCTCTGGAAAAAGTCCTTTTTTGAAGCTTGATGTAAAATTTGAATTACCTATGTTTAATGGTGAAGTGAATGCAGAAAAGCTTGACAACTAGATTAGGCAGTTGGAAGTTTACTTGAGGATCCAAAATATGCATGATGATGCCACCAAGATTCAATTGGCTTCTTTGAGAATGGATGGAGCAGCATTGGTCTGGTGGGAGGCCAAGACTAAAGAGGAGATCAAGAAATTTGGTAAGGTTACCTTAACATGGCCTGAATTTCTGTTAGCCATTAAAAAAAAAAATTATCCTCTCACTCACATGCAGAAATCCATTATGAACTGGCAAAATTTCAGACAAATTAAGGGTCAGAGTGTCCAAGACTACACCCAAGAATTCAGGAGAAGAGCTCTCTTGTTAGGGGTAGATTTACAGACCCAGGAAACCTTGCTGAAATAAATTGGTGGCTTGCATAGCTACCTTAGACACACCATCTTGATGTTTAACCCTACTAGCCTGGACGAGGTTTGTGTCCAAGCTACACATTTAGAGGCAAGGGGAAAAAACACGTTTGATGAGGGTAGAAACAAGCCCCCCAAGGGGAAAAACAAAGAGAAAACCTCCAAGGGAAAGGGCAAAAAGAATGCATCTATCAAACAGGAGAGTGAGAAAGTGATATGTAAACACTGTTCTAAACCAGGCCATGAGGAGAAAAACTGTTGGAAATTACATCCTGAAAAAAGACCTCAATCTGACAAATCCAAAGGGAAATAGAAAATTGTTGCTACTACATCTACACCACAAGATTTAGGGGATGATTCAGGTGATGAAACCAAAATTGCAGCCATGGGTTTGAAAAACTTGAAGGGAAAAGAAATTGAAACTCAAGCCAGCACTAGTACCTCAAACTGCCATGTACAAGCTCCTAATGAGGAAGAAAGAATTGAATTGTTTCATGTGAGGGTGATTTCAAAACATACTAAAATTGACACACTTTTTGATAGTGGGTCACAAGCAAACCTTATATCAGAGGACTTGGTCAACCAGCTTAAACTTGAGACCATTCCACATCCGAAGCCATATCCACTTGGATGGATTTGCAAGGATGCAAATTTACAAGTTTCAAGAAAGTGCACATTGCGCTTTGTAATTACTGCACATTATATTGACACAATTGAACTTGATGTGGTACCTTTTGATTAAGCAGTAATTGTTTTGGGAAGTCCTTACTTGTTTGACAGGAAAGCTATCTTTCATCGCCATGAAAACAAATATCATCTTTTCAAAGATGGCAAGGAGTTCATTGTTAGAGATCATCGCATGAAGACAAATATAGCGATGGTGAATGCAGGACAGGTAAAAAGGCTAGTCAATTCAAGTAAGAATTTTGTTCTTCTTATGATTAAGCCCAAGATTGATGTGAATCATGAGTCATTTGACAATTGTGATCCAAAACTTAAATCATATCTGTATGATGTAGTTGATGCATATCATGAGATGTTTCAGGAGCCAACAGGTTTGCCTCCTAAGAGGGAGATTAGCATGAAATCCATTTGCATCCAGATTGTCCTCTTCCAAACATAGGCATGTACCGCATGTCTATTATGGAGAATGTTGAAATAAAGAAGCAAATCAAGGACTTGTTGGACAAGGGTTTCATAAGGTCAAGTACTTCGCCATGTGGGTCACCGATTGTGTTGATTCCAAAGAAAGATGGCATTTGGCGTATGTGTGTTGATTTCAGGGCCTTGAACAAGATAACGGTAAAGAATCGTTACCCACTCCCAAGGATAGATGATTTGCTAGACCAGCTGAAAGATGCTCGATATTTCACTAAGTTAGACTTGCGCAGTGGATATCATCAAGTAAGAATTGAAGAAAGTGACATTTGGAAGACAACCTTTAAAACCAAACAAGGACTCTTTGAGTGGCTTGTAATTCCATTTGGTTTGTGCAATGCACCTGCAACTTTCATGCGGGTAATGGATGATGTCTTGCGTCCTTTTCTTGATGATTTCGTTATTGTCTACTTAGATGACGTCTTAATTTTCAGCAAGTCTAGAGAAGATCATGTCATGCATGTTAGGAAAGTACTTGATATTTTGAAGAAGAATCAGTTATTTCTTAAAATGTCAAAGTGTGAATTTGGAAAGACTTCTTTGGTTTATTTGGGACACATAGTAGGAGGAGGTGCTTTGAGAATTGATCCTGCTAATATTGAGGCTATTGTGAAGTGGCCTACTCCCAAATCCATAACAGAGGTAAGAAGTTTTTTGGGTGCAGCTCAATATTGGAGGAAGTTCATCTCTAACTTCTCTTCTATAGCAGCTCCTATGCATGCAGTGACAAGTGTGAAGCATGCTTTCCAATGGGGAGGCAAGCAACAAAAAGCTTTTGAATCTTTGAAAGAGAAGATTAGTTCAGCTCCGGTCCTTGCATTACCAGATTTGAGACAGCCATTTGAGATACAAACTGATGTTAGTGATTATGCCATGGGTGCAGTTCTTCTACAGCATGGTAAGCCTATTGCTTTTCACTCTGAAACTTTTAATGGTGCTGTTGTAAATTATCCTACATATGATAAGGAGTTGTATGCATTGGTACAAAGCATCAAAAAGTGGAAACACTATTTGATGGGCAAAGAAACTATTATACATACTGACCATCAGCCCTTACAGTACTTGAAATCACAAAGCAAGTTACAACAGTCACGACACCTCAGATGGATGGGCTTCTTGCAACAGTTCCATTTGGTAATAAGGTACAAGAAA
The DNA here is from genome assembly GCA_031772625.1 of Pinus tabuliformis. NCBI lineage: Eukaryota > Viridiplantae > Streptophyta > Pinopsida > Pinales > Pinaceae > Pinus > Pinus tabuliformis. Next base: position 622,134,571 of record CM062809.1, read on the forward strand.
GGTACTTTGAATAAGGTTGTTGATATGCTTTCAAGGCCTATTATTGGTGTTGTTACTTTACTTAAGAATGATTCCATTGTACATGATAGTTACATAGAACAATATGCATCTGGTGATGACTTTAAAGATGTGTATGCTAACTTGAGTAAAGGGAATCATGTAGAGGAAAATAACTATCACATGCATAACAATTTGTTGTTTCATTTGGAAAAATTGTGTATACCACAGGGGGAGAGAATAAATGTCATAAGAGAAGCTCATTCTTCTCTTATTACTGGCCATTTTGGTGTAAGCAAAACAATTGAACATCTACAGAGGTATTGCTATTGGCCTCGCATGGTAGATTTTGTTTCAAGGTTCATAAGAGGTTGTTCATTATGTGCTACAAGCAAGCCTAGTAATAGGAAACTCGGTTTGTATGCTCCTTTGCCGGTACCTTCTAGACCATGGGAGAGCATCTCTATGGATTTTGTAGGAGGTTTGCCAAAATCTAGAAAGCAGCATGATTATTTATATGTAGTAGTTGATCGTTTCAGCAAAATGTGTATACTTATGCCTTGTAAGAAAACTATAATTGCTGAACAAACTGCTGAATTATTTTTTCATCATGTATGGATTCACTTTGGTTTGCCTACTTCCATTATTAGTGACAGGGATTCCAGATTTGTGGGGAATTTTTGGTCCAACCTATGGGAGATGATGGACACCAAGTTGAAGAAAAGTACTGCTTTCCATTCGCAAACAGATGGACAAACTGAAGTTGTGAACAGAACCATTGTGCACCTCTTGAGAGGTTATTGCAGCAAGCATCCCAAGCTTTGGGATGAACATTTGCACTACATACAGCATGCTTACAATCGTGCCAAGCACTCTTCCACAAACACCTCACCGTTTGAAGCTTGTTTTGGTTACTTGCCAAAATCACCTCTTGATTTCATTCTTGAGAAAGATGTTTCCATTGAGGTACATAGTGATATTGACAAAGCTCGTTCATTCATTGAAAGAATTCAGCAAATACATCAGCAAATTCAAGAACAGCTTCAGAAGATTCAAGGCAAGTACAAGGAAAGACACGACAAGCATAGAGTCGATCACAAGTTTCAAGAAGGGAATGAGGTATGGCTGTACATTAGTAAGGAAATGATGCAAAGAGAAGGTAAAAAGCTGAAGCCTATTCATTATGGTCCATTCAAAATCCTCAAGAAGGTTGGAAATAATGCTTTTCAATTAGATTTGCCTTCCTACATGCAAATGTATTCTGTTGTCAATGTGGAGAACTTACGTTTGTATGAACCTCCTTTGATTACTGATCATGAAAGTGTTGTTCAGCTGCCATCTATAGAATATTTCTCGCCAGAATTCTTAGATGAGCTGAAAGAAGATACAATCCTTGACAGAAGGACACGCACTTCAAGGAGGGGCAATGTAGATTATGTTCGGGTTGGTTTCAAAGGCAGCAAACCGAACAAGGCAAAGTGGATGGAGGTGGATAGAGTGAGGCAGTTGTACCCTCACCTCTTTAACAGGTAGTTGAAGTCTTTTGGGGTCCAAAAGCTTCCCAATGGGGAGGTGTGATCAGGTGCTCATGTCCTAAGTGTCATAAAATGCTCAAAATTTAAAATGTTTAGAACTGATTCAAAGTTGAATGACTGGAAAGTTCTCGTCCTCCTAATTCTGGCGCCGCAAACGGTTCGAAAAACGGTCGCCGTATGAGAAAGTTATGGCAAAAAGAAGAATTTCTCAGTAACATTGAAATTTTTGAATTTTTCAAAAAAAAATTAAAAAAGAATATTCCATAGAATATTCCTTGGAATATTCCAAGGAATATTCCTTTTGGGCATTGAATCAGAAGCTGCCACGTGGTAGGCCTAGATGGTGCCACGTGGCCCTGGGTGACGTCAATAAGGGTATGTGCATATGGAATATTCCAGGGAATATTCCTTTTGGGCAGCGAATCAAAAGCCGCCACGTGGTAGGCCCAGAGGGGGCCACGTGGCCCTAGATGACGTCAGTAAGGGTATGTGCATATGGTTTAAAATTTTTGGGAGTTCCGTGGTTTGAACCCATGACCTGTCTTGAAACATTTAAACGCCATACCAATGCGCCACAGGGGTCACAATTGTTATATGTGTGGTGGAAATTGTTTATAAAGTTTAAATTTGGTTTGGGCGGGAAATGAAGGGGGCTAGCCCTTAAGGGCCATCTCCCATACACATGACCGTCGCCCAAAAACCATGGGCTTAACCCTAACCGTCGACACTAAATCCGAGGCGCCTAACCGCCGCCCCACAAATCTGTTCACATGTATTTATTAACTGCAGTTAGCATGGCGGAATATTTGGCGGAGCGTGCCAAATTTGGCGGCCGCTCCATACTTGGCGGGCCTATCTGGATGTAACTAGAGTTAGCTAGAGTTTTTTTAGGCCAAACTGGAGGAAATCTTTAATGGGCCATAACTTTGGCTAGGAAAGGCAGTTTTGGATGAATTTTTTTTTATTTTTTATTTTGGGTATTTTCGACCTTCTGAAGCCATTGGTGTAGGTCTTACAGCCATCTGAGGTCATTTGAAGAGGTTTTGGAGCCGTGGAAGTTCTGGGAGCCACCAGGGCCCAGTATTGGGAAGACTGTATAGGGTTGCAGGTATCCATTGGAGGTGAACCAGTAGTCAATCCTGAAGGATTAAAGTGTTCTGAATCCGTTTTTACCATCTGTTCCACCTGTGGATGCTTCTATTCATCTGTATATTCAATTTTAGCATTTAATTAAAACAAGGACAGGCCCATTTGGGAGCTTTGGACCCAGCAGACGTAGCCCAGGAGGGGTGAACTGCTTCATCAACTTCTTTTGCATCTGTGGTTGATTTATTTTGTAGAACAAATTCATTTTAGTGTGTTAAACAGTAAAAGGAAATAAATCTGCTATGCTTAAATGGGTCATGAACAGCTGAAAATTTCATTTGTTTTCTTTCTGCAAGACATGGACATCTTTTAAATATGTATATATCTGAATTGAATACCTTGCAAACCATTTACAAGTAGTTCCAAATTCAGATCAATCAGCATAATTTTCTTGAAATGGTGTCCTAATTTGTTGATCTGGGCCTCTTTGATCTCTTTGTCTGATTTGTGGAGTGTTTCTCCTAGGGTTTGGATTTTGGTTCTATTGGACAGGTGGATTCTTCCTAGGAACATTACTATCATTTATACTTATTCTCTCCATCATTATTTCCATAGTCCTTACTAAGGAATTAATTTTGGCTTCTGCTACAGAAGTTGAAGCTTCTCCCTTAAAAGTCACTTGTCTTTCAGTTCTCATCCTAGCTCTTCTAACTTGTAAATTGGCCTCTACACTCACAACATCTCTTTGCATTGCTTCTAGTGTTGGAGAATTTCTTTCCCTAAGCTAGTAATACATATCTATATCAAAACCATCTAGGAACTTTATCAAGGCTAAATCCTGGGGTGGTTTAAGATTTACAGGTATTTCATTACAGGTATTGTTGAATCTAGCACAATAATCCTGTACACTTTCACCTACTTCCCTTTTAATATTTTCGTATTCTGATAGAATCTGTAAATGATCCTTCTTGACTTCCCATCTATTAAGAAAGGTTTGGTGGAATGTAGGGAGATCATTTATACTATTTGGTGGCAAGGTATTAAACCATTTTCTAACTTCTCCTCCTAAACTTTGAGCAAACATTCTGAGCTTAATACTTTCATCATCTACCTCTTGTAGGTCAAATCAATCATTCATTTTATCCATGTTTTGTTGGGTTGTTAAAGGACCTATCCCATCAAATAGTGTGATCTTGGATTGATAGTCTTGTGGCATATTAGCCAAGGGGGTTGGTAACACCAAAGGAGCATACCTGGCAGCCATGATTGGTGGTGGTGGTAGAGGACCACCTGAAGGAAGTTGAATGGTGGATGAGGTTGGACTAGTACTAGGTGGAAATGAGAGTAAAGAAATTTGAGAAACTTTGTGTTGAAGGATGAAAGAAGGGGTATGAATTATGGAGGCAGTAGGACTTGGTGACTGAATATATGCAGGTTGATATGTGAATGAGGAAGCTTCTAGGTTTAAAAAATTTAATTCTACTAAATGTTGAAGGTAAACACCATCAAATTCTAAGGTGATATTTGTCACTAGATCTTGAAGAGTGTCAAAATGCTATAAACGTTGAAGGTCTGATTCAGTTGAAGAAAGTTCTCTCACTGGGCTTTTTGGTAAGATTGATGGATCAAAGATAATATGATATTTCCAATTCTCTTATTTAGTCCTGAATAAGCCTTGTTCAAAGTGTAAATCAAACTGAATATCTTGGAAGGTAACAAAGTTTTCAGGAAGTGAGTTGGCTCTGTGAAGAAATCTATTGCTTGTCTCACTCTAAGTTCTAGGATTTTTCCTTAAGACCTATTCAAGATTATCCACTATGGTAGGAGGATTTGGATTTGGATGGGATCTAGTAGAGATTCTTTTGGGAGCCAGTGTTCAGATCTAAAACACAGACAAAGTAAATATACAAAAATAGAAAAGAAACAAATATTAAGAATAAACTTATCATACAAATATATTTAACTAGGTACTCTAAATTCAAATGAAAGGATAAATTTTCAATAGTTCCCCAGTATGGTCGCCACTATGTTATTGTTCTATGATTTTGAAGATCGATAAGAAAAAATTCACAAAAGATACATCAAACCACTTAGGAGTCTAGGATCTAGCCGTCCTAGACTCAGAGAGGGCTCTCTTTATATTTTTAGGATTTTACTTTATTTTCAGAGTTCTAATGTGTTAGACTAGATGTAAAAAAGAAGGGGATTTATTAACTAATTTCTTGGTTATTTGTTTGTTTGGTTGGGATAGATCGTAAACGAATCCTTTCCATTGGGCTATCGAGTCAAAGGCTAGGTGGTAACATTAATTTTCCAAAGAATTTACAAGACAAGCTAACTGTTTATAATGGATCTAAAAGCAGAATGAGAAATGAGATGATAGAAAAGTGACATCAGTAACGATTAAAAAGAATTTAAGTATTTATTAATCATACATCAGAAGAAAACATTTAGATTGTAAACACAGATAGAAATAAGGTGCTCCAACAACATATCTTAATCTATAATTTATGCTTTACAATAAGACTTAATAATGCATAAATGAATAAAACATACATATATTCAGCACAGAAGGGAAAACATCACGAGGTCAAAATAGATGAAGTATCTTGCAAATGGTCCTTTTTTATTGATGCTCCAGCTCAAGATTACAGTACTCCAATGAAAACAAATAGTTCAAATGACTTGGGTCCAACTCCTAATACTTCCAATGCATGAAGTATTTAACTCGAAATCTACAAAAATTTGCCTTATACGCTTGGCAATCTGTTATTAATTACAACAAAAGAAAATTGACTAGTGTGACCACGAAGTGGCCTGAAAAAAATAGGACACTTGGTCCTCTTTTTCAGGGATGTTGTTGCTGAGAAATTAATTTTGTTGTAGTCGCTCTGCTGAAATGAATGGTGCTAACTCAGATTTACATTGTCACTTCAATCATCTTTGTCTCATTCCTCCTGAAAATCACACAGGTCACTCCACGCTTCTTCATCTGGAATCTTGATCTTCATTAGATTTATGTATATTTCATTAGCTTCAATGTATTTTGCAAAAGTGGGTTTAACAACAAAAGCATGTTTAAGCTCATGCTCAATGTAGATTTGATTGCTCATAGTTTCCAACAATTCTGTTCTTGTTATGATGCCTTTGATGTTGGAAAGATTTGTAGAATCCGTGGCTATACCTTGGAGATTCTTGACATAATCCTCTCCAGCCATGAGATTTTCATTTATGACAAACAAAGAGGGGATACCTTTCTGATTTAAAGGTTGAATTCTATTGAATAACATGTTCACTGTTCGCTCCATATTTTGACACTTTTCTTCCAGCTGCACATTCAAGCTCTTCTTAGTCAACATCTTCTTCACTTGAAGTATAGTCTCTGTCCTATCTGCTACTCCCAACTCTTCCAGCTCATACCTGTTTCTTGAGTTTAAAATTTTGATTGTCCTGTTAGTTGTTGTTGGCATGTCTCCCAACTCTTCATTAGTAGCTGAAATAACTTCTCTAACCTTCTCCACTACTTCTTTCTACTCAAAGATAATTTAGATGCTAGGCCTAATTTCATTCATACCATTGATTATGTTGTTCCAAATAATCTCTTTAACTCTTCCTAGAGTGTTCCCAATGGATGATTCTTTCTCTGACTTTTGCAGCCTTTCAAACAATGTCCTTTCCCTCTACATCTTTATTGAGTGGTCACTTTCGGCCCTTTTGATTTGATCTTGTAGCACATTAACTTGAGTTTCTAGTATTTTAATCTCCTTAGTCTGCAGATTCATGCTTTCCATTGATCTGGCTAGTTATTCTGTGATGCTTCCTAGTCCTGTGGTGGCACTTGCTGGATTGATTATGGGAAGAGATATTAGAGGAAGGGCCTCTATTGTTGTGCTGGCCATCTATGATGCCTTTTATTTCTCTTGCACCATCTTCTCCATCCCTGTTTCCATTTGTTTGATCTGGAGAGACTTCTCCACTATTAATTTCATCATATCAACCTTTTGGCTCTGTGTTTCCTCTATCTCCTTGGTCAATGGGTCATGTGTAGCAGGCATCTTGAGCTGCTTCTTCAAACCTGCTATATCCATCTATTTTTTCTTTATTATTTATTCATCTGCTTTCACATCTAGGGGATCATACCCAATCTTCACTACTAAGTCTTCTAAAGACTTAATTTTAGTGTCCTTTGATTGTGATGAAATCCTTTCCATCTTTAACTCGAATTGAGAATTTGATAGGGATACCTACATTTTAAACAAATTCATGGAAGTGTTGGTTAGAGTAGATGAAATCATTTCACCTATTTGTTTGTGAATTTCCAGCTGATCAATTGGATGAAAACTTCTTTCATCAAACTCAAAAGAAGTTTTCTTGTAATCTGCTGGAGTTTTAGGCTTTCTTGTCTGTGCTTCTAAAAATGCCATATGAATTTTTCCCTTTTCTGAATCAAAGGAAGAGAGAAGTTTTCCATGTGTAGTTGCACTCTGTTTTCAAAATTGAGCATAAGTGCTCTTTTTCAATAATTCATTCCTGATTTTGATCTCCCTGAATGTGTCAAAGACTATCTCTTCATTTTCTCCAGTCACATTTGTAGATGATGACACTTGAAGAGGCTACTACCTTTCTGAAATTGGAGTGGCAGGAAAGGATTTCCCCTCAGTTGGGGATGAATTTGGAATATTGATGATATTGTTGATTGTTTGTTGTGGTGATCCTTTGTCTATGTCCATGTGCTTTCTTAGATTTTTCTTGTATTTTAACTTGAATTCCCTCATAGAAGTATCAGTCCTTGGTGACTGATCTTCTCTAGGCATTTTCCCTATTACTCCCTATTCTTGTTCTTTTCCATTTTCTGTTATGTATTTAGTGGTTTTCTTTTCCTGTTGTCTTGGAGTTTGTGCATTGGAAGAAGAAATCACTTGTTCCTCAGCGTCCTACAATGTGTCAAGCATCCAATCAATGTGGTTCATGTATTTTTCAATTTCAGGTCTTTGAGTGTGAATATAGGTTGTTGACTTGTTCTCCACCCTCTTATTGGAGATGATACCCCATGGGTGATAGGACCATGTAAAACTATGGGTGAAATTCATTTCTTTCAGTCTTTTATCTGCCTCCTCCCCTGCTACTCTGTTATTACAAATGAAGGGACCAATCTGAGATTTGATCTTGAACTAGGAATTTTTCTTAGCTATTACAAAATGTACCTCATCTACATTAATGATTTTTCTGATGTATTCAAGTGCAAATATCCTCATGGGGAGGAACTTTGGCAGCTTATAAGGGGCCAACTCACAACCATATACTCTTAATTTAGTGTAATTTTGGTACAAGTACTAATCGCCTACTCTTACTTGGTCTGTCAAATGCATAATTCTTCTTTCTTCTTTAGTGATCATGGGTTCTACAGTCCCACTGAGGAGGTTCATTGCAGGGTTAACAAACATTTCTACAAATGTTTTGTAGCTGAAGTATTTTGAGTCCTTCATCACTAATTTTTTCCATAAAATAACAAATTGGGTTCACCTTCCTCATTCGACTTGCTCATTGAAAACTGGAACCTATTTGCCTAAAAATAAAAAAATCATATAAACCAAAACTAAGGAGTATTGAAACACCTCCTCTGTGAAGAAATTGACAAACTACTCATGAATTGAATCTGCTAAAAATTGGCTGAAATTGAAGAGGAAAAAGGGCTTGGATTTTGTTGACATAATAGACAGGAAAGCTATGATAACTTCATCAAGACATTGACCTGAATAATAGCCAAGTAAATAAGAAAGAACAATGACAATGTGTCTAGTTCTATCAGGGAAAACATAGGAGGAATAGGGAGGATTATTGTTTAGCAGAGGTGTGTGATTAGTCATGAAAATTTCCATTCTTTTGGCTCTCTTAGAAAAATCAAGTTTCTGATACATTTCGGTGAGAATCTCATGGGAAAAGGGAGTAGTTCCTTCAATAACAGGGACCTGCATCATTTGCATAATGAACTTGGCAGCAATGGTAAAAAATATATGTCATGTTGGGGCCATCACTGCTCTTTTTTGTAGATTGTAGCATGAGTGGCATTTCCTGATCAGTTCTGGGTAACTATGGATTAATGTCCTAGAGGCATATGTCAACCATCTCCTCTACAAATTTATCTTCCCACCAGCAATATATGTCAAATAAATCAAACTCTGAGAGGGTTTCATGTATCTTAAAATCCCTGTCTGCAAGTGGTATGTGATCAAAATCCAATGGTGGGTGCACCATTCAATTAAATACTTCTTGTTCCTTTTTCTTTGGTGCCATGTTTGTCTTCTGCAGAAACCTCTGAAAACTGACTTGTGTTGAAATTATAATAGAAGGGAATATGAAGAAATGGTAATCTAGAGAGGGAGAAAGAAAAGGGATAAACCAAAAGTGGGATTCGAGAAAGGGAATATCTGATCACTGCAGAAAAATAAATTCTCCTGCAACTGTACTATTGTTGGAGTTAATTTACTGCACTTTCTACATATGTCTGAATGGAATTGAATTGCGCATGATAGTAGAGATAGCAAGTTAAAATTTGAAAATGGCATGAAATGGTGCTTTTATGGCTTTGGAGTGTTCCCATTGGGTTGATCTGACTTGGTGCAGGTCCGTTGGCTAATGATCCATCCAATTGAATGCACAACGGCGAGAATGGAGGTGATAGGCAGGTGGGACAGGTTGGTGTTGTGAGGTGGCGAGAGTGATAAACGACCACAACCGAAAATCAGTTTGACTAACGGCATAAACCATTTTTTGGGGGGGCTGGGGAGTGGTAAGAAGTATTAGAGGGGGGAGGGTGTGAAATCATGAGAGCACGACAAGTCAGTGGTTTGAAACCACTAATTTCGGATGACCCCCCCCCCGGATTAACTTTTGAAGGGTGAGGGGGGGCTGGAAAAGAATACGGGCCATCAAATCATATGGGATGAGTGGGAATTTGATGAGATATGGGGGATAGGTAAGATGGGATGTGACAGGCAAGCAAGTGGTGAGGTAGGGAAATAAATAAGGGGAAAATTATAGGAAAATAGGGGTATAGAGTAAGGTTAGGGGAAATAATATTAAAAAATAATATAAGACCCCTTCCACTTTTAATTTCTTCTCCTGACCTTAGGAAAAGCAATAGGATATGTCTTCCAACCTTAAAAGAACATTAATGTCTTTCTTTCTTTGAAGTTTCCTCAATCTACCTACCCTTCTTTTTCTAATCTGGCATTTTTTTTCCTTTTCATTTGCAAGGTGCACTTGGACTGGCAGAACTTTTCATTTTATTTCTATCCTACTCTATCACTTATTTCTCCCATTGATATAGATTAAAAAATTGAACCAACTTTATTTATAACTAGCTACTGATTTGACAAGATTAAACTGTTTGGTAGATCTTTATTTTATACCCTATCGACAGAAATTGAAATTTTTTCAATCATGCTTAGACTGTATGATTTGAACAACATTTGGGGTTTTCTTTTTCTTCTTATTTTTTCTCTTTTGTTCTTTTTCTTCTTTTTATATACCCTCTTTTCATTTCTTCTCTTTTCTCTTTTTTTTTGTGAAATCAATTGAATATTGGAATCTATGAATAATTTGAAATGTGCAAACTGTGAAATACTCAATCACCTTGAGATCCTATAAATTATAGGACCCTAACAAATCAATCGAACAAAAGGTAGGCACAGGTATGGTAACCCCTAAGATCCTTTCTATGTGTAAACTAATGAAAATTGTATTGTTGGTTGCGTCGGGTGTGACTGAGGTTCAGCGTTAGTTAGTCAAACAAATCCCTACACTACTGGCCCTTCTAGCATCAACTCACAAAGCATGAACTGAAGTCTCACCCAAAGCAGTATGGGTGGATTCTGGGACCATGTTTCTGCACCCTGAGATGGTCGTGATGTCATTGTATACCCTCTATTCCTACTTTCGCGCATGTCATTAAGTTCTAGGGCCCTTTTAGTCTAGCCCCTTATTTCACCCTTCAGTACCTCCGCAAAGGAGTGCGATTGACCTTCACACAGCCCTAACCCGTGATCCAGGTACTTTCATGCTGCTATGACAGCGTATTGTATAGGTTCCCAAGTTATCTTAAGTGTTTTAATTATATTACTAAACAATCACAGTTAGCGTCATGTAATCTGATAATCTTACTTACGTTCATTTACCCAATATATTCACATATATTTTCACATTACATAAACATTGTAACTTAAACCCAAAACGCAATATAACCAGATGCATTAACAAGAAATAGATACACAGAATTTGCATAAAATTTCTCTTTATTGATATCTTCATATTATTACAGACTCTCTCTACCCTACACACACAGTTGTAGGGGTCTGCGCACTTAGTTGTAGACTTCTACCTTAGGCCTTTGCACACTCAGTTGTAGAGCCTCTACCTACGCTAAGACCCAAAACACTTAGACATCACTATCAAGACTCTTTAATCCATTCTTCACTAAAGACATAACTACTTAGAGCTTACTTACTTAGCTCTTTTTATACAATCCCATGGTCCCCGGACCATGGGTGGATCTTTACAGCTGACGTTACACTTTACAAAATGTGGGCGGACAACCCTTTATGACTTATGACACCTTCCCACTCCATGACCACCAAATGCAGAGACTTTACAACTTTATTACAAAATTGACCCAAAACATGGGCTTTTAGCCCTAAAACTGTCCTTGGGGGATCCCGTTCACAACAGGCCCCCAACACAAACATCGCGACTCGCCCTCAAGTCACTATGTAGGTGCGAAGATCATAGCACGAAGTCCTCCCAGCTTGGCTTGTATGATTGCAACCTTGGCAGTGCACTGCGTGGTCGCCTGCTTCACTTCTTCGACCAGTTTCTCAGTGATTGATCCTGAACTGTCAACCTGAAGCTCTTGCTGAGTTTCTTGCATAGTTGCAAGCTTTCCTTCAACATAGGCCATAACTGCATAAGCCTCATCCAACCAGAGCTTCAGTCATGCCTTCAAAACTTCCTCCTTGTGCTGCGCTGTATCTACATGTTCTTTCAACTTCTTGGCCTCCTGCAGCTTTTCCAGTATTTGTGTGAGCGTGATGGTTTGCATTGTTCCTTTTACCTCGTCATAGTGCTACTACAGTTCTTGTGCTTCTGTCTCCAACCGCTATACATTAGGGTCCTCCTGCAAGCTCGTCAGGACCTCGAACGACTGTTTAAAAAGTTGTGTGCAATCTGCTACTGAATTGTCGACTGCTGTTATCGCTTCTATGACATCGGTTGCACACTGCTCCTTTACTTCTGGCAGAGTGGAAGGTTGGGCCTTAAAATGTTATTTGGTAATCTATAGGTTCAACTCTAGCTGAACCCATGCCATCTCGATGCAAGCGTCACGCACCCCTGTAGCAAGCTTGTGGACGCGCACCTCGATTGGTTCTTCCTCAAGAATGGCCAACTCCAAGACCATTCAACATTCCTCCTCCATGACCTGAATTATATTCTTATTTTGGTCAGTTACCTTGGTCATGGTAGCGATGGCAGAGTCTTGATGTAGTGCCATATGCTCATTGTTAATCCTTTCCTCGCTGATCACTTGTAGAGCGCGGTGCTCACGGGCCCTTAGCCCCGTGATCACTCCATCCTACAATAGGAGGAGTGCCTTGCCAGGGAGTGCTGCCAAGTTCAACCCCACTCCCTTGAGGGTGCTGACAGTGGGCATGTTAGCTTCATTTTTCGTGGTTAGTGCTCCATCTGGTAGCATTATCACGCTAGAGACCTTTGCATGTAACATCTCGACAGCTTCTGAAGTGCCGATAGTGAGTCCGGTGGACACTGTGCCAAATTGTAACGAGTGGATCTGCAGCTCCTGCAGACCTGTCTAAATGGCCCCCAATATTTAGTTGTTGCTACTGCTCAAACTATTGTAGGGCCTCCATGGTGACATCCCACACCGTGTCTCTGATGTCATGCAAATCGCCCTCTGTGAGGGTGATTGGGTCCAAAAACGTCTTAGTGGCCTTGGCTTTCTTCCTCGACCCTCCTTTCTCTTGTTCCCATGGACTCTTGATGCAGGCGTATGTCACTTGCGGTTCCGTGCTGTGATGCTCTATTTTCTTGTCCATTTATTCCTCTATCTTGGGTGAAGGTGACCTCATGCCTTTGTCAGAGCCCCACACTATTCCACCTGTCTTTTGGGCAGCATCGTGCTACACCTAGGCCTTGTCAGCAGCCTCCTTCTTCCTCTTTTCCTCTAGCTATGCCATCTTGAGCTTGGTCTCCTCCTTGCATTGTGTGGTAGACTTGCTTGCCCCCACTGCCAAATCTGATGTAGTGTGCCACTCTACCAGCCAACGATCAAGTACTACATCAATGGCGTCATCCATTGCCAAGTAAGGCAAGTCAAACCATGTCTGTGTAGGGTCACTAATACTTGAGATGGCATATCCATGTGACTTCTTCATAAGCTTAAATTTCTCCTTCATGGCCTCTGCGAGGGCCTGCTCGCCACCTTTTCTGCCAAACATCATGGCTGGATTTTCACCTATGTAGGGAAATTGTGTGATCCTATGGATCAATCTGTCGATGATGGCTATTGGATCCTCCAGCCACAGACACCCATCATGCACCAAGTATATTATTTTTTTAATGACCACTACTATAATCGGGGTGCGGTTGTAGTGCATCACCGATATCAAGTTGAGAAGACCTGCCTTGTCTACTCCCCTGAGCCACTTCTACAGCTCCAATGTGGTCATCCCGGTGGTTGTGTCAATAATGCGGCACATTAGCTGTTCGGTCGCCAAGTGTGGGAACTTCTCATGGTCAACTAAGTCCCAGTCTTCGAGCTTTAACAGAGGAACCCGCCTCAAGTGTGGTTCTTCAAAGACAATCTCATCTGGTAGCAAAGGGGTTTATAAGGGGACCTTTCTCTCGTTAATGTCTTTTGGCACCTTAGTCTTGCCCTCACACGGAGGGACATACTTAGGCAACCGAGTGATAGGGTCAGCACCCTGGACTTCAACTTCCTCTACATCTATCCCCAAGTCCTCATCATCCTTCGAGATGTCTTCAATTTCTTCCTCCTTCGACTCTAGGTTAATGGCTTTGCCCTTTTCTTGTGTGGTGGGCTTGTCCTTTGGTGGGTTTCTTCTCGATGACATGCACACTGGTATTGCAGGCTACTTGCCCTTTTTATCCTTCGCACTCTCCTTGGTTAGGTTCAACTTCGGTTTAGGTGTCCATGGTGATTTGGGAACTTCAGCTAATGCTTCGGAAACCTTTGGAGCAACTTCCTCTGCCTCCATGACAACTTCTAGCATAGCCTCCTCAGTTTCCACTGCTTTAGTGTCCATATCTTTTGCAGGTGTTGACATGATGTTATGTAATAACTCCTATGTCGCCTTCGGCAATGTCTCAAATATTGAACTAGCTATCAAAGCTTCAAATTCCTCGCGGTTCATGTACACCTGAAAGCTCAACAACTCAATTCTCAAAATGCCAAGTGTTCTTCGTTGGGCAGCCACCTGTAATTTATAGGGCATTTTGAATTCAAATATGACCATTTCCCCCACATTCGGTTCATTAATGTCGAATTTGCAATAGATTTTAAAAGATCTTACCCATAAAGTTCATCTTAAATGCTGACCACCCACTCCATTTGGCCACATTTCTACCGTCAAATCATGAACAGTGACTTTAATGGTCACTTTCCGGCTGACCTGCGCGATTTCTCCTTAGATAGCGCAACTCCCTTCGTGATGTCCCAAACCCTGTGACACTTCCTTGCTTTGCAGAATCCTCCAATCACACAGCTCCCCAACCCGGGCAGTGTATTTTATAGTCCCGCACCTCCTTTCAGCTACCTGAAGTGCTAAGAATATGCTACCCTCATATAGTCACATGGCTAGACCACCGGTGTATGGCTTCAATCGGTTGCCATTCACCTTTCGTGGGAAGGGATCTCCATTCAATTTGACCAACTAAACTGCTCCACCATCGGTAGTCTCCTTAATGACATAGGGCCCTCACCAATGCATTCTAAACTTCCCTGGAAATTTATCAAACTTACTATCATATAACAAAACTAGGTCATTTACCTTAAAGGTACACAGCTTAATATGCCAATCATGCCATGGTTTTTCGTGCTACTTTTGGACCTATTGGTGAAATCCAGCTAGAAATCTCTCTTCCTCAAGCTCAGCCAGCTGCGCAAGCCTCTCTTCTAGGGCTCCATGATCTATCATACCTTTGAGTGCCACTATGCATAGACTAGGCACTAATCTGCGCAATTCCTTTGTCAACACACTGATCATTTCATTCATAAAGTGTGTACCGCGATCACTCATCGAAATATTTGGACACCCAAATTGCGTAAGTACATACTCAAAGAGGAACTTTGCATCAGTCGTGCCTATGCAATCCTTCACAGGCTATGCCTCTACCCATCGAGTCAAATACTCTGTCACAGTGATAATGTACTGTGCTCCTATCTTTTCCCCTTGGGGCTGGATGGGTCCCACAAAATCTATCGCCCATTTCTCAAAGGGTTGTAACATCATCTGTAGTTCAGAGGCAGCTCATTCCTCCATGATGGCTTGCCCATCCTTTGACACACATCACACGCCTTGCAGTAAGATTTTTAATACTGATGGAGGGTTGGCCACCACAACCCTGCACGTAGGATCTTCTGCATGGTATCTCTCCCTGCATAATGACCTCCCGCAGCACCCCCGTGAGCGTCTGCGAGGATTATTCTCCTTTCAAATTCTGGTACATATCGTCGCAATATTTCATCAGACCCCATTTTGTACAGATGCCTAAAAATGACAGAAAAGTATGTCCTGTGCACCACTAACTCCTTCTTCTACTGGACAATGTAACCTTCTGGGGCAGTTCTTGTCATTAGGAAGTGTATGATATCTTCAAAGTGACTATCTGTGACATGCACTACAAAAAGCTGCACATCAGGTAATCCTTTCTCCAAATTAGTGGGTTCTTCCCCTATTTAGATGCATGACAGATGGTCTAGTTCCACGTTTAGTCGTTCAGGCTTCACAATAACCTAAGAATCATATTCCTGGAAAAATAACAACCACCTGCAAATTCTTCCCCCCAACACAGGCTTATTGACCAGGTATTTCAACGCAAAATGATCCGGATACATCTTAAAATGTCCACCCAGTAACTAGTGTCTAAAATTCTAGAGCGTGTATACCATGGCTAACCCTTCACACTTGGTGGTGGAATAGTTCTTCTCAACCTTGGATAAGCTTCTTCTTGTGAACGCTATAGGTTGGTCCAATTCTCTGCCACCAACTTGTGTCAGTATTGCTCCCAGTGCTATACATGGCACGTCGACATGTACATGAAACTCCTTCTTCCAATCTGGGAAGACTAAAAGTAGCACGGTGACCATCTTTTCTTTCAATACATCCAAGCTTTTCTTATAGTCCTCATTCCAATATAACATGACATCCCTTTTCAACAACTTTTCCATATGCCCGGTGATCTAGGCATAGCCCTTGATAAACTTCTTGTAATACCTAGTATGTCCTAAGGTTGTGTGCAACTATTTCACACTCCTTGACACCTTTAAATTAAGTATCACTATGATCTTCACGGGATCTACCATCAATCCCTGTAAAAAAACCACATGACCCAGCAGGGTCCCAAAAGGAACACAAAATAGGCATTTCTTCAAATTGAGCGCAATTTGGTACCTTCAACAAGTATCTAGCATTAGGCACAGACTTGCCACATGGAATTTTACCAGCCCAAACATAGTCCAGTAATCAAATTACACCTCCAGAAACTTATGAATAAATTCCTTGAATGCAGCAATGACTACGCACGAAAAAATCGCAGGTGCATTCTTCAATCTGAAAGGCATTATAGTGTACTAAAAACATCCCCACTCAGTCACGAAGGTTGTCTTTCTTCTATCCTCTAGTGTGATTTTGATCTGATGGTACCCAAAGAACCCATCAGTGAAGGAGTATGCTTCCTAGCCACCTACATTATCCAATACCTCATCAGTGAATGGATTCGGGAAAGGATCATGTACGCAAGCATCATTCAACTTCTTGAGATCTACACATATATTTATTTCATCCTTCTGCTTCTTTTCCTGTAAAACCATGTGGCTTACCCAATTATATTCTCCTATGGTCTCAATGATGCTTGTTGTGAGCATCTTGTCTAGCTCCCAATGGACCTTCTCCTTATACTTTGGATTGAGGTGGTAAGGTCTTTGCTTAACCGGCTTCGCATCGAGTTTTAATGTGATCTTCATAACACCCAGGTCTCCTATTATCCCTTTCAGCTCCATAAACTCGGTAGGGAACAAATCCTGGTATTCGCGGAGCAATTCAGTGACCTTATCCACCGTTATGTCATCCCAATAATCTCCAATCTTTGTGAACTTTGGCTTTGCCTCCATACCAATATTTACTTGTTTCGTTTTCAGTGGCACGGTTATATCAAGATTCTGAATCTGCAGTCCCTCAGCCTCGTGGTGACCCTCTATTTCAAGGATGTTAATCTTTCATGGATCCTCTTCTTCTACTTCATCAGTCACGTTATAGCATTCCAGTGCATGGCTCAGCTGAGTAGCCCAATCAGGTTGAATCAGATCCAAAGGATCCTGCGGTATCCTAAATATTGTTGCTTTCACTTCTTGTAGCACTTCATCAATACAGTCAAACTCATCTTCAAAGCTCAACGCCATTATGAATCCTTCATGTAGAATATCCCATTCACTTGTACCATGGTGGAGCTTTGCTTCCAAGTACCAGTTCATCGGGATGACATCCAAGGTATGACAGAACAAGTGCACCCATTCCAGTTGGGGCTTCGCTCCATAATCCTGAGCCCATTTGGCCAAGTGTGCGTGGGGATCATCCTTCCCATCATATTTTTCTGTCATTCATACCTTTGGCTTCCCAAATCATGTGCACATCCTCCTCCTACACTCATGCCAATCATCAAAGCTACCCTTGTGTGTACCCCACCATCTCGCGGTCGTAGCTCGCACTGCCTAGTCCAAAGCCTGGAAGTGTTGATCCTTTGGTACTTACCTATTAGATCCATCCAAAAATACATCTATATCATTCAAGCCATCATAAGTGGGAAAAATTCTTACCTTTGATGACATAGTGTAGCGACTGGGTCATCATTTTACAGCTTAGCGTGGTTACTTCATGTAATCAATTCTTCTAGCGCTCTAATTCCTCATCAGAGTCCAAGGTGAAGGAACTCTCACAATCCCATGTAATTTATCCATCCAATGTCAGATTCATCTAATCTTTTTCTTGTGCTATTATCTTATATATACAGTCCAAATCGTCATCGCTCTCATAATCATGGACTAGTTTAGTATAGCATGATCCTTCAGTGGCATCTAGGGGTACTATTACACGGAGTGATTTATTCTCAAATATCATCTTTCACTTCTTTAGGTTGATTACCCCGTTCATGTCAGTAGCCCAATCAATGCCAAGGAGTACAGGGTAGGGGTTGCTATCATCCAAAATTTATATTACTTCAAATTCAGCCAACACGCTCGCGCCTTCAATATCTATAGTCACTCCTTGCATCCATCCCATGGGGATGATCTTTTGTTGATTTTCCATTCTTTTGCTGATTTTCCATTCTTAAGTGAATCGAAGAGCACTACAGCACAAGTGTTCCAATCCGCTCCCAAGTCTACCTTGGTAGAACATTCACGTTTGACCCTAGATCCAAGATAACCTTATCAATTTCATATTCTCCTATCTACGTGGTTAGTCTCATCTCTCGTCCCATCCTTGCTTTATTCTTACTAATCTTTCGTACCATGCATGGTTCACCTAGAGTGTTTCTGGCGCATCTATCTATAAGCTCCTATAATCCCTTCACAGCCTTTCCCTCGTGCAGAAGCTTCATGCAGGTATCTAGAAAGGTCATAAGCATAGAAGGGTCTAATTCCTGATCAAGCTTATCATTGCTCCCTGAGGTGGAGGCCTCAACGAAGCTCTTCTTTGCTTCCATGAACATTTTGCTTGTGCGCTCTAAGTCAAAATCAGACTCCTTTGTTGGAGCTTTGCTAACCCATGCACTATCTTCTGGATATTTCCCCTTATCATCCCCTATTCCAATTCCACTTCAGAGCACTATATTCACATTCATATCCTCTTCACAAGGCTCAGACCTCATCATCTGCAAGTTCTAAGTTGGTTGAGGTGGTAATGCCCCTATGTCAAATATCCTTGCTATCAACTTATGAAAGTCTTCTGTCTCATGATCAAACTGAGTACAATATTTGTACAAAGGTCACATAGGGTTAGTGCATTCGTGGGCATAGTGTCCTGGTCCTTTGCAGTGGTAGGAGATTAGCTATTCGTGACCTTTACCCAGTCCTCCTCTACCTCAGCCTTGTCCGCACCCCTGAAAGCCTATTTGTGCCATCCCTGCACTCTGGTCAGGGGGTCACATTTCTTCCTAAACCCTATAGGCAGGAGTTTTTTCCATCATCAATTCATAACTTCTACAGTTGTGCTCATCATGCCCTACCGACCTGCAGAAGTTGCAGAATAGTTGTTGTGGTGTCTGTACAAACTTCTGCATCAAATGATAGTTATTCGTCATATGTTTTCCTGCTACTTGACATATAGCGCACCACAACACAGGCCCTCCACTTGCTCTTGCTTGTGCCTATGGCCTGAAAGGCATTTGCCCTCCCCCTGCAATATAGTTTTCAAAGATCGGGCAATGGTCTTTGTCATGCTCGTGACCTTTACATTTCAGACACCATACCTCTTCGCGCACCTCCGGTCGAACTGTTATGTCATGCTTCAAACTTTACATTTCAAGGAAAAGGTTTTGCAATTGTGCATGGATCTGCTGAACCCCCAGATTCATATCTTGCATCTGTGTTTCATGTAGTCTCATTGCAATCTCCAAGGCTTTTTCCTGAGTCGTAATTTTCTGTTGTGATAGTGCAACCCTTAGGTGTGACAGGAGTGAAGCCACGAACCATTCACGGTGTTGTCCATCTGTTAAGTTCACATTGCCTTCGTGGATTTTACACTTCGACCTCTGATCCAATTCCCAAGGTGTCTCATCTGGTTTCATCGTGATTTCCTTGAACCCCACAATCGACTGTGCCTTCAATTTAGGCCTACTAAACACTTTATTCAGCGTGGTCTCGATGTCTGCCACCCCAGCATTTGGGTTATCATTAGAGTATTTTATGTACAAGGTTAGCACCCAATCTTGCAAAGCACTAACCAAAGTTTCCTTCTTCATCTGATCATCTATAATGCCCTCAGCTTCCCATATAGCTTTCATGACAAACCAAAACTAGTTTGGGTCCTCATGTCTAAAGCCTTTAAACAAAGGAAACTTCACTGAATTTTCCATGCTAAACTGTAGTGGAGGTGGTGGTGGTATGGGTGAAGTCACAAGTGATGATGGTGAAGTTGGAGGTGGTGTGGGTGGAGGTGGTAGTTATGGGCATCCTTGTCTTATTACCTGAATTGCACTTCGTGGAGAAGCCTGTGCTACTCCCTTTTTGTCACCCAATGGAGGTGAAATTAATGGACTATATTCAGGACCCTTTCTTCCTTCGTTCTTGTAATTCTTTCCACTTTGTGTAGCTCCAAACATCAAGGTAGCTACATAACCCATTTTTCGCAGAATAACATCTTAATCCATGTATTAAAATATTTCAAGTAATTACCTCATGGACCCTTAAAAAAACGTCACTCTGCCTCGCTATAGCTAACTAAGGTATCGACTGCAAATTCAGTCACAAATCCTCCTATGATGCGATCGAGCCAATGATCGACAACATGAGTGAGCTTATCCTCAGAGGCTTCCGTCTCTGTACTAACTCCAGGGTCCAAACAATAGGACCATCAAGTCTCCACCTTCCTTGGTTATCCACTAGCGTCGTGATCCACTCATATAACTCAACTGGAAAGGAACAAAAAAGTATCTCATGGATTTCTGTATATAGGTACCTGTCCAACCACTGTTCCTTTGTTAGTCATGGATTTCTATTCTCCTGCACCGTGAATTCGTGGATCTTCTTGTCCAACTAGTCCTCAATCTCTTTCTTAGTTGGATTCGAGTGATACGACATCACACGTCTCTTATGCAGATTCTGGTCTTGGAAATGGAACCATTTGTTGGCTACATGGGGCCTTACCCAGGTTCATCTGACAGTGTATTGTATAGGTTCCCAAGTTATCTTAAGTGTTTTACGTATCTTACTAAACAATCATAGTTAGCAGCGTGTAATATGATATTCTTACTTGCGTTCATTTACCTAATATAATCACATATATTCACACATTATATAAACATTGTAAATTAAACCCAAAACACAATATAACCAGATGCATTAATGGGAAATGGATACACAGAATTTGCAGACTACTTCTCTTTATTGATATCTTAATATTATTACAGAGTCTATTCGCCTTGCGCACACAGCTGTAAGGTTCTACGCACTCAGCTGCAAACTTCTACCCTAGGCCTCTACACACTCAGCTACCAACTTCTATCCTAGGCCTCTGCGTACTCAGCTACCGACTTCTATCCTAGGCCTCTGCGCACTCAGCTACTGACTTCTATCCTAGGCCTCTGTGCACTCAGCTGCAGAGCCTTTACCTATGCTAAGACCTGAAACACTTAGACTTCACTATCAAGACTCTTTACTCCATTCTTCCCTAAAGACTTCTAGCTACTTAGAGCTTACTTACTTAGCTCTTTTTATACAATCCCATGGTCTGCAGGCCATGGGTGGATCTTTACAGCCAACTTTACACTTTACAAAATAAGGGCAGACAACCCTTTATGACTCATGACACCTTCACGCTCTGCGACAACAAAATGTAGAGACTTTACAACTTTATTACAAAATTGACCCAAAGCATGGGCTTTTAGAACCAAAACTATCCTTAGGGGATCCCATTCCCAACATGTATGAATGTCGAGGTAAGGTATTTTTTATAAGTTGGAGGTGGCCAGTTAACTTGGGCACCCTCGATCAATGAACAAAAAGTGATTTATCAGTCATCATGCAACTTGGGAGTGTCACATCAGGAAAGATCATATAATAGGTAGTGGGTTTTTATTATGAGGGACGAGGAAATGATCACTCCAGGTGGGACAACAATCCAAATGAGGAAAAATCGTACTCCTGCCAATTCATCACAATGCTCCGAGCCCTAGCCAAAAATAACATATAACATACCAAGGCTCAAATTCTCTTGCATCTTCGCTCATTTCAAAATTAGTTAAGTTAAGGACGATCCTGGGAAGCCATCGAGGAGAGTCAAACCCTACTCTATCATTTCTATAAGGGGAAGCTACAAGAAGCTACAGGAAACTAAAAGAAGCCTAGAAAATTGCTACAAGAAGCCTCCAAGAGTGAAAGAAAGCTGCCAAGGGTTGATTTGGTCTCCATTCATCATTATACCAGGCTATGTGGTGAAAAGTAAGTGGCCCCTCTCATTCATCTGTCCATAATTTACATGCTGGTGCACCTTGAATTCTCCTAGTAATATCAGTGATCTTGTGGAATTAAATATTTTTTTTGGCTATAGAGTAGAAGGAACATACATAATTGTATTCAATTCCACATCAGAGCTAGCACAAGAAGGAACCCCCCACACTTAGTTGATAAAAAAGGAGAGGATGGGAAGGGGATTCAATAGGATAGAGCCTACAAGCACTAAGAGAATTCACCTTAACCCCCTTGTATTAGACATTTTCCAGACGACTTCAATGGTTATGTTTTTTTGAGTTACTAAAGGGATATAATGATGAAAACACCTATGAATTTTGCATGGCCCTAAACTCTCAGACAAGAGTGAGTGCCACCACTATGGTGAGGGGATTATCCATTTATATTAGTCATGGTCTAATTAGTAGGGTGACATCCATTCCCCTAGGGATACCATGGAGAAGAGAAGAAAAGTCCAGCAGTACAATTGCTAAGAAGAAATTCTTCATTGCTGATCAGAAACATATTAAAGATAAAAATAGAGTCAAAAGGGAGAGCCTACAGTATCCCTGGGATGAGGTGTCCTACCATATACTTAAGTTAATCTCTTGTGAAGGAACACTGAGTTTAGTCTATGGCTACCAGTTGAGACTTCTCCATGAACTAATATTTCAAGTAGAATTACCCCTAGCCCAAAGACTCAGTGTGCCATATTTCCTCCCACAGTCCATCATAGACATGAGCCAAAAGGTGAGATAGGAAAAGAAATAATACCTATGCCACCATGGCCTCATCAAAATGATAGTGGAAAATTCTTTGAATAAACTAAGGATTCTTGTCCTTTGGTCCAAATTCAGGGATATGGACAAAGAATTCTTCATTGAAACTCGAACCCTCACACCTGGTGAGACCCTATCCTATAATGTTGGAGGGAGAGAGGCAAAACAGGAAGAAGAGGAAGAGGTAGAGGATGATAAAATAGAGGAAGAACCAGAGCAAAAGGAAGAATTTGAGAAAGAAAAAAAATGAAGAAGAAGAGGAGGAGCAGTAGGAAGAACCAAGCCCTAAGAAAACCGCTACATCTAGAGAAGAAGAGGTATCCCCAAAGCAGATAAGTTTGTCTCCTACACCCACTGAAAAGGAGGTAGTTGTTACCCCACACCAATCAAACCTAAAAATAAAAGGTAGAGGCAAAATCCCCTCTACTTCAAAACAAAGAAAAACACCAGAATTAAACAGGGGAAGCCTTGAACTCCCACAAAGGCCCCTATTACAATTGAAGAATCACCAAGTAAAATAGAGGAGCTAGAACCCATTGAAAGGAAATTTGAGGAGGTCACCACTCCTGAATCCATATCAAAGACTCCAATAACATATGTAACGATACTTGTTACTAGATCAACCTCCTTTAAACAACACAAGACACTTACCACACTTCAATAAAATGAGAAAGGGAAGTTACAGGAAAAATAGAGCCTGCTACAAGAAACACAGAAGGTGCTACAGGAAGAGAATAAAATGATGTAGGAAGATTAGAAGGAGAAGCAAGAAGGGAATAAGGAAACACAATAGTTATAGGAGGGGGAAGCTTCCCTAAGAAAAATTGAAAAGGATTTCCCAGAGCTACAAGAGCCTAGTCCACAACCTAGTTTGAGCTCCTATTGAAAGTTAATTTAAGGAGGCAGAGTGATCCCACATATATTTGTAATCCCACTTTTCTTTGAACTTGAAGCAGAAAGAGGAATAACCCATAGATGGATGCATATTACCAAATCCAAGAAGGTGGAAGACGTGGGCCTCATGGAAGAAAAGCTCCTAGAAATGGGCAAGGAGTTGAGTGAGTTCAGGGAAAGAGAGTCCGCAATGAGAGAACAACTGCATGTATAAAATAGATGGTTGAGGAAGAAATTGCAAGAGAAGGAAACTAAATTGTCCACAAGGGAAAGCCTCTCCATGGAGGCACTACATTGCATACTAGCATGCAAGTCCTATGCACTTTTCCTCAAAGAACAATGGATGCAGTTCCAGATCAAATCATTAGAACAACATGGATCCATGCCATTCCAGGACTACAAGAAGTTCATTTATTTGTGTGATAAGGGTATCATAGAAGATAGAGCCAAATTATCTGTGCGATAAGAGTAGAATAGAGGATAGAGCCAAATTAGTTCAGTTCTACATACACAAACTCACTTTAACTGACATGAACATTTGGGATCCCAATGCAAAGTTGGGAGAATTCTAACTGATGGACCTTGCATCTTGGATGACTCATGAGGAGGCTAGAGTTGAGGAGGTGAGGAGAGTATTGGCAAAAGAAGAAAAAGAGACCTTATATATCAGGGCAGAGCAGATAAGTCCCATGGATGTAATCAATAATAACAACATCATTTCAATGATGCTAAGCTAGCACATATATACCTTTCCACCCAAGAGCATGCCATCTCCCACTTTGAGGCCACTCTCAGGCTATTAGGGATAGAGGGCCAACAAGCATGTCAAAGAAGATGGAATGACCTATGTTATACTGTAAAATGACCTCCTCATCAGCTCAGAGGAGAAAGTCATGATGGTTAAAGCAATAGCCAAAATCACAGGCCTTGTTTCCACATTAACATTGTCTATACACTGTGCTGGCTTATTGGGGCCTAACCTAGGTTCGGAGGTGATTTAGCCAAAAAAATCCCGGTACTAGTGTCCCTTTTGGCAATAGTCCGCGAAGTGCGGACTGAGGTCTCACCCGAAGTAGTATGGGAGGGTGATAGAACCAGGTTTCCGCACCTTGGAGATGCCTGATGAGTTCAAAAGGTCTACATTTCAACCCTGCACTCACATCGCTACACGCACTTTCCCTTACCTCGCAGCCTAAACTACTACCTTCACGCAGTGCTACTTAGGGTCGAACGTTGTGATTACCCAAGTCCTTACTAGTATTCCACTGTTAGTTGATTAAGTTAGCCTACTTGTATGCGTTAAGTTATACTTCACAAATTAAATCATTCATATAGGTGTGCACAGTAAATAAACAATATATTTTCAATTTATAACAAGCATGCATTAACCCAAGAACAGATCCACATAATTATCATAAAACTTCTCTTTATTATTTTCTTCTTCGGTTACAAACTTGACTCCTCCCTGCGCACTTAGTTGTAGGGGTCCGTGCACTCAGCTGCAGACTACTAGGCCTTTGTGCACTCAGCTGCAGAGCCTTCTCCTACTCTACGACCTAAGACACACTTAGTCACTTAGACTCTATCTTCTTGCTTCCTTCTCTCTTCTCTTTTTTACACTTAAAGCCTCACTCTATTTATACAATCCCATGGTCTGTGGACCATGGGTAGGCTGACATTACATTAAAAAACTAGGCGGACAAACCTGTGACTCTATCATACATTTCGCACTCTGCGCCCGCAATTCACGGAGTATTTACAACAATATTGGTTCAAAACTTGGGATTTGAGCCCAAAAACATGCCTTGGGGGGATTCCATGCCCAACAGGCCGCCAACACAAACATAGTGACTCGCCCTTGAGTCACTCTTTCGGCGCAGCAATCTTGGCGTGGATTCCCTCCAACTGTTCTCAAACCGTGCTGAGGTCAACAACGCACTGAGCTACTTCTTGCTGAATCTGCTACATCCGTTGTTCTGAGACCTCTGCGACTGAACTATTCCCATACATCTGTACTGGTATATGTTTATAGTCCCGCACCTTTATCCGACTCCTTTGGAGCACAAAGACCATGCTTCTGCTAGCTAGTCAGATAGCCAGCCCACCCATGTAAGGCTTCAAGCGGCTACCATTCACTTTGCCTGGGAAGGGTTCTCCATTTAGTTTTACTAACTGGATCGCGCCTCCATCTATGACCTCCTTAACCATGTATGGTCCCAACCAATGCATTCTGAATTTTCCCAAAAAAATTTCAACCTTACTATCATACATCAGTACTAAGTCATTTACCTTGAATGTGTGCAACTTACTATGGTGACTGTGCCAGACCTTTTCACACTGCTTTTGTACCTTCTGATGAAAACCAGCTAAGAACCATTCCTCCTCCTATTCTTCCAATTGCGAGAGCCTTTCCTCAAGATCTTCACGCTCTGTCATTCCTGTGAGTGCTGCTATGCGCAGACTAAGTACAATATATTCCATCGGAATTACAGCTTCCACACCATAAACTAATTGAAAGGGTGTTTGTCCCATCAGTTTCTTTGATGTTGCCTATAAGCCCATAGTACTATAGGTACGCACAAGTCCCAATCATTTTTTTTTGCACACTTTGGTTAGCACAGTCTCCAGTATTTTGTTGAATGCTTCTACTGTCCCATTGGCTTGTGGGTGATATGGTGTGTTGTTCTGATGACATCTGGAACTCCTCTGTGAGCGTGCTGATGGTTTCATTCAGGAAATGTGTACTGCAATCACTCATTAATATCTTCGGACATCCAAATTAGGTCAACATGTGTTCAAACAAAAACTTTACAACCTTGGTGGTCGTGCATTCTTTGACCAGCTGCGCTTCCGCCCATCGTGTCAGGTACTCTGTTGCATTGATGATGTAGATAGCATTAATGGATCCTAATGAGAATATAGAGGTCAAAGGAGTGAATTGACTCATAAATATCTCTATATTCCCTCCTAAATCTACTCAGAAAAGCAACGAAACATTTAAAGTTTGACCTATTTGTGGGATTTCTAATCCTAATGAAGGAGGCAAATGGGAAAGAGCTCAAAAGCATGGAAACATCATTGCTTTTACCTTACGAGACTCATGGAGGAACTTGGCAACCCCAACTCAATTGCTACATAAGCAAAGCTAGGGCCATGGTGATATGGGTTAGATCATTTGAAAGGATAGCTTACTTGATTGTCGAGCATACTCTCAAATCTAAGCATAAGAAGATGGTAAGAAGGGAGAGAGAAAGGAGCTGGAGGGGTAAGGGAAGGCTGATGCAACAGATAGTTTTAATCACTCTTTCGACATTAATATAGAATTGCAGTTGTACTGTCTACTCCGTGGTGTTGGTACTATAATTCATTCAGTTGTTTGTCCAATACCTTTTAACATGAGTAGCTTAGTTATGTGTAACTAGATGTTTTTTATATATTCATGTATTAATTATCAAGGTTGTATGTTGTGATTATGATTGTCTCTTCTATGTGCAGGACTTGCTATGGAGCTGGCTCAGGGGACTTCCAACTAGCTGCATTGTGCTCTCGAGAAAATCTACAGGGAGACTTCAGGTAATGAATATGTTTTGCTTTGATAGTTAGTTATTGTATATGGACATGAATGTAGCTTTGCGACAGCTATAGATAATCTTATAGTCTGCCAAGGGTCCCAGGAAGACCCTTGAGGGTATCTCCATTCTCCATACATCGAAACTTTATCCTATAGCAGAATTGGCGACTCCACTAGGGACTATACATTTAGTTCTTGGTGCACCTAGACAGTTCTCAGTTTTGTCCTCCTTCTAGACCTCCCTATACTTTTGCATTCCTTTTCTGGCCCATCAAGACCTTGTTGCATTCTTCCCTCACACATTTAGCCTTGGATATGATCCTTAAAGCCTTGTTTTGAACTCTTTTCACACACTAATGCAGGTTAGCAGAGCAAACAGAGCTTTATAAATCTTTGTGTCTGCACAAACAGTGCGTTAGTAGACCAATAACTCTCTGTGGCCTCTGCTACAGAGAGTTAGTCACCCAAATTTTGACACACAGTTGTGTCTACAAACTCAAAGGGATGAGAAACCTACTCATGGACTTAAAAAGGATCTACAGCTGTAGTGTGTTAGCAAGATGTGTGTCCTAAAAGAATTTTTTTTTTTAGGAAATAGTTTTTCTTCTTTCTTAAAAAAAAATTACAAAAGAAAAATCAACATTTTTTAATTCATTCTTCTACTTAGCTGGTTAAAATCTGCTTTATTTTGGTTTCAAATAGTTGTTAGAAAGCATTGGAAATATTTTTGTTGGTTATGCTTGTGTTATAATGACTAGGCTGCATGGAACAAATATGAATGTATGAAATACTCTCACTTGTAGAATACAACTTACTTCATCGAATTGAATATCTTCAAGCATTGCCTTTTGCATGATTTTGAGTCAGAATCCCACCACATATCATACGTCAACACCCCTACTGAAGACACTAAAAAGGTACACATAATGTTTACCTACAATAAATCAGTAACTCATTATAGAGCAAACAAACATTAGTTCAGGCAAGGATCTTTGGATAGGGAGTGTGAGTAAACTGCCCAAGATCAGAAACCAAAACTAGTGTCATTAAAAGAGATAAAATTCCTTCTGCACTCATACTACTGGGACCACTCTAGTGGAAGTGGAGTTAAATATGAGACAACATTGGACTGTAAGTAGATAGCCCACCTTCACTTACAACTCTTTTGGGTATTCTGTGTATTGGGTATCCCTTTTGGGATTTTCGCGCTGAGTCGGGGACTCAGGTATCCTGCCCACATAGCATATTGTCTACGACTATGTCCCCCTCGGTAGTGTCTGTGATCTGAGGTATCCTTAGTGGCCATACTTTTAGGGACTTACACAAGGTGACTGGGGTGGGTTGACCTATTACCTAACACAGACGAACCTACTATGTCTTCAATTTTTTGGAGGGTGCTCATCTTCACAAGAGTACTTGGCCCCTCAATCTGAAGTTCGGGTGAAGCTCTAGAGTAACCATAACTATAAATTTGGCTAGCCTTCTCTATTATTCATTGAGATACTGGGTTTCATCTCCAATTATTGGTACTAATCAAATAGGGTCATTTCCCTCTATTTGCTGATTGATTCACTTAGTGTATTTTTTATATTTTTTTAGGCACTCAAGTGTTATCATTGAGACTCTGACAAATATCATGATAAAAATTATTGATAAAAATTAATGGTCACCGTGGCTACATCTAGACCTCGTTGTCAATCTAGATGATTGTTAGGACTTCCTCCTCTCATTATGGAAGATCTGCCGAGCTCCAGTGAACCGGATTCCCCATATTTTGGAAATCAGTCTCAAAGATCTCACACAGAATCTGTTTGGACAATCAACGATTCAAGCTTACCAAAGGATTTATTTACTACATGATTTCTTCCTCCCTATAACCCTCTGATCACGAACCCCTTGGACCCAATCTTAGTTTTCATGATAGCTATACCCCCTGTGTCTTCAGTTGGAACATTTCCATCCATCCCGTCAATGACTAATGGGTCGTGGAACTTTCTAGACACTTTTGGTCCCCCACCACTTCCCTAGTCAACAGTCACTACCACACTGTTGATGGTGAACCCTGATATCCCATTTGTCCTAGGCATAAACCCTCACATGACACCCTCCATGAGTGAAACCCAACCTATGCTAGTTTCCACCCCTTTAGTGTCAAACTCTATGCCTTCGACAAGTGCTACATACAGCACTCCTTATAACACTCAATATAGCATAGTTAGCATGAGTCCCCTCAACCAACAATATGGCTAGCATCCATTGTACATTTCTAAACCCCTAGATTCAAGTATCTGGGGGCACTCCTAGTATGCATATACCGGTAAGGAACATAACAGTTCCCCCCCCATTTTCAGGCATGCATGCTCAGTCACTAATTGACATGAGAACTCCTTATGTTAGTCAAGGACATATGGTTAGTTCTATGGTGGGTGGGAATCCTCAAGGAGGTCCCAACCAATCCATGGGGGCACCCTACTCACAATTTCAAATGAATCAAGGGGAAACTGCTTATCCTGGGGGCAATTCTATACCCCAGCACCATAATCCCCATGGAAATCCACATTACAATGCCATATGCAAAGGAAACTACTATACCTTTCAACCTATGTATAATATTGGGACTCAAACGATGGGAGGACCACAAGGATCCTCAAGTCATATGTCATCATCTTAGTCTGAGTTGAGGGCGCCACACACTATGCCTTTCTTGGTAACATTGGATATCCTTGACTTGTACAAACTTACAAATGACCCTATCTATCAGAACTTACTCTGGCCACCAATCCCATATAAAATACAGACAGACATCCCCAAGTTCGAAGGGAAACAAGAGGAGGATCCAGGTACCCATATCAACACCTATCATCTTTGGTGTGTTTCTAGCTCCATGGTGGATGATAGCATCTGATTACGTCTTTTTCCCTGCACCCTTACTGGCAATGCAGCTAAGTGGTACATTGAGTTACAACGTGCGTCAGTAAATACCTTTGATGCTTTAGCGATGGAATTCTTAAAGCACTTCCAGCTACCCATCCACTGTGAGACTGGGAGGGTACTCCTCACTTCATTACGTCAGGATACCGCCACCCACATCTCTGATCATATACATGAATGGAGACATAGGTGGAGGTTAGTCAAAGCTCCCCTCGTAGGCTATCTCTTAGAAGACTAGTTCTGTAAGTCTCTACTGCCCCAAATCACTAAGGATATTGCCTTAGGTGGTTCATAGAAGACTAATCCATACGTTGTGCCTAAAACTTAGATATAATATATTCACAGTCTAGTACTCTTTACGACATAATCCCCAATGCCCCTCACAAATGCAATACTTCCACTACTCAGCACCCTAGAGTGCACGTCGATGGATTATCGACGCAACTGCCGGGGCTGTTGTAAAACAACTTAGCGGTCACATTGCCCAAATGTCAGTGGACTTCTCTACCAAATCAACTTCTCTTCCTAACACTGCGATAAACTTTGTGCAGTCTATGCAAAAACACAGTGGTAATAACAAGAAGAATAAGAAAAATACCACTCCTTCTAAGGAGCAATCAACAAGGTAGCAAAACCCAAAGAAGAAGGCTATTGCGCCTCCTGATGATGGAAATGATAAACTCGCTTGATTCCCTCGAAAATCTGTGTGCAAGACCACATGACATATCTGTGTCCGCGTCTTCAGGAATTCACAAATTTCATTGCTAAAAAGGACACTGGTACCTTCTTTTACAGCCAATGCCAGCCCCCCTGAATGACCTTTGGCATCCAAGGCTTGGATGTGCCATCCAGGCACTAATTTAGATAGAGTTTTTGATACTTCAGTTCTAGCACCCAAATTTTCTTGTAAGAGTAGAATGTCTAGGTTGTAATTGCGAATCACCTTCTTTAGAGCCAGTTTTTTAGGACCACTGGATAAACCCGTACAATTCAGAGATAGAAAAATCATTTGATAACCTCTGGATGGTTTTGCGCTACTCTAAGAACCCTGGAGATGGAAATTTTCTTCCCATCCACAATGTCCAATTTGGCTCGCAATTGAGCCTTTGACAGGTCTGATTTCCTCCCTCTAGCCTTCCAATCCCCTTCTTAGATATTCTGCATTCCAAGCCCTCCCACAGGCTTCCAAGGAGGGGGTTTTTTCTCTCGAGATTTGAGTTTGTAAAAGGGATTAACATCATGGGTATCAACAATGTTAGTGACTTCCTCACCCTTCCCTTTCTTTCGGTTTAGATCTAAATCAGGGATTGATGTAATAATACTATCTGGATATTCATTAGCAATGTTTGAGAAGGGAATTACAAAGTTTTGAGGCCTGGAAGGACCAGGAATTGATGCAGGAAGAATCATAGAATGAACATGAGAAATATGAGTAGGGGTAGAAACCAAAACCGTACCCTCTTTTGGATGAGTAAGGCTCCCAGCCTCCACTACTACTAGTTCTGGATTAATCTCCTACTGAATATGCTAAGTTACTAGATGGTTTTCTTCCTGCACTTCCATATTCTCTACAATATCCTCTTGAGTCTTATCAATATCGATCTGATTGTCCCCCGATCCCTTATTCATCTTTTCCCCCTTATTATCCTCCTCTGATTCTTTCCCTCCCTCTTCCTTCCTCTGCTTTCTTCTTCACCTGAAGCCCATCGGGCATTCTTTTTCTAGGTGTCCATATTTATGACACCTGTGACATCTGAATGGAAGGTGTTCATAATCTAACAATTGAGTATAAGTGAAATCCTTATACTGTAAATTTATTTCCTCTCCCAAACCTGCACAGGGATTCAAGCTTACAAATATACGGGCCATCCCTTGAACTCTCATTTGCAGAAATGACATATCAGCTTCCATGAATTTTCCTAGGTGGTTTCCAATAGCCCTGAATATAGATTTGACCTAGAGAAATGGTGATAGTCCAGGCACGCATACCCACACAGGTGATTCGTCTACTCTTTCCCTATGTGCATCAAACATGGGGTTCCATTTCTTAAATAATATCGAATATCTCTCGAAGCACCAATTCCTTGCCATTACCCATTCTGTCAATTCTCTCTTGCCGAACTTGACCATGAACCAACCTTTCACCAGTGTTGTGACCACAAAGGTTGAGTCTGGCACTTCCTGCCCGTTTTTTGTGGTCCATTCTTATATGTAGCTGGTCCAGTATTTCTTTCCTCTTTCCCTTCCTACCAAGGTTAGTTCAACAACCTCCATGGCCTCGTTGATTTGGACATCCATTCCCAGGACCAAGTTTTCTATAGTCTCAAATTTCTTGATTATTTTGTGCTTTTGACTTTTCTCCCCACTTGTCACTATCGAAACCCTCCCTCCCCATTTTGTGTGTTTTCTTCCACATTACTGCTACTACCGGAAGCTTTCCTGAACACCCCTATTTCCTATATATTCTGAGCCCTTCGAAAGACCTTTCACCTACTTGGTTCATCTCCTCTACCCCTGTGGTAAATTCCTTACCACTTGATTGCCCTTCCCTTTTGATTACAGTTTTCTTCCTAGCCTCGATCTACTTGGTTCCTCCTCTCTTCCCACCCTTCTCAAACCTATCTCCAACCATCTTTTGACCACCTAACGAGTCCTCTGCTATCCATAACAGGCTAGCAATGCTTGCCCCTGTAAATGGGTTATTCCAAAGGGAACTTCTACTTCCATTATTATGCGGGCTTCTAAATGCAAGGGTGTTATTCAGGCTCAACCCTTTCTCCTCTTTTCCTGGCCCTAAACCCTCTGCCAGGCAGGTATGCCGACCTTCTTGGCCTATAAATCCACAACTGATTACTATATCCTCTAAGCCGCCCGAGTAAAATTTATTAAGAGAACAAGGAGCATTGTAACTTACTTGAAAACCCTCACTTTCCACCTCTCCATACTAAAAAAAGGACGAACTCTCTTGCATCTGCTTCCCTTCCCAGTTCTCCAATCACAATAACCCTAAGCTTTCCTCCAGGAGTCCTAGGAATTTTCTTTGCTTCCAACTCGCTTCTAAGCCTCCTTTCTTCCTCCCTGACTATCCAGGTAGATGAATATATCACTCTATATTTTGTTTCATTACCTCCAGACCCAAAATTAAGAGAATTTCCTTAGGCTCTAGGTCCAGATCAACATATTCGCTCTATTAGACCATCTTCCACCCTCATGTTTCATGTTAACAGCTTAGCAAGGGAAACGACAATCTCTGCTCCGACTTCAGGTGCATACTGAGGATAGAAGACAACAGCACAACCAGTATTATCCTTGTAATCCATTTCAGCATTTGCCATCCTCTGCTTAGTTCATCAGCTTATTGGTATAATTCCTACAACGTACGCATTCATGCATGTCACCTTCCACCTATCCTCCTCTGTCCTCCCGTCCCTAACATCCTCGAGCCTTCTAATGCCATCTGGTCATCTCCTTTACCTCCTTCCTGTCACTATCTTAGACCTGTAGGCCTCCCGCCTGCAGTCAAATGTCGCAGGTTCGAAACCCTAGTTTAATCGCCGCCCATCCATTTCCCGTCTTCTTCATAGTATAGAATTACAATAGTCTTGTTGTGAATTTCTTTCATAATAGCGGCTTATTACTATAAATACAGTGTTTAATCAGTAATTACTAAATTTGGATATAGGTATGGTTCATCATACAATAGTTATAATCCACCTCACCCCCCCAACTTAATGATAATGACAGTCCTTGGCATGTCTGATAAGAGTTCATG
Source organism: Pinus tabuliformis (assembly GCA_031772625.1). Classification (NCBI taxonomy): domain Eukaryota; kingdom Viridiplantae; phylum Streptophyta; class Pinopsida; order Pinales; family Pinaceae; genus Pinus; species Pinus tabuliformis. The sequence goes on from CM062809.1 coordinate 622,168,613, forward strand.
TCATCCTTACATCCTAAAATGTGAGTAAATGACAAAAATCATACCTACCGTCAACTTACCATGATGCTGACATGGAAACTATACAAGTGTGATGACTTGATCAATGTTGTGCAATGTTTCATTTGTGGCTTATGTCTATTGGTGAAATATTCCATTAAAATGATGCGGTGAGAAAAATTTATATGTCAGCAGAATCCGGTGTATCAAAACAAAATTATTTGTGTCAACCATTAGAATGAAAAAGCACATATGTGATCTTGTGATGGAGATATGTATCAATAGAAAATATCCTTGATTTATATCAGCAAAACTATATGAAGTTGTAAAAAATGGCTTGCCCATGTGCAAAACTATATCAGCAAAATTCTTGAGAAGTGTATAAGTTAAAGTTGTTGCATGCAAGCTTGTAATAGGTGTATATTCCTATGAATATTGAATTTGTAACAACAGAAGAATTAAATAGTGAACCATTTACAAACAAAGAAGAAATATCATAATGTTATTAGAGAAGAAGAAAAAGGATGTGTTGACTACCAACAATTGGTTTCTAGCCACCAAATTCATCCAATGGTGCCCAAAAGGGGTTTTCATCATTCGATATTTTATTATCTTTTTTATTTTTCTTTTCTATTATTATTATTATTATTTTATTGAGTAATGAAAAAAACTAAGTGACTGACAGCGTAGAAAATTTTTCCCATGCCCAAATAACTTCAAGGTTTGAACTTGCATCTGAGACAATGTTGAAAAATGAGTCCTTAGAAGTAAGATACAACCGCATATGATGTCCATTAATGGTTGTCATTTTTTCACTCCCATTTTCAAATATTGCTTCTAGCTCATAAGGACCTAGCTACCCGGTGCACAACCTCCCTTCAAAATATTTAAATCCAGAGTCATATGATAGAGCCTAATCACCCTTCTGAAACAATTTCTTCGTAATGAATTAATCATGCCACTTGGAACGTCATTTCTAGATGATATATTCCTTTCAAAATAACCAATTGCTTCTTAAGTAATTCATTCAGGTGTTCTAGTCAATGTTTCTATGCTACATTCAAGTCTAAATTCACCTTTAAAGTAGTTATGAGTGTCTTAATCTCAAATCCAATGGGAATTATATGACTCTTACAAAATATTGAACTCATAGGGAGAGAATCTTGTATTCTTCCTCAAAATATTTATATAATCTCATAGCACTTCTAGAAGTATCTCAACCCAGTCTCTTCAGTGACCTATCATAGTCTTTGTGAGAATAGCTTCAAGCACCTTCTTGGTACTTTCCACTTTCCCATTCACCTATGAATGGTAAGGTGAAGTGACTCGGTGATGAATCATATACTTTCTAACAAGGTCATTCCCAAGAAGTAAATTGTGTCCTTCATCCATAACTATCTCCTTTGGCACTCCATATAGAGAAAAAATTCCTTTAAACAAAAGGTTTGAAACAACACATTCAGTTTCCCTACTGAGTTCTTTAGCCTCCACCAACTTGGTGACATAATCTATGCATACCAAAATATCGGTCTTCTGCTGTGATGGGGGATTAATCGACCCAACAAAATATAAATCCATCTCTCAAATGGTTTTATCTTCAATTGAGTTTGTAATGGAATTTCATCTTATTGAATAGGTAGACCCATCTTCCAACAACTATCACAACCTTGAACATATTTCCTGTCATCTTAGAAAATAGTAGGCCAAGAATAACCCATTTGTAGAACCTTATGACCTATTCTCATATTTGTAAAATGTCCTCCAGAAGGCCCATTGTTAGTGTGCAATTTCTTGGAAGGTGTACCAAAAACACTTCACTTAAGTCACTAGGTGACAAGTGACCCTAACAACAAGTTGATGGCTACTTGCAATTTAGATCTGCAATAAAAATGGAAAACCTGCAACAAAAATGTAGATGATTTGGAATAGGAAGAAACAATAAAAAATATCTAATGCAATAACCCAAATGGAAAGACTTTAATTGAATACATTTTTTATTAAAAACACCTGGTGAAGGATATTTACAAAAGGGTTTGTAAGTCTCCCTCTGTGGGATGGGTCCTTTGATGTCCTTAATGCTTCAGAAAATGATTCTCTCTCTCGATATGTGAAAAACCCATAAAAAAGTGTGGAGAACTCTAATGGGAGCTTAAAAGAAAAAAAAACGATAATGATGATGATGATTATGATCATGGTGAAGAATGAATGAAAAACCCTCCTATTTATAACAAAGTATTGAGTTAATCTCGAAAATGAAGAATAATAAAATAATATTAACCAAATCAAGATCTAACCGCTTGGAATACTTTATTATATTTATTGGAGAGAGAAAAGATATTTAAAATGGTTAAATATCTTTATTTAGAAATAATTAATAAATAAAATGATTTATTAATTATTTCGTGAGAATTAAAAATGGTGTGTAATTGAAATACTTAATAAATAGTGATTTAACAATTATTCCAATAACAGAAATAAAGAATATTAAATAAATAGTAATTTATTTAATTATTCCTAAGGGATTTAGTCATATGTGAAAACAAATAATTATTTAAATAATGATTTAATAGTTATTCCTAGAGAAAATTAAATAAATAATGATTTATCTAAATATTCTCTTGGGCTTTTTTTATTTAAATCATAAAATAATTTAATAAAAGTGGTTTACTAAATTATTTTCCAAAAGTGATTTTAATATCGTAAAATTAATCCTACATGGTGTATTTTGATCCACCTAGTTAAAAATGGCTAGGTGATCATTTTTTGTTGATAACACCCATAATGACAAGCCTTGATAATATCATGAATCTTGTCCTCCTTTACACACCTTCTAATTTGCTAATCAAAACTAGTGTGGAAATGGTAACCATCCAACCAAAAATACCAGGCACTTTGTTGGATAATTTTTCTCTTTTCCCTGGGATAAAGGTGATCGTGGAGCTTTCCTGCAACAAGATAATTGGCAATGTTTGCATACCAAAGTGAATAAGTGGATATTACAAAGACATAATCATATGGGAAAGAGTCTTCAACAAGTAGATCATTAGTAACAATAATCAATCTAAAAAAACTATGCAATGACATTATCCTTCCCATGTTTATCTATAATAGTAATATCAAATTCTTGGAGTAACATCAACCATCTAGTAACCCTATCATTAGTAACTAGCTTATTCATTAAAAATAAAATAACAGAGTGGTTAGTATGCACAAAATATTGATAACCATAAATGTAATGCCTAAATTTGTTGATAGCATGAATAACAGTAAGAAACTCTTTTTCTGTCACCATATAAATTAGCTTTGTAGGGGTCAAGTTCTTACTGATATACTAAATGGTGTAAGTTTTATCAGAAGCATCATTAAAGATGTGAAACCAAAAACTATAACTGGGTCCTTGTAAAATGGGAGCTATTGTTACACACCTTTTAACTCTACAAAATCACCATTACACTTGTCATGTTAACAAGATATTTATCCTTTGTTAACATGACAAACAATGGGAATTTAGTCTTGGAAAAGTTTTCTATAAATCTTTTATAATAACCTACCTACCCCAAAAAGATATGTACCTCCTTTTGCATCTTAGGAATGGGAATCCTATGAATTACCTCTTCTTTTGTTGGATCGACCGATATACCCGCAATAAAGAGATAGTGACCTAGAACAATACCTTTAGTAATCATCATATGACAGCTCTCGGTACTAAGATAGAGGTGGGTTTGTATACAACTCCCAAGTATCCTTTCAATTCTATACAAGACTTCATAAAACTCATCTATATAGGGTGTAAAATTTTCCATAAATATTTCCAGAAAGGCACTGACCATATCAGTAAAGATTACTAAACTTTCTTGATGGAAGGTTGCAAGTGCATTACAAAATCTAGAATATAGGACCCTATAGGCAAATGTACCCTAGGGGAACTGAAGGTAGTCTTTTCCTAGTCCTCAAGAGAAATCTGAATCTAGTTATAACCACTAAATCCATTTATGAAAGAGAATTTTTTTTTACTAGATAGAGTATCTAAAACTTGATAAATAAAGGGTAGTGGGAAATGGTCCTTTTAAGTGGCTTTAGTCAGCTCTCTATAATCTAGAGAGGCTCTCCAATATTCATTTTTCTTAGGGAAAATAATAGGTGGAGACACCCATTGATTGAAAGAAATTGGATATATGAAATTTTCATCTAAGATATTTCGAAGTTCCTCCTTGAAAAAAAATTCAATGTTGGATCCATTCATTGTTGAGGTTTCCAAATAGGCCGCAACCCTTCCTTTATGTAGATATGATGAGTGCACAAAGTAGGATAGATGCCCTTCATGTCCTTATAATACCACGTAAATGATTCCTTATTCTTTCTCAATAACTACACTAATCTCTCTTTTTGTACAAGCGATAAATTAGGGTTAATATTTAAGGTCTTTTTAGGCTTCATTTCCACTAGAACACCCTTAAGACAAAGGGTCGTAGGCATTTCTTATATAACAAGATCATCAAGACTCTCTTCCTCATTGGATTTTTCTATCATAGAACTCAACAACTGATATGTTGATGGTGTAATAACAGAAGGCTCATTAATAAAGTTGTTAATAGTATCATCTTCAGTCTCATCTTTAAAATGCAAGGTTTTTTTGACAGTGAGAAATGGATCTTTATCAGCTTCTTCTAATTCAAACTTAGACCATAAAGGATCCCCATGTTCCAGACATGGTTTAGTTGGAGGGTAAATAACAAGATCATTAGTAGTATTACCATCAGAGATGGTCATGTAGAGAGATCTATATCCAATAAAAACATCACTAGTGGCCGACCATGGTCTACCTAATATCAAAGGATGTCCCCTTAGGCATGTCTTATGCTATAACACTATGAAAACTATTTGGTATTACCAAGAAATACTAAATTAATATCCCCCAATATTCCTTCGAGTTAGATCTTAGACCTATTTTCTAATTCTAAAAGAATGTGAGTTGGTCTCAAGTTGGGGAAATTATATGTATAATAATTCCAACATTAAATTATCAATCCGAGGTCGTAAGACTTAGAGGAACAAGTGCATGTAACCCAAGATTAGAGAATATAACCTAAAATAGAGTAAGAAAATCAATTTATTGTTTATGTACAAAATTTCTATTTATAGTTTGAAACTAAATCAATTAATGAAAACATGCTCAAATAATACGAAAAAAGAAATTATTGTTCAAATAAAACTAACTCTAATCTACATTTGCAATATTAATCACAACCCAAACAATGCAAATTACCAGTCAGACAATTTTAATCTCAATCTAAGTAAATAAAAAAACTCCATCTAAGATCCTTTTAAACAAAGTACAAGAATCCAAAACTAATTCAAAATGAAATTAAGCCTATGCTAAAACTCAATCTCAATAGAATTCATTCTCACTCAAACGATGTTTAAACTAAAGTAATGGACAATTCAAACAAAAATGCAACTAATCTAATTCTCGGGACATGAGAAATCAATAAGCATAAAAAAAAGAAATGCAACTCTCTTTAAACCAATTTTATACTGTACCTAACTCAGAATCCAATCTTATAACTAAAATGATTGTTGGCATTATGATACATATGTTGTACTTGATGGCAACCCACTCATCTCAGATGATAAATTATAGTGCAGCAAAGTTCACGCACTTTCATGAAGATAAAAGTTTCTTTCATGTAGAGAAAAGTTCACGCACTTTTATGCAGAGAAAAGTTTATTTCATGTAGAGGAAAGTTCACGCACTTTTATGCAGAGAAAAGTTTATTACATGTAGAGAAAAGTTCACACACTTTTATGCAGAGAAAAGTTTATTTCATGTAGAGAATTGTTCACACACTTTTATGCAGAGAAAAGTTTATTTCATGTAGAGAAAAGTTCACACACTTTCATGCAGAGAAAAATTCATTTCATGAAGAGAAAAGTTCATGCACTTTCATGGTTGGCTCATGGTATTAGTCCGACATTTTTTGATCCTATGGTTTTGGTCCATGGTATTTCATCCAAAAGTGTTGATCTCACGCACTTTCATGGTTGGTTCATGGTATTAGTCCGACAGTTTTTGATCCTATGGTTTTGGTCCGTGGTATTGCATCCAAAAGTGTTGATCTCACGCACTTTCATGGTTGGTTCATGGTATTAGTCCAACATTTTTTTTGATCCTATGGTTTTGGGCCGTGGTATTGTGGAAGGCCTAGGACTATAAAAGAGGAAGGAGATCATTTGGCAAAGCATCATCGAATGAATTGAATATCTAATAAGTGCTAGATCTGAAATATTAGTGATTGGGTTATGGTGTAGATCTGGATCTGAATGGAGGAACCTTAGCGCATAAAGAAGGATAAGTTCTATTGATGGGTCATAATCTTTAAGCTTGAATAATAGTATATTTGTATGATTTTGATCTGTTATATGAGGCGCATGCTTGATCTATAAATCTAACAATCTCGGTTAATTAGTGTCTGAATATTTGAAAGAATGAATTATCCTTTATAGATCTGCATGCAGGTTTCCGGTTGTTGAAGAAGCGTATATCTTTAAATTATGATCTAGCTTCCTTTGCTTATTGCTGCAGTATTCTCGGTTCAGAATTTGGTGTGTGGTTATTGTTACTGTGTTCTAGGTACAACTATCAGAGAAGTTTTTACTTGATTCAATGCTAATTTGGAAAAGGAGATTGTTTGATGCAGATATACTTGATGATTGATTGATGTTCATGGATCCAGTCTGAAAATTTATGAAATGTGGTCCCTGGAAGAAAGAGAAGGTTGTAGCCTTCAGTAGGCCAACACCTACGTACTAGTATCTTGGCTAGTACAAGCACTAAGGGGGTTGTAGCTCCCTTCCAGGAGAAGCTGGAGAATGAGAGAGGGTTGTAGCTCTCTGCAGGTTGCAGCCTGCGTACTGGTAAAGGACTGCACCAGTACATTGTAAAAGGAAGTTTCTAATTAAAAGAAGATAGAGACGAATTGCAGCAGGTGGTTTTCACCCACATTGGGTTTCCACCTTATATCTTGTGTTCTTGTGTGTGATTGTCCTCTGCTCTGTTTTACTGTTTCTGGTTACTGGTTATTTGATTCTGATACACAGATTAATAATCAACATCTGAAAGATAAAGTAAATAATAAGTTTGCATTGTATACGCGGGTTTCCTTCTACATAGTTGCGTATATACGTGGTTTTAATTAACTGAAGTAGCGTATATCATCTGGATTTGAAAAAGGAATATTTGACTTGATAATACTGATTCACCCCCCCTCTCAGTATTATTTCCAACAATTGGTATCAGAGCAGGTCCTTCTGAAGAAGCTTGATCGCTTGGAGGAAGATCCATCATCATCAGCAACTACTAGAGAGAAGCATCTATCAGGCCACCGATTTTTGATGGGACAAACTTTGTATATTGGAAGGTAAGAGTTACTGCCTATCTTCAATCTCTTGGTACAGAAGTCTGGGATATCATAGATACGGGTACTCTTTTCCATCAGCAACTCCTACAGATCCGGATGAGAAGAAGAAATATGAAACAAATGCAAAGGCAGTCAATACCTTATTAGGATGTCTATCTCAATCAGAATTCGTCAAGGTTATGCAGTATAAATCCGTAAAAGAAATATGGGACAAGATTGTTCTGAGCTATGAAGGAGATGAACAGGTAAAACGAGCAAAACTTCAAACCCTCAGGATTCAGTATGAAAATCTGATAATTCACAATGACGAAAGTGTGGATAACTATTTCCTTCGTGTAGATGAGATTGTTAATTGTATGAAAAACTTGGGTGAAGAAATAAAAGAGGTTGTTGTGGTTGAAAAAGTTCTAATATCTTTGTCCCCTAGATTTGAATCTAAAGTTTCTACAATAGAAGAAAAGGAGAATCTTTGAAACCTTACCATGTCACATCTACACGGGATTCTAACTGCTTATGAAATGAGGAAAGGAGGACCATCAGATAGGAGAGAAGCAGCGTTCAAGGCTTCATGCAAAGGAGACTACTATGAGTTTACGACATGCATCGGAAGAGGAAGAAGAATCAAATTTTGTCAAGAACCTTCAACAGGTACTAGAAGATTCAGAGGTAAGTTACCCTTCAAATGCTTTGCTTGTGGGAGAGTTGCTCACTATGCTGCCAAATGTCCTCATAAGGATAAAGGGAAGGAACCGGTTAGATGGAACAAGAAACAGAATGCAACTAAGAAAAGTTACTACACTCATGAAGATAGTGATGGTCTTTCAAATAGTGATGAAGATGAATGAGGTAATAACTATAAAATTTTAATGGCTTTTGAAGATGATGATTACATGGATGCTCTAGATGTAGATGGTTTTCATGAAGAAAATTCTAGACTCAAAATATGTTTAGAAGAAAAGAATATGATCATTGATACTCTGCAATTCCAACTTGATGAAAAGGAACAATTTCTTGAGAAATTAGAATGTGAAATTGTTGGGCTTAGAAAAGAAATTGAAAAACAAAGGCTCTTAATCTTAAATTTGTTAAAGGATCTGAAACTCTGGATGAGATCATTAATGTACAATGCTCTCCGCTAATCAAGACAGGTCTGGGGTATATTGGAGAAGCATCTCAAACATCCACCTCAAAGAGTTATCTTGATGCAGCAAGGAGGCATGAGAAAAAGCCCAATGGAGATCACCAGGTAAAACAGGGACGAATTCCATCAAGAATAAACAAAGACTACCAGGTAAATCAGGGGCAATCCACCTTAAGGGTGAACAAAAGCTACAATCAGTCACAGGTAAGATCTTCTCAATTTGCCTCAAGAATGGATGACAATAGAAACTACAATCATGTGGCTGGTAGATTTGATAATCGCAAAAGTTTCTTCAATGGCCAATGTTTCTCTTGCCATAAATTTGGTCACAAAGCAGCTCAATGTGTTGCCTATAAGACAATCATGACTAGAGAAGCTCAAAAACAAAGAAGAATGACTGGGATTACGAAAAGGACCTATAACAACTTTTTGGCCCTTGAAAATGAAATTGAATGTTCTATTTGTAATAACTTCGGTCATGAAGATTCTGAATGCAGGAGCAGGTTTCGGCAGACAAAGGAACAAGCCTCAAGCACCAGAACATGGAGAATAAAGGAACCACAACCAGAAAGATGTGGGATAGATTTTTATGTAGAAGGACAGGAAAATCAATGGTACATCGACAGTGGATGTTCGAAGCATATGACAGGTGATAAAGAAAAACTTGAATCATACAGTGTTTTAGAAAAGGGAAAGAAAGTTTCTTTTGGAAATGATACCCCTGCAGTCATAAAAGGAAGAGGCACTGCTCAATTGAAGGAAAAGGTCAAAGCTGGAAATGTTTTGTATGTTGATGGCTTGAAGCATAATCTTTTGAGTGTCAGTCAGATGTGCGATCAAAAAACCGAGGTAATATTTCGATCAAATGGATGTAGTGTTCGTGATCTTGATACAGGAAAAACAGTGATCAAAGGCAGAAGAACTCCAAATAATTTATACATATTTGAAGAAGGACAACAACAATGCTATTTGAGCAAGGATGATGAACACTGGTTATGGCACCAGAGGTTGGGCATCTAAGCTTTTCACAAATAAGGAAAGCATGCAAATACCAGGCAGTTCGTGGTCTTCCAGATATTAAAATTCCAGACAACACAATATGCAAATCATGTCAGTTTGGTAAGCAAACCGGAAAAAACTTCCCTGAGAAGGAAGGATCAACTAGCAGGCCCCTTGAGCTAGTCCATACAGATGTATGTGGTCCATTTAGGACAAGGTCACCTCGAGGAGAAGAATACTTTATATTATTCATTGATGACTTCTCCTGGATGGTTTGGTTGGGACTTATGAAGCACAAAGATGAAGCATTCAAAAAATTCAAATCTTTCAAAGCCTTGGCTGAAAACGAATCGGATCACAAAACTAAGTGCCTCAGGTCTGACAGAGGTGGGGAGTTTACCTCAAATGAATTTTTTGATTTCTGTGAAGAACATGGAATAAGAAGGGAATTCTCTACAGCTAGGACTCCTCAGCAAAATGGAGTGGTGGAAAGAATGAACAGAACGGTTCAACAAATGGCTCGTGCTATGCTTGATGAGTCTGGAAATCCCGTAACCTTCTGGAGTGAAGCTGCGTTTGCTGCGGTTGTTATTCTCAACAAAACAAATGTCCGAGTGAACAGCACTCAAACTCCTCATGAGCTCTAGTATGGTGAGACTCCTTCAGTAAAGCATTTCAAAATTTTTGGAAGCAAATGCTATATTAAGAATAATGATGAACGGCTTGGCAAACTTGAACCTAGAGCAGATGAAGGCATTCTCCTTGGTTATTCTCCCCACAACAAAGCATATAAGTGTTACAATAAAAGACTTGGAAGAATTGTTGACAGCATTGATGTAGTGGTTGATGAAAAAGGATACATTCCTAGGTAGGTAAATTATGAAAATATCGAAGAGGATGAAGACTACCCTCCAAATCAGACTGATGATGAAGAAGAACCTCAAGAGGCACCAGAGGAACAGATAAGGATAGAAGAGAAGACTCCATCCAGGTATGTTCAGAAGAATCATCCAGAATCTCAAATTTTGGGGCAGAAAGAGGCAGATATACAAACAAGAAGAACAATTGCAGAAGCCTCAAGCTATTTGGCTTTGCTTTCCTCCACTGAACCACAAAATGTAAAAGAGGCATGCAAAGATGAATGCTAGGTCAAGGCAATGGATGAAGAACTTGAGCAGATCGAAAAGAACAACACTTGGGAGTTGGTTCCTAGACCAAAAGATAAGAATGTCATAGGGAAAAAATGGATCTTTAAAAATAATTTGAATGAAAATTGAGAAGTGATTAGAAACAAGGCCAGACTTGTGTGTAAAGGGTATGCTCAACAAGAAGGAATAGACTTTGAAGAAACCTTTTCTCACGTTGCTAGACTTGAGGCCATCCGAATGTTCCTTGCTCTCTCAAGCTTTTAGAAGTTTAAAGTATTTCAAATGGACGTGAAATCAGCCTTTCTGAATGGAGACTTAGAAGAAGAAGTATACATTGAGCAACCAGATGGTTTTATTCTTTGGAATTATCCAAATCTTGTATGCATACTAAAAAAGGCTCTCTATGGTCTCAAACGGGCTCCAAGGGCTTGGTACTATCGTTTGGACAAATATCTTCATCAACAAGGATTCTCAAAAGGATCAGTAGATAGCAATCTTTATATAAAAATTGAAAATGACAAATTGCTAATACTTGTTGTGTATGTAGATGATATTATCTTTGGCAGCAATGAAGAAGCTATGAGTCAAAGCTTTGCCTTGGTGATGCAAAAAGAATTCGAAATGTCTCTTGGAGAACTGACATACTTTCTCGGATTGCAAATCCAACAAAATGAAGGTGGTATCTTTTTGTATCAAACCAAGTATCTCAAGCAGATCTTGAAGAAATTTGGCATGGAAGATTCAAAACCAGTGTGTACCCCTATGGTTACAAGATGCAGCCTCAGTGCAAATGATGAATCTGCAGCAGTGCATCAACCAACCTACAGATCCATGATTGGAAGTCTTCTTTATTTGACAGGTACTCGACCAAACATCATGCATGTAGTGGGAATAGTTGGAAGATTTCAGGAAAATCCTAAAGAAACCCATCTTCAGGCAGTAAAGAGAATTTTCAAGTATCTTCAAGGAACTCAAAACTATGGCTTATGGTATCCTAGAGATACAGATCTCACTCTACATGCTTATACAGATGCAGATTGGGCTGGAAGTGTGGATGACAAAAAGAGCACAAGTGGTGGAACATTATTTATGGGTTCCAGATTAGTGTCTTGGTTCAGCAAGAAACAGAGTTCGATTGCTTTATCTACAGCTGAAGCGGAATATGTGGCTGCTGCATCTTGTTGCACTCAACTCCTTTGGATGATGCAAACCTTGCAGGATTTTCAAATCACTTGTACACCACCTATCTCCATCTTATGTGATAATACAAGTGCAATCAGCATTTCAAAGAACCCAGTCATGCATTCAAAGACCAAGCACATACCGATCAAGTACCACTTTCTCCGGGAACAAGTGTTGGAACAAAAGGTCAAGTTGGAATATGTTCCCTCTAAGGAACAAGTTGCTCATATACTCCCCAAACCACTACCTAGGGAGACATTTGAATACCTCAGACAGAAGCTGGGGGTAGTTGATGCATCATCTTGCTGTTAAATCTTGTCTATTTCAGAGAAAAATGGGTGTATGCATGTTGACTGAGGAGGATACGCGACTGGCACATGTTCAAGGGGAGTAGATAAACTTCTAATAATGCATTGTTGGCATTATCTTAGAAGCTTTTGGTTCTAGTTCACATCTGTTGTTGGTTTCAGGTGGAACAAATGCAGAGGGAGAACAGAAGGAAATCAAGGTTGCTGATCTAAATGGTGATTGTCAGATGCTACTACTATCAACCTTGCTTATAGTCAGGGGGAGAATGAACAACACACTTCAACAGAGTAGAGACTTCAGCATGTACTCAGAGGAAGCATGGACAGAGTGGTACACCTTGGCATATACAAAGGGGGAGCTCTTTCAGAGATTTCAGCAGGTACTCAAGGGGAGTATGGGCAGCAGAATGTTTCTCTAGGAAAGAGATTATCTTGGTTTGCCCTTTGCCCTTGATGTCAAAGGGGGAGAGTGATTGTTTGTTGTTGCCATCAAGTCCAAAGGGGGAGATTGTTGGCATTATGATACATATGTTGTACTTGATGGCAACCCACTCATCTCAGATGATAAATTATAGTGCATCAAAGTTCATGCACTTTTTTTTCCAGGGGAAAAAACGGTAACCTTTTATTTAAAAAATGAAAAGTTACACTAGCAGATGCATTGAAGCATTTCCATAAGCTGCCCATTTGGGCTCGAGTGCTTTCGCACCCCACGCAACGTTAAAAAGCTAACGTGCATAAAGAAGAAGAAAGAAAGGAAAAGAGAGAAGAAAGAAGAAAGAGGCAAAAAACTGATTTCCGGCAGTGAGTAAAAACTCACACTTCAAGTTTTTCTCCCCTTTTTCTTTTCGACCTTGCACCACTCTCCTTGAGTGGGCTCGATCGAAGATATGACTAACTGTGTTTCTGCTTTCTGTGAGGCTGTTTCCTTGTCTGAGTCTGAAGTATCTGAGTGGTGATGCCGTTTGATCCCTCCCATGCTTTGATCCTCGCTTGCCTTCTCTACCTGATTTGGTTGGAGCTGTGAAGTCTTGTTATCTTCTCTAGTTTCCTTCTGAGTCTCCATTTCTTGGGATACCTCTGCATTCTCTGTGGGGGTGTCTTCCTCTTCTGCTTCTGATTCTTCATCATCTGAGTTAGGAGGGGGAAATTGCCATCCTTTCCTCTGCTTCCCTTTCTGCTTCTTTCTACTGTTTGCTTTCTTGGCTTCTGGACATGTGCTTTGCAGGTGTCATGTCTACCTACAGAGCCTGCATCTGAAAGCAGTATTTTCATAGTCTAGTGCTTGCAGCCAATTTTGTTGTTTGTAGATCAGCCTTATGTTGTCTGGCAGCCCTTTTCTTAGATCTACTTCCACACAAATGCGTGCAAAAATGTATACCCTTTCATCTATCCTCTCTAGATCTGTTTTGATATATTTCCCTATGTTGTTCCCAATTCCTTCCAAAACTCATTCACTCCAAAAGTGAAGGGGAAGGTTATATAGACGGACCCAAACCGGCACTTTGGATACAGTCATGTTGTTTGGATCGAAATCTGGGAACCATGGGGTCATGAACAGCCCCGATGTTCCCCAGAACCAAGGCCCATCTCTAATGATTGTATCTCTGACTTCCGAGGATGCAAATCTAACTATAAAAAACCCCTTGGAGCATAAATGTATAACACATTCCATGGTCCAAGTGGTGAAAATACAATGAAATAGATCCATTGGTTTTAGCCAGAAGTTGTTAAAACGACAGATTAGGGCCTGCGTTTCATAGGACTTAACAAAATCATCAAGCCCTGTAGAATCAAAGTTAAGGGCTGGGGTTTGCCTTAACTGATCTACTATCTATGGCCTAGGTGTATATCTGCCTTGATCTGGAGAGGACCCTGAATCTTTGTTACCCTGAAGAATGTTTTTGTAGGAGGAGCCTCCCTTGGGTTGTTGCTGAGGTGCTGTCTTTTTCCCCTTGTCCCCTCCTGAGGAGCTTTGTTGTCCCTGGGACAGAGCCCCTCCTCTCAGCCTGAGGTTTAAAACAATGGTTGTTCCTGGACCAATCTCATAGCTTTCCAGGGTTCTATTATCCTGGAGGGACCACCTAACACTGACCAGATGTTGGATCTGAACAGGACATCCCGTCAATGCCCGAATTTGCTGTTTCAGCTGCATGATGGTGCTTTCTGCATGAACCCACACTAAACAAGATTTCCCCTCTAGGGTTTTAATGAAAATCTGAAAATGTGTTATTGTTACCTGTGGCCTGGATTTCGGCTGGGTTCCTGATCCGCCTAAGCCAGTGCCGCTGCTGATTCGCATGTGCTCTGACTGTGAACAATCTTCCAGATCTGACCTCTTAGTGGGTGGTTCTTCCATTTGCATGTCGATGTCTGCAAACCCTCTACTTGATCTATGCATATTGTCACCTATCTGCTGCTTGGGTTCTAGCTGTTCTCGAGAATTGGTCAGATCAAATAGATCCAGCCCAGATCTATATTGTTTGAGCCAATCCGTTGAGAGAGGGGGAAGATCTGCATCATGCAGTCCCCATTCTTTGATTGCAGCGATCGAAACAATTGGAGAACCTGTAGATCCCAACCCTTCCACGTTCTGGGCCTTTACATTTTCTTTAACCTGCCTGAGATCGTAACTTTTGACGAAGGCTTCATCCGGGAGTCTTTGAGGGAGTGCGAGGGGATAGCTTTCGCCTGATTCCGACCTGAGAAATTGCTGGTCGTCGACGAGAGAATAACTGTAATGGCATGAGAGACCATACGGCATGGGAGGGTTGCATGCCAGAAAAGAAACTCCGCAACCTGAATCCAGGGCGTTATTTGTTGTCCCTGCTTCATTTCCCACGCTCCCAGCACATGATCCAACCCGCAGACCATCAAGTTCTGGCCCCATTGCGTGAAGTATCGAGATCTGAAGCTTGAGAATACCTTGCGAATGCGAGTGAACGGCGAGGGTTCGAATCCGCTGCTTGCCATCGGTAAAGGTCCGCCGAGCCGACTCCCTTTTTACCACAACGACCACCAAATCCTAAAGTACCGTATAAAGTTCATGCACTTTCATGAAGATAAAAGTTTCTTTCATGTAGAGAAAAGTTCACGGACTTTTATGTAGAGAAAATTTTATTTCATGTAGAGGAAAGTTCACGCACTTTTATGCAGAGAAAATTTTATTTCATGTAGAGAAAAGTTCACGCACTTTTATGCAGAGAAAATTTTATTTCATGTAGAGAAACGTTCATGCACTTTTATGCAGAGAAAAGTTTATTTCATGTAGAGAAAAGTTCACGCACTTTCATGCAGAGAAAAGTTCCTTTCATGAAGAGAAACGTTCACGCACTTTCATGGTTGGCTCATGGTATTAGTCCAACAGTTTTTGATCCTATGGTTTTGGTCCGTGGTATTGCATCCAAAAGTGTTGATCTCACGCACTTTCATGGTTGGTTCATGGTATTAGTCCAACAGTTTTTGATCCTATGGTTTTGGTCCGTGGTATTGCATCCAAAAGTGTTGATCTCATGCACTTTCATGGTTGGTTCATGGTATTAGTCCAACAGTTTTTTTGATCCTATGGTTTTGGACCGTGGTATTGTGGAAGGCCTAAGACTATAAAAGAGGAAGGAGATCATTTGGCAAAGCATCATCGAATGAATTGAATATCTAATAAGTGCTAGATCTGAAATATTAGTGATTGGGTTATGGTGCAGATCTGGATCTGAATGAAGGAGGAACCTTAGCGCATAAAGAAGGATAAGTTCTATTGATGGGTCATAATATTTAAGCTTGAATAATAGTATCTTTGTATGATTTTGATCTGTTATATGAGGCGCATGATTGATCTATAAATCTAACAATCTGGGTTAATTAGTGTCTGAATATTTGAAATAATGAATTATCCTTTATAGATTTTCACGCAGGTTTCAGGTTGTTGAAGAAGCGTATATCTTTAAATTATGATCTAGCTACCTCTGTTTATTGCTGCAGTATTCTGGGTTCAGAATTTGGTGTGTGGTTATTGTTACTGTGTTCTGGGTACAACTATCATAGAAGTGTTTACTTGATTCAGTGCTAATTGGGAAAAGGAGATTTTTTGATGCAGATATACTTGATGATTGATTGATGTTCATGGATTTTTAGTCTGAAAATTTATGAAACGTGGTCCTTGGAAGAAAGAGAAGGTTGTAGCCTTCAGTAGGCTAGCACCTACGTACTAGTATCTTGGCTAGTACAAGCGCTAAGGGGGTTGTAGCTCCCTTCCAGGAGAAGCTGGAGAACGAGAGAGGGTTGTAGCTCTCTGCAGGTTGTAGCCTGCATACTGGTAAAGGACTGCACCAGTACATTGTAAAAGGAAGTTTCTAATTAAAAGAAGATAGAGACGAATTTCTGCAGGTGGTTTTCACCCACATTGGGTTTCCACCTTATATCTAGTGTTCTTGTGTGTGATTGTCCTCTGCTCTATTTTACTATTTTTGGTTACTGGTTATTTGATTCTGATACACAAATTAATAATCAACATCTGAAAGATAAAGTAAATAATAAGTTTGCATTGTATACGCGGGTTTCCTTCTACATAGTTGCGTATATACGCGGTTTTAGTTAATTGAAGTAGCGTATATCATCTGGATTTGAAAAAGGAATATTTGACTTGATAATACTGATTCAACCTCCCTCTCAGTATTATTTCCAACAATGATTAAACTTAAGAAGTATCAATTCCTATCATCTTTCAATTGTATCAAAACTATAATCCTATCCTAATCATATCAACACTCACACACTCCACTCGTAATCAACATTGTCTTTTGACTCAGTTACCGAAGAATCCACAGTATGAACATTTTTGTGCCAACGTTTCAAATCCCAACTGGGATCCATCATTAGGGCTTATGAATGATGATAAAAGAAGAGTCGCTAAGAAGGAAATAAATAATAATGAGGAAAAAAATTTAGGATCAGCAGAATGTCGGCTGAATGTTTATTATTAATTTATTTATTAATTAATAATTCATTCAATTATTTATTTTTATTTTTATTTTTATTTTTGTTTTTGAGTTTTATATTAATTTTTTTTTTTTTCAAGACCAACCTCAGTGTGGTAAAGTTTTTCTACCTTATATCCATGGAGTTACAGACAAAATCACTAAAATCCTAAAGAAGAAAAACATAATCACGCATTTCTCAGCCCCTGGAACGATTAGGCAAGGTATGAGGTCTATTAAAGATGATATTGACAAACATCAGCTTAAAGGAGTCTATAAAATAGATTGTTCATGTGGAAAAAGCTACATTCGTGAAATAGGTCGCTCCCTACAGACGAGGCTCAAGGAACATGGCGCTGATATTAGGAATGAAAGGTCTCGTACTTCAGCCTTGGCAGAGCACTCCTCAAAATCTAAACACCATATCTGCTTGGAAAGCGCCTCAATTTTCGCAAGGGAAGAACAGCATCATAGACGAAAGATCAGAGAAGCACTTGAAATTATCAAACATCCTCATAATCTGAACAGAGACAATGGTGTGGAGATTAGCGGGAGCTGGCTTCCCTTAATCAGGGAAATCAAGATCGCCAACACGTCCCAAGTATAGCATATCTTCTACCTTATCATCATCTATATAAAAATTTCTTATCTTAAAAATAAATAATAACTATAATAATAAATAAACGAATAAATTTATAATAAATAAATAAATTATTAATAAATGAATAAATAAATCTTAATAAATAGTTACTGTTTTATTGATATTAATTATTAATGATGTCGTAATTTTAGGGTCAAATAGGCATTAATTAGTTTATAGCAATTAATTAATTTATAGCAATTAATTAATTTATTAACTCATAACAATTAATTTATTAATTCATAACAATTAATTAATTTATAACAATTAATTAATTTATTAACTCATAACAATTAATTAATTTATTAATTCATAACAATTAATTAATTAATTTATCGCAATTAATTAATTTATTAATTCATAACAATTAATTAATTTATTAATTCATAACAATTAATTAATTTATAACAATTTATTAATTTATTAATTCAAAACAATTAATTAATTAATTTATTAATTCATATCAATTAATTAATTTATAACAATTAATTAATTTATTAATTTATAACAATTAATTAATTATTTGTTATAAATTAATTAATAACAATTAATTAATTTATTAATTATTATTAATATTAATATAATTTTAAATCAAATAACTTTAAATATTGATACAATATTCTTATTTATCTAATCTTTAAATACTTTTATAAAAATAAATAAATTAATAAATTAAATAAAAATAAAATAAAATTCATTTTATTATCATATATTAAAATAATTTTTATTATTTCCATTTAGGTTTTGAATTTTAAATTATTTTATTAACTCACCTAAAAAAAAATTAATATAAAACTCAAAAATAAAAATAAATAATTGAATGAATTATTAATTAATAAATAAATTAATAATAAACATTCAGCCCTGATGATGGATCCCATTTGGGATTTGAAACGTTGGCACAAAAATGTTCATACTGTGGATTCTCCGGTAACTGAGTCAAAAGATACAAACCACAGATCTCTTAAATCCACAACATTGTCTTACTGCTTTCCTAAGCATTAATCACAAATTTATAATGCTGGAAAACTTGGTAACATATAGAAAGTAAATAGAGGATAACAAATTCATTTCTAGACTTGTGATATAGTGATTAACTTCTGTTTATTTACTATCCCATGCCATGAAATTGTACCAAAAGTATTATTTATATCACAGATCGTTACTCAGCGAATCCTTGTTGATTGTTTGACGACTAAGTAATGAAATCTATAGTATTCAACTTCAAAATACAAAACAGAGTAAGATTATTGAGTGCAAAAATCAAAACATTAAAAGATCTAAGCAATGTTTAATCAAAATTCGCTCTGCAAATCTAATCCCTGTGATTGGAATGAACTACATAACTTGCTTCTAGGTGGTGGTGGGCTCTTGCCACTCCTGGAGCAAGTGTAAACTAACTCAATGTTTTTTAGAAATCAAACACCATAATACTTACAAGAAGCTTATTGACGAGTCAAGTTTTGTATTAAGAGTTCAAAATATTAGTTCATACGCATACGTCCTGGTTGGTCCTTATGAGGCAAAGCTCCGCAAATCCTATTATGGAAATATTTCTTTGCTTCCTATTTTAATCTTCTTTGTTCTCCCAAGATACAAAATACATCGGATTTTTAAGAGGTTCAACTGATGAGGCTCGATCTAACTAAATAACCGTAAAAAGTAAATATATAATTATTAAAACTAATAGGAGATTTATGAAATCTTCGTGAGTGATTTCAGATTAATCTGGGCTAGGTCCTACTATCTATAACAAACCGTTCCCTTTTTTAGCACAATAGGTTTATACAAACCGTGGTTGTGGCGGAAAATAGACAAACCACTAATTTGGCCCTCATTCTGTACTTAAGATTGTGCTGGAATATTCCCCTAACCATAACGCCTTCATGGTAATGAATGTTTCCAAACCGTTTTTGGGTTACATGAATGAGGGTACTCTAGACAAAACCCACGTGTCAGAATCTCTATATTCTTCTTCATTTTCTCACAAATTTTATATGTTCACCTACATGAATTCTGCATTCCGTACTTAACTTGTAACAGCTAGTTTGATTGAATTGTGAAGAATTTTGGAAATAGAACCCTGTGGAAAATGAACTTGGAAAAACCATAATTAGTAAATAATGACTAAATAATATCTAATCATATAAAAGCTAAAAAACTAATGATAATTAACCACAAGGTGTAAGACGTGATTTGGAAACAAGTTGAGAAATTACTGTATGAAATGAGTTAAAAATGTTAGAATTTACATTATGAAATAGTGGCTTTGTATGACGAAAAAATAGACATATTTGAGGCTCAACATCCCCCTAAGCCCGAGGGTTTGAATTTCCTCATTGAAACAAATCTCTTGCTCATTCACAAATTCTAACATTGTTTCGTAGATGTTCATTCTTGTGGAGAAACATTACTTGAATATTTGGAGGTGCTGGTTCTTGTGGGGCAACACTCCACATATTAACATATCATACTGATTTCATAGAAATACAAATTGAGGATAGGAATGGGATGGATGAGGGAGAGATGATGGACGAAAATTAGGTGGTGATGGAGATGGTGAATGGGTGCTTGCATATTCTGTCATCGTAAATCCAATGTCTATAGGTGGTTTCCTTTATCATTTCATGGAATGACTTCATCCTGTGAATAGAATTCTTGGAGAAGACACTATAGAGACTGCCTTTATGAATACACTATAAGTAATTTATTTTAACATGGTCTTGTAATTAGAGAGTAAGTCTTTCTATTATGAGTAATGAATGGAAGGAAATAGAAGGATAATGGTTTATGAAAGATGAAATGCATGGAATGAGAAGTGGTTAATAATTAAGCTTCTTTAGCCTTCTAATGAATTAGAGAATCATAAGCCAAATTTACCTCAAGTTTTACCTTTTTCATTGATGTGCTTGGTGGTGCAAGATCATGAAGTGGAGGATGGAATGGCTAGAGATGATGTGATTGTTGATCTACTAAAGAAGGTTGAAGGATGAAGGATGAACTAAAGTGCTAATGGATGAACTGAAGGTATCATTCCTCCCCATGCCTCAGGAGTTGTATGTCCCCAAACAACTGAGGAAATGTGACTGTTGTTGCAAATGGAAATTGGAATGTTGATACAAAAATCCAAGCTACTACAAATCTGTGTTGAGATCACAAAACCATATAGTCCTCAACCACTACACACCCATGCGTAATCTTGCATATGTTAATAAATGGTGTTGATGTTGAACATAAGAAAGAACCATTGCATTACTGACCATTGAGGAGGTCGTTAACCAATATGAGATATCACACCTTTGATGTCAATGGGAATCAAGGCACTAGGTACATCCTACTAGCCATGAATGGAGTTATCGAAGTCGAATGAACTGCATAATTCATCCACCAAGAAACATTGATGTATTTCCTTAGTAGATGGCAAGGATGCATACCATTAAGGCATGCAAGATCTAAGGTACCTTATCGAACCCTAAGTTTGGTCCCAGATAATTTATTGATGTCGATGGGAAAAGGCTTGTTGGTTGGTGGGCCTTAAGGTATCCCACATCAACCAACTCAAGTACAAACATAATGACTTGAAAGATACATTATTTGAAGAACTCATATAAATTTACAAGCTTTATTGGGAACCTTGCCCGCCAGTTACCTGGTTTTCAAGAAAAGTCCCTGCCTAGTTGCACCAGGCAAGTTGGTTTTCACAAAAGGACTTATTTTTCTCTTTACTATTTTCATTAATTTATTTACTAACTTTCCTACTACACTGAAGAAAATATGTACTCCTTCAAGTGACATAGAACTTCCAATGAAGCCAATTGCGGATCTGATAAAAAGATATATTCATGCTTAGATTTAACATATAAAATTTAGAATGTACATGAGCATGAAAAATCAACAGCTTTGAAGATGAGAGTGGTACTTTAATTGGATTGTGATCTGGAACCAATGCTCGATGTAGTCCTGGTGGTATTGGCCTATTTCTTCGTTTTTACCACTCTGAAAGTCCTCCTCGGTCATGCTAGGCAAACTTGGATAATTGTTCTCCATAATGCATACAAGGCTTGTTGATGGGCATAGTGAAAGTTTTTCGATCTTAGGTTTATTTGGATGCTCCCCATCATATTTGCTACGTGATTTATCGATATCCTTGGTTGATAGGCAAGCAAAATCAAGGGAGACTTCCAAATCCTTTTCTGGTTGTGGAGAGATAGATAGTTTCTTGAATGAGGTCAGGATGAACTCTTCCTGAGAAGCAAATACCCGAGCTACTGCTAGGATTTGAGAAAGTTCTTCTATGGAAATTCTTCAAGCTTCTCAACAATTATTTAATTTCTCCTACTAGGTTATGATCCATGTCTCACAACATGTATTAGTACCCGGGGGTTCTTACAACACCCAAAAAATGTTTTATCTTTAAAGAGATTGAATTTTTAATCTAAATGAATTAAACTATTGCAATAAAACTTACCAAACTTTAAATCCTCATTTATTTGGACAGCCTAACTTTGGAGTGACCTAAAACCAAAGTGGATGTGTGGCTCTTCACTCACATCTTACTGTCGTCTCCTCCCTCTAGTTACCTTGTAACTAAGATCACACTAAAAACTTGTGAAAGAAATTATGCTCTAATCCTTTTAGCACCTCCTCGGCAAGGGTGCAAAAAATATTGGGGAAATTATATGTGTAATAATTTCAATATTAAATTATCAATATGGGGTCGTAAGACTTAGAGGCACAAGTGCAGGTAATGCAGGATCAGAGCATCTAACCTAAACTAGAGTAAGAAAATCAATTTCCTATTTAAGTACAAAATTGCTATTTATAGTTTGAAACTATATCAATAGATGAA
Organism: Pinus tabuliformis; assembly: GCA_031772625.1. Classification (NCBI taxonomy): domain Eukaryota; kingdom Viridiplantae; phylum Streptophyta; class Pinopsida; order Pinales; family Pinaceae; genus Pinus; species Pinus tabuliformis. The sequence continues at coordinate 622,191,268 of CM062809.1, forward strand.
AACATGTTCAAACAATACGAATAAGAAATTATTGTTCAAACAAAACTAACTCTAATCAACATCTGCAATATTAATCACAACCTAAGAAATACAAATTACCATTCACATAATTTTAATCTCAATCTAAGTAAATAAAAGAACTCAATGTAAGATCTGTTTAATCTAAGTACAAGAATCCAAAACTAATTTAAAATGAAATTAAGCCTATGCTGAATATCAATCTCAACAGAGTTCATTCTCACTCAAATGATGTTTAAACCAAAGAAATGGAGAATTCAAACAAACTGCAACTAATCTAATTCCCGGGACATGAGAAATCAATAAGCATAAAAAGACGAAACGAAACTCTCTTTAAAATAATTGTATTATGTATCTAACTCAGAAATCCAATCTTATAGCTAAAATGATTAAACTTAAGAAATATCGATTCATATCATCTGTCAATCATAAAAAAAACTCTAATCCTATCCTAATCATATCAACACTCACAAACTCCACTCGTAATCAACATTGTCTTACTGTTTTCCTGAGAATTAATCACAAATGTATAATGTTGCAAAACTTGGTAACGTATATAAAGTAAATAGAGGATAACAAATTCATTTCTAGACTTGTGATACAGTGATTAACTTCTATTTATTTACTGTCTCATGCCATGCAACTATACCAAAGTATTATTTATATCACAGATCATTTCTCAGTGAATCCTTGTTGACCATTTGATGACTAAGTAATGAAATCTACAACATTCAACTTCAAATTACAAAACAAAGTAAGAATATTGAGTGTAGAAATGAAAACATTCAAAGATCTAAGTAATGTTTAAACAAAATTCATTCTGCAAATCTAATCCCTATGATTGGAATGAACTGCAAAAATTGCTTCCACGTTTTGGTGGGCCCTTGCCACTCCTGGAGAAAGCTTAAACTAACTCAATGTTGTTCAGAAATCAAAAACCATAATACTTACAAGAAGCCTATTGCCAACTCAAGTTTTGTATTAAGAGTTCAAAATATAATTTCATACGCATAAATCCTGGCTGGTCCTTCTGACGCAAAGCTCTAGAAAGATTATTATGGCAATATTTCTTTGCTTCCTATCTTATTCTTATATGTTCCCTCGAGATATAAAATACATCGGTTTTTTAAGAGGTTCAGCCGATGAGGCTCGATCTAACTAAATAACCATAAAAAGTAAATAGATAATTATAAAAACTAATCGGATCTGTATGAAATCTTCGTGAGTGATTTCAAATTAATCTGGGCTAGGTCCTGTTGTGTGTAACAAACCGTTCCATTTTTTAGCACAAGAAGTTTATCCAAACTGTGGGTTTGGCCGAAAATAGACACCACGAATTTGGCCCCGATTCTGTACTCAAGACTGTGCTCGAATATTCCCCTTACCCTAAATCCTTCATGGTAATGAACTTTTCCAAACCGTTTCTGGGTTACATAAATGAGGGTACTCTAAAGAAAACACGTGTTGGAAACTTGATATTATTCTCCATTTTCTTATAAATTTGATATCATCACCTAGATGAATTCTACATTCTGTACTTAACTTGTAGGAGCTAGTTTGATTGACTTGTGAAGAATTTCAGTAATAGAACCCCGTGGAAAATGAAATTAGAAAAACCATCATTAGTAGATCATGACTAAATCATATATAATCATATAAAATATAATAAAACTAGTGATAATCAACCATAAGGTGTAAGATGTGATTTGGCAATAAGTTGTGAAATTACGGTATGAAATGAGTTAAAAATGTCAGAATTTAGGTTATGAAATAGTGGTTTTGTATGATGGAAAAATAGACATATTCAAGGCTCAACATCCCCCCATGCTTGAGGTTTTTCATGTCCTCATGCAAACAAATCTCTTGCTCATTGAAAAGTCTAACATTGTTTCGTAGATGTTGGTTCTTGTGGAGCACCATTTCTTGAATATTTGGAGGTGTTGGTTCTTGTGGGGCAACACTCTACATATTAACATATGATTCTGATTTCATATCAATACAAATTGAGAACAAGAACAAGATGGATGAGGGAGAGATGATGGATGAAAATGAGGTGGTGATGGAGATGGTGAATGGGTGCTTGCATATTCTTTCATCATAATGCCAATGTCTATAGGTGGTTTCCTTTATCATTTCATGGAAATAATGACTTCATCCTATGAATAGAGTGCTTGGTGAAGACACTATAGAGACTGCCTTTATGAATACACTGTAAAGAATTGCTTTTAACATGGTCTTGTAATTAGAGTGTAAGTCTTTTTATTATGATTAATGAATGGAAGAAAATAGAATGGTTTATGAAAGATGAAATGCAGGGAACGAGAAGTGGTGAAGCATTAAGCTTCTTTAACCTTCTATTGAATTAGAGAATCATAAGCCAAATTTACCTCAAGCTTTACCTTTGCCTTTTATGTTCCTAGTGTTGCAACATGAAGTGGAGGATGGAATGGTTGGAGATGATGTGACTGTTGATATGATCTACTAAAGAAGGATGAAGGATGAACTGAAGTGCTGAAAGATTAACTGAAGGTCCCCTTCTTCCCCATTCCCGAGGAGTTGTATGCCCCCAAACAACTGAGGAAAGGTGACTACTATTGCAAATGAGAATTGGAATGTTGATACAAAAATCCAAACTACTACAAATCTATGTTGAGATCACAAAACCATATAGTCTTCAACCGCTGCACATGCATGTGTAATCTTGCATATTTGAATAAATGGTGACGATGTCAAACATAAGATAGAATCATTAGATTACCAACCATTGAGGAGGTCATTAACCAATTCAAGATATCCCACCTTTGATGTCAATGGGAATTAGGGTACTAGGTACATTCTACTAGCCATGAATGGATTTGTCGAAGACAAATGGACTACAAAATTCATCCACCAAGAAACATTGATGTATTTCCTTAGTAGATGACAAGGATACCTACCATTAAGGCATGTCGGCTCCAAGGTGTCTTATCTACCCGTAACCTTGGTCCCAGATAATTTGTTGATGTCGATGAGACAAGGCTTGTTGGCCAGTGGGCCTTAAGGGATCCCAAATTGACCAACTCAAGTACAAACATAATGACTTGAAAGATACATTATTTGAAGAACTCATACAAATTTACAAGATTTATTGGGAACCTTTCCTACCAATTACCTGGTTTTCAAGAAAAGTCCATACCGAGTTGCACCAGGAAAGCTGGTTTTCACAAAAGGAATTATTTTTCTCTTTACTATTTTCATTTATTTATTTAATAACTTTCCTACTATACTAAAGAAAAGATGTTCTCCTTCAAGTGAAAAATAAATTCCAATGAATCCATGTGCGGATTAGGTACAAATATATATTCATGTTCAAATTTAAAATATAAAATTTAGCATGTACATCAACATGAAAAATTAGTAGCTTTGAAAGATGTGATGCAAAGAGTACTTGATGATGAGAGTACTTTGATTGGATTGTGATATGGAACCAATTCTTGATGTAATCCGGTGGTATTGGCATATTTCTTCATTTGGACCACTCTGAAAGTTCTCCTCCGTCATGTGAGGAAAACTTGGACAATTGGTCTTCAGAATGCATAAAAGGCTTGTTGATGGGCATGGTGAAATTCCTTCGATATTAGGTTCAGTTGGATCCCGCCCATAATACTTGGTACATGATTTAGCGATCTCCTTGGTAGATAGGAAAGAGGAATCAAGGAAGACTTCTAAATCCTTTTTTGGTTGTGGAGAGATAGATAGTTTCCCGAATGAGGTCAGGATGAACTCTTCTTAAGAAGCAGATACCCCAGCTACTGCTAGGATTTGAGAAAGTGCTTTGAGGGACATTCTTCAAGCACCTCAATCATTCTTGAATTTCTCCTACTAGTTGATCATCCAAGTCTCACAACAAGCATTAGTACCTGGGGGTTCTTACAGCACCCCAAAAATGTTTTATATTTAAAGAGCTTGAATTTTTAATATAAATGAATTAAAACTAATTGCAATAAAACTTACCAAACTTGAAATCCTCACTTACTTGGACAACACAAATTTTGGGGTGACCCCAAACCAAAGCAGATGTGTGGCTCTTCACTCACGTCTTATGGTCATATTTGCCCTCTAGTTGCCCTGTAACTAAGATCACACTGAAAGCTTGTGAAAGAAACTTTGTAATCCTTTTAGCACCTCCCTGGGAATGGTGCCAAAAATGTTGGGGAAATTATATGTGTAATAATTCCAACATTAAATTATCAATTTGGGGTCATAAGGCTTTGAGGCGCAAGCACAGGTAACGAAAGATCAAAGCATCTAACCTAAAATCGAGTAAGAAAATTAATTTACTATTTAAGTACAAAATTGATATTTATAGTTTGAAACTAAATCAATTGATGAAAACATGCTCAAACAATACGAATAGGAAATTACTCTTCAAATAAAACTAAATCTAATCTACATCTGCAATATTAATCACAACCCAAGCAATTCAAATTACCATTCAGAAAATTTTAATCTCAATCTAACTAATTAAAAGAACTCAATCTAAGATCTGTTTGATCTAAGTACAAGAATCCAAAACTAATCCAAAATGAAATTAAGCCTATGCTAAATCTCAATCTCAACAGAATTTATTCTCACTCAAACGATGTTTAAACTAAAGAAATGGAAAATTCAAGCAAAACTACAACTAATCTAATTCCTGGGACATGAGAATCAACAAGCATAAATAAATGAAATGAAACTCTCTTTAAACTAATTGTATTATGTACCTTACTCAGAAATCCAATCTTATAACTACAATGATTAAAATTAAGAAATATTGATTCTTATCTTCTTTCAATCGTTAAAAATCTCTAATCCTATCCTAATCATATCAACACCCACACACTCCACTTGCAATCAACATTGTCTTACTTATTTCCTGAGCATTAATCACATGTTTATAATGTTGCAAAACTTGGTAACGTATAGAAAGTAAATAGACGATAACAAATTCGTTTCTAGACTTGTGATATGGCGATTAACTTATGTTTATTTACCGTCCCATGCCATGTAATTCTACCAAAAGTATTATTTAGATCATAGATCGTTGCTCAACGAATCCTTGTTGATTGTTTGACAACTAAGTAATGAAATCTACAACATTCAACTTCAAATTACAAAACAGAGTAAGAGTATTGAGTGCAGAAATGAAAACATTCAAAGATCGAAGCAATGTTTAAACAAAATTCGCTCTCCAAATACAATCCCTATGATTTGAATAAATTACAGAACTTGCTTGTAGGTGGTGGTGGGCCCTTGCCCCTCCTAGATCAAGCTTAAACTAACTCAATATTGTTCAGAAATGAAACACCATAATACTTACAGGAATCTTATTCCAAGTCAAGTTTTGTATTAAGAGGTCAAAATATCAGTTCGTACGCATACATCCTATATGGTCTATCTGAGGTAAAGCTCCACAAAGCTTATTATGAAAATATTTCTCTGCTTCCTATCTTATTCTTCTCTGTTCCCCCGAGATATAAAATACATCAGCTTTTTAAGAGGTTCACTGATGAGGCCCAATCTAACTAAATAACCATAAAAATTAAATAGGTAATTATTAAAAATAATAGGAGCTATATGAAATCTTCATGAGCGATTTCAGATTAACCTGGGTTGGGTCCTATTTTGTGTAAGAAACCATTCCCTTTTTTAGCACAAGAGGTTTATCCAAACTGTGGTTGTGGCCAAAAATAGTCAAACCACAAATTTGGCCCCGATTTTGTACTTAAGATTGTGCTGGAATATTCCCCTAACTGTAACTCCTTCATGGTAATGAATTTTTCCAAAGGATTTCTGGGTTACTTGAATGAGGGTACTCTAAACAAAACCCAAATGTTGGACTCTTAGTATTCTTCTCCATTTTCTGACAAATTTGATATGCTCACCTACATGAATTTTGCATTATGTACTTAACCTGTAGCAGCTAGTTTGATTGACTTGCGAAGAATTTCGGTAATAGAACCCTATGGAAAATGAACTTAGAAAAACAATCATTAGTAAATCATGACTAAATCATCTCTAAAGAAAATTTGAGAAAACTAATGATAATAAATCACAAGGTGTAAGATGTGATTTGGCGACAAGTTGAGAAATTACGGTATGAAAATGAGTTAAAAATGTCAGAATTTAGGTTATGAAATATTGGTTTTGTATGATGGAAAAATAGACATATTCAAGGCTCAACATCTCCCCATGCCTAAGGGTTTGCATGCCCTCATGCAAACAAATCTCTTGCTCATTGACAAATTCTAACATTGTTTCATAGATGTTGGTTCTTGTGGAGCAACATTGCTTGAATATTTGGAGGTGATGGTTCTTGTGGGGAAGCACTCTACATATTAACATATCATAATGATTTCAGAGGAATACAAATTGAGGAAAAAAGTAGGATGGATGAGGGAGAGATGATGGATGAAAATGAGTTGGTGATGGAGATGGTGAATGTGTGCTTGCATATTATATCATCGTAAGGCCAATGTCTTTAGGTGGTTTCCTTTATAATTTCATGGCAGTAATGACTTCATCCTGTGAATAGAATGCTTGGAGAAGACACTATAGATACTGCCTTTATGAATATACTATAAGGAATTTCTTTTAAATTGGTCTTGTAATCAGAGTGTAATTATTTTTATTATGAGTAATGAATGGAAGTAAATAGAAGGATAATGGTTTATGAAGATGAAATGCATGGAATGAGAAGTGGTGAATCATTAAGCTTATTTAACCTTATAATGAATTAGAGAATCATAAGCCAAATTTACCTCAAGTTTTACCTTTGTTGTTGATGTGCCCGATGATGCAAGATGAAGTGGAGGATGGAATGGATGGAGGTGATCTGACTGCTGATCTGATATGGTGAAGAAGGATGAAGGATGAAGGATGAACTGAAGTGTTGAAGGATGAACTGAAGGTCCCCTTCTTCCCCATGCCTGAGGAGTTGTATGTCCCCAAATAATTGAGGAAGGACGACTGTTGCTGCAAATGAAAATTGGAATTCTAATACAAAAATCCAAACTAATGCAAATCTCTGTTGAGATCACAAAACCATATAGTCTTCAACCGCTACAAACTCGTGTGAAATATTGCATATGTGAATAAATGGTGTCGATTTCGAACACAAGCAACAATGATTGGATTAATGAGAATATTTTTTGGTGGAAATCACATTATAGTATTTTTGTCGACGGGTTTCAAACCAACAAGTGTGGTTCATCGTCAGGACAAGTTGAAGAACTAGATCATGGCTACAGGTTAAATAGGGAGAGCAGATCTTCCAACAACTATATTTGACTAGGAAACAACTATTTTAACTGAGAAACGATTAAATTTTGACTGGCCAACTTGAATGGACCGAGGGAGAGGAAAATTTATTAATGTTATGATTATTACCAAAATTATTGCTATATTTATTACGAGCATTTGAATAAAAGAAAAGTTTGTATTCAATTTTTTTATTTTTATTTTTAGAAAATTAATAAATTAGTTGTCCAATTGTAATTAAAAATATATAAATGGTTATAAAATCATCAAGGAAGTTAGTTTTTGGCTACCTAAAAATTGATAATAGGAATACTAATTAAATGATTATGTATATTATGAAATAATTATAAAAAAAAAAGCAATACATCAATAATATAGTATGGAAAGATATGTAAAAATATACCTTCCTAATTTAATATAATTATATATATAAAATAATAATTAATAAGTTATTATGCAAGATAGTTTCATTTATTATTAATATCATAAACATAAAATGTAAGAATTAACTTACAAGACCCTGGCCTATTAATAGCCTATCTAAAATAAAACACAAATGAATGATCTAATAAGGATGAATATATATATATATATATATATATATATATATATATAGTACTAAATAAATGTATATTATGAAATCAAAACCTTAAATCATTTACTGAATTAAATATATAAATAAATAGTTAATTAGTTATTATGCAAATTAGTTTCTAGAAAGAATCAACTCACAGGACCTAAACCTATTAATCTGCCTATCTAGAAAGAAAACAAAAACCAATTATATATATATATATATATATATATATATGGAGGGAGTGAAGGAGAATAGAGACGAGAAGGGAAAAAAAAAAGGACAACGACCAAACAAGGCAAGGAGGGGAAAAACAAGGAAACCGAGCCAGGGATGGGGGGAGGGAGGGAGAAAAAAATGGGGAGGCGGCTAGGAGGAGAGGGCAGGGATCCAACAACTACTAATTTTCTAGATGTCATCTCTATTAAGGTTTCTCGGTCTTCTTTCGATTTCTATGGCTTCCCTAAATTTCCAGTGATGGAAATACGCCACCTTGGCGATAACACAGGCTTCCTCAATACATACATGGCGCTTCGTCTTCTCCACATGTTCAGTCAGGGTGAAAGACTGGGTTCTCCTATGTTTTATGTCAGCTGAGTATTCATTAATCCTTTGGTTAATAGAGCGACTAGTCTCACCAACATATGGGGTCCCATAGGAGCATGGAATAACATAGACACCTTTCATGTCCTTGGGGTCAATCGGGTCTTTTCCCGATCTAAGGGAGTTACGTATGGTTTTAAGGGGTATAAAGGTAGAGGGAACATTATGCTTCCTGAGAATTCTGGAAATCTTATCTGTCATCCCTTGGATGAAAGGGAGATGAACCCCTGATACTTGCTCTTTACGGTCTTTCTTGACCAATGAATTCTTGTTGGCTTTGAGGAAAGCTTTCTCACCGAGCTACCTATTATAACCATTATTAGCAAAAACATTAAGGAGATGAGCCTTCTCTTTATCGAGGCTCTTTTCATCAGAGATCCTAAGAGCCTGGGTAGCTAGCGTGTTCATAACACCTAACTTTTGAGTGGGTAAATGATGGGAACTAGCATGGAGATACTGCTTAGTATGAGTTTTTTTCCGAAACACTTGGTGGGAGACTGAACTATCATCATTCCTTGAAATGAGAACATAGAGGCAGGGCAGTTTCCCATCAACTTCCTGCTCCATAGTGAACTTTATGGAGGAGGACTGATTGTTGAGATGATTGAAGAAAAGATCCAACTCTTCTTGGCCATGGGGCCAGATGACATTCGTGTCATCCACAACTCTCTTCCAAAGCTTAGGAAGGAGTCGGCCAGAGGTCAAAGCCTTGGATTCAAAATCTTCCATAAAAAAGTTAGCAAAACCCAGGGACAGGAGGAGCCCATGGCAACACCACAGATCTGCTCAAAGAACTCACCCTCAAAGTTGAAAAAAGTTGAAGTGAGATAGATCTCCACTAAACAAGCTGTATCAGGGTCCGTGAGGCAGTTGATGACATCGATGACCTATTTTTTAGGAATGCACGTGTAAAGGGATACTACATCAAAACTAACAAGCATGTCCCCAGGGTCAAGCTTTATTCCCTTAAGCTCTTCGATGAAAGAAGAAGAGTCTTTGACAAAAGACTCTATGGGGCCAACTAGGGGTTTAAGTTTTAAGGCAAGGAATTTTGCCAAAAGGTAAGTAGGACCACCAATGGTATTGACAATGGGCCTCAGGGGAGCCCTCTCTTTATGAATCTTTGGAAGCCCATATATCCTTGGGGTAATTGGGCTACTCTTAATTAGATTATGGCTAATGGAAGCTACAGAGTTACTAGACTTGATGGAAAGAGCCACTGCCCTTGATATCTTTTTCAGGGGATTCTTGGAGAGCTTCTTGTAGCTTCCACTATTACAGAGTTGATCCAACATATTATGTCTATAATCCTCTTGTCAAGGATGATGTTAGCCCTTCCTTTATCGGCTTTCAGAACCACTATATATTTATTGTGGTTTAAGGATTTGAGGGCCTCAAATTCATCCCTACTGATGTTGCTTCTAGGGGGCTTAGCCTTCCTAAGGAAAATGATGCAATCTTGCTTTATAGTGTCCTTAATATTATTGGGTAAGCCCTTAATCCCAAACTCTATGTCACATATAATGTCTTCTATCGGGATCTTCTTAGGGGCTAGGGAAAAATTTAAACCCTTACCCAAAATATTAAAGGCGGAAGGGGGAAGGAGAGACTAGAGAGATTGACCACTTTATTAGAATGAGAGAAAGGAGGATTATTATTATTATTACTATTATTTTTATTGTGATTAATAATACTATTATTATCACAATTATAATTCATGGTCCTACCATAATAAAGGTTATTATTAATCATTTTATTCTTGTTATTATTAGTCAAAACAATATATTTCTTATTAATAAAACTATCATAACTATTTTCAATATTCATAATATTATTCCAAAACGCGTCGACAAAAAAATTATAATGTGATTTCTACCAAAAAAACTTCTCATTAAGCTTATGGATCACAAAAGCTTAAATTCAACAAATGATTGGATTACCAACCTTTGAGGAGGTTGTTAACCAATGCGAGATATCCCACCTTTAATGTCAATGGGAATCAAGGCACTAGGTACATTCTACTAGCCATGAATGGATTTTTCAAAGTCGAATGGACTCCAGAATTCATCCAGGAAGAAAAATTGATGCATTTTCTTAGTAGATGACAAGGATATCTACCATTAAGGCATGTAGGCTCCAAGGTACCTTATCTACCCCTAACCTTGGTCCCATATAATTTGATGATGTCAATGGGAGAAGGCTTGTTGGCAGGTGATCCTTAAGGGATCCCACATCAACCAACTCGAGTAAAAACATCATGACTTGAAAGATACATGATTTGAAGAACTCATATAAATTTACAAGCTTTATTGGGAACCTTTCTTGCCAGTTCCCTGGTTTCCAAGAAAAGTCCTTACCCAGTTGCAACTGACAAGTTGGTTTTTAGAAAAGGACTTATTTTTCTCTTTACTATATTCATTTATTTAGTTACTAACTTTCATACTATACTAAAGAAAATATGTCCTCCTTCAAGTGAAAGAGAATTTCCAAAGAATCCATGTGCGGATCAGGTACAAAGATATATTCATGCTCAGATTTAACATATAAAATTTAGAATGTACATGAGCAAGAAAAATTAGCGGCTTTGAAAGATGTGATACAAATATTACTTGAAGATGAGAGTAGTACTTTGATTGGATTGTGGCATGGAACCAATGCTCGATGTAATCCTGGTGGTATTGGCCTATTTCTTTGTTTGGACCACTCTGAAATTCCTCCTCAGCCATTCCAGGCAAACTTGGATAATTGGTCTCGAAAATGCATTCAAAGCTTGTTGATGGGCATGGTGAAAGTTCCTCAATCTCAGGTTAAGCTAGATGCTCCCCATCATATTTGGTGCATTATTTATTGATCTCCTTGGTAGATAGGAAAGAAGAATCAAGGGAGACTTCCAAATCCTTTTTTGGTTGTGGAGAGATAGATAATTTCCTGAATGTGGTCAGGATGAACTCTTCCTGAGAAGTAGATACCCCAACTACTGCTAGGATTTGAGAAAGTTCTTCGAGGGACATTCTTCAAGCTTCTCAATCATTCTTGAATTTCTCCTACTAGTTGATGATCCTTGTCTCGCAACATGGATTAGTACCTGGGGGTTCTTATAGCACCCCAAAAATGTTTTATCTTTAAAGAGCTTGAATTTTTAATCTAAATGAATTAAAACTAATTGCAATAAAACTTACCAAACTTGAAATCCTCGCTTACTTGGACAACCAAAATTTGGAGTGACCCCAAACCAAAGTGGATGCGTGGCTCTTCACTCACATCTTACCATCATCTCCGCCCTCTAGTTTCCCTGTAACTAAGATCACACTGAAAACTTGTGAAAGAAACTATGCTCTAATCTTTTTAGCACCTCCCTGGCAACGACACCAAAAATGTCATGAAAATTACATCTGTAATAATTCCAACATTAAATTATCAATCTGGGGCCATAAGGCTTAGAGGCACAAGCGCAAGTAATGTGGGATCAGAGCATCTAACCTAAACTAGAGTAAGAAAATCAATTTACTAAAGTACAAAATTGTTATTTATAGTTTGAAACTAAATCAATTGATGAAAACATGCTCAAACAATACGAATAAGAAATTACTGTTCAAATAAAGCTAACTTTAATCTACATCTGCAATATTAATCACAACCCAAGCAATATAAATTACCATTTAGACAATTTCAATCTCAATCTAAGTAAATAAAAAAACTCAATCTAAGATCTATTTAATCTAAGTACAAGAATCCAAAACTAATTCAAAATCAAATTAAGCCTATGCTAAATTTCAATCTCAATAGAGTTCATTCTCACTCAAATGATGTTTAAACTAAAGCATTGGAAAATTCAAAGAAAATTGCAACTAATCTAATTCCCGGGACATGAGAAATCAACAATCAGAAAAAAATGAAATGCAACTCTCTTTAAACTAATTGTATTTTGTACCTAACTCAAAAATCCAACCTTATAACCAAAATGACTAAAATTAAGAAATATCGATTCCTAACAGCTTAAAATCATAAAACTCTAATCCTATCCTAATCATATCAACACTCACACACTCCACTTGTAGTCAACATTGTCTTACTTATTTCTTGAGCATTAATCACATATTTATAATGTTGCAAAACTTGGTAACGTATAGAAAGTAAATAGACAATAACACATTTTCTTGTAGAATTGTGATATGGTGATTAACTTTTGTTTATTTACCATCCCATGCCATGTAATTGTAACAAAAGTATTATTTAGATCACAGATCGTTGCGCTGTGAATCCTTGTTGATCGTTTGACAACTAAGTAATGAAATCTACAACATTCAACTTCAAATTACAAAACAAAGTAAGAGTATTGAGTGCAGAAATGAAAACATTCAAAGATCTAAGCAATGTTTAAATAAAATTCGCTCTGCAAATTTACTCCCTATGATTGGAATGAACTACAGAAATTGCTTCTAGGTGGTGGTGGGCCCTTGCCACTCCTAGAGCAAGCTTAAACTAACTCAATGTTGTTAAGAAATCAAACACCATAATACTTATAAGAAGCTTAATGCCAAGTCAAGTTTTGTATTAAGAGTTCAAAATATCAGTTTATATGAATACATCCTAGCTGATCCTTCTAAGGAAAAGCTCCACAAAAGTTATTACGGAAATATTTCTCTTCTTCCTATCTTATTCTTCTCCGTTCCCATGAGATACAAAATACTTCGCTTTTTAAGAGGTTGAGTCCATGAGGCTTGATCTAACTAAATTACCATAAAAAGTAAACATATAATTATTAAAACTAATCATAGCTGTATGAAATCTTCGTGAGTGATTTCATATTAATCTGGGCTAGGCCTTGTTATGTGTAGCAAACCATTCCCTTTTTTAGCACAAGAGGTTTATCCAAACCATGGTTGTGGCCGAAAATAGACAAACCACGAATTTGGCCCAGATTTTGTACTTAAGATTGTGCTAGAATATTCCCCTAACGGTAACTCCTTCATGGTAATGAATTTTTCCAAACCGTTTTTGGGTTACATGAATGACGGTACACTGAACAAAACGCACATGTCAAAATCTTGATATTCTTCCCCATTTTTTTAGAAATTTGATATGTTCACCTACATGAATTCTGCATTCCATACTTAACTTGTAGTAGCTAGTTTGATTGACTTGTGAAGAATTTCGGTAATAGAACTTTGTGGCAAATGAACTTAGAAAAACCATCATTAATAAATCATGACTAAATCATCTCTAATCATGGAAAATCTAAGAAAACTAATGATAATCAACCACAAGGTGTAATATGTGATTTGGTGAAAATTTGAGAAATCATAGTATGAAATGAGTTTAAAAGGTCAGAATTTAGGTTATGAAATAGATGTTTTGTATGATGGAAAAATAGACATATTCGAGGCTCAACTTTGCTCCTAAGTCAATCAGGGTATTTTGAAGAGTTGTTCCACCAATATGAACAACTACCATTGGGTTCCTATGATCTTCATATTTAGTAGGTGTATTATCCCCTAACATCAATTCTAATAACTTTCCAACTACATGTATAGTAGGGGATTCTAAAGTTTCCTAGCTAGATTTTTGACACATGATTCTTTAATTATTTTAGCATAAATTAGAAAATATCAGATTTCTTGAAGTAAACGAATCTGAACAAGCAATATTTTTAACTCTTTTAAGAAGTGAAATTTAGATTGAGGAGTGTCCTTGAATTCAGTTAATCTTTTAGGATAAGGGGGTGGAAAAAATTCTCATTACTTGTAGGTGTTACAGGTCTCACAGTCACGGTAACATCAGTTGTTATAGTGACATCGAAACTATTACTGGGTATTACAATGGTGTTAACAATATTGTCACACGGAATAAGTCGATCTTGCGGACAAGATAGACCTTCCTAGAATCTAAAGAAGACCTAATGACAAGCAAACCAACCAGACACTATCTTTCTCTAAATATGCTTTAATGAACAATAGCAAACAAGTGTTTTTAGGGCCTACCTTAGGTCCAACGCTAGCTTGTGGATGCCCTCGCTCCTTCGATCCAAATGAGCTCCTTTTCGCGAATCTGCAAACACAAACAAGGCAAAAAAATTAAATAGCACCTGAAAAGCCAATTACATCAAAACATATTTAACATGAAATTCAAGGAGTCCATGAAACAAATAACATAAAATACTTGTTGAGAAAAATGAGTTTGATTGTATTAATTCAAAAGAAGAAGAACCTTACAACCTTTGCCTTGACGTTGTACAAGCTCCTCCCAGGGTCCAGCAAGAAGTCTCCTCTACTTTGACAAGTTTCACTCACTCCCCAATGAAACCAAAAAGGTATGTGATCTCTCCTCTTTAGGCTTAACTAGGAAGTCTTGATTTCACCAGCATTTACCCTCAAAAATGTTCAGCTTCTAACCTCCCTAGAAACCAGCCCAATGCCTGTATTTATAGTGCAATGGAGGGAGGTTACTAGGTCCTCCTTCAAAGGGATAAAGCCCTCCTTCAAAGGGATATCTCCTCTCCTCAAGGGATTAGCTCCTTCTCTTTTGGGATGCATGAACCACCTCAGAGCGAACAATCCACGTCAAAATTCCTTCTAGAAACCTCTAGAATTAACCCAAAGTGAGTTTTTTTAAGGTAAAACTTGCGCCTTTTGACTTTCACAGGGGTCCGCACCTACACCGTTAGGGACAGAGCGGGCAGGTCCGCAGCTTTTGTACACATAAGGTGCGGGACCGCAGGTGACCATGAGAGAAAGTGCAGAACCAGAGTTACATTGATTTTTAATGTCTCTCTCTCATTTTCAAAGCTTGATTTGAAGAGCTGAGGTCTGAGACTTGCTTAGGAGGACAGTACAAGTGATGATAGACCCATACTGACTGCAAATAATCATGGTGACGATATTTTTGTGTAACAGATTGCCCCCTAAAGTGCGAAGTCTGTAGTAGATGAGGATTTCTTATCATTTAGGAAGAGTGAAGTACTTTATCATTTCGAGGATCATCTTGTGGAGAACCCGGTTGGAACCTGTAAAAACATTCAATGCAAAATATATATATGAGATCATATCATCGCTGAGGTAGGCATTCCCATGCTCAGATCAAAACTGACTAGAAAAACTAACTACTGCTCTGATACAGGAATGATCTTGTAAAACATCACAAGTATAGACTCATGTGGACACAGTATGGACGCAGCCATCTGTTTATGAATAGTTCATTATATAATGAATACAAAATTCCTCGCAGCCTGGATTGTGGAAACTAGATCCAGGGTCTTCATTTCTACTTCCCGAAATAGTACGATTCTATCCATGCGAATGAATGTGTTGATGTCGAACATGGTAGAAACCACTTGATTACCAGTCAATGATGTAAACCGTTAACAAGCGTGAGAGAAACCACCAGTGATGTCAATGGCTCTCAAAGTACCCAGTACAATCCATGAGATGCGAATAAATGTGTTGACGTCGAGCATGTCACGGAATCCTTTGATCGAAAGTCAATGATGTAAACTATCATCAAAGGCGAGAAATCTGCCATTGATGCATGCAGATCTCAAGGTACTGACGATTCCTAGATCATCTTTCTAGATAATGAGCTGATGTCGATAGAAAGCGATCCGTCGTAGGCAAGCCTACAACACGAAATCATAGATCAAATTGAAGAAATTTTAGTTGCAAGGACTGACTCAGGGATGGTCAAGATGGATGACAGATATTTTGCAGATGAATGGCTTATTGGCAGTGACCTCTTGAACACATAACGACACGACAGATGGTTCGGTGACAATTGACCCAAAGTTAATACCCAAAAACCGGCTGAAGACTTTCAATGTGGTTTGATCAACTGTTAGGCAAAGGATTTCCCAACCCAGGTGAATAAAAGTGTCGTGTTCAAGAGTGGTTACAAAGTATGACAAACAGGCTCATTTTTCTCTCTTTTCCCCCACCATTTCTGGCAAGTACCTCTTTATTTTTGACAAGCTTGAGGAGGATAACATTTGCTTGATTATAAGCTCATCCTTCGGATGAGTCCAAATTAGTTTAAATTCGAACCCTAAGAAGGAGTGGTTCGTTCCTGTTTGTAATTGAACAGGTCCTTTACTGTGAAATTTTAACAAGTCCAGTATAGGAGAAACTCGGCGTTTTTCAATTTTAGAGAGTCTGAAAAACTTAAGAAGACTCCAGGGTTGGCCTTTTTCGTAAATTTGTGTCTCCCAAGCCCAAAAAAGTATAAAATAATACTTGAGAGAACCGCTTGATCTTTTACGACCAAGGAGTACTTTTCGTCATTAGTGCCTTTGACCCGAAAAAGTAAAAAAACGATCGATGACACGTCGTTTTATAACCAATATCGAATTTGAAACGACAAAAATCCGGCTATCTTTTCATGTTTTTACGGTCGGAAAAGAGCTGTAAGGGGACCGTCTTTTTAATTCCATTTTAACGAGTTTAAAAGAAACACTCGGCAATCTTTTCATGTTTTAGGAGTCAGAAAAGAGCTTAAAGATGACTCTACATGTTTTTCTGTTGAAAATGGTAGATTTCGCCTGAATAATCCTTTATTCTGCACAAAAACACAAACATTACTCATACATGTTTGAAATGGATAAAAATGTCGCAAAATACCTTTTCAAAGTGAAACATAAACAAATTTGCAATTTATTTACTCAAAAAACTTATAAAAAGGGCCTTTGTCAATTCATTTTTACCGT
Organism: Pinus tabuliformis; assembly: GCA_031772625.1. Classification (NCBI taxonomy): domain Eukaryota; kingdom Viridiplantae; phylum Streptophyta; class Pinopsida; order Pinales; family Pinaceae; genus Pinus; species Pinus tabuliformis. Next base: position 622,208,436 of record CM062809.1, read on the forward strand.
TTGAGTTTGGGTGAGAAAATAGTGCTTTTGCTCAGAAAACTTCTCGTGAAGATTGAGGGAAATCCAACCGTCGGAATCGAGGGCCGTCTTCTCCAGGTAATCCACATCATCCTACTCTTCATTTTCAACCGTTTAGTTTTTTGTTGTAGTCCTTCATTTCATTTTTGGGAGAGTTTTTAGGCGCAAAACCCGCGCGCGAGGGCCTGCAGGTTTACCATTGTGGGCCTGCGGACCCCGACTTTTTCTCCATTGGGAAAAATCTCGGGGTCCGCACCTTCCGTGTAGACAAAGTGCGGACCCATGTACTGTGTCTAACCTGGAGGGTGCATACCCCGCCGCAAGGGTTTTGAACCCAAAAATTCTCAAAAATGGACCAATCAAAACATTTTCTAGCAATTTAATTAATCTTTATACTTGATGCAGAGAGTGCATCATGCTAGATTGGCATGAACAAGAGCACGAGGATGTGGATGCTGCTGCATGGAATCATCAGCCTTCACTTGATGCTTTGAGGGCGTGTGGATTATACAAATTCTGGGCCATTCCTGGCATGAGGGCTCAGGTGGATTTCTTACAGTGGTTGGTTGACAGATGGAGCATACAAGACCAGTGCTTCTTCATTGGCGGCCACCAGCTCGAAATCGAGTCGGCGGACATTTATTTCTTGACCGGTTTGCCTAAGAGAGGCGAAGACTTGACTCTGCACGGGACTAGGGCAGGTGGCCAGTCTGTCGATAGCCTCCAGCTAGAGTACTGCAACAGCCAGGCTAGAGACAAAGGGATAGATATAAAGACCATATCCCGTCCTGAACTCATGGTGATTGCATTTACTGTCACCAGACTTTGCGGAGCTGCCGCATTACATATTGCCACCGGATCCCAGATGCATATGGCAGTTGATTGCTTTCGAGGCACCATCTTCAACTGGTGCGATGCCATGTTGGCCAATGTGAAAGGCCAACTGACCAGGGCCAAGAACGGACTACTAAAGACCTTTGGTTATGGGGCTTTGGTCGTGAGTTTTGGCCTAGAGAGGGTTCCTATGCTGATCCCACAACACCTTACTGTTGGAGCTGGGAATCCTTGAGAGCACAAACTGATGCGATGGGTTGCAGTCATGGCCCGTCACCCGGACGAGAGGACGGAGGTTGCTCGGTTCAAACCTGAGTATTTCCAATGGCTGGAAAACTAGGTCTTTTCCATTCAGGACTTTCCTTATGTTGGGATAGATTTTCGTGGTGACCCAGACATGGTTCTTCCACCAGGAGAGCAGTGGGACGAGTCAGGTAAAATCCTTTTCAACATTTTCCTATTTTAATTTTTTTTTTTTTTTGTGTTTCCATCGTCTCAAAATTGATAGTAAAAATTTCAAATGCAGATGTGGGTCCACAGCAACCAGCTACTCTCTGGCCTTTCGAGAGGAAGCAACTAGCTGCACCCGCGCCAGCCCCACAGGACGAATCAGCAGAGGTTTTGGCCGAGTTGGAGGGTCATCTCGAGCGCTTGATAGGAGATATTCCTGAGACCACTATAGAAGACATTCTTCGTCGACTTCAGCGCTATGTGATTGGAGTCCCGAGACCTTTTAGGAGATTCCTTTGCAAGGTGGCCCGTGTAGTGGTTTCTTATAGAGATCATCACCAGTGATAGGATGATCGCCTATTGTGGGCACATGTGACATTTTTGATTTTTGTACTTATCATTTTTGCCGATCATAAGGTGTTTTTCAACCTATGATCGAGGACGATGTATTTTTTGACACACTCATATATATATATATATATATATATATATATATATATATATATATATATATATATATTATATATATATATATATATATATATATATATATATATATATATATATATATATATATATAGATATCACTATTACCAGCTTATCTTGTAAATCGTGTTATGGAATGATTTTAAATTCACATGTATGATTATTGCAAATGTCTATTTAACATTCGAGAAGAAATTGCATCTGCTAATGTATTTAAAGACCTTGGAATATGCTGATATTCAATGTAATCAAACTCACGTTCCAAGAGACGCACTCTCAAAAATAATCTTAATAACACTGGATTTCTAATGGCATACACTCTATTAAGCTGTAATACAACGAGTTCAGAATCTAACCTCACTATCAAACTCTAAATCCCAAATGAAATAGATTCAGACAATAACTCAATCACTGCACTGTACTTAGAAATGTTGTTCGTTGTTTGACCGAGGCTTACCCCATGCATAGATACTAACTCGTCAGAGGGCGAATAGATAACCCAGGCTGCAGAAGAGATGTTCCGTTTTTTACGACAAGCACCATCATCGAAACCAATGTATGTTTGGAGAGGCATCGACATCTGCAATATCAAGAGTAAAACCAAGATAAGCAGGAATAATGACGAAAAAACACTCTCTAAGCTAAGCACACTGTTTAAACTAAAACACACCAGTTAGAAAGAAAAACTATCCTAACTAAAAATCTCCATCCCCATTCTTTTAAGCATAATACCTCTTCAAGTAAAGGCCATTTCTGGGTTTACCCAAAGAGTCCCCGTCAAAGTCTACCAATTCATAGGCCCCTTTGGCTAGCTTTCGCTTGACAACATAGGGACCATGCCACATAGGAACGAATTTTCGAGCGCCTAATTTATCATTAGCTTGATCATACACTACGACTAGATCTCCTTCCAAAAAATTTCGAGGGGTCACATTTCGATCATACTGAGCTTTCATTCGTTTTGCGTGAGTCTCAATCGCCAATGCAGCATCATGTCGATTCTCATCTAATTGAGCCAAGTATAACAAACGCTTTTCCTCTTCGGAAGTGGCTGGAAGTAACTCGATGGCCATTTGCAGTGACGAGATTTTGCATTCAATGGGTAACACGGCTTCCAAACCATAGACTAGTTGGAAAGGAGTGAACCCTGTTGATGTTTTTACTGAAGTTCGGTATGCCCAAAGCACTGAAAATAGCATGTTGTGCCAATTCGACCGATGAATCCCAATGATTCGTCGGATCATGATAACTAAAACTTTGTTGATAGACTCAACTAGACCATTCGCTTGTGGATAATAAGGGGTTGAACTATCATGACGTAAACCAAGCTGGCCTGTAAGTTCGGTCATCATAACGTTTCGAAAATGACGCCCATGATCAGTGATTATCTCTTGCGGGACACCAAACTTAGCAATTATATGATTGAACATGAAAATTACAGTTGTCTTGCCGTTTGCCTCGAATGTAGGCATCGCCTTGGCCCACTTAATAAAATAATCTACCGCAAGGATGATATACGCATGCCCCCCGGCCGAGTGAGGGTTACATGTAATAAAATCGATACCCCATTTGGCAAAAGGACCAATGACAATTATAGGGTGGAGAGGAGCAGGTGGAGCGCGCATCTTATGATCAAAAATCTGGCAGTTGTGGCATTTTTAGACCGCCGTAATACAATCTTTAAATAAAGACGGACAGAAATAGCCAGCTCGCAATATCTTTTGGGTTGTGGCATACCCAGACATATCACCGCCACACGCTCCATAGTGGCAGTCATTTAGAACCCTTTCAGCTTCTTCGTGAGTTAAGAAACGTTGAAAAACAGAGTCCGTCCCACGGCGATAAAGAGTATCTCCAATAATTCTGAATTGTTGGGACTGGAATCGAATTTTCCGACGTTCTGACCTTGAAATTTCTGGCCGAAAGGATTGGGTCTGGAGATAAACGATGATATCCCCATACCATGGATCTAAAGTTCTGATTAGAAACAAGGATTCGTCTGCAATGGGCTCCTCCGCCACAGTTTCCGTGTCAGCATGCGGGAAGTCACACATTAACTCCGCAAAAACTAAAGATTTATTAGACTTAGATTTCTCAAATTCCAAGTCCAACTCTTGCAAGATAACGATCCATTTAGAGTACTTGCCCCCTACCAATTACTTGGTCAAAATGTAGATCATAGGGTTGCAATCCGAAATTACCGTAGTTTTACGTAGTAGAATGTAGTGACGAAAACGTTGGACAGCTTGAACGGCTGCCAATGCCAATTTCTCCACATGTGAGTATTTTAGCTCTGTCGGATTTAACGTTCAACTAAGGTAATATATCACATGTTCAATTCCTGATTCATCTTCCTGAACTAAGACCATTCCAATAGTGGAATGAGAAGCGGCGAGATACAAGAAGTAATCCTGGTTGTAGTTGGGAGGATGCAACAACGGTGCATGGGTCAACACGTGTTTGAGTGCATCAAAAGATTTCTGAGCTATCTCATCCCTATAGAATTGAGTTTTTTGCTTCAACAACCGGGTAAAACCCTTTGTAACCTCGGCGTAGTTAGGAATTAATCGTCGTAAAAAGTTTGCTTTCCCTTGCAAACTTTGGAGTTGGCGAAGACTCGAAGGAGGAGGAAATTTGATGATAGCTTCGACCTTCGAGGGATCAACGCGAATGCCATCTTTCGAAACTACAAACCCCAGCAATCGACCCATTTCTATACAGAAGACACATTTGTGTGGGTTCAACCGAATACGATAATGCCTACACCTCATAAATATTTCTTGTAAATGGACGAGGTGATCAGCTCGATGTAATGAATGAACAGGCAAATCATCGAGATAGGGTTGCACAATGTGCTTGATGTCATGAAACGCATAAGACATCGCCCTTTGAAAAGTTGCTCCGACATTCTTAAGACCAAAAGGTAATTTGCAATAAGCAAATGTCCCCCATGGACAAATGAAAGCTGTTTTTGGTTGATCGGCAGGTAGAATGTTGATTTGATTGTATCCGGAAAAACCGTCCATAAAGGAGAATATTTCGCTGCCAGCACAATCGTCAATGATTTGATCGATATAGGGAGTTGGGTAATTGTCCTTTAAACAGGCTTGATTAATATCCCTATAGTCGATGCATATTCTTATTGTTCCCTGCTTTTTGTTAACCGGAACAATATTCAATACCCAATCCATTAACAGGATCGGATAAATGAAACTTGCTTTCAACAGTTTTTCAACTTCTGTTTTAATTGCAGCAACTTTTCGTGGGTGAATCTGACGCAAACGTTGCCGGACGGGTTTAGCGTCCGGGTAAGTTTTGATCTCATGAAAAACAATCGCGGGATCAATTCCTGGCATTTCCTCATAGGACCAGGCAAACACGTCTCGCAATTCTTGAAATAGGGCCTTATATAATTGAATTTTGTTATCTGTACACGAGGCACCTATATGAATGTTCTCAATAATTCCGGGCTTAACCGAAATGTCAATAGGAATAGTTCGAGAGATGTTTCCCAAGTTTAACTCTGAATCGGGATGTTTCATTGGATTTTGAGGTTCCTTGACATATTCGGTTGTAAAAATTGATGAGAAATCATTTTCAAAACGATCATCCTCAGGTAAAAATGAAGATCTGTGATGGAGATCTTCCCATGGTAAATCATCTACACATAGGATTTCATGAATTTGCTCATCAGAGTGAACAAGTTCAGAAAACGTAGTTAAATCCGAGGTTGATGCGAAAAGTGATTCCTCATGGACCACATTCATTAAGTCATTTTCGGTTGAACACAGGTCGGCAAATGACTGCACGGCTTCATAGGCAATTTCATATGGACTCAATGGCATGGAATTACCAAATGAGTCTATCTTAGATTCAGAAGGAATGATCCAAGGATCATCATAAACAATGGTGTCTGATGTAATCATATGAATGGTTGCAAATGAAGATGATGCGTTGATTGGAGGAAAAGGAAAAGTTCCCAGTAAACCGGCATCTTTAACTAATCCTACTCCAACATCCTTATATGGGATAGTCGTTTTACCAACATGCTGAATACTCTCCGAAGAGGCTGGGTCGGATGAAAAGTAAGCCAACTGGTCTATTGTTACGATCTTTCCATTGTGTGGAAATTTTATTACTCGAAAGACCGATGAAACGACCGCTGTCATAGCGTAAGACCAACTTCGACCCAAGAGAAGGTTGTAGTCTAGAGGGGCATCAACCACCTCCACATCTAGACTAACGGTTTTTCCTTCAACCCCTATAGGCAAATCCTGTAGAATGCCAAAAGGATGAAACCCATGGCCATCAAAGGCCTTTATAATCGTCAGGGATTGATTTAGTGAAGGAGAACCAAGCGATCTCCAACACTATATCGACATAATACACGTTGAGGCTCCCTCATCAATTACAGTCCGATGAATAGGCCTGTTTTTGACTATCACTGGAATCTAGAAAGCCATTTGATGAGGCAAATGCGGTGTACTATTTTCTAGATCGAAAATTATTAGGTTCGGGTCCTGAACATCAACAGCTCCTATAGCCGACAAAAGTAATTTACGTTGTGCTAGGCATGATTGCAGCGCTTCCAAAGCCGACATTGCTGAGGGTGAAACAGCTAAATCCTCAACAATGTTATAATTCTGAGCTGCACTCGCATGTGGATTGAAAGCTGACTTTCAAAGTATAGCCTTGGCGGGCGGTTTGATTACCAAGTCTGGATTAGGTTTCTCGATCTGTAGTGGATCAGAACCGGGAGCTGAGGTTGATGGATTAGAATGAGAAAATTCTGCTTCTTTACCATCAACAAGACTTTTACTACCATAATCTTGCGATCGAGTCGCAATCCTAACATGGGACATCATCAGTATGGGTTCTTCATTAGCACTTGAGGATGAACCTATCATCTTGCTGTCTTGAGCCGAAAAAGGATCCTTCAAAACAACAGGAGTTTGGGAACCCTTGACGATCTTCGCAACCTTTGCACGATGAGGGCAGTCTCTTGTAAAATGTTCATCATCACAAATGAGACAAGGATAACAAGGTTTGCGCTTTTCATCATTGGATTCCGCCTTTTCAGGTTTCTCCTTTGAACTTTTGTCTGTTTTATTCTTCTTCTTTCCTTTCTTCTTCCCACCGGATTTTGATTTGGCTGTAGATGACTCTACAATGTGAATATCGGCGGAAATATCTGTAGAAGAATCTCCTATTGGGGAATCAGGCAAGGTTATGATAGGGGAAGAATTCTTGGAAGACTTCTTCTTACTTTTAGTGTTAACTGTGCCAATCATACCATCAGCGGCATGAGATCCTGAAGGAGCTGCAGCGATTTGATTTTGATTGGGAAGATCGGGGATTTTTTCATGTAACGTACCTGACTGAGTATAGACCAAGTCAAGGTACTGTGCTTGAGCAATGACTTGCTCCTCAGTAACAACTCCGGCTTTAGCAACATCTTCAGTGATCTTTGGTAACAAAGATTTTACAAACCACTCAGCCAAAATCTGATCCGGAATAAATACCTTCACTAAACGACATCGACGTCTCTACTCATGAATATGATCTGAAATGTACGTGGATGTCAATTGTTTTAGCGAAGTTAACAATTCCGTGCCATTGTCATATCGGACTGGCAACTGAAAATGAGTTAAAAACGAGGTAGCTAACGGACTAAAATTATAAAAAGTGCCTCGCGGTAACTCAATGTACCACTTGGCCGCGAGACCAATTAGAGTGCGTTGGAAAAGTCTAAGACGGATTGAATCATCTGTGATGGAGTTAGATGCACACCAGAGGTGGTAAGTCATCACATGGTTCGACGGGTCCTCTCCTGATTTACCTTCGAACTTGGGAATGTCACTGGGCAACTTATTCGGCATTGGCGGCCGAAATGGAAGATAATTAATGGGATCGTTTGTTATGCGCGACAAGTCAGACAAGTCCAAAGTTGCAATAAACGGTAACTGCCGATTAGGATCCCTAAAATTCTGGGTCATGAGACCAGCCCCAGAAGGAGGATATCCAGGATAACTAGGAATAGGAATCGCATTCGGGATATTGTATCCCCCCGGAAAACCAGGATTAACCGGACCGTACTGGGGTTGTTGAGATTGTTGATAAGTGTACCCAGGATACGGTTGATACTGATAAACTGGCTGCTGGACAGCAGGACCAAATTGATACTGTCCCTGGTATGGTTGATAGGTGAATTGTGGTTGACTTGTGACAACCGTACTTAAACCAGGTTGTCCTATAGGCATCTGAACTGAAGTTTGAATCGTAGATCCAGACGGTGGTAAAGATGTCTGAGGAGTAGATACAGGAATAGTAGAAACCGGAGTTGTCGATACTCCAGAAGTAGGTGGGGTAGATTGAACAGATGTAGCGGCAGTTGTAGCAGTCGTTTGAGGCGGAGTACGAGGTGTACTGGGCCCAGACTGAGAAACTACCGAAGGTACAGAAGTTTGAATGTTAGACTGGACTGGTTGCTGGGGTGTACCAGAAACTAGGGGTTGTCCAGTTTGAGATGACAACTGTACACTTGGCTGCAACACCTGTTGGGTTTGCAATGGATCCCACACTATATTCATTCCGGGGTACTGACCCATAACTGGTTGAGAATATTGAGGACCATAACCGAGTTGAGGGTAGGATTGATAATTGAAAGGTACATTTCCCATTCCTTGAACAAACGTTTGACCTTGGGGTGGTTGGAAACCTTGGTTCGAGTATGGACCTTGGGGTTGATACCCTTGAGGCACATACTGATACTGGGGTTGACCTTGAGGTATAAATTGATACTGGGGTTGGCCTTGGGGTACATATTGAGTATGGGGTTGACCTTGAGGAACGTACTGTCCTGTAGGTATGTACTCTCCTTGAGGTTGCCCCCCAGATACAAATTGTGTACCTTGAGGTTGCCCCCCAAGCATTAATTGAGGTTGTCCCCCAGGCGGTAACTGGCCACCTTGAGGTTGAGGATTGGGAATAGAACCTGACATCATAAGAATGTCTTCTACACTCAACGGTTTATTACCATTGCTTCTAGTTAATAACCCTTACTCAATGGGTTGAGGAGATGCTCCCAAAAAAGTACCAAAAAGAGACTGATACCCAGAGGGAACAGATGGACCACCGTACAAAAAAGATTCCGGCGATTGAGTAAACATGGGCGACTGTCCAGACATATTTACGGGAGTATAAAAACCTCTAGGTGTTGAGTGATAAGGAGCATAAGGTGGTGAAAAACTTAACCCTGAGTTTTCTAAATAATTAGTCAAAGAAAGATACCAAGAACTACTCCTAGGTGGACTGTAAAAAATTGATTCACGCTCCCTTAGTTCAATGACAAGTTTATTTTCAGGGATAGGGATGCCTACTCCTTCTTCTTTCGGAGCAAGTTCTTCAATAGAAATAAGTCCAGAAGGAAGATCTTGAGTGATTACTCTTTCTACCCTAGGTGAATCAGGACCACTAAAAGTTGGAGAAACAAACCCCGATGTCGAAGTAGCAGCAAATTCACTTTCCAGCTCAGATATTTCGGGTTCTTCACCTATATCACTAGTACATGAAAAGCTACCAGCGATTTCGGAGATAGACATGGACTGTGGATTATATTCTGCTACTGGCATTTGAAAATTAGGATGTACCATCGAAGAAGATTCTCCTTCTTCCGGTGACCCAACTCTACTGTCTCTAGGAGTTACGAGGACTTTTAAGCCTTCAAGTTGGCTCGGTACTCTCTCAGGAGGTTGGCCCCGAAGTCTATGGGACTTCCTCAGTAACTCAGCCACGTTTATAATCTCAGGAGACTGGCCCCGAAGTCTACGGGACTGTCTTGGTAATTCAGCCACAATTAAAGACTTTTAACTACTTCACACGCAAACAAAGTAAAAACTCAATGAAAAGCACCTAAGGTCTCTAAAGAACCAAACAAATTTGAATAACATGTCTAAAGAATCTAGGAGATCAAACACACACAAATAGTAACTTTCTGGACCAAAAACACTAGTTGGTGATGAAATCCAACGTCGCAGAGTTCAGTACAAAAATGGCAGTTGGAACAGTTACCCCGGCAACCTGCTTAATGAATAGATTGGCACAAGTTCCTCTACTTAACCGTCTCGAGTGAAGTGAACCCCCCAGAAAATCCAAGTGAGTCTATCCGACGTCTGCTCCAGGTACAGTGGGATCTTCCCACCACTGTCACCTCAGGAAGAGTCCTAAAGAATATGGCCACTAAGGTTACCAACTGAGACAAATACACCTGGGGGAACAGTCTACAATACGATACGCACGCAAGGGCAGAGTAGCAAGATCAATCCCCTTGAAGGCTCCTTGAAATAGTCCAAGGTTTACCAACAAGTGACCCCACGCTCCTCGACAATGGTTAATCCGAGGTTTACCGTTTTTAATACGTGAATATCTGGTGTCGTTCCCAATGAGGAAGGATTTATTCCCACACTGGTTCGGACACGATCTCGTGCTTCTCCTTTAAGAGGAGCTTTCCCAGAGCATAAATGCAACAATTGGATTTCTTCCCTACCACAAGATACAGCTCCTTGTTTTTTTTACTGTCTTGGAGAGTTAATTACTCTCCTACTCCAAGACACTAGCCTAAGCTAAGTTGGTGTATCAGAGCCCTAGAAATAAAAATGTTACTAGGTGAATTTTACTTTAAGCGTTAATTTTAGTGGTTTTTGTTTAAGTCCAAAGGTGCGGAGATGAAACTCGTGGTATGAAGACTCGACTCAAAATCACTAAAAATGCACCTAAGATGATCTAAACAATCTTTTTCTCTTCGATGAACTTCTAAACTAAGAAAGAGTTTGAGAATGCAAATACTTTGTAAACACAAATCTTTCTCAATTAAACAAATTAAAAGAAGAGCTTTTCCTTTCCAAAGCACTCAAAACGAGACAACTAGTTATTTCACAAAAAATTCCCTTTTCGTTTCAAAGCATTCAATCACTACGAAAAACAAACTTTTCAAAAGAGAGATTTTTTTATATTTTGTAAATAAAACACTCAAAACTAATGAAAATGACTAACTTTGAGAGCTACAACTATAAAAACCTATTTGAAGTCAAAGCCTACTAACAGTCTTTTTTAAGGATGTTTTACTCAGCTAGATGCAAGCTAAGGACTGATTTATGCAGAATCACAAATCAGTCAAGAACAACCAATTTCGTTTTCTTTTTGAAAATGAAAATCCAAACTCTCAAACACAAGTTTTTCGAAGTTTTGTAAAGAGAAAACTCAAAGCGGATTCCTCAAACAAGGGGAGATTTCATTAACGGTCAGACTCATAAGAAGGCTGGTAGACACTAAGGTGATCTGAAGTCCCTACAGCCTCTAAGCTCAGAGCCACTACACAACCAAAACGAAAAACAAACCCAACAAGCAAAACTCCTAGGAATTTCACCTAAAACCCTAACACTAGTGAAATTAAACCAAGGAAAGTTTTTGACAGGGCACATGCAGGTCTGGGCAATGGCTAAAACCTATAAACAAATTCTAAACTGATAAAAAAGAGAAAAAATTAAAATTTCTCAAAATTTTGACAGGGTACGCAGGTAGCCTGTTTACACAAGTGCGATCACGCTCTATGCACAAAGCAAAAGCGCTTACAGGTACGCACTGTGCTTAACTCAGAGGGTGTGTACTTCTCCCAAAACTATGAAAAATAAAAACTAACTCAAAATTAACTAAATTCACCCAATCCCACAATCATCAAGCCAAAAACAGAAACAAAAATAGAGTTTCTCACGTCAAAATATAAACAAGGAAAAAAATCAATTCCCCAGCGGAGTCTCCATTTTGTCACACAGAATAACTTGATCTTGCGGACAAGATAGACCTTCCTAGAATCTAAAGAAGACTTAATGACAAGCAAACCAACCAGACACTATCTTTCTCTAAATATTCTTTAATGAACAATAGCAAACAAGTGTTTTTAGGGCCTACCTTAGGTCCAACGCTAGCTTGTGGATGCCCTTGCTCCTTCGATCCAAATGAGCTCCTTTTCACGAATCTGCAAACACAAACAAGGCAAAAAAATTAAATAGCACCTAAAAAGCCAATTGCATCAAAACATATTTAACATGAAAGTAAAGGAGTCCATGAAACAAATAACATAAAATACTTGTTGAGAAAAATGAGTTTGATTGTATTAATTCAAAAGAAGAAGAACCTTACAACCTTTGCCTTGACGCTGTACAAGCTCCTCCCAGGGTCCAGCAAGAAGTCTCCTCTACTTTGACAAGTTTCACTCACTCCCCAATGAAACCAAAAAGGTATGTGATCTCTCCTCTTTAGGCTTAACTAGGAAGTCTTGATTTCACCAGCATTTACCCTCAAAAATGTTCAGCTTCTAACCTCCCTAGCAACCAGCCCAATGCCTGTATTTATAGTGCAATGGAGGGAGGTTACTAGGTCCTCCTTCAAAGGGATAAAGCCCTCCTTCAAAGGGATAGCTCCTCTCCTCAAGGGATTAGCTCCTTCTCTTTTGGGATGCATGAACCACCTCAGAGTGAACAATCCACGTCAAAATTCCTTCTAGAAACCTCAAGAATTAACCCAAAGTGAGTTTTTTTAAGGTAAAACTTGCACCTTTTGACTTTCACAGGGGTCCGCACCTACACCATTAGGGACAAAGCGGGCAGGTCCGCAACTCTTGTACACATAAGGTGCGGGACCGCAAGTGACCATGAGAGAAATTGCGGAACCAGAGTTACATTGATTTTTAATGTCTCTCTCTCATTTTCAAAGCTTGATTTGAAGAGCTGAGGTCTGAGACTTGCTTAGGAGGATAGTACAAGTGATGATAGACCCATACTGACTGCAAATAATCATGGTGACGATATTTTTGTGTAACAAATATCACGAACTGTTACAATTTCATGGTTATTTCCAATTGTTCCAACACTAGTGATAGCATCGACTATTATAACCTAATGTTTTTCTAAAGATCCTCAATTCAAGTTTTTTTCTCTTGATGAATTTTATTCCTCATTTTCTATCATAGCAAGAGAAACGGTGTGTCTTACTATCCTTCCTTGTCATAATTGTATTTCATTGCATTCCTCAGGTGAGATACAATAGGTAGGAAGAAATTGTGTTCAATGTTTCACTAAATTATTATTTGGGTTAGTGTTAGGTTGTACAAGTAGATGAAGATGTAATGGAGGACCACTCATAGGTACATTGGAGGGAAGTTGTAACTATTGTTGTTGCATTGGGATATTGATGGGAATTTGGCTAAGAAGAACAATCCCTTATTATGGTTGAGGCCATGAAGGAGAAGGCCACTAAGGCTAGAGTACATGGTATTGGACCAAAGGGGGATTAGGAGGCTACCATGGAGCTACTAGATATTGCATTTATTGGGGAATTTGTTGAAGACTATACATACCATAACAATAATTAAAATAAGAGAAGGGTTCTTACACCATATCTAATGGCTTAGACTAATAGGGCTTCTTAGTGCCAATGAAATATGTTGCTTCAATATCCTCCCTTATCTCTCTATGTATTGATTTTAGTTTAGGTAATGAGGGACATTTTTCTATAGAATGATCCTACTCACATATATTGCTGCTATTAAGTGGGCATTGCCTCAAAGGATGTTTATTCCTACATCGAAATTAGAATATAGCCAAAACTTATTCTACTTCAATTTGTTTTTCATTTCCTTGCAACACATCGATTTGAGAGGACAATGAGCTCATAATTTCTGTTTTGAAATTATCCAACAAGTTTCCAATCTCTACACATGTTCCTCCACTATTGGCTGAATTTAAAATCTTGGTAGAAGCATCATGTGTCATGGTCTTGTTTCTTGTTGATCCTCTAGAACTCCTTTGATAAAGTTGAACAATTTCATCATAATGTTCCTTGGATATATCTCCTTTCCCCAAGGGATTTAGCATGTCAAGGAAGTAATCCCACATTACTCTGATCATAATCATCTTAACTATTTCCTTATCCAAATTGCTATGATGAGATCTTTGCAAATTATATTGAAGGAACTCAACATACTCTTAAAGGTTTTCATTTGGTGTATGAGTTATCCTAAATAGCTCTTCCCTCTGATCTCTAGAATGATAGTATTCATGATAATTTTCTAAAATGGTATTCTTCATCCCATCCCAAGAGGTAATAGATGCCCCACGAGTCCCATAAACCATATTATAGTAGCTCCCTTTAATGTAGTTAGGAACAATTTTATTTTATTTTCATCGGTGGTGTAATCATAACTCCTGCAGAGGACATGAAATTAAACAAAAAAATGTATTTGGGTCTTTTTTAATTGTGCCTTTAAATGTAGAGAGTGCATATAGAGGGATGTTCTTCATTAGGGCATGTCCATGAAGATTTCCAATGGGTAACTCGAAGGTGGTAACCTAGCTACCTACCATTTGGTTTTGCCTAAAATCTTGACGATTTTGTACAACTATTATAGATGGATCCCCTAATGGAGGGGATTTCTCTCTTCTTGGTGATGAGGATTGCTCAAGCTCTTCTAGTTGTTCAGGTTGCTCAAACTGTTCAAATTGTCCAATTAGTCCTAATGATTTCATAGCACCTTCTGCAATAGAATTATAGGTAGGTTGTTTCACCACACTACCTAAATCCAGGATATATTGATCAAGTGGTCATTCTTCAGGGCTTGATTCTAAATCATGTCCATTTATATCCCCTTGTCATTCTATTAAGCCTTGACATATGTCCCTTGCTAATACAGATGGACTATAAAATTTATGGCTTGTCTCTGAGATTTAAGGATCATAAAATTCCACTTCCTTATTATGCATACCCAACACAGATGACTCAAGGGATACTTGACTTTGTTGATCATCTTTGTATAATCATTTCTTCTTAGGTGATTATTCTTCAACTTTTGAGATGATCTCTTATATCTATGTTACTCTCCCCGAAACTTTCTTCTTCTTCTTTCTTCCTCATCCTCATCTACATGCATGGTTACATTCCTTAGGGGAACCATGTTTTTCTTATTCACTATTCATGTAATTCAATCCTATGAGCCATAACTCCTCAATAGGTCATACCAACTTCAGTATGTCGAAGCGATCCACAAGTTCTTACCTCTTGTCTTACCACCCGAAAACCTTAGAGTCAAGAACACATCTACCACGCTTTCAATCAATGCATATAAATAAAATAGTCACATACATGAACCTCTAATAGTCTCTCTATAAATGGTACCAAAATGTTGAGTGAATCAATTATACTTTTAATTCAGAAAAGCCAATCCAATTCACACATAAATTTTCAATCTAGGTAGGATTTTTGTTTCAAGGCTATCATGCAAAGTATTTTAAGGAACAAATGGCAGCAATCATTTATGAAATCTCAAAACTAATCATTGTAACATCACTCTCAACATTAAAAACACATTTTTTGTAACCCTCCAAACATTGTTCACACTTTCATAAAAGAAAGACACATATTATAGAGTAAATCACACTCTGACGCATGATCACTTTTTCAAAAGAAACAATGATCCTAGAAACCATTCAACCATTAAAGCAACTATTGAAACACCCATTCAATTAAATAAACAAACTAAGAACTAGAACAATAACCAAATAACTATCACACTAATGAAGGGATGGATATAGGACCTATGTTGTTACACAATGATAGAGGTTATATTTTTCAACTACTTAATGCATGAACAAGATATGTAATAGTAACAAAAAATGACACATGAATCACAACTAAGTGGCGATACATACATTGCTACAATACCTCTTTAACCAGTGATCCCCACTAAGAAGGAGGGCCCTTCCTCCTTAGCAGGGGCTAGCAAATTATAAAACATGCAAGCTAATAAGAAGAAGGGTATGAAGCCATGAATGGCAGAAATTTGCAGTAATGAAAAGTTACAATATAGGATTACATCGTTGGTTCTCCCTACACCGATCTCTATTAATGCCTCTTGAGATGAGAGTACAATCTTTTATAATTTCAAAATACATTCCTATTTTCGAAAGGAATGATCATCATGAGAATTTCTCGATTCTCATGTGAGCTAAATCGAGAATATACAATAATTTTCTTTCAACAAAGTATCCTAGTTGAAATAGAGTTGTAACAACTTTTATAAATTACAATGATTTATCAATTATGAATCCTAATTATTTCGATTGATTCAACCGCGTTGTCTATAAATGTTTCCTTCAATGGTTGAGTTGGTTCTAACTAGGTTCTTGTCAAAATCAGTCTTCATTACTAAGAATAAGGGAATATCGTATCCAAAATAAGCTCAATGTGTATCAGAAACATCAACAAAGTCTTTGTTCCATCCTTAGTGAGGAAAAGCTAGAGAGATATTACCCTATAACAACATCTCAACAAGCCACACAACCTTAAGCATCCTTTCATCAATTCATTAATGAAAAGAAAGAAAATGTAAGAAAAATAGGTGCAAAAAGATGTCAATTCTACATCCCAACACAAGGGTCGATTGAACCTAGGCCCAAACCATTAGACTCCAAGTCTCTAGATAATCCTTTTGTACAAAGGAGTCTTAGACACTGTTTCCTATAATTGGTTGGGAGAGTGGTATTCTCTGATTTTCATGCTAGTGGACAATGTTTTCCATCTTCTTTGGCAAGCTTGTGAGATTTCCTCCCCTAATAATATGGAAGTGTCTTCAAAGTGGAGGATGGCATCCACCTGCTTCTTATTCAAAATGTGCACTACCAAGGTGTTTGATTTCACAAATTTAGATAGATTTTGAAAAAAAGAATCAGGTAGAAAAAACATTGTTCATGTTCTACTACAGGATACAATATTTCCTGCGACAATAGGGTACTCTATTTTTGTTGAAAAAATGTAGCAAGAAAGGCCTAATTTAACTTTAACCTTAGTCAAATTGAGTGAAATCAAATTTCCACATCAACAGGACAACCTGGAGGCAATTAAATATTGTGGCATGGATCTTGTCACTTAGTTAGCTCAGTCAATTTGAGTTAGAGGGTTTGGAGTTTAGTTATGTATATGTGATTCCTAAATTTATCAATCCAATTCAGTTATTTTTTAGTTGTCTTCAGTTAACTAGCCTCTAACAATTGATAGAGTTAGTTTAAGCTTAGTTGTGTAGTGGGATAGAAGTCTAACTAAGAGATCTATCAGTTAATGGGTCAATCAGCCGAAAATAACTAATGCATGCAGAGAATTCAAGTACTCAGTTGAAGTTGAGATGAAAAGGAAATGCAACATCAGTTGTAGACTAGTTTTGAGGTTACAAGTGTTTCATGGGTAAGAAGATCAATCTTTTAGAATTGTGCAATAAATTTGGAGGAAATTCCTAAATAATATGGGCTAATTTCCTCAGGAATTTCACAAGGAAATAGGAAGCTTGATGAGCAAATATTTGGGTAAGTGATAGCGATGGCTTGTAATTGAGCAGAGAGAACAATTATTCTTTTGTTGGTTGAGCCCAGAGCTAGAGCTAACAATTGTAATAGTTCTCTATTTTACTGATTAATGCAAAGAGGTTTTCCCCTACAAATCACAATGTATTTATGGTTTTTCTTATTGCATGTCTATGCATGTAGTTATAAATTGTGAATTTCATTCCGCAAATTAGTAGAGTGGAATTTTGTCTCTTGTTTTTCAGTTTGAAATATTCATCAGTTGTAATTTATATCAAATTTATACATGGTATCAGAGCCTTAGAAATCACATTAGAACCAATATTTCGAACTTGTCTCTTGAGAATTTTGAATTTGCAGTTCTGTGTAGTAGTTTTTCTTCAAGATAGGGAGAATATATTTCAATGGACTAAGATTGGAGTAGGCCTTGTAGGGTAGCTCAAATTTCATAGCCTAGAAGAATCAAATGGAAGAAATGCTCAATGATAATGGCTTGTTAGAATATGTCAAAACTGAAATTTCACAACCTCCATATTCGTATGCACAACAATTAGCCCAATGGAAGAAGGATGTTGCAAAGACCAGGATAATTCTTTTGGAATGTGTGAGGGACCATGTGGTCTCAAATATCCATGAAAAAGAGACACCTTTTACTATTTGGAAGACACTAACTGAGCTATTCGAAAACAACAATGACCATAGGAAATTGGCCCTAAAGGACAAAATTCGAAACATTAGAATGCATAAGAATGATTCCATTCCATTGTATCTCTCCAGATTTACACAAGTTTTGGATGAGCTTGGAGGGGATGGGGTGAATGTTGTAGAATATGATCTAGTCAGACTATCTCTTCTAGGCCTTCTAAATTCCTAGCATAGCTACCGGGACTCTATGAATTGAAGGGAAAAATTATTGAATTGGGAAAGGTTGTGGTCTGATTTGGTTCAAGAAGCTTCCAGGAGAAATGCCATTGATGTAACTTCATCCAAAGCAGAGGATGAAGAGAATTTTACCTTGGCTGGAAAGGGGAAGAAGAGAAAAGGGAAGAAGACCCATATAAAACCTCAATCTAGACAAAATAATGGCAAGAATAAATGCTTGATCAAGATCAAGTGCTTCCACTGCTACGAATTCGGGAACTATGTAACAAAATGTACGCATAATAAGTCTACCAAGAAGCCTTTAGGAGGAGTATTAGGTGAAGCACTAACTTCATAATTCGAATTATACTTCACCCTAATAGCATGCATCATTACCAACATGATTATGGGGAGTGTGACGTGGTACCTTGATTTTGGTGCCTCTTTCCATATGACAGGGTGCAAGTAGTTTTTTAGTAGCTTGGGGGAGAGTGATCCCCAGATGCATATCGAAATGGGGAATAATGGGAGGTACATTTCTATAGGAATTGGTATTTTCACCTTCGAGTCGGAGAAAGCCTCTCCTCTTCTCCTAAAATATGTTACGTTTGTACCTGGGCTGAAGAAGAACTGGATCTCTATAGCAACACTATAGAATCGTGGCTGTGTTTTTATTTTCAGCAAAGGGAAATAATTTATGACACATAGCTACCACACAAGTGAAGCAGATCGAGGTTCGAGTGAAGAAATTGTTGAGGGTGTCGGACTCGCCAACATTTAGGGGATATCCCCGATATGAAGCCGTAATCAGACCTCACACCATTTGGGATAAGATTCCAATTCGGTATAAAGGCATGGTTGCCAAATCCTTAAATATTTGGCTCTATCTTTCAACATAAGAGAGTGATCCAACAGTGTATTCAAAAATCAAGGGAAGTGTTCCTGGTGAGTGTGTAGTTGCAACTATGTCGAGGTTCTTCTACTATGAAGGGGAAATAAATTTGAGCCTCTAAATAAGAGGTGATAGTACCACCTAGGAAGATACACACATGAACTAGAAGGATTCGTCTAACATCAAGTGGAAGAGTCCAAAGCAGATGCAATGGTCATTACAACCAACAAACAGGGAAAGTGTTATAGCTCCAAATCTCACTCTTATGGTTTGTGATGCTAGATTCATGGCCTAGGGCAACCCCTCCTTCCAGACATGGTCCTAAAAGTTAAAAAACAGTGTTTTATCCCTTATATGCGACATTGCCCTGAGTTAAACACGTGTATACGCGGGTCTGTGTATATCCAACCCGCGTGTATGTATTAAAACACTTAAAAATATATAAAATTCCTTCTTTTCGGGCGGAGATCGCGGGTTTTACCTGCTGATCACCTGTTAGTGCCCGTGGCCCAACTGTTCCCAACCAACTCCTAACTAAAAAACTACTTTGGAGATGGTATAAAAAGACCTCAAAGGGAGGGCCTAAGAGGAGAGAAGAGAGAGAGGAGAGAGAAAGGTTATTATGCTGAGATTTTTCCCTTGACCAGGTCTGAAGTCCCTTGTGCCTTCTGCACTTCCCCCATTTTGTTCAGGAAACCTTTGTTTCCTTGTGTGTTGATGTTCATCCACCATTTATGACATCATGGAGAGAGTCATGGAAGGAGTTTTGTTAGAGGCTTGAGGCTGGAACGGATCCGGAAGGAAGCTTTGCTTGGAGCCTGCTGAAGGTGACTCAGGTGAACATATTCCTTTTTATGTACTTTATTTGTCTATAATAAAAGAAACACATGTCTTGGTTCCCGAAATGAATCTTCTTTATGTTAATGATATTCATGTTTTGAATTCATAAGTAAATGGTTGTTTGGATTTCATAACTAACTACCTTTCTTTATAACATGAAGATGGTTTCTTTATAAGTTTTTGTCCATGTACTGTTGTGTTCTTTGAATTGGTTGTTTTGCAGGACAAAAGGGAAGAAGGGAACTCCAAGAAGGGTTTGGACCCTAAAGGCCTTCTCAAACGTAGGACCGAAGGTACGTACCCTTATCATAGAATTTGCTTATAATAGCATAATGGTTGTATGAATGCATGTTTCTTTAAATAGACAACTTTCAGTCTGCTAGGGTTTCACCCAAAAAGCCCTAGGGGAGTAATTCCCTCTACCAGAAAGTTTTATCTATTATCCCACGGAATAATCCATGGGGATGGGAAAAAAATAACAACCATTACAACACATTCTCAATAAGATAAGCACTAAAATAACTTAAATAGGTCAACTATCTTAGTACATGTGAAAGCAAACATGAAATACAAACGCCCACAAAATATACTTAAAAACATTCATAGTCCATGCATGAAGAACGTGTTGGCCTTAAAAGGCTTATGTTATTAAGAAAAAGTTCCAAGACACATGTTTATAATGTACATCACTAGTGTTGGCGGAATTATATGTATTCTAATTCCAACATTTAATTATTGAATTTGGGATCGTAAGACTTAGAGATGAAAGCATAGAAAATGAAGAACTAGAGCCTATTCTAGCCTATGATAGCAGGTAACACTAGAAAGAACTAATCACTAAGGATTATCACTTGTCAATGGAATGTGGGACTCTAATACTTATCAGGTTTTGAACCATAATATTTCATTAACAATGTTCATGTGGTTTTATATATGTATCTTATTAGGTCCTGAGACTTCAGTGGTTTTAATCATACAATGATGAAAAACCATTAACAATATTGCAGAAAAGAAAGTGTCAACAACTATAAGAAAAAGTGTGTGAGGCAAGTAAATAAAATAGGGCAATAAAATACAAGAAACACATTAACAAACTATCAAAAATAAATGCTAAGTAGGCTTAAAGATATATTGTAGGTTCTTATTCGCTATAGAAATATTTTGCCAATTCATTGCAAATCTTTAATCAATTAAAGAATCTTAAACTGAAAATTACATATTTTTTTAATACTATGTTCTAGTACAGAACCTAGTACCGAAGTAAGTAACAAATTTACAACTTTAGAAGAAAATCTCAGAACTCTAATTTTTGTGTAATTTTATACAAATTGGTGTTAAATAACCAACCATATCTTCTCGATCATGATGTATTTTTGGGATTTATTTCTATGGAGCCTAAATTGTTGTATTTTCAACAAAAATGTCTCTTTATATTTCCTGATTCAATTCCATGACCTCGTAAATTGTGCATGAATTTGACAATCTAGATTTTTTTGCCAATCTGGGTTTTGCAAACTTTTGGTACGAAACTATTTCAAAGAACCAGTTGTAACTTTCAAACTGTATATAATTTTGGGCAACAATTTGAGATACAAGTAAATTTTTAGGTTTTACGAAAACACGTCTACCATATTCTTGAAATTTTCCATCATATGCACAAAAATCGAAGTAAAAAATGGTAGTTTCAAAACTGCTACATATTTTTGGTTGTAGCTTAAATCATGTGCTAGGATCCCACATGTGAGCTGGGTATATTCCAATGCTTGTAACAACATATTAGGTCCATGTGGAACCTAATTTACCATACTAGAGAAAATAAAACCATATTTTATAATTTTGAATTTATTTCCCTCCATTCGTGCAAGTGTAGAATTAAGTACCTAATTGTTGAACTAATACAAAGATAGAAATTTTCCTAGTGGAACATGATCCTTGGATACATAACCACATTAGTAAACCATCATTGGTAAAAACATATTAAAAACTCATTTAAACATTAAAAATACAATAAATCATTAATAAATAACCACAAGGTAAAATGAATGCATTTATTGAAAATTGGTAATATAATAGTTACATAATATGTTGTAAGGGTATGAATATGGCTTGTAAATAAAAGGTTTGGATAGCCAATACAAAAACATATCTAGGACCCACCATCCCCCCATCCCTGAGACTTTGAATTCCCTCATGCAAACAAAATATGGACTAGGAAGGAATGATGGATGATATAAGGTGACAATGAAGATACTGGATATTTGAATATGGACTTGGAAACTAGAATATGCATTAATGGATTTGGAAATGGTGGCTTAAGAAAAGTGAAGAAATAGGAAGTGTTTAATCATCAATATTCCTTAAATTTTAATGAGCTAAAGAGCCTTTAAACATGTTTTATCTAAAGTATATCTTTCAGACTTTAATTTGTATTGCAGGTTGCAATGGAAGTTGTATAAAGCCAAAGATAAAATAGAGTAAGGCTAAGAGTCTGGAATAATTTGGAAGAGCCAGAGTTGATGATTGTCAATATGATATGTTGAAGGAAGCTCAAGAGAATGGAATGAAGATGATGAAAAGATCCCAACCACCACTCCCCCATGCCTGAGGGTTTGCACATCCTCATGCAAACAAGGTGAGGTACTAAAGAAGTGAGGAAGGCTGTTGAGATGGCTCTAGTAAAAATGAACCTAAAAAGAAAAATAGAACTAATGAGATGAATACTGAACAAAAATAAGTCATCTCAGATTTATTAAAATGATGCAAAGTTAAAACCAAGCATAGAATAAATTTCAAACGATTCATTACATATGATTCTATCAATGTTTAATAGTTTTATGCTCAAGAAAAAGAAACCTTTTATAAATTTAAGGAGCTATCCTTCTTTGTAGAAAAGGAGGATTTTTATGATCACAACAAATGATGAACCATTGAAAAATTAGTTATTACTAAGAAAATCCCATAGCCTTATAGTTATCCAAGTATTACAGATAATGTTTGTAGTTGAGTTTTATTAATTCTCTCTAATCATAGGTCCCACTTCTAAGACAATTAAATCTTAGATATAGTATGAAAAATCAATGATAGAGGACTCAAGATTACCTTAAGGCCATTCTATAGCAGAAACTTTATGGAGTTCTTTTTTCCCTTGGCTTCATCTACATAGGCTTCCTTTTGATTGTAAAACTATATAGTAGCCATCATATGTGTGGACAAAATCCCTGGTTTGATTGACACTTCTTTAGGAAAAATGGCCCATTTACCGCGAGCATGCATAGCCTTGATGGGTTTACCTAATGATATCACAGGTCAGTGCCTGCTGCCAGCAAGTGTTAATAGCCTCTAAGTGTTAAACTTTTAAACTTATTTTACACTGAAGGCTCTAGTCCCATGTTTCCTACCACTTTCATTTTATATTATAGATATTGCTTTTGCAATTGGTAGATGGGGGAGTGGCTTCAGAAAGCCCCTTAAAGGCATAGGATGATACCTTTCAGAGTGACTTTGATTACCTACATAATGTTTTGGATGCATAAGGTACTCAAAGGACATAGAGTGAATGAGCCATTTTTAATATGAGATGGATGAGCCTACCAAATAATAACTAAAAGAAACCTATAGTTCTGCTAATCATAGTTTCCATGTATGCTTTCACTTTTAAAGTAGTGTTCCACCATGAGTAGAGACTTCATCAATTCTCTTGCAAGTCTTAATAAGGAAGCTCAGAGATAATGCTTCCGTGTTATGGTTATAGTATTCAAGTTTATTTTTCATCAGTATCATTGTATGGACCTCTTAACTTTGTTTTAATCCCATTAGTGTGCATTTGAAACTATATTTTGAGTAACTGTTTTGTATTGATAATAAAAAAAAATATACGAATAAGAGAAATGAAATTCCATAAAAGAAAAGAAAAGGTATATAAGTTATCAATAATTTTCAATTATCATTTTATTCAACTTCTATGGAAAAAAATTGTTTATTCGATCATCTTCATGAAATAGTAGTCTTAATGATAAAGCATGAATGCATCATTTTTAACAACTTAAGGAAGAAGAAAGGTATCATCAAATACTCCCCTAAGCATTACATTCTGTTGATGAAGATGTATTTTCTTCTTCTAGAAACATTCTTCTAGTATTTAAGTGTCCCCAAATAATAAGATCCTTGAATCCTACTTTGTCTTGCAAAAAAGTGAATTGGTACCAAAATTTTGGGTAACAATTAGATGAAATATGGTACCAGATAGTCGATATGTACTATGGACGTCAAGGATATTACCTTCAAATAAATTTCCAAACAAAGTTATCATAGCTTACTTTATTGAAAAGAAAAACTAGAAACAAGTCTAACTATAAAAAAAAAAATTGGGAAAGTAAAGTAATAGTTGAACCATGTTGTTGTTAGAAATAAAACTGTGTGGAAAATTTCATTAAAATAATATGCATCTGAAAGAGACACCAACATAAATATGCAATAGGAACATAGATCTCCCATTTTCAACTAATTAAGTTTTAGCCATTAACATCCCCATTTAGACAAAACAATGAGAAAGATGTTGCACTATATTTTATAGCTAAACTAGCTACTATATGTAACAGTTATTTATTTATTTATTATTCTAGTCTGCCTAAGAAAAATTAAATTCCTATCCTCAATTATAGGAGTATTTCCAATGTAACCATGTGCGTAATAGGTGTAAAAATGCATTCATACTCAAGTTTAAAAATATAATATTCAATGCATACCTGGGTATGAAGAACCAGTTGTTGTAATGATGATGTCAAGAAGTAAGGAAGAATGAATGAGTGGTATTTCCTTATAGTTTCTTGAAACCAATTTTCAATAAAATCAAAATGTTCTTGGTTTACCTCGTTATTTCACTCAATTGGCATATCCTCCTTTACCATGGCATGAAAATATTCTATTATGAGATGACTATCCTCTTGTTTGCTTAGAGGATCTGTAGATAGGCATGTCGAAAATACTTAAATCTTAGGCTATAATTCTTACTCTCCATTGAATGTAGTCCATGATTCTTCAATTTCCTCAACAAGTTTGCAAGAGTAAAGATCTTTGTGTGGATTTGATTCATGGATTTTTTGTTATTCTATCACTTCTGGGAAGGCCAATAATTTCTTGGCTATTATCAATATTTTTTCTTCCCGAGAAGAAGAGACCCCAGCCACTTCTAGGATTGAGAGAGTTCTTCCAAAGTCTTGATCATCCTTGAATAATTCTTTTGTGGTTGCTAATCCCTGCCATGCACATGGATTAGTGTACAAAATTCTTATTAAAAATTCTAAATAGATAAGAAGGAAACATGCTTAAAACAAATGCAAGAAAACCAATCATGTACTCGAAGCACCACCATGCTAAGTTAAGACCTTGTTTTCACCAAGTTATCTATTCACACAAGTTAGGCTTCTCTTATTTCTATCAATCAATCTAAAATAAAACACACTTGCAAAGAAAAATAAGGAAAAATGAGCCTTTGGATCCTACCTTTGATTCTATGAATATGAAAACGAAACTATAAATTCAATTAGATACACCCAAACTTTGGAGTGACCCCCAACCAAAGTAGATGTGTGTCTCTTCACTCATGTCTTACCGTCTTTCTCGCCCTCTAGTTTCCCTACAACTAAGATCACACAAAAAATTTATCAAAGCAACTATGCTCTAATCCATTAACACCTCCCTGACAATGACGCCAAAAATGTTGGTGGAATTATATGTATTCTAATTCCAATGTTTAATTATCAATTCTGGGATCATGAGACATAGAGATGAAAACAAAGGAAATGCAGGACTAGAGCCTATTCTAGCCTATGCTAACAATTAACACTAGAAATAACTAATCACTAAGGATTATCACTTATCACTGGAGTGTGGGACTCTAATACTTATCAGGTTTTGAACCATAATATTTCATTGACAATGTTCATGTGGTTTTATATATGTATCTTATTAGGTCTTGATACTTTAGTGGTTTTAATCCTATAGCGATGAAAACCCATTAAACATACTACAGAAAAGTAAATGCCGACAACTATAAGCAAAAGTGTGCGAGGAAAGTAAAGAAAACAAGGCAATAAACTATAAGAAATTCCTTAACATACTATCAAAAATAAATGATAAGCAAACTTAGAGATATATTGTAGGTTCTTATTCACTGTAGGAATGTTTTATCAAGTAGTTGCAAAGCTTCAATCAATTAAAGAATCCTAAATTGCAAATTACATATTTTTTTAATAATCTGTTCTAAAATAGAACATAGTACCAAATTAAGTACAGAAAGGTTGGAATTTGAAATTCTGAATAAGTACCAAATTAAGTATGGAAATTTTGTAAATTGAAATTCATAATATTAAAATGTGTTAAGAAACCAATTTAAATATTTTGACTCTTAAGCCTCAGAAAAATCAATTTGAATTTGATGATAACGCATTCTACTTAATAGATATGGAAATAGAGAAATAAATATAATATTATGTGAAATACAAATCTAATGAAAAAATGAAAATACCATCAATCAAATGGAATTCACTTCTTAAACCTGAAGAGAACTACTAATCACTAAATTGAAAGCATGAAATTGAATAGTTCTAAGTTTTATCTAACATAAATTCATTGCAAAATAAAACTAAATTGTTAGATGTAAGACTAATCTACAAAACACATGAAGCATAAAAACACTTACCCACACTGAGGGTTCTTCCCAGGAGGTTAGTTCCGCTAAGAAAATCTCAAATCAAGCTAAAAAGATGTACCACAATTTAACAACCATCAATTATTTTTTCACTTCAAAAATCTTTGTTACAAATCAACTCTCTAAATCTCTCCAAAAGGTATTCATTGATCTCCTCTATTATAATAATGAACAACCTCGTTCCCATGCCCTTTGAGGAAGGCTAATATCCAATCCCCTAAACTCAGAAAATGAATTTACAACTTTAGAGAAAAATCTCAAAACTCCGATTTTTGTGTAATTTTATACAAATTGGTGTTAATGAACAAACCAAATCTTCTTGACCGTTATGTATTTCGGGGATTTCTTTCTATGGAGACTAAATTGTTATCCTTTCAAAAAAAAAACCTCTTGTAATTTCCTAATTAAATTCCATGACCTTGTAAATCGTGCATGAATTGGACGGTTTAGATTTTTTTGCCAATCTGGGTTTTGCAAACATTTTGTACAAAACTACTTCAAAGAACTAGTTGTAACTTTCAAACCATATATAATTTTTGAAATAGTTGGATATAGAAGTACATTGTTAGGTTCTAAAAAAATATATTTTCTAGATTCTTGAGATTCACCATCATATGCATGGAAATCGAGGTAGAACGTGGCAATTTCAAAATTATTACATATTTTAGTTGTAGCTTAAATCGTGTGCTAGGATCCCACAAGTGAGCTAGGTAGATTCCAAGGCTTGTATCAACATATTACATTCATGTGGCACCTAATTTACCATGTTAGATAAAATAAAAACATATTTTATAATTTTGAATTTCTTTCCCCCCATTCGTGCAAGTGCAGAATTAAGTATCGAACTGCTGAATTGATACAAAGATAGAATTTTTCATAGTGGAACATGATTCTTGGCCACATTACCACATTAGTAAACCATCATTGATAAAACCATATTAAAAACTCATTTAATCATTAAAAATATAAGAAATCATTAATAATTAACCACAACATAAAATGAATGCATTTAGTGAAAATTGGTAATATAATAGTTACAAAATATGTTGTAAGGGTATGAATATGGCTTGTAAATGAAAGGTTTGGGCGTCCAATACAATAACATATCTAGGACCCAACATTCCCCCATGCCTAAGACTTTGCATGCCCTCATGCAAATAAAATATGGGCTAGGAAGGAATGATGGATGATATAAGGTGAAAATGAAGGTAATGGCTAAATAAATATGGACTTGGAAACTAGAATATGCATTAATGGATTTGAAAATGGTGGTTTAAAAAATGTGAAGAAATAGGAAGTGGTTAATCATTAATATTGCTTAAATTTTAATGACCTAAAGAGCCTTTAAACATGTTTTATCTCAAGTATATCTTTTAGACTTTGATTTGTACTGTAGGCTGTAATGGAAGTTGTATGAAGTTGAAGATAAAACATAGTAAGGCAAAGATTCTAGAATGATCTGGAAGAGCCAGATTTGATGAGTGCCAATCTGATATGCTGAAGGAATTTGAAGAGAATGAAATGAAGATGTTGAAAAGATCCCAACAACCACTCCCCCATGCTTGAGGTTTTGAATGTCCTCATGCAAACAAGGTGAGGTACTAAAGAAGTGAGGAAGGTTGTTGAGATGGCTCTAGTAAAAA
Source organism: Pinus tabuliformis (assembly GCA_031772625.1). Classification (NCBI taxonomy): domain Eukaryota; kingdom Viridiplantae; phylum Streptophyta; class Pinopsida; order Pinales; family Pinaceae; genus Pinus; species Pinus tabuliformis. Next base: position 622,236,573 of record CM062809.1, read on the forward strand.
TTTACGTGGAAAAAAAACAACATAACTAATGAGATGAATACTGAACAAAAATAAGTGATCGCAGATTTATTAAAATGATGCAAAGCTAAAACCAAGCATAGAATAAATTCCAAATCATTCATTACATATGATTTCATCAATATTTTTTAGTTTTATGCTCAAGAAAAAGAAACCTTTTATAAATTTAAGGGGCTCTCATTCATTCTAGAAATGGAGGATTTTTCTGATCACAACAAATGATGAACCAGTGAAAAATTAGTTATTACTAAGAAAATCCCAAAGTTTTATAGTTGTCCAAGTGCTAAAGATAAGCTTTGTAGTTGAATTTTATTAATTATATCTGATCATAGGTCCCACTTCTAAGACAATTAAATATTATATATAGTATAAGAACCAATGATATAGGACTCAAGATTACCTTAAGGCCATTCTTTAACAACCAATTTATGGAGTTCATTTTTCCCTTGACTTCATCTGCGCATGCTTCCTTTTGATTGTAACACTATAGAGTAACCACCATACATGTAGACAAAATCCTTGGTTTGGTTGACACTTATTTAGTAAGAATGCCCCATTTCACATGAGCATCCATTGCCCTAATGGGTTTTCCTAATGGTATCACGGGTCGATACCTATTTCTAGGAGGTGTCCATAGTGTCGATGGGTTAACCTCTTAAACCTATTTTACACTAAAGGCTCTAGTCCCATGTTTCCTAAAATTTTAGTTTTATATTATGGATATTGATTTTTCAATTCGTAGATGGGGGAGCGGCTTCAAAAATTCCCTTAAAGGCATCAGATGATACCTTTCAGAGTGAATTTGATTACCTACATAATGTTTTGGATGCATAAGGTACTCATAGGTACTCAATGGACATAGCATAAATGAGCCACTTTTATTGTGAGATGGATGAGGCTAAAAAAGAATAACCAAAAGACACCTAAAGTGATACTAATCATAGTTTCCATGTATGCTTTCACTTTTAAAGTAGTGTTCCACCATGAGTAGAGACTTCATCAACTCTCTTTGCAGGTCTTAATAAATATTCTCATAGATCATGCTTTGGTGTTATGGTTATAGTATTCAAGTTTCTTTTTCATCGGTATCATTGTATGGACTTCTTAGCTTTGTTTTAATCCCCTTAGTATGCATTGGTGACTATATTTTGAGAAATTGTTTAGTATTGATAATCAAAAATTTATATGAATAAGAGAAATGAAATTCCAAAAAAATAAAAAGATATAAGCTATGAATAGTTTGGAATTATCATTTGTTTCAACTTCTATGGAAAAAAAATTGTTCATTCGATCATCTCTTTGAAATAGTGGTCTACATGATAAAGTATGAATGCATCATTTTCAACAACTTAAGGAAGAAGAAAGATATCATAAAATACTCCCCTAAGTGTTCCATTCCATTCATGAAGATGTCTTTCCCACTTTTGGAAACAGTCTTCCAGTATTTAAGTGTCCCCAAATGAACAAGATCCTCGAATTATTCTTTGTCTTGAAAAATAGTGAATTGGTACCAAAATTTTGGGTACCAATTAGATGAAATATGGTACCAAATAGTTGATATGTACTATGGACATCAAGGAGATTACCTTCACATCATTCCAACAAATTTATCATATCTTACTTTATTGAAAAGAAAAACTAGAAACAAGTCTAACTATCAAAAGGAAATAATAATTGGGAAAGTAAAGTAATAGTTGAACCATGTTGCAGTTGGAAATAAAACTGTGGCAATTTTCATTATAACAATATGCAACTGAAAGAGACCCCAACATAAATATGCAATAGGAACATAGATCTCCCATTTTCAACTAATTACTTTTTATCCATTAACATCCCCATTTATACAAAACAATGAGAAATATGTTGCACTATATTTTATAACTAAACTAACTACTATATGAAACATTTATTTATTATTCTAATCTACTTTAGAAAAATAAATTTATGTCCTCAAGTATAGGAGTATTTCCAATGTAACCATGTGTGTAATGGGTGAAAAAATGCATTCATACTCAAGTGTAAAATAAAATATTCAATGCATACCTAAGTATGAAGAACCAATTGCTTTAAGGGTGATGCCAAGAAGTAAGGAATAATGAAGGAATGGTATTGCCTTATAGTTACTTGAAACCAATTTTCAATAAAATCAAAATTCTATTGGTTTACCTCATTATTTGGCTCATTTGGCATATCCTCCTTTACCATTCCATGCAAATTTTCTATTATGAGATGACTATCCTCTTGTGTGCTTAGAGGATTTGTAGGTAGGTATGTCAAAAATTATTCAATCTCAAGCTCTAATTCTTGCTCTCCATCGAATGTAGTCCATGATTCCTTAGTTTCCTCAACAAGTTTGCAAGAGTAAAGATCTTCATGTGGATGTGATTCATGGAGTTGTTGTTCTTCTATGGCTTCTCGGAAGTTCAATAATTTCTTGGCTACTATCAAGATTTGTACTTCATGAGAAGAAGAGACCTCAGCCGCTACTAAGATTTGAGAGATTTCTTCCAAACTCTTGATCATCCTTGAATACTTCTTCGTTGGTGTCTAATCCCTTCCACAAACATGGATTAGTGTACGATATTATTATTAAAAATCCTAAAGAAATAAGAAGGAAACACACTTAAAACAAATGCAATAAAACCAATCATTTACTCGAAGTGCCACCATGCTACTAAGACCCTATTGTCACCAAGTTATATGTTCACACAAGTTATTCTTCCCTTATTTTTATGAATCAATCTAAAGGAAAACACACATGCAAATAAAAATAAGGAAAAATGAGGCATTGGATCCTACCTTTAATTCTATACATATGAAAAAGAAACTAGAAAATCAATTAGAGACACCCAGATGCTAGAGCGACCCCCAACCAAAGTGGATGTGTGGCTCTTCACTCATGTCTTACCATATTTTTTCGCCCTCTAGTTGGACTACAACTAAGATCACATAGAAAACTTGTGAAAACAACTATGCTCTACCATTTAGCACCTCCTCGACAACGATGCCAAAAATGTTGGTGGAATTATATGTATTCTAATTCCAACATTTAATTACCGAATTGAGGATCATAATATTTAGAGATGTAAGAAAAAGAAATGGAGTAGAGCCTATTCTAGCCTATGCTAATAATTAACACTAAAAAGAATAAATCACTAAGTATTATCACTTGTCATTGGACTGTGGGACTACACTTATCATGTTTTGAACCATAATATTTCATTAACAATGTTCATGTGGTTTTATATATGTATCTTATTAGGTCTTGAGACTTCAGTAGTTTTAATCCTATAGTGATGAAAACCCATTAACCATACTGCATAAAAGTAAATGCTGACAACTATAAGCGAAAGCGTGCGAGGAAAGTAAAGAAAACAAGACAATAAACTACAAGAAATGCATTAACAAACTAAAAAAATAAATGCTAAGCAGGCTTAGAGATATATTGTAGGTTCTTATTCACTTTAAGAATCTTTATCAAGTAGTTGCAAAGCCTCAATCAATTAAAGAAACCTAAATTGAAAATTACATATATTTTTAATACTCTATTCTAGTAAAGAACCTAGTACCAAATTAAGTACATAAATGTTGGAATTTGAAATTTTGAATAAGTGTCGAATTAAGTAAGGAAATTTTGTAAATTGAAATTATGAATATTAAAATGTGTTAAGAAACCAATTTAAATTTGTTTGACTCTTGAGCTTCAGAAAAATCAATTTGAATTTGATCATAATGCATTCTAATTAATAGATATGGAAATATAACAATAAATCTAATACTATGTGAAATACAAATCTAATGAAAAATTGGAAAGAACAACAAATAAAATATGAAATCAAATGGAATTCACTTCTTAAACCTAAAGAGAAGTACTAAAAACTAAATTGGAAGCATGAAAGTGAATACATCTAAGTTTTAGCTAACATAAATTCATTGCAAAATAAAACTAAATTGCTAGATGTAATATTAATCTACAAAACACATGAAGCATAGCAGCACTTACCAACACTAAGGGGCCCTTCCCAAAAGGTTAGTGCTACTAAGAAAATCTCAAATCAAGCTAAGAATATGTACCATAATTCAACAACCATTAATTCTTTATTCACTTAAAAAATCTTTGTTACAAATCAGCTCTCTAAATCTCTCCAAAAACTGATCATTGATCTCCTCTATTACAATAATGAAAAACCTCTTTCCTTTGCCCTTTGAGAATTTATTTATACATAAAATCCATTGAGGAAGGATAAGATCCAATCCATTAAACTCAGAAAATGAATTTACAACATTAGAGGAAAATCTCAGAACTCTGATTTTTGTGTAATTTTATACAAATTGGTGTTGAAGAACCAACCATATCTTCTCGACCATCATGTATTTTTTGGATATTTTTCTATGGACCCTAACTTGATATATTGTAAAAGAAAATATCTTGGAATTTCCTGATTCAATTCCATGATCTCGTATATCATGCATGAATTGGATTGTTTATATTTTTTTGTCAATCTGGGTTTTGCAATAAATTTTGTACAAAACTACTTCAAAGAACTAGTTGTAACTTTCAAACAGTATCTAATTTTGGAAAATGGTTTGATATTAAAGTAAATTGTTAGGTTGTGAAATAGCTTATTTTCCATATTCACCATATTCGCCATATTATGCATGGAAATTGAGGTAGAACATGGCAGTTTCAAAATTGTTACTTTTTTTTCGTTGTATCTTAAATCATGTGCTAGGATCTGACATGTGAGACAGGTATATTCCAAGCCTTGCACCAGCATATTAGGTCCATGTTGCACCTAATTTACCATGCTAGAGAAAATAAAAACATATTTTATAATTTTGAATTTCTTTCCATCCATTTGTGTAATTGAAGAATTAAGTATCGAACTGTTGAACTCATATAGTGATAGAGATTTTCGTAATGGAACATGCTCCTTGGCAACATAACCACATTAGTAAACCTTCATTGATAAAACCATATTAAAAAATCATTCATTAAAAATATAAGAAATCATTAATAATTAACCACAAGGTAAAATGAATGCATTTAGTGAAAAATGGTAATGTAATAGTTATGAAATATGTTGTAAGGTTATGAATATAGCTTGTAAATGAAAGGTTTGGATATCCAATACAATAACATATCTAGGACCCAACAAATAGCCCTAGTATTGGGACATTGGTGCCACTCCTTGCTCCTCAAAGAGCTATTGATCTCTCTAATTCCTTGCAGGAGGAGCCAAGGTGAAAAGTCCTTTGCTCATACAATGAGGGGGTATATATTACTAAGGGGTGATGCTTCCCCCTTGTGAATATTTGACTACCCTCATGAATTTTCAACTTCCTATGACTTTTCACTTACATGACTCTTCATATTCATGTGTGTCCTTTGGACTTCCACTTTAAAATACATTTGAATACAATATTCATGGTCCACAATAGTGATGTGGCATATGACTACTCATGACATGACATGAAATGGCATTGTTGACATGGACTACTTGATGATGTGGCAATGTCAAGTCACTATTGTTGCTGAGAGCTGATGTCTTCTTGAATATACTTTCTCTTCTCCTCAGAATGGCTTGGTGATGCAGAGTCTTCAATGATCTTAAGTCTTGGATGGTAGTTGCAAACTTGTGTCCCTTTTCTTCCTCTTGATATATTCACATGTGATTTCAACTTCAAGAGAGTCTTAGGCATGCTTCCCTCTCCTTCTCTTTCTTCATGATATCACCATGACTTGATAGTGTACCTATTCCTAAAATACACTCATGATGGGACGACATTAATTCGAAAATCCCCTAGTCTAAGATGATGCCTTCTTGTCCATGAACTAAGCCTGGGACAAGTCAAAAACTGGAGGAGAGGGCCCAGTGACTGCACAATACGCAATTCCAGTAGACAGGGTGAGACCTTGGGCTCTGAAATTATGTACTGCATAACTCAGGGTTCCTTGAAAGACAGAACTGCATAGTTTATGGAGGCAGTGGGGTTCGGTTGAGGGAAAGGTCACTGGAGGAAGAATAAGGATAGTTTTGGATGCCAAGAGAGGCCTAGATTCCACACTCTATGTAGGTCCAACATTCAAGGAAAAGAATTGAGGGTTGAAGATGTGAAATGTGTAGTTCAAGGCAGACTGGGAGACACAACTACGCAATTATGGAGGTCTCAGGAGGTTGTTGGACTCATGAATTGCACAGATAAATATCCTTGAAGGGAAAGGAATATGCATTTTAGGTAGGAGGGTCACATCCTAGAGGGCTAAGACTCTGCAGTCATAGTTTATTCGGGGCCCAGTGAAGCTAAGTTGCCCGGTCGGGAAGATTTTCTGAAAATGGCCAAGTGCGGGAAGGGAGATGGACTCGGGATGAACTTAAACTGTGAGCATACACTTAGCATAATTTGATGACATAGAAACATAGATCAATAGAGCACACAAACAAATAATTGCCCTCTGTGACTACCTCATGACAAGATACGTCAAATGTGGCACTTAAGTTGGACTTTAGGATGATTTTGATGACACTTATGAAATAGTACTCAAGACTTTGTATATGAATGTGATGGGTGTTTACATGGTTGGGACAAGTCATATACACAAATATTGGCCTTCGAAACCATTAGAAAATGCTCACAAACATTTTATGATAGTCAAACATGCCAAAAGATGACAGTTAATCCAACATGAAAAAGGGGCCAATAACTTCAAGAAATCTCATGAAATGAGCTTAAGTGTTTGCAAAAATCAAGGAAAATACCAAGGAAGGCTCCAAAATTTGGGTGCAAGCCAAAATTTTGGAGGGTGTTGCAACAGCTACAACATAACCTATATAAATTTTAGGTGGGATATTACACTACATTAAGCAGTAAGGATGAAAAGGTTTCAAGTTGCAATGTTGGAGAACTATGGAACATGATATTGACTCATATACACCTTGGTACCTTAAATATCATGCAACAAATTACCACTGGTCTCCCTAAAGGATCCCTTAACCAACAACATGTTTGCAAGGGTCGCACAATGGGGAAATATGTTAAATCCACTTTCCATGACCGAGAGAGCATAGAAAATGTACTATTAGATCAAGTCCACTCTGATGTTTTTGGACCATTTTGTACAACTTACATAACAAAACATAAGAATGATGTTATTTTTATTGATGATTTCTCTAGAAAATGTTGGATCTTCTTCATGCAGAAGAAGGATGAAGTTTTCTCTAGATTTGTTGAATTCGAGGCATTAGTTGAGAAGGATACTAGGAAGAAGGTGAAGGCTCTCAGGAGAAACAATGGAGGTGAATTTGTTTCGCATGCCTTCAAATATTTATGTGCAAAAGAAAGTATTGGAAGAGAATTGACAACACCCGATAACCCACAGCAAAATGGGGTTGTTGAAAGGAAGAAAAAAATCATAGTGGGAGTAGTAAGTGTCATGTTGCATGATAAGGATCTGCCATTACATCTATTGGTAGAAGCATGCACCATACTAGTCTACTTGCAGAACTGAAGCCCTCATAAGATACTTGGTATGATCATACCAGAGGAAGCTTTCTCTGAGAGAAATCTTGATGTGTCCCATTTCAAAATTTTTAGAGATTCAATTTATTGTCATGTATCTAAGGCTTCAAGGAAGGAACTTGAGTCTACAACAGAGTTGGGAGGTTTTTTAGGATACACCGAAACTCCACACATTTACTTGGTGTATTTACCTTCACTGAGGATGACATTTGTGAGGAGAGATGTCAAGTTAAATGAGGAAAAGGCTATGAGATTCTCTCTGGAACGAGAGCTGAGTATCCCACTCGAGCAAGAGCTTATAGGTCCAAAGAAGGAGCCATAGTATGAGCTTCACGAGGTTGTGGAGCAACCAAATGCAGAGGAGAAGATAGGAGGTAGAGTGGAGGCACCCACTCAACCAAAATCTTCTAGAGAGGAAGAGTAGACTATTGCATGATTCTAGGGAGAATGTGGGAGCCCCCACATCATAGCGCAGGTGGATGAGGTCACTTGACAGGTACACTGGTTACATGGCTCTCATGACAAAGCTCATTGAGACAAAGTCTTCCTCATTTAAGGAATTAGTTTCTCAACATGTTTGGGTTTATGCCATGGTGTAATAATATGAATCCATCATGAAGAAGATCATATGGGAGGTAGTGTCGAGACCATAAGTGAAATCAGTGGTTGCTACTAGATGGATCTAAAATGTGAATCATTCAACACATGGGAGCATCAAGAAGTATAAGGCCATACTTATGGCCAAAGGATTCTCTTAGATAGAGGGAGTGGACTATGAGGAAATGTTTGCACCAGTTGCAAGATATTCCTCAAGAAGATCCATTCTAGCATTGGCTTCATAGATTGGCTGGAAAATCCACTAGATGGATGTGAAGGTTGCCTTTCTCAACGATGTTTTGGAGGAAATTTACATCGAGTATATAGAAGGATTTGAGACATATTATCGAGAGTCGCATGTGTGCAAACTCAAGAGAGCATTGTATGGTCTCAAACAAGCACCCCGAACATGGTGCACTTCGATCAACAATTATCTAAATAGACTGGGCTTCACCAAAAGTGAAGCATATGTGAACCTCTATCACATTGTGGTAGATGGTAAGTTTCTTATCCTTGTTTTATATGTTGATGATTTAATATTGACAAGTGATGAGCAGTTGATTCGCCCTTGCAAAGAGGATCTTGCAAGAGAATTTGAGATGAAATACATAGGCCCTATGCATTACTTCCTCGGGATAGAAGTATTGAAAGAGGATGGGGAATTGTTAGTATCTCCAGGAAAGTATGCCCCTGAAATAATTCATAGATTTCACATGGAGATTTTTAAGCCCATGGACACACCTCTAGCCACAAATTGGAGGAAGGAGAATGTCACTTTAGGTGAAGAGGTTGATGCTACCACTTACAAAAAGCTTTTGGGGTATTTGATGTATCTTGTGAACATAAGACCCGACATGTGCTATGCAGTAAACCAATTGAGTTAAGCTATGGTGAGGTCTACCAAGCTATATTGGAAGGCAACAAAGCATGTGCTATGTTACTTAAGAGGAATTACCGAGTAAGGATTATGGTACAAGAGGACAGAGGGAGTGAAGCTCCAAGGTTTCACCAATGCAGATTGGGCAGGGACTCCATCAAATAGTAAAAGTACTTTAGGTGCTATCTTCAAAGTTGGTTCCACAACTATTTCTTGGTATAGCATGAAGTAGAGGTCTATGGCACTCGTCTTAGCGGAGGCTGAATACATGGCTGCAAGTGAAGCAACATGTGAAGCCATATGGATGAGGAAAATACTTGTGGGTCTTTTCAGTTAGGAGATGGATCTGATAGTGATATATTTTGATAATCATAGTTGCATTAAGCTCTTTGAGAATTTGGTATTTCATGATAGGTCCAAGTACATTGATATTCGGTATCATAATTTGTGGGTGCTATATGGAATTTGCATCTATGGATAAACACATTTTCCCTAGGTCAGTAGCTACACCTAGAACAACAAAAATAAAGTTGTTTAACCTTTTCCTATTTTAGATAGATGAGATGAAGGAACTTACTTGTAGTCTTTCGCTTCCTTAATCCCCTTTGAATTGCTTCTGTCGCTCCCACTTGAACTAAATCCGCTCAACATGTACCTGTGTCAACAAAAACAGAAAAAACAAAGGATCAAAGCATACATGATCTATCTACTATAAACCAATGGAACCAAAGACATTGAAACACATAATCATCATAGATATGAAAAAGAATATGAGAAAAGAAATAAACACTTTATTAATGTAGAAGTAAGAGTTATAATGAAAGAAGTCTGATCCCATGTCACTCATCCAAGTTGAGTTCCAACCTTCACCACACCAAAAGCACACCAATCCAGTAGCATAACATTACTTGATTATGATCTCAAACCTCAAACCAACAGTATTTCGTACAATCTTCAAAGTCCAGCCCCTTGATCACTATGATGAGTGCTCAATTTATAGGGAAATGGAGGTGGTTTTGTCATAAATTAGGAATTGAATGGCTTTCCAAACTTAGAGTTAGTTTCCATGGAGGAAGAGATGAGAGGAGAGGAGGTTAATGAATCCATAACCTATCCAATTTCGAGCTCATAGGAAGGGATAAGAGGTGGGATCCTTCTAGAATGATCTAGAATGGAAGATATTCCTAGAACCCTAGGCAAATTTTGCTCCTTCTCGCCCAGTGCAGGTGTAAGTGGGCCTAAGTGCACTAAAATTCACCCTTGAATGGGCCTACCTGCATTGAAGCACAGTTACCCCTGACCAAGGCTGCGCTGATCTCTCATGGAGGCATTTCAAGAAGGCTTCAGGCGGGGAAACTCTCAGGAATGAAGGCATTCCATGTGATGACTTGTCTAGGGCATGTAGCAACTAAATTAGGGTTTGATGAGCCCTATTTGTACTAATCTAAATTTCGGGAGTGATGTGCCAAAATAGACCTGTAACAGTTGCCCCTTAAAGCATGAAGTCAAGAATGATAATGTTGAGTGATATGATTTACGATGTGATGAGGAGGATTTGAAGCAGATGGTGACCTACATCAATTACAAAATATAGTATCATGATATTTTTTGAATTTCTCATGAATTGTTGAGGGAAGGCATACCCATGCTCAGCATATAAACTTTTCATTACATGTACATAAATCAGATAGTCGTCTACAGATATAGACCCATGATAGGATGACCATCTGTGTAAAGCCATTGTATAGATGATTTAGTGCTTTCCTAAAATTGCAGCCCGGATGGATGAAACTAGATTCGAGGTCTTCTATCTCATCCAATCATTTCCCAAGTACAAGTCTAACCATGTGAAAATGTGATCTGAAGTCAAACATGGGAAGACATTGTCTGATTACCAGCCAATGATGTAAGATGTTAACAGACGCGAGAGAAATCACCGATAATGATAATGATCCTCAAGGTATTGCAGTACATTTTGAATGGTGTGAATAGATGTTTTCATGTCGAACACCACACAAATTCTTTGAGTTGAAGGCTAGTGATGTCAACCTATCGTCGGAAGCGAGAAACTTTCCATTGATGTATGAAAGCCTCATGGTACTGGAAGGGTGCATCTAAGTCAACTTCTTCGATAAGGTGTTGATGTTGACAAGAAGAGACTCGTCGCAGGAGGGCCTTGATGTATCCCACATCAATGGCATAAAATGAGTGTAATGATTTTTGGAGACAGAATGTGATTGATGACACAAGGTTTAGGAATGGCGGTCATGAAAATGAAGGTTTATGAGTATTACAAAGGATGAATTTTACTGAGTGACTTCTCTTAAACATGTGGGTGACACTGAATGAATTGGTAGCATTGACCCAAAACCAAAGTGATGGATGGTGTGATAGACCATAGGTATGATAACCATCAAGTAGATAACCCAAGCCAAATAGTCACAGTGATGAAGTGAAAGTGTCATGTTCAAGTGCGACTTGCTACCATAAAGTGGTTTACCCATTTTCCCATTTTCCCCAGTCATTGTTGACCAATAACTCTTTAATTTTTATCAAGCTTGAGGAGGATAACATGTGCTTGTTGTATAATTCCACCCTTCGGGTGAATCCATCGCTATGTGATGTTTTAACGAGTCTAGTGAAGGTGAAACTTGGTCTTGTCATGATGGACAAGTTTGTTGCTATTTGATGTTTTAACGTGTTTAATGATAATGAGAACTCGGTCCTTTTCATGTTTAGAGAGTTTGAAAAGGGACAAAAAGAAGACTCCACAAGTTATTTTTCATAATTTTGTCTCTCAAGTCTGAAAAAGCGTAAAATAATACAAGAGAGAACCTATTGACCATGTTTGATCAACATATTCCTTTTTCATAAGTAATCTATCTCAGTCCATAAAAGGGTTAATCTTATACTGAGTAGATGTCATTTCCAATTTGTTAACAAGCTTAAAAGGACAAGTGGTGGACAATCTTTTCATATTTTGATAGTTTGAAAAGAGCTTAAAGAGGAATCCAGGGGGTTCCTTTTTCGATGTTTAGCAGAGCTCGAAAAAGAGATAAAAGTATGCTCTGTGGTCAAAAGTACAATTTACAATCGTGCACATCAAATTCAGTAAGTCAGTTGTAAACCTACTCAAAGAACCACCAAACGGATTAAACATACCTGTTTCATTGGTAAAAATAGGTAAAGACTATAGTTAATTCATTTAATGAACATGAAACAACCATAAAACAAGAATTTACCAAGTCACTTTCACTATTTGATATTTACCATTTAGTTTTGTGCTCTGAACCAGTTTTTACGTAAAACTTCAGCAGCTGATTATGAGAGATTATGTGGATCATTTCTCGTGCCATTAGGACTAGGTAGGAGATCTACCTATTCTCTTTATTTTAATGTCATTATTTTGAAGTTTTAGGCAAAATTTTTAGGGTTTTGGGGTTCCTAGTGAAAGTATACTTCGCCCTGGGATCAAAACACCCTTGCACATCAAAGCCTGCATTGTAATGCACCCAAATAGAGAGGTACCTTCTCTGCAGTGCACTGTCTCCTGACCAAGGGTGTGTTGGGCGCAGTTTACAAATTTATTTCTTCTATTTTACCCAAAAACTCTTCAATTTTTCACACGAAATGTATCCTAACTAAGCCCATGGTTTGATTTTAGAATTTGATTGGATCATAATGGCTATTACTTAGTGTGAAAGAGAGCATGAAGAACATGATATGTTTGACCTAAATGATTTGGGGACTGTTGAGGCCCTCAGAGACTGTGGGTTGCTCAAATACTTCAGGTTGTCTAGGATGAGGCAACAATTTGAATTATTGAAGTCCTTAGTTCATGCATGGGATCCAGCAGATCAAGCTTTTCACATAGGGGACAAAGTGGTCCCTATATTGATCGATGATGTTTATTTTCTTATAGGGTTGTTGAGATGTGGTGCCCCCATTTCTCTGTCAGGATTTTCCCGTGGGGGTGAATCAGTAAGGGCCTATGTTCGACAATTATGTCAGCCAAGTACATAGCCTAGCAAATATAGAAATATAAGCATCAAATAATTTCATGATATGCCTTTGAGAACAATCCTTTTCACTATCGCAAAGTTGGCAGGTATTCTGACACTTCATCTAGTGAATAGATCATACATGCAATATGCACTTGAGTGTCTTGAGCCAACTTTTTTCAACTGGTTTGAGGTTGTACTTTCTTCGATGAAAGAATAGATGACAAAAGTAAAGAGTGGTAAGATGAATAATTTCAGCTATGGATCGATCTTAATCACTTTTACCTTAGAGAGAATTCCATTGATGCAACCTCAACATGTGACACTGAGTGTAGCTGGTCTTAGAGATCCATGAATGTAGAGATGGGTCGAGTTGATGGCTAGACATTTTGGTCAGTCATCAATCATATTTTCTATTACATTCTTTAGTTGGCTCGGTTGAAAACATATTGTCATCGAGGAGTATCCATACATAGGGATGGATTTTCGTGGAGATCCAAATTTGAGTTTACCAGTGGGTGCTCAATGGGGTGCTATAGGTAAATTGTTTTGACCAATGTTTTTGATTTTTTTTTTAAGTTTCTACATGTTTTTGTGTTTTTTATGTTTCCAAGACTAAACTAAAAGTGTTCTCATGCATATAGATGTTGGTATTGTTCGACCTATGGGTCATCAATAAGAGGCGGGTGGACCAGCGAGGAGAAATGTCAGAAGAGCAGTTCTCTAGGATTTGGATTTGGCCGAGACACTGGCAGAGTTGCAGGATCATATAGAGGGGTTAACCCTCAGTATACAGGATGTTTGGATCGAGGAGCTATCGATGAGGCTGCAACACCATACTATTGGTGTTCCTAGCCATTGGATTGTTGGCATTATGATGCATGTGTTGTACTTGATGGCAACCCACTCATAGAAGAACATCTCACTTATATACAATCGGATGAATCTACAGAAGAGATAAACAGAGAAAACAGGGCATATCGAAGCAAGATGGAGCCAAGAGGAGACAAGAGGAGCCATATATATGTATATGTCACATACATATGCCAAAGAAGAGGAGCTTACACAACTATCGGGATCCTATCGGAGCAAGAGAGGCATTCACATATGCAAGGAAGTCTTTGGAAGACACTACCAAGCCAGAGGAGCCTATCAGGAGCTTATCGGGAGCCATCAGGAGCCATCGGGAGCAACAGACAGAGTTATCAGGAGCACAGACAGAGTTATCAGGAGCAACAAACAGAGTTATCTGGAGCACAGACAGAGTTATTGGGAGCTATCGGGAGCAGAGAAAATAGAGCAAATGCTACCAAGCCAGAGGATCATATCAGGAGCCTATCGAAGCTGAGAAAACAGAGTAGACAGAGTTATCGGGAGTTATCGGGCTTGTAAAACCCATATATGCATGCTTTAACATTATCGGCGATTAAACCCATCTATATATGCATTCACAGCTATCGGAGGCCAAAAACTATGCATATATGTGTTTTAACACTATCGGAGGTGCACACAGAGCCATCGGGAGCCATCGGAAGCTGTATAGTCCACAAAAAGAGTTATATGCATACAAATATTCTATCGGAGGCCAAAAACCATATAAATATGCATTATACAACAAACAGAGGCAAAAAGACTTATACATGTATGCATTTACCCATGGGCAGAAAAAACACAGTTATATGGCATTTAACACTATCGGAGGGCAATCGGAGGCCAAAACATATATATATGGCAAACACACTATCGGCGGAAAAGTTTATATATATATCAGCATATATGTATATCGGCGACATCGCTAATCGGTGGTTCAGCTATGTGCCACCACTGAAACCTCTGATTGCGATAATAACGTGGACCCGATGAAGGCATTAAAAACAGTTTATAATAATATTGCATTGGGACGTCGGGCGAAAGTCATACAATGTTAAGCGGCCCTGCGATCGCCAATAGCGATTATCGCATCGAGATTTCAGAGCAAAGGTAATTACAATATTAGTGACCCTGTGCGACTTGCGATAGCGATATCGCATCGGCACTTCGGGAGCAGCATTACAGTGTGTCAAGTGGACCATTGCAATCGCCGATAGCGATTATCGCATCGGGAATTCGGAGGAAGTCATACAGCGGTAAGCGGCACCTTTGCAAGCACCGATTGCGATAAGGTTGCAGACCCGATGTAGCATTAAAATCAGTCTATAATAATATCGCATTGGAGAGTTATGTATTGCAACGCTTAAAGCCTTGCCACACCCTATGCCAATTGCAATAAGGTTGCAGACCCGACGGGCATATAAAACATGGTTAAATGCTACGTCGCATCCAATTCATCGGAGCAGTAGTGGATCGGCCCATCGGCCATCGGCGATGTCATGAGGAGCGGACCCGATACATTATAGTTGCAGGTGAATTAAATTTGAAGTCCGCCTCTTAGTCTTTTGGACTGCTTCTTTATCATATTCCCAGTTTTATCACTTAAGTCATCGATTAAGTGATCGGTCCAAGCTATTGAGCCCCAGGTTTTCGGATCCCCTGTATTGGTTATCTACGGTTCCGATTCATTGTTTTAACAAGAGCTTGACTATAAAAGGGGAAAGGAGATCTTTTGGCCACACATCGGTGAACGTTGAAGATCTGAAGAAAGGCTAAATCGGAAACTCTTGTGATCGGATCTACTGAAGGGTTGAGATCTCATCGGCGCATGATCAGATCTATTGATCTGATAATCTGGGTATGCTTGAAGTCTAAAAGATCACCTATATCTACAGGTCCGCAGGAGTGACTCGGTACAAGCGCGGATACCTACATATCAGAAAGAAGCACAGGCGCGGATGATCGCAGATGTCTTTTGGGTTCTAGGTGCGCAATTGATGATTGGGTTACTGATATAGAGTTATGATAACGGCATAATTATGTTTAGCCTCTGTATTGATGGTTGACTAGATCTGGTGGATAACTATCATAATATCCTTGTATATATTGATCTGGTGCTTGGGTGATTCTGAAGACTTATTGCATAAGGAAATTAGTTGATTCACATGTACTTGATGATCATTTGATCTTCTTGGATCCAGTCTGAAAATTAATGAAATGTGGTCCTTGAAAGAAAAAGAAGTAGGGTGTTGTAGCTCCCTTCCAGGAGAGACTGGAAAATGAGAGAGAGTTGCAGCTCTCTGTAGGTTGCAGCCTGCGTACTGGTAAAGGACTACACCAGTACAAAATCATTGTAAAAGAAGTTCTAATTGAAAGAAGATAGAGACATATTGCAGCAGGTGGTTTTCAGCCACATTGGGTTTCCACCTTATATCTGGTGTTCTTTGGTGTGACTATCTATTTTTTACTGTTCTTGTTCATTATTATATGGTACTGACATACAAGTTAATTATCAATATCAGAAGAATAATTTAAAGTATAAATCTGGATGGTATATTGAAAAGAATTTGATAATACTGATTCACCCCCCTCTCAGTATTATTTCCAACAATTGGTATCAAAGCAGGTCCTTCAGAGAAGCTTGATCGCTTGAAGGAAGATCGTTCATCATGAGCAACTACGAGAGGGAAGCATCAATCAGGCCACCAATTTTTGATGGGACAAACTTCGTATATTGGAAGGTAAGAGTTACTGCCTATCTTCAATCTCTTGGTACAGAAGTCTGGGATATCATAGATACAGGGTACACTTTTCCTTCAGCAACTCCTACAGATCCGGCTGAGAAGAAGAAATATGAAACAAATGCTAAGGCAGTCAATACTCTGTTGGGATGCCTATCTCAATCAGAATTCGTGAAGGTTATGCAATATAAATCCGCAAAAGAAATATGGGACAAGATTGTTTTGAGCTACGAAGGAGATGAACAGGTAAAATGAGCAAAACTTCAAACCCTCAGGATTCAGTATGAAAATCTCAGAATGCACAATGATGAAAGTGTGGCTAACTATTTCCTTCGGGTAGATGAGATTGTTAATTGCATGAAAAACTTGGGTGAAGAAATAAAAGAGGCTGTTGTGGTTGAAAAAGTTCTAAGATCTTTGTCCCCTAAGTTTGAATCTAAAGTTTCTGCAATAGAGGAAAAGGAGAATCTACGAACTCTTACCATGTCACAGCTACACGAAATTTTAACTGCTTATGAAATGAGGAAAGGAGGACCTTCAGACAGGAGAGAAGCAGCTTTCAAGGCTTCAGGCAAAGGAGACTACTATGAGTTAGGACATGCATCAGAAGAGGAAGAAGAATCAAATTTTGTCAAGAATCTTCAACGAGGTACTGGAAGATTCAGAGGTAAGTTACCCTTCAAATGATTTGCTTGCGGGAGAGTCAGTCACTATGCTTCCAAATGTCCTCATAAGGATAAAGGCAAAGAACCTGTTAGATGTAACAAGAAACAGAATGCAAATAAGAAAAGTTACTACACTCATGAAGATAGTGATGGTCTTTCAAATAGTGATGAAGATGAACGAGGTATCAACTATAAACTTTTAATGGATTTTGAAGATGATGATTACATGGATGCTATAGATGTAGATGGTTTTTATGACGAGATTTCTAGACTCAAAACATGTTTAGAAGAAAAGAATATGATCATTGACACTTTTCAAATCCAACTTGATGAAAAGGAACAATCTCTTGAAAAGTTAGAATATGAAATTGTTGGGGTTCGAAAAGAAATTGAGAAATCAAAGGCTCTTAATCTTAAATTTGTTAAAGGATCTGAAACTCTGGATAAGATCATCAATGTACAACGCTCTCCACTAATCAAGACAGGTCTGGGGTATAATGGAGAAGCATCTCAAGCATCCACCTCAAAGAGTTATCTCGATGCAGCAAGGAGATATGAACAAAAGCCAAATGGAGATCACCAGGTAAAACAAGGACAAATTCCACCAAGAATAAACAAAGACTACCAGGTAAATCAGGGACAATTCACCTTAAGGGCGAACAAAAGCTACAATCAACCACAAGTAAGATCTTCTCAATTTGTCTCAAGAATGGATGACAATAGAAACTACAATCATATGGCTGGTAAATCTGATAATCGCAGAAGTTTCTTCAATGGCCAATGTTTCTCTTGCCATAACTTTGGTCACAAAGCAGCTCAATGTGTTTCCTATAAGACAATCATGACTAGAGAAGCTCAAAAACAAAGAAGTATGACTGGGATTTCAAAAGGAACCTATAACAACTTTTCGGCTCTTGAAAGTGAAATTGAATGTTCTATTTGTAATAACTTCGGTCATGAATATTCTGAATGCAGGAGCAGGTTTCGACAGACAAAGGAACTAGCCTCAAGCACTAGAACATGGAGGATAAAGGAACCACTACCAGAAAGATGTGGAATAGCCTTTTATGCAGAAGGACAGGAAAATCAATGGTACACTGATAGTGGATGTTCAAAACACATGACAGGTGATAAAGAAAAACTTGAATCATATAGTGTTTTAGAAAAGGGAAAGAAAGTATCTTTTCGAAATGATACCCCTACAGTCATAAAAGGAAAAGGCACTGCTCAATTAAAGGAAAAGGTCAAAGCTGGAAATGTTTTGTATGTTGATGGCTTGAAGCATAATCTTCTGAGTGTCAGTCAGATGTGCGATCAAGGAACCGAGGTAATATTTTGATCAAATGGATGCAGTGTTCGTGATCTCGATACAAGAAAAACAGTGATCAAAGGCAGAAGAACTCCAAATAATTTATACATATTTGAATAAGGACAACAACAATGCTATTTGAGCAAGGACGATGAACATTGGTTATGGCACCGAAGGTTGGGGCACCTAAGCTTTTCACAAATAAGGAAAGCATGAAAATATCGGGCAGTTTGTGGTCTTCCAGACAACACAATATGCAAATCATTTCAATTTGGTAAGAAAACTAGAACTAACTTTCCTGAAAAGGAAGGATCAGCTAGCAGTCCTCTTGAGCCTACAGATTGATGACTTCTCTAGGATGGTTTGGTTAGGACTTATGAAGCACAAAGATGAAGCATTCGAAAAATTCAAAGCTTTCAAAGCCCTGGCTGAAAATGAATCGGATCACAAAATTAAGTGCCTCAGGTCTGACAGAGGTGGGGAGTTTACCTCAAATGAATTTTTTGATTTTTGTGAAGAACATGGAATAAGAAGGGAATTTTCTACAGCTAGGACTCCTCAGCAAAATGGAGTGGTGGAAAGGATGAACAGAACTGTTCAACAAATGGCTCATGCTATGCTTGATGAGTCTGGAACTCTCGCAACCTTCTGGGGTGAAGCTGCATTCGCTATGGTTGTTATTATCAACAAAACAAATGTATGAGTGAACAACACTCAAACTCCTCATGAGATCTGGTATGGCTAGACTCCTTCAGTAAAGCATTTCAAAAATTTTGGAAGCAAATGCTATATCAAGAACAATGATGAACAGCTTGGCAAACTTGAACCTAGAGCAAATGAAGGCATTCTCCTTTGTTATTCTCCCCATAGCAAAGCATATAAGCTTTACAATAAAAGACTTGGAAGAATTGTTGACAGCATTGATGTAGTGGTTGATGAAAAAGGATACATTCCTAGGCATGTAAATTATGAAGAGGATGAAGACTACCCTCCAAATCAGACTAATGATGAAAAAGAAGAACCTCAAGAGGCACCAGAGGAACAGATAAGGATAGAAGAGAAGACTCCATCCAGGTATGTACAGAAGAATCATCCAGAATCTCAAATTTTGGGACAAAAAGAGGCAAGTGTACAAACAAGAAGAACAACTGCAGAAGCTTCAAGCTATTTGGCATTACTCTCCTCCACTGAACTACAAAATGTAAGAGAGGCATGCAAGGATGAATGTTGGGTCAAGGCAATGGATGAAGAACTTGACCAGATCTAAAAGAACAACACTTGGGAGTTGGTTCCTAGACCAAAGGATAAGAATGTCATAGGGACAAAATGGATCTTCAAAAATAAGTTGAATGAAAATGGGGAAGTAATTAGAAACAAGGCCAGACTTGTTTATAAAGGGTATGCCCAAAAAGAAGGAATAGATTTTGAAGAAACTTTTGCTCCTGTTGCAAGACTTGAGGCCATCCGAATGTTCCTTGCTCTCTCAAGCTTTCAAAAGTTCAAAGTATTTCAAATGGATGTGAAATCATCTTTTCTGAATGGAGACTTAGAAGAAGAAGTATACATTGAGCAGCCAGATGGTTTCATTCTTGGGAAGGATCCAAATCTTGTATGCAGACTGAACAAGGCTCTCTATGGTCTTAAACAGGTTCCAAGGGCTTGGTACTACCGTTTGGACAAATACCTTCATCAACAAGGTTTTTCAAAAGCATCAGCGGATAGCAATCTTTATATAAAAATTGAAAATGACAAATTGCTAATACTTGTTGTGTATGTAGATGATATTATCTTTGGCAGCAATGAAGAAGCCATGAGTCAAAGCTTTGCCTTAATGATGTAGAAAGAATTCGAAATGTCCTTGCTTGGATAACTGACATACTTTCTTGGATTGCAAATCCAACAAAATGAAGGTGGTATCTTCTTGTCTCAAACCAAGTACCTCAAGCAAATTCAGAAGAAGTATGGCATGGAAGATTCGAAACCAGTATGTACCCCTATGGTTACAGGATGCAGTCTTAGTGTGACTGATGAATCAGCAGCAGTTCATCAACCAACCTACAGATCTATGATTGGAAGTCTACTTTATTTGACTGGTACCCGACCAGACATCATGCATGCAGTGGGAATAGTTGGAAGATTTCAGGTAAATCCAAAGGAAACTCATCTTCAGGCAGTGAAGAGAATTTTCAAACATCTTCAAGGAACTCAAAACTATGGCTTATGGTATCCTAGAGACATATATCTCACACTTCATGCTTACACAGATGCATATTGGGCCGGAAGTGTGGATGATAGGAAAAGCACAAGTGGTGGTGCTTTCTTTATGGGTTCTAGATTAGTATCTTGGTTCAGCAAGAAATAGAGTTCGATTGCTTTATCTACAGTTGAAGCAGAATATGTGGTTGTTGCATCTTGTTGCACTCAACTTCTTTGGATGATGCAGACCTTGCAGGATTTTCAAATCACTTGTACACCACCTATCTCAATCTTATGTGATAATACAAGTGCAATCAGCATTTCAAAGAACCCAGTCATGCATTCAAAGACCAAGCACATACCGATCAAGTATCATTTTCTCAGGGAACAAGTGCTTGAACAAAAGGTCAAGTTGGAGTATGTTCCTTCTAAGGAACAAGTTGTTGATATACTCACCAAACCATTGCCCAGGGAGACCTTTGAATACCTCGGGCAAAATCTGGGGGTTGTTGATGCATCATCTTGTTGTTAAATCTCATCTAATTCAGAGATTGTTGGTTGTACGCGAGGTTCATATGGGGTATACGCGTACAGGTTCAGGGGGAGCATATATAATGCATTGTTGGCATTATGGTAGTGCAGAAGGAGTAATATGTCTCTATCTCTTTCATGATCTGGTTTATAGTCAGGAGGAGCAGGTTCTCAGGGGGAGATATAGTCAGGAGGAGCAGGTTCTCAAGTATGGACAGTTGAATGTATATCAAGGAAAGAGTATGTCTTGATCCGCCCTTTGCCCTTGATGTCAAAGGGGGAGAGTGATTTTGGTGTTGTTGCCATCAAGTCCAAAGGGGGAGATTGTTGGCATTATGATGCATGTGTTGTACTTGATGGCAACCCACTCATAGAAGAACATCTCACTTATATACAATCAGATGAATCTACAGAAGAGATAAACAGAGAAAACAGGGCATATCGGAGCAAGATGGAGCCAAGAGGAGCCAAGAGGAGACAAGAGGAGCCATATATATGTATATGTCACATATATATGCCAAAGAAGAGGAGCATACACAGCTATTGGGAGCCTATCGGAGCAAGAGAGGCATTCACATATGCATGGAAGTATTTGGAAGACACTACCAAGCCAAAGGAGCCTATTGGGAGCTTATCGGGAGTCATCGAGAGCTATCGAGAGCAACAGACAGAGTTATCGGGAGCGCAGACAGAGTTATTGGGATCCATCGGGAGCTATCGGGAGCATAGAAAACAGAGCAAATGCTACCAAGCCAGAGGAGCCTATCGGAGCAGAGAAAACAGAGTAGACAGAGTTATCGGGATTGTAAAACCCATATATGCATGCTTTAACATTATCAGCGATTAAACACTTATATATATATATATATATATATATATATATATATATATATATATATATATATATATATATATATATATATATGCATTCACATCTATCGGAGGCCAAAAACTATGCATATATGTGTTTCAACACTATCGGAGGTGCACACAGAGCCATCGAGAGCCATCGGAAGCTGTATAGTCCACAAAAAGAGTTATATGCATACAAATATTCTATCGAAGGCCAAAAACCATATAAATATGCATTATACAACAAACAGAGGCAGAAAGACTTATACATGTGTACATTTACCCATCGACGGAAAAAACACAGTTATATGGCATTTAACACTATCGGAGGGCAATCAGAGGCCATCACATATATATATGGCAATCACTCTATCGGCAAAAAAATTTATATATATATCGGCATATATGTATATTGGCGACATCGCTAATCAGTGGTTCAGCTATGTGCCACCACTGAAACCTCTGATTGCGATAATAATGCAGACACGATGAAGGCATTAAAAACAGTTTATAATAATATCGCATCGGGACGTCGGGCGAAATTCATACAATGTTAAGCGGCCTTGCGATCGCCGATAGTGATTATCGCATCGGGATTTCAAAGCGAAGGTAATTACAATATTAGTGACCCTGTGCGACTTGCGATAGTGATATCGCATCGGCACTTCGGGAGCAGCATTACAGTGTGTCAAGTGGACCATTGCAATTGCCAATAGCGATTATCACATCGGGAATTCGGAGGAAGTCATACAGCGGTAAGTGGCAACTTTGCAAGCGCCGATTGTGATAAGGTTGCGAACCCGATGGTAGCATTAAAATCAGTCTATAATAATATCGCATCGGAGATTTATGCATTGCAACGCTTAAAGCCCTGCCACACCCGTGTGCTGATTGCGATAAGGTTGCAGACCCGACGGGCATATAAAACATGGTTAAATGCTACGTCACATCCAGTTCATCGGAGCAGTAGTGGATCGGCCCATCGGCCATCGGCAATGTCATGAGGAGCGGACCTGATACATTATAGTTGCAGGTGAATTAAATTTGAAGTCTCCCTCTTAGTCTTTTGGACTGTTTCTTTATCATATTCCCTAATTTATCACTTAAGTATCGATTAAGTGATCGGTCCAAGCTATTGAGCCCCAGGTTTTCGGATCCCCTATATTGGTTATCTACGGTTCCGATTCATTGTTTTAACAAGAGCTTGACTATAAAAGGGGAAAGGAGATCTTTTTGCCACACGTCAGTGAACGTTGAAGATCTGAAGAAAGGATAAATCGGAAACTCTTGTGATCGGATCTACTGAAGGGGTGAGATCTCATTGGCGCATGATCAGATCTATTGATCTGATAATTTGGGTATGCTCGAAGTCTAAAAGATCACCTATAGGTCCGCAGGAGTGACTCGATACAGGCGCAGATACCTGCATATCAGAAAGAAGCACAGGCGTGGATGATCGCAGATGTCTTTTGGGTTCTGGGTGCGCAATTGATGATTGGGTTACTGATATAGAGTTATGATAACTGCATAATTATGTTGAGCCTCTGTATTGACGGTTGACTATATCTGGTGGATAACTATCATAATATCCTTGTATATATTGATCTGGTGCTTGGGTGATTCTGAAGACTTATTGCATAATAAAATTAGTTGATTCACATGTACTTGATGATCATTTGATCTTCTTGGATCCAGTCTGAAAATTAATGAAACGTGGTCCTTGAAAGAAAAGAAGTAGGGGGTTGTAGCTCCCTTCCAGGAGAGACTGGAAAACTAGAGAGAGTTGCAGCTCTCTGCAGGTTGCAGCCTGCGTACTGGTAAAGGACTGCACCAGTACAAAATCATTGTAAAAGAAGTTCTAATTGAAAGAAGATAGAGACATATTGCAGCAGGTGGTTTTCACCCACATTGGGTTTCCACCTTATATCTGGTGTTCTTTGGTGTGACTATCTGTTTTTTACTGTTCTCATTCATTATTATATGGTACTGACATACAAGTTAATTATCAATATCAAAAGAATAATTTAAAGTATAAATCTGGATGGTATATTGAAAAGAATTTGATAATACTGATTCACCCCCCCTCTCAGTATTATTTCCAACATGGATGAGGCTATTGCACATGATAACTTAGGCCGTGACATGTTATTATGAGCATCATTAGGTCTACTTAGGATGATTTATGTATCCATTTTGAGTTTTGAGGTCAAATGACCAACATGTCTTGGACACAAATTTTGTAAAAACTTTAAACATCTATCTATTTTTTACTTTCAGTGATTTTATATGGCTATGTGGAATCCTATTCAACTATTGATGTGAATTGAAAATTTATTTTTTACATATGTTGGAAATGTCTGTTTAACACATAGTTTGCTAAAGAATCAGTCAATGTGTTGATATTGACTATAATCAAAATGTATTTCCAAAAGATGAACTCTAAGGAACATGCAATGAATAGTTGTATTTTGGATGGTGTAAACATTTGTAAGTTGTAGTACAACAAGTTGTGAGTCTTGCTTAATGATGATTCGGCGAATGCCAAGTGCAATGGCATCAAAGAGGAGTTTGATCAATGCGTTATACTTAGTGACATTTCTCGTAGAACGACCGATAAAAATTCCTTGAAAACTCATTAACTTGCCACTTGGAGTGAAAATGGCCCATGCTGCAGAAGATAGGTTCTGTGTACTATGACTAAAACCATCAGCATAACCAACAAATGGTTCTGAATATTCCGACATCTGCAACAAATGAAAATCGGATTACTTAACCACATAAAAACTCTAAAAGTCACACTGTAACACACACACATGCAATCAAAGAATATATACAGTGTTTATTACTATGCAAAATCAAGCATAGTAACGTTTCAAATACAACCCATTTTGGGGGCGTGATAATGGAATTCCGTCATAATCAACTAAATCATAAGCATCTTTTGCCAAAACACACTTGAAAATATAGGGGCCCATCCATAATGGTTCAAATTTCCATGCTCCTAATTTATCGGCTTCCTGATCATAAAGTAAGACAATGTGTCCTTCTGAGAAAATGAGAGGCTTGACATTTCATTCATATTGCACCTTAATGCATTTCTTATGTGCTTCGTTAGCCAATGTGGCTTCACAACGTGTTTCATCTAGATGGATGAGTTCTAAGAAACATGCTTCTTCATCATAAGTGTTGGGTAGCAGGTCAATCGTGAGTTTTAATTATGAAATTTCACATTGTACAGGCAAGATTGCCTCTAGACCATACACCAATTGAAAAGGTGTGAATCCAGTTGCATTTCTCAGTGAGGTTCAGTAAGCCCACAAAGTTGAGTATAGGATTAAATGCTAATTTCATTTATAAACTCCTATCATTCATTGAAGCATTCACTTAAGCACTTTGTTGGTAGCTTCAAATTGTCCATTAGCTTGTCGATAATAAGGAGTAGAGCTATCATGTGAAAGTCCTAACTTGGAAGTTAATTCGGTCATCATGTGATTGCGAAAATGTGACCCATGATCTGTAACTATAGCTTGTGGTACACCAAATTGTGCAACCATGTGATTGAAAAATAAAAGTGCAGGCATCTCGCCACTGTTGTTTAATGTAGGCATCGCCTCGGCCCATTTTGTAGAATAGTCAATAGCGACTATAATATACCCATGCCCCCTGACCGAGTGAGGGTTATATGTCATGAAGTCAATGCCCCATTTTGAAAATGGTCCAACAATGATGATAGGATGCAGTGGTGTAGGTGGTAATTGAGCTTTACAGTCAAAGATCTGGCATGCATGACAACTTCTGACAACAATAATGCAATCATTAAATATGGTAGGCCAGAAGTAACCAGCATGGAGAATCTTCTATGTGGTAGCATAACCAGATAAATGTCCACCACAAGCACCAAAATGGCAATCATTCAGAACTTTCTCAGCTTCCTCATGTGTGAGGCACCTCCATAAAATTGTATTGATACCACAATGATAAAGGGTGTCACCAATGATTAGATCATCTTTGGCTTGATATCGAATACATTGTTGTTGCGAGTGAGAGGTATCGGGCTGAAAAGTTTGGGTTTGGAGATAAATTAGTATATCTCCATACCAAGGGTCAGATGATGAAATCAAAAACAAAGATTCATCTGGAATTGAAGGTTTCGTCGTTGAATCAATGGAGGTTGAGGGAAGGTCGCAAAGAAGCTTGGCAAATACTAGATATTTCTCTGACTTGGATTTGAAGAATTCCAAATCAAATTCCTACAAAATGATGATCCATTTCCAGTATTTTCCCACCAGCAATTGTCATGACAAGATGTATGCCATAGGGTTGCAATTGGAAATGACAGTGGTCTTTCGGAGTAGGATATAGAGGCGAAATCTTTGAACTGCTTGAACGATATCCAAAGCTAGCTTCTCAAAATAAAACTACTTAATTTTTGTATCATTGAGATTGTGACTCAAATAATATATCGGATTTTCAATCCCATCTTCTGCTTAGACTAAAACCATAGAAATGGTTGTATTTGTAGTGGCGAGATACAGGAAATAGTCACTCTGATAATTAGGGGAATATATTAGTGATGCTCGTATCAAGGTATATTTAATAGCATCAAAGGATCTTGCACAACCTGGTCCCAATGGAAGGGAATTCCCTTTTTCAAGAGATGAGTAAGTCCTTTAGCCATTTCGGCATAGTTGGGAATGATTCTCCTTAGAAAGTTAGCCTTCCCTTGGAGTCTTTGTAACTGAAGTAAATTGGAAGGTGGAGGTAGAACAAGAATTGCCTGAACCTTAAAGGGGTTGAGTCGAATTCCTTCTTTAGACACTACGAAACCAAGTAAATGACCAGAACCAACATAAAACACACATTTATGTGGATTGAGTCAAATTTTGTAGTGTCGGCACCGTAAAAATATGGCTCTCAAATGTTGTAGGTGATCAATCCGTTTTCATGAATGAGCAAGTAAGTCATCTAGATAGGGTTGAACAATGTGTTTGATGTCATGGAAGGCATAATTCGTTGCCCTTTGAAAATTTTCCCCCACGTTCTTCAAACCAAAAGGGAGTTTCCTATACGCGAATGTGCCCCAGGGACAAATTTAAGCAGTTTTATATTGGCCTTCTAGGCGGATATTGATATGATTATAGCCGGAAAAACCATCATTAAATGAAAATATTTCACATCCAGCACATTCATCAATTATCTGGTCGATAAAGGGAGTGGGATAGTTGTCTTTTTGGACAAGCCTGATTAACATCCCTATAATCAGAACAAACTCGCATTGTCCCTTGTTTCTTCATGACATGAACAATATTGGAAACCCAATCGGTCAGAGGAACAGGGTATATGAAACCAGTATGCAAGAGTTTTTCAACTTCTGCTTTAATGTCAACAACCTTCTTTGAATGAACAAGATGGAGGTGTTGTCTTACTAGTTTGACATTAGGATACATTTTAATCTGATGTTCAACTATACTAGAGTCAATACCTGGCATTTCCTCATATGACCAAGCAAATATATCGTGGAATTCACGAAAAAGAGCACGGTAAGCTTCAAGTTCCGATGGAGAACAAGATTTGCCAACATGAATATTTTATACAATGCTAGGTTTGGTTGAAATATTGATAGGAATGGTTTCTTCGATATTTGAAAAGTTTCGTTCGGAATCCACTGTGTCTAGAAGTATAGAATTCGAAAGGAAATCAACAATTGAAGGGTGATTTAGTTCATTTGGAATATCTGGAAGATGGGATCGATGATAATAATCTGCCCATGGTTCTTCTTCTATCATCATTTATTGGATGATTCCTTCATCAGTAGAAAATGTATGTGAAAAAGGATCATAGGAAGTACCATATTCTAACGAACGATCAACCCATACAATTGGTGATGATGGATTTGGATTCGCCGCACAAGCCAAAAATATTGATTTCTATGCAAGCTCAATAGGGCTTAGCGGCATGGTTTCATTTCACATATCAACTTCATAAAGATTGGAAATCTTCCATGAGTTAGATGACGTGGAAGATATCATGTTAAAAGTCTCAACTTTTGCAACTTCCACCATTTTTGATGGTGACGGTAGTGAAAAGGTGCCCATTAGGAAGAATATTTGAAGAGACCTACTCCAATGCTCTGAAGAGATAGTGGGGGTTCATGAACTAATGGAACGCTTCTAGTAGCATGTGAACTAGAGGCGAAGAAGGCGAGTTGATCAATTACTGTGATTCCGCCTTTATGAGGGAAAGCGATCATACAAAAGTATGTCGAAACTACAACAACCATAGCATAAATCCACGGTCTTCCTAGTAAAGTGTTGTATTCAAGGTGTCTGTCAATGACCTCAACTTCAACAGTTATATTTTTTCCCCCTAGTTCTACATGCAGGTGATTTAAAATTCCACAAGGTGTATATGTGGGACCGTCAAAAGATTTTAACATTGTAGGTGATCATGACAAAGGAGGTGAGCCAAGTGTTTTCCAGCAATTCATTGAAATGATACAAGTAGATGCACTCTCATCAATAATGGTTTGGTGAACTAGTTTATTCAAACCATTTATTCAAACCATTTGCTTGGATCAAGAATGCTAACTATGCTAGTAATTGTGGCGCATATCCTGCGTGGTTAAAAACCACAAGATTAGAATCCGTTGGATCAATTCCACCAATTGCTAACAACAAAGCCTAATTTTGGGAGGGACAATTTTGAAGCACCTCAAGCATCGACATACCAGAAGGTGACTGAGCCAAATCTTCCACTATGTTATAATTCTGTATTGCTCGAGCTCAAGGGTTAAATGTACATTTATATACAACTCCCTTATGCGGTTTTATTGTTAACTTTGGTGAAATGGGTGGTGTAGGATTAGACAAAGTCGAATTCGAAGCATTAGGTTGATCTGGAGCCTGATTATTCAATGATGACAGTGGATTACCATAATCTTTACTTCATGTAGTCACCATAACATCATTCTTAGCCTTAGAGGGGCATAGCATAAGCACTTATGAAGTGGAAGCATGATCTATAACAACCAAGTGAGTCTTCGAGTTTGGAAAAGGATCTGTCAACATAGTAAATGTACTATAAGTCTTAAGAAGTTTTGAGACTTCATAGTGGTGAGGACAGTCTCAGGTAAAATGCACATCGTTACAAATTAAACATGGGTAACGAGGTTTCCTAGCTGGAGAAGAGGAATCAGATGATTTCTCTTGAGGGGGATTATTTTGCTTCTTCTTTTTTTCCTATTCTTCTTGCTTCCAGGTTTCTTTTCATTCTTACCATTGTTAGATGACACAACATTTATTTTGGAAACAAGT
The DNA here is from genome assembly GCA_031772625.1 of Pinus tabuliformis. Classification (NCBI taxonomy): domain Eukaryota; kingdom Viridiplantae; phylum Streptophyta; class Pinopsida; order Pinales; family Pinaceae; genus Pinus; species Pinus tabuliformis. The sequence continues at coordinate 622,266,064 of CM062809.1, forward strand.
GTATTATCGGGTGCATTGGAAGTTTGATTCGAAATAGCAAGTGTTTGACCAGATGGTCTACCTGCTGTTTGTGTGCTTAAAGAACTAATCACACCATCACCGACATGAGAGTCCTTACTAGATGGTGGTGGAGGAACAGTAAAAGCTGGTCTCGGTGCATTCAAAATCTTATCATAGAGCATGCAAGACTGAGTGTAAATCAAGTCAAAGTATTGAGCATGAGCAATTACTTTCTCTTCAGTAACAACTCCTCCTTTAGCCACATCCTCGGTGATAGATGGCAACAAGGATTTGATAAACCACTCAATTAAAATCTTATCAGGAACAAAATTTTTGACCATTCGATGACGACGACGTTGTTAGTGCTAGTCTTTCCAGCCTTCCTCCAGTGATCAAATATGCTCTTACAAAGTAGTCTCAGAGTGTCAAGGTCAAATTTTGTCATTTCAGTGAGTCTTCAAGCAAAATTTGGTCACTAGGCATTAGGTCTAGGGTTTGCTTTCACTCCTTTCAAAGTTGCCCAAATGTCAGTCTATGTAACTATTCAGCTAAGTATATCATCATTCAGAGGGTTGTCATCATCATGTCAGGTTCCATTGGGTCATTTTACACCTTGTTCATGCTTCAGTTGTGCCTAGGCAAGGTTCATTTCCCTCTCCTAGGGTTTTGAAGGCAATTTCTCTTGAATGGTCAAATCATCAGCAAAACTTGTATCCTGATGTTCATACCCCTTCTCCTATCCTTAAAGTACCTTATCAAACACTTCCCATCACTGAGATCCCCCAAATTCCTCATTTTCGCACAAACCCTAGTTTCTTGCTACAACTTGGCAATTTTCTAGGTTGGGCCTGTGTTTTGCCCTTTTGGACCCCTTCTTCCTAACATCCTTCCCTACTCCCCAAAATTTCCTCAAGAATTTAGAAGCCCCCTATCCCCTTCATTTCGCTTCATTTCGACAAATCCCCTGTTCCACACATCGGGATAGGTTTCACTCAAATGATTTTTCTTAGTATGGAAAGATGAATTTGGAAAAACGGAGAGAGGTTTTTGTTAAAACCCAGCCAAGGAAGAAAAACCTCCTTCACTTTTTACACAGGTGTCATGGTTTTAGAGAAATGTCAAAAATACAATCGCCTCGGGAGAATTGATGCACCTCTGAAGTGAGCTTGGGAAAATCAAGTTTTCTCCTAGCTTGGTTGTCCAAATGACTTTCTTGATGAGTCAAATGATAACTATACACAAATATATTTCCAATGAGCTATCATGAGCTCAATTTGGAGTTGACGAAGGCATTCAAAAGTTGACTGCAATAGCACTCTGCCTTGAGGCAGCCTCATTTGGCACATTTTTACCAGTCTTGGGAGATTTGATTTTTGACAGAGAAAATGAACTCCAAATTGACAAATTCCAATTGGGTTAGAAATTAGACTCAAATACCTTTTCAACGAGCTATTCTATGCCTGATTTTGACACTAGGAAGGCCTCCAAAAGTCTCCTGCAAAAAGGTGCTATGCACAGGCTATATGCGTTGTGCCTTCCCTGTGCGCCGCGCCAGTGTATTTTTGCACTGAGAAATGAAGCTATATGCGCCGCACCTTCCATATGCGCCATGCCATCAACAACTTCACAAACTTGCTCCAAATTGCTCGAAACCTTTGGATCATCACTTGTTCAAGTAGGTTAACCCTCTGTTATTACTTTTCATCCAAATGTGATGGTGGTTTGATGGTGTTTGTGTACGGTGAGTGTTCAAAAGAAACCAAGCCCTACCTTTGAAATTTCTCAAAGCAAATTGTTGTTTATGGTTTCAAACTGTTGTTTTGTTACCAAGTCCATCCTTTATTCCCTCACCACTCCCTTATTCCATTTTTCTCTTGATTTCCCTATCCCTAAACTCACATATCCCTAAAAAGTTCACTAATCCCATATCCCAAATCTCATTTCTCAAAATTTCACATGCAAATTCCCAAACCCTAGCTACACATTCCTAAACCCTAATCGTTATCCCAAAATCTAAATACTATTCCTTAAACCCCTTATTCCCCATATCCAAAAATGACATCAAGGTTGTCTTTGCCAATGAAGCAAGGAAATCAATTTTAATCAAACACCATCCTCTGTTCTTCAAGGCAATGATCCATTGTTGACAAAGGCACCTTCAGCCACGAATCAGTTGCATGTACAGCTAAGAAATCAGTTTGAGGCACGAAATCAAAGCTTGATGCAAACACAATCAGGCAATCAAATGCAATCTCCATCTGGTTCACATGTAGAGTTAGCTAGTCAGGGGCAGTCACAGAGTAATAACCAATTTCTTACTCAATTCACACAACAGGCACACTCATCTTTCAAGGACAGCCTTTAGGCCAGGTACAGTCTTCTGCCTCTAGTAAAATTTTGCCTCAGATATCGGGTTGCCATTCTCAGAATATTAATTACTTGGGCCAGCAAATTTATGATCAAGGTATTCCAAAGTAGAAGAATTATCAGCCTTCAAATCAAAGTGATATCTCAGTCAAGATCCTTGAAACGAAAGGGGCAGAAAAGTTTGCTAGGCATTTTACAAAGTGAGATGAGTGATATGAGGTCAAAGAGACTAATGAACAAGGCCAATAGAGATAATGCATTGCTGAGACACATGGCTGTCCACTACAGGGCACGAAACAAAGTTTGCAAGGCACAGATAAGGAATCTAAAGGCGAATTTGAAGGAGGCAATCAAGAAGCAAAAGAGGCAAAGGGAGCTCGATCATCTTTAGATTTTGGCCGAGGCCTCTTTAGCCTAGCATCACACTTGATAAGGAAGCTCCAGCCCAAATTTCAAGAAATTTGGGGCATTTTTGGTGATTTTGGAAATTTTTGTGTAAAAAACAGGCTTTGCGCCATGTACCTTGCGCGTCGCTTAGGATTGGGAGCTCCAAATTACAAATGGCTTGCAGTTTTGGATTTTTCATGAGAAATCATGAATTTTGGTACTTGGACAAGAAATTTGGGCAGGTTCTGGGTCCCCAAAAGGTCAAAAAACATGCAAAAAATGACCTCACTGCCCCTATTTTGACACACGGGAAGTAGTCTTGGGATAATGCACTTTTGGAGGGGCAAATGGACACCAAATTGTAAAATTTCACTTGGGTTGGAAAGTAGACAGGCAGGGCTTTCCAATAAGCCAACCTGAGCTCAATTTGGACTTTATAAAGTGCCTCAAAATCAGCAGAAAAGTAGCGCGGTGCATATAGATTTTTTGCCCAATTTTTCATCTTTCAGCTCAGAAATTCGGCCAGTTTGACTAGTTTTGCTTTGGGATGTAATTTTTGACTTCTCTTGATGTAATTGACTGAACATGATGTAATTTTGGCACTTAGTTACTTGTTCTAGAAGATTCATTCACCAAAGAGTGAAAGTTTAATGAATGAATCAGTTTCCTACCTTATAGAGGCAATTTGTTTTGACTGCCTAGATTGTAGTGCTTTGTTTAGAATTGGTTGAAACAGCTCCTAGAATGATGATCTCGACCCCTAGAGGCAAGGGAATAGGTTGGCTTACCTATATTATGTAATTTCTAAGTCATTTTCAGGGTTGGACTCTTGGGAAAAATCTTGATTACTCTATTGTACATTCACTTCTACATTTTAGGCAAAGGAAAGACTAGGGTTTTGCAGCACTGTTTGGGATCCATGTGGCTTGATGTGTTGATGGTGTGCTTCTTTCAGTTTTTGTAAGTTTTTATTTGTATCATTTTCCTTCTCTCATCTTCTGCAATTGAACAAATGAAGTGTTAAGGTAGAATCCATAGTTTGCTATGCTATGCCTTTGAATTTGTTTGATTTTTCATGATTTCGTCTGTTTAAGGAGAATCCTTGAAAACTTCTTGTTCTCCTTAACTTCTCACCAGTCAGATCTAGCCATTCATTCTCTTTAAAAGCATCAAGACAATCGCCTACCTTGCCCCAAGTAGACCTCTGCAAAAACTGTGTCTCATCCCTGCACCCAAAATTGCCTTTCCCGTTGATTCAACAAAAACCTCAAAAATCAACCTCAAACTCCTTGTACGTTATACCTAGCCTAAGACCAATTACCAATTTAGTGATCTCGAGCTTCATCGATTACCTTTTGCCGAGATTGACCCGGAGAGAGCCCTCTCCTTTCCTCGTAGGGCTAGCTACGAGGCTGAGTGTGGTTTGATGTGGACCTAGAATCTTGTCTTTTCAGCCTGAGACAAATCTAGGCTCTAACAGACGCCACTAATGAATATGATAAAAAATGTGAGTAGTAGTGGTTTGTTTAAAGTTGGTCAATAGTTCCGTCCCAATTTCATAGCTGATGGGTAACAGGATGTGGGTTAACAAAGTAGTAGCTAAGGATGTAAAGTTGTCAAACAAAGGTCGCGGTAATTCAATGTACCACTTTGCAGATGGACCAGTAAGCATTCACTGGAAAAGACGTAGTCTTACTTAATCATCATTCAGGGAGCTTGATGAACACCATAAATGAAAAGTCATAACATGATTGTTTGGGTCTTCTCTAGGGTTTCTATTGAACTTTGGAATGTCAAAAGGTAATTTATGTGGAATCACCAGCCACCAAGGTGCATAAAGAATGGGATCATTAGTAAGCTAGTTTAAATCCGGTAACTCAAGTGTTGCAAAAAAAGGTAACTGTCGATTTAGGTCAGGTTGAGCGTAACCAGGGTAAGATGGAATTGTGTGAGTAATAGGACTTTACATACCAGCATAAGGAATCTGTTATCAGTAATCTTGATAGGGGTAACTTTTTTGAACATATCCGGTATAAGGCAGTTGTTGAGCACTAGGATACATTTTCTATTGTCAAAACCTAGTATAGGCTTATTGACCAGGACGTGGGTAAACTTGTTGTTTTCCAAACCTAGCATAGGATTGTTGACCAAGTCCAGGATGAGGTTGGTGTTGTTGGAATTGTTGTTGTTGATATTGTGTCTGCCAAGGTTGTTGAAGCAACGGTTGTTGTCCACCAATGTAATTTTGACTAGGTTGTGAATAAACTATACCAGTATAAGCCTGAGTCATCCCAGTTAAAGGTACACTAGCCTGAGGTTGTTGGACTCTAGACACAAATGGTTGTTGTAAAACAACCTGAGAAGTCTGAGCCTGTAGACCTGAAACTTGAGGGTAAGAGGTTGAAGGACCATCTTGCAAAGGTTGAGATTCAACTAACTGAGCTTGCGACTTTGGTAAAGTCGTAACAACAGGTGTAGTAGGTACAAATGAAACAGGTTACATTGGTTTTGATGGATACACAAGCCTTGGAGTTCTGGATAGAGATTCTTAAAATTCCTCTTCAATAGAAATCAAACCAGGTGGAAGGATTTCATCGTCAGGTCCGTAATAGATTTCCGGTGTTTGACTCTACGGTAAAGGGGAAGTCTCAACAGTTAAGGATGTCTGAGGATAAACTGGTGGATTGTCTTCTGGTGCGGGAACAACTTCTAATTGTTCAACTTCAAGATCCAAGTGTTCTGGTAAAAGAACAACATGTTCAGGGTGACTTTCTGATTGTTCAACTTCAAGATCCACGATTGCTGATTGATTTCATTACAAAAAGAAATAAATAAAAAGAGGGTATGATAGGCAAAAGGATTACCAAGCAACTGTGAACTACAATATACTGCCTCAGTAAACCAAGGAATTAACATACGTACTGGCAATCTCCCTGAATGTTGTGTTCGGTCTATCACAGTGCACAAGGTGGCCGTCTCAGTTACCTAAGTATGGATAGCAACCTTATGTAGTCCTCCCATATATATCGAAAGTACGTGGAGGCCCAATTCATGTTAGCGTTGTCTAATGTGAAACCACATAGTGAGAGAATTCCTTTATACTTTACGTATTATAACACCGCCCTACATACCCGAAAGTACGTGGACGATCTACGATATACTTACGTACGTGGAATGAGGTATCACACTCGTAATGTATCGCAGACAAGTTAGCAACAACTTCTATGTTTTACGATGCCAGAACACGTCTCTAGCCTAGAACCTCTAAATGTTATGTGTTAAATGACAATGCTCCATTAGGTTAATTGAGATAACTTTTAAGTTGATTTTGTTTAAGAGTTTGTCTTTCTGGTTCACCATGTGAAGTCTTTGAAATTCCTAGAATGAAACTATGATGAGAAACATTCTTTCCATTTTATTTGAACAATGAAAACCTTAACTAGTATGGATAGAGCAATCAGAATCTTTTAACAAAGAGCATAGAACACGTCTAATGCAAATTTTCCTAAACTATTCTTATAAGCACACACAAACCTCTAAATGCATAATGCAAGTTTTTCTTTTCATTTCCCTTAATGTTTAGATTAACAAAAGGAAACTAAATGCACATACAATCAATAAATAATTTTCACAAGAAATGCAGTCTTTACCATAGTTTCTTTTCAAAGAAATGAAGACTTTACGACACTTCCTTTTCATAAAAGACTAATCGACTACAAGCCAACTTTGACAATGAATTGATAATGATAAAGAAATCATTTAAGAAGCACTAAAGAATCAAGGCCAAAGTAGGGCTAGGAGAGGAAATACAAATTGATTTCAGAAACACAAGAAACATTGATCTTTCAACAAGGAAAAAAATAAGGAAATTTGGAAAAAACCAAGCCAAAGGTGGGATTTTTGTCTTAAGGAGGATCAGCGCAGCCATGAATGGGAGACGGTGTGCTTCAGTGCACTGTCTCTAAGCCAAGGGTTCTCTGTAGCGCACTGTGTAAAGACTAACCCTGCACTGGTGCGAGAGAGGCCAATCAAGAGACATTCAAGCACAATTTTTTGACCAAAAACACTTCAAAATGACTGAAATAATATCAATTAAGTCAAGCAAAGTCTACTAGGATGTGATATGATGAGGGTCAGCGACCAGGAATGACATTCGTTCCCCAGCGGAGTCACCAATTTGTTATATGGAATTTTCATCTATGGATAAACACATTTTCCCTACGTGGGTAACTACACCTAGAACAATAGAAATAAAGTTGTTTAACCTTTTCCTATATTAGATAGATGAGATGAAGGAACTTACTTATAGTCTTTCACTTCCTTAATCCCATTTGAATTTCTTATGTCGCTCCCACTTGAACTAAATCAGCTCAACATGTACATGTGTTAACATAAACCAAAACAACAAATGATCAAAGCATACATGATCTATTTACTATAAACTAATGGAATCAAAGACAATGAAACACATAATCATCATATATATGAACAAGAATATGAGAAAAGGCATAAACACTTTATTAATGTAGAAGGAAGAGTTATAACCAAAGAATCCTGATCCCATGTCACTCATCCAACTTGAGTTCCAACCTTCATCACACCAAAAGCACACCAATCCAGTAGCATAACATTACTTGATTATGATCTCAAACCTCAAACCAATAGTATTTCCTTACAATATTCAAAGTCCAGCCCCATGATCACTATGATGAGTGCTCAATTTATAGGGAAATGGAGGTGGTTTTGTCATAAATTGGGTATTGAATGGCTTTCCAAACTTAAAGTTAGTTTCCATGGAGGAATGGATGAGAGGATAGGAGGTTAATGGATCCATAAACTATCCAATTTTGAGCTCATAGGAATGGATAAGAGGTGGGATCCTTCTAGAATGATCTATAATGGAGGAATATTCCTAGAACCCTATGCAAATTTCACTCCTTCTCACGCAGCATAGGTGTCAGTGGGCCTAAGTGCACTGAAATGCACCCATGAATAGGCCTACCTGCACTGAAGTGTAGTTACCCCTGACCAAGGTTGCACTAATCTCCCAAGGAGGCATTTCAGGAAGGCTTCAGGCCAGGAAACTCTCAGTAATGAAGGCATTCAATGTGATGACTTATCTATGGAATGTACCAACTGAATTAGGGTTTGATGATCTCTATTTGTACTGATCTGAATGTCAAGAGTGATGTGCCCAAATATACCTGTAACAATGGGACTGTGTGCAAAGGAGAATTATGTTCCTACAGAATATTCCAAGTGAGGAGAAAGATATTAAAATCTTGATAAAGGCATTATCAAGAGGTAAATTCGAATTCCATAGGTGCAGGATAGAGGTGGTGAAAAATCCATTTCTTGCTAAGAGAGAGTGTTGCAAAAATGTAGCAAGAAAGGCTCAATTTGATGTTAGCCATAGTCAAATTGAGTAAAATCAAATTTCCACATTAGCGAGACAACTTGTAGGCAATTAACTAGTGTGGCATGGATCTTGTCACTCAACTAGCTCAATAAATTTGTGTTAGAGGGCTTAGAGTTCAGTTATGCATGGGTGATTACTAAATGTTTGTAATCCAACTCACTTATTTTTAGTTGTATTCAGTTAGCTGACCTCTAACTATTGATAAAGTTAGTTGATGGTCATTTTTTCAGCGGGACAACAGTCTAACTCAGAGATCTGTTAGTTAACTGATCAATCAACCCAAAATAGCTAATGCATGCAGAGAATTCGAGTTCCTTAGCTGAAGTGGATATGACAAGGTAGTGTAACATCATTTATAGACTACTTTTGAGTGTGTAGGTGTTGCATGAGTCAAAAGATCAATTGATGGGAATTGTGCAATCAATTTGGAGGAAATTCCTAAATAATATGGGCTAATTTCCTCAAGAATTTTGCAAGGAAATAGGAGGGTTGATGAGAAAATATTTTGCTAAGTGTTGGCCAGATTTTGTAATTGAGTAGAGAGAATAGTTATTCTTTTGCAGGTTGAGCTCAGAGTTGGAGCTAACAATTGTAATAGTTTCTCTATTCAAATGATTAATGCAAATAGACTTTAGGGGTTTTTCCTAGTTGGTTTCCCCTAGAAATCATTATGTATTTGTGGTTTTTCTTAATAATAATAATAATAATAATAATAATAATAATATCTATTTTTAAGGTCATAGCCAAGCCAGACACCAAATTGGTGTATGAGACCCCCTTGTTTGTGGGACAAGGGACCCACCTCCGCGCAACGATTTGACTGCTAAGTCTACGAAGGCATACATACTCTACCCCCTCTGGTTTTGAACCTGTGACCTCTTAGGAGGAAACACATGCTCTTAACCATTAGGCCCACTCAAGTTGTATATGCACATTGTTCTAAATCGTGAATTTCATTCCACAGATCAGTAGAGTAAAATTATGTATCTTATTTTTCAATTTGAAATATTGAGCAGTTGCAATTTCTAACAAATTTCTACATTCTTTTCAACTATGAAAACACATAGGCTCAACTAAAATTCTAAAAAAATACAACTTATCCTCTCAGAGTTGGAGCTAACAATTGTAATAGTTTCTCTATTCAATTGATTAATGCAAATATACTTCAGGGGTTTTTCCTAGTTGGTTTCCCCTAGAAATCATTATGTATTTGTGGTTTTTCTTATTTCATGTTTATGCACGTTGTTTTAAATTGTGAATTTCATTCCACAGATAAGTACAATAGAATTATGTCTCTTATTTTTCAATTTGAAATCTTGAGCAATTGCAATTTCTAACAAATTTCTACATTCTTTTCAACTATGAAAACACACAGCCTCAACTAAAATTCTAAAAAAATACAAATTATCCTTATATATCCATAATCAGACCAAGTAATATGAATGAAAAGTGATAAAACATCTTTTCCTTTAATTCATAATTCGGTATAGAAAATCTAAAAAATTGACTAGCAATTTTCAACAATTATCCAATAGGTTGATGCCAAATACAAGACAAGGTGTTGGTAAAAATTTAAATGTAATTTTTTTTAGATTACCAAATTGTGTTTTCCTACTCGAAGGTCTTTGTGGATGATTTCAATAGCAATTTTCATTCTTGTAGCTAACCCTCTATCTCCTGTAATGTTCTATGGTCTATATCCTATAGCTATATAACTTGAGCCCTATAGCCCATAGCAATAGAACTATCTTTGTGGGCTCTTTAACATTTGTTTACATGCACAACTTTAAATGGAATACAAGTGATGAACTTGAGCCAAATTTTGATTATGTGGAGATGATTTTGGGTGGGGGAGAAGGAGGGCTTAGTGTGTAGCACTATGCTATTCCACCTACCCTCATAAACTCATGTTGGTCATATATCCACCTTAGTCAATCATCATTAATGATAACAACAATGTTTATGAAGGATAGTCAGTTTGTCTCATTTAGTTTTCCACACATGGGAACAACTTTAGATAAAGTGAAGTTTGACTGCTAATCTAACCAAGACTATTGCTAATTTGGCTAGCTATTTAAATTGTTCTTTTTGCGTGAAAAACATTTTATCCTATGCTCAAATGAATTCACAAGGTGAATGATAGAGATTTTCATACCTTATTCTTATCTTTCATGATGTTGGAGGGTGTTGTTTGTCTATTTGTAGGTGGATTCATTGTGTTGTGTGGAGAAGAGGCAGTCTTATAGTATCCTACAAGAGATATTATAACTTCCTAGGCTTCTTTTACCAAATCTCAAATGAGTGTCTTGAATATGTTGCTAATATGGAGTTGTTAATATTTTCTTGAGAGTGTGGACTTATTTAGTGGTACTTCTATGGTTCTGGAACTTGAGCCTATAGGATTTCTACAATTTGCTAATAGATTGTGTAGTCTCTTGTAGCAATCATAGAAGTCCCTCATGCTCACTGAAAATTCCTTTTGAAGTGACAGGGAGACTTGATAATTTATGGACAAGCAAGTGAAGTTGATGGAGAGGGATTTTATTGTTACCGTGGGAGAAAAATGAAGAAACTAAGCTACTGTAGGGTGAAAATGGGTGAAAAGTAGGGGAGAAAGAAGGTGATGATACCTAATGATGCAAGAGATAAGTGATATGGTGTTCTAGGTGTCTTTCTCCAACCTAGATGTTAAGAATTTTATTAGTCTATAACCTCTTCTCAAAATTGAGCTTTCCTGTAGCAATATAGGACTTTCTTATAACAATTTAGAGAAACTGAAAAAAAATATATGAGAAGGAGATCTTGATTGAGGTTTGATTTGGTGGATAATGAAAGAAGGTGGAAAATGGTGCAGGGATGCCACCTGGGCCCTTTTAGAGTGCTTGCGCTAATGACTTGGACCGATGAAGTAAGTTTAATTGTTCAACCTGTTTTGATTTTTTTTGCAGTACTTTCACATGAATCATGGTGAGCTAAAAAATTATCTCTCTTTTTTTTTTTCTCTTTCTATTCTTTTCCCTTTTTTTCTTTTTCTTTTTTCTCATCATTATTTCTTTTTCTTATTTTTTGGGCTTACTAGTTACCTCATGGCTCGGTTTTAAACTAGTGAACCTACTCTAGGTACCTTGGAAGAGGTTTTCACCTAGAGTTATTATTTTTTTCCTTTTTTATTCTCCTTTAGAGTTACAAATTGCCTCACAAAGGTTTTTAGTTAGTGTTTCTACCTCAAGTTCCTTAAAGGAGGTTTTTTCTTAAGGTTATTTTCTTTCTTTTTCATTTTATTTTTATTTGATTCTTTTATTTTTTCTTTGTTGGTCAAGGAATGAATGAATTAGGAGCCCTAATTCTCTCAATCATATTCAATCCCTTATTGAATTTTTATACTCAACCTTAGAGAGGGGCTTATTTTAAAATTTAAACTAATATCCATTCACTAAAAGTGGAACTTGTTCCTCATCTATAGTTATGCATACTACAACAAAACCAAACATGAAAGTATCTAAATGCTCTATAATCAAACCATAGAAATGTACGAGAATAGACGGATTAATGTTAGTCATTTTAGCAACTCCATCTGTTTCTCTAATGGGAAATGTGAATACTTCTAGTCGTCTGCTTCATCCATATTGTTGGTAGGATCTGAAGGTCTTTCTCCTTCTACAAGCTCCTCAAATACCCTCACTTTCTCACCAAAAAAACCCTCAAAGGTGCCTATGGATAGGGTAGGAGGATCATAGTCAACTAAAAAGGGTTGGTTGCTAGTGGAAGTGAGGGTTTTTGGTAAGGATTTTTTTGTTATGTCCCTAATTATTCAAGGCATAAAAGAAAAGAATGTATTTTTTCTTTTTCCTATATTTTTTGAAAAGAATATGCTAATGCGGTTTTCTATTTTTTTGCAGGATACTAAATGAAATAAAGATAAAATCAAATAAAGAAAAAGGTAGTACATACTATGACACCTTTGTGGCAACAATGCCAAAAACTAATGGCCCTCAGTATTGCAATAACAATGTTGCAACTCCTAAGGGTCTTAGCTTTAATTGTCGACCTATAGTTTGACAAAATTAAGCGGGCCAACACTATATGTGCACTAGGCACTATATCTTTCTCTCATTGATTCTTATGTAGGTGGAAATATTGAAATGAAAGTTAGATGTATAAAGACCAAGTTAACTAATCTATGCTAAAGGAAATTTGAAATTGTGGGAAATAACTTGCTAAAAGTAAAAAGGAACACAAATCAAAGCTACTTGCAATAAATGAAGGAACACTTGCACACTTATAAACAATTTTCAATGAAATGAAAGCACACTTTCACACCTATATATTATATTGTAAGGAAAGGAAAACATGTTACTGAAATGAAAGCCTATAAATTGTGAACCTTAATTTGCGGAAAAAGAAGATTAATAAAGAAAACCAATAAAGGCATTTATAAGGTCTCTCTACCTCCAAGTTCCATTGTCAGGGTTCTAGGTATGATGTAATATATCAAAGAAGACAAATCATGAGTTTAACGCAAATCTGAGTGAGATTGGAAGTTTGGTTAAGAACAACTACAGGAGTCCCTATTTTGCTACACGAGATAGTCTAATGAGTAGGTAAGCATGAAAAATGTGAGTTGGAGTAGAAAATAAGGTATGGAGAAGTTGGAAAATGATAAAATAGACATGGTAAAATCATCAAGGCATCTGGTTGCAACTTTAAACTAGAAAAAAAAATTGTGGGTTTCATGTAGGTGGAAAACATGTTATAATGTAGGCAATGGAAAACAATGAACAATGAAAAGAAAAATAAAGATAAACAAAGGGAGTGAACTAAGTGCAAAGTGAAAAGTTCATTTAACTAGTGTAACTACTGCAACTATTATCACAAAATGCTCAAATAACCTGCAAGAAAAGACCGTTCATGAAAAAATCCTAGTTAGCCATACATGAATGTTATAAATAGAAATAACTTTCAGAAATACTTTGTAAATTTAAAGTGAATAGATGGATAACAAAAATAATACAAGAGGGATCTGGAGCACCTTAGGGTGGGCCCTAACCCAAGAAAGATATGAACCCTTAGAGGAATGCCAAACTAGGAGTTGAAATCAGATATCATTTCCATTAACTAAAACCATTGCTTGTAGATTGCATATTTACAAAGCTTGTTGAAATCATTAATCTAGACTTTTCTTTATGCTTCACACACTTCTCTACACTTCTCGACTAGGATACTCAAGCCTCTTATTTATATAATGAGTAGCGAGTAGCCTTCTTGAGGGAAGAACTGCATTTCATTTGAAAAATCTCTAGAAAAGGGGATCTTTCATCTTGTGTCACGCTGTAGTAGGAGGAAGGTGTATTAAATTCCCTCAACTTGCTGAGTTGAGACACTCCTACCACAAGGAACAAGTCCCACAAATAACTCCAGCTAGATCTCCTTGAAATCTATGCGAAATCTCTTCAAAATATTGGATAATAATCATGTTAAGCACATAAAGTATGAGAAACCTCATTGACTATCCTAAGAATTCATTAAGCTAGGAAAGTGTGTCATTAAGTGCAAAAAGGTATATTTATGATAGCCTTTATGTGCCTAGGAGTGGTTAGATGAGCCTTATGTTTTACCTATTTGTGAGGTCCAACACAACTCGTCCAATATTTGCATTAAAGTTGTTTTATTGCAATAAAACATTAAAATCAATAATGCAAGAAGGCATAATAGAGATGTATATTATTTTGAATGCAGGAAGAAATTAAATGAATATATTAAATATATATTTGAGTACTTTGATATTGTTGGTTTTGTTTTCTAGGATTCTTTTTCCAATGATCAAACTGACATAATTTCAAGCTCGAGAAATAGGGATAATTTTTTTAAGATTCCATTTATTTGGCCACAAAATATACCAAATTAATATGAGTAAAGAAACATTATTGAACAACAAGAATATCAAGGTATTCTTGAATCTTCAAAAGTAAAGGAAAGAGAAATGTATATTAGTTCTAGAAGATCACATGCATGGTTATAGTGTTAGTGACTAGAAATCCACATGGTTATCCATTATGGGTTTCAAAGGTTATAAAGGTCATTACAGAAAATGAATATGTTACAATAGTTGAAGTACATTGGTATGTGATAAATACATACCCATTCAATGGTGTGTAGAAGCCATATATGGTAGTTGACAAACAAATGAGAAGAAAGAGAAAAGAAAAGAATCGAAATATAAATCATCAACTCATTGAGCTCTTAAAATTAGAGGATGTTAATATAATTTTTTATGACTTCAATTTGAAAAAGAGAGGAGCTCTTCACTCTAGGACCACAAAAATTACCAAGAGGTTGCCACTACAAGAAATAGCAGTAATATAGGATTTTGTTAAACCTGATCATATATCTAGAAAGATTTTGGTATCTGCAATGTTGGGCGTACATGTAGATTGAGATGGTGTATTGGTTTATGATAGAGAAGATTATGACCCATATGTTTCTTCATCCATTCATTCATTTGAGGATGATGTAAATTCTAATGATGTGTCAAAATCTACGAGTTAGTTTAAATAATTGCATAAAACATTTTATGTATTTTTTATCAATATGATGTTTGCATGGTAACTTGAAAAGGGTGTTTTAACTTGTATATGTTCTTACATGAAGTTATGAGTCATTTCTTTGTTTGTTGGATTTTATGTTTTAATTATGAAAACGTAACAAATTTCTTAGATTATTTGTTTTCAATATCAACAATCCAACACTAACATTAAAAATAAATAAAAAATCATTTAATGTAATTAATATTGAGCTTTTGACTATAAGTAAAAAGTATTTCAATTAATATTGCATCTCTAAATTATGTGGGGATATTTTCACACCATTATGTATTATATTGTTCTTGGAGTGATACAGAAAACCTAGAGTCAACATTTTAAGGCTGATTTTATGATATTGTTTACAATGGTGATGATTTTTTAGACCATAGCTTAAAAAATGTCACAATTTGAATGCCTGATTGAAAAGGAGGTTCTATTGATTATATTGCAATTATACAAATTATCATATTCATGTTTTTAAATTATTTCAATTTTAAGTTAAAAAAATAGGTTCTATGACTAGTAGTACTTCTAAATTTGATGGTTGATTTTTATGGTATCAATTGTTAAAGCTAAGATTTATGTACAATCCCCCAATACTATTGATAATTATGAAAAGTTTATAGTTCAACTACGAACACCCTCATTAATTGACTTAGCAAAATTGGAAATTGGAAAATATTATATTTTTAAATTTCAAACTCAATGATAAAATTCTAGTTAAGGGAATTTAGACATGCAACACTTACCCCCATTCCCCTCATTGGTTTCCACTCATGGCTTTATAGTCAATGTAGGTGGTACACCCATTTGATCAATTGTTGGCAATTTTCATGAAAAATAAATAAAGAAATATTGTCTCTAACCACTCCCATTTATGCACACTAGTTCTCAAATTATTAACATCATTAATTACATCATCAGTGAGGGATCAAAATGAGAGTGTTACCATGACTAAAACTGAAAACCTAGATGTCATGAGAGAATAGGATGATTGCTATCCTCAATATCATATGGTACTAGCACTGATCACTTGCACCTTCCAACCCTTTCTTCCTTTCTCTGACTTCGATAATGAAGTGTCAAGACACTAGTTGACCCTAACCCATATCAACACTTGGATTGAGAGACAACAAACCAAATCAAAGAGACTTTATGTTCATCATCATCCCCAAAGAACTCTTATGCTAGAGCAATTCCCAATTGCCATTAACAACTATCTTCCCATCACATACAATGGTGACCATGGTGTAAAAGCTCCCATGCTTTAGGCCATTTCTTATGTGGCCACCATCAATTACCATAATAATCATTTTGTTATGCATAATATACATCGTTAAACATTATTTTACATTTGACTTGTGTGCATTCTATCATAGATGTGTGAAAGGCATCAAAAAATGCACTCACTAAGCATAATAACCCAATCAAAAAGTATATTAATAAATTATCAATTAAATAGTTAATAATTATTTTTCAATCAATAAGAAAATTACTAATTAATAAGTATTCTCAATTAATAATATTAAATATTTGCAATCAATTAAAAAAATGGCAGGGGTAAGTTTAATATAGTTCGTGAAGGTGTAACTCTTAACATATACTATGGATTGTATTCACATTTGTAAATGTATCAACTTAATTGGAAGATATTAATAAATTTAAAAACATTAAAAAAATACAAGAACAAATTTATTTATTTTACTCAACTTATAAAAACATGATATATAATATGATTTAAAATTTTGTTAATGATATGTTTTCTAAAATTTTATGTGTATATTTCTACCCGGTTTTGGATAGACGCCATGATTATATGTCTATTGTTGGATTTAAGTAGACATGTATAACCTCTACCATTAATTGCAACGCTGAATAATTTTGACAGACGACATATATCACCCACAACTTTAACAAATTACTTCTCTCAAGTAATTTTTTAAAATATATTATATTCGTCATAAGTAGTTTCATATGCCATCTTTCCTCACTTCCTTATGACTTTGTTTTCTCCATTAATCCATGCTGAAAACAAAATTGCTCTATCTTTTCATGATGTTATTGCACAAATTTCTCTTCACGATGGATCAAAACATTGTCCAAAAAAAACCCCGTTCAATACGTCCTTCTCTCTCCCGCTCCATACAACCATATTTCACTTTTGGTGTGACTCTCGCTTATGCATTCTAATTGCATTGTGGACCTTTTTTTACTTTGTTAATGTCTGTGTTTTCTCTGACACTGCAATGGAAATAAAAAAATGTTATTTTAAGGAAGTTTAAATAATCTCATTTCCACAGGAATATATTTCATAAAATTATTACTAGTATAAACAATAAATTATCCATATGATTAATGGTTAGTTGGTAAAGTGGATAGTTTCAAATAGAGTTCAGTGTCTTTACACTTAAAAATGTAGAAGTGGATTAAATTTTGTGCTTTAAGTATATATAAAAGTTGAAAAAAATGCAACCAGAGCTAAAATTTAAAAACAAACGGTTGCATGCTTTGATATTTTGTAAATGATAGGAGATGCAAGATAAAGGAAGTTGGAAGACCGTAGAGAAAAAAAAGAAAGCTACAATCTCACCAAGAAAGACAAAGATCCAGATAAGTAAAAATTAAGAAAATTGTAGGTCCGATAGACCAATTTGTAAATGATATCAATGTTGTTTCATTTTTTAAAGATTTTTCTTAAACAAACGGTTACATGCTTTGATATTTTGTAAATGATAAGTCTATAATGTTGTTTTATTTTTTTAAGTTTTTCCTTCTATATTTAAAATATTCTGGAGTAGATTATATTACAGGTAAATTAAAATAACATAACGTATCTAATATGATATGGTATTTAGTAAATTATATATATATATATTATATTATGATGATGATGATGGTGGTGGTTAACGTCCACGGAGACCAAACATTGGTCTATCGGACCTAAAGAAACAAATTATTTATTTTGATTTAAGATTTTATTCCTATGCTCAAAAAGCTTGGAGAGAAGCCTCCCGAGCTCACTGTAATTTTGACATTGTAAAAGGCTAGAAAGGTCAGTATTGTAACAAAGGTCATTATTTTTGTTATATTATTTATTTCTAAATTAAATTATTAATCAAATAAATTGTAATATGATTTGGGTTTTATTTTTTAAATTAAGTTGTTTATTGAGTAAATTATTAGAAAAATGTAATTTAAAATTGTGTAAATATTAGATTGATACATATTTAAATTCATATTTTATTTTACTAATATTTAAATTTATTTTTAAATAAATTATATTATTTTATTTTACTAATATTTAAATTTATTTTTAAATAAATTATATTATTAATTTAAATTAAATGATTTTTATTTTTCATATTTATTTGAACTTAATAATAAAATATATATTAATGATAAATAGAAAGTTTATATAAATATATATAAACAATAAGTAAAGTAAAATATTGATATTAATATTTTTATTTTGATACTGTATGGTATGATTAATCATTTAAATTAATTAAATATATTTATTGATAATATTTAAAATAAGTATTTTACAAGATTTTGATGTGATAGTTTTTACTAAAATTATTTTTGGTTTATTTAATTTTAAGAAAAATGAAAAGTATTAAATCAAATTGTTTTAAATTTTAATGTTTATATTTTATTTAATTATTTTATATTTATATGTTTTCTAATGATTTAGTCAACAATTAACATTTTTATATTAGTTTCTTTTAAGTGGCAAGTGACTTTGGTTGGAATTTAAAGTAATACTAAGAAGTCGTTTGTCTTTCATGACTGATGGTGGTGGTGGTGGTGGTGGTGGTGGTGGTGGTGGTGGTGGTGGTGGTGGTTAATGTCCGCTAAGACCAAACATTGGTCTATAGGACCTAAAGAAACAAATTATTTATTTTGATTTAAGATTTTATTCCTATGCTCAAAAAGCTTGGAGAGAAGCCTCTCGAGCTCACTATAATTTTGACATTATAAAAGGCTAGGAAGGTCAGTATTGTAACAAAGATTGTGAAACTGAGATCTAATGTGGTTGTACGCGGGGCACTCTAAGAGGAAGTGGTTTTCATCCTCGATGTTCCTATTCTCACATATATGGCAAATCCTTTCCATCCATGGTGTTTTAGGAACTGCACAATGACCTATTTCACTATGGAGCTCATGAGAATTCGTTCTAATCTTTGCTATATTAATTTTCTTCTTTGAGCTAGTTAAAATAGAGAGATACTTTTGATCTTCTAGGCTGGGGTTGATGACCTTCTTATAATAACCTGTATATTAGGTACATAAACCTAGTTATACCATAAATAGGTGAAATACTAATTTTTAAGAGGATGTTTGGATAAATAATTGGTAAACATCTTGTTGAATAACTCTCAAACTTGGCTTTGACTCCCAACTGGTGCACCTAACAATTTTGAACCACTAGTCAACCCAATGCTCCTTGCTATGATCCTCTCTTTGTTGAAGATGGATCAGGTTTCAGGATGACCCTCATCCCCTCTCCCCCCCCCCCCCAACCTTCGCCCCCTCTAGACATAGTGGCATTCAACACCCTTGTTGTTGGAAGGTCGTGCTCCCAGAACTCCAAATCCTCCAAATTTGTGAAGAAGATTGATGACATTCCAAAGGAGGAGGTGCATGCCTTTCAATCTAGATTTATGGCCTTCAAGCTTATAGAGCATGGGAATTGGTTAGTTTATAAGCTTATGGCCATCTCCAACATTCCTAAAGACATGGATCGATAAGAATTGGATACCCAAGATTAAAAATAAGGTCTCAACATCATTTTGTAGATGATATTTTTACAACTTCCCACATTACGATCTATGTGGAGGTAGACCTAGATAAGAGCTTACTGACAAGAATAAATCTAAACCTAGAAAATTGGCCTCGCATATAGGAAGTTGATTACAATCAAATTCCTTTTAAATGTAAATTTTTCCATGAATATGGTCATTTCAAACACAATTGCAAGAAGAAGGTAGAAAGGCAGTTAAAGAAGTATGATGATGGGAAAAAATGGTAGTAGTAGAAAAGGAAAACAGTACCCGTAGGGAAAAACAGCTAAGTTCCTCCTCAAGTGACCACAAGGAAGAAAGGGAAAGGACCCACTCCAAAAAAGTAAGGACCAATGCCTGGAGAGGGAGCCTCTGCTAGTAATAATAAGAGATCCCTAGATCCAAAAAATAGCTTCGATGTCTTGAATCAATTGCTGGAACAATGGTAAATTCTAGCTATTTAAATGATAATGGAGAAGGCCCCAAGCCTCACTAAGCCCTCTTCTCCTATAGCGCCAAAAGGGATGCCTCCCCTAGAGGAGGCCCCTTTGGGGACTCAAGGGGAGGTTTAGATTAAGAAGAAGAATAAGTCTACTTCCTAAGGACCCTGAAAGCTCATACTAGAGGGTTACCAACAAACTCTGCAAATAAAAATTGGATGTGGCTAGTGAAAAGGAAATAGATTGTTTGCAAGGAAAACTAGGGAGGAAGACAAATTAACAGCTCCAAAATGAAAAAAGCTAAAAAGGATAAGGAAATGGGGACCCAAATGATACTTGATCCATCCAAAATGGTCACTAGAAATTTCAAGTAAAGTGATCTTGTTCTACATTCCAGAGATAACATATTGCACAGTAAATAACAAAATTCCTCTCTTGAGGTTATAAGGGGTTGGGCTTCGATAAATGAATTTTCAATGTTAAATATTTAGTAGAAATTAAAT
This sequence comes from Pinus tabuliformis, assembly GCA_031772625.1. NCBI lineage: Eukaryota > Viridiplantae > Streptophyta > Pinopsida > Pinales > Pinaceae > Pinus > Pinus tabuliformis. Next base: position 622,286,545 of record CM062809.1, read on the forward strand.
GTTAGCTATCCTCCTACTCGAGGAGACAAATTTGCAAGAACAAGAGTCCCTCCAAAAGTTGTCAATATTAGGGAATAATTTTTAGCTTTGAGTGATTGGATCATGCGGTGCTTGTAGGGGGATCTATTTGATTTGGTCTACTTCTATTTTCAAGTTAATTGGGAACCTCATGGGTTGGTGGTTTTCTTGCTTCATCTACCATCAAACAAGGTGTGTAATGTTGTTAATTTATATGTTCCTATTCAGTATATAGAAAAGATAAATTGTTGTGCATCTCTCCTAGCTTTTAAAGACTCTCCTTGGAGTCAAGATTATATTTTGGTAGGGATTTTAATACAACCCTCCATCCTTGGGAAAAACATGGAGGCTCCCCTGTTTGAGATCAGTTTCAAGAAAGTTTAGAGGATTTTATTAATTCATTGGAACTAATGTATATCAGGTCGATTGCTAACAAATTCACATGGAATAATCACAGATCTAGCTTGGGTCATATTGCTTCCTGCCTAGATATATTTTTAGATTCGTATTCATTTTTATCCTAATAATTTTAAGTCTCCCCTCAAATTCTCTCGTGGGTGAGTTTAGATCATCAACCAATTTTTTTTGAAGTATCGTAGACAATGAACTACAAGACATTTCCCTTACACTTCTATCGTCTCTAGATCCAAAGGGAAGGTTTCTTAGATTTCGTAAATGAAACATGGAGTTGGTGGGAAATTGGTTCTCTAATTACCATTTGTTGAAAAAAATGAAAAACCTGAAGCTAGCCATTAAGGAGTGGATAAAAAGAAATATTGAAGATAGGGGGCATTACACAACATTTTGTCGTTGTCCCTGTACTCCCCATTCCTTGATCCTGGAGGACCTCTACAATGAACCTTGTATGCTTTCCCATCATGAAGAAAATCCCATTGTGTCCCTCTTCATGAGCAAAACAACTCCCCTTTACATCATTTCCCAAGAATCTTCTATTTTTCCTGGTTTACAAGACCAGCGCTAATGACCAATGTCCTACACGCACTAATATGCAGGGATTAAAACTGTCCCTAGCACCGACCAGACTGACTGAGCCATTTTTCAGTCACGCCAGTCCTGTTTTGGAATTTTTTTTATAAATAGAGCCGAAGCTTCCAGCTCTAGAAGCTTCGTAACAAAAGTCTGGTAGATGGTTAGACTAGATGGAGTTGAAGAGGTTAGTTTAGGCTCCTTTCCCCTATTAGGATGGAACTACCTCAAAGATAATACCTTCTCCCATGAGAAGAGGAGCCATCTCTCCTATATAAACCTCCATTTTTCCCAAGCACAAACTAGTGTGTGTGTGCTAGTTATAATTATACTCTAGTTGAAGCTTTGAGCTTGAAGCATCCAAGTTATAGCCTTCTTTTTGTGGGAGGGAGAAGTGTGAATTTGATTTAGTGTGAAGACTAAAGGGAAGAGCCTTGAGATTACTATTGTTGAGGCCATCATGGAATGCTGACGGAAGTGTGTGGGAACCCGAATTTGTCAAGGGAGAACAACAACGTCAAGACAATGGTTGTAACCTCTTCTTGATTTAATATATATGCAACTATCAATTGATTTCCTACATAATATGTCATATTACATGTTTATGTCTTAATGCTTCTTGACTTGTTAAGTAGGTTGAATTACAATTTGTCTATTATTATGCTTGTTGTTTGTCATTGCTTGTTGGTTTCAGGTGCTCGGAGAAGGAAACAAGAGATAGTTGGAGCAAAGGAGCAAGGGAATCACCAAATGGGATAAGCGGACTAAGAGGTAGGCCCTCTTAATTGGTTCTAACCTAAGGAAATGTTCCATAGAATGTCTTGTTTGTGGCTAGACCCGTTATCGGGCTAGAGGAATTGTTTGTGTCAGCACTTGTAATTTTACTTCACCACAGGGGGTCAAAATAAACATACACAAATAACATATGGAAGAAGCCCAAAGGAAAATAGAGTAAGAAGTCATCACAAAGGAGCTTTTGCAATGTAAGTTATAAAAATTTGAGGCCTTCAATCATGTGCTTAGATTAGAAGAGGAATAATGGTGACCCAAGTCCTACAACTTATAGGTACTTGCTAGATATCACAACATCAAGTTCTTACATAATCAAGCTAAGGCACCAATTTAGAGGAATAACACTAAATATGTTAGCATGGATGGAGTGTAGATTGAGGACTTCAAGGGGATTCAAAGGACGAATGTAGATTACTTCAATTCACTATAATTTACCTAGCTTGTACCTTATTCTAAGGTTTTCTAGTATGTGTTAGATAACATACCAAAATTGGTGTTTGAAGATGACAATTTGGACCTACTGTGAAGCATTACAAAATAGGAGATCTAAAAAATAGTATTTTCTATGATTTCAAACAAGGCTTTGGGATGGAATTTTAGCCCACTTCTATTAGGCTTATTTGGTTCTCATTAAATTTGATTTGATTAGTCTAGTTGATTACATATGCTAGAATATATCACTTTGGAAGGTAATAATGACTAGGTTATGTTAGAAGAAAATCCAATGTTCTGTAAAAGAGGTATATCCCAAATTCATCATGGAGTAAAATATTCTTGTAATAATCTATTATTGCACCTCTACACACTAGTATGGGGAAGATAAGTAGGTGTTATATTTCACTTGAGAGTAGGAGGAAATAGGTACTTTTGGACCAGAAAGCAGAGTGGGGGTAAGAGCAGAGTCTAATGGGTTGTTGAGGGAGATTGAAACACCCATTTTTTCTACAGCTGGACTACTTCTAGGAGGCACCAAAATGTTATCTGGAATATCCATGATGAGGGAGGTTTCCAATATAGCACTCAATTAGGGATAAGAAGGGAGGTGGTAAGATATTTTAGTACAATTTACAAAGCCAGATCAGCAGAGTTTACAGATAAACAGATAGATTTCATTAATATTTTCCCATAGTTTGTTGGAGGAGAGAAGATGGATCTTTTGGAGGCTTCAGTTACTAGTATTGAAGTGTTAGGTGTTCTAAAGGCCCTGGTAAGAGACAAGAGCCCGAGATCATATGGTTGGCCTATGGAATTGTTTTTATTTTTTTAGGACATTACAATGGAGGATTTGACCAACATGGTCAAAACATCCAGACATAATGTGGCTCTCTCAGGAGCGGTAAACTCCACTTTCATTACCCTTGTGTCTAATATAAAAAATCTGAGGTCAACAATTTCATTACCCTTATGTCTAATATCAAAAATCTGAGGTCATTTGTTGATTATCGAACTATCTCTTTGTGTAATCTGGTATATAAAGTGATTTCTAAACTCATTACAAACAGTATTAAGTATGTTTTGTCTAGGCACATTACTTCAAAACACAAACAGATATAGGACTCCATAGCCATTGCGTAGTAGTGCACCCACTATATCAAATCCAAGCAACTGGATGCCCATCTCCTAAAGATTGACCTAGTCAAAGCCTATAATTGCATGGATTGAGAGTTCCTAAGATTGATTTTGTTCAAAATAGGGTTTGGGATATCTACGAATAGATGGGTTATGGCATGTGTCTCAATTTCTCACTTGACGATGATCATTAATAGGTACCCAACTAATTTCTTTAGGGAAACCAAAGGACTAAGGCAGGGTTGTGCACTGTCTCCCTTGCTATTTTTTCTAGTGATTGATGGTCTTAGTAGAAGGATGTTGGATGCCAGAAATAGAGGGCTTATATCAGGGTTCGAACTTACTAGATAGGTGACTCTATCCCACTTGATGTTCGTAGGTGATGTGCTAATGATGAGCCAGGGTACATCTTTGGAATGGCGAGCTATTTTTTACATACTAGGTGATTTTGGGGAAGAATCTGGCCTAGTCGTGAATTCAGTGAAGTTTGCACTATATTCATTAGAGAAGGAGTCCACATTGGCATTAGACATAGCCAACCTTTTTGGGGTTTTATCCCTCAATTTGAGTAATGCTTTCTGATATCTGATATTTGTCATAAAGCCCAATAAATGCGTCTGAAAACGATTGGAAATGGTTGGAACTGAAATTTAAGAAAAGGCTAGAAACTTGGTCAAGCATATGGTTATCAATGGGTGCTAGATTGGTGTTGATAAAGGTAATAGTATAGGCCTTTCCCATGCACCTTGACTATTGAGAAAATATTGCAAATCCAAACCAGTAAATTCTCTAGTATCGTGAGGACACTGTAGGCATGTGGTTTTTACACTTAGCAATAGAAAGTTTTTTTAGATTTTTAATATAATTTTTATATCTGACAAGTCAATTTAAAACCACATAAAAATAGTCAACCAATGTACAACAACCAATCATAAAAAAAAATCAATTTACATTAAGAAAAAAAAAATCTCAAAATATTCAATTTAATATTTTTTTCAAAACTTTAATAAATTTGATAGAATATGTTTATAAATTTCGAAACTAATTGAAGTCAAAGTTTTTGGACCTAAAAAAATAAAATAGAACCTTCCTTTGGCACGTATAACAAGTAGAATAGGACCTTTGATATTCCAATTCCAAGGTCTTTTCCTATTCTAACTAATTGAATTTCTCTATTTACATATTTACATATTTTCCCCTAATCACTAAGGATTAGGTGTCTAGAATTCCCCCCTTAATATGAAGGGGTTTTTGTGAGTCCAAGAATCATTCAAATTTTTCTCTTCCAAGTGCTTTGCTGAAGATGTCTACTAATCACTCATTTATGGAATAATGTTGTAGGTGAATAGTCTTCACCTATACATGATGTTGACTGAAATGACACTTGTGGTTATATGTTTGTTTCGATCATGTAATTTTGGATTCTTGGCCAATTTAAATGTATAATTATTTTCAATCAGAAGAGGAGTAGATTTCAATTGTTTTTCCAACAAATATTCAAGAATTTTCCTCATCCACACAAATTCCTTAGTAGCTTTTGTTGCTACCACATATTTTGCCTTTGTTGTGGAATCTACTATAACTAGCTATTTACATGACCTCCAGGAGAGCTCTTGATCGAAGACTCATAACATGGTCTGAAGTAGACACCCCATTTTCCTTATCTGTATCAAAGTCTGAATCAAAATATCAAATCAAGTTGAATCCATCCACTTATGAATATTTGAGTTCAAATTCTTGAGTTACTTTCAAGTATTTTACAATTATTTTTGCAACACAATAATGTCTCTCACAATGCTTTTGCATAAACTTGAAAAGGATTCCAACAACAAATGAAATCTATAGTCTAGCTGTGGTGAGGTAAATAAGACTTCCCTCAAGTTGTCTATACTTAGTTTCATCCTCAAATTCATTTCCACTTTATATGTGAGCTTTATATTTTGTTCCATTGGAGTGGACAAATGATTGCATTCAACCGTTCAAAACTTGTTCAACAATTTGCCAATGTATTTATTTTGAGATAGGAATATATATCTTGAATGTTGGGTCACGTCAATGCACAAATAGTAATGAAGGTGTCCCAAATATGTTATCCCAAATTCTTTCTTTATGGATGCAATGTCATTTTCATTGTTCCCTATTTTCAATAGATCATCTACATATACCAGAAGATTGAAAACATTTTTGCCAATTTTCTTGACAAATAAAATTGTATCATCAAGATTAAAGTGTTTGAAATTTAATCTCAAAATATGCTTAGTCAATTTTTCACACCAAGCTCACAATTCCTATTTAGGTCATACAAGAATTTTATGAGTTTGCATACTTTTTGTTTTTGTCCCTTCACAAAAAAACCTTTTGGTTGAGACATACAGGCATTTTCTTTTAGGTCTCCACTTGGAGCAGCCAAAAGAGCGTTTGGATGGTGACCCATTTTGTTGTGAGGGAAAATATCTCATCACAAATGACCCCTTCTTTCCATGCAAATCCTTTTGTCATGATCCTTGCTTTGTGCTTGTCAAGTGAGCCATCTGATTTATAATTGTTCTTAAAGATCCACTTGCAAATAATTAGTTTGGTTCAAAATGGAGGGTTCACCAACTCCCTTGTTACATTCTCGATGAGAGCATCATACTCTTTTTACATTAACTCTTTTCATTCATCACGAGAATCAACTTCTTTAAAGGAATTTAGTTGAAAATTAGTAGAGAAATTTAATTCACAATCATAAGAAACATGGATATAATGAACTGAATCAAAATCATCTATGTCACCTCAATTATGTCTAGTGGAAATTCTAGTTCCTGTCTTTCCAACCTTATAAGGATGAACACTTTCAAGTGTTTTAATGAGCCATTTCGGAAGACCTTTCTAAGATGTTATAGGATGATACATTGATTGAGATAGGGTTGCATCAATACTTAACCTTCCAATCCTCTTAATAACATCACTAAAAGGGTCTTCCTAATTTGAAGAAGTGGTTGGAAATTTATGAGGAGGAGAGAGTTCCTCAGAAGGAGGTTCCATAGATTAATCTAGGATAGGAACCTCCCCTTCAAGATGTTGGAAATAATACTGAGAGGGGGGGGGGTGAATCAGTATTATCATATCAATAAAACTTTTCAAATTTCATGCTCAGAAACATATACGCTACTTCAGTTAGGTGAACCCGCGTGTACATGTTACTGTGTCTAAAGCAACTAGCATATATCCAGAAATCTTATGATTCAGTTAGCTTATCTTCAGTAAATGCATCAGAACATTATTAACCACATTGACAGTAAACAGGTGCAGTATAACAGAACAGATCATCACATAAAAGCCACACACCATGATATAAGGTGGAAACCCAATGTGGGTAAAAACCACCTGCTGCAATTCGTCTCTTTCTTCTTTAATAAGAAACTTCTTTTACAATGTACTGGTGCAGTCCTTTACCAGTACGCAGGCTACAACCTGCAGAGGGCTACAACTCTCTCTCGTTTTCCAGCTACTTCTGGAAGGGAGCTACAACCCCCTCAGCTCTTGTACTAGCCGATCCATTTACTAGTACGTAGGTGCTGACCCTACAGAAGGCTACAACCTTCTTTCCTTCAGGGACCATGTTTCATCAATTTTAAGACTGGATCCATGAGTACAAAACAAACACTACTTCAATACAATCATTAACTTAAACTTGCATCATAATTCTCTAAATCACCCAATACTGAATCACTGAAACCCTGTCATCAAGAACACAGAACACAAACCAGAGCCCAGAACTCTGCAACAACCACCAGAATCAACAGCAACCTGAAATATCAAATCTTATTATGCATACGCTACTTCGCTATACCAAAACCGCGTGTATACGCACTTTCTCCAAAGGCAACCCGCGTGCAGATCTAGAAATAATTACTTATACCTTCGCTATCAGATCCAAACCCTTGCCAAGCGCCCCGAACAGATAACCAGCAATACCAGATCTTCTCACTTCGTCAGACACCCATTGCTTGCACCTTTACCTAATGATCTTCTCCTTATATAGCCTTAGGCCCTTCACAATACCACGGTCCAAAACCATAGTAACACAAAACCATCAACTTCAAAACTAGGGATCGACACGTCTGTCGAGACACCATGGTCAAAAACCATAGGCACAACTTCCAAGGACTAACCGCCACGGACCAAAGGTACGTTTTCACATGTACGCGCTTTTACTGAAGCCAACCTGCGTGTATACACTGATTTTCCTTAATGAACCTGCGTATATCTCTTTCTTGTCTTGTTGTACTAAGATCTGTCCTCTGATTAAGTTGCCATCACTTGTACCTGCTTCTGAGTGAGTTGCCATCAAGGAAAACACTTGTATCATAATGCCAACAATCTCCCCCTTTGGACTTGATGGCAACCACCACACCAAGTCACTCTCCCCCTTTGACATCAAGGGCAAAGGGCGGACCAAGATATTCTCTTCTTTGGTATACCTTTTGCTGTCCATACTCCCCCTGAGTACATGCTAAAGTTTCTGATTTGGCTCCCCTTTGTATATGCCAAGTTGTATCAATCCATCCATGCTCCCCCTGAGCAGATGCAGGTTCTAAGACCAGCAATAAACATCATTTATCATATATGATCTGTACCATACGCATAAGCCTGCAATACCATTCCTTTGATCAAACAACAAGATGTATCATTTAGTTTCATCAGCAACTTCTAACCATAATGCCAACAATGAATTATTTGAAGTATATGCTCCCCCTGAGCGTGAGCCAACCATGACTGAACCATTTCCTGAGTCTGTTCTGCTGCCCTTTATGCTCCCCCTGAGCCTGAGCCAACCATGACTGAACCATTTCCTGGGTCTGTTCTGCTGCCCTTTCTACATATACGCGACTTTGCAGCCTGTAACTCGCGTATATACGTGACTTGTCTTCATTATATCAGTGTATGCAAGATGGAATACTGAAATTCATCACTTTAGATTCCCTTGTGTCTGTTATGTCAGTTGACTGAGTTATGCCACACCTTTCTGTCTCTGTCTTCTTCAATTCCTGGAACTGTGATGATGTATGGTCCTCTTGTTTTGAATTTTGAAATTTGCTCCTGCATTCCCTTGCTTTATGCCCATATTTGTTGCATGTATAACATCTTACGTATTTCATGTTCCTTCTATCGCAATCAATTGCTTTGTGTCCATATGCATTGCAGGCAAAGCAATATCCTCTGAAATACCTGGGATGCGATGATCTTTTGTAATGGTCTTGAACCATTCTACTTCTACATCTGGCTGCAACATGTCCAAGATTATGACATACATAACATTCAACATTATTCAGTGGAGGAAATAATCGTCTATCACGTCCATAGTTAGGAGTAAAGGATCTTCCTTGAGGAATTTCTTTCCTTGGTTGTTCCTTGTTGAGCATTTCAGATTTCTCATTAGAGTTTCTTGCCTCACCTTGTGAACTAGATTCACCTTCAACATATTCATGAAAACCAAGACCAGTTTTGATAGCAGGAGACCTTTGACTATTAAGAATATCATCCAAGACTTTAGTACTATCTTGAAATCGTAAAAGCTTATCCTTTTCTTCTAGTTTACCTTTCAAGATATTTACCTCAACTTGATGTTGTTCTTCCTTTTCCAGATACTGATTCCTTAGGTCTTCTTCAGCTTTTCTTCCTTCTTCCACTTATCGCTTTAGTTTGATCACTTCATGTTCTTGATCTTCAAGAGCTTCTCTGTTCTGTTCTCTTGATTTTTTAAGATCTTCTTTTAGAGAGAGGATCTTTGATTCAAGTCTCTGAATTGTTATGCTCTGCTCCTTTACTATATCCTGCAATTGCTCTCTTACCCTGGTTTATGTCTCCAATTGTTCATTTAATTTGGTAACTTCTTCAATTTCTGCATTCTTCTTCTCATGTGCCATGAGACTTCTAATATCTTCACTATTATTGGATGAAGCATTCTTCTTTTCATGTGCCATGAGACTTCTAATATCTTCACTATCATTGAATGAACTTTTAATATGGGTATAATAGCTTCTACCATCTTCTTCAGATATCTTTCCTTTGTTATGAGGGCATCTAGCAGCATAGTGACCAACTCTACCACATAGAAAACATTTGAAAGGTAGCTTACCTTTGAACCGTCTAGTTCCCCGTTCAAGATTCTTGACAAAATTTACCTCATCTTCTTCCTCTGATGCTTCGAATCCGGCTTCTGATGGTACCTCTTGTCGCATTTCAAAAGCAGTTAAGATCCCGTGAAGCTGTGACATGGTGATTTTCTGCACATTCTCCTTTTCTTCTATGGCAGATACTTTAGAATCAAATTTAGCAGACAGAGATCTCAAAACCTTTTCAACTAAGACAACTTCCTCAAATTCTTCACCCAGATCCCTCATACAATTTACAATCTCATCCATACGCAGGAAATAATTAGCTATGCTTTCATTACTATGCATCTTAAGAGTTTCATACCGTATTCTGAGAGTTTGAAGCTTTTCTCTTTTTACCTGATCATCTCCTTCATAGCTTGTAACGATTTTGTCCCATATTTCCTTAGCTGATTTGAAATGCATGATCTTCATAAATTCTGATTGTGTCAAACTACTCAATAGGACAGTAACAGCTTTGGCATTGAGCTCATATTGCTTTTTCTCTGCTGGATCTGTAGGAGTTGCTGATGGGAATTTGTATCCTCCTTCTACGATTCCCCAAACTTCTGCTCCAAGTGATTGTAGATATGCAGTGGTTCTTATCTTCCAGTGGGTAAAATTGTTCCCGTCAAAGACTGGTGGCCTGATGTGTGCCTCTCTTTCTGGATTAGCCATTCTGATGGATCTTTTCCTTCAAGCGATCAAGCTTCCTCTGAAGGACCTGCTCCGATACCAATTGTTGGAAATAATACTGAGAGGGGGGGGGGGTGAATCAGTATTATCATATCAATAAAACTTTTCAAATTTCATGCTCAGAAACATATACGCTACTTCAGTTAGGTGAACCCGCGTGTACACGCTACTGTGTCTAAAGCAACTAGCGTATATCCAGAAATCTTATGATTCAGTTAGCTTATCTTCAGTAAATGCATCAGAACATTATTAACCACATTGACAGTAAACAGGTGCAGTATAACAGAACAGATCATCACATAAAAGCCACACACATGAACACCATGATATAAGGTGGAAACCCAATGTGGGTGAAAACCACCTGTTGCAATTCGTCTCTTTCTTCTTTAATAAGAAACTTCTTTTACAATGTACTGGTGCAGTCCTTTACCAGTACGCAGGCTACAACCTGCAGAGGGCTACAACCCTCTCTCGTTTTCCAGCTACTTCTGGAAGGGAGCTACAACCCCCTCAGCTCTTGTACTAGCCGATCCATTTACTAGTACGTAGGTGCTGACCCTACAGAAGGCTACAACCTTCTTTCCTTCAGGGACCACGTTTCATCAATTTTCAGACTGGATCCATGAGTACAAAACAAACACTGCTTCAATACAATCATCAACTTAAACTTGCATCATAATTCTCTAAATCACCCAATACTGAATCACTGAAACCCTGTCATCAAGAACACAGAACACAAACCAGAGCCCAGAACTCTGCAACAACCACCAGAATCAACAGCAACCTGAAATATCAAATCTTATTATGCATACGCTACTTCGCTATACCAAAACCGCGTGTATACGTACTTTCTCCAAAGGCAGCCCGCGTGCAGATCTAGAAATAATTACTTATACCTTCGCTGTCAGATCCGACCCTTGCCAAGCGTCCCGAACAGATAACCAGCAATACCAGATCTTCTCACTTCGTCAGACACCCATTGCTTGCACCTTTGCCTAATGATCTTCTCCTTATATAGCCTTAGGCCCTTCATAATACCACGGTCCAAAACCATAGTAACACAAAACCATCAACTTCAAAACTAGGGATCGACACGTCTATCGAGACACCATGGTCAAAAACCATAGGCACAACTTCCAAGGACTAACCGCCATGGACCAAAGGTACATTTTCACATGTACGCGCTTTTACTGAAGCCAACCTGCGTGTATACGCTGATTTTCCTTAATGAACCTGCGTATATTTCTTTCTTGTCCTGTTGTACTAAGATCTGTCCTCTGATTAAGTTGCCATCACTTGTACCTGCTTCTGAGTGAGTTGCCATCAAGGACAACACTTGTATCATAATGCCAACACAAGATGTGGAATCTCATTATAAAATTAATGAAAAGCTTTTGCATGACTGAATTTGGACAAATAATCAAGTTTTCACTCAATAGTGTTGCTATTCTTGGAAGATTCAAGAAAAATCACATCTATAAACAATATAAAATTATTATTTACCTAATCTTAGAGATGTTATTCTTTTGTGGTACCTGAGTACCTCAAGAAGATACACTTTCGACTCTTGGCACCAAGTTTTCTTCTTTGTTCCTTAGTATTCAAGGCATAACAGGTGGAACCAAATATCCTGAGATTCCTTACTGAAGGAATGTGGCCATACCACATTTCAAAAGGAGTCTTCTTGTTGAGAGAATGAGATGGGAATTTATTTTTAATATATATTGCACATAGAACCACGTCAATACAAAACATTGACTTTACATTTTTTTTAAACATCATTGAGCGAACCATACTTAAGATAGTCCTATTAATTCTTTCATCTACACCATTTAGTTGAGGATTATATGGCATAGTTTTTTTATCTTGAATCCCATGTTGTCTAAAGTAATTTTCAAATTTATTAGAAGTATATTATTTTCTATTTTCAATATGAAGAGAGCCAATATGTGAGCCTGCATAATTTTCAATCCATGTATGAAATTTTTTTAAAGTTTCGAAAGCTGCTGATTTACTTTTCAACAAATATACCCAACGCATGTTGGTGTAATCATAAAAAAAAGTCATCATATATTTATTTCCATTTGTATACGAAACAAACATAGGGCCACAAAAATAAGAATGAATCAGTGCAAGTTTTCTACATGCTCTATAATCATATTCATGAAATGGTTGTTTTCTATGTTTTCTTAAGATATAAGCATCACATTGCTTCAATTTCCTGGGAATAGTTGGCAAGCCAGAAACATGGTTTCTTTTCAAAAATTATATACTCTCATAATTAAAATGTCTAAATATTACATTCCATATAAGACTAGATGGAAATGTACCTTCATTGTAATAATAATTGTATGTAGATTTCTGCGCATGATAAAATGTTCCTTGAAGCTTCAATAATATTTCCTCCTCTATTCCAATAATCACAATTGTGTTTTTGATGTTTTTCTTATCTAAACTTTGCAATAAAACATGTAAATCGAGTGTCCTTGTTAGCGAATTTGAACCAGGGACAACAAAATTCTCCTCATCTCTAGAAGGTGGAGTACATCATGTTGGAAAAATTCATGTTATTGATGTCAAAGGGAACACTAGTTCATGAAGACAATTACATAAGCTTATATATCATTTATGTAATAGCCCCGTGTTAAAAAAATCATGTAATAAATTTAATAAAGGAAAAATAAGACCAAGGACATGCAACACGTATTGCAAGTTGAATGTTGGGCAAAACATCCTCGTGGGTGTTCATTTGGTTTATTATTGCTGAGGGGAAATTGGCAAAGGCTTTGAAAAGGAAAAGAGGCATTAATTGGCATTTTATTTATGAAAAGAAAGGAAATTAGGAGAAAAGTAAGGTGAAAGGTCGCATGTTGCATGTGAGGAGGAAATTGAAGGAAAATAATGGAAATTGAAGAAAATAGAGGACTCAATGATAAAAATTCTTATGAGGATCAGTTCACAGCTTTTTTCAGTTGAACCTTTTGTTAGTTCAGTTTTGGAGCTCTCTCTCTATTCTCTCTCTCTCATACTCTAGTTTTCCTTGCAAATTTTTGGAATGCATGGTATTTGTATGTGTATTTGGTTCTCTTGTTGTCATTGGCATGGGTTTTTTCAGGTGTGAAAGTGGTTTTCAGCCTTGCCTTTCCATTTCTGGATGGCCATGGTGTGATGGGGTCCTTTTGGTTGGTTGAGCTAGATTTTCGGATGGTTTTGAAACTGAGTGGGGTGGTCTCAAGAAAATTCCAAAAGACATAGAAATCCCTGGACCGATAAAGGTGGGATATGTGGTAAAGCCTGAGGGTGGAGGTGGTGTTATAGACATATTTGGGCACTTCAACCCCAATATTATATGTCGATAAACTAGGGCTCTTCAACCCCTAAAATAGTTTTTTTATACCCTAAAAGAACATGGTCAACTGATTACATCGTTCCCCAAAAGTTCCACCTGAAAAACCATCTAGAAATGGCCTAAACTGGACCATAATGACTGCTACACTGGCCAAGTGTGATGCATACTGAGTGGTGCACTGCTCAGGTGTGATGCATACTGATTTGGCCTCCTGTAGGGTGCGATTGGCGAGGATGGACAAATGTCTGAGATAGTTTGCTAAGTGGATACTCATGGAATCTTCTAGAAACTTCTCCTATGACACTTGCCTCTATGAATTTGCCCAGGGATGAGTAAGAGATCCAAGAAATCTCCAAGTGGAACCAGTTACAACAAGTGGAATGACACTAAACAAAAACCCAGAGATGACTCACACCCTTGCACACATCTATAAATGGATCCCTCATCTAAGAGATCTAGGGGCTGGAATTTTGTGAATTGCAAGGAAGTGTTGATAGTTTGTATTTGAGAAAGAGCATTGTATTGTTGGTGTGATCTTGCTATTTCATGAGGTGAAGAGGGCTTCATGCTGGGAGGATGATGCTGGATCAAACAACTGGGTTGTAATTCTCCCTTCTATTTAATAAAGTTCTTTGAGTTTTCTTCCATATAACTATGCAATTGTGAATGTTATCATTTGTGAATGCCATTGTATGTTCATTATATTTCTGATTCTGTAATGATTATGATATAATAGATCAAGATGCTTTGACGGTTCTTTGTTACTGTGTTTCTACAGGTACTCTCTGTTTTGGGGAAAAATGCCTATGCAGGATGATCCTATCCACCTAAGGTGTGACAGTGCCTTAGCAACAAACAGAGACAGCTATTCTAGATTTCTTCCTTTATGAATTTAGAATGAAGAGGGATGGATGGACTAACCTATGCCTTCCGTTTGTCCCTCGATCCAGGTCCTCTTCTCTTTGGGTGTTCACAGCTACTTGCCTTCTCGCTCGCCCAGCTTCAACAGGTTCCTGCAATATCACAAGAGAACAGCGACTTGCGACAAGAGAACAACTACTTGAGACAAGAGAAGAACACTACACAAAGACAGATATTCACATTCATAACTGATTCAGGATTAGAAATAAATCAAATACACTAATGCAATCATACATCAAAGATACATCAGTATATAGGAGAAACCAAGATAGCTTTATTGATGAATAACAAGGTTCAGGAAGAGATACAACCCAGAGGGCTCCAATCCAGCATCTCCTTCCCAGCAGAATGGAATTCCTATCTTCACCTCCCTTCAAAGCATTAAGCACCCAATGATTCAAATCTCAAACCAACAACAATTCTTTGCAATAACAAAATTCCAGCCTCTAGATCTCATGGAGGAGAGATCCATATATAGATGTTTGGAGAGAGGATGAGTCAGCTTGAGATCTGACTAGTGTCCTCTCCCTCTGTCAGTTCTTGATTCCACTTGGAGGTTCTTGCTTCCACTTGGAGATTTGGAACCTCTTACTCATCACCAGTCGAATTCTCTGAGGCAAGTGTCATTTTGGAAGCTTCCTGGGTTCTTGACACCTTGAGGAATGAGCTTGCCACATGTCCAATCTCGCTCAGCGCAGGTAGCCAGTGTTGGAGTTGACATTCAGCGCAGGTAGCCAGTGGAGCCATTGACATTCAGCGCAGATGGTCAGTGGAGCCATTGACATGATCCTGAATTGACTTGTTTTTGAGCAGTTTTTGGTGGAGAACTTCTGTGAATTGCTGTGGTTTGTTAGCCTTGTTCCTCTAGGGGTAGGAACAACATGTTTAGGGACTTTGGATCCCTTAGATTATGGACATTTCATGCTCAATGCTGTAAGGCACAAAAATGTCTATAACAGTTGCCCCCTAAAGTATGAGGTCGTTTATCGGGTGAAATGCTTTATCCAGGAGGGTCCGAAGTTCATCCAATGCTAGGAAAAGACCTGTAATAAGATACAATACAATACATTATTTTTCATACTGCTTTCATGATCTAGCTGAGGCGGGCATTCCCATGCTCAGCTTTATAAATTCATTTTCTGTACATAGAACAGATAATCGTCTGATTGTAGACTGATAATTTTGATGAAATTATCATCCTTTGAGTAGGATGATCATCTGCTGCAATGATGTACATGTCAAATTGTTGGAAATAATACTGAGAGGAGGGGGGTGAATCAGTATTATCAGATCAGTAAAAACTTTCCAATTTCATACTCAGAAACATATACGCTACTTCAATTAAGTGAACCCGCGTGTACACGCTACTGTGTCTAATGAAACTCGCGTATATCTAGAGATCTTATAATTCAGTTAGCTTAATCTTCAGTAAATGCATAAGAACATTATTAAGCATATTAACAGTAAACAGGTGCAGAATAACAGAACAGAACATCACACAAGAGCCACACACATGAACACCATGATATAAGGTGGAAACCCAATGTGGGTGAAAACCACCTGCTGCAATTCGTCTCTTTCTTCTTTAATAAGAAACTTCTTTTACAATGTACTGGTGCAGTCCTTTACCAGTACGCAGGCTACAACCTGCAGAGGGCTACAACCCTCTCTCGTTTTCCAACTACTTCTGGAAGGGAGCTACAACCCCCTTAGCTCTTGTACTAGCTGATCCATTTACTAGTACGTAGGTGCTGACCCTACAACCTTCTTTCCTTCAGGGACCACGTTTCATCAATTTTCAGACTGGATCCAAGAGTACACAACAAACATTACTGCAATACAATCATCAACTTATACTTGCATCATAATTCATTAAACAACCCAATACTGAATCACTGAAACCCTGTCATCAAGATCACAGAACCCAAACCAGAGCCCAGAACTCTGCAACAACCACCAGAATCAGCAGCAACCTGAAATATCAAATCTTATTATGCATACGCTACTTCACTGTACCAAAACCGCGTGTATACGAGCTTTCACCAAAGGTAACCAGCGTGTAGATCTAGAAATACTTACTTATACCTTCGCTGTCAGATCCGACCCTTGCCAAGCGTCCCGAACAGATAACCAGCAATACCAGATCTTCTCACTTCGTCAGACACCCAATCCATGCTCCTTTACCTAATGATCTTCTCCTTATATAGCCTTAGGTACTTCACAATACCACGGTCCAAAACCATAGTAACACAATACCATCAACCTCAAAACGAGGGATCGACACGCCCGTCGAGACACCATGGTCCGAAACCATAGGCACAACTTCCAAGGACTAACCGCCACGGACCAAAGGTACTTTTCCACATACACGCTCTTTTACTGAAGCCAACCTACGTGTACACACGACTTGATATGTAGAGAACCTGCGTATACGCGACTTGGTATATAGTGAACCTGCTTGTATACGCGACTTGGGCTTAACGAACCTGTGTGTATGAACTTTCTTTGCATGTTGTACTAAGATCTGTCCTCTGATTAAGTTGCCATCACCTGTACCAACCTCTGAGCACCTGTACCAACCTCTGAGTGAGTTGCCATCAAGGACAACACTTGAATCATAATGCCAACAATCTCCCCCTTTGGACTTGATGGCAACCACCACACCAAGTCACTCTCCCCCTTTGACATCAAGGGCAAAGGGCGGACCAAGATATTCTCTTCTTTGGTATACCTTTTTGTCCATGCTCCCCCTGAGTAGATGTAGGTTCTAAGACCAGCCATTCAGATCTGTACCATAAGAATCAGCCTGCAATACTATTCCTTTGATCAAACAACAAGATGTATCATTTAGTTTCATCAGCAACTTCTAACCATAATGCCAACAATGAATTATTTGAAGTATATGCTCCCCCTGAGTGTGAGCCAACCATGACTGAACCATTTCCTGAGTCTGTTCTGCTCCCCCTGAGCTTGAACCTGGGTCTGTTCTACTGCCCTTTCTTCATATACGCGACTTTGCAGCCTGTAACTCGCGTATATACGTGACTTGTCTTCATTATATTAACGTATGCAGGATGGAATACTGAATTTCATCATTTTCAGATTCCCCTGTGTCTGTTATGTCAGCTGTCTGAATTATGCCACACCTTTCTGTCTCTGTCTTCTTCAGTTTCTGGAACTGTGATGATGTATGGTCCTCTTGTTTTGAATTTTGAAATCTACTCCTGCATTCCCTTGCTTTATGCCCATAGTTGTTGCATGTATAACACCTTACATTTTTCATGTTCCTTCTATCACAATCAATTGCTTTGTGTCCATATGCATTGCAGGCAAAGCAATATCCTCTGAAATACCTGGGATGCGATGATCTTTTGTAATGGTCTTGAACCATTCTACTTCTACATCTGGCTGCAACATGTCCAAGATTATGACATACATAACATTCAACATTATTCAGTGGAGGAAATAATCGTCTATCACGTCCATAGTTAGGAGTAAAGGATCTTCCTTGAGGAATTTCTTTCCTTGGTTGTTCCTTGTTGAGCATTTCAGATTTCTCATTAGAGTTTCTTGCCTCACCTTTTGAACTAGATTCACCTTCAACATATTCATGAAAACCAAGACCAGTCTTGATAGCAGGAGACCTTTGACTATTAAGAATATCATCCAAGACTTTAGAGCTATCTTGAAATCGTAACAGCTTATCCTTTTCTTCTATTTTACCTTTCAAGATATTTACCTCAACTTGATGTTGTTCTTCCTTTTTCAGATATTGATTCCTTAGGTCTTCTTCAGCTTTTCTTCCTTCTTCCACTTGTCGCTTTAGTTTGATCACTTCATGTTCTTGATCTTCAAGAGCTTCTTTGTTCTGTTCTCTTGATTTTTTAAGATCTTCTTTTAGAGAGAGGATCTTTGATTCAAGCCTTTGAATAGTTATGCTCTGATCCTTTACTACATCCTGCAATTTCTCCCTTACCCTGGTTACTGTCTCCAATTGTTCATTTAATTTGGTAACTTCTTCAATTTCTGCATTCTTCTTTTCATGTGCCATGAGACTTTTAATGTCTTTGCTATTATTGGATGAAGAATTCTTCTTTTCATGTGCCATGAGACTTCTAATATCTTCACTATCATTGAATGGACTTGTAATATAGGTATAATAGCTTCTACCATCTTCTTCAGATATCTTTCCTTTGTTATGAGGGCATCTAGCAGCATAGTGACCAACTCTACCACATAGAAAACATTTGAAAGGTAGCTTACCTTTGAACCGTCCAGTTCCCCGTTCAAGATTCTTGACAAAATTTACCTCATCTTCTTCCTCTGACACTTCGAATGCGGCTTCTGGTGGTACCTCTTGTCGCATTTCAAAAGCAGTTAAGATCTCGTGAAGCTGTGACATGGTGATTTTCTGCACATTCTCCTTTTCTTCTATGGCAGATACTTTAGAATCAAATTTAGCAGACAGAGATCTCAAAACCTTTTCAACTAAGACAACTTCCTCAAATTCTTCACCCAGATCCCTCATACAATTCACAATCTCATCCATACGCAAGATATAATTAGCTATGCTTTCATTACTATGCATCTTAAGAGTTTCATACCGGATTCTGAGAGTTTGAAGCTTTGCTCTTTTTACCTGATCATCTCCTTTGTAGCTTGTGACGATTTTGTCCCATATTTCCTTAGCTGATTTGAAATGCATGATCTTCATAAATTCTGATTGTGTCAAACTACTCAATAGGACAGTAACAGCTTTGGCATTGAGCTCATATTGCTTTCTCTGCTGGATCTGTAGGGGTTGCTGATGGGAATTTGTATCCTCCTTCTACGATTCCCCAAATTTCTGCTCCAAGTGATTGTAGATATGCAGTGGTTCTTATCTTCCAGTGAGTAAAATTGTTCCCGTCAAAGACTGGTGGCCTGATGTGTGCCTCTCTTTCTGGATTAGCCATTCTGATGGATCTTTTGCTTCAAGCGATCAAGCTTCCTCTGAAGGACTTGCTCTGATACCAATTGTTGGAAATAATACTGATAGGGGGGGGTGAATCAGTATTATCATATCAGTAAAAACTTTCCAATTTCATACTCAGAAACATATACGCTACTTCAATTAAGTGAACCCGCGTGTACACGCTACTGTGTCTAATGAAACTCGCGTATATCTAGAGATCTTATAATTCAGTTAGCTTAATCTTCAGTAAATGCATCAGAACATTATTAAGCATATTAACAATAAACAGGTGCAGAATAACAGAACAGAACATCACACAAGAGCCACACACATGAACACCATGATATAAGGTGGAAACCCAATGTGGGTGAAAACCACCTGCTGCAATTCGTCTCTTTCTTCTTTAATAAGAAACTTCTTTTACAATGTACTGGTGCAGTCCTTTACCAGTACGCAGGCTACAACCTGCAGAGGGATACAACCCTCTCTCGTTTTCCAACTACTTCTGGAAGGGAGCTACAACCCCCTCAGCTCTTGTACTAGCTGATCCATTTACTAGTACGTAGGTGCTGACCCTACAACCTTCTTTCCTTCAGGGACCACGTTTCATCAATTTTCAGACTGGATCCAAGAGTACACAACAAACATTACTGCAATACAATCATCAACTTATACTTGCATCATAATTCATTAAACAACCCAATACTGAATCACTGAAACCCTGTCATCAAGATCACAGAACCCAAACCAGAGCCCAGAACTCTGCAACAACCACCAGAATCAGCAGCAACCTGAAATATCAAATCTTATTATGCATACGCTACTTCACTGTACCAAAACCGCGTGTATACGCGCTTTCACCAAAGGCAACCCACGTGCAGATCTAGAAATAATTACTTATACCTTCGATGTCAGATCCAACCCTTGCCAAGCGTCTCGAACAGATAACCAGCAATACCAGATCTTCTCACTTCGTCAGAAACCCAATCCATGCTCCTTTACCTAATGATCTTCTCCTTATATAGCCTTAGGTACTTCACAATACCACGGTCCAAAACCATAGTAACACAATACCATCAACCTCAAAACGAGGGATCGACACGCCCGTCGAGACACCATGGTCCGAAACCATAGGCACAACTTCCAAGGACTAACCTCCACAGACCAAAGGTACTTTTCCACATACACGCTCTTTTACTGAAGCCAACCTGCGTGTACACGCGACTTGATATGTAGAGAACCTGCGTATACGCGACTTGGTATATAGTGAACCTGCTTGTATACGCGACTTGGGCTTAACGAACCTGCGTGTATGAACTTTCTTGGCATGCTGTACTAAGATCTGTCCTCTGATTAAGTTGCCATCACCTGTACCAACCTCTGAGCACCTGTACCAACCTCTGAGTGAGTTGCCATCAAGGACAACACTTGAATCATAATGCCAACACAAATGTCTTTATCTTTCCTGAATATATATCGCAGCCCGGATGGATGAAACTAGATCCGGGGTCTTCA
Source organism: Pinus tabuliformis (assembly GCA_031772625.1). Classification (NCBI taxonomy): domain Eukaryota; kingdom Viridiplantae; phylum Streptophyta; class Pinopsida; order Pinales; family Pinaceae; genus Pinus; species Pinus tabuliformis. Next base: position 622,307,486 of record CM062809.1, read on the forward strand.
AACTCGTTCGATCTTCACTCTAAGTACAAGTCGATCCATGTGAAAATTGTTCTGAAGTCGAACATGGAAAGACATCGCTTGATTACCGGTCAATGAGGTAAACCGTTAACAAGCGCGAGAGGAATCACCGATAATGATAATGATCCTCAAGGTACTGCAGTACAATTCACGTGGTGTGAATAAAGGACTTGGCCTCGAACACCACGCAAAATCTTCTGGTCGAAGGTCATTGATGTATACCTGTCGCCGGAAGTGAGAAACTTGCCATTAAGGCATGCAAGCTTCAAAGTACTGAAGGGGTTGTTCCTAGATCAACTTCTTGGATAATGAGTTGATGTCGACAAGAAGCGATCCGTCAAAGGAGGGCCTTAATGAATCCCACATCAATGACATGGAACGGAGCTAATGATTTTGATGGAGGTGAAAACGATCTACGACATATGATTCAGGGTGGCGGTCATGAATGGATGAAGGATAATGTATGGCAGTGGATGGGACTCGGTTGACTCTTTCTGAACGACTTCTCTTGAGCATATGGCGACACTGATGCGATGGATCGGTAGCATTACCCCAGATATGGATGGTATGGCGAGACCATGGTGATGTGACCGGTGAATGAAACAACCCAACCCGATTGTGGTACGGAGGAAAAGTGTCATGTTCAAGAGCGACTTGCTACCATCAAAGTTTTCTTTAGTTTCTCCCAATTTTTCCCCAGTCATTGCTAACCAGTACCTCTTTATTTTTGTCAAGCTTGAGGAGGATAACATATGCTTGTTCTATAACCTGCCCTTCGGGCAAGCCCATCGCTATGTTTTAACGAGCCTAGCGATAGTGAAACTCGTTCTCGTCTAAAGACAAGTTTGTCGCTATTTAGTGATTTTAACGAGTCTAACGACAAGGATAACTCGGTCCTTTTCATTTTTAGAGAGTCTGAAAAGGTACATAAAGTTAACTCCAAAAGTCCTTTTTCGTCATCTAATCCCTTAAGTCCGAAAAAGTATAAAACCATACAGAAGGGATGAGTTTTCGATAGTTTTAACGAGTCGAACAAAACAAGCACTCGATCTTTTTGTGCAATAATCCCTCAGGTCCAAAAATATTAAAATCTAGAGGAGGGATAGCACTTCCGGTCGCTTTAACGAGCTGGAAGGCCAAAACTCGGCAATCTTTTCATATTTTACGAGTCAGTTGAAAAGAGATTAAAGAAGACTCGTCTTTTGAGGAACGAGTGATAAACAGGGTTAGCAGCTGATTCCAGGTACAGGTTGGAATTTTCCAATCACGGCAGTGTCACGAGGATGGCTAGGTGAAATCACTCTTCGCAGTTGTTCCTCAAAATGGGTAAACAATCATATGGAAGTGAACGATTGGCCAATTGAAAAGTGGAGGTGATGGTGCAAACACGACCAAGGCTTTAATGGCTGATAAAGTTACATACACAATGGTTATTTACCGGGATAGGTTCATTTTTTAACGAGCTTGAACGCGGAAAAACACTGCTCAAACTTATGTTTATTTTTTAACGAGCATGAACTATGCGCTAAAATTGCTCGGATCTTTGCGTTTATTTTTTAACGAGCATGAACTGTGTGCTAAAACTACTCGTAATACCAGTCATATGATAAGAGTGTCTCATTGGAGATGCTATTTTTTATGGAGCTTCATCTCACGTAAGCTTTGCCCCGGATCCTTTCGTTATGCAAGTTCAGAAACGACTAATCCTACGAGTTTAAAGGGTTAGAGGTCCTAAAAATTTTAAAAATAAATAGCCGCCTCTTGCTAGCACTCCAAAAGGTTTGCATGCCCCCAGGCATAGAGTACGATTTCAAGGTTACCTCTACTTCACTTCCGCCAAAACATTTGTTTTAACGAGAGAGGCTTACCTCTTTCAGGTTACCCAAAGATTGTCTCGTTAATCTTTCAAACAAAACACTTCCTCGACAATGTCTACCGAAATAGACAAAGGTGAGCGACGTAGCCCGCCAACTCACATAACTTTGACAAAAGAATCTTATTCTAGAACAACCCTCTTCCTAGACGGACGGGGTACGGACTAGTCATATTCTCCCGCGGAAACCTACCCTATACCCAAAGTTTTCCTGCCGAAGCAGACCAGGACGCATGCCCCCTGGGTTCCAGTCATATCCTCCCGGATTACTCGCGCTCATCAGGAGGACGGACCGTGGGTTGAGACACTTCTTGCGTGAATAGACCATTTAGGGATGGTACATGACTATTTGCGATGTGTGATCCGGGGAATGAAAGTTGGTCCACGAGCTTGACCATTCTTCCTTCATGCGGAAAACACATTACTCTAAAGAGTGATGAGACGATGGCTCCCATGCAATATATATAGTCTCGTCCAAGGAGTAGGTTATAATCCAAGGGTCCTTGAACGACCATCACGTTCATTTGAACGGTCTTCCCTTTCAATGTTATGGGCACATTGGGGAGGATCCCTAAAGGTCGACTGGTTACTTTATCAAAGCCTGATAGATTTCTCATTTCAGGCAAAAGCGCAGGTGAACCAAGCGCTTTCCAAGCAATAGAGGAAAGGATACTCACAGATGCCCCTTCATCAATAACTATGCCAGCCATTACCATTCTGTATATTTGAACTATAATTCTGAATGGTATGCTAGCTGGCAAGCGGGGTCTGCCTAGTTGGTTCCAGTCGAACGAGACAACTAGGTTGCTTGGTGGCGGGACTGAGTAGACGGCCGGATATCGCTCTGACGAACTTCCTTCCTGCGATAAAGGAATGGAGGCATTGCCCCCTTGTTCATCAGAGTCAGTGCTGATGAAGAGAATTTGGACGGTGTCGTCTTTATTCTCCTCTGTGATGGTATCATTCGAAGATGGAGCCTCTGAAGGAAAAACCGGGCCAACTACCGTTTCAACCTTTTGACTTTCGTCAGGTATGGATTCAGACGGTTCATCTTCAATGACAGGTGCTTCGGCTGACCACCTGGGCGGGTCAGCCGGGTTCTCAACTAGCGAAGGACTTGGCAGGAGTCTTTGATATCTAGGAGGAAGTTGCACTCGTAAAATCGGGCGATCTTCCAGAACCATTTTTGCCTCGTCTAAGAAGGGACAACGGTGGATGGCATGATCGCCTTCACACAGTCTGCAGACAAATTTAGCTTTCCCTCTCTGTCCTGGGGCTTCACTCCCACTAGTTGACGGTGAGCAGTCAACATGGCTATCAGAGGTCGGCGCTACCGAATTGTGCAAACGGGGGGACCAGTCCCTTAGTATCCGGGGAATACAGGGACAATCTCTGTGGAAGTGGTCTCCCTTGCATATGACGCATGGCGATTTAGGTCTTACGAATGCTGTGTGTGGATTATTGTCAAACGACACTTGTTTGCCCCTAGTCGCCTTTGGCTCCTTCTTCTTCTTCTCTTTCTTCTTCTTCTCCTTCTTCTCCTTAGGAACTCGGTTTTTTGTTCTACCAGTTCCGTCAAGTGAAGAGGAAGGAGGAGAGGAAGATGAAGTGGAAGGCTGGTGGGCAACTCTTGTCTGGTCTAACTGTTGACTCGACTGTTTAGGAATCGTGGTGTTCTGAACGACATTGGTTGAAAAAAGCCAAACTGGTAGGCCAATTGTCAGTCCTGGAAGCGACAATGTGGCCATGTGGGGCGCACCAACATCTCCCCAAGAGGAGAAGGGACTAGGATTTCCACCAAGGGGAATTTCTTGGTTGGTGTGCTCCATCTTTTCAACCTAAAGATCAACGCGGGAATTAAGGGTGATTGTTCCGTTTAAAATAAATTGTTAACGACGCTTTAGACACAACTTGCTTTTTCAATTTTAAAGAGTCGAGAAAAAGCTAAAGATGACTCTAGTCTCCTTCGATGTTTTAACAAGCCTGAAGTGACAAATGCCGGATGGACTTTTTCTGTTATAGAGTCTGAAAAAGGCCAAAAGAAACTGCTCTGGAGTTCTAGGCAGAGGGTGTGCCAAACTTTTCGCAAAACCGCAGAATACTTTTTAGGATACGGGCGGTCGATCTTCCTGAATGTTGTGTTCAGTGCATTGTGATCAGTAGGGTGGTCGACACAGCTTCCTAAGGATAAAGGTTTTATGCCTATAGGGGTCTCCCAATATATACGCGACGGTACGTGGGAGCACAATCCGTACTGGCGTTATCGTCCCTCAGGAGGAATCACCCACCTTCTACGAGATCGACAGTCACCAGGCTTTACGACGCCGGAACACGTCTCTAGCCTAGACCTCTATGTTGTGTGTTATGTTGCAAAGCGTTGTTAAGTTCATTCAGTTTATTTTAAGTTGATCATTTTAGAAGTTTTCCTTTTGAGGTTCACCATGAGATGTATGATACAATTCCTAAATGCAGTCTAAAGATGATAAGCAAGCTTTATATCTTTTCAACTTTGAAAATCCTAGCTACTAAGGGAAAAGAAAGACACCATCTTTTCTCAAAGAGCAATCAGCACACTCTAATGCACTTTTCCTAAATCAAACACGCAAACTATCAAGATGCAAATGCACAATGCAGGTGTTTGTTTTCCGCTTTCTTAGTATTGATGCCTACAAAGAAAGCTTTTTGTACAACTTTGAATTTGCTTTTAAATGACGAATACAAACAAGTTTACTTTTTTGAAATCAGAAAGGGTAGAAGAGATTACAACACTTAACGATTTTCAAAAGGAATACTTGTTTTGACACTTAAAAGAGACAAACTCAAACCAATAAGCAAAAGAAAATGTATAATCAACTGTAAATAGCCAATGAACTCTCTCCTAAGATCACAATCAACAGATCTGAATCAAGGGCTACAGGATGATTATTTCACTCATGCAAAGGAAAACTGCGAATGACGCCACAAACACATAAAAACACTCACATTCTTTTTGTACAAAAGGAGGCGGAATCTAAGCAGAGAAAAGGAGTTATAAGACTGGTACCTATGTTGGTTACAGGCTGCAAAAAATCAGAGATCAAAACAAGGCAACAGAAAGCAGAGAACCCCAGCTGCACAAGGACAAACTGGATCAGCGCAACCTCAACACTGGGGTTTTGACATTCAGCGCAGGTAACCTTCACGGGAACTGCACTGAAATGCAAAAGTCCTTCACTGGGTCTGCGCTGAAGGAGAAACTCTCGTTTCTCACTGGTTCCGGGTTACAGATTGCTATTTAATCTACTGTTTCAGGCCAAATAAAAGCAACAAGCAAGGTGTAATCAGAGGGATGCTTTGAGGGGGTACTAAGATCTATCACAAAGGATCATCAAATCATTTGTGAGTCCATTGTTTAGATCATAGACAAGTCCAGTGATTGGATCAAAGCAGCAACTATCTACTTTGCATCTGTGAAGAGCAGATACAGTTCGATTGTTGCTGTCAAGTCTATGAAACAAACAATAATAGAGACACAAATAAAATGACTAAAACAGATCTCCCCAGTGGAGTCGCCAATTTGTTGTGGGGAAAAATGCCTATGCAGGAAGATCCTATCCACCTAAGGTGTGACAGTGCCTTAGCAACAAACAGAGACAGCTATTCTAGATTTATTCCTTTATGAATTTAGAATGAAGAGAGATGGATGGACTAACCGGTGCCTTCCGTTTGTCCCTCGATCCAGGTCCTCTTCTCTTTGGGTGTTCACAGCTACTTGCCTTCTCGCTCACCCAGCTTCAACAGGTTCCTGCAAGATCACAAGAGAACAGCTACTTGCGACAAGAGAACAGCTACTTGAGACAAGAGAAGAACACTACACAAAGATAGATATTCACATTCATAACTGATTCAGGATTAGAAATAAATCAAATACACTAATGCAATCATACATCAAAGATACATCAGTATATAGGAGAAACCAAGATAGCTTTATTGATGAATAACAAGGTTTAGGAAGAGATACAACCCAGAGGGCTCCAATCCAGCATCTCCTTCCCAGCAGAATGGAATTCCTATCTTCACCTCCCTTCAAAGCATTAAGCACCCAATGATTCAAATCTCAAACCAACAACAATTCTTTGCAATAACAAAATTCCAGCCTCTAGATCTCATGGAGGAGAGATCCATATATAGATGTTTGGAGAGAGGATGAGTCAGCTTGAGATCTGACTAGTGTCCTCTCCCTCTGTCAGTTCTTGATTCCACTTGGAGGTTCTTGCTTCCACTTGGAGATTTGGAACCTCTTACTCATCACCAGTCGAATTCTCTGAGGCAAGTGTCATTTTGGAAGCTTCCTGGGTTCTTGACACCTTGAGGAATGAGCTTGCCACATGTCCAATCTCGCTCAGTGCAGGTAGCCAGTGTTGGAGCTGACATTCAGCGCAGGTAGCCAGTGGAGCCATTGAAATTCAGCGCAGATGGTCAGTGGAGCCATTGACATGATCCTGAATTGACTTGTTTTTGAGCAGTTTTTGGTGGAGAACTTCTGTGAATTGTTGTGGTTTGTTAGCCTTGTTCCTCTAGGGGTAGGAACAACATGTTTAGGGACTTTGGATCCCTTAGATTATGGACATTTCATGCTCAATGTTGTAAGGCACAAAAATGTCTATAACACTCTCCAAGTGGGATAAGTACGGAGAAGAGTTGCAAGCTCTGTCAAGGGGGAGAGAGATCAAACAAGGAGTTAAGCAGAAGATCTAGGTTGGTTCCTTTGTCTTTCTCTTATCTATTATACATAGAAGAAATCATGAATTGCTTTAAACTGTTGTTTCTAGGGTAGCTGCCAAACCTAGAGGGCTAGTCGATCGAAAAGACACTAGTTTTCCTAGAAACAAAATGGCGACTCCGCTGGGGATCGAATAGATGTTTGTTTGTTGTTATTGTTTGTTTTATAAACTATAGACGGAGCTTGAAGTCAGCCAGGTAGCCTTCGAACTTCTCTTGCTCTGAAATTGTATAGTAGATGAATGTTGCTTTAGACAATATCCGGTTTAGTTTATGAATTAATCATTTTTGACTTACAAGCATTCTAGATGCCCTTTTGGTAGCTCAGTAACCTCTCAAGATCATTCCTCTGTACTTTTCTCTTTACTGTCCATCATAGCTCAGCTTAACTCACTGAAATCAGCTGCATATTTGAGCCAAAACCCACTTCAGTTGCGCTCCCTGGCCCATCGCACTGTCTGTCACTGTAAACCAGTATGCATCACACTTCCCAAGTGTAGTAGGTGTGATGCATCCCTGTTTCTATGAAGCCCGGGTGTGATGACTGACTAAACCTATTTCTCTTGAAATTGGGGGTTTTTTGTCCTTGTTTTCAGTTCTGTTTAGTTGATTTGCTGCTTATGAACAGTGCCTCCTTACTGAAACCTCCTTGCATCACATAGATCAGCCTCCATTGATTAGGATTAGTAAATTTTTTATGTATTTGTCAATCATTTACAATCCTTTGTTGAAAAGTTGCTTAAATCGGTCTGTCGCTTTGGTACCAAAAGTGTCGTAACTGTCGGTTTGTGTCAAAAAGAGAAGTTTCGTTGAGTCTTCCTTCCTTGAATAGTCGATTGAACTTTTCTTCAAGTATTTGATTTGATTTTTTGATATTTGAAGTGTCAAAAGCATTTTCTATTCGAAATTGAAAAGTTTCATTTAGTCTTCCTTTCTATTTTTGAAAAAGAAATTGTTGAAAATGTCGCTTTGAGTGAAATATTTCAGATCTTTGCTACACTTAGTTTTCCTTTTTGGCATTTTCCACATTAAGGGGAACAAAAAACAAATACATGCATTTGCATTTGCATTTAGTTTGTGTGCGAAATATGATTTAGGAAAATGCACTAGTGTGTGCTCCTTGCTCTTTGTTTGAAAGAAATTATAATATTCTTTCCCTAGTACCTAGGATTTTCATTGATCAAAATAAACAACGATTGTTTATCATTGTATATTGCATTTTAGGAATTTCAAAATCATCATCATGCGGTGAACCATTGAAAGGAAAACTTTATACAAGATCAACTCTAAAATAAATTTCAACGAACTTAACAACGCTTTGGAACTTAACACAACGCATCTAGAGGTCTAGGCTAGAGATGTGTGTTCCTGCATCGTAAAAACTAGTAACTATCGTTTTCATCGAAGGTTGGGTGATTCCTCCTCCTTGATATGACAAGTGCTAGCATGGACTTGTACTACCCATACCGTCGCGTATATATTGGGAGACCACAATAGGCTTATATCCTTTATCCATAGGAAACCGTGTCTGCCGCCCTATCGATCGTAATGCACTGAACACAAAATTCGGGAAGATTGACTGTCGTACATAAGTCCTTAGTAATTTCTCTTTAATTTAACACCAAGGTGTATATTGTAGTTTTGTGATTGGTTTGGTAATCCACCTGTCTAGATTTTCCAAAGTAGTCACTTTCGTTCCTTTTCGACTCTTTAAAAGAAAAGGTCCATCTAAGCACTTGTCACTTCAGGCTCATTAAAAATCGAAGGGTACTAGAGTCATCTTTAGCTTTTTCTCGACTCTTAAAATTTTAAAAATCAAAGTTGTGTCAAAGCATTCATTAAAATTTATTAATTCAGAATAACATCCATGTTCCTTCGTTGATCTTAGGGTGAGATATATGGAGTCCACCAATCAAGGAATCCCTTTTGAGGGGAATCCTAGTCCTTTTTCTTCTTGGGGAAATATTGGTGCTCCGCATATGGCCACATTGTCCCTCTCGGGAATTAAAATTGGCCTGCCAGTATGGCTATTCTCAACCTCTGTGGTTCAAAATACCGTGATTCCTTCGCAATTGAATCAGCATCCAGTTGATACTGGAGTTGACCCTTCGCCTTCTTCTTCGTTTGTTTCTCCCTCCCCTTCTTCCTCTTCACTTGGTGAAGGTAGTGATGCTAGTAACCAGGTGACTAAGAAGAAGAATAAAGGGAAGGGAAGAAGAAGAAGCCAATTCAGCAAGGGGGAAACCATGCATCATCTAGTGAAGATCCGCACATTAAAAATCCTAAACCCAAATTTCCTTGCATAATTTGTAGAGGAGAACATTTTCATCGAGACTGTCCTTACTTTCCTCGGATCTTGAAAGAATGTTCTCCCCATTCGCATCGTCCAATGTCATCAACCTCTGGTGATCATGTTGACAGCACACCATCAACTAGTAATAGTGAAGTTAATGGACAAAAAGGAAAGGTCAAAGTTCCATGTAGGTTATGTGAAGGTAATCATTCCCTTCACCGTTGTCCTTTTTTGGATGAAGCCAAAAGAGTTTTGGATAATCGTCCTGCTTCACCACAGCGAATTCCATCCGGTTACCAGAAACTCTCCCCAAGTCCTTTACTAGTTGAAAAACCGACTGACTTAACTCAATTGTCGGTCGAAACGCCTATCACTGAAAGTGAATCTTCTGAGTCTATACCCGACGAAAGTCAACAGGTCGAGGTGACAGTTGACCCAGTTTTACCTTCAAAAGATCATACCCTTCCCAAAGAGAGTGAGAACAATACCGTTCAAATTCTTTTTGTTACTTCAGAGTCCAATGAACTTGGGGGCAATCCGCCCGTTCCTTCACAACAGGAGGAAAATCCCCCAGTTCTCATTACTCAAGGGGTTAATTCACCCGTTTATTCGGTACCCCCTCCAAGTAGTCTAGTCACCTCCTTTGATTGGAATCGACTAGCAAGATCTCGCCTTCCTTCTTATGTACCTTTCTGGATCATAGTACAAGTTTACAAAATGATCGTGTTTGGCACTATCATAGATGAGGGTGCATCAGTGAGTATCCTTTCCTCAACTGCTTGGAAAGCACTTGGTTCGCCATCGCTTATGCCTGTTACACAGAATTTGTCAGGCTTTAACAAAGGAACCGGTCGACCGTTAGGGATCCTTCCTAAGTTACTGATAACTTTGAGAAGGAAAATCGTTCATGTGAATGTGATGGTAGTCCCGAGATCGTTAGATTACAATCTACTCCTTGGACATGACTATGTTTACAACATGGAAGCTATTGTTTCAACACTCTTCTGAGTGATGTGTTTCCCACATGAAGGCAAAATTGTCACCATTGACCAGCTTTCATTTCCCGGTTCAAGCATAGCTCCAAGTAAATCATCATCCCTAACTATTCCTTTTACATCAGTTGTATCTCTTCAACCTTCATTCCATCCACCTGACTACCATGAGTAGTCTGGTGAATGTAATGAAGTTTAGGGGGCATGCACCCTTGTCTATTCTGCGGATGAACCTAACTGAATAGATAGGTTTCCCTGTAGGTTACGTGTGGTCTCACACACCATTCACCTTTGTCTATTCTGCAGACAAAGCCAATGAAGTGTTTTGTCTATTTTGCGGATGAAACCATCCTGCATAACATGGTTTCCTTGTAGGTTATGTGATTGGTCTGACACACCATTCACCTTTGTCTATTCTGTGGACAAAGTCAAGGAAGTGTTTTGTCTATTCTGCAGAGAAAACCATCCTACATAACCACAACAGTTTCCATATGGCTACTGGAGACTCTCCTTTTCATCATGCTAGGGGCATGCAAACCTTTTTTATTTTCATTTTCTAGCTCTTTAGCTTTTTAGCTTTTTATCTTTTTAGCTTTCTAGCTTTTTAGTTTAGTTTTTTCTAGCTTTTTAGTTTTGTCATTTCGAGCCTACATAAAAAAGAAAACTAAAAATCGAGCATAGTTCCCCCATGGTTCAAGCTCATTAAAAAATGAACCTGCCATCGAGCATATGTTATCCCATGGTTCAAGCTCATTAAAAAATGAACCTACCACCGAGCATAGTTCCCCCACAGTTCAAGCTCGTTAAAAAATGAACCCACCTTGGGTAATTAACCTTTGTGATTGCCATGCTATCAGCATTTTGAGCCTTGGTTGTGTACCACCCATCACCTCCATTCTTTTGGCCAATCATATGCTTCCACTTGGATGTTTACCCTTTTTGAGGAACAGTTTCGATGAGTGGTCTTGTTAGCCAACCTCTTCCCAGAAATGACCATGTTTTGATAAGTTCCAAGCTTACCCGGAACCAGTTGCTACCCTTGACACCACTCGTTCCTAAAAAACGAGTCACCTTTAAACTATTTTCAAACTCGTTAAATATGAAAAGATTGTTGAGCAATTGGCCTTTCCAGCTCGTTAAAGTGATTGGAAGTACCATCCCTCCTGTATATTTTAATCTTTTTCAGACCTGAGGGATTATCTCGTGAAAAAGTTCGAGCGCTTGTCTTTTTCGGCTCTTTAAAGTAATCGGAAAAGTCATCCCTTTTGTATTATTTTATCCTTTTTTGGACTTAAGGGATTATTCTACGAAAAAGAACTGCTATAGTTTCCTTTTCATCCCTTTTCAAACTCTCTAAACATGAAAAGGACCGAGTTATCCTTGTCGTTAAACTCGTTAAAACAATAGCAACAAACTCGTCCATTTTAGATGAGACAGAGTCTCCTTTTCCTCCCTTTTCAAACTCTCTAAACATGAAAAGGACTGAGTTATCCTTGTCGTTAAACTCATTAAAACAATAGCGACAAACTTGTCCATTCTAGATGAGACAAAGTCCCCTTTTCATCCCTTTTCAAACTTTCTAAACATGAAAAGGACCGAGTTATCTTTGTCATTAAACTCGTTAAAATATTAGCGACAAACTTGTCCCCCTAGACAAGAACGAGTTTCACTGTCGCTAGACTCGTCAAAACATAGCAACAGGTTTACTCGAAGGGAAAATTATAGAACAAGCATATGTTATCCTCCTCAAGCTTGACAAAAATAAAGAGGTACTGGTCAACAATGACTGGGGAAAAAGGGAAAAAACTTGAAAAAATTTATGGTAGCAGGTCGCTCTTGAACATGAAACTTTCACTCCATCACCATTATTGAGGCGGGTTGGGTTATTCCGTTCACCAGTCATCTCACCATTGGTCTTCCACACCATCCATCTTTTGGGGTTAACGCTACCAATCCATCTCAGTGTCGCTGACATGTTCAAGAGAAGTCATTCAGTAGAGAAACCACAAACCCAATTAATGCATCATCCACTGCAATACCTTCAACCTTCATTTTTCACGACCACCATTCTTGAACCTTATGTCATCGGATCATTTTCACCTCCAGAAAATCATTTGCTTCGTTTCATGTCATAGATGTGGGATACATTAAGGCCCTCATACGACGAGTCACTTCTTGTCGACATCATCTTATTATCCAAGAAGTTGACTTAGAAACAACCCTTTCAGTACTTTGAAGCTTGCATGCCTCAATGGCAAGTTTCTCACTTTCGACGACAGGTTGACGTCAATGACCTTCGACCGAAAGATTTTGCGTGGTGTTCAACATTGGATCATACATTCACACCATGTGATTTGTATTGTAGTACCTTGAGGGTCAATATCATTATCGGTGATTCCTCTCGCATCTGTTAACAGCTCACAATATTAGCTGGTAATCAGGTGATGTCTTTCCATGTTCGACTTCAGAACATCTCTTCACATGGATTGACTTGTACATTGGGCGAAGATTGAACGAGTTTGAAGACCTTGAATCTAGTTTCATCCATCCAGGCTACGATATATTCAGGGAAATAAAGACATCAAATGTACAAAGAGGTTTCACATATGGTCATCTGAGCCAAAGATGATGACTCTACACCTGAAGAATCACCGGTCTGCACTTCCAGACAACTATCTGTTCTATGTACATGAAATGAATTTATAAAGCTGAGCATGGGAATGCTCGCCTCAGCTAGATCATGAAAATTATATGATGATGATGTATTGTATTGTATCTTATACAGGTCACCTTCCAGTTCGAAACCTCAGATCCTCATGATAAAGCATTTCACTCGACATCAAGATTTACGACTTCGTGCTTTAGGGGGCAACTGTTATAGACATATTTGGGCACTTCAACCCCAATCTTATATGTTGATAAACTAGGGATATTCAACCCATAAAGGAGTTGTTTCATACCCTAAAAGAACATGGTCAACTGATTACATCATTCCCCAAAAGTTCCACCTGAAAAACCATCCAGAAATGGCCTAACTGGACCATACTGACTGCTACACTGGCCAAGTGTGATGCATACTGAGTGGTACACTACTAAGGTGTGATGCATACTGATTTGGCCTCCTGTAGGGTGCGATGGGCGAGGACGGACAAATGTCTAAGACAGTTTGCTAAGTGGATACTCATGGAATCTTCTAGAAACTTCTCCTATGACACTTGCCTCTATGAATTCACCTAGGGATGAGTAAGAGATCCAAGAAATCTCCAAGTGGAACCAGTTACAACAAGTGGAATGACACTAATCAAAAACCCAGAGATGAATCACACCCTTGCACACATCTATAAATGGATCCCTCATCTAAGAGATCTAGGGGCTGGAATTTTGTGAATTGCAAGGAAGTGCTAATAGTTTGTATTTGAGAAATAGCATTGTATTGTTGGTGTGATCTTGCTATTTCATGAGGTGAAGATGACTTCATGCTGGGAGGATGATGCTAGATCAGATAACTAGGTTGTAATTCTCCCTTCTACTTAATAAAGTTCTTTGAGTTTTCTTCCATATAACTGTGCAATTGTGAATGTTATCATTTGCGAATGTCATTGTATGTCCATTATATTTCTGATTTTGTAATGATTATGATACAATAGATCAAGATGCTTTGACGGTTCTTTGTTACTGTGTTTCTACAGGTACTCTCCAAGCGGGATAAGTACGAAGAGGAGTTGCAAGCTCTGTCAAGGGGGAGAGAGATCAAACAAGGAGTTAAGCAAAAGATCCAGGTTGGTTCCTTTGTCTTTCTCTTATCTATTATACATAGAAGAAATCGTGAATTGCTTTAAATTGTTGTTTCTAGGGTAGCTGCCAAACCTAGAGGGCTAGTCAATCGAAAAGACACTAGTTTTCCCAGAAACAGATGGAAAAATTCCTCACGGTATAGGTGGGGAGATCTAGAGGAATCCATGCTTGTTTAGGGCCTAGGGATCCCTAGATCAGTAATGGTGGTATTGTGGTAAATCCTGGTTGTATAGTGTTTGCTTCGGGTGTGGAAATCCTTGACTGCTTTTGGTGGGATATGTGATAAAGCCTAATGAGTGTGGTTGGTTTGTTGTGAGTCCCACATTCATGCTTCGAATATGAAACGGGGGTGATTGGCTGAAAGAAAGATTTGGTTCAGCCCAATCTATGGTCGGGTGGTACGTGGAAGTCCCTGACTTGGCTGAATTTTGCATATGTTAATGAGATTTATTTTCCTCTTGTATTATATGAGTAAATGTGCTTGTTACTATGTGATTTTAATGGTTATTCTATCATTGTTATTATTATGGTTATAAGCATGGTTTTATGACAGACTTAGTTATGGATCTCATCATGTTTTGATTAGTAAATGAATGGTTAATAAATGTATGACCTAATAGATGATATTTAAACTACTATGAGAGGGGATTAGACCTTCTTGGAGATTCTCATTTAAGTATGTGATCCGTATTTTCAGATGTGCATTTATGACTTGTACATTTCATGTTCGTGATGTGTTTGACGGAATTTCTGTCATAGTTACACCTGGTTAGGTCAATTTCTTGTCTAATATTTGTGTGGAAGGATCTTTCCTTGTGTCATTCATGGTTTTGGAAAGTTTCATTAAGTTTTGGGTAGAGGTATGGATCCTAGCCTGAAAAAGTGGCTTAAATCTTGTGGTTGCAGGCACAGAACTGGGTGAAAAATACTGCAATCACTCCCTTGTAGGCTTCATGCATGCGACTGGAGGGTTACAATTGAAATCAAGTAGTGTTGTGCCATTGTCTGGGAGATCAAGGCACTGAAACAAAGTTTTATCTCAGGGCTTGGGCACCTGGAAGGGTGGTTTAGCCCTTAGGGGTCTCGTAGCACTTAAGGGAAGTCATTAGGGTTTTTTCTTTTCAATTAAACTTCCTTAAGGTGATCTAGGAGGACAAATCATATCATACTAACTCTTCATCACACATTTACACTGACAAACCAATAACTTAGGTAAATGTGATACAAGGGTGTTACAAAACATTGAGGATCATGATCATGATGTTACATTATGATGTGTTCGACCTATACATTTCATTCATTATGTATCTACCAAGAAACCTTATTTCTATTCTAGAGAGGAATTAATTCCACCTCTATAACACCCTATCGTGATGTCTAGATACATGCCCATCCTCAAATCACATTATATGTTTCAAGATATATTTGACAGAATGGGAGCTTGTATTTTTTTAGGAGAATCCCAGCTAGAACCTTAGTACATTTTGTAGAGAAATATGTTGATTCTATAAAATTGAAAAATCAAGTAGGTTAAATTGTAGTGGAAGCACTTTCAACCCAATGAATCTACATGGGAGATGGTTGATCAGACGCAGACTATATATCCTTCATTGTTTGTTGGTTGAGGCAAAACAATTTTGGTATATGCATATGTATATGGATGTAAATACAACAACGAGATGTGTTATAAATCTCCACTAAGCGGTATGGTTGTTATGTTGTCATGTTTTTTATGATTTTCAGCAGGTTGTTCATTGTAAATATTGCATTGAGCTAAGTTATAAAGCTCCATGGGTAGTATATTTTGGTTTTCAGCAGTTTGTTGGTTGTAGGTGTCATTGAACACTGAGGATGGTGTTCCCCTAAGGGTGAGGGGTCTATAATATCCCCAGGTTAAAAATCCATGTAATAAAGTTAATAAATGAAAAAATAAGACCAAGGTCACGGGACAGGTATACCAAGCTGGATGTTGGGAAAAACATCCTAGTGGTTGTTCATTTAGTTTATTATGGCTAAGCGGAAATTTGCAAAGGCATCGAAAAATGGTTGGAAAAGGAAAAGAGGCGTTAATTGACATTTTATTTATGAAAATAGTGGAAATTAGGAGAAAAGGAAGGTGAAAGGTCACAAGTTTATGTGAGGAGCAAATTGAAGGAAAATAACGGAAAATCAAGAAAATAGAGGCCTCATTTATAAAAAGGTTTATGATGATCAGTTCACAACATTTTGTCATTGTGATAACCTTTTGTAATTTTTAGCTTAGATCTCTCTCTCTCTATTCTCTATCTCTCATACCCTTGCACACTTAGAGCATTCTTGGAACACTCTAGGATTGGAGCAAGAAAAGCAAAGGAAGGGAAAGAAAGAAAAGGAAAGCAAAGATCAAGCAAGTAAAAGTTGGATCAAGCAACTTCAATAGGAATAATTGCAAGTAACAAGTTTCGTGTGTGATTTCCTAGCTAGTCTATGGATGCATGGTACATGCATGTATGTATTTGGTTATCTTATTGTCATTGGAATGGTTTTTTCTAGCTATGGCAGTGGTTTTCAACCTTGCCTTGCCATTTCCATATAGGCATGGTGTGGTGGGGTTCTTTTACTTGGTTGATTTGGATTGCTGAATGGTTTCAAAACTAAGTGGGGTGGTCTTAGGAAAATTCCCAATGCCCTAGGAATCCCTTAACTGGTAATGGAGGGATACACGATAAAGCCTGGGGGTGGATATGGGAAAATTCCTTACAATTTAGGTGGAGAGATCGAGAAGCATCTATCCTTGTTTAGGGCCTAGTGATCCCTTGACCGGTATATGGCGGGATTGTGGTAAAGTCTAGTAGTGTGTGTTTATTGTTTGGGCCTAGGAATCCCTTAATCGGTAATGGTGGGATACATGGTAAATCCTAGTTGTATAGATGAGGGTTTCAGGCCTAAGAATCCCTTGACCGGTAATGGTGGGATATGCAGTAAAACCTAAGGAAGCCCAATTTGATTTTGTCATGAGTCCCACATTCATGCTTGGAATATGGCACAAGGGCGATTGGCTAAAAGAAAGATTTGGTTCAATCCAATCTATGGTCGGGTGGTACATGGAAGTCGTTGAATTGGTTTCCTTTTTCATATGTTAATACAATCTCTTTTCCCCTTGTATTTCATGAGTAAATGTTCTTGTTATTATGCCATTTTAATGGTTGTTATATCATTGTTGATATGTTGGTTATAAGCATGGTTTTATTACAGACTTTAGTTATGGATCTCATCATGTTTTGGTTAGAAAATGAATGTATGACCTAATAGATGATATTGTAACTATTATGAGAGGGCATCACACCTTCTTGACAATTCTCAGATAAGTATGAGATCCCTATGTTCAGATGTGTATTTATGACTTGTACACTTCATGTTCATTATGTGTTTGACGGAATGTCTATCATGGTTAGGCATACTTACCTCAATTTATTGCCTAAGATTTGTATGGAAGGCTTTTTGTTTGTGTCTTTTATGGTTCTGCAAAGTTTCATTAAATTTTGGGTAGTGGTCTGGTTCCTAGCACTAAAAAAGTGGCTCAAATATTGTGGTTGCAGGCACATAACTGGATGAAAAAGACTGCAGTCTCTCCCTTGCAGTATTTTGCATGTGACTAGAGGCCTTCAGTATCTCCTTTACAGTCTTGTGAATGCAACTGCAGGTTCAAGTCAATGAAAACCAAAGTTAGCTGAGGGTTTGGGCACTTGGAAGGGTGGTTTAGCCCTTAGGGGTCTTGTAGTACCTAAGGGAGGTTAGTAAAGTTTAGGTTGTGTCGACTCCACTTCCTTAAGGTGATCTAGGAGGTCAATTCATATCATAGTAACTCTTTGTCACATATTTACCTTGACAGACCAGTAACTTGGGTAAATGTGGGAGGAGGCTATTACAGAAAGATTGGTTGATAGGGTAAATTTTCATGATGTGTTTGAATACAACAATATCATGATCATGTTTTAGGTGTCATTGAACACCGAGGATAATGTTCCCCTAAGGAGGAGGGGTTTGTAACATCCTCAGGTTAAAAATCCATGCAATAAAATTAATAAAGGGAAAATAATACAAAGGTCATGGGACACATATTCCAAGCTAAATGTTGGGAAAAACATCCTAATGGGTGTTCATTTGGTTTCTTATGGCTAAGGGGAAATTGGGAAAGGAATTGGAAAAGCATTTGAAAAGGAAAAGAGACATTAATTGGCATTTTATTTATGAAAATAAAGGAAATTAGGAGAAAAGGAAGGTGAAAGGTCACAAGTTGCATGTGAGGATGAAATTGAAGGAAAATAATACAAATTGAAGAAAATAGAGGCCTCAATGATAAAAAGGCTTCTGAGGATCAGTTCATAGCTTTTGTCAGTTGAACCTTTTATTAGTTCAGTTTTGGAGAGCTCTCTCATGCTCTTGCACACTTGGAGAATTCTTGGAGCACTCTATCATTGGAGAAAGAAAAGAAAAGGAGGGAAAAGGAAAGAAAAATCAAGCAAGGAAGAGATGGATCAAGTTGTTATAGCGGGATTACTTGTAGGTACCAAGTTTCATGTATGATTTCTTTGCTAGTTTTCGGCATGCATGGTATTCACATGTGTGCATTTGGTTCTCTTTCTAACATTGGCATGGATTTTACGAGTTGTGATAGTGTCTTTTAGCGTTGCCTTGCCATTTTCAGATAGCCATGGTGTGATGGGGTTATTTTCTTGGTTGAGTGGGATTACTAGATGGTTTCTAAACTGCGTGGGGTAGTCTCATGAAAATTTCAAAAGGCTTAGAAATCCCTGGACCGGTAAAGGTGGGATATGCAGCAAAGCCTGAGGGTCGAGATAGGAAAATTTCTCACGGTTTAGGTGGAGAGATATGGAGGTATCCATGCTTATTTAAGGCCTAGTAATCCTTGGACCAATAATGGTGGGATTGCAGTAAAGCCAGGTAATATATGTTTCTTGTTTAGGCCTACGAATCCTTGACCAGTTTATGGAGGGATATATAGTCAAGCCTGGTTGTATAGTTCTTTCATAAGCCCTATAAATACTTCACCAGTTTTTGCAGGATATGCAATAAAGCCTGAGAAGCATGGTTGGGTTGTTGTGAGTCCCACATTCATGCTTGGAATATGGCACAAGGGTGATTGGCTTAAAGAAATATTTGGTTCAACTCAATCTATGGTGGGGTGGTACGTGGAAGTCCTTGGCTTAGTTTGATTTTACATATGTTAATGAGAGTTGTTTTCCACTTGTATTTTATGAGTAAATATGCTTGTTACTATGTGATTTTAATGGTTGTTCTATCATTGTTATTATTATGGTTATATGTTGGTTATAAGCATGGTTTTATGACAGACTTAGCTATGGATCTCATCATGTTTTTATTTGTAAATGAATGGTTAATGATTATATGACCTAATAGATGATATTGCAGCTATTATGAGAGGGCAGCATGCCTTCTTAATGATTCTCAGATAAGTATGTGATCCCTATGTTAAAATGTGTATTTATGTCCTGTACATTTTATGTTCATGATGTGTTTGATGGAATGTATGTCATAGTTACACCTGGTTAGGTGAAGTTGTCTAAGATTTATGTGGAAGGATTTTTCCTTGTGTCATTCATGGTTCTAGAAAGTTTCATGAAGTTATGGGTAAAGGTCTAGATCCTAGTCTGAAAAAGTGGCTTAAATCCTGTGGTTGTAGGCACAAAACTGGGTGAAAAATATTGCAATCGCTCCCTTGTAGGCATCATGCATGCGACTAGAGGGTTACAATCGAAATCAAGCAGTGTTGTGCTAGAATTTTGGATACCAAGGCATTGAAATAGAGCTTTATCTCAGGGGTTGCGCACCTGGAAGATTTGTTTAGCCCTTAGGGATCCTGTAGAACTTGAGGGAATTCATTAAGGTTTTTTCTTGTCGATTCCACTTTTTTAAGGTTACCTAGGAGGTTGAATCATATCATAGTAACTCTTCATCACACATTTACCCTGGTAGGTTGGTAACTTGGGTAAATGTGGGAGGAGGGTGTTACAGAGTGGTATCAAAGCATGGTTCAACTCTTGGACTAGTTGGGTGGAATGTGTTTTTCGTCCATGCATGTAGGTTGTATATGTTCTTGTTATGTATGCATGCTGGTGGTCATTATTATCATTGAATTTTCATGTAGAAATTGATGATGTTGTTGTTGGGGTGTATTTTTCATGCATACATGTCATTTATATGCATATTTGTTATGCACGTTAGTGCCTGTATGGATGTTTATGCATGTCGTGTTATGGTTATGATTTTCATGCATAAGTGTTACACTAAAAAATGTCACCTTGACTACTTACAGTTAGTATGGCTCAAATCAACAGTCATGCTACCCTCTTAGGCAAGTCTTATGCCTCTGTTATCCATCTCAAACTCAAAAAAGAGAGAAAGTCTTGTAAAAACTATGTTTATCTCTGGGGTCGCAGGTTCTCTCTAGCCTTACCTGCGGGGACGCAGGCCATGTTCACAAAACCTGCGTCCATGGACGCTCTGTATGTTAAAGGACAGGTGCGTCCTTCTGTAAAAGGCAAAATGCGCAAGTTTTATCTTGAAAAAGTTACTTGTGGTTACTTCTAGAACATTCTAGAGGTCGGTTTGATGAAATGGATGTGCCTCCAGTTGGTTCATGTATCTCTATTAAGAGGGGACTTATCCCATCAATAAGGGAGCTATCCCACCCATAGAGGGGGATGATCCCATTGATAGTGGACCTGAATAACCTCTTTACAGCACTATAAATAAAGGCATTGAGCCAGAAGGAGGAGAGGTTGAAGCTATACATTTTCTTTGGGTAAATGCTGCAGGATTTAGGTCTTCCATTAGAACCTTTGTGAGGAGAGATTGTCTTTACATGATTCTACTTGGAAGTGGGTGAGCTTTGTCAAAGTAGAGGAAAACACTTGATGGACCCTGGGAGGAACTTGCACAACACCAAGGCCAGGTTGTAAGAGTTTCTTTGTTTCGTTATTAATACAAATTGGTTTATTTTTCTCAATAGCTTGTGTTAATGAGTTATTTCATGTGTTCCTTGGTCTGCATGTTGAATCTATGTTTTATTATATGAAATACAAGTGCTCGGTAATTGTTTGATTGTTTGTGGTTGCAGGAATTGACTTGAAGGAAGAGCTCATCCGGATTGGCAAGGACAAACTACAACAATAGCGTTTTGGAATACGGTAAGCCTAAACACTTGTACTTTTCATGTTATAAAAGGTAGATTTAGAGAAAGATCACTCCATTTTGTCTTGTTTGTCGCTAGTGAGTTCATACTCCTAGGGAGGTCAGTTGTGTCAGCCCAAATGACTTTTTCCGCCACGACAAATTGGCGACTCCACTGGGGAATCCATTAATGAGAGAGTCTTTTCCTTTATATGAACTTTGCTTTGAGAAAATCATTTTTATTTTCTGGTTTTTGACTGTGAGAATTAGTATTTGGGTGGCTTAGCTTTAGATTTAGTTAGTTTTGGTTTTTCTTTCTTTTTCCAGAAGGACGCACCCTCTCAGTCTGCACAGTGCGTCCTTGGACGCGCTGTTGCCGTCTGCACAGAGCGGGGCCGCACCTGTGACAACGGGTGGCCTGCGTCTTCCTGTAAAAGTTAAGAAAATTCCATTTTTGCTTTAAATTGCTTTTAGATTTTGGTTTTTCTTAGTGTTTTCTGCCCAGATCCTTTAGTACCCTGTCAAGAATTCTCACCTGAACTGGTTTTGTGAGCTTTGAGTGTTTTAGTGGATTTCAACGAAGTTTAGACCTAGGGTTTGATTTTTGGATAGGTTCTGTAGTGACTTTGAGCGTAGAAAGTTGTCCAGCCTTAGATCTCTCTGGTTAGTCAACCTTCTTAGAAGTCGGACCTGTCGTAAAGTCTCCTTGTTTGGGCAGCTTGCCATTTAAGTTGTTTTGGGTCAAATTTCCAATTGCTTGTTTATAAAGTGTTGATTTCCATTTTACAAAAAGAACAAAAAGATTAGAATTTTGTTTTGACTAGTTTTTGGTTCTGCAATAAGCTAGTCCTTGATTTGATTGTGATCAAGTAAAACACCTTAGAATAATCATTGTTAGTTTTGACCTTGTTAGAATTGCTTAGAATAAATTTGCCTTTAGTTTGCTTATGAGTGGATTTTCATAGATTTCGATAGTTGTTAAAGATTGCTTTTGGTTATATTAGTTTTATTTGCTTTATTAAAAGAAAAATACAAAAACATCTTCTTTAAAAAGTCTTGTTTCAAGTAGCTTTTTGTTTTTCAAAGAAGAAAAGAGTTTTTTCGTGCATGTAAAGGGAAGTTATGTTTTTATGCTTGGAAAAGAAAATCGAATTGTTTCTTTGATTGTCTTCAATTAAGAAGTTGCGTTTATAAAGATTGCATTCTCTCAACTTTTTAGTTAAAACAATTCATCGAAAAAGCAAAGTAGTGGATAAATCATCCTAGGTGCATTTTGTAGTGGTTTTCGAGTCGAGTCAACACACCACTAGTTTCACTTCCATCACCTTTTGACTTAAAGAACAACCTTAAAAGTAACGCTTAAATTAAAATTGAACTAGTAACTTTTATTTTCTAGGGTTCTGAAGCACCAACATAGCTTAGGCTAGGGTCTTGGAGTAGGTGAGTACTTAACTCTCCAAGACTATAAAACCAAACAGTTAGTCTATCTTGAGTAGAACAAATCCAATTGTTTCAGTTACATTCTAGGAAAGCTCCTCTTAAAGGAGAAGCACGAGCTCGTGTCCGAACCAGTGAGGGGATCATTCCTCCCTCGTTGGGAACGACGCCAGACAGTACGTATTAAAAACGGTAAACCTCGGATTGACCATTGTCGAGGAGCCAGGGGTCACTTATCGGTAAACCTTGGATTACTGTCAAGGAGCCGGTAAGGGGATTGAGCTTGTTACTCTGCCCTTGCGTGCTGTCGGAGTTTAGACTGTTCCCCCAGGTGTAATTGTTGTGATTGGTAACCTTAGTGGCCATAATATCTAGGATTCTACCCAAGGTGACGGTGGAGGGAAGGTCCCACTGTACCTGGAGCAGACGTCGGCTATACTCACTTGGATTTTCTGGGGGGTACGCTTCACTTCGAGACGGTTAAAGTGGAGGTACTTGGTCCAGTCTATTCATTAAGCAGGTTGTCGGCGTAACTGTTCCACCCGCCATTTCTGTACTGAATCCTGCGAGGTTGGACCTAATCACCAACTAGCGCTTTTGGTCCGGAAGATACTGTTTGTGTGTGCTTTGACACTCTAGATTATTTAGGCGTGTGCTTCAAATTTGTTTGGTTCTTTAGAAGACTTAGGTGGTTTGATTTGAAATTTTTTACTTTGTTTTCGTGTGTTGTAGTTAAAAATCATTAATTGTGGCGGAATTACCGAGACGGTCCCGTCGAATTGGGGGCCTGTCTCCTGAAGTTGTTTCTGTGGCCGAATTGTTGAGAAGATCCCGTGAACTCAGGGGTTCACCTCCTCGAGACGACCCCAGTAATTTAGAGGGTTTAAAGGTCCTTGTAACTCCTCCTAGTGACAGTAGAGTAGGTTCACCTGAAGAAGGAGAATCTTCCTTGGTAGTCCATCCAGATTACCAAAGTTTAGAAACAGGTTACAATCCCGAAGCTGTTACAGTTTCCGAGCTTGCTGGTAGTTTTTCATCTGCCAGTGAAACAGGCGAAGAACCTGAAATTTCCGAACCTGTTACTCCAACTCCTAGTGTTCCTGATTCACCAAGAATAGAAAGAATTATCACCGAAAATCTTCCTGTTGGGTTAATTGCTATAGAAGAACTTGTTCCAGAGGAAGAAATAGGTGTTTCTGATTCTGAAGATATAATTACCCTTGATCTAAGGGAGCGTGAATCCATCTTTTACAGTCCTCCTAGAAGTGAACCTTGGTACCTTGCTTTAACCAATTTTTTAGACAACTCAGTAGGTTTTTCTACACCTCGTACTCCTTTTCCACCCGGAGGAATTCATAATCCTGTAAATATGTCTGGTCCGTCATCTGTGTTTACGCAAAGTCCTGAATCATTTTTACATGGTGGTCCTTCTGTTCCTACTGGGTATCAATCACTTTCTGGTACCTTTGCGGGAGCATCTCCTCAACCCGTTGATCATGGGTTATTAGTTGGAAACAGTGGTAATGTACCATTGAGTATAGGTGATGTTTATATGATGTCAGGTTCAACTCCCGTTAACCAACCTCAAGGTGGCCAATTACCGCCTGGGGGGCAACCTTCGTTAATGCCTGGGGGGCAACCTCAAGGTACTTCATTCGTGTCTGGGGGGCAACCTCAAGGGTATCAACCCCAGCCTCAATATGTACCCCAAAGTCAACCTCAGTATCAATATCAACCTCAAGGATGGCAACCTCAAGGATGGCAACCTCAAGGGTATCAACCCCAAGGGTATCAACCTCAAGGATACCAACCTCAAGGTCAAGGTCAACCCCAGTATTCGTATTTACCTCAAGGTTATCAACCTACGGGTCAATACCCTGGTCAAAGTTATCAACCACCTCAAGGGCAATCATATGGGACTGCACCTTACAGTTATCAACCCTATCCTCAATACGGCTATGGATCTCAGTATCCTCAACCTGTTACGAGTCAGTACCCTGGAATGTTAACATGGGATCCGTCACAGGGTCAACAGATGTTGCAAGCCAAGTATACAGTCGGTACCTCAAGCAGGACAACCTGTAGTTCCTGGTCCACCCCAGCAACCGCAACCTGTCCAGTCAAGTGTTCAGACCCCTGTAACTTCGGTAGTTACTCAGCCGCCAATTGCACCTGGTACTCCACCTCACACGGCTGCAGCAACTACCGCTTCATCTACCATGCTTACTTCTGGAGTATCGGCAGCTCCGGTTTCTACTGTCCCTGTAACCACTCCTCAGACATCTGTACCGTTGTCTGGACCCACGGTCCAAACCACAGTCCAGATGCCTGTAGGCCACCTGGTACAAGTACGGTTGTTACTACTCAACCTCAATTTGTTCAACCTCCGTACCAGGGACAGTATCAACCTGGGCAAGCTGCCCAACAACCGGTTTACCAGTATCAACCGTATCCTGGGTACACTTATCAACAACCTCAGCAACCCCAGTACGGTCCGGTTAATCCTGGTTTTCCAGGAGGATATAATATCCCCAATGCGATTCCTGTTCCTAGTTATCCTGGATATCCTCCTCCTGGGGCTGGTATTGTGACTCAGAGTTTTAGAGATCCTAACCGGCAGTTACCTTTTATTGCAACTTTAGATTTACCCGACTTGACGCGCCTAACGAACGATCCAATTCAATATCTTCCGTTCTGGCCGCCAATGCCAAATAAGTTGCCCAGCGATATACCCAAGTTCGAAGGTAAGTCTGGAGAGGATCCGTCCAATCACGTGATGACTTACCACCTCTGGTGTGCATCAAATTCCATCTCAGATGATTCTATCCGCTTACGTCTTTTCCAGCGTACACTCATTGGTCTCGCAGCCAAGTGGTACATTGAGTTGCCACGGGCTCTTTTTACAACTTTAGCCAGTTAGCTACCTCGTTCTTAACTCATTTTCAGTTACCAGTCAGATACGATAATGGTACAGAATTATTAACTTCGCTAAAACAATCGACATCCACGTACATTTCTGATCACATCCATGAGTGGAGACGTCGAAGGAGATTAGTGAAAGTTTTTATCCCGGACCAAATCTTAGCTGAATGGTTTGTCAAATCATTATTACCAAGAATTACTGAAGATGTAGCTAAGGCCGGAGTAGTTACTGAGGAGCAAGTCATTGCTCAAGCACAATACCTTGACTTAGTTTACACTCAGTCGGGTACGTTACATGAGAAAATTCCGGATCTTCCAAGTCAAACCAAATCGCTGCTGCTCCTTCGGGATCTCATGCCGCTGATGGTATGATTGGTATCGTGACTACGAAGAGCAAGAAGAAGTCTTCCAAGGCTTCAACTACTCCAATTATCACTTTGCCTGATTCTCCGACAGGAGAGTCTTCTCCTGAACTCACCGCCGACATTCACGCCGTAGAGTCATCTACGGCCAAACCAAAAAACGGTGGAAAGAAGAAAGGAAAGAAGAAGGCCAAAGCAGACAAGGCTCCAAAGGAGAAAACAGAAAAGTCGGAAACCAATGACGAAAAGCGCAAACCTCGTTATCCTTGTCTCATTTGTGAAGAAGATCATTTTACGAGAGACTGCCCTCATCGGGCCGAGGTAGTGAAAATAGTTAAAGGTTCTCCCACTCCTGCTGTGTTAAAAAATCCATTTCCAGAGCAGGAGAATAAGATGATAGGTTCTTCTTCGAATGCCAGTGAAGAACCCATTTTGATGATGTCTCATGTCAGGATTGCGACTCGATCGCAAGATTATGGTAGTAAGGCTCCTGTTGATGGTAAAGAAGCAGAATCTTCTCACTCTAACCCATCAACCTCAACTCCTGGTTCCGATCCACTACAGATCGAAAAACCTAACCCAGACTTAGTGATTAAGCCGCCCGCCAAGGGTGTACTTCGAAGGTCTGCTTTCAATCCACATGCGAGAGCAGCCCAGAATTACAACATTGTTGAAGACTTAGCTGTTTCACCTTCAGCAATGTCGGCACTCGAAGTGCTGCAATCATGTCCAGCGCAACGAAAATTGCTTTTGTCGGCTATTGGAGCTGTCGATGTTCAGGACCCGAACCTAATGATCTTTGATCTAGAAAATAGTACACCACGTCTCCCCCATCAAATGGCTTTCCAAATTCCAGTGATAGTCAAAAACAGGCCTATTCATCGGACTGTGATTGATGAGGGAGCTTCTACGTGTATTATGTCGATTCAATGTTGGAGATCGCTTGGTTCTCCTTCGTTGAACCAATCCCCCACCATCCTTAAGGCCTTTGATGGCCGTGGGTTCCGTCCGTTTGGTATTCTACAAGAATTGCCTATAGGGGTCGAAGGTAAAACCGTTAGTCTGGATGTGGAAGTGGTTGATGCCCCTCTAGACTACAACCTTCTTTTGGGTCGAAGTTGGTCATATGCTATGACAGCGGTCGTTTCATCGGTCTTCAGAGTCATTAAGTTTCCACATAACGGTAAGATCGTGACTATTGATCAGCTGACATACTTTTCATCCGACCCAACCTCTTCAGAAACTATCCAACATGTTGGTAAAACGACAATCCCTTATAGGGACATTGGTGTAGGTTTAGTTAAGGATTCCGGTTTACTGGGAACTTTTCCTCTCCCTCCACTCAATGTAGATCCTTCGTTTGCAACAATTCATATGATCACGTCAGAAAACATTATTTATGATGATCCTTGGTATGTTCCCTCTGACTCTGAGCTAGACTCACTCGGTGATGTTATGCCGTTGAGTCCGTATGAAATTGCTTATGAAGCTCTTATGTCTTTTACCGATTTTCATTCAACCGAAACCGACCAAATGAATGTGGTCAGTGAAGAGTCACTTTTCACCTCACCTTTAGAACGGATAACGTTTCCCGAAGAAGTGTCATCTGACGAACAACTTCGCGAAATCCTAAGTGTAGATGATCTACCATGGGAAGATCTCCATCACAGATCTTCGTTTTTACCTAAGGGCGATGCATTTGAAAATGATTTTTCATCTATCTTTACCGCTGAATATGTCAAAGACGCTCAGGATCCAACGAAACATTCTGATTCAGAGCTGAATTTAGGGAATATTTCTCGTACTATTCCCATTGATATTTCAGTGAAGCCCGGAATCGAGGAGAACATTCATATAGGTGCCGCATGTACTGAAGAAGAAATCCAAACTTACAAGGCCCTATTCCAAGAATTCCGCGACGTGTTTGCCTGGTCCTACGAGGAAATGCCAGGAATTGATCCTGCCATTGTTGTTCATGAAATCAAAACCTACCCGGATGCTAAACCCATTCGGCAACGGTTGCGTCAGATTCACCCTCGAAAAGCAGCTGCAATTAAAGCAGAAGTCGAAAAGCTGTTGAAAGCAGGTTTCATTTATCCGATCCCGTTAACGGATTGGGTATCGAATATTGTTCCCGTCAATAAAAAACAAGGAACAATAAGAATCTGTATCGACTATAGGGATATCAATCGAGCTTGTCCAAAAGACAACTATCCTACGCCTTATATCGATCAAATAATTGATGATTGTGCCGGAAGTGAGATGTTTTCCTTCATGGATGGTTTCTCAGGCTATAATCAAATCAATATTCTACCTGCCGACCAACCAAAAACGGCATTCATTTGTCCATGGGGGACATTTGCTTATTGCAAATTACCTTTTGGGCTTAAGAATGCCGGCGCTACTTTTCAACGGGCCATGTCTTATGCATTTCATGACATCAAGCACATTGTGCAACCCTATCTCGATGATTTGCCTGCTCATTCTTTACACCGAGCTGATCACCTTGTCCATTTACGAGCAATCTTTATGAGGTGTAGGCATTATCGAATTCGGTTGAATCCCCACAAGTGTGTTTTCTGTATAGAAACAGGTCGATTGCTGGGATTTGTTGTTTCCAAAGCCGGCATTCGCGTCGATCCCTCGAAAGTCGAGGCTATCATCCAATTGCCTCCTCCTTCGAGTTTGCGCCAACTCCAAAGTTTGCAAGGGAAAGCGAACTTTTTACGCCGATTCATCCCTAACTACGCCGAGGTCACTAAAGGTTTTACACGGTTGTTGAAACAGAACGTACAATTCTTTTGGGACGAGATTGCCCAACAATCTTTTGATGCATTAAAACACGCGTTGACCCATGCACCGTTATTGCATCCTCCCAACTACAACCAGGACTACTTCTTATACCTCGCAGCTTCGCATTCCACCATTGGAATGGTGTTAGTTCAAGAAGATGAATTCAAGGCAGAGCATGTGATATATTACCTTAGCAGAACCTTAAATCCAACTGAGTTAAAATATTCACATGTGGAGAAATTGGCCCTGGCAGCCGTTCAAGCTGTCCAGCGTTTTCGTCACTACATTCTTCTCCGCAAAACTACTGTTATTTCGGATTGCAACCCTATGATTTATATCTTGACAAAACAACTGCTAGGGGGCAAGTACTCTAAATGGATCGTCATCCTGCAAGAGTTCGACTTGGAGTTTGAGAAGTCCAAGTCTAAGAAATCTTTAGTCTTCGCGGAATTGATGTGTGATTTCCCGAGTGCTGACACAGAGACTGTGGCAGAGGAGTCCATTGCGGACGAATCTTTGTTTCTTATTAGCACTGTAGATCCGTGGTATGGGGATATAATCATCTATCTCCAAACCCAAACCTTTCGGCCTGAAGCTTCCAAGGAAGACCGTCGAAAAATTCGGTTTCAATCCCAGCAATACAGAATTATTGGAGATACACTTTATCGCCTGGGGGCAGACTTAGTTTTTCGACGTTGTTTAACTCACGATGAGGCTGAGAGAGTTTTGAATGATTGTCACTCTGGAGCATGTGGCGGTCATATGTCTGGGTATGCCACAGCTCAGAAGGTGTTGCGCGCTGGCTATTTCTGGCCGTCTATGTTTAAAGATTGTATCCTTGCCGTCAGAAAATGCCACAACTGTCAAGTGTTTGATCGAAAGATGCGCGCTCCACCTGCTCCTCTCCACCCTATAATTGCCGCTGGTCCATTCGCCAAATGGGGTATTGACTTTATTACTTGTAACCCTCACTCGGCCGGGGGGCATGCGTATATCATCCTCGCGGTTGATTATTTTACTAAGTGGGCCGAGGCGATGCCTACATTCGACGCAAGCGGCAAGACAGCTGCAGTTTTCGTATTCAATCATATCATAACTAGGTTTGGTGTCCCACAAGCAATCATTACTGACCATGGGAGCCATTTTCGAAATGTCATGATGACTGAGCTTACAAGCCAGCTTGGTTTGCGCCACGATAGCTCTACACCTTATTATCCGCAAGCCAACGGTTTGGTTGAGTCAATCAACAAAGTTCTAGTCATCATGATTCGACGGATCATTGGTATCCATCGAACGAATTGGCATAACATGTTATTTTCGGCGCTATGGGCATATCGAACTTCAGTGAAAAATTCAACAGGTTTCACCCCTTTCCAGCTAGTTTATGGCTTAGAAGCTGTGTTACCTATTGAATGCGAAATCCCATCACTTCAAATGGCTGTCGAATTACTTCCAGCTACTTCCGAAGAGGAGAAACGGTTATTATACTTGGCTAAATTAGATGAGACTCGACGTGACGCTACTTTAGCTATCGAGACTCACGCGAAACGAATGAAAGCTCAGTACGATAAAAATGTAACCCCTCGAAGTTTTTCGGAAGGAGACCTAGTACTATTATATGATCAAGCTAACGATAAGCTAGGTGCCGGAAAATTCGTTCCCATGTGGCATGGGCCCTACATTGTAAAGCGAAAGCTAGCAAAAGGGGCTTATGAGTTAGTTGATTTTGATGGGGACTCTTTGGGTAAACCCAGAAATGGACTTTACCTAAAGAGGTATTATGCTTAAAATGATGGATGGAGAATTCTTTAGATAGGTTAGATTTTCTTTCTAGCTAGCGTGTGTGTTAGTTTAGTCAGTGTGCTTAGCTTAGCGAGTGTGGTTTTTCGTCATTATTCTGGCTTATCTTGGTTTTACTCTTGATATTGTAGATGTCGACGCCTCTCCAAACATACATTGGATTTGCTGATGGTGCTTGTCGTAATACACGGAATATCTCTTCCGCAGCTTGGGTTATCTATTCACCCTCTGACGAGTTAGTTTCTATGCATGGGGTAAGCCTCGGTCAAACAACGAATAACA
This sequence comes from Pinus tabuliformis, assembly GCA_031772625.1. NCBI lineage: Eukaryota > Viridiplantae > Streptophyta > Pinopsida > Pinales > Pinaceae > Pinus > Pinus tabuliformis. The sequence continues at coordinate 622,338,008 of CM062809.1, forward strand.
TTGCAGAATACAGTGCAGTGGTTGAATTATTATCCGAATCTATTTCATTTGGAATTCGACGTTTGATAGTGAGGTTAGATTCTGAACTTGTTGTATTACAGCTTAATAGAGTTTATGCCATTAGAAATCCTGTGTTATTAAGGTTGTTTTTGAGAGTGCGTCTCTTGGAACGTGAATTTGATTACATTGAATATCAACATATTCCAAGGTCCCTGAATACATTAGCAGATGCAATTGCTTCTCGAGTGTTGGACAGACATTTATAATAATCATGCAAGTAAATTTAAAGACATTTCATCATACATGTTAAACAAGATAAGCCGGTAATAGTGATATATATAGATAGAAGTGTGTCCAAAAAATATATACATCGTCTTCGATCATAGGTTGAAAACACCTTATGATCGGCAAAATGATAGTACAAAAAGTCAAAAATGTCACATGTGACTACAAAAGTGACTAGTCAATCACTGGTGGTGCTCTCTGTACGACACCACTGCGCGGGCTACCTTACGCAAAAATCTCCTAAACGGTCCAGGGACTGCGACTACAAAACGCTGAAGCCTGATAGGAATGTCGTCCATAGTAGTCTCAGGTATGTCTGCCGTGAGACGCTCTAGATCATGCTCCAACTCAGCTAGTACGTCTGCAGCTGCGTCCTGTGGGGCCGGTGCCGGTGCAGCTGGATGTCGTCTATCATAAGGCCGGAGATTGGCTGGACGCTGTGGGCCAACATCTGCATTTTGAAAATTTTACTATTAGTTTGAGACGATATATATGAAAAATAAAAAAAATACATAACTAGAAAACTTGTGAAAATAAAAGTACCTCTGTCGTCCCATTGTTCTCCCTGTGGAAGAACCATGTCCGGATCACCTCTGAAATCCATTCCGGCATATGGAAAGTCTTGTATCACAAAAAGCTGGCCCTCTAACCAGTCAAAGTAACTGTCTGAGAATCGAACCACTGCCGCGCCCTCGTCAGGATGCCGGGCCATCACCGCAACCCATCGAATCAGCTTTGGCTGCTGAGGACCCAAATCATCAACAGTGAGTTGCTGAGGGATCAGCATTGGAACTCTCTCCAAGGCAAAGCTCACGACTATAGGCCCATATCCAAAAGTCTTTAGTCGTCCGTTCTTTGCCTTGGTCAGTTGGCTCTTCATATGAGCCGACACAGCTTCACACCAGTTGAAGATGGTGCCTTGGTAACAGTCAACTGCCATCCGCATTTGGGATCCGGAAGCAATGTGTAAAGCGGCCGCGCCGCAAATTCTGGTGACCGTGAACGCAATGACTCTAAGTTCCGGCAGAGCGATGTGTTTTATCTCTACGCCTTTTTTATGGCGAGTCCCGGGTCTGCACCACTCCTCGCGGAGATCATCAAGGGATTGGCCACCCGGCCTGGTCCCCGCAAGATTGAGTTGCTCACCTCTGTTTGGCAAGCCAGTGAGAAAGTATACATCCGAGGGCTCTATCTCGAGCTGGTGCCCTCCTATGTAAAAGCATTGATCTTGAACGTTCCATCGCTCAACCAGCCATTCCAAAAATCTTACCTGGCCCCTCATGCCCGGTATGGTCCAATATTTATACAATCCGCATGTTCTTAAGGCATCCAAAGAGGGTTGGTGGTTTATTGCAGCTTCATCTTCCTCTATGTGCTCTCTCTCTCTCCAGTCTAACATGATTAATGCCCTGCATATCAAAAAAGACAATTAGAAATTGATTTGAAGAAATTTGGTGGTTTTTTGAGAGAGTTGGGGTTTTCAAATGCGCATTACTCGGAGGACGCACCCCGGCTTTGTAGCACAGGGCGTCCGGACGCAGCTTGCCTGAAGGCGGGCTGCGTCCCCCGACCTTTTTCCCGTGTGAAAAAAAGTCGGGGGACGCAGGTCACCCAAAGGGAACCTGCATCCGCCGAGAGGCGCATTTTAAACCCAAAACCCCCCCAAAAAAATGAAATAGAGACCAAAAACTAAATTCTAAACGGATAGAAATGCAGAGTAGGATGTGTAAAATACCTGGGTGAAACGGCGTTCGATTCCGACGGTCAGATTTTCCGCAGCGACCACGGGAAGTTTCTTGTCAAAAGCTCCTTTTTCAACCTCCAAAGTCAAACGGTAAAAATGACATGGTAAAAGGTCTTTTTATAGGTTTTTTGGATGAATGAGTTCATTTTTTACCATGAAAAGATGTTTTTCGACGTATTTTTGCCTATTTTAAACAGGTATGAGTAATGTGTCGCTTTTGTGCAGGACAAAGGGATTTCGAGGGAAATTGTAATTTTCACAAATAAAAATATCAGAGTCATCTTTTAAGCCCTTTTCTGACTCCTAAAACATGAAAAGATCGCCGAGCGTTTCTTTTACACTCGTTAAAACGGAATTAAAAGACGGTCCCCTTTTAGCTCTTTTCTGACCGTAAAATCAGGAAAAGATTGCCGGGTTTTTGTCGTTTCAAACTCGATAAGGAAATAAAACGACGTGTCTTTGATCGCTTTTTACTTTTCAGGTCAACGACACTATTATGAAAGTACTCCTTGGTCGCAAGATCAAGCGGTTCCCCCAGGTATTATTTTATACTTTTTCGGGCTTGAGGGACACAAATTTACGAAAAAGTTCAACGTGGAGTTTCCTTAAGTTTTTCAGACTCTCTAAAAATGAAAAACGCCGAGTTTCTCCTATACTGGGCTCGTTAAACTTTTACAGTAAAGGACCTGTTCAATTACAAACAGGAACGAACCACTCCTTCCTAGGGTTCGAATTTAAACTAGGTTGGACTCGTCCGAAGGATGAGCTTATAACCAAGCATATGTTATCCTCCTCAAGCTTGTTAAAAATAAAGAGGTACTTGCCAGAAATGGTGGGGGAAAAGAGAGAAGAATGAACCTATTTGTCACCTTTTGTCTCAAACGAAACTTTATTACCACTCTTGAACACGACACTTTTCATTTCACCTGGGTTGGGAAATCTTTTACCTCACAGTTGACCAAATCACTTTGAAAATCTTTAACCGGGTTCAGGGATCAACTTTGAGTTATTCGTCACCAAACCATCTGTTGTGTCGTTATGTGTTCAAGAGGTCTGCAAGCAAAACTTTCATCTGCAAAATACTTATCATCCATTTGACCATCCCTGAGTCAGTCCTTACAGCAACATTTCTTCAACTTGAACAATGATTTCGTGTTGCAGGCTTGCCTGCAACGAGTCGCTTTCTATCGACATCGACACATTATCTAGAAAGATGACTTAGGAATCGACAGTACCTTGAAGTCTGCATGCATCAATGGCAGGTTTCTCGCCTTTGACGACAGTTTACATCATTGACTTTCGATCAAAGGATTCCGTGAAGTGTTCGACATCAGAACATCTATTCACATTTCACGGGTTGTGCTTGGTACTTTGAGAACCATTGACATTACTGGTGGTTTCTCTCATGCTTGTTAACAGTTCACATCATCGACTGGTAATCAAGTGGTTTCTAACATGTTCGACATCAAATCATTTAATCACATGTTTAGAATCGTACCAATTCGGGAAGTAGAAGTGAAGACCCTGGATCTAGTTTCTACCATCCAGGCTGCGAGGAGTTTTGTATTCATTGTCTATGTAGACTAATCATAAACAGATGGCTGCGTCCATACTGTGTCTACAAAAGTCTATAAAAATGATGTACTGCAAGATCATTCCTGTATCAGAATAGTTAGTCCATTAGTTAAAGTTTTGAATCTGAGTATGGGAATGCCCACCTCAGTGATGATATAATCTTATACATGTATTTTGTGTTGAAAATTGCAGGTTCTAACCAGGTCATCCACAAGTCAATCCTTGAAATGATAAAGCGCTTCACCCTTCCTAGAATTACAAAACACCAATCTATTCCAGGCTTCGCACTTTAGGGGGCAATCTGTTACACTAAAAAATGTCACCTTGACTACTTACAGTTAGTATGGCTCAAATCAACAGTCATGCTACCCTCTTAGGCAAGTCTTATGCCTCTGTTATCCATCTCAAACTCAAAAAAGAGAGAAAGTCTTGTAAAAACTATGTTTATCTCTGGGGTCGCAGGTTCTCTCTAGCCTTACCTGCGGGGACGCAGGCCATGTTCACAAAACCTGCGTCCATGGACGCTCTGTATGTTAAAGGACAGGTGCGTCCTTCTGTAAAAGGCAAAATGCGCAAGTTTTATCTTGAAAAAGTTACTTGTGGTTACTTCTAGAACATTCTAGAGGTCGGTTTGATGAAATGGATGCGCCTCCAGTTGGTTCATGTATCTCTATTAAGAGGGGACTTATCCCATCAATAAGGGAGCTATCCCACCCATAGAGGGGGATGATCCCATTGATAGTGGACCTGAATAACCTCTTTACAGCACTATAAATAAAGGCATTGAGCCAGAAGGAGGAGAGGTTGAAGCTATACATTTTCTTTGGGTAAATGCTGCAGGATTTAGGTCTTCCATTAGAACCTTTGTGAGGAGAGATTGTCTTTACATGATTCTACTTGGAAGTGGGTGAGCTTTGTCAAAGTAGAGGAAAACACTTGATGGACCCTGGGAGGAACTTGCACAACACCAAGGCCAGGTTGTAAGAGTTTCTTTGTTTCGTTATTAATACAAACTGGTTTATTTTTCTCAATAGCTTGTGTTAATGAGTTATTTCATGTGTTCCTTGGTCTGCATGTTGAATCTATGTTTTATTATATGAAATACAAGTGCTCGGTAATTGTTTGATTGTTTGTGGTTGCAAGAATTGACTTGAAGGAAGAGCTCATCCGGATTGGCAAGGACAAACTACAACAATAGCGTTTTGGAATACGGTAAGCCTAAACACTTGTACTTTTCATGTTATAAAAGGTAGATTTAGAGAAAGATCACTCCATTTTGTCTTGTTTGTCGCTAGTGAGTTCATACTCCTAGGGAGGTCAGTTGTGTCAGCCCAAATGACTTTTTCCGCCACGACAATAAGGTCATGGTATGCAGTTGGTGTTTCCATTCATGATGTTGGTATGATGATGTAATTATGATTATACATGTATCATGCTAATTTAGTTGATCTTGTAGACGAGATATCCTCCCCTGAACTATACTGAGGTATGCCAATTTTGTTTATATTTGTCTTATCTGACATGGTATACTTGCAGAAGGTAGAAGGAAAAGATGAATAACAGAATGGTGGAGTACAGTTCTCGAGAATCTCCCAAAAGTTCAAGTGATAAGCCACAAGATGAGTAATCCCCTCACATAGAAGACACTTTGAGAAGTTTGAAGGAAAAAATAAGGAGTTGTAAAGCAAATAATGATAGAATCATTCAGTCGCAGGAGAGACTTGCTAGGAGAAACAAGAAAAAGTTAATATAGTCATCCTTAAGAATTTGTCAAACTTGCAGATACATTGACAACCATGAATCAATCATGAGCAAGAGGACAAGACTAATGGGGAATATGGTAACAGGTCTCATGGTGGTCATGGTGGTCATGGGTCAGATAGAGATGACACAATGAGGGATGGAAGGTTCTTGGATACACCAGATAGGAGAGTTGATAGACACAAGTTCTATTCTAGTTCTAGTTTTGACAGGTATCATGGTCATCATCATTATCACCCTTACAAGAAGAATGACAGGGGTTATTTTCTAGATGATTTCAAGAAAACCAAGCCACCTACATTTAATGGAGAGTTGAAGAAACCGAAAAATTTAGATGCGTGGTTACTTTGGATGAAGAAGTTATTTGAGTTGCATGATTACACAGAGAACATGAAGGCCAAAATAGTTATCTTCAGCCTCAAAGGGAAAGTAGGCATCTAGTGGGAAAATGTGAAGCAGGTCAGAGACATCACAACATAGGAGTTTAGTTGGCATTAATTCAAGAGACTTTTCAGGAAGAAATATTTGTCAGAAAGGTACTATGACAGTAAGTCGAAGGATTCCTATGAGTTAAATATGGAATTGATGATAGATGAAGAGTATACGACTAAGTTCTTATATTTTTTGAGGTATGTACTATATATTAAGGATGATAAGGCCAAAGTTCAAATATTTTTCAGTGGATTACCATTAGGATTTAAATATCGGATTGAGTATGATGAGCATTGGTCACTTGAAGAAGTGATTGGAAAGTTGAAGAACTGTTATGAACAATCAAAGTGTAAGATAGAGTCTTAGTAGGGCTAGAAAGGGAAATAAAAAGATAAAGGTGAATGGAAACCAAATAGAACAAGATATAAGGATGCAGGCGAGAAAGAGAATGTTTCACCTTACAAGAAGTTTCATGGACCTCAACTTAGAGAGTAGCAGAAAAAAGGTGATGGTAGAAAATAGTTGCATTGTTGGACATGTGGAAAGGAGCATCTCAAGAAGGATTGTCTGTAGAATCAAGGTGGTAGGCCTAATATCTATAGTTCATAGGAAGAATATATAGTTGGGGATGTTGGGCATATCATTCCTCATTTCTATGCAGCATTGGATGACAGGCAGGTGGATCACCAGGCTTCTATTATCGAGATGGACGGTAAGCTTTGTGATCAAGTTGTTTCTGTTTTGATTGAACCTAGATATAATTATAGCTATATTAACCTTAACTTGGTGTATAAGTGTGGTTTGAGAAATGAAGTGCATGCAAAATCTTGGTTTGTGCAGTTGGCTATAGGTACACATAAAAGAGTTCATCATTTGGTAAGAGCTTGTGCATTTCAATTAAATGGTAAGAATACATCAACACATTTGAATGTATTTCCATTGGGATCATGCAGTATGCTTCTGGGTATGTAATGGTTTTATCTTCACACTGTTGAATTTCCATGACCTTGGGTCTAGGTTAAAGTCTTAAAATCACTGACACTACCAAACCAATAATCTCAACCATAAACTACTTCGCACAACGGATATATAAAGCAGCAAATCACATATGCACAAATATACATGGTGTTCAACAAAATTGTACAATCCTAATTTTCATTATATTAAACCAAATATGAATAATACAATAGTTTATGGTATACAAGATACAATGAAAAACATCACTGCAACTTCTATGTCGTATCTTGTTCTATCGGTTCTTCAATTTCGTACTGCTCACTAGTAGTGCCTTAGTCCATCAAGGCATCTACACATTGAGACTCTAAGAGGGCTGCCTCCTATCAGTGATGCAAATCATATATACTACAATGAACACAGACTCATCAAACTTCTCTCTGTGTAGGCCTAATTCCCGAGCTCCAATCTGCCAATATAACAATCACTTTCTTCCATCAAAGTGCTACACATAAGGCTGACATACTTTGCCCAATCACGCACCAACAACGTTCTTCTTGTTTGCTACTCTAGGGCTACTTTGGGTAGCCAACATGCTGCCCTCCAACTAGATCTATGACACTCAATCAACTCATTGTTGATTCTTCTCCTAAGGTGACACTTCACCACCACGGAATTTCATCCACATGGCACCAATAGGTTTCTTGAAAAACTGATCCAAAGATGGTCAAGCCTTGACCCAATACATATCTCCAAAACAATGTTGTTATCCACGACTTTCTTATTGCTCCTACAATTATGGTTAGGGCACAATATGCGACCCTTAACCTCCATACAATCAGCAACTAAGCTCTTCAATGACTACATTTTCATTTATAGAGGACCCTCCACTGCCACGCTACCCCAATATAGGCTTGACACTTCAATGATGCCCTTGGAAACAACCTAGTTGTTGGTTATGGCCTATAGCCTAGCACATTAGCTATTATAGGTCTTCTTTCTCCTCCAAAAAAAAACCAAACAACCCTCAAAATAGCACTAGCATGCTCCTATTCTCCTTTTCCTAGATTCCTTTCAATCTGGCCCTCATCCGCACTTAATATCAACCCAAACAGACTTGTCTATCCCCCAAACAATTCATTGTCACCTACAACAATTCCCACGTTGTCTAGGGCATACTTTCCCAGGTTGAGACTTCTCCCTTTGTTGATGCTTAGCTCCCTGAATCTGAGCCCTAGAACAACCCTTAGATATCCCTCAAACAACCCTTTCTCACCACGCCATCACCTACAAAAAATAGAGAATATCACACTACATTCTAGACCTCCTCACGTTGTCCCTTTGACTCTTCTTCTCCACACAAATTTCAAAGCTCAATTGGAGATGTATTACCACTTAATGGATTCTTAAATGACCTCAATTCAAACTTAATTTATATACATTAAGTTTCCACGAATTTTCTTGAAGTGACACATCTATTGGCTCACTTTTACACGAAGCCTACATGACTTAGTAACTGATAACTACCTAGTCAACTTCAAAAATTCAATTCTCTCTAACAAAACCTCATATTCAAATGATTCTCAATGCGTTGGAATCATATTGTCATGCACTATCATCCTCATCCATCATATGTCATGCCTCCATCACGTTTTTGGCCCAAATCATGATGGGTGAAAAACCCCACACTTGGGTACCAAGCCCACAAGTTTCCCTTGTGTTTCTTTTCTCTCCAAACCCTAAACCTTAGGGCTTGGAATACCTCCCAAGCTACACAAATCAAAACTCCCTCTTAGTGAGGGAGGTACTTCCAAGACTAGGAAGTATGTCATCATCATCATCACTTTTCGCAACACTTGCCCAAATCCTGGTGCTCACACTCGCATTAATCCCTGTATGGTGAACCACACCCTCCTCAGAAGTGTCGTTGTCACTGTTGGAAGAAACCTGCTTCTTCTTCTTATCCTGTAATTTATTCCACTCTTTCCATGATTCCTTCTCGATAGTTGTAGGAGCACCCTTTCTCACCACTGACCACGCTCTCTTCTTGGGTTGCAAAGTCTCCCTTTGGATCTAAAAGCTCCCTCTCAAACTCCCTTTGAGTCTCTAGAACTTGGACCCTCCCTGGAAATTTTGCCTTCTCCTCTAAAGCCTACATCTGCACCTTCACTTGCTCATGCTTCTCTGGAACCTATACCTACTCCACCTGCTTCTTTCCATGATCCACAGGCTTGGCCGTCAACCTGTAGAGACCATGCTCTCTAACTCTAAGTACAATCCCATCGAACTTGGAACCTCTGAATTTGATTCTTGCCTTCCCATCCTTGAACAAGACCTAAAACCATTTCATCTCGATCATCGAGATGGAAATCACACTATATCAGAGTCCTGGTACAACAATACATCCTGGACCCACATCATATGTCATGTCTCCATCCCGAATGGCACAACACCTGATCCTCTGATATCCAACTGACTCTTCTCACCCGACCCCATGTGCAACTTCAAGTCCCATCCAGCTAGAGTCTCAAAAACCTCTTGTGAACCTATCATATGCTTCTTCACACCATTTTCCGCGTACAATCCATCCTTGGTGATATTACTCTGCAAGAAATGAGAAATCATAGCAAAGTTTTCCTCTTCCAATCTCTTGGAGGGATCGTCCATCTCTACTGAAGTAGCAACACTAGTGACCTGCTTTCCTTTCTTATTCTCATCATTTCCCTTCTTCTCATCATTTCCCAGTTTGGCATCTTTTCCCTGAAAAAATTCCTTTTATGAATGGTTTCCATTCCTTGTTGAACCCTTTCAAGGAAACCCTTACCATATCTCCATCTGAGATAGTCACATGATGACAGTAAGCTCATATTTGACTTGATACAATCTCATCAGATACAAGGTCACATTTTCACCCTTTAACAGCTTGGTGGACTTCAACTTATCCTTCAATACCAATACCCAGTTTGTGTTCTTATTATGGAATAAATTCTGAAGAGACACCCACATCTCATGTGCGGTCTTCTTCTTGGACAAATGAGGTATTAGGGCATCCCTCACACCATTTGGGATTATTAGTCTTGCCCTCACATCCAAATGTTTCCATATTTCTATCTCCTTAGGGTTGGTTGGCTTCTTGATCTCTTTCTCAGAAAAATCACAGATCCTATTGACCTACAAGATCAACTTGATCCTTTCCTTCGATGGACTATAGTTGAACAACCCCTCCAACCTGTCCTCATATTGGATACATGCCTACAACTTTTACATTCTAGTGAACCCTTCACTCAAAATGTGACCAACTCCCTCTCATGCTCTACTTCGTTGTGCACAACTCTGATTTAGTTACTTCCAAAGTAGCTCAGACACGCTTAGATACCATGTTGAATTTCCACGACATTGGGTCTAGGTTAGAGCCTTGAAATAACTAACGCTACCAAACCAAGAATCTCAACCATAAACTACTTTACACATTGCAAGTGTAAAGAAGTGATTCAGATATGCACAAATATACACAGGTTTTAACAAAATTGTACAATCCCAATCTTCGTTATATTAAACCAAATCTAAATAATACAACAATTAATGGTATACAAGATACAATGACAAACATCGATGTAGCTTCTATGTCGTATCTTGTCATATCGATCCTTCACTTCCATATTGCTCACTAGTAGTGCCTTAGTCCATCAAGGCATCTACACATCGAGACTCCAAGAGGGATGCCTCCTATCATTGATGCAAGTCAGGTATGCTACAATGAACATAGGCTCATCAAACTACCCTTTGGGTAGGCCTAATTCTCAAGCTCCAATATACTAATATAACAGTCAGTTTTTTCCATGGAAGTGTTGTACATAAGGTTTTCATACTTCACCCAATCACGCGCCAACAGCAGCCTTCTTGGCAGTTTCTCTAGGGATAATTTGGATAGCCAACTCGCTACCCTCCAACCATCTCTACGACACCCAATCAACTCATTGTTGATTTTTCTCCTAAGAGGATACTTCACCACCACGGAATGTCATCCACATGGCACCAACAAGCCTCTCAACAAATTGATCCAAACATGGTTAAGCCTTGACCCAATACATCTCTCCAAAACAGTGTTGTTACCCACTTCTTTCTTGTTGCTCCTATAATTCTGGTTAGGGCACAATATGCAGCCATTAACCTCCACACAATCAGCAACTAAGCCCTTCAATGACTATGGTTTTCTCTAGAGAGAGCCCTCCACTTCCATCCTGCCCCAATCTAGGCTTGACACTTCAACGCTACCCTTGGAAACAACCAAGCTGTTGGCTATGGCCTACGACCTAGCACAATTGTTGTTGTAGGTCTTCATTCTCCTCCTAAACACAACCAAACAACCCTCAAAATACCACTATAATTCTCCTATTATCCTTGGCCTAGTTTCCTTTCAATCTGGCCCTGATCTTCACTTAAGATCAACCCAAACATACTTTTCTATCCCCCAAACAAGTCGTTGTCACCTATGACAATTCCCATGATGTCTAGGGAAAAATTTCCCACTCTAAGACTTCTCCTTTTGTTGCAACTTATCTCCCTATGATCTAAGCCCTAGAACAACCCTTAGATGGCCCTCAAACAACCATTTCTCACCACGTTGTTACCTACAACAAACAAAGAATATCACACTACCTTCTAGACCTCCTCACATTGTCCCTTTGACTCTTCTTCTCCATGCAAATTTTAGAGCTCAGTTAGAGATGTATTGCCACACAATGGATGCTTAAATGACCTCAATTCAACTGTAATTTATAGACATTAAGGCTCCATGAATTTTCTTGAAGTGACACATCTATTGGCTCACTTTTACACCAAGCCTACATGACTTGGTAACCAATAATTAACTAGTCAACTCAAAAATCCATTTCTCTCTAACGGCAACTCAGATTCAGATGATTCTCAATGCGTTGGAATTGTATTTTCGTGCACGATCATCCTCATCCATCGCATGTCATGCCTCCATCATAGTTTTGGCCCAAATTATGATTTGTGAAACACCCCACACTTAGGTTCCAAGCCCAAAATCTTCTCTTGCGGTGCTTTTCTCTCCAAACCCCTAACCCTATGGCTTAGAGTACCTCCCAAGCTACAAAAATCAACACATAAGACTAAGGTGGATTGTTATGAGAAGGATATTGAATGCTTGGATGACAATGGAGAATAGATAATCTTTGATCCAGGTGGATATTGGTGGCCACCCGCCTATTCCACTTGGACCCTCACTGTTTCTTTTCAGTTTCCTTAATTGTACTTTTTAGTTTCCTTGATTGTAATACAAATTACTATTTTTAGAAGTTTTTTGGGTCCTAAACTTCTGGAGTCATTCTGAGGGCCTAAAAGACATTATTTAGGAAAATAGAGAGATCGAAAAAGTTTCAAATTTATTATCATTCACTTTTAGACTCCTCTTGGAGATCTTCGAAACAAGGTATTATGATAGTCAAATAGAGATCGTATGCCAATGTTACGACCATGGGAAGTTGACGTTCCAACTAACCCCAATGGGGCCCACAAGCTTTTGGCGCTTCATCTCCTAGACTTAGGTTTTTGGATGTTTAGGGTTTCCAATTATTTTTCAATGATAGAAAGGCCACTGAGCCTCATTGTAATATAGTTCAGAGTCATGTAGCCACGACATCTCTTCTCAGAGATAAGATACCATCGCTTGTGCTGGTTTATTTCCATTCTACTTGTAAGCATATTTCAGTTCTTTGATATTAATGAATCGATGATTTATTTATGTTTCATCTCTGTGTTTGTGTTTACATCTGTATTTTGTTGTGTTCTTACGTAAGTCTGGATCAGTGATATCAGAGCAGTCTTATCTTTCTCCATTTTTCTTTGCATGTCCCCAACAAGGTCAGGGTATAAGGAGTTAAGGCTCGAACTGGTTAAACCTTTGCAAGACCAACCTCGCAAACCCTAATGGACTCCCTTGGCCAAAGAAAATAAAGAAGAGGGAGTAGAAGATCCTTCCAAAATATTTCTCGAGGAAGCCTTAGAGTGAAAGAGGAACACAATGATGGATACATTTGCCTAGATCCTTTGGCAACCACCCTCAGGCGACACATCTTCATCCAGCAACCACTCTGGAGGCACCACTCCTATTAAGATACAATTCAACTTTGGCATTCCGATATTTGAAATCCAGCAAGATGCAAATGTCGTAGATAGATGGTTAAATATTTTGGAAGGATATTTTTCGGTTCATGACTTTTCCAATCAGGAAAGATTACTTTTGCACTCCTCAAAGTCGTCCCCCATGTCAAGTATTGGTGGGAAACCTATTGTGTACAAAAGGACGAGAGAGAACCCTCACTTTTTTCATCCGCACCCACCTAGAATTCTTTCTGAGTCACCATTAAGGAATAATATTACCCTATCAGGAGATATGAAGATAAATATATAAAGTGGACCACACTACAGAAGGGAAGGAACCAAGATTTGCCAGAGTTCAAAAATATTTTTCATACCCTTTTTCACGAAGTTGGATATCAAGGATTCTAAGTGGAATTTGGTACTCAAGTATCGTGGTTGTCTACACAAGTACATCTAAGATGAGATGGAGTTCCTGGACATCTCCTTGCTTGGCACCACCTATTGATACACTTTCAAAATTAAACAAAAATTTAAACAGAAGAAGTAAGAATTTAGATCTGTGAATTTGAAGCAAAGTAAAAGTGCCCCCAAACCATAGAATAAAGGAAAAAAATAAGGTGGGGAAACCTATGAAAACCTGTCGAAGCCACAAGGAAAGAACAACACCATGAATAAAAATAAGGACATAAGGAAATGGCGTGAGTTCCATAAGAGCCCCACTCGCAACACAAGTGTCTGTCGAGCCAAGCATTCACTCATGGCCAATCTTAAGGCTTTTGAATTAGACGCATGTTTCAAATCTGAGTCGGAAACCAACAATGGTAATGACAAAGGGAAGTAGATTATTGATGTAGATCCCACCACCACTATTGCTACCACCAAGATCTAGAAGATTGAGCCTGAGGATCTAGAGGAGGTGGAATGACTCTTCCACTCATAGATGTGGGTGAAGGGTTCTCCACCATATTTCATTGTTGACAGTGAAAGCCAAAAGAACCTCATTTTATCAGAGTTCGTGAAGCAGTTGAGCCTACCGACCACACCACACCCATAGCCATACACCATCAGGTGGCTTCACAAAGGAAGAGATCTCTGCATCAGCCAGTAGTGTCACCTTCCATATAGCATCGCTCCCTTCACATATGAGATATTATGTGATGTTTCTCCTCTTGAATTTTGTGATGTATTATTATGCCAACCATACTTGTGGAGGTGTCATGTTTTGTATGAGTCTAGCCCTTGCAATCTTTTATTTATTTGGGCAATAAGATACACAAGATACCATATCTAGCACCTCCTACCACCATCTCTTTGGTCTTTGAGAAGCAATGCAGTAAGATCATTTCCAAGAACGCAAAATTTTTCTTCCTTATGATTTGCCCTTAGGGCAAGAAGAATATTGTGGCCACATCCATAGCCTTCACACTGGTCTCCTCCGCACGACAATAACACATGGATAATGTCATGGAAGAGTACATGGACATATTCACCTCAACCACAGGGATACCCCTACACTGTCATGTCAAGCACTCCATCGATATGACCCTGGGTGTGCCGCTACCTAATAGACCGATCTATTGATGATCTGTTCTGGAGAACGATAAAATTAAGAGGCAGATTCAAGAGTTTTTGTAGAAAGGGCACATCAGGCCAATGCCATCACCTGGTGGGAGCCCAATCGTGTTGGTACAGAACAAAGACCACACCTGGAGACTTTATATTGAGTATTATGCGTTGAATAAGATCATTGTCAAGAATAGGTATCTAAGCCCACATATTGATGACCTTATGGACCAGCTCAAGGGGGGCAAATATTTTAGCTAGATTGAATTGAAGTCCAGTTATCACCAGGTACCAATTGAACCCTCTAATGTGTGGAAGACTTCTTTCAAATCCAAGGAGGGCCTTTTCGAATGGCTATTCATGCCTTTCGGGTTGACAAATTACCCCACAACCTTCATGTGGCTCATGGATGAAATATTTCAGCCCTTCACCAAACTGTTCATCATAGTGCACCCGGACGACATCCTAATCTTCAGCCAAAGTTGGGAAGAGAGCTTACATGATATCTAACAGGACCTCCAAACCCCACAACAACACAATTTGTGTGCCAATTTGGAGAAATGCACTTTTGGTATGACCCAAATTCAATATCTGGGGTACATCATTGATGAGCGGGGTGTGCATGTGGACCTAACCAAGATACAAGTTATTCAAGATTGACCAACCCCAACCACTCTAACATAGCTCTGCACCTTTATGGGTCTTTCCAATTTCTATCAAAGGTTCATGTTGGGATCCTTTCATATCACTTGGCCTTTGAGTAAAGTCACCAAGGGTGGAGTGAAACCCAGGTTATTTTGGACTGAATCCCAACAAAAGGTGTCTGTGGAGTTGAAGCATCGCCTCTAATCTACATAAATCCTCACTTTACAAGACCTGCAATAAACATTTGAAATTGAGATAAATGCCTCCAAATATGCTATTGGTGTATTTCTTACCCAGTAGGGGAATCATGTGGAATATCACAGTGAGACACTTTCAGATATAGTATGAAATTATCCCACTTACGAAAAAGAGATGTATTCTATTGTGCAAGCCTATCGACAATGGAAGTATTACATTATGGTGAAGGAAACAGTCATTCACATAGACAACCAATCCTTATAGTTCATATAGACATAAGGGGAGTTGCATAATGATCTCCATCAGAAATGGTCCAGATATCTATAACAGTTCCATTTGAACATCAAGTACAAGAAGGGTGACACCACTAATTTTGCAGACTGCCTTAGTCGACCACCGGTTATGGTGCTGACCACTATGCTCAACTCTTGTGGACGTGATACTCCAGGGTGGCCGCATCTTTATAAGAGTGATCCAGAATTCGACAACACATACCTAATTCTCCTGGAAGGAAAGAAAGTTCTATATTTTCACCTCTAAGGCACACTGTTATGCCACCTAGGACACCTTGTTTCTATAAGTGAGCATGCCAATATGATTTTGGAGGCGCACTACAGTCGGGTTTCTAGACATTTCAAAGTAGAGAAAACAATGACATTGTTGCAGGAGTATTTTTATTGGTTGAACCTTCAACAGGATGTTGGGAAGTACATCAGGTCCTGCAGTGCCTGTGCCATTTCCAAACCGAAAATCAAGAATCAAGGTCTATATACTCTCTGTCTACTCTTAGTCGGCCTTGGGAATCCATCTCCATGGATTACATGTTGGGCCTTCCTTCTACTAAGCATGTAAAAGACTGCATGTTCATGGTCGTCGAAAAATTCTATAATTTGACCATTTTGGCATACTGCAAGAAGAGTATCACAATAGAAGCCACTGCTAAGCTTTTAATTAAACGAGTGTGGGTACATTTTGGGATCCCACAGTCCATTATCTCAGATCAGGATAGTAGCTTCCTGAGTACATTTTATTCAATCCTCTGGTCGATGTTGAACACCAAGCTCACTAAGTGCACGAACTTCTACCCCCAAACTGATGGCCAAATAGAGGTAATTAATAGGATGATTGTGCACATTTTTCACATGTACAACTCAAAGCATCGATACACATGGGATGAAATCCTCCCCTATGTCCAACACAACTATAACAAAGCTCTCCATAGCTCAACTGGAATAGTCCCTTTCAAGTGGGTTGGGATTCCAGCCACTATGTCTTATTGATGTCGCCATACCATTCGTAGCTACTCACGCATATTCAACTTATGTCTAGTCCGAAGCTGACCGGGCTAATAGCTTCATTGAACGCATTCAGCACATCCGCCAGTAGGTCCATGACATATTGGACAAATTCAATGCTAAGTACAAGTAGAATCATGATCAAGATCGAGTGCCACACAAGTTCCAGGTGGCTGACAAAGTTTGGTTACATTTGTAGAAGGAGCGCCTTACTAGGCCCCACTACAAGCTTCACCCACTCTGATATGGGTCATACACCATCAACAATGTTGTAGGGGTTTAGGTTTTAACTCCGTACAGAAATTACCTGCATACGAATTGTAAAACACAAAATAAACAATGCAAGAGCATAACACATAAAACACATATACACAGATATTTTCCCCTGGATCCCAAAACTGGGACTACCAACTTGATTTTTCATTATATTCCTTTCAATATTACAATACATATTTATACATGTTGAAGCATCCAATACCATGGACCGAAAAAATAAACGCGTCCAAAACCATGTGCAAAAACCATGCACAAAACCATAGGTAGGTCCACCCAACCTGATATAGGGTCCAATTTTTTTTTCCTTGGGGCACTGCCCCGAACCCTGTAGAGGGGGGCTGCCCACCCCCCTGTGACCCCCCCATTGTGTAGTCAGCGCAATGAAGGAGGGGCTTCGCCCCCCCTCCAATCCCCCGGTTAACTAGGATAGCTAGTCGTCGAAAGAATATAACACAACCCAACATTCTCCCACTTATTGTTTTGTTTCCACAGGGGGCCACATGAGAGCTTAGTCATTTATCCAGCCCTGCAATGCCCATTATTTCTCTACACCAAGAGAACTTCTCAGAGCTCACATATTTTGTCAATGCATCTACAGTATTATTCAAATTGTCCACCTTTACCAGCAACACCTTTTTGTCTTCGATCATATCCCTCACAAAGTGATACTAAACATCAATGTGCTTGTATTTGAATGATAAGCAGGGTTCTTTACCAAGAAATTTCAACCCCATACTTGAAGACAATCTCTGCAACCAAACTACTTCCTTCCTTGCATGAGTGGTTGTCATGTATTCTGCCTCTGTGGTTGATAGTGCCACTACAGATTGTTTCTTACTCATCCAACTGACTGCACCTCCAAATAGGTTAAACACATACCCACTTGTAGATCTCCTCTGATCTAGATCTCCAACCCAGCCTGCATCAACAAAGCCATGGATATCCAAAACTCTCTCTAATCTTGGCCTTCCTTGGTAGCACAAAACATAATCACTAGTGCCACGAAAATACCCAAAAACCTGCTTCACTGTTGTCCAATGCTCCTTCCCTGGTTTTGACATAAACCTGCTCAATAATCCCACTGCATGTGCAATGTCTGGTCTAGTACAAACCATCGCATACATCAAGCTACTGTCTGCACATTCATATGGAACACGGGACATGTCCTCTTCTTCTTCTTATGTCTTGGGACACTGTTCAACAGATAACTTTACACCTACAGGAATAGGAACCTTCACCCGTTTACTATCCTGCATATTAAACCTCTATAGTATTGTCTCGACATACTTCCTCTGGTTTAACGAAGCTTCCTCTTTGCCCGATCTCTTAAAATTTCCATGCCCAAAATATATTTTGCAGCACCAAGATCTTTCATGTCGAATTTGGAGGGAAATTGGGTCTTCAAATCCTGGATAATTTCTTTTTCATTTCGAACGAGCAACATATCATCCACATACAAGACCATATAAATAACACGTTCACCAATTAATTTAAAATACAAACAGTGATTTGCTTTGCTTTTGGTGAAGCCAAGTCCCCGTATAAATGTATCGTATTTCTGATACCACATCCTTGGTGACTGTTTTAACCCATACTGAGACTTATTTAACTTGCATACCAATTCTTTCTTACCCTTCACCGCAAAGCCTTCAAGTTGCTTCATGTAGATCTCTTCTTCTAGATCCCTGTGAAGAAATGTTGTCTTCACATCTATCTGTTCTACCTCAAAATCAAAAGCAACAACAATAAATAAAAGTAATCTAATAGAAGCTACCTTGGTAACAGGAGAAAAAATATCACCAAAATCAATTCCCGACACTTGGGAATAACCTTTTTCTACCAAATGAGCTTTGTATTTCTCCACCTTTCCTTCTGCATTTGTCTTCTTCTTGAACACCCATTTATTTCCAATGGGTTTCCTTCCAGCTAACAACTCCACCAGATCCCAAGCCTCATTTTTGTGCAAAGATGTCATTTCATCACCCATGGCCTCTTTCCAGAGTTTTCCATCCTCTAAATCTACTGCTTCCTTCACAGTTCTAGGATCATCATCAATAATAGATAAAGAAAAATTTGAACAGAAAACATATGGACTATATCTTTCTAGCTGCCTTCTTTCTCAAACTGATCTTCTCACAATCGGATTTTTTGGCTCTTCATATTCTAATTCCTCTTCTGCTGTAGAGTCTGATTCTTCCTCCTTTAGCTCAAACTCTATCTTCTCAGGTTCCTTTGATGGGAATTCATGTTTAATAACATCTTTCGCCTCTCTTAACACCACATCTCGTCTGTACACAACCTTCCTTATTACTGGGTTCCAAAGTTTATAACCCTTTAAACCATTCTTATACCCAATAGAGATGCACTTTTCAGATTTACTATCCAACTTTGTTATTTTCTCCTTTCAAACATGTACATATGCATCACATCCAAATACCCTTAGATGAGAAAGAGAAGTTTTCTTACCAGTCCATACCTCTTCTAGAATCTTATCCTCCAACGCTGATGAAAGTGATCTATTGACCAGGTAACGTGCTCTCTCCACTGCCTCTGCTGAGAATTCTTGTCCTAACCTAGCACCACGGAGCATGCTTCTTTCCCTTTCCATCAACATCTTGTTCATTCTTTCTGCAACTCCATTTTTCTCAAGTGTGTATGGAGTAGTCTTCTACCATGCTATACCACACTTCTTACAAAATTCTTCAAATTCCTTATTGCAAAACTCTCCACCGTTATTTTTACTCAGCAACTTTATCTTCTTCTCTGTCTGGTTTTCCACCAGAGCCTTAAATTCTTTAAACCTGTCAAAGACATCAGATTTCTCCTTAACGAAATATATCCATGTATTCCTTGAGAAGTCATCTATAAATGATACATAGTACACAAACTTACCGAGTGATGGAACCTTCACAGGTCCAAACACATCACTATGCACAAGCTCTAATATTGGTTTCGCCCTCTTACCACCAGAGGGGAAACTCACCTGATTCTGTTTTCCATATACAAAATTTTCACAGAAATCAAAATCCAGAGATATTACTCATACCTTCCACCAACCTTTACCATGAAGTATTCGAAGGCCCTTCTCTCTAATATGTCCAAGCCTTCGATGCCACAACATGGTCTTCTCTCCAGAGACCACTAGATTTTCTGCTCCACTTTCAGGGACCACAGAACTATTGCACCCAACAACAACCATGCTACCTTGCATATTGTATAGAGTTGCAATCCGAACTCCTTCATTAATATGAGTGCTCCCTGAACCATCTTGCAGGTATCCTTCTCGAACACTGTTTTCACACCTGCATCATCCAACTTGCTTATGGAAATAAGATTTCTAGCCAATGCAGGAATATGCAGAACACCCAGAAGTGTTCTAACCCTTCCAGCTTGCAACTTCAACTTTACTTTTCTGTGATGAACGATTCTAGCCTTCCTATCATCCCTTAAGAATACATCACCACCATCGTATTTCTTATACTCGCAGAACCACTCTCTATGGAGAGTGAAGTGGAAGGATGCTCCTGAGTCAATCAACCATGCCACATGATCTACATGTGTGCTTGAAGAAGACAAGTACACATCCCCACCTTCTTCTGAGGTGGTTTTCACCTCTACAAAAGGAGCATCATCACATCCCTTTCCTTTGTCGGGAGCTTTAGATTTACAGTCCCTTTTGCAGTGCCCTTCCTTTCTGCATTTCTAGCACACCACCTTTACAGGTTTTCTTGGAGATTTAGATCTCCCTCTAGATTTAGATCTCTCACTCGATGACTTATTTTTGTTTTTGTTCTAGGATCGTCCTCGTACATACAAGGCATCACCATTCCGGCTCTCCACATTTGAGACATCTCATCTCCTTCATCAGCAAGGCTGAGACTATTTCATCAAATTGCAAGGCAATTGCATTGCTACCTATTGCAATAACCAGACTATCCCACGAATCTGGTAGAGAACACAACAAACTGATGCACTTATCTTCATCTGAAATTTTAATATCAACAGATAGTAACTTACTTACCATAGTATTAAATGCATTCAAATGCTCTTTCATCGAGTCTCCATATTTCATCCTCATGTTATACAACTTCTTCCATAGGAATAGTTTATTCACCTAAGACTTGGATTGGTACAAAGTCCCTAGCTTGTCCCACAAAGCCTTCGACGTAGCTTCCCCTGATACATTCAACAATACTGAATCTAAGACACACAATCCTATTGTGCTTTTTTCCTTCCGATCCAACTTCTTCCATTCTTCATCGGACACTCCCGTTGGTTTAGTACTCGGATCTACCGTGATCCACTAATATTTATCCACCAACAGGTCCTCCATCTTGAGTTTCCATAACTCAAAACTCTGACCATTAAATTTCTCGATCTCTATCTTTCCACAACTCGCCATCTTCTTTCACCACCAAAATCGATCCTGCAGAGCTCCCACTGGACAGGGTCTACCACAGACCCAAGAAAAACCCCTTAGAAACAAAGGTGTCCCCTTGAAGCCAAAACATCTCTGATACCAAATGTAGGTTTTAACCACATACAGAAATTACCTGCATACGAATTCTAAAACATAAAAGATAAATAATGTGAGAGCATAACACATAAAACACATATACACAAAGATTTTCCCCTGGATCCCAAAACTAGGACTACCAACTTGATTTTTCATTATATTCCTTTCGACGTTACAATACATATTTATACATGTCGAAGCATTCAATACCATGGACCGAAAAACCTTCGCGTCCAAAACCATGTGCGAAAACCATGCACAAAACCATAGGTAGGTCCACCCAACCTAATATAGGGTCCAAAAAAAATAATCCCCGGGGCGCTACCCTAGACCACGTAGAGGGGGGCTACCCACCCCGCTCAAACGCCCTGTGACCCCCCCGCTACGTAATAGGCACAACGAAGGGGGGGATCCGTACCCCCTCTAACCCCCCAATTAACTAGGGGAGCTAGTCTTTGAAAGAATATAACACAACCCAACAAGGGGACAATGCCTTCAAGATCATCATTCCATTGTTCCTTGGCTTGCACCGAATATTTAATGTGGATAGGCTGTGAACATAATTTCCCCCATTGTTGGACACATCCAACGTTGTTGAGTAACTGACACAAATAGAGCTCAACCCAAGCTTCATCGACCAAGCCACAAATGAAAGGATCGTGGAGACAAAGATCAAGAACACACACCAGCAAAGGATCCAGCTATATTGAATTCTCAAAGCAATCCAAATCTTCACCAAGGCGAGTAGCTCACCAAGGACCATGTTTAGCAGAGGTTTCCCCTTCTTATGGAGGCATTCAACACAATGGGTACCATTTCTTCCTAAGGAGGGAGTATTGATCTAGGTGGATACTAGTGGCCACCTGTCTATTCCACTTGGAACCCAACCATTTCTTTTCATTTTCCTTCATTTTACTTTTCAGTTTCCTTGATTGGAGTGCAACTTACTACTTCTATTTTTCAGGTCCTAAACTTCCATAGCCATTTTGAGGGACTAAAATATTTATTTTGTGAAAAAATAGATATTGCAAAAGTGTCAAACTAGTTTGCCAATTTGTTTTCAACCTCCTCTTGTAGATATTCAAAATGATGTATTATGATGGTCAAAAGGAGATCATATGACAAAGTTATGACCCTGTGAATTCGATGTTCCAACTAACCCCAAAGGGGCCCACATGCTTTTGGTGCTTCATCTCCCAGGGTCAGGTTTTTGGATGCTTAGGTTTTGCCATTATTTCTCAACGATAAGAAAAATCCATTAAGCCTCATTGTAACACATTTCATAGGCATGTAGCCACCACATATCTTCTCAGAGATAAGCTACCCTCGCCACTGCTGGTTTATTTCCATTCTGATTTCAAACATCTTTCAGTTCTTTAATATTAATGACATGAATATTTATTTTCACTACATCTTTGTGTTTATGTTTATATCTGTATTTTGTTGTGTCCTTGCATAAGTCCAGATCAATATTACAGGGTAAGAAGAAGGCTACATCAGTTGGAATGGTTACATCTATGAAGGCAAAGTGCAGTGACAAGAAAGGGTGTGTGTTATATGCAGTGCATATTTGTAGTGGTAAAGGTAAGGATATTGAGGATGCGAAGGTCTTGAATAGGAACCTAATCTTGCAACAAATTCAGGATGTATTCCCCACAGATATTTCAAAGTTACCACCTCATAGGGAAGTTGACATTTCTATTAAGTTGGTACTAAGAGCAACACCGACATCAAAGGAACCTTATAGGATGAGCACTCTAGAGTTAGTGGAATTGAATTTATAGCGGAAGGAAATGCTTGACAAGGGATACATCAGCCCAAGTGTGTCGCCTGGGGTACACTAGTATTGTTTTTGAAGAACAAGGATGGTACTCTTAGGTTGTGTATTGACTACAAGAAGTTGAATAAGGTGATGATCAAGCACATGTATCCGCTACCAAGGATTGATGACTTTTTTGATCAGTTGAAGGGAGAAGTAGTGTTCTCGAAGATTGATCTATGAAAATGATAACATCAGTAACACATCAAAGAAGAGGATATCTACAAGACTCTTTTCGGACCAGGTATGGACATTATGAGTTTTTTGTAGTTCAATTTGGTTTGAATAATGCTCTAATTAATTTTATCTGCTTGATGAATAGTGTGCTATGTCCCTATCTAGACAAGTTTGTGATTGTATTCATTGATGATATCTCTATATATTCTAAGAATGAGGAACATCATGCAGGACAATTAGTAGTAGTATTGAGATTGCTAGGAGAGCATCAGTTGTATGCCAAGATTAGCAAATGAAATTTCTTTCATACAAAGGTACATTACTTGGGGCATGTTGTTTCCAAGGAAGGCATAGCAGTGGACCCGGAAAAGATCATAGTTATCACGGAATTGGCAAATCCTAGGAAGTTGGATGAGGTAAGGTCATTTATGGGGTTAGTAGGTTACTATAGGAGGTTCATCAGGAACTACTCATGCATTTCCTATATTGTCACATCATTGCAGCAAAAAGGAAGGAAATTTAAATGGACAGAGGAATGTGCAGCAAGTTTTGAGCAGTTGAAACAATTGTCAACAAATTCTCTAGTTCTAAAGATTGCATATACAGATAAAGAGTTTGCGGTATGTATATATGCTTTCAAAAGAGGACTTGGTGGGGTTCTAATGTAGGAAGGATAGGTAATATGCTATGAATCAAGGAAATTGAATGAGCACGAGTAGAATTATGTGATGCACAATCTTAAGTTGGCAATGATCATCCATGCATTGAAGATGTGGAGACACCATATTCTTGGGAGGAGGTTCATCTTGATGAGTGATACCAGTGGATTGAGATACTTATTTTATCTACTGAATCTGAATTCCAAGCAAGCTAGGTGGTTGGCTACAATCAATGATTTTGACCTTGAGATCAAGTACATTAAGGGTAAAGAGAACCGGGCCGCAAATGCTCTTAGCAGAAGAGTGGAGGTGAATCATATAACATTTATGAGCTCTTATGGGACAGATTTACAAGATTAGATCTTCAAGGCAAGACAAAACGATGGTAGTTATAGGGATCTTAGGCACAGGTTACATTAGCAGGGTATAGGTGATCAAGATGTGGAATATCGTCTTACAAGAGATGTTATGATTGTGTTTAGGGATAGGATCCATGTGCTAGACAACAATGAGCTTGTTGTCGCACAAAATATTTAGGCACCATGACAACGGCTTAGATCAGGGTTGTCACCCTGATCCCTAATCTCTCCGTTTAAGTTGTCTCCCTACAACAGGCTAAGGGGGGTAGACCCTATGGAAAAATGGAATGAAGAAGAACTAGTTGGGAACCAACCAGTTCAGGAGACACAATGAAGCAACCATGTACTTGATTAAGATTTAGCAAGATTTATAGGATTTGATTAGATTTTAAACAATTGATATCAGTGCCTTACGGAGTCATCGATCTTGCTAGGCAAATTAAGACCAAGTAATTGATTAGAAACTGCTTCTTAGATGAATGACTATCTCATATGAAATACAAATCTTAAATCTAATGTGAGATGCAAGAATCTTGGTTAATTTTAGTTAAATGCCTATTTGAATTTGAATCCTTCGATCCTTTCTATGTTGAGCCTAATTTCGTAGTAATTGGGAGAGATAAGATAAGGTGAAGCACACTAAGGTGTGATTAACAATACCTCTCCTGAAAATCTAACATACCCGGTGCTTCTGGCACTGTAGAGAGTTGTGGATCTGACTACAAGGTCGTCGTTTTAAGTACTATTAAAAGAAGGCTTCTTAAGTAAAAATGGATGGATACCTATCTCTCGATCGACCAAGCTTATGCTTGGAAGTAAATTTTATTTATGCAAAGCTAATTTATATGAAAATGCACCAGATGATGAGATGAAGTTAGACTCGAGGATTAGAAACACTTGTGTCGCAAAAAGCCCGTAATCAACAAAATAAAATGTTCGCTTTATTGGATGAAGACTTACAAATAAACCCCTGAAAATATTACAATTAAACCACAAGCTTATTTCAAATATTTTTGATACATTTATAGCTCAAAGAGAACAAAAGATTCTTTTCAATCAATGTCAACATATGCTCAAAAAATACTTAGCTTAGGAAACAAAGATATGCAATCTATTACAATTCCACGGTAGAGTACTTTAACAATTACTTGAAAATATTCACAAAATATCTAAGATGTAACACACATCAAATAATTTAAGCAATAATGATTAATTTCAATAGATGCAAAGTATTCTAGCAATTAGATTTCTAGAGATCCAAATATTTTAAAAAATCCATGAAATTTAAATGCTAATGAATTCCCAATACTAGAATTAAAATGATTTATGCTTAGTGACCCAAATCTAGGAAAATTTATCACTTTCCTATAGTAAATCTTTAGATACAAAAAATTTAAGTGTGTTTAACTATAGAGAAATGAAAAATGTTAATACCACAAAAGTTTTCTTTTAGATTTTACCCTTAACGCACAAAAAGAACACCAAGAAGGAACTATAGATTATCCCTTAGGAAAAAAAAATTTGATGTGCTAAGTTTTACGAAACAAGTCTAATGTGGTAAATGATCAATTAAGATTTTATTTATTTATTTATTTATTTTATGTGACCAAAGAAAATCAAAAGTATTTAAAAAAAAATTATGGGCCAAAGACCACAAAAAAAAAAAAAAAAAATCTTTTAATGTGAAAAATTACTTTTGATTTATGATTTTTAGAAGGTCTCCAAGTCACATGGAAATAAAAAATGGAAACGAAGTACCTTTTTATTTTTATTTTTAGGGTTTTTGATTTTTATTTATTTAAGTTTTTATTTTCAAGCAAAGTCAAATAGTCGAATTCAAAATAAAAACAAATTAAAATGAAACACCAAGAAAAAAAAATCGAAGTCAAAATTTTTATTTGTTTGTTTATGTTTTAGACTTAAAAGAAAAATAAAAAATAAATCAAAACAGAAGGAACATCATAAAATGAAAATACATTAAACCTAATCTAACCCTATCTAACTCTACGAATACACAAAGATAAAAAGAAAACAAAAAATGAAATCACAAAGGTTGCTTGCAGGTTTAGGCGACGTATGGAATCCGATGGCAGAGGGACGACAACAAGAGGATGAAGTGCAGGAAGCTATGGCAATGATGGACGAGGGTAGAAGCTATGGAGAACACAGGTCAGAAGAGGGATGAAGAGTGTGATGGCAGCGCTTGAGATTGCAGGTTAAGGAAATCACGTGGGGAGTTGTAGTTGCGGGTTAGGGCAGGAAGCAGGAGCAATGACAGATAGGGAGTCTGCGGAGGTCGAAGAGCAGCAATCCAACAGCAGTGGAGATGAAAGGATGCAAGGGTTTGCAGCTGGAATGAAGGAGCTCATGTGACGCAGTAAAAAAGCTTTCACAGTCTCCTAGAGAAGAGAAAAACGCAACAAAAGAGAGGAATAAACCCAAGGCAATAAAATGATTTCAGATTTTTTTTAGAGAAAAATAAATTTCGAATGCAGAAAACAAAGAGGAAAATGGTAGCTCAATGAACCCTTAAAATTTTTTCAAGAAACTTCTGATTAAGTTGATATATTCTGCTTCAGATTTATCAATAAAACCCTTATAAGATTTTTTCCAGAATAAAAAATAAAAATAATAAAATATTTCAAACCCTTGGACTAGAAAAACAATGCTCCTGCAAAAATGGTTTTGAGGCCATATCTTACCCTCTAGGGCCTATATCTAGCTTCAAATCAAACTTCACCTTCAAATCTGCAACTTGTACCTAAAAACAAAAACACTAAGAACCCAAATATGCAAAAAATAAATAAAATCCCAAAAATGCAAGCCAGAAAACCCAAAAAAAATTACATATCTATGCACAAGAATGGTAGATCTATCAGATCTTAGGAATATTAGTCCAACTTTGCTCCCAGATCTGATAATTTAAGGCTTTCAACAACTAGATCTATCAATTTCCCACACAAAAATTAAATTTTTAAATTTTAAAGGAGGTGCTTAGCTCAAAACCCTTCATGCATCACCAATAAAAATCTTATGATAAACCCGAGATTAAATTAAGTTGGGCTCTTCAGAAAACACGGATCGGGAGTTGGCTGGTCCAACTGAAAACTTCCCCTAACGCTCGAGGATCTAAAAATCAAGACTTTCCTACAAAACTCAATTCAACCATCAAAATAGAGCGAGAAAATAATAATAAAATTAAGATAAATAGAGATACTTGCTATTACATTCAAAATTTAAATTATCACTTAAACCCCAGCAACTGAGCAAAATCTTTGTACTCAAGTCACTCTTCAAAAGCTATTATCAATGGCTAAAATTAACTTTATACATGAAAAACGACACATCTTATAGTATTTCCATGAAGAGTAACACCGACGAAGATTAACCCCAAAGTCTCTCTCTATTATTCAAAAAAAAAGATTACATGAGAGCTTTTCGCTTAGCACATGACTCAAAGATCTATTGGATCAATTGACAAATGACTTCCTATTTAAAGATAAATCCTCCAATGGCTAGTCCGAGTGATCCTCGTCAAAGCAATCTTGATTGTTGATGAGGATTAAAAATTCTTTTAATGTCATCCATCGAAATATTAAATTCTTGAGGAAATTCAAATTTTTCAATTAAATGCATTTTAATTAACTCAAAAATAATAAAAAAATTGAGTTAATTTCCTAAAAAATTTGACTTTGACTTAAACCCAAGTGACCAAAGGCTTAAAATTTAGCAAAATAATTAATTTAACTTAGTCTCGGGACTTTTTAAAATTTGTTTTTTAAGGACTGACGAATTTTTCCTTTGGAGAATTTAAATTTACCTAAGACCTAGAATTAATTAAATTTCTCGCTTAGGATTTTAATTAATTTTTGGCCAAAAAATTTAATTAATTAACCTATGAGGGGATAATTTATTTTTGCAACCCTCAAGACACTTTACATCATGATTTTCATGTTTTTTACATCATAAGGGGGAAAACTCATTTGTCATAGACCCTAACAGACTCCCTAGAGAGCCTAAAGATTGTCTTACCATGACACCCCTTTTTGCCTATGTTTCCTCTCTTTTCCTACATTTTCCACCTAAATAATGCCATATCCACCAGGTTTTGATAAAGGTAAGAAATAATATGTATTCTTATTCATGTTTGACTATATACCCTATTGTTTTGTTAAAGAATGCATTTGGCTATAGAATTGGTCCATTCTGCTTCTGTTGCTGTCTCCATTGTTTGCAAGGTTCAGAAGCTTCAGGTTAGCGATGAAGTATACGAATGGATAAGGAACGGTCCCCTCATGGATCCCTTCCTATCCCCTTGAACCAGTTCACCAAGATGAGTGCAACATATCACAGTCAAACCCCAAGTCAACCACAGGATTGTCGCCAGAACGAAATCTGAGTTTCATCAAAACCTTATCGATTTGATTTCGAAATATAAAATCGAAGGTTTAGCAATATAGTTAGTTAGAATAAAGATATTTAGGCTTAAGTTACTCATGATTGTTATGCCAAAGACTTTTTATAAAAACTATGGCCGCACTGTGATTTGGTGCACGCCGATGATGTAATTTTGAGACAGTTTGTTAAATTTCGTTTGCAAGCAATAGAATTGGTTTTGTGTGTATGCATTGTGTTGATTGGATATTATGGATTGATTTGTGGAGGGCCCCTATGACAGTGACAGATCTTTAACCAAATGCAATTAGATTTATTTTCATTCCTTTGAATACTCTATTTTTGTGTGAGAAATGCAGTATGATGAGTTTACCCATGAATCATTATATGCATGAGTACTTTCATCTGCTTTATACCTAGATTAAACTGCTATTTGAATTGCTTTCTACCGGTATAGCATGGTTATTTCATTTGCTTTTTATTTAGTGTAGTCCAACTGTTTTTACTTCATAGCATAGTTGTTGTTCAGAATGTCTTGTTTGAATGAAATTGAATGAGTAAAAGAGTGAGAGACTTCTGCTTAGAAATTGAATTCAGGCAGTACTCATTTACAATTTGATAGAATAGATTTCTCTTGCAGCTAGTAAATTAGGTTTGGCTGCAACATAAAGATTCAAGTCAAAAATCCAAAATAGTTTAACACAAGTTCAATTTAGAATCACTCCCATATCATCCATAAACTGATTCAATAGAGAATAACTCCTAAGAAACTAGCAGACAACTTTAGAGATTAAGATACTAATATAATTAAACGATACCATCTCCATACTAATCTTAAGTTTAGATCCTAACAAGAACATAACGACATAAGAAGTAACTTCTAGCACATATAGTGTACTTGTACTTCATCAGCATACCTACCCTGGTTGATAATTTATGTTTGACAATTTAAAGACATTAAATTGGCCAAACATTTTGGCGTTGTTGCTGGGGAAGTACAAATAGAAGTTAAGAAAGAAAAAAACATGATATGCGTAGGGATAGAGACTCTAGAGGTAGATTTATAGGGCGAGGAAGAATTTTAATTCCCACAAATCCACTCACTTCACCCAGACTTTGAGAATCCACACCACCTACTCAAACATGAATTCCTTTTAGAGGTCAACAAAGGCTTCCTGAAATCTCAAGATTAGAAATCCAATCCAAAACCCACTTCCTTTACTGAAGCTGTAATTGAAGAAAAGCCTACATCCCCAACTACAGGAGTAATTTTTCTATCCTCCACTGGTGAGAAAATTTTGGGAGAAAAATTAGAAGTTCCTAGTGAAGAAGAGGAATTGGAAACTTATTTTGAACAACCATTGATAGAGGAACCAGAAGAATTAGAAGAACATTATATTAGTTCTGAAAAATCTATCATGGCTAAAGAAGGGGAAGGAGAAATACATAATGTCCATGGTGAGGAAAATAGGATTGGAGGAATGGGTAGAGGTATAGGTGGAGATAGGAACAGAGGATGGGGTAGAGGTAGAGGAAACCAAGATCTTTATGGATTCCCTATTCTTGATGAAGATACAACCCTCACAATGAAAAATATATCACCCTCAATTCTTCCTAATTTCCACATAAAAAGAAATGAAGACCCAAAGACATTTCTCTTCGAATTTGAAGTATTATGCAGATCATATGACCATCTGCATGATGCTCAAAAACTAAAATTATTCCCAGCTAAATTAAAAGAATCAACATTAAAATGGTTCAAGAGTCTAGAAGTGTTGGGTTGTGTTATATTCTTTCCACGACTAACATACGTAGTGAACCATGGGGTTAGAGGGGGGGCGGAGCCCCCCTTCGTTGCACCGATTGCACAGCGGGGGGGGGGGTCACAGGGGGGGGCAGCAGCCCCCCTGTCCGGGGGGTTTGAGTGGGGTGGGTAGCCCCCCTCTACGAGGTCCGGGGCAGCACCCTGGGAAAAAAAAATTGGACCCTATATTAGGTAGCGAACCTACCTATGGTTTTCGATCCATGGTATTGGGCGCGATGGTTTTTCGGTCCATGGTATTGGATGCTTCGGCATGTATAAATATGTATTATAACATTGGAAGGAACATAATGAAAAATCAAGCTGGTATTCCCAGTTTTGGGATCTAGGGAAAAATACCTGTGTATATGTGTTTTATGTGTTATGCTCTCGCATTGTTTATTTTCTGTGTTTTAGAATTTGTATGCAGGTAATTTCTGTACGGGGTTAAAACCTACATTTGGTATCATAGTTGTTTTGGCTTCAAGGGGACACCTTTGTTGTTAAAGGGTTTTGCTCGGGCTTGTGGTAGACCCTATTCAATGGGAGATCTGCGAGATCGATTCTGGTGGTGAAAGAAGATGGCGAGCAGTGGAAAGATAGAGACCAAGAAATTTAATGGTCAGATTTTTGAGTTGTAGAAACTCAAGATGGAGGACCTGTTGATAGATAAACATCAGTGGATCGCAGTAGATCTGGGTACTAAACCAACGGGAGTGTCTAATGAAGAATGGAAGAATTTGGATTGGAAGGCAAAGAGCACAATACGATTATGTGTCTCAGATTCAATATTGTTGAATGTATCAAGGGAAGCTACGACGAATGCTTTGTGGGACAAGTTAGGGACTTTGTACCAATCTAAGTCTCTGGTGAATAAATTGTTCCTACGGAAAAAGTTGTATAACCTGAGGATGAAAGATGGAGACTCGATGACAGAGCATCTGAACGCATTTAATACTGTGGTAAGTCAGATAGCATCTGTTGATATTAAAATTTCAAATGAAGATAAGTGCATCAGTTTGTTGTGTTCTCTACCAAATTCGTGGGATAGTTTGGTTATTGCAATAGGTAGCAATGCAATAGCCTTGCAGTTTGATGAAATAGTCTCTTCCTTGCTGACGGAGGAGATGAGACAAAAAAAATGTGGAGAGCCAGAATGGTGATGCCTTGTCTGTACAAGGACAGTCCCAGAATAGAAACAAAAATAAGTCATCGAGTGGGAGATCTAAATCTAGAGGGAGATCTAAATCTCCAGGAAAACCTGTAAAGGTGGTGTGCTAGAAATGCGGAAAGGAAGAGCACTACAAAAGGGACTGTAAATATAAAGCTTCTGATAAAGGAAAGGGATCTGATGATGCTCCTTCTATAGAGGTGAAAACCACCTCATATGAAGGTGGGGATTTGTACTTGGCTTCTTCAAGTACACATGTAGATCATGAGTGTTGGGTAGCAGAGATCTCGTGTAACAGTTTTGGGGCAGAAAGCCCAAAAGGTAGGATTAAATTATTGTAAAAACTCCAAAGTATGTGGAGCGCAAAATGTAAAAGGTCGAGTCAAACGGTTTTCCTCCCGATAAATAATGTAAAATAATAGGAAGTAAGTCACTCTAAGGACCATAGATAGGTATAAATAGGGTGTGGCTCTATGAGGGAAAGGCAGTGCTTTTGGATATAGTCATGGATCTAAATGTAATGGGTTTGATCTGAAAGCGTCTGTAAGTCTGAGTCGAAGAGTTGGGTAGTCCGCAGCTGTGTGCACGAACCCCTGCAGCTGAGTTCGCAGGGCAGATGTGGATGTATTGGTGAAGGCAGATAATAAAGTTAAGTGGTTCTGTAATTCTGTGTTAATTTTGGATTATCATAAATCTGGTCTATTGTATGGTTATTGGATCTACGCGCACTTAGTTACAATATTTAATATATATATATATATATATATATATATGGATCTGGGTTTAATTTAAGTATGCGATCTGGTTATCTTTGTTAAATGTTTGCTTAAAGACCCTGTTAAGTAGATCTGAATTGCAATAACTCATCCAATATATTAGATCTATAAAGGTCGTGCTATTAGAACCTAAGGATTATTCTGGATATGCGTGAATACGGCGTAGCGCGAAGCTACAACACCGTGTGCGAACCATCCAAACCACATCTAGACATACCAAGGGTGCGGAAACCTGTTTCCAGCACCCTCCCCCGCAAACTCGGGTGATACCTCAGTCCGCGCTTCACGGGTTGTTGCCGAAAGGGTCGGTAGCTACGGGATTTGTTTGGCTAAACAATTCTTCTGAACCTGGGTCGGGACCCTATAAGCCAACAAACGATTTCGTTGCCAGGACCGAGATCTGCCTAAGGGGTGTCTAGTGTGGAACGCGGAAGGATCGAAGGAATCTAGAATAGTAGACCAAGAGTAACTATAGCAAGCACAATTCAATTGCCGGTGTTCAAAGGAGCAGGAAGCGAGGACCTGAAACAATTTTGGTTTATGCTAAACTCAATATGGAACGCACAGCAAATTGTGGATGATGGTATCAGGAAAGCTACCTTAGTCAACGCACTGCAGGACCAAGTGCTAGCATGGTACATGAAGTATTCAAGCATTAACCCAACTACAGGGATAACGGACATCCAAACCGAGTTAAAAAAGGAATTTAGCCAGTCGAAGTCAGAAATGCAGTCGGTCGTAGGGTTCAAAGAGATCACGATGATGCCTAGTGAAACCCTGTGGGATTTAGATTAGAGGTTGAAAATCACCATCCGTGAGGCCAATATGACCCTAACGGATGCACAACATCGTGCTTGGTTTGTCACATCATTAACGCCATATCTAAAGTTGGCTCTGTCACAATAAAAGATCTCAACCCAAGCTGAAGCATTGGAAGCAGCAATGCAGTTGCAAGAAGCCCCGATATAGGATCTAGGGTTGGGAGTTTAGCAAATTCAAGCGCAGGTCCAAAATTTGTGCTTGGAAATGCCAAAGTTAAAACAAGAACAGACATCCGCTCAGAAGTTCGAGAGGAAATATGATATATAAGTTGTAGGAGCCAGGGACACGATAAAGATCACTCTCCAGTCTTGGTGAATTTTGTGGTAACAGGGGGACCGACACCATTGCGACCAAAGGCACAGGTAGGGGCGAGCACAACTACCTCGCTCTAGTGCAAAATCTGTCAAGGGGGAGGAAAACACAACATTGATAACTGTCATCTGTTACCAAAATGCAACCAGACCCCCCAACAGCTCTTTTGCAACTTTTGTAGATCAGTGGGCCACAAGGAAAGGAATTGTCACAGCTATCAATTGTTGATGGATCAGTCCTCTACCTTTAGAATGTAGACTGAGGCGTGGAGTTAGGGTCCAGCCGCGACGATTGCGCGTGGTGGATTCCAAGGACGTGGTTGAGGACAAGGAGGAATGGGACCATGAAGGGGTCGCGGGCAGCTAATATGTTACTAATGTGGAGGACCAGGACATTACACGCAGGATTGTACCAATCCAACCCGAATATCATGCCCTTATTGTGAGCAATTCGATCATGAATTGCTAGATTGCACCCTACTGATCGCATAGATTCGCGAGAAAAAGGCAGCGCCCCCTACAATGACACAAAACATGCAGATGATGAGGTCTGAACCATGCGACAAAGAGCCCAAAGTGAATATGGTATTGAGTAGTAGTGCAACCATAGGAGGAGTCAATAGGGAGGCTAACCGGGAAGCTAGGGAAAGCTTCACAGATCGGCTTGAGCCGAATAGGGATCCCTCGATGTTGACTACCTTCTTAGAGACCTGCATAAAGCTACTTCGTGATAATAGGGCAGTTAAAGGGTTACAAGAAGTGATTAATAGATGCGAAGGGTGGGGATAACCTCACGTAGTTCGAAATTTGGGAAGACACGCATCGCGGACTGGACGAGAGATGTGATTAATGGTGTAGATTGGCGACTACGAGATGGATCAGGTCATTCTAGACCTAGGTTCAGATGCAAACATATTGCCTAAACAAACTTGGGATTGCATGGGTAAGCCTACACTACAGTGGTCTCTAATCCAATTGTAGATGGAAAATCAACAAAAGATCTTGCCCATGGGAAGGCTACAAGGAATTACAGTAGATATT
This sequence comes from Pinus tabuliformis, assembly GCA_031772625.1. Taxonomy (NCBI): domain Eukaryota; kingdom Viridiplantae; phylum Streptophyta; class Pinopsida; order Pinales; family Pinaceae; genus Pinus; species Pinus tabuliformis. The sequence continues at coordinate 622,372,709 of CM062809.1, forward strand.
GATGGCGCAAGTACCAGGACGGACTTCGAAGTTATTGAGATAGTGGATGAAAATATCCTGTACCCTGCATTGTTAGGGATAGACTGGGCTACCGACATGAATGGGGTTATTAATCTAAAACAGAGAAAGATGAAATTTGAGAAGAAGTTACTCTGCGTAGTTGTTCTGCTAGATCTAGCCGAAGGACATGATACATGGAACCTGTGCATGGCACAGAAAGGGACGATGTATTGGATTGTATCTACACAATTGTTGCACATAGGCCAAAGGGGGATAAGGCAACAGAGGAGTGGAGAATCTCATAGGGCTACGCAGAATCATACACCAACGATTCAAATGAAGAGGATGAGCGGTGGCAGAACAGGGTGAACAGAGTAACCACGTTACACTGTAATATGATGACGAAATCCCTATATTGTGTTAAAGCTCAGACCCGCGAGATGCCGATGTATGATGGGCTGACAGTAGTGGATGAATTCCTGGTTAAATTCGAAAGCGTGATACCAGAGTACCAACGGCTTGATGCACTAAAATGGACATTGCGTGCGACACCAGCACGATGGTGGGGTACACATGAAGGAACCTTCGAAGATTGGCGCAGTTGTAGGTACGTGATGCATATAAGATTTGGGAAGCCAGAGCTACGATTAACAGAGAAATATGATGGACGGGATGATCCGCGCATGCACCTGACCAAATGGACCAAAGCTTATGGTCCAGAGCCTCAACCAAAGTGGGTGCACTTATTTTATCATACCTTGGATGTCATCCCAAGGAATTGGTATACTTAAACAAAGCTCTGACATGGCACAGGTGAGTGGGATATCTTGCGTGAAGGGTTTCTGTCGACATTTCTTTTTGTAAATCAATGGATGGATACAGTGGATGATGCAATACAGCTAGTAAAGGCCATCATTTTCAAAACGCCACTAGAAGCAGAAGAAGTCGTGCAGTCGGACTGGTCGCGACATTTGAGTCGGGCCTTGGAATGCTACAAGGTACAAGTAGAAGATGATGAGGATGACCCGCATAACATCAATATACTGGAATCCGAAGGGATTCGGGAGGTGTGGGGCCCCGAAATAGAAGATCCAGACGTCACGGCACCATTGAAGACAAAGCAAGTGAATATCAGAATGGAGGAAGAGCCAAAGTATGCTACGCTTGGGGATTACTTGGACGATGCCACGATGGAAAAGGTCGTCGAGTTACTCCGAGAATATCGAGATTTATTCCCTATAAAGATTACCGAGTTGAAAGGGATTCAAGGAGACCTGGCAATGATGAAGATAACATTGAAACTAGACGCGAAGCCAATAAAGCAACGACCCTACCGATTAAATCCAAAATACAAAGCGAAGGTCCACAAAGAAATGGACAAAATGCTGGTAGCATGAATTATTGAACCAGTCGAGGAGTCTGATTGGGTAAGCCCGATGGTTGTGCAGGAGAAGAAACAGAAGGGTGAGATCCGCATCTGCGTGGATCTGTGGAAGCTCAATGATGCTTGTGTTAACGATCCATTTCCAACACCCTTTACATATGAGGTACTAGAAAATGTGGGCAGGCAAGAAGCCTACTCCTTCACAGATGGGTTCTCTGGGTATCATCAAATCAAGATTGCACCAGAAGATCGAAGCAAGACAACGTTTTCTACCGAATGGGGTTGTTTTCAGTATACGGTGATGCCATTTGGGCTGAAGAACGTGTCGGCAATATTTTCCCGTATTGTGGTAGCCGCATTCAAGGTATTTATACACAAATTCTTAGAAGTCTATCTTGATGATTGGACCGTATTTGGCTTGATTAAGAAACATACCGCGAGCTTACGATTAATGCTAGATACCAGCCGCCGGCACCAAACTGCGCTCAATCTAAAGAAGTATACTTTCCTCGTCCCTTTCGAGAACTTGCTGGGCCATGTGGTCTGTAGGCAAGGACTGATGGTGGATCCGGCAAAGATCATTGTCATACTAAATCTGCAAGCACTGCGGAGTGTAAAAAAGCTATTTGCTACATTGGGACACATAGGTTACTATCGAAAGTTCATAAAAAGCTACGCACAAATCACGGCTCCAATGGAACAGTTGCTGAAGAAGGATGCTACGTATTTCTGGAACGAGGAATGTAACAAAAGCCTGGAAACACTTAAGGAAAAGATGGCATATGCCCCTATCTTGGTCTTTCGAAAATGGGATGTAGAATTTCATGTGCATGTCGATGTATCGTATATCGCGTTGGGTGCAGTACTTACTCAAGAAGGAGCGAAGGGAATTAACCACCTGATTGCATTCACAAGTCACAGGGTGTCAAAAGCTGAGAAGAACTACTCTACTATTGAGCGAGAGGGATTAGCGATGGTATATGCGATCCAAAAGTACCCTCAATATCTGCTCGAACGACATTTTAAGATGTACACTGATCACTCTGCGCTAAAATACCTAGTGAATAAGCCTGTGTTGGGGGGGCGCATCTGTTGCTAGTTGTTGTTGTTCCAAGAATATGATTTTGAGGTTGTTGTAAAGCCAGATGTTTGAATGCAGGCCCGGATCACCTGTCCCAAATTGAGACTGGCGAAGAACCAACAAATCTAGAAGAAGGACTCCCAGACGCCCAGTTGTATGTAGTACGCAGTATGGATGGACACTTTGAGGATATAAACCATTTTTTAAGAACAGGCACTGTGCCACAAGGGTATTCCAGTTCAACAAAAGAAGGAATTGGTGATACGTGCAACAAATTTTACCGTGATTGCAAGCCACCTCTACAATATGGGCAATGATGAGATATTATGTAGATATGTACCGGATTTCAAGTGAGGACAGATCCTAGCCAAAGCACATGGGAGGGTTGCTGGTGGACATTATGCGGGCCGTGCCACATCCCAGAAGATTCTTCGCGCCGAATTATGGTGGCCCACTCTGCATCAAGATTCAAAAGCATAATGTTGTGCCTGCGATGTATGTCAACAGACAGGCAAGCCATCATGGAGGGATGAAATGCCACTTCAGCCCTAGATGACGCTACAACCATTTGATAAGTGGGAAATTGACTATGTCGGGCCTATAGAGCTGCAAGGGAAAATGGGTGCGTGCTATATCATCACTGCGACCGAATATTTGACTCGATGGGCGGAAGCACAGCCAGTTAAGGATTGCATGACTGCGACAGCATGAAGTTCTTGTTCGAGAATGTACTAACTAGGTTTGGATGTCCCAAAATTCTCATGAGTGATAGGGGAACGTGTTTTCTGAATGAAACAATCAATGCGCTCACTAAGGAATTCTAGATATATCACCAACAGAGCACGCCATACCACCCGCAAGCAAATGGGACCGTTGAGGCATTCAAAAAAAATTTGGAAACCACGTTGACTAAGATCTACAATGCACGACGAAATCACTGGGACTTGCACATCCCTGCTGTGCTATGGGCATACCAAACCACGTGCAAGATGTTGACAGGTTACACACCGTTTCGACTAGTCTATGGTAAGGAGGCCATTATGCCTATGGAATATATTGTGCCTAGTCTGCGGATCATGGTAGTTACAAGAATGGTAGACCGTAGGGCATTGGAAGAAAGGCTCGTGCAACTAGAAGAACTGGAGGAGGAACAATTTTTGGCAGGATTTCACCAACAAGTGCAGAAACAACGTGAGAAAGTAGGGCATGATCGCCTTATCAAGGTGCGCACCTTCAAGGAGGATGAGCTAGTATTGCTTTATGATAGTAAGTTTGAGAAATTCCCAGGTAAACTCCGCATGCATTGGTTGGGGCCTTATGTCGTCAAAGAAGTTACCGATGAGGGTGCGGTTCAGCTGGCTAAACTCAATGGAGACCCCTTCCTAGGAAGAGTGAATGGAAGCCACCTAAATCTCTACACGGGCGGGCAGACCACCTGACTAGCCGTTCAAAGGATAGTCTCACTGCTCCAACGAGTTGAAAGAGAGTGCGGGACGATAAAGCAGTATGGGGGACAGATGTGTGTGTACCACGGTGCGTGTACATTTGGCCAAACACTAGGGTTGCGGTTGTGCTGGAGGGATCACACGATGCATTGTTAAGAGGAATGATGACAGTTGATATCACTATTCATGACAAGATATTTGCATTATGGCAAAAGGGAGCGGGTGGCAAGTAATTAAGAGAAATAGTACGAACCAGTTATGGAACGAGCTTCCATAGATTTTACACGAGGATGATAGAACAGGTGGGAATCAGTGAATTTGAAATTTGAATCACTTATAAATCCCCTAGGGGCATCAACCAGACGACCTACATTTCTGGAACACATCTGTTGAATATTGATATGGAGCGATTCATCATCTCTACACAAGGTGTGAGCCCGAGGGTGGTGATCTGGCTGACGAAGAAGCAGGACTCTTTAAGGAGTATGGTAGTGGCAGTTGTGGGCCTCCCGCAGACTGCAACATCAACAATAGGGGATGTACCGGAAAAGAGGAAACACGAAGCAAAATTGGTCTGGATGCCATCGCCTCGCGCAGGGGCAGGCTGGCAACCTACAACAAAACAACGAAAAGATGGACAGACGAAGACCACGGGCAGATATGCAGGTAATAAGTCGTCTCTGATATCCCTTGAGGATTGGGATCTTGCGGACAATAGCCAGAGTCTTGCAAAATTGCAACACAAGCTGCAGTAGACAGTGCAAAGAGAAAATGTGAAGGTCGGAAGTGGCAACGATGGCACCAGGCGGTCCCATATGCAGCTCCCCCACTCGAGCTAAAATCCTATGAGGGGGTGTTCTGTGTTAACCGAGAAGAGCTAAATGAGCATCATCGGTTGTGAGACATGGTAGAAACACTGAAGCAGGAACCGGATGAAGCGTTGCAGGAGACAATGAAGGAGCAGCAAGACGACGAGTGTCACTCAAAGGGAGGCGAACCATGAAGCCAAGGTAAAGCGTCTAGCCGCACCAGCGAGTGACTCAGGACGAGTCACAATGATTGTGTTGGGGGATTGTTGGGTAGCGGAGGTCCTGCGTAACGGTTGTGGGGCAGAAAGCCCAAAAAGTAGGATTAAATTATTGTAAGAACTCCAAAGTATGCGGAGTGCGAAATGTAAAAGGTCGAGCCAAAGGATTGTCCGCCCAAGAAATAATGTCAAATAATAAGAAGTAAGTCGGTTCGCAGACCATAGATAGGTATAAATAGAGTGCGACTCCATGAGGGAAAGGCAGTTCTTTTGGATATAGTCATGGATCTAAATGTAATGGGTTTGATCTAAAAGTGTCTGTAAGTCCGAGTCGAAGAGTTGGGTAGTAGGAAGAGGCTCTGCAGCTATGTACGCAGAGACCTGAAAGAGTCCGCAGCTGTGTGCGCAGACCCCTGTAGCTGAATGCACAAGGCAGATGTGGATGTAGTGGTGAAGGCAGATAATAAAGTTAAGTGGTTCTGTAATTCTGTGTTAATTTTGGATTATCGTAAATCTGGTCTATTGTATGGTTATTGGATCTGCGCGCACTTAATTACAAACTTGAATATCTATATATATATATATATATATATATATATATATATATATATATATATATATATATATATATATATATATATATATATATATATATATATATATATATATCATGGATCTAGTTTTAATTTAAATATGCGATCTAGTTATCTTTGTTAAATGTTTGCTTAAAGACCATGTTAAGTATATCTGAACTACAATAACTCATCAAATAGATTAGATATATAAAGGTAGCGCTATTAGAAACCAAGTAGTATTCTGGATATGCGCGAATACGGTGCAGCATGAAGCTACAACACCATGTGTGAACCATCCAAACCACATCTAGACATCCCAAGGGTGCAGAAACCTAGTCCCAACACCCTCCCCTACTACCTCGGGTGAGACCTCAATCCGCGCTTCGCGTGATGTTGCCAAAAGGGCCGGTAGCTGAGAGATTTGTTTGGCTAAACAATTCTTTCGAACCTAGGTCAGGACCCTATAAGCCAACAATGAGGCATGGTTTATTGACTCAGGTGCATCCTTTCACTTCACCCCCCATAGAGAGTGGTTCTACGAGTATGAGAAATACGATGGTGATGATGTCTTCTTAGGAGATAATAGGAAGGCTAGAATCGTTGTTCATGGAAAAGTAAAGTTGAAGTTGCAAGGTGGAAGGGTTAGAACACTTCCGGGTGTTCTGCATATTCCTGCATTGGCCAGAAATCCGATTTTTGTAAGCAAGTTGGATGATGCAGGTGTAAAAACAGTGTTCGACAAGGATACCTGCAAGATGGTTCGAGGATCACTAGTATTGATGTGGGGAGTTTGAACTGGAACTTTGTACAAGCTGCAAGGTATCATTGTTGTTGATGGGTGCAATAGTTCTGTGGTTCCTTAAAGTGGAGCAAAAAATCTAGTGGTCTCTGGAGAGAAGACCATGTTGTGGCATCAAAGGCTTAGACATATTGGAGAGAAGGGCATTTGAATAATTCATGGTAAAGGTATGGTAGAAGGTATGAGTAATAGCTCTCTGGATTTTGATTTCTGTGAAAATTGTGTATATGGGAAGCAGAATCGAGTGAGTTTCCCCTCTAGTGGTAAGAGGGCAAAATAGATTTTAGAGCTTGTGCACAGTGATGTGTTTGGACCAGTGAAGGTTCCATCACTTGGTAAGTTTGTGTACTATGTATCATTTATAGATGACTTCTCAAGGAATACATGGATATATTTCCCTAAGAAGAAATCTGAAGTCTTTGACAGGTTTAAAGAATTTAAGGCTCTGGTGGAAAACCAAACAGAGAAGAAGATAAAGGTGTTGAGGATAGATAACGGTGGAGAGTTTTGTAGTAAAGAATTTAAAGAATTATGTAAGAAGTGTGGTATAGCATGGTAGAAGACTACTCCATATACACCTCAGCAAAATGGAGTTGCAGAAAGAATGAACAAGACGTTGATGGAAAGGGCAAGAAGCATGCTCAATGGTGTCGGGTTAAGACAGGAATTCTGGGCAGAGGCAGTGGAGACAACATGTTACCTGGTCAATAGATCACCTTCATCAGCATTGGAGGATAAGACTCCACAAGAGGTACTGACTCGTAAGAAACCCTCTCTTTCACATATGAGGGTATTCAGATGTGATGTATATGTACATGTTCCAAAGGAGAAACGAACCAAGTTAGATAGTAAATCTGAAAAGTGCATCTTTATTGGGTATAAGGATGGTTTAAAGGGTTATAAGATTTGGAACCCAGTAACAAGGAAGGTTGTGTACAACCGAGACGTGGTGTTCACAGAGGTGAAAGATGTTATTAAACATGAAGTCCAACCAAAGAAACCTAAGAAGATAGAGTTTGAGCTAAAGGAGGAAGAATCAAACTCTACAGCAGAGGAGCAATCAGAAGATGAAGAGCCACAAACTCATGGTGTAAGAAGATCAACTCGAGAAAGAAGGCAGCCAGAAAGGTATAGTCCATCTGCTTTCTGTTCAAATTTTTCTTTATCTGTTACTAATGATGATCTCAGAACTGTGAAGGAAGCAATAGATTCAGAGGATGGAAAACTCTGGAAAGAGGCCATGGTTGATGAAATGGCATCTTTGCACAAAAATGAGGCTTAGGATCTGGTGGAGTTGTCGGCTGCAAGGAAACCCATTGGTAGTAAATGGGTGTTCAAGAAGAAGACAAATGCAGAAGGAAAGGTGGAGAAATAAAAAGTTCGGTTGGTAGCAAAAGGTTATTCCCAGGTGCCATGAATTAATTTTGGTGATATTTTTTCTCCTGTTGCCAAGGTAACTTCTATTAGGTTAATTTTATATGTTGCTGCTGCTTTTGATTTTGAGGTAGAACATATGGATGTGAAGACAACATTTCTTCACAGGGATTTGGAAGAGGAGGTCTACATGAAGCAACCTGAAGGCTTTGCGGTGAAGGGTAAGAAAGAACTGGTATGAAAGTTAAAGAAGTCTCTGTATGGGTTAAAATAGTCACCAAGGATGTGGTATCAGAAATTTGATACATTTATACGGGGACTTGGCTTCACCAAAAGCAAAGCAGATCACTGTGTGTATTTTAAATTAATTGGTGACCATGTTATTTATTTGGTCTTGTATGTGGATGATATGTTGCTGGTTGGAAATGACAAAGAAATTATCCAGGATTTGAAGACCTAATTGTCCTCCAAATTCGACATGAAAGATCTCGGTGCTGCAAACTATATTTTGGGCATGGAAATTAAAAGAGATTGGGCAAAGAGGAAGCTCTAGTTAAACCAGAGGAAGTATGTCGAGACAATACTACAGAGGTTTAATATGCAGGATAGTAAACCGGTGATAGTTCCCAGTCCTGTAGGTGTAAAGTTATCTGTTGAACACTGTCCCAAGACATAAGAAGAGGAAGAGGATATGTCTCGTGTTCCATTTTCAAGTGCATTCGGTAGCCTGATGTATGAAATGGTTTGTACTAGACCAGACATTGCACATGCAGTGGGAGTATTAAACAGGTTATGTCAAAACCAGGGAAGGAGCACTGGACAACAGTGAAGCGGGTTTTCAGGTATTTGCATGGCACTAGTGATTATGGTTTGTGCTACCAAGGAAGACTGGGATTGGACAGAGTGTTGGATATTCATGGCTTTGTTGATGCAGAATGGGCTAGAGATCTGGATCAAAGAAGATCTACAAGTGGGTATGTGTTTAACCTATTTGGAGGTGCAGTCAGTTGGATGAGTAAGAAACAATCTGTAGTGGCACTATCAACTACAGAGGCAGAATACATGGTAGCCACTCATGCAAGCAAGGAAGCAATTTGGTTGCAGAGATTGTGTTCAAGTATGGGCTTAATACAAGGAGCTATAAGGATATACTATGACAACCAAAGTGCAATTTTCTTGGCAAAGAACCCTGCTTACCATTCAAAGACAAAGCACATTGATGTTCAGTATCACTTTGTGAGGGATATGGTAGAAGACAAAAAGGTGTTGCTGGTAAAGGTGAACACTTTGAAGAATATTGCAGGTGCATTGAAACAATCTGTGAGCTCTGAGAAATTCTCTTGGTGTAGACAAACCATGGGTGTTTCAGGGCTGGAAAAATGATTAAGCTCTCTTGTGGCCCCATGTTGAAAGAAAACAACAAGTGGGAGAATGTTGGGTTGTGTTATATTCTTTCCACGACTAACCCACGTAGTGAACTGGGGGTTAGAGGGGGGGCAAAGCCCCCCCTTCATTGCGCCAATTGTGCAGCGGGGGGGTCATAGGGGGGTTTGAGGGGGGCGGGTAGCCCCCCTCTATGAGGTCGGGGCAGCACCCCGAGAAATTTTTTTTAGACCCTATATTAGGTTGGGTGAACCTACCTATGGTTTTCGGTCCATGGTATTGGGCGTGATGGTTTTTCGGTCCATGGTATTGGATGCTTTGGCATGTATAAATATGTATTATAACATTGAAAGGAACATAATGAAAAATCAAGCTGGTAGTCCTGGTTTTGGATCCAAGGGAAAATCTCTGTGTATATGTGTTTTATGTTTTATGCTCTCGCATTGTTTATTTTCTATGTTTTAGAATTCGTATGCAGGTAATTTCTATACGGGGTTAACACCTACAAGAAGTGCATTCCATAACAACATGGGTACAAATGAAAGAAACTTTCTTAAGAAAATATAGATATTATTGTATGCCAGGTAACCTTAAAGATGAAGTCTTCAAAATGACAGAAAAAGAAGACGAAAATATTGAAGATTTAGTAGAAATATTTGTCTACAATGTTAAAAGAGAAAAAATGGGTCATTTGGATGAGGAAACATTAAAAGCCCTCTTACTCAGAGTTGTTAAAGATGAGTGGATCGATCTCATTAACCTAACTAGGAAAGGATATATTTCCCAACTACCGTTTGCAGATATTTGTGATTTATGTTTACATATCTCAAGGGGTAAAGCACAAGTTGGAAGGAGTCCTAGAGACCCTCCCTTGTCAAGAATTAATAAATCTACAACAGGGATAGTCAGCAAGGTAGAATTAGGAAATTTGCTTGATACCTTTAAAAAAAAAAATTGATGGAGCCTAAGTGAGAAGATAAACACCCTTAAAATACAAAACAAGCAAAAATCTGAAAATGTTGCATTATCCATCTTCTGTCCCAAATGTCGAAAGAAACATGCTCTAAGAGAATGTCCCTTTGATTCAAAAGCCATAGAAACTTGTGTCATATGTGCAGATAATCACGATACGAAGGAATGCCCATCCTTACTAGGTATTAAGGTTGTATTTAATGATGAAGGAATATCATAACCAATAGACCCTATCTACTTTATAGCCAAAAGACCATGGAAAAATCCCCAACCAAATCAATCACAAGGATTTAGACCACAACAATTTTCCCAGTCTTCACAAAATAATTGGAATTCAACTTGGCAGCCTTGGGCTCAGCCACAATCACAATCTTGGAATCAAGGATGGAAAAATCCTTATGGAGCCTATGCTCAATATCAACAATACTCGCCATCTTACCTTCCACCACAATTTTTACCACCATCTAATCAAATTCCCCAAGCTACCCAATTACCACAAATTCCAGTTCAGAGTAAAAACTCACATCTCTTCCTACCATTTCCACAAAAACCAAATCAATTACCCGTTCAACCACTTCTGAATCCTGATAATAAAATACCACAAAAACTGGTGTACAACATGGAGGGGAAGAATCCTCAAACTTATGTAATAACTCCACTAGACCTAAATAATGTTCAATTAAGGTTTGGAAGAGTATTACCAAGAAAACCCCCTGTTGCTATTCAAGAAACAAGATCCGATCTTAAAAACACAAAAACCAATCAGAAGAAGGGGATACCTCTCTCCCTTAGAAGGAAAAAAAAACAAACAAAAGAAGTTTCGATAAACACTCCCATCATAGAAGAACCCTCGATATCAATTAGACCACCTTTCTCTGAACAGTTGAAAATTGATGAAGGAGTAGAAAAAACAAATTATCTTGCCTAATTACAATATGATGGATGAATTGAGAAATGTTTGTATTAAAATTCCTTTATTACAAGGCATAAAAGAAATACCAATTTTTACAAAAACAATTAAGGAACTAATTACACAAAGATCAGGGAGAAAAATAAAAGACATAAAAATAATTCAGTTAATTGGAAAAATTGCATACATTATAATGGGGAAGATGAGAATTCAAAAATACTTAGATCCGGGGGGGCCATTGTAAAAATTCACATCAATGGAACTGAAATACCAAACACATTGATTGATCTAGGAGCAACCATAAACATAATGAGCAAACAAGTTATGGACACACTTAGGCTTCCTAACCTTCAATACACACCAACCTTATTGCAATTAGCAGATAGGTCTATGATTAAACCTGATGGTGTGTTGGAAGATGTTTGTGTATCCTTATATTCTTGGGAATATCCTATTGATTTCATGGTCTTAACACCCAAGAATAATTTAGGAGGACATCCATTAATTATAGGAAGACCTTGGTTAGCTACAACTGATGCTTTCATCGGTTGTAGATCATGTGACATGTTTATCTCAGATGGAAATTCTACAAAGAAATTTACATTATATCCTCCTGCAAGAACAACAATAGATACAGAAACTGAAGAATGGATAGAAGATGAAGAAGATATACAACTTATTTTTACTACTGAACAAGTAAAAGAGGAAGACCAAATTCTAAATTTACTAGAAAATAATGAGTCTTCCTCACATTATTATCGTAGTCGTAATGAGTATCTCTCATCTAAACAAGTATCACTATTCTCCATGGAAAAATTTGGGAATTCCTCGATAGAAATATTTCCAGGATAAACCTTGAATATTAATGAAAACTTGGAAGAAGTGGAAAAAAATCAATTGATAGAAATTTTACAGAAACATTCTTCTTCTTTTGCATGGGAATACACTGACATGGGAGGGATTTATCCTAAAACTTGCATACATCATATCTACATTGAACAAAATGCAAAACCAGTTAGACAGCCTCAACGGAGAATGAACCCTAATTTAAAAGAAATTGTTAAGCAGGAGTTGCAGAAATTGTTAAATGTAAATTTCATCTATCCAATATCTAACAGTCAGTGGGTTTCAACCGTAGTAATCATTCCTAAGAAAAACGTAAAATGGAGAGTATGCATCGATTATAGGGAACTAAATAAAGCAACATTAAAAGACCACTTTCCACTACCTCTTATAGATCAGGTCTTAAACACATTATCAGGGAAAAAATATTTTTCCTTCTTGGACGGGTTCAGTGGATATAACCAGATTCAGGTAGCCCCTGAAGATCAAGATAAAATCACGTTCACTTGCCCATGGGGAAATTATGTTTACCAAGTACTTCCCTTTGGATTATGTAATGCTCTAACAACATTCCAAAGAGCATCCCTTAGAATTTTCTTTGATCTTATTCATGATTGTGTGGAAGTGTACATGGATGATTTCATAGTTTATGGAGATTATTTCAATGAAGCACTGGAAAATTTTGAAAAAGTATTAATAAGATGTAAAGAAACAAATCTCTCGCTAAGCCATGAAAAATGTTTCATGATGTTTAACGAAGGAATTGTTTGAAGACATCATATTTCAGGAGATGGAATCAAGGGAGACACACCTAAAGTTGAAGTCATTTCTAAGTTATCAGTGCCAAGTTGTCAAAAAGATGTTAGGAGTTTTCTCAGTTTTATTGGAATAGAAGATTCATAGATAACTTCACAAAAATTGCATCCCCACTCTTTAAATTTCTCACCAAGGACTATGAATTCAGTTGGGATTCATAATGTCAAGTTGCCTTTGAAACTTTGAAAAAGAGAATTTATGAAGCACCTATCTTAAAAGGACCTAACTGGAAATTTCCTTTCCATATCTCAACAGATGCTTCAGATTCAACCTTAGGAGTTGTGTTAGGACAAAACGATCTTACTCCTTATGCAATCTATTATACTAGTAAAAATTTAACTCTTGTAAAGTTAAATTATATTGTAACTGAAAAGGAGTTTGTAGCTGGAGTTCATGCCATTAACAAGTTTAGACATTACATAACTGGCTATGAAAATTTTGTTCGCACAGATCATTCTGCCATTAGATACCTAATGAATAAACCAGTCACTAATGGAGAATAACCAAATGGCTCTTACTCTTACAAGAATTCAACATAACCATTCTAGATAGGCTAGGAAAACATAATACAATTGTCAACTTTTTATCTAGAATATAAAATGAAAATAATGATCAATCCATAGAGGATAAATTTCCTGATGAATATCATTTTGTAGTATCTACTAAATCACCTTGGTATGCAGATATTGCTAACTATTTAGCCACAGGAAAAATGCCATTTCATTTATCTCCTAGTGCGACGTTAACTAACGATCCCTGGTACCAAAATCTCTTTTTAACATTTTACATCCAACGCTTTAAAATATGTTAATGAATATAGAAAATAAATATATAAATATTAATGTTTAAGTGATAGCAATGCTATTGAAAAATAACTTGAGACAGATATTATTTACCATAATTCAATTCAAAACTTATGTTTTTTTCTATGTGGTTCATGATTCATGGAGATCGATGACTACTACATCCATGGAATAATTGTATCAAGCAAATCTACCTGAAAGAATCACTTCTTTTTGGCTCAACCATGGATCTTGACCTTAAGAGTGTCAAGAAAATTGAACCCATAACCTCTCAATAGCAGAGGTGCTTTATTGAGGGAGACTCGACCAACCAAACTAACCCCCAAGGGCTAATTCAAAACTTATGTTATTAAAAAGTATAAGATAAAGAATATCTAAAATGATTTTCTTATTGGTAAAATTTTTAAAGAATTTTTAATGCTCAATATGATTTCATATATTAAAATTTCAAAATCTACATATGTTAAAATTCCAATAACATAAATCGTTTTGAGATTTTTGGGTGCTCGGGAAGGAGCCCAAATCCCCTCCTCCCTCCAAACAGCCTCCTACTACTATGATTCCACAACTTGATGGCAAACCTGAGAAGGGGGTTTTCTCTTTTTCTAGTTCTTATCCCCTTAACCCTTCTTATAAGGATTCTGTTGATGGTGCTAGAAGTCCACTAACACAAGGGGTGTTGGAAAATATGGAGACTTGCAAATTAATACTTATTTTCCTTATCTTGATAATTACTTATGATGTTAGTTGGCCTTTTATCACTTCTTTAATTTTGTTCATCAAGTAATTACCAATAACAATGGAGATCATAAAGAAACAAAGTATACAAGATATAGGCTCCAAGTGAGGATAAAACCCCTCCAAGAATAAAGACTAGAAAAAAATGCTTCTCTTCTTATAGAATGTTACAAAGAGACTTCCAAGACCCATGGATCAAATCCAACAAACCCTCCAAGCCCCAAGTCAGCCCCCAACAAGATCTTCTTCAAGACAACTTCCAAAACTTTGATATTGTGCCAACTTCGATGCCTGCAACTGATTTACATAATTTCACCCCCACAAATTTGGCGCCCTGCAACTGGAACCTTCATAGGCAACTTCACAAACCCTAATAAAGAGACAAGAAATATGATCTTCAAAACTTGGATTGTTGCTCCTCTTCTTCATCCTTTTAGCTACTCTTTCTCACCTTCGTTGGTGCAGATCAAACTTTTCCTTGGTAAGTGTCCAAATGAGTCAATATTCTCTCCTTTTTATGGCCTTTCTTGAAGGTCGAATTCCCCTCTAGGCCAGCTTGATCTACTCCTTGGGCTGACTTGGTCTTGGGCTTATAAGTGGATTTTTCTTGACGAAATAAATATTATTTGTTATTACAATGAGCCCAAATGGGACTATGACACATGACCAATATTATTCTTTATCCTAGAAAGATCTAGAAACACCTAGAAAACCTAAAAGCATGAAGAACATGTTTTTTGACTCAAACCTGAGTACAAAACCCACACTCCAAAAATAAAATATAATTTATTTTTCTTTCTTTATAAAGATTATACAATGTCGTGATTACAATTAGATCATTATGAAGACCAAACTTAGTTACAATTTTCAACCAAGAGGTTTCCCCGATATGAAGTCCCAACTAGACCTCACATAATTTTGGATAGGATCCCCATCCGGGAAATTGACCCGACTGTGTTTATAATGATCTTAAAGATTCATCTTGTCTAAAATCAACAAGATAAGAGAGCATGCACATAAATTTTTAAGATAAGCAAGTTAGCTTTGTGAAACACACAATTTCAATGTGTATAAAGTACTTTCACAAATAGGAAAAGATAAAGTGAGCCTTTAGAAGAAAATTAATAGTACCATCCAAATAAAGACATACACATACATAGAAAAAATCGTTAATTAGTATGCAAAAAATTTTGCAAAGTAACAACGATCATGAAAGCAAGTAAGGACACACAAATCAGTTAAGATGTGTACCAAAGCCAATGAAATGGTTCATTTTATTTAGTATATATGAACACAAACATACATTGCAAACATGAAAGAATAGTCTTACAACATTCACGATGCATGCATGAAATTATGCCCAACTCTAAGAGCTTCAAAACATTAAGTGAAAGTGCCAAGATCCGCAATTACAATGATGCATCACTAGCCCCATTAGTGGAAAATGAAGCCACCACTTGTTCCACAAAAGAATGATCTACTTGCCTATGCCAAGCTAGAGAAGCCAAGGCTAAAAGTCCTTTACTTGAGTTAAGAGGGCTTATTTATAACAAATGAGGTGACCTTTCACCTCCCATGTGACTCTTGACCTCCCTCATGACTCTTGAGCTACTATATGACTTTTGGATTTCCTATTGAATTTTCACATTCCATGTGTGACCCTTAGGTTTCCACATATATTTTCTAATTTCGAAATTACAAAATTATGTTCCACCAAAATTGTGGCAAAAGTACACAGAACAAAATAACACTCTTATGTTCACATTTTAAGAAGCTACAATTTGGCCACTGTGACATGAAGCCTCATTGTAATGTGTTGATGCCAAGTTTTGTTCTCTAGTGGTTTGTCTTCAATTATTTATGATAGGTCTGGAATGTACTTCATCTTCACCCTCCAAAAGGTCTAGATATAGTATTGGGGCTTTCTATGTCATATTGGGTCACCATCTATCTGTCATATTCCAAAATTCCTTTAACTCATGCATGTTGGCATCCTTGTGTCTCATCTCGATAAGTGTTTTATTGAAGCCTCTTCTTGATGAACTCCTTGAATATCACCTGCCATGTTCAGATGGTGGACTAATTGACACTAGCTCAATAGTACCTAACAAGTAAACTTACTCATGGAAAGACAATATGTGTCCCAAAATCACCTATTCTGTCTTGTTTTCTCATGCATGATGTCAACTGTGATGGGAGAATGTGCTAGTACTGAAAGAGGATCTTTCTTGGGCATGGGGAACAGGTTCAGGAGGAAAAGGTTGGGAGTTTGGGCACTAGAAGTGCGCACTGCACTAGGGCATGAGAGAGGGACAATCCTAGGCGTAAAGCATAGGTCTTAGGGATAGTGGCTAAATGCTTGAATATTTAAGATGCACATTGCGTTATGATTGAGAAGCAATATCTTGGTTGAGCATGAGTCACAATTGAAAGGGGCTAGGGGTGACCTTACTATCCATTAGAATTGCACTATGTGCTCCATAAGACAAGGCTACGAAGGCTTGACACAGAGTGTAGGTGTAAGGAGCAAGAGGTTGGGTGACTATGCTATGGAGATGTGCTATGTGCTTGTGAAGGGAAATGACCTCAAGATGGGCGCGGGTTGCAAGTCTAGGAGACAAGAGTCTCACAACTGAGGCTTGGAAGTGCGCTATGGGCTCATCACTTGGGATGAAAGTTCAGTGTGTTCATAGCTTGGGTAAGATGTGAGGACAAGGGAGAACCCAAAAATTAGTCAAGTGTGAGATCAGTGGAACGAGAGGAAGAGAGAAAGAACATACAAATACGTCCTAAACATGACCCCACACACACACACACAGTCAAACTTATGACAAGAATATGCACAATACCTAAAACCAACATGTAGACACTTAAATGACAATAAAACAACATTAATCTCCAAGTGCGAAAATTAAGACAAGTCTTTGCGACAAAAATGTTGCATTAGAGAATTTTTGAGGTATAAAATGGGCCTCCTAAGGAATATTATAAAGTAATAGTAAAACAATAAAATAATATTAGAAAGTTACATAATCAAATTTTATAAGAAAAAGGAAAAACTGCTTTTTCAACTCGTATTTTAAACTTATCTCCCTATGGTTTTACTCAAATTTTGAGCGAGAGCACTCGTTGGATGCATAGTTTAATTTCTCATCTGAGGAGTACCCATGTTTCATACTTTTGATGGACCCTGCTAAAGGAAACATGAGAAATACATGAAAAAACCTAATTGCAATCACTTTTTCCATGTATTTCTCATTTTTCATGTAGCAGGGTCCATCAAAAGTATGCAACATTACTCTCTGGATGAGGAATGAAATTTTGCATCCAAAAAGTGCTCCCACTTGAAATTTGAACAAAATTGTAGGAAGATAAGTTGAAAATACGAGTTGAAAAAGTAGTTTTTTTTATTTTTACTCTTTTTATTTTTTTATTCCAAAAATAGTGAATCATCCCCCATGGTTGACATCATCACATTGAATTCTATTGGTTCTTATAAAGTTGATATTGGTTGTATATTTTTGTTATGAGGCCCATTTTGACCTCAAAATTTCTCTAATGACTTTAAATAGAAAGTGTGTTATTACTTAGAGACCTTTTGAAAATGAGCCAGATTGCCTTGAGACACT
Source organism: Pinus tabuliformis (assembly GCA_031772625.1). NCBI lineage: Eukaryota > Viridiplantae > Streptophyta > Pinopsida > Pinales > Pinaceae > Pinus > Pinus tabuliformis. Next base: position 622,390,488 of record CM062809.1, read on the forward strand.
AAAAATATCATGCAATAACTGAAGCAACACATGCAAGATCGAAATTTCAAAGTGTGATAGTTGAGAAACTTACCCCAAAGGAGAGCGCACTTGTGACCAAGAGTGAAGGATGACCCTTCTACTCCAAAAATGCATAGATCTTAAAAGTGAAAGATAAGTGTGAAATGAGCTTTGGATTTGACTCTTTATATAGGGAGAGCACACATGCAGTTAGGGTTAGGGTTTGTAAGTGCACTTACACATATCTAAAAACTAGGAGATAAGAGTGTGATGAATGCCACTAAGGAGTGCGACAACGCTCACTTGAGAAAGTGCACTTTACCTCTCAAAAAGCAGTGTGCTCATCCTATCTCACGAAAGTGTGATAGGACTATCTCTAGGAAGTCTGTTAGGAACTATTTCAAAAAAAATGTGCCAGGCATACTTTGGGAAGGTGCACTAGGCCTAAAGAAGAGGGATGCGCCATGAAGGAAAAAGGACTCAGGCTTGTGAAAACAAGGTGCTTCGACATTTAGATATTCTAGGAGAAGACTTGAACACTTAAAACAATGACCAAGCATGACTTTGATGACTTGAAATGATAGACACCATGATCATTGGGGGGGTCCAAAATTTGAATGAATTATAAATTTTGGGGAGTGTTGTAGCATCTACAATAGATCCCTAAATTTACCCCCCATTATTGTCTTTCCATCTCCTCACCATTTGACTCTATATTCCGTGAACCTATCTTCCTCTTTAAAAAATGTGACTATTAGAAAAAAAAATAACAAGAAAGAACTTGCCTGGTTGGGATTAACCCAAGGAGGGCTCTTTAAGGAGGTCACAAACACTTCTGTTAATCATAGGGAACTTAGAGCGGAGAGGCCCTTTAGTGAGTGTACTTTATGACCCTAATGTCGTATAATATATGAGGAGTTAGGGGCCCTCAAATAAAACATACTCTCTCTAGATTAATTGGTCTCCATAGACCCTTTGTACTTTATACTTAAGAAACTATGGTGTTAAGTGATAATGCTAGGGAGGAGTTTCTTAAGATTTTTCCTGAGTGGTATTTGTGCATTGTTGGCATTGTAGGTCACTGTGGAGGCCTCTTGATTATGTGGAACATGTGTGATGTTGTGCTTAGACCTTTCCTTTCAAACACTGGTGTCATATTAAAAGCACATCTTAGAGTACTGAAGAGTCCAATATTACTTGTTAATTGTTATGCGATGTATGAGGATAGAGAGGTGTTATGGAGACATATTTAGGCAGGTGGTTTATGTAGTATACCTAGGGGGGATAATATGGGGTACAAAGGGAGGTACCCAAGGAAATAATGTAATAATGGGATGGGCAATAGTAATAAATAAGGTGGTTAACACGTATCATGTAAGGGACCACAAGGAGTTAGCAATAATGTAATAAGCCCATGGTATTAGATAGATGGTATTGAGGAAACCATGGTAATGACCCATGGTATTGTATGTATGAGGCCTATATAGAGGCTAGAGACTCCACATTGAGAGAGGTTAAGGAATATTGTATGAACATGCATATGGCTTGTGGAGTGTTCTCCTTCCTTAAGGAGTGAATGTATGGTGTTGCCCTACCTTAAGGGTTTGATCAATTAAGTGAAGCATTTCTATATTCAGATCTTGTCTTTCTTGGGTTTATTTGCATTGTCTTATATTTTTGGATCAGATCTATAACAAGTGGTATCAGAACTATGACAAAAAACTTGTTATAAATCTAACCCAGAAATATATGATAATACAAATAAACCCAATAAATAACAAGATCTGAATATAGATAGAAATGTTGAACTATGACAAAAAACTTGTTATAAATCTAACCCAGAAATATATGATAATACAAATAAACCCAATAAATAACAAGACCTGAATATAGATAGAAATGCTTCACTTTATTGATCAAACCCTTAAGGTAGGGCAACACCATACATTCACTCCTTAAGGAAGGAGAACACTCCACAAGCCATATGCCTATTCATACCATAATCCTTTACCTCTCTCAATGTGGAGTCTATAGCCTCTATATAAGCTTCATACATACAATACCATGGTTCCCTCAATACCATCTATCTAATACCATGGGCTTATTACATTATTGCTAATTGCTTGCGGTCCCTTACATGATACGGGTTAACCACCTTATTTATTACTATGGCCCATCCCATTATTACATTATTCCCTTGGGTACCTCCCTTTGTACCCCATATTATCCCCCCTAGGTATACTACATTCCACCCCCCTTAACATGTTTCGTCCCCGAAACATGGGAAGAACACAAATAATAAGATCTACTCAAAAGAGTAGTCCACTGGTACCATGCACATGCATCTAGCCATCCAAGAGAAAGGTGAACTCTCGATCTAGCTGGTGCCTCGCTCGCTTGAGATGGAAGTTGACCCTCGTAGCTCTTCTGTGTTGATGTATAGTAGGTGGATTGTCGCCGCTCTCTATATGCCATGCGGGGGCTGTTGTCCTTGTAGCTAATTTGTTGCCATCTTGTTGTTTGTTTTCTTGCTGGGTGATGTGGGTGGTGATATGCTGAAGTTTTAACCAACAATGTATCTTTCTTTAATTTACCACCTAATGGAGCCTGATTGGTATTTGGTACATGTTGTGGTGCCTATTGTTGTTTCTTATCTTCCAATATTACTTCCACCACTAAATCCTCATCTGATGTAACATTTTCTACTTCAGCCTCCTTGGACTCTACCTGTTTTTCTAGTACCTAGTTTGATGTTTGTGTTTGGTTGTCGACCATCAATGGCTCATGATCCGATATGTCAGTCCCTGGAACATTTTCTACTTCAGCCTCCATGGACTCTACCTGTTTATTGATGGAAATATCCTGTAATGTAATTTTATTCTTTTTATACCTGAGCTTCAAGAATTTCTTCTGCACATTAATATTTATAGTACCCACCGATTCCATCCAAGGGTATCCCAAAACAATGTCCTCATTAACCATATCTGAAGCATAAAAATCATAATTCAATACATATTTGTCCATAGAAATCTTCAAATCTTTATAAACTTGCACCTGCTCATTATCAACCTGTGTGTGCTCCATGTGGTTTGCTGGCACTTGTAATTTTTTTGCCAAATCGACATTTATGAGATTTTGCTTGCAACTAGGATTTAGAGACACAATGATCCTCTCCTTCTGAATCAATCCATGAACCTGCAATAAAAAGATACCAGTAGAAAATAGCCCCTTACATGTCTCATTCTCCTGTTTTCTAGCATGAGACCATTTGTCTAAAAGGAGTCTTTCAAATTCTTCATCTAAGAGTTTGGACAACTGCTTGTTAGCATGTGAGTCCCACCATATGGCAGCCTCTTCTTTCGTAGTAAGCCCTAGGAATTTTTTCCAATTTTTTTGCCATAATGACTTTTCTCTTTCTATGAATTCTTCAATAGTAGGGCCATTATCTTTCCCTGTAAAATAAGAACCGCCATGAAGAATTTTGAAAAAAATTCACTTACTTGGCAAAATTTTGAAATGGCCACAATTCTGTCAATATTGCTCAGAATCCCTATTAATACTTGTTTTCAGAAATGGAACAACCATTATGCATCTTCCCATGTGGTAGAAATCTCGATCTAGGAACTTGAATTCCCGATTCGCACTGCAACTATCTTACCATCACCAAAAATTTCTTAAAAATAGTTGATTTTAAATCAGCAATATCTCCCTTATCCCGACTCCTTTCGAGTGATTTTTTTTTTTTGAACTTGGGTATTTTTTCACAAACAATCCAGATCTGCAATTATATTATGTATATTTTGCACCAGAACGTACAGATCTGCCCCGCAAACTCGCCGCCCAAAAAAATGTCTGCAACCTAAATGATTTTTAAATCAGCGATATCTCCCTCATCCAGACTCCGATTCGGCTGATTTTTTTTTTTTTTAATTGGGTATTTTTTCACCAACAACTCAGATAAGCAATTAAATTCTACAGATTTTGCACCAAAACGTATAGATCTGATTTTCAAACTTGCCACCCAAAAAATTCCTGCCAAAAAAAAAAATCTCCACTTTGCCCAAGAAAGTGCTCTAATACCACTTGTTATAAATCTAACCCAGAAATATATGATAATACAAATAAACCCAATAAATAACAAGATCTGAATATAGATAGAAATGCTTCACTTTATTGATCAAACCCTTAAGGCAGGGCAACACCATACATTCACTCCTTAAGGAAGGAGAACACTCCACAAGCCATATGCCTGATCATACAATAATCCTTGACCTCTCTCAATGTGGAGTCTCTAGCCTCTATATAAGCCTCATACATACAATACCATGGGTCATTACCATGGTTCCCTCAATACCATCTATCTAATACCATGGGCTTATTACATTATTGCTAACTACTTGTGGTCCCTTACATGATACGGGTTAACCACCTTATTTATTACTATTTCCCATTCCATTATTACATTATTCCCTTGGGTACCTCCCTTTGTACCCCATATTATCCCCCCTAGGTATACTACAGTTTACTACTAGAACATACCCTCATTTTAGTTGGGGACTTGAATTTCACCACCTGTGCTAGTGAATTCTAGGGGGTCAATGCTTGGACTGACTCTCTAGCCCCATATTTCTATTTGCGTATTCAAGATTCCAATCTCATTGATGTCTTCCCCGTTAAAATAACAACAAGAAATTCCAATTTAATTTGTCCTTGAATTAAATTGTAATTGTACTATCATAAAAACTTGTAATAATTAATTAATTTAAAATGACTTAATTGACTTAGGAAATTCGAGTTGGAAGTCTATCTAGAGTCATGTATAGTGATCCCTAAATTTAAGGGGCCCATGTTGAGCTATTTTGAGTTGTAATTAGATAACTTAGTCTAATTGAGTTATATTCAGTGAAACTAGTTCTAACTTTTGGAGGAACTAGTAGGAGGTCTAGTAGTGGGGATGGGCATCGGTGCATCCATAGTACAACACTAGTTAACTGAATATTCACTCATAAATAACTCATGCATGTCAGTTCGGAGGAAGACCCAGTTGAGATTAGAGTTTAGGGACAATGTACTATCAGTTGTATAATTTTCTGAGTTGTACAAATGATGCATGCAATCATTTGAGGGCCTATGGATGGATTGCATAGTTTTGGATGAGGATTTCCCAATTAAATATGGGTTAATTCCCATAGGGACAACGCAAGGAAGTAGGAGCTTGGTAGGCAACAAAATTGGCTAAGTGTTGGCTTGAGCTGGCTTGTGAGGTAGAGAGTTAGATTATACTTGTGCAAGAATTGTTCGAGGATGAACAAGCATTGTATTTTCTTCTCAAATCTTCTGGTTAATGCAATATATATAGTCGAGGTTTTTAGATATTAATTTCCCCAGAGAAATATTGTGTTATGTGCGATTGATATTTTTCCTTTTCTGCTTATTATTTTCATCGATAAAATTTGGTTTCCGCTGAAGAGTAGAGTAGATTATTGTCTTGTGTTTTAGCATATCACATGAATTGTTGAATCTACATAGTAAAAATATACATGGTATCACAACTGAAGAAATTCTAGAAGAGGAAAATTTGATTCTGTGGTACAGGTGAATTCGAATTTGCAGTTCATACTTCAGAGTCAGCAAATGGATTTCTACGGTTCGAGACTTGAGTATGCCGTGGAGGGAAACTCGAATTACATAGTTTGGAAGAACGGGATGGAGGCAGTGGGCCTCAAGGAATTCATACATGATGACATTCATGAACCTCCAACATTGAATGCTTCAGATCTGGCTGAATGGATAAAGTGTGTGGAAAAAGCGAGAAGGATTATCCTAGAAGGAGTTCGAGATCACATTGTCTCGAATCTCCACAGTATGGAAACTCCATTTGCAATGTGGAAGATATCGATGGACCTGTTTCAAAATAACAATGACCATAGGAAGTTGGCACTGAAGGAAAAACTCATAAAGATCAAGATGGAGAAGGGCGACTCAATTCTGAATTGCTTGACCAAGTTCACCCTGTGTTGGGATGAACTTGGAAGTGTTGGGATTATTGTTACCGAAGATGATCTCGTGAGCCTAACACTTCTAAGACTTCCCAAGAGCGACAAAGTTACCAGGACTCTATCAATGGGAGGGAGAAGCTACCATAGTGGGAGCAGTTGTGGTCCAACTTGGTACAGGAAGAGCTTTGGCGGAACACCAGAGACATATCCTCATCAAAGGTTGATGATGAGGAGAATTGTGCCTTAGCAGGTAAGGAAAAGAAAGGGAAGGGGACGTCATCCCCTTCCAAATCAGATTCTTGTCATGGCAAAAAAAAGGACATGTTGAAATTCAAGTGCTTTCACTATCACGAGCTGGGACATTTTGTGACAAATTGTCTGCTCAAGAAGGCTGGTAAGAAGCCCTTAGGAGAAGCGACAGGTGAGGCTCTTACTTCACAATTCGAATTGGACTTTACTGTCATCGCTTATATGGTGTCATCGATGATGGGTAGTGTATGGTACCTGGATAGTGGAGCTTCTTTCCACATGACTGGAAACAAAGAGATCTTCACTAACTTGGAGGATAAGGATCTCTAGATGCATATCGAGATGGGTGATGACAGAAGGTATAACGCTATTGAGATTGGTATAGTTACCTTTCATAGAGTCGAGTTCTCCCCTCACTTTGCAAGATGTTATGCATGTTCTTGGTTTAAAGAAGAACTTGGTATTTGTTTCCATGTTGGAGGATAGAGGCTATGATGTGATATCTAGTAAGGGAAAGGTGTTCCTTCGTTAGCCATGAGACAGGTGAAAAGGATAGAGGTCCAAGTGAAGAATCTCTACAATTTGGAGGTAGAAGATTGTGATGCCTTGAGCACGAAATCAAAGAAGGTGCAGAGCCAGGACATCAGTGAGTTGTGGCGTAGGTGGTTGGGTCACTTGCACCATGGCACTTTGAAAATCATGCAATAAATTTCGACTGGTCTTCCCAAGGGTACAGTAGAGCAGGTTGACACATCCAAAGGGTGTACCTTGGGAAAATACACCAAAGCTTCCTTTCATCACAAATATAGTCAAGTACCATTGTCGACAACATCCATGACCGAGCATAGGTATTATGTTATATTTGTTGATGATTTTTTCTTGTAAGTGTTGGATCTTCTTCATGTAGAAGAAAGATAAAAAAATTTCAAAGTTTTGTGACTTTAAAGCATTGATCCAGAAAGATACTGGCAAGAAGGTTAAAGCTCTCAGGAGTGATAACGGTGGAGAGTATGTGTCGAATAAGTTAAAAAAACTTTTGTGCATCAGAAGGCATTCAATGGGAGTTGATAACACCTCATAACCCACAACAGAATGGGGTGGATGAAAGGAAAAACATAAGCATTATAAGAGTGGCATGAGAAATGTTGCATGATCAGGGCATACCACTACACTTCTGGTTTGAGGCATGCAACACAACTATTTATTTGCAGAACAAAAGCCCTCATCGAATTCTTGGGATGAATACGTCAAAAGAGGATTTTTTAGGGAAGAAACTAGATGTGGGGCACTTCAGGATTTTTGGTTCATTAGTCTATTTCCATGTAACCAAAGATGCACGGAAGAAGCTTGATCCAACAACATAGTTTGGGATATTTGTGGGGTACACTTATACACCTCAAACTATCAGGTGTACCTGTCGACCAATAGGATGACAGTGGTTTGCAGGGATGTAAAATTTGATGAAGAAAAGGCCATTAGATGTTCCCTTGAGAGGGAAATTCAACTACATGTGGTTCAGGAGCTTTTAGCTCCTAAAGAGGAACCTCCGGAGGATGTGGAGTAGCCACATGCAAAGGATCCAAGAGTGGATACACCCACACTTGCATAGTCTTCCAGAGATGGGAAAAAGTGCACCAAAGAGGCAAACAGGTTATTGCATGATGCTATAGAGAATGTGGGAGCACCCACATCACAGTGCAGGTAGAGGAGGTCACCAGAGAGGTACACTGGCTACATGGATCTAATGAGCAGATGTGTAGAGACTGAGCCATCCTATTTTGAGGAAGCAGTGCAACAACCAATTTGGGTTGATGCCATGGTTGATGAGTATGACTCCATTATCATGAAAAATGTTTAGGATGTCATCGCAATACCATAGGACAAGTCAATGGTGAGTTATTGATGTATTTACAAGGTAAAGAAAGCAATGGATGGTAGTGTGGAGAAACAAAAGGCCAGGTTTGTAGCCAAAGGTTTTTCTCAGGTGGAGGGGATTGATTACGATGACGATTTTTCTCTTGTTGCAAGGTACTCATCTATTAGATCCATACTAGCACTCTCAACACATATGGGATGGAAGATACATTAGATGGATGTAAAGACTGCATTCCTCAACAACATGATTGAGGAAGAGGTGTATATTGAGTAGCCTGAAGGTTTTGAGACCTTCAACTGAGAGTCACGTATATTCCGACTCAAGCGAGCGTTGTATGGGATGAAACAAGCACCCCGTGCTTGGTACACCAAGATCGATAGTTACTTCACCGGGTTGGGCTTCTCAAAAATTCAAGAAAATACGAACCTTTACCATATTGTGGTTGAAGGTAAATTATTGATTATTGTGTTATATGTCGATGATTTGATTTTGACAGGTGATGATAAGCTAATCAAATCTTGCAAAGAGGATCTTGCAAGAGAGTTCGAAATGAAGGAATTGGGGCTCATGCACTAATTTCTGGGCATGTAAGTATGACAAGGTGATGAGGAATTGTTTGTCTCTCAGGAAAAGTATGCCAACGGAATACTCAGGAGGTTTCACATGGAGAGCAGTAAACCCATGGAGCCTCCTCTAGCAGGTAATTGGAGGAAGGAGGATGTTACTTCTAATGAAGTAATGGAAGCTACTATTTACAGGCAGCTTGTGTGTTCACTCATGTATTTGGTGAACACATGACCAAACATGTGTTATGCAATTAACTAGCTAAGTCAAGTGATGGTTAAGGGAACCAAGTTGTATTGGAAGGTAGTCAAACATGTGTTGAGATACCTCAGAGGAACTACTTATTATGGTTTATGGTACAAACGGGCAGAGGAAGTGAAGCTTCAAGGCTTCACTGATGCAGATTGGTTAGGGAGTACATCCGACAAGAAGAACACATTAGGTGGGATCTTTAGTATTGGGTCAACAATTGTTTCTTGGTACAACAAGAAACAAAGATCAGATGCACCCAGTTCAACAAAAGTGGATTACGTGGATGCTAGTCAAGCAACATGTGAGGCTATCTGGATGAGGAAGATTCTCGTTGGTTTGTTTGGTCAGCAGATGGATCCAACTATGATTCACTGTGACAATCAGAGTTGTATCAAAATCTCTGAGAATCCATTTTTCATGATCAGTCCAAGCATATTGATATGTGATATCATCATCTTCGAGATTGTGTGCAGAGGAGAATTATGTTGTTGGAGTACATTCCCACAAAGGAACAGGATGCGGATATTTTGACAAAGGCCTTGTCAAGATGCAAATTCGAGTTTCATAGAGGCGGGATTGGGGTAGAAGATAATCCATTTCTGGTTGAGAGGGAGTGTTGAAAATAGTAACAAGAAATTCCAATTTAATTTGTCCTTGAATTAAATTGTAATTATATTCTCATAGCAACTTGTAATAGTTAATTAATTTAAATTGAATTAATTGACTTACGAAATTCAAGTTAGAAATATATCTAGAGTCATGTAGAGTGATCCCTAAATTTTAGGGACCCAAGTTGAGTTCTTTTGCGTTGTAATTAGATAACTCAATCTAGCTGAGTTATAGTCAGTTAAACTAGTTCTAACTTTTGGAGGAACTAGTAGGAGGTCTAGTAGTCAGGATGGACACGAATGCAACCATAATACCACACCAATTAACTGAAGATTCACTCATAAATAACTCATGCATGTCAGTTCAGAGGAAGACCTAGTTGAGATTAGAGTTCAGGGACAATGTACTATCAATGGTATAATTCTCCGAGTTGTACAGATGGTGCATGCAATCAATTGAGGGCCTAAGGATGGATTGTACAGTTTTGGATGAGGATTTCCAAATTAAATATGGGCTGAATCCCACAAGGAAAACACAAGGAAGTAGGAGCTTTGTAGGCAGCAAAATTGGCTAAGTGTTGGCTTGAGCTGGCTTGTGAGATAGAGAGTTAGATTATACTTGTGCATGAATTGTTTGAGGTTGAACAAGCATTGTATTTTCTTCTCATATCTTCTAGTTAATGAAATATAGATATTTGGGGTATTTAGCTATTACTTTCCCCATAGAAATAGTGTGTTATGTGCGAATGCTAATATTCCTTTTGTTCTTAATGTTTTCATCAATCAATTTTGGTTTCTGCTGAAGAGTAGAGTAGATTCTTGCCTTGTGTTTTAGCATATCACATGACCTGTTGAATCTACATAGTAAAAATCTACATTCCCTATCCCTCTAGTTGTAGAAAATATGGGATATGTTAACCCGATAATGCAATATAAATCAAAGTAGAATACTATAACCTACTTCTACTATCAATTTGCATAAGCTTGAAGATCGAGCTGAACAATATAACCAGAAGAAGAATAATCAAGGCACAATACACATGAAAATACTTTGGGGAAAGCCTCAACTAAAAACCCCACACTATTGTATTATCATACATGGTGGAAATACATAGGAATTATACAAAGCCTTAGCTCTCACAGCTAGCCAGCTCTTAGTACAATCCTCACAGATGCTCACAGGAAATCTTGGCTTCTCTCTATCCTTCCTCTCTGCCCTCCAAGCTCCTATTTCCTTGCATTGTTCCTTGTGGATGATTAGCCTGTTACCAAGTGGAAAATTCCCTTCAAAACTTCGCAATCCTCAAGGATAAATCCTTGAATGCATGTGTTATCACTCCAGGAAACTCTCCTAGGTTGTAGCTCGGAGATGCCTAGTAACATATAAATCTTCAATATCGTTCTCTGAACTATTGGAATGGATTGGGGTTTGGATCAAGTCAGATCACTGTTTCAACTCGGTTTTCACTCCAAACATGCATGAACACCCTCATCTTGACAAGGCTTTAGACCACTAATGCTCAATATTTTATAGATTCAATGGATAGATGGAGAATACTGACCATACCAGAAGATGCATACATAAATACATATGAATGGCTAGCTACATAAAGTAAATGAAGCTTGCAAATATAATTTATCAACGCAGAGATAAGATGACAGTTATCTGGCATTAGACACAGAAGAAAACATGAATAACCTATTCAAGTGCAAGCTTATAGCATAGGAGGAAATGGAAATTGAACATGTAACAACAAAAGAAGCTTGTATTACTGGAATGAAGATGAGACGCTGAGAGGAACAGAGTATCCACAGTCCCCAAAAGTTGAACCCTTGTTTCTTCTAACTTTTAGCCATTTATAGGCTTTTTACAATGCTCTCGGGCTCTCTAAGGCTCGAGATGTCTTAATCTATCCCCTCTGTCTTCTAACTACTTGATGCCATAACCAGAAAAACATGAGCTTAGAGGGCTCTTTTCCTAACGAACACAGTAACCAAATTCTGGTAATTTCGCTACACTGTCAGGTGGCTCACTCGTGCCAGCGGTGTTCCATGATCATTTCTGTTGGTTTGGCTGCATCATGTTGTTGTTTTTCCCCTTTCGGCCATGCATTTCGTTACTTTAGTTCAACTATCTGACTATCACAAATACTGACAGAGCCAACAACTTTCCTCCCCAGGTGACTGATGGGAAGTGAGGTACGGGGGCACATGGGCCATTGGATGGCGTGGATCAACGATCTGGATGTTCGTTGGGAGGCGGAGGATGAACTGTGGTGATCGCGAATGAGGGTCGTTGGATCAGGAGGAATGGACGGAAGAGATCGATCGTCGGAGGTTTAAAAGTCGTGGCAGAGCATAATAAGTTTGAGCCATCAAATCTTGGATGGGTAGATCGAATGGCTATCAGGCGGAGGAGACGCTCGAAGGATAACAGCCGGGAGCGGTTTCACCCAAGCGAGAATGGTTTACATCGGGCAGTAAGTGGTAAAGGTCGGAGCCCACCTAATTCCATTCATCGGGCGCCACGTAGCAGCAGAGGAGAGAGAGGAAACCACATTTATCGGGCGGGTATCCCTCTTGCTTGTTGCCCGAGCGATATGCTTTATAGCCGTTAGATCTGGCGTAAGTGATCTAATAGTGATGATTGTGCAAAGGGTGCATATGGGTGAAAAGGTAAGGTTTTCGGGGCAAAAATGGGTTAATTTACGTAGGGCCAAGGTGAAAGTGGGTTTTGTTAAGATGTGAGGGTTAGGTTAGGACATGAGCGAACGGGAATGGGAGTGGATGAGTGAGAAAATTGGGGTGGTGGACCATGTGGGAACCTCTCCACGACAGCAAAACAGACCAGTTCCTTCTTTTAGCCTTCAAAATAGCAGTGCTGCACCTTAGGGCTAACACTGGCTCCTTTTGGGGATGAAAGCCTCCCTGTGAGGTTTCAAGAACTGCAGACTACTGCCTTTCTAGTAATAACCAAATCAAACTTATCTCCTAGTGCTCCATTGGGCATGGAGTTTATTTTCATAAAAACAAAAATTGAAAAACCTATTACAATATTAAGGCCTTAAAGCCTTATATGAAGTAAAGATTCAAAAATCGCCCATTGACTGGGCCATCAAAGACACCTTCCCCGTCCGAATTGTGCAGAATGAAAGTATTGTTTATCTTATCTTGAGCAATGAAAAACGGTCCTATCCATAAGGCATCAAATTTACAATGGTTGCCCTTCTTTTCCTTCAATGCATCCCATTTGAGAACCCAATCACCAACCTAAAAGCTGTCCACCTTTGCTTTTCTATCAAAGGTTTCTTTGATCTTCTTCTAATGAATTATTGACTTCTCAACCAGTTGTTCTTTGATCTGTTGTAATTCAACCAAGTTAGTCATTTTCCTAGCCACGTCATTCATTTCATCTTGCTCTTCTTGCAAGAATTGGGCCACAGGGAGAATCAGCTGAATAGGAAAAACAACATGAGCACCATAAACCAACTTAAATGGTGAATATCCTATGGAATTCTTGTTGGTAACCCTGTCAGCCCATAGTGCAAACTTAAACTTGGAATCCCAGCTCTTTTTGTTATCCTCCAACAGTTTTTTTATTATCCTTACAAGACTCTTATTAGATGATTCTACCAGGCCATTGCCTTGAGGATAATATGAGGTAGAATGCACTAATTGAATGCCCATGGATTCACACATGTCCACCAATTCTTTTGCCCTGAGTGTTGCTGCAATATCAGTGATTAGTTTGGTTGGGCAACCAAATCTAGTGAAAATATTCTCATTCAAGAACTTCATGACAACCTGATGATTAGAATTCTTAGTGGGTATAGCCTCAATACACTTGGTGAAATAATCAGTGGCTACTAAGATCCATTTGTGCTGGCCATTGGAATGTGGATTGATCTCACCTATAAAGTCCAAGCCCCACTATTGGAAGGGACCACTAGCGTGTACTGGCTTCAAGGTGTTGTCGGGAAAAGTGTCTATTCAGAATGACCCTATCCCACTAAGGTGTGGCAGCGACCTTAGCAACAAACAGAGAAAACTACTTTCGTATTCTTCTTTATGAACTATAAACGAAGAGGAATAGGATGAACCAACCTGTGTCTTGCGCTAGTCCTTTGATCCAATCTCTCTCCTCTTTGACAGCTTCCAGCTACCTGCTTCCTTACTTGCCCAGCTTCGCCAAGTTCCTGTAAGATTACAGAAGAAGAAAACTACACAAATACATGGATTTATATTCATAAATAGCTTAGGATTAGATTTAAGCTAAACATACAAATGTAACAAACATCAATGATACACAAGCATGTAGGAGAAACTCAAATAGTTTTATTGATATAACAAGAAGATCCAGGAGGAGTTACAACCGATGATTCCTGATCCAGCATCACCCTCCCAGCAAGAAATCCCTTCTTCACCTCCAACAAAGCATAAATCACCCAATACTCTGATATCAATCTCAAAACCAACAGCAATTCTCTGCAAAATACAAAATTCCAGCCTCTGGATCTCTGGGATGAGGGATCCATATATAGATGTATGCAAAGAGGATGAGTCATCCTATGCTTTGACTAGTGGCTTCTCTCTGTCAGTTCTTGCTTCCACTTGGAGACTGAGAGCCTCTTACTCATCCTTGGTCGAACTCAGTGAGGCAAGTGTCATTGGAGAAGATTCTGGAAGCTTCCATTGTCTTTCCACCTCGCGGAATGGCACTGCCATTTGTCATTTCCCGCTCAACGCACCCTGGTAGTGCATTTAGGTGCATTGCAACGCACCTAGCTAGTGTACTTGGGTGCTTTGCAACGCAGCTAGCTAGTGGAGCAGCTGAAATAATCCTGATTTGACTGATTCTGAGCAGTTTCTGGTGGAGAACTTCTGGGAGAAGCTGTAATTTGTTGACCTTGTTCCTCTAGGGGTCGGAACAACACTTTTAGGGACTTAGGATCCCTTGGTTTATGGACATTTCATGCTTAGAGCTGTAAGGCACAAAAATGTCTATAACACAAGGGAAGAGATTTTAGTTGTTGTCTTCCTGCAAACCTCTGACATTTGTCACAAGACCCCACAAAAGAAAACACATCAGAGAACAGAGTAGGCCAATAATACCCAACTCTCGGGATCTTGTGGGCTATGGTTTTCCAATAATGATTCCCTCCACAGATGTTAGAATGGAACTAGTGCATGGCTTCGACAGATTTCTCTTTGTCTAGACATCTCAAGAGGATCCTTAATGGGTCTCTCCAAAAAAGCAGGTTTTTATTAATGCAAAATTTGGATGATCTGAGCTAAATGGCCCGTGCTTGACTTGAGCTAAGCCCTGGAGGGACTTCTAGCTTCTACAAAAAATGAACTACACTGGAATACCATTCACAGGTGGCTAGATTTTCAGCCAAAGACTACTTCTGCTTTTTCTCTTCTGCTGCTTCCTCTGTCTTCCCACCACTTGAATTTGAACTCATGCAATTGATGTCTAACAAATTGCAATTTTCCTCAGCCATAAGCTTAGCCAAGCCTTGGCCTTTGACAAGCTTGGTGGGCTTCACCTCTATGTTGAACTCTACGAATTTTGCAATCCATTTAGCTCTCTTTCCATCAATATCTAGTTGAGTTAGGACATCCTTTATTGAGGCTGAAGGTACATACACAACCAATTTGGAATGCAGAATATAAATTTTGAATGCCTTTAGCGATTTTATGAGAGCATAAGCTTGTTTTTCAATAAGGTCATACCTTAGTTCAACATCCCTCAGAGTTTTGCTGAAAAAAGCTACAAGGTTCTCTATACCTTCATCATTTTTCTGCAATAGAACTGTTGCAAGTGTATCATAAGTGGAAAAAGAGAAGATATAAAACTCCCTAGTATAGTCTGGACTGATTAGAGTGGGAGCTTCCATGATAGCTTGTTTGATAGCTTCAAAAGAGCTTCTTACAGCCTCTGTCCATTTTATTTCTGATCCTTTCTTCAGCATGGAAGTGATGTGCTTCACTAGCTCTGCAAAGTTTGGAATAAACCTCCTGACAAAGTTGATCTTACCCAGGAAATATTGAATATCCCTTTTTGATCTTGGGATGGACAATGTCTGAATTTCTTGAACCCTTGCTGGATCAATCTTCACACCTTCAACGGAAACAATATGTCCCAAAAGTTTGCCTTCTTCTAGAGCAAATTGTGACTTCTTTGGGTTCACAGAAATTCCAAACTATCTGCACTTTAGAAACACTTTCTCCAGAGGCTGCAAATGGTCCTTGTGACTGTTGGAAAATACTGTTATGTCATCAAGGTAAATAAGGACAAACTTTTCCTTCTCTCCCACAAAGGCTATGTCCATGGCCCTTTGAAAAGTAGCCCCAGCATTCATCAGTCCAAAAGGCATCTTGGAGTACTTGAAAGTGCCCCAAGGAGTAGTGAAGGCGGTCTTTTCCTGATCTTCTGGATGTAGAACAATCTGATTGTAACTTGAAAATCCATCTAAGAAAGACATGACTCTAGCCCCTGAAACTTTTTGCAGCAAGTGTTCCATCTTAGGCAGGGGGTAGTTGTCTTTTTTAGAGCATTTGTTCAGATTTTTGAAGTCAACACAGAGCCTGATTTCTCCATTCTTCTTTCTCACTACCACAAGGTTAGCTATCCACTTTGAATACCTTAGGGGAACTATGATCTTGGCATCCAACAACTTCTTGATTTCCTTGTCAATCAAAGGCAATAAGAGAGGGTTGATAGGTCTTAATATCTACTTAAAAGGGATGGTGTTCTTCTCCAGTGGAATCTTATGATGAATGATATTTGTGTCATAGGTCTTAAGATAAATGTACTCCCAAGCCAAAAATATCGGCAAATTGTTTCATCAATGTGCAATACTCCGAACTTTGGGTAGAAGACAAGTGGGTGGACATCTTTATGTACTTTGGATAGTCTGGACTCCCTACATTATGTCTATGAACTGTAAACTCATTTTCTTTTTTGGCAGGCTTATAAGGTACATCATTATGATCAAACAACTTCTCTAGGGGCACCAATCCTTTGGGTATATGGTTACTAGGCAACTGGACAATGTTATCCTGACCAATCTCATCCTTTAGCTTGGATTGGTTTCCTTCTTCAATGGTTTCGTTTTCTTGGTCAATGTGCATTTCAGAAAATTCATCAATGACTTGTAAAAACCTATTAATTTCATCATCATCTTCAAAAACTTTCCAATATTTGACATTGTTAGGCAGAGATGGTCTATATTTCACCTGAACTTCATAAGTCAATTTGGGAGGCAAAGGAGGGATAAACGTGCTAGCAGACACAACAAGGGAATCAACAAGCTGGTTCTTCATTCTAGGGATGTAAGAAATGTTGAAACTATTAAAATAACCCTTGAGCTTCCATACCTCATCTCTGTATGCTTTCAACGTTGTATGTTTTTCTTGGAAGGTTTTGTTCACCTGGTGAATGATAAGGTCTGCATCTCCAAACGCCTTCACACCTTTGATGCCCATTTCTTTAGCAACGTTTAAGCCCAATATCAAGGCTTCGTACTCTGTTATGTTATTTGTGACCTGAAAAGTTAACTTGAAAGATGAATGAATGCATTCCTGTGTGGGGGATACAAGGACTACACCTGTCCCCGTAGCTTCCTTAGAGCAAGCTCCATCAAAGAACATGTCCCAAATTTGTGGGCCTTCTTCCTCTGTGATCTGGCGAACCGGTTTCCTAAGCTGCATGGAGGCCAACTGGGATTCTTCAATATGAAGAATGCAGGCTCCAAAATCAGTTTCGATAGCATATATGGGATTATTAGTGGGATTCCTTTCATCACTGATGATATAAGCCAACTGAGCTTCTCTGTATAATCTCCTATTCTCACCTCCAAAAACTGGGACAGTAGCATAGGACAAATCATTTTGCAATGTTCCACCTAATCTCTTGATCCAACCTCTGGAAAGCAGCATGCCAAACTTGGGGGTACATCAGCTACCACAATATCCATCATCATGCTCTTTATGGGCAGCTAAGACAAGGTGATGGCTAGGTCCTTGATTAATCCCAAACATTTCACCTTTCTAGAGTCAAAAGAAAATAGGTCATGATAAGGCTTGGTAATGTCAAGACCCAATTCATCCATGACAACCTTGGGCATTAGATTATGGTTGGCTCCTGTGTCCAAAAGGTAGTTGTGAAGGATTTTGTCATGAATAGTCAAAGAGAGATAGAATGATGGGGAGTTGTCATCATAATTTTCAATCATTGGGTTGAGAACAAGAGTTGGTTTGTCATCTTGCAGATTTACATAGTCAGTGGAGGCTTGGATGGCATTAGACTCAAGGGCCTCGAGGATAGATCTCTTGAAGGACTCATTCTTCACTAGTTCAATCAGAGGTATAGGTATTCTTAGCTTCTGGATTTCTGGCTAAAAATTGAAAGGAGAAGGAGACTTGTCAAGGCCTCTTACCTCGTGAGCTGGAGCTTTGAGGATGATGGGATCAACTGTCGGTCGTTTCTGCTTATTAGATTGTTGTATTGCAGGGACATCAGCTCTATGAACAGGAGTTTCCTTGGAATTATTCATCTTCAACCTCATATCATATCTATGCTGATCATCAGTTTGCAGAACAGCTTCACCATCCCACTCTTCGCTGATTTGGTCATTGAATAATGACTTTTCATAGGCAACTGAGGTCAAAAAGGAGGCATTGCCTTTGTCTTCCAGACAATGGATCTCATCATCTTCTTCAAATATGCTCTTCTTCCATGACTACATTCTGGAAAGGGGTCTTCACCCTTTGGTCTTCATTGGCATCTTTGCTTCTTTGCAGAATCTGCAACTGCTCATTAGCTCTTCTATATGGATTTGGATTTCTAGGAGCAAAGGTATTAGGAACTCTTCCTTTCCCAGGGTGCTGCTCAACCTTTAATTTGGAGATTTTAGAGGCTAATGACTCTATCATCTTGGTCATTTTATCTATATTTATATCTGAAGATGATGAAGATTCGCCCCTCTGTCTCCTTCTATCAACATTCCCCTTGAGCTTCTCTGCAGCCATGATGTTTGATTCTACTTCCAAGGCTGCATCCTGCATATCAGCCAAGGTAGCACATCATCTCTCCCTCAACAGTAGACAGAAGTCAGAATCAAAGGCATTGGCATAGGTGAGTTTAGCAGAGGTAGTGGTGGGTTTTACTTCAGCTGGTATCTTGCTGTACATGCAGTTAAACCTCTTATTAAAATTTGACAACAACTCACCATTTTCCCTCTTTAAGTTCCCAAACTCGGTGTGGTAGTAGAGTAGATCCTTCTTATCCCCCCAATGCTTTAGGAATGCATCATCTAAAGCCTCAATATCTGCTATAGACCTTGGGGTTAGTTCTCTGAACCATTTTCTAGCCTCTCCATCTAGGCTTTGGACAAAGACTCTCATCCATACATCATCTTCACTAATATCCAGATTATTAGCATAGTTATAGAATGATTCAAGATGTTCTTCAGTTGTAACACCTTCAGTCCCAGTGAAATTATGCATATACTTCTTATATTCTCCTATAGACATGGCATTCAAAGGAGTGGGTAGTACTAGAGGTCCATACCTAGCAGCTATGATTCTTTCCATTTTGGTAGGTGCTTTTGGTCCTGCCATAGCTATGATGGCTATAAGGGTGTTGGAAGTCTGAATGACAGAGGGTTGGGGAGTGACTAATAGGACTAAAGGAGTATGATGGATGGGAGGAGAGGTTTCTTTTGGGCTTACAACAAAAGAAGAACCTAAAGAATAAGGAGCTCTGTGAATCTCTGAGATTTTTTCTTTACTGCTAGTATTAGAAGCTATACACTCAACATGTATTTGTTCTATTACAGGATTTCCTTGAAGAGATATAGGATATTGTTTAGAGCTACCTGAACCTGATGCTCCTTTCTGTAACGCCTTCCTTTCTTTGATGATCTTTTTAGGGTCAGGTACTAGGTCAGCTTGTGGCTTCAGAGGATTTATCCGAGTATGCCTCCCAAACTGAGCCAAAACTATGGAGTGGAGTCACCAAGAGGTTCGTCCTCCAGTAGAGTTTCTAGATAGATGATTACAACCCAAATAGTGTCCAAACTTTGTCTATCATCAAAGTTGGATTTGTGTCATCCCCGACGGAAGTTGAGCTTCAGTCTCCTCTCCCCGACAATGGCGCCAATTATGTTATCACTCCAGGAGACACTCCTAGGTTGTAGCTTGGAGATGCCTGGTAACATATAAATCTTCAATATCGTTCTCTGAACTATTGGAATGGATTGGGGTTTGGATCAAGTCAGATGATTGTTTCAACTCTGTTTTCACTCCAAACATGCATGAACACCCTAAGCTTGAAAAGGCTTTAGACCACTAATGCTCAATAGTTTATAGATTCAATAGATAGATAGAGAATACTAACCGTACCAGTAGATGCATACATAAACACATATGAATGGCTAGCTACAGTAAGTAAATGAAGCTTGCAAATCTAATTTATCAACATAGAGATAAGATGACAATTATTTGGCATTAGACACAAAAGAAAACATGAATAACCTATTCAAGTGAAAGCTTAGAATAGAGGAGGAAATGGCAATTAAACATGTAACAACAAAAGAAGCTTGTATTACTGGAATGAAGATGAGACACTGAGAGGAACAGAGTATCCATAGTCCCCAAAAGTTGAACCCCTATTTCTTCTAACTTTCAACCATTTATAGTCTTTTTACAATGCTCTCGGGCTCTCTGAGGCTCGAGATGTCTTAAGCTATCCCCTATGTCTTCTAACTACTTGATGCCATAACCAGACAAACATGAGCTCAAAGGGCTCTTTTCCTAATGAACAAAGTAACCAAATTCTGGTAATTTCGTCGCGCTGCCAGGTGGCTCACTCATACCAGCGACGTTCCATGATCATTTATGTTGGTTCGACTGTATCGTGTTGTTGTTTTTCCCCTTTCATCCATGCATTTTGTTACTTCAGTTCAACTATCCGACTATCATAGACACTGACAGAGCCAACAACTTTCTTCCCCAGGTGACTGATGGGAAGTGGGGTACGGGGGCACATGGGCCATTGGATGGCATGGATCGATGGTCGGGATGTTGGTTGGGCGGCGGAGGATGAACTGTGGTGATCGCGAATGAGGGTCGTTGGATCGGGAAGAATGAACGGAGGAGATTGATTGCCGAAGGTTTATAAGTCGTTACGGAAGCGGAATAAGTCTGAGCTGTCAGATCTTGGATGGGTAGATCGAACGGTTATTGGGTGGAGGAGATGCTCAAAGGATAATGCCTAGGAGCAGTTTCACCCAAGCAAGAATAGTTTACATTAGGTGGTCATCGGGTGGTAAGCGGTAAAGGTCGGAGCCCGCCTGATTCCATTCATTGGGCGCCACGTAGCAGCGGAGGAGAGAGAGGAAATCACCTTTATTAGGTGGGTATCCTTCTCGCTTGTTGCCCGAGCGATATGCGCGATAGCCGTTAGATCTTGCGTATGTGATCTAACGATGATGATTGATCGATCCTGTAATGTTAGTCAAGTGAAGCATGGACCGTTCGATCAGTGGGAAGATTGATGGTGGGGGGACACGAAGCTATGGGATGACCTCGAGAAATGTGCAAAGGGCACATATGGGTGAAAAGGTAATGTTTTTGGGGTAAAAATGGTTTAATTTACGTAGGTCCAAGGCGAAAGTGGGTTTTGTTAGGATGTGAGGGTTGGGTTAGGACATGAGCGAACGAGAATGGGAGTGGATGAGTGAGAAAAGTGGGGTGATGGACCGTGTGGGAACCTATCCACGACAGCAAAACAAACCATTTCCTTCTTTTAGCCTTCAAAATAGCAGCGCTGCACCTCAGGGCTAACAACATGCATGAGTTTTCTCCATGAAAAAACACATGCAACTGATAGTACACTATCCTTGAACATTAATCTCAGCTGGGTCTTTCTCAGAATAGACATGCATGAGTTTTTGATGAGGGAATCTTTAGTTAACTGGAGTAGCACTAGTTGAGTGCATTAGTGCATCAACTGACTGTTAACTCACTATTAGTTCCTCAAACAGTTTGGAACTAATTTAACTGGAATTAACTCAGTAAACTGAGTTAACTAATTACAACTCAAATACAACTCAATCTTATCTCCTTAATTTAAGGGATAACTCTTGCATGACTTCAGAAATACTTCTAACTTGAATTTCTCCAACAAATAAATTTAAAATTAATTAATTAATTATTTCCAAGTAGCTATTAAGACTAAATTCGATTTTGATTCACAATTTAATTCAAGGAAAAATTAAATTGGAATATTCTTGTTGCCATATTTCAACACTCCCTCTCAACAAGAAAGGGATTATCTGCCACCCCGATCCTGTCTCTATGGAACTCAAATTTACACTTTGACAATGCCTTTGTCAAAATGTCAGCATCTTGCTCCTTTGTCGAAATATATTGCAGCAACATGATCCTCTCGACCTGTGAAAAGCCATGGGCAACAAATCTTGCCTTATGCTTCTCCACACTACCATCAACAACTTGCTTTACCTTGTAAAGCCAACAGGAACTCACAATTGACTTGTTCTCCAGTCTCAGAACCACATCCCAAACCCTGTTACAAGCTATGGAGTCATACTCCTCCACCATAGCATCAACCCAAATCGGCTGTTGCACTGCTTCCTCAAAGGAAGATGGCTCGGTCTCAACACATTCCCCAGTAAGGGCCATGTATCCAGTGTACCTCTCAGGTGACCTCCTCTATCTGCGCTGAGAAGATGGTGCTCCCACATTCTCTCTCGCATCCTCCAACAATTTGTCAGCTTCTCTTGTGTGCTTCCGTCCATCTCTGGAAGACTTTGCTTGAGTGGATGTCTCCACTCCTGGAACCTCTACATGCGACTGCTTCGCATCAGTTTGAGGCTCCTCCTCCTTAGGAACCAACAGTTCCTCCACAACCTATAGTTGGAGCTCCCTCTCAAGGGAAACTCGCATGGCCTTCTGCTCATCAAACTTGGGATCTCTACGAATCACTGTCCTCCGACTGATAGGAAAGTACACCCGATAGTTGTGAGGTGTATTAGTGTACCCCACAAATATCCCCAACTCTGTTTTCGGCTCAAGCCTCTTCTGTGCATCCTTTGTCACATGGAAATATACCAATGAGCCAAAGATCCTGAAGTGACCCACATCTGGTCTCTTACCTAAGAAATCTTCCTCTGGTGTCTTCATCCCAAGTATGCGATGCAAGCTTCTATTATGCAAATAGACCCTTGTATTGCATGCCTCAACCCACAAGTGAAGTGGTAGGCCTTGGTCATGCGGCATTGCCTGTGTTGTCCCTACAATAGTTTTGTTCTTCCTCTTGGCCACCACATTCTGTTATGGGTTATGAGGTGCCGTCAACTCTCATTTAATTCCTTCCGCTGCTCAGAAGTCCTTAAACTCTTGAAAGACATATTCTCCACCATTGTCACTTCTTCCCTGACTCTTTATCGACTAAATATTTGAACTCACAAAACTTTGTGAATTTTTGGTCCTTCTTCTGCATGAAATAAATCCAGCATTTAGAAGAATAGTCATTAATGAAAATCACATAATACCTTTGCTTCGTTGTGGATGCTATCGAGAATGGTCCACACAAATTGTTATGAACTCATTTTAAGATAGCCTCTGCTCAACTGTCTCAATCATGAAAGGAACGCTTGGTGTACTTTCCCAAGGTACAACCTTTGCATGTGTCAACTTGCTCAAGTTTACCTTTGGGAAGTCTTGTTGATATCTGTTGCATTATATTCAAAGCCCCATGATGCAAATGGTCCAATCGCCTGTGCCACAACTTGCCAATGTCTTGGATTTGCACCAATTCTGCTTTCGCACTCAGTGCTACACAATCATCTACCTCTAGTTTATAGAGATTCTTCACCTGAATCCCTATCCTCTTGGTCTGACCCGTGTCTATGTGTCTTAGGAAAACCTTTCCTTTACTAAAGACAACATCATAACCTTTGTCCTCCAACATCGCGACTGATACCAAGTTCTTCTTCAGTCCAGGCACATACATCACATCTGTCAAGGTGAGAGGAGCTCCATGCTCCCTTTGAAAAGCAACCGTGCCCACTCCTGAAACATTATACCTTCCATCGTTACTCATCTCTATGTGCATCTTGAGGTCTTTCTCCTCCAAGCTACTGAATAAATTTTTATCACCGGTCATGTGGAATGAGGCTCCACTGTCAAGATACCAGACACAAACCATCATTGATGACACCATGCATGCGATGAGGGTAAAGTCTATTTCGAACTGAGAGGCTAATGCCTCACCTTGCGATCCTTCTAAGGATCCCTTCTTGGACTTCTTCGATGGGAAATTAGTCACATAATGTCCCATCTTGTGACAATTAAAGCATATTACTTTAGACATGTCACCCTTCTTCCCTCCATGAAAAGAATTCGATTTGAAATGGGAAGCCTTCCCCTTCCCTTTCCTTGCCTTACTTGCTAAGGCTAGATTTTCGTCGTCATCATTCTTGGATGAAGAACCATCTCGTATGCTCCTCCTTATCTCCTCCTGCATAAGACCTGACCACAGTCGTTCCCAATCCGGCAGTTTCTCCCTTCCATTCACAGAGTCCTGGTAGCTATTCCAACTCTTTGGAAGGCCAAGGAGAGCGAGGCTCACCATATCATCATCGACAATAGTTATTCCCACACTACCAAGCTCATCTCTGCAGGTGGTGAGCTTGTTTAGATATGTGGAAATAATATTGCCCTTCTCCATCTTGATTCTTCAAAGCGTATCCTTGAGCACCAATTTCCTCTGGTTGCTACTGTCCTAGTAGAGGTCCTTCAATGTCTTCCACATTGAAAATGGAGTATCCTTCCCATGGAGACTCGAGACAATATGGTCTCAAACTCCCTCAAGGATGATCTGTCTCGCCTTCGCCACACACTTCTTCCACTCAGCCAACTCTTGTGCATTAGTTGAAGTTGGCTTTGGGATTTCTAGATCAATGAATTCCTTCAAGCCATTGTCTTCTAATACAACCTCCATTCTATCTTTCCATGCTATGTAATTCGAGCTACCTTCTAAGGAATACTCGAGTCTCAAGCCATAGAACGCCATTGGCCAACCTTGAAGTATGATATGAATTCGATTTGCACCTGCAACCCTGAACTTCAAACTTTGAATTCTCTTCTAAGTATACTATTAACTTGGCTCTGATATCATGTAGAAAATCTGTGATAGGTTAACCCGATAATGCAATATAAATCAAAGCAGAATACTATAACCTACTTCTACTATCAATTTGCGGAAGCTTAAATATCAAGCTGAACAATATAACCAAAAGAAGAAGAATCAAGGCACAATACACATGAAATTATTTTGGGGAAAGCCTCAGCTAAAAACCCCACACTATTGTATTATCATACATGGTGGAAATACATAGGAATTATACAAAACCTTAGCTCTCGCAGCTAGCCAGCTCTCAGTACAATCCTCATAGATGCTCACAGGAAATCTTGGCTTCTCTCTAGCCTTCCTCTTTACCCTCCAAGCTCCTATTTCCTTGCGCTTTTCCTTGTGGATGATTAACCTGTTACCAAGTGGAAAACTCCCTTCAAAACTACGCAATTCTCAAGGATAAATCCTTGACTGCATGCGTGAGTTTTAGTCTTTTTTCCATGAGAAAACACATGCAACTGATAGTACACTGTCCTTGAACATTAATCTCAACTGGGTCTTTCTCAGAATAGACATGCATGAGTTTCTGATGAGGGAATCTTCAGTTAACTGGAGTAGCACTAGTTGAGTGCATTAATGTATCAATTGACTGTTAATTCAATATTAGTTCCTCAAACAGTTTGGAACTAATTTAACTGGACTTAACTCAGTAAACTAAGTTAACTAATTACAACTCAAATATAACTCAAACTTATCTCCTTAATTTAAGGGATAACTCTTGCATGATTTCAGAAAGACTTCTAACTTGAATTTCTCCAACTAATTAATTTAAAATAAATCAATTAATTATTTCCAAATAACTATTAAGACTAAATTCGATTTTGATTCACAATTTAATTCGAGGACAAATTAAATTGGAATATTCTTGTTGCCATATTTCAACACTAGCCCCTACCTGGAGGGACGGGCGGTGGGGGGTTCACAATTTTTGTAAAAGGCTAGATTGTTTCTAATAGTTGATCCCATGGTTGTTAAGATGGAAAAATTTTAGTCTTAGATTTGTTCAGAGGGTTCTTCCCATCATTTTCCCATCTTCCTTCAACTAGATTCTAATGCTTCCCCCATCAAATTTCCCTTCAAATTAAATCACTCCTGTATAAAAGAGGATTCTTTCATCTCTTTAGTTAATTCCTATTGGAAGGGGTTATTAGTTGTGCCCTCTTTTGTTTTTTTTATGGAATCTTGGGTTTATAAAATGAAATAACTCAAAAAGCATGTTAAAATCTTGGCTAAAAATATAGAACATGAGTGGGAAAGGTAACTGTGCTCTATTGAATCAGAATATGAGTCCACCTTCAAATCCTATATCTCCTCGAACTTTCCTAATGTAGTAAAATTGTATCTCTGTAATTTGGAAGAGGGGAAAACCTAGTTACTTAAAACTATCAAGGAGTGGCAATTAAAAAGTAGAGCTCACTCGGTTAAGGAAGGTGATGGAAATACCAAGTTTTCCCATAAATTTGCAAAATTTAGGAGAGTTACAAACTCTATTTGGGACATAATGGATGTTGACAGAAATACTTGTAGCTCAAAGGTGGATATGGAGAAGGCTATAAAGGATCACTTTTCTAGTCTTTTTAGAGATCCAAGAAAGAATAGTATTTTAGCTCAACTTCATGTCTTACACCACTTTCCTATCTTCATCTTGGAAGAGGACTTGACCAAGGTAGGTGGCACTGTTACTTTAGAAGAAATTAATTTGGTCTTAAAATCCTTTGCAAAGGATAAAAACCCTTGTCCTAATGGGTGGGCCATTGAGCTATATCTTTCTTTCTTTGATTTAATGGAGAATGACATCCTTCATGTAGACTTGGAGGAGGCCAAAATATCAGGGTTGGTTTATGGGGTCATAAGTGCTACCTATATTTCTCTAATACCTAAATGCTCCAAACCTTCTTCTTTCAATGATTTTAGACTGATTTCCCTATGCAATCTGATCTATAAAGTTATCACCATTAGAGGAAATTTTAGTTGAAAAGTGCCCATGAAATTTTCATCTAATTTCCATGTCATAATATGTAAACCAATCAATATGTAAACCAATCAAAATCCTTTAAATTTAAAAAGAGGTATATATTAATATTTTGGAGGGAAAAGAAGAAAAACTACATTTTTTAATTGTATTTTTGGCTTATCTCCTTATATGTTTATTTAAATTTCAAATATAGATACTTGTTGGATGTAGAATTTAACACATTTTTTTAATGTATCTTCATTTTTTATCAATGTGGATTTTCTCAAAAGTATGCGTAATGTGTACTTGTCGGATATATAATTGTATTCTGCATTCAATGAGTTTTTACACTTGAAATTTGAGTAAACCTATAACGAGATAAACCAAAAATACAATTAAAAGTAGTTTTTTTTCTTTTTCCTTCAAAATTCATAACTCTTATTTTATTTTTTTAACTATTATTTTATTATTTTTCCTTAGGAAACCACTTTTAGGTTGAAATTTCCTCTAACGAAAAATCATCTCAATTATATCAAAATTCAAACTCTCTAAAATGTTATCGCTGGAACAATTTGGGTTCCTCCTCGGACACCAAGTTTATGATGTTATTAGTGTGGCTCAAGAGTCCCTCACACCAACAAGACCAAAGAACTTGATGCTATGATATTAAAAATGGATCTAGTTAAAGCATATGACAAAATAATTTGGGACTTTCTTATGCTATTACTTCTCCACATTGGTCTTGACTTGAGGGTCATAAACTAGATTATGGGTTGTGTAAAATCTGTAATTTTTTTGGTGCTTATAAATGGCTCTTTGATTGTTTTTTCAATAGTTCCATAGGCTTGAGGCAAGGGTGCCCCCTATCTCCTTTGTTATTCCTCCTTGTCAGAGAAGGCCCGAGTATAACGATTATTAAAGAAAAAAACAATGGACTCATTAAAGGGGTTAGGGTGTTCAGGCCTCTGTATATTACTCATCTACTTTTCATGGATGATGTACTGCTTTTTGGGGATGGTAGGGTTGCTAAATGCGACATCTTTCACAAAATATTTACCACTTTCTAACTTTCTTTAGGCATGGAGATCAACGATTTTTTTTTTCTTTCCTTTACAACATGAATTCAACTGAGACCATAGCCTCCATTAAATATTTCTTGCCCTTTAAGATAGAATCTCTTGAGCAATGATTCACATATTTGGGTTTTCACTTGAAACCAAATTTCTACCACTTGGAAGGTTGGTCCTCGTTAATCAAGAAGATAGAAAGAAGAATTGGTAACTGGTGTTATAGATGGCTATCCTTGGGAGGAAAAATGATTATGGAAAAGTCGGTACTAGAAAGTATTCTGGTGTATTGGTTAACTCTCTCTAAGACCTCAAAATATATTATTAGGAATATTCGTTAATATATGTTTAACTTCCTCTGGATTGGTAAAAAGGAAAGGGAAGGCTTCCATTCGACGAACGAGACCTTTTATCTCAACCAAAATGCCTGGAGGAGGGGGGGGGGGTTGGGGATTCAAAAAGCTATACTGGTTTGGATTAGATCCTTCTATGAAGAGTTTATGGAGAGCTATGGATGTTCGTGTCTTTGGCATCAAATTATCAAGGGAAAATACTTCAAAAACATATATGTCATTGAATGGTTGAGATCTTATGACAAGTAAATTATTACCTCTGGTCCTATTATATGGATGGGTCTATTGGAAGCTTTTCCTTGGCTCTCCACCTCCCTGGCCTGGAAGGTAGGTAAGGGAAATCAGGTCATACTTGGGAAGGATCCCTTCATAAGAGGCACTACTTTTTACAAACTTTCTTAGGAGCTGACTTCCCTCTTAAATGATCAGGGGTTGTACAATTTGAGACATGTTATGAGATTAGGTCCATGAAGACATCTCTCTATTAGCTGGAAAAACTCATGTAATCTAGGTTTTCATGGGCTCTTGGCTGTTGAATAGGACCATTTTGTAAAAGCCCTGTTTTCAACCAAGATTTTCCTAAATAACGAAGAAAATTACATTGCTTAGAGATGGAACACCTCTTCAGTTCAAGTTTCTACTAGATTGGCCTATGATTTTATCTCCTCTTCCTCTCTGTAAATCAAAGATATTTGGTGGCACAAAAAGATATGGAAACGACCACTTCCTCAGAAACTCTGGTGCTTTTGCAGTCCCTCCCTGGAAAACCTTATTTTTTGTGGGCTAATCTTCATAGATATATCTATCTATCTATCTATCTATCTATCTATCTATCTATCTATATATATATATATATATATATTTGTGTTTGAGTGGGTCTGAATCTGTGGAGAACCTCTTTGTTCTCTTATGCCTTTTCTAGGGTCTTATTGAAAGAATCCTTATCTATTCTTAGGCTTCAAGTCACTGGACTAATCTCTTCTTTTGAAACCTATCTCCACTGGCGGGATCAAAAGATGGGAAACTTTAAAACCCTATCAATCTTTCTTGCCTAGGGCATTTGGAAGGTGAGGAACAAATTCATTTTTGAAGATTTGTCTATTAAAACTAACTAGATTCTTCCTCAAATTATTGGTTTTTCAAGGATTGCATGAGACTTCCAGATCTCATCAATATTAGGAAATTTTTTTATCCCTTGGTTTCTCAGTTATGCACCATTGGCTTTTTTGACAGTGCATCACAAGCAAACCAATGTGGTGGGGGTGATTTTATCAAGATCCACACCCTTCTCTCTTTTCATATTTAGTTGAAAATTGGTTCTGGAACAAATACTAACGCTGAAATCACTATTTGTTGGACACTCTTATTTTTTGCTGCCTACAAAAAGTTTGGGTTTTTACAAGTTTGTGCGACTCAAAATTCTTTATTGACTGGTTATCAAGATTGTCCAATTTACTATTAAATTTATCTTACTGAAAAGACATGAAGCAAAAATTTCAATACATCTCTTTTCAGCACATACACAGGGAATGTAGCATAGGCTGATTCCTTATCAAAGAAGGCTATCTTTGCGATTGAAGAATACATTTTTTTTGAAGAATAACAAGGTAAAGTGGATGAAAAGAGGAAAAAATCCTCTATTACTATAATATTAGTGTCTCTTGGCCAGTTCCAAGCTCTTAGCATTTCAATCAAACTGGATTTTGTGTTTTCAGAATTGCTTCCCCAAATCTAAAAAGGGGAAGTGGCTCTTTTGGTTTGGATATTATAACAATTTTCTACAACATTACATTTCTCTTTTTGGGTTTATTACAACATTACATTTCTCTTTTTGGGTTTATGATCACAACAATTATATTTGTAGATTTATCAGTGTCATATTTACAGGCATTGTATTTTAGGTCCTTGACTGTATATGTATGTTACAAAATTTGCAGGTATATACTGTATACAAACAACAATGATATTTGTAGATTTATCAGTATCATATTTACAGGGATTGTATTTTAGGTCCTTGACTGTATATGTATGTTACAAAATTTGCAGGTATATACTGTATATGTATGTTACAACAAGAATCTCACATGGGAAAATCTTCAAAAGAGAAATTGGAGTGGGCCAGCCATATGTCCCCTTTGTAGATCAAATATAGAGAACAATTTACATATTTTTCTTCTCTGTCCTCAATCTCAGATGATTTGGCAGAATCTAGCTGCCCATTTTGGCCTCAACAGAATCTCCTCCCCTCCATTTCAGAAGCTTTTAGATGGTGGGGTGACATGAACATTGATTGGAGGCCCATTCCTTTGTTGGCCATATGGGCCATATGGAAATGGCGGAATGCATCAATATTCAACTCAAAAAGGGAAAGTCATTTTACAGTTTTTGAATCTATCCTTTGCCTGCACAACATGCTAGTTTTGACTAAACATTCGACAAACAGAAGTGGGAGGAGGACTCTACCAAGGGATCCTACGGGGATTCCGTGTGCCTTTTTTGATGGGGCGACACAACACGGAATATGTGCTTGCGGTTTATATTATTCCTGTAGAAGGACAACAGATCGAAATATATTGGAATGGAGGTGTTGGATCCAATAATAAAGCAGAGGCTATGGCTCTTGCTGGTCTTCTATCTTTTTGTGATTCAAAAGCTTCAAATTTTTGGAGATTCAAAAGTCATTATCGATCATGTTCGGTCAAAACATGTCATAAAAAACATCAACTTAACAGGATGGCTGAGCAGGATTGAGGCTTTATGGAGCCGCAGGAAGGATTACTCAATAATCCACATTGACAGGGAAAAAAACAGGATGGCAGATGCTCTATCGAAGAGGGGTCTTTCATCTCAACATGAAGTCTGGATGATGCAGATAACAGTGGACAACAAAACTTTCCAGATTCAGGAATTTTGCATGCCGGGTACATAACTCCCTTTTCTCATTGCCGTCAATCTGGTATGTATCTGGTACCCACTAAATAGAATTCCTTTTTGAATAATACTTTTCAATATTCTGCCTTTGGGTCAGATTACAGCCTTATATTTTGTCTATTCTAATGTTGAACTATATGACCAATCTGATGAAAATCTGTTATATCGACATTTTTATGGACCATCCCACTGATATTGGCTTGATTCACAAATATCAGCGATATCTTGTGATCTCCAACAATCTTATGTCGTACAAATTTCCCATATATAAATACAGTAGAAACATAGGTTTTTTCGTGCTGAAAAAATGTATGTTACAAAATTTGCATTGAAAAATATAAATAAAATTATACATAAAGGAGTATCTTTAAATCAACTTAAAACGTGAAAAAAATTTGCCGTAACGTTTTGAATAATGATTATGCTCCACTAACATATAAGACGGGATGATGATCCCCAATAAGAGTCGTATGGGATACGTTGAAAAATAAAAAAAATTCATGGTATGATGCCGATGTTTAACAAATTCCATGATATTATGGCGATGTGTAAGAAATGACGGTGTTGTTTACGATTTTAAAATCTCCTTACAGTGTAATTCTCATCAGGTCGCCAGATGCCTCTATGGAAGATCACCACGTCAAAACCTTGTGCTGTATGCACTGGTTCATTTCACAGCTTTCTTACCTTCAATATCGCTCACATCATCTCCATCTTTGGGATTTTCTTCCTGCACCGTCCGCACCAATGGGCTCAATTTTTGTTCCCACGCATCAGAAAGCTATTTTGTATTTTATTGGCAGATACCTAGGTAGCCAGGAACACAACTTAGGGTTTGAAGGACAGTGGACTTGGTTTGAAGGACACTGAAACTGTAAAAGAAAGAAATGGTTGCTTGATGTTTGTATGTTCTGTGAGCCAATAATGTCTTTCCTTTTTGGTTGCTCCTTTTCCCGATGGTATTCTACCACTGAAATTATTGTTCGAAATAACACCTGCAATTCATGGATGTATACCACCGTGGCATGGCATCCTTCAGCGTTTCGCCAAATTAACCTAGTTCCAGGGTTGCAACACATGGCATGGTGGAGGATCTATTGGGAAATAACCAAGTTGCATGGGTGTATTTATCCAACAATAATTTCAGTGGAAGACTTCCATCGATCTGGAAGACTCATGGATTTCGAATCAGCAGGTTATGGCTATGTCGTGTTATCTGTTTATGTCTTGCTTTTGAGTATTAAAATGGAAGAAGTTGAGTATTTTCTGAATTATGAGCTGGAAAAAGAAGGGTTCGGTTATTTGCGCATTGAAATGTACGAAGGCCTTACGATTTGCAAATGGGGTTGCAGCGTTTTTCTTCGAGGGAATCCGACCTTTGATTTGTTCCATTTCCCTCTTCTTTGGCATTTGATAGTTGCATCTCAATTTATTTTTGCAATTTGAGTTTCTCATCATTGTTGTGTTCTTTGCAGGTTGAGGAATTCTTCCCAGTGGATTTAACAATATTTGCACCCTCATCTTTGAGAGTTCCAAAAACTCTACATCTGTAATTTAGCTTTTTTATAATTCTTCTACATAGAGTCGTTTATAACTTTGAAGCATTCATCATTGATGAAGCCCTATACCTTTTGTTGCAGATTTTATATGCTCGATATGTTGGAGATCTTAAAGAAATCTCTTAATGTTAATGAGGGTTTACAAAGTCCCTCTTACTTTGTCGTTTAAGACTTCCTTTTGATCTTGCTTCCATGAACAACTATATATGTCTGTGAAAAGCAAAAGCAAAACTCTAAGGTCCCGGAAGAGACTTCGATTTTTCTGCTTTGAAGAGGGTTACTGATGACAGCGGTTTTATTAGAGATGTTAATGAGTTTCAGTTATTTTTGTAGACTCTCACGCGTCTTCTGTTTCTCTTTTATGGTTTTGGAGCATTTTTTACAGCGATAGAATTTGAGTTTTCAATGTAATCTCAGTACTGCCTACAATAAGGACATCCCTATAGCTCTTACTGATATGCACGATTGTGGCGTTGATCAAGATGAATTTCGGTATGTTTTCTGGTTGCTTTTAATTCTTGTTTGATTGTCAAATTTGGTATCGGTTAAGGTTTTACGAGCTGTTCTATTTTGCACAAATTCAAGTTTAATCAGAGGTTCCTGAAGTTAAAAGTCCTCTGAAAGGTAAAAATCTTAGATCCTTCACGTTTCCACTTTTTGGATGGTTTGTATTTGTGAGTTTATGTACAAGATTGAATGCCTGAAACTTTGATTTGAACTTGTCTCAGTAAAACGTGAAAGAAAAAATAAAAAAATTATGCTTCTTCCTGTATTGGGCTGTGCGATATTTCGCAGATGGATTGGGTTGTGATGTAAACAAAAATTTACTTGATGGGTTGCTCTAGATTGAAGATTTCTGCAATGAGTTGTTAATGAGTTGTTATTCACTTGTATTCCTGACCGTATAGGTGTATGATGGATATCAACATTTTGATTTGGCTGTTTTGCAAAATTTTCACGTTAGTTGTTGTGTTGACTTTACATGCTCGCACATTTGATTGTGTTTGGTTAACATTTTTGCGTGGATTTTGGTTAAGTCTGGTTTTCTGTTTCGAAATAAGAGTTTTGTACAGAGATTCTAGTTTTGGCAAATTTGCAGTTTCTTCTATTACTTGAAACTATAGATGGCTCTGTTCATCTGGGCTAGGTTTATATATAAAATCAGGCATACGGGTGCTATGAATTTGAATAAAGTACTCTGGTAATTTTCTAGGCTTGAAGTTTTAACATTTCATTGTGGTGATTTAGCTTGGTCTTCTGTGGATTTCTTTACTGGGTTTCAGTGAATTTGTATAGCACACTGACTTGTTGAAATCGACAGGTTTCTAATTTGAATTGGGATTAATTCGTATACATACATCGACCATCCACATAGACCAACGACCTCGAATGCCTTCACTGAGCCTTTAATTCTTTAGATGGAACACTAAGGCATTTTAGCAACTCAGACTACTGTTTTTGGCTACTACTTGTCTGGTATGGCAGGTGTTGAGGTTTCCCTTGTTATAAACTAGAAAAGAAATTAGATATCCCAAATGATTGAGGCCAGGTTAAATTCAGGTATGTCTTGCCACTTATTCTGAAGCTAAATATTGTCCATGAATATAGTAACTACCCAGTGCTCAGGAGCGAGGAAATTTGTGTGGATAACAGAGACCAGACTTGCCTTTTCAAGAGCCGAGGAGCAGAGAAACTTCAGTGGGTAGTTAGAGACCAGACTTGCCTTTTCAAGAGCCGAGGAGCAGAGAAACTTCAGTGGGTAGTTAGAGACCAGACTTGCCTTTTCAAGAGCCGAGGAGCAGAGAAACTTCAGTGGGTAGTTAGAGACCAGACTTGCCTGTTGCAGTTAGATCTTATATTTCTATCGTGCAATTATTTTTAGGAAGGCAATAGGTATTCAATCAAAGCTCTATAACGCGTGAGATTCGGCACAATGATTCACCTCAAAATTTCAACAAATAGGAATTAAGGGGTGAAGTAGTTGCGGAGTGAAAGTAGTTTCTTCCGCAGCCAACTTCTGAGATTAGTGAAAACTAATAAGTTTAGTTCTTGACTACAGAGCTTTTCACTGAACATAGATGGAGATAAGTAGTTAGTTAATTATTACGTTTTTTTTGCATTCAGATGGGTTATTGTATGAAGAAGGGATGAGGACAATATTTGTGGCAAATCTTGCACCAACGGTTGCTTTCCTTCGTTCTTGAGTGAACTTCCTCATAATTATTCTGATCTACATAGTGGTATGGATATATGATGTCATACAACAAGTCGGTGGTGGACCATAATAACCTAATCAAGGACAACCCCGAAAGGCCTTGCAAGATGCATCTTTATATATGTTAATTGACATGCAATCAAGTGGATCTTTACAAATCCACCAAAATTTGTTAAGGTTTTATTTTAAAAGATGATGTTCAAAGAAAATTAGCTTTTTCCCGATGATCAAACTTCTCAGAAGATGTTACTCGTGCATATACAGTCTACATTCTTGGGACATCATGTTAAGGAAGTAAAGTGTGTTGAATTCTTCCTGGACAATCTTCTCTTGCTGACATAAATCCTCAGAGACAAAGTGAAAAAAATCTTCACTTCGTGAAAATTTTTCTGAGACAGATTTGCCTACTATAAGGACATCCGTATAGCTCTTATTGATATGCACAATTCTGGTGTTGATGCGAAGATCAATTTTGTAGTTGTCTTTCATGGTTGTTTGATTGTCAAATTTAGTGTTCGTTAAGGTTTTATGAACTGCTTTATTTTGCAGATATTCAAGTTTAATCAGAGGTTCCTGAAGTGAAAATGACCTCTAAAAGGTAAAAATATTAGATCCTTCACGTCTGAACTTTTTTGATGGATTATTTTTGTGAGTTTATGTAGAAGATTGAATGCCTGAAACTTTGATTTGAACTTATCTTAGTAAAACGTGAAAGAAAAAAATCACAAAATTTTCCATATTCCTGTATTGGGCTGTGCGATATTTCGCAGATGAATTGGATTGTGGTGGAAACAAAAATTTGTATTGGGCTGTGCGATATTTCGCAGATGAATTGGATTGTGGTGGAAACAAAAATTTACTTGTTGGATTACCCCAGATTGAAGATTTCTAGAATGAGTTGTTTTTCACTTGTATTCGTTACTGTATGGATGTATGATGGATATCAACATTTTGATTTGGCTATTTTGGAAAATTTTCACATTAGTTGTTGTGTTGACTTCACATGCTTGCACATTTGATTGTTCTTGATTAACATTTTTTGCGTGGATTTTGGTTAAGTCTAGTTTTCTGTTTCGTAATAAGAGTTTTGTAGAAGGATTTAGGTTTGGCAGATTTGCAGTTTCGTCCACTTCATTGAGACTACAGACTCCTCTTGTTCATCTGGGTTTGATTTATAGAATCAGGCATATGGGTTGCTATGAATTTGAATGAATACTCTGGTATTTTGCTAGGCGTGAAGATTTAAGATTCCATTTTGGTGATTTTGATTAACATTTTTTGGGTGGATTTTGGTTTAGTTTGGTTTTCTGTTTCGTAAAAAGAGTTTTGTAGAAATATTTTAGGTTTGGAAGATTGCAGTTTCGTCTACTACATTGAGACTACAGGCTTCTTTGTTCATCTGGGCTAGGTTTATAGAATCAGCATATGGGTGCTGTGAATTTGAATGAAGTACTCTGGTGTTTTGCTAGGCTTGAAGATTTAACATTCCATTGTGGTGATTTTGCTTGATTTTCTGTGGATTTCTTTATTGGGTTTCAAATTTTCAATGAATTTGCATAGCACACTGAGTTGTTTAAATCGACAGGTTTCTAAATTGAATTAGGATTAATTTGTAAATATCCATCGACCGACCACCCACATAGACCAACTTCGAACCTTTACTGAGCCTTTAATTCTTTAGTTGGCACACTAAGGCATTCTAGCAACTCCAAGTACTGTTTTTGGCTACTACTTGTCTGGCATGGCAAGTGTTGAGCTTCCAATGGATCATTCCTATGATGACACCTTGTCATGAACTGGAAAAGAAATTAGGCATGCTGAATGATTGAGGCCAGACTAAATTCAGGTATGTCCTGCCACTTATTCTGAAGCTAAATATTCTCCATGAATATAGTGACTATCCAGAGCTCAGGGGTGAAGAAATTTCTGTGGGTCAATCCAGTGGGTTGTTACAGATCAGACTTTCCTGTTGCAGTTAGATCTTATATTTCTGTGGTGCTATTCTTTGTAGGAAGACAATATGTAGGTATTCAATCAACGCTTTATAACACTTGAGATTCGGCAAAATGATTCACCTCAAAACTTCAACAAATAGGAATTAAGGAGTGAAGTAGTTTCTTCCGTAGCCAGCTTCTCAGATTAATTATTATTATTATTATACTCCAATTTTAAGGTCACGGCATAGCCAGACACCAAATTGGTGTATGAGACCCCCTTGTTTGTGGGATGAGGGACCCACCTCCACGCAACGATTTCACTGCTAACATAGGCATACATACTCTACCCCCTCTGGTTTTGAACCTGTGACCTGTTAGGAGAAAACACATGCTCTTAACCATTAGGCCCACTCATGCTCTTAATGAAACTAATAAGTTCTTGACTAAAGAGCTTTAACTGAGCATAAGATGGAGATAAGGAGTTTTTGCATTCAAGTGACTAATTTGTGGCAAATCTTGCACCAAAGGTTGCTTTCCTTCATTTTTGACTGAAATGTCTCATAATTAGTCTGATCTACACAGTTTTATGGATGTATGATGCCATACAACAACATGGTGGTAGACAATAATAACTTACCCTAGGACAAGCTCGAAAGGCCTTGCAAGATGTATCTTTATATATGTTATTTCACATGCAATCAAGTAGATCTTTACAAATCCTCCAGCAAAATTTAGTAAGGTTCTATTTTAAAAGAAGATGTTCAGGGAAAAAAATGTAGTTCTTTCCCGATGATAAAACTTGCTCAGAAGATGGGTGCATATACAGTCTTACATTCTTGGATGATAATGATAGATGTTGTTCAGAAAAAAAATGTAGTTCTTTCCCGATGATCAAACTTGCTCAGAAGATGGGTGCATATACAGTCTTACATTCTTGGGACATCATCTTAAGAAAGTAGAGCATCTTGAATCCCTTCCTGGAGAATCTTCTTTCTCTGAAGTAAATCCTTAGAGACAAAGTAAAATAAATAGAGTAAAATATACAAAGTAAACTAGTATTAAATACAGTGTAAGGAAGTTTTAAGCTTCAAAACCACTTTTTGCATTCCTTTTGCTCCTGTCTTGATTATTAAAAACATAGATGCATGTTGTTATTTAATTCCATTACATGGTAAATTTTTTGAAGCTCTGCAACTACTTAGATGAATCTGCTGAAAATCAAGGCAACTAAAATGGAAACCAAGTTTAACTTTCACGAAGATACAAAGTTTCTTAACATTCAATATATAGTGGAAAATAGTTGAGATAAAAACACATGCACACATAAATTTGAGACCAGTGCTTTGACCCCGGAAACCCAAATGGGAAAACTTGCATTTGTTATGGGTTTGTTATTGATTTGTCTTTGAGAAAATAGATCTCTTACAAATTTAGTATGCTACATCTACAACAAACAAATAGCCTCTTAGAAACTAATCTCAACTCTCCAATTTCGCTTTGCCTGCTCTTTGATCACTGCTCTCGGTCCCTGCTCTCGGTCCCGCCTCTTCATCCTGACCTGCACACACAATTGTTTCTTGCTGAAACTAGGCTAGACTTTTGTTCTTCAAATTCTGATATTCGCTCCTCAACCAATGCGCTCTGCCAACAATAATGAATCATCCAACATTGTACCTTTTTCCTTCTCTGCCCAAGTATATCTTCAATGCATGCAAGGAGGTCAAGTTTGAATGGTTGTTTACCAAAGTGCAACGAGTTTCTTTTGCTAGTTAACTGGAGCAAGTTTCAGTTACACTTGGACTAGCTCCCAGTTAACTGCCTTGAGTTTCCTTGATGTTCTCTAGTTGTGAACTAAGTTAATTGAAGACTTAACTCATCCTATCTTAGCTTGTCTTTAAGGTCTTAACTCGTCTTGCTAACTTAACTTGTCTCTGTAGTCTTAACTCGTCCTAATTGTAGATCTTCGATGCATGCAAGGAGGCCAAGTTCGAATGGCTGTTTACAAAAGTGCAACTAGTTTGTTTTGCTAGTTAACTAGCTCGAGTTGCTCCTTGATTTTCCTAATAGTAGATCTTCGATGCATGCAAGGAGGCCAAGTTCGAATGGCTGTTTACAAAAGTGCAACTAGTTTGTTTTGCTAGTTAACTGGAGCAAGTCTCAGTTAACTGGTTCGAGTTGCTCCTTGATTTCCTCTAGTTGTGAACCAAGTTAATTGAAGACTTAACTCATCCTCTTTTGGCTTGTCTCTAAAGTCTTAACTCATCCTACTAACTTAACTTGTCTCTGCAGTCTTAACTCGTCCTAATTGGACTGTCTCTTCCACCTCTTCTTGTAGTTTAATTAAAGAAGACTCCAACAAATTGAAGCTCCAACACTATGCATGTAGTCTATAGATGATCATTCTAGTGAACTAGAAATCAACTCATCAAAACTAAAGTCTAACTTATGAAGTCACATTCCTACTAGAGAAAGACAATTTGAAGTATTTACTTGCTAAGGCACGATTCAAAAGATCTTTCTTCACTACATTTTCAACACTCCCTCTAAGCGAGGAAAGGATTTTGTACAACTCGTAACTTATCTCTGAAAAACACAAGCTTGCCTTTGACTAAGACCTTTGTCAAGATATCTGCAACATGCTCATATGTGGGAATGTATGGTAGATTCACTATCCCTTTCTGCACAATCCCTAAGATGATGGTACTTGATCTCGATGTGCTTGGAGCATTCATGAAAAATTGGATTCTTAGATAGCTTAATGCAACTTAGTAAATCATGGTGGGCTCCAACTCTTGCTTGAAAAGATCCACAAGCATTTTCCTCATCTAGATGGCTTCACATGCTGCTACATTGGCAACTGTGGATTCAGCCTTCGTTGAACTGGGAGCAACTGATCTTTGCTTCTTGCTGAACCAGAAAACAACTGCCGACCCAATGCTGAAGATGCAACCTGAGTACTCTTCGGGTGTATGGAGCTCCCTACCCAATTTGCATCTATGGAGCCCTCAAGTCTCACTCCATCAACATGTTTGTACCATAAGCAATAATCTACCATGCCTTTGAGATACCTCAAGACATGCTCGGTAACAACCCAATGAACTCTCGTGGGATCCATCATGAATTGGCCCAACTAGTTCATTGCAAAAAAATATGTCAGGCCATGTGTTGACTAAGTACATCAATGACCTGCCTGTACAATGTGGCATCTACTTGCTTTGCTCTACTAGCGCCGACCTTACTCTAGTTTGTGACTCTCAGAGGCATGGTCATGGGTTTGTAATCCTAACATATGAAACCTCCCGAGGATTTATGCAGTGTACTTCCCCTACCCCAAAAAGATTTCCCCATCACCCTGCCATACCTTAACCCAAGGAAATAATGCATAAGCCTTATGTCCATCATCTCAAACTATCTTGCAAGATCTACCTTGCAGTCCTAAATCAAGATTTTTTCTCCATTCAATATAAGATCATTAACTTAGAGCACTAGAATGAGCGAAAGCCCTCCAACCGTGATATAATATAGGGTGGCATCCACCTCATTCTTAATGAAGCCCAATCTCTGAAGGTAGCTGTCAATGTGAGTGTACCAAGCTCTTCATCCCTGCATGAGCCTGTAAAGAGCTTTGTTCAACAAACAAACATGTGTGTCTTTGTTGAGAGTGTCAAACCCCTAAGGTTGCTCCATATAAATCTCTTCTTCAACCACTCCATTGAAGAATGATGTCATCACGTCCATTTGGTGGGTCTTCCACCCCATTTGAGATTCTAGCGCCAAAATCGTTCTGATGGATGAATAACAAGCCATTGGAGAAAACATCTCCTCATAGTCAATGCCCTCAACTTGTGAGAAGCCCTTTGCCACAAACTTGACCTTGTACTTATTGACACTCCCATGTACTCCATGCTCCACCTTGTACACCCAACGTGAGCCTACCACTGGTTTTCCCTCTGGACATGGCACTATCTCTTAGACATCATTCTTTATGATGGAGGAATATTCCTCCACCATGGCATCTTGCCAAACTTGCTGAGAGGTTGCCTCGTAAAAAGAAGGCTCCGAGTCTAACAACTCAATCATCAATGCCATGTACTTGGTGTACCTTATGGTTGTTTGCGTTCTCCGAGTATAGAGTTGGGAGTCTCAACT
Source organism: Pinus tabuliformis (assembly GCA_031772625.1). Lineage (NCBI taxonomy): Eukaryota > Viridiplantae > Streptophyta > Pinopsida > Pinales > Pinaceae > Pinus > Pinus tabuliformis. The sequence goes on from CM062809.1 coordinate 622,431,427, forward strand.
CGCTCCTGGGCCTCCTGAATCAACCTTTTGGCCCACTTGACCCTCTTCCTCCTTTTGTTGGGAGTCATTGACTAAGTGGCTGCCTCCACTCATCTCAGTCTTTCCTCCTCATCTTGCATTGATTCCTTGTCATCTTGTTGTATGACCTGCTTGCCGCTTGACCCACTTGACTCTCTTCCTCGTGTTAGGAGTCATTGAATGAGTGGATGCCTCCACTCGTCCTGGTCTTTCCTCCTCATCTTGCAATGAGTCCTCATCTGGCTCTGCGACTTGCTTGCCACTTGATTGAGACTCAATTTGTGGTAGTCATGGAGGCTCTTGCTTGGGAGTGAGAAGCTCCTCCTTAGGCACTCCAACCTACTCTCCCTCCAAGGACTCCCTTAGAGCTTTGTCCTTGGAAAACTTCACGTCCCTCTTGATAATTGTCTTCTTAAGTGATGGTACATACACCTTGTATGCTTGAGGTATCTCACAATAACCCACAAAAATTCCCTTTTCAACTATGGGCTCCAACTTCTTCGTGCTCTCTTTAGGCACATGATAGTAAACTCTTGGCCCAAAGATGTGGAAGTGAGAGACATTAGGCTTCTTCCCTTTGAAAGTCTCATTTGGTGCAACTCGTCCAAGCACCTTGTCTAGTCTCTTGTTCTGCAAAATCACTGCAGTGTTGCATGTCTCTGCCCATAAGAACATGGGTAACCCATGGTCATGCAACCTGCCCTTGGCTGCTCCAACTATTTTGCGATTCTTCCTCTCATCCACAACTATTTTGCGATTCTTCCTCTCATCCACCCCATTTTGTTGAGGGTTATGGGGTGTTGTAAGCTCTCTTCTAATGCCCTCTTTGGCATACATATCCCTAAAAGCGTTGGAGACATATTCCCTGCCATTTTCACTCCTCAATGCTTTGATCTTCTTCTAGGTCGAGTTTTCTACCAAGGCCTTAAACTGCATGAACTTGGAGAAGACCTCCTTCATAAAAAAGATCCATGTTTTCTAAGAATAATAATCTATGAGGGTGACATAGTACCTGTGTCTCGTGAGGGATGGAGAAGACAAGGGTTCACATGCAACTAAATGTACCGGCTCCAAAATCCCTTTAGCTCTATTGTCTCAGCCCTAAAAAGGTGACTTGACATACTTTCCAAGTGTGCAGCCCTTGCATACGTCATGTTGGACAATACTACACTATGGTAGCCCTATGGCTATCTACTGAAAGATATTCAATGCACCATGATGCAAATGCCCCATGTATTTATGCCAAAGCTCCCCCATGTCTCTGCCATGCTCATGCCCTACCTTGCTGCTCAAGGTTGCATCTGTCTCAACTTGCAACTTGTAAAGGCTCTTCACCTTCACACCAATCTGTTTCATGGCTCCAGATAATAAGTGCTTGAGCTAGGGATTTCCTCTACTAAAATTGACATCACAACCCTTGTCCTCTAGGGTGGAAACAAAAACAAGGTTATTTTTAAGGCCTAGAACATAGAGGACATTCTTGAGATGGAGAGATTTACCATACTTCCTTTCAAAACTAACGGTACCCATGCCCTTGGTCATGCACTTGCCATTATCTCCTAGGTCAATGTGAAACTGCATGCCCTTCTCCAATCAGATGAAATATTAATATTCCTTGTTCTTGGTCATGTGAAAGGATGCTCCAAAATCAATGTACCACACACTGCTGCCAACTGAACCTTCAATGCAAACCATCAATGAAAAATCCTTTACGAATTGAAAAGTAAAATCATCTACCTGAGTTGATGCTGCCACATGATCCTTATTAGACCCCTTCCTCTAATTAGGACGCCTAGTGGCATACTGTTCAAACTGGTGGCAAGAGAAGCATTTGATCTCACTTGAATCTTTCTTCTTCTTCTCTCCCTTCTGATCTCACTTGAATCTTTCTTCTTCTTCTCTCCCTTCTGACTGGACTCGACCTTGCCTTGGACCTTCTTGCCCTTGGCCTTGCTTCCTTTGCCTACCAAGGAAAATTTCTCTTCATCCTTTGTCTTCACTCAAACTCCAACTTTCGTCCCTCCATATTTCTTCTTGGACATAGTCTCCCCACAACCTTTCTCAGTTGGGAAGATTCTCTTTGCCAATGACTGCATCCTGGAAATTCTCCCAAGACTTATGAAGTTCTAGTAGTGCAAGACTCACAAGGTCTTTTCTTGTTACAATCTCACCCACTCCAACAAGCCACTATTTGCATCTTGGAAATTCTCCCAAGACTTATGAAGTTCTAGTAGTGCAAGACTCACAAGGTCTTTGCTTGTTACAATCTCTCCCACTCCAACAAGCCACTATTTGCATCTTGGAAATTCTCTCAAGACTTATGAAGTTCTAGTAGTGAAAGACTCACAAGGTATTTGCTTGTTACAATCTCACCCACTCCAACAAGCTCATCTTGAACCTAGGTAAACTTGGGAAGGTACGCAATGATGGGCTCTCCTTTGCTCATCCGAATATTTCTTAGACTTGTCCTTTAAGGAAAACTTCCTGGCATCATTAGATCCTTAATACACAGTCAAGATGGATTTCTATATATTGTTTGCTATTGTTTTTCCATTGAGATGAGGGATAATGTTTTTACCCCCTCAAGATTGATCCTCTTGACCTTGGTGTCATTATTTTTACGTTGGATTAACTGTTGGGCATCTATAGGCGTAGTTTGTGGGTTCTTTGAAAATTCTAGCAACCCATTATCTTCCAACAACACTGAAATACGCTCCCTGAATGAGCAAAAATTAGAGGCTCCCTCTAAATAGTGATCTTTCCTTAGTCCTTGGATCCACATACCACTATCCAAATATTGCTTTTCAAACTCTAGCGCAAGCCTATTAACTGAATTGCGCTTTTCACTGACTAAACAATTTTGGTGCTGATTTTTATATAAAGTGTGGCTCTAATACCATGTTAATTTTCTTGAAACATTGCAACCACTTAGATGAATCTATTGAAAATAAAGGCAACTAAAATTAAAACCAAGTTTAATTTTCTCCAAGATATAAAGTTTCTTAACATTCAACAATCAACGAAACTATTTTAAAACCAAGTTTAATTTTCTCCAAGATATAAAGTTTCTTAACATTCAACAATTCTTAACATTCAACAATCAACGAAAAAATAGTTGAGATAAAAACACATGCACACATAAATTTGACAAGTGTTTTACCTAGGAAACCCAGATGGGAAAACTTGTAGTGACTGTTGTGGGATTATTGTTCTTTAAGAAAATATCTCTCTTACAAATCCAATATGTTGCTACTGCAACCAACAAATAGCCTTTGAGAAATAAATCTCATCTCCAGAATTGCTCTTGGCCTGCTCCTTGATCACTTCTCTTGGCCTTGAGAAGATGCTCTCGGCCTTGCCTCTTGATCTCGATGGGCACACACAATTGTTTCTTACTTAAAATAATCTTGACTTCTTCTCTTCGAATTTTGATCTTCACTCCTCAACCAAGGTGCTTTGTGAACAACAAATAAATCATCCAATATTGTGCCTTCTTCCTTCTCCTCCTAAGTAGATCTTTGATGCATGCAAGGAGGTTAAATGATTGTTCACACAAGTGCAATGTGTTTATCTTCCTAGTTAATTAGAGCTAATCTCAGTTAAACTTGGACTAGCTCTTAGTCAACCAGCTTGAGTTATTCCTTGACTTCCTCTAGTTGTGAACTAAGTTAACTGAGGACTTAGCTCATCCTCTCTTCACTTGTCTCTGAAGTCTTAACTCGTCCTACTAATTGATTGAACTTGTTTTTGCAGTCTTAACTCGTCCTTTACTAGACTTGTCTTTGCCACCTCATCCTATAGTCTATGTGAAGAAGACTCCCACGAACTGAAGTTCCCACACTATGCATGTCATCTATTGATGACCATTCTAGTGAACTAGAAATCAATTCATCACAATTCACATTCCTGCTAGAGAAAAATAATTCAAAGTCTTTACTTGCTAAGACACCAACCAAAAGACCTCCTTTCACTACATTTTCAATATTACATGTAGGGTTCAAATATGGAACAAAGGTTTGCTATGTGATAGAGATCACTGCATTTTTATTAGTGGTTGAAGAAAGAAATTGAACAGTGACCTTAAGTTATGTGAGATGGGTGCCACTGGATTCATAACACTGATGTTACAATTTATACAGCCATTGAAATTCTTAGTGATAAATATTGAAGATCATTTCCTTTTCTCAGTACACTTTGTGATCTCTCACCCATTGGGTGAACTTAGGGTGGAAAGCAAGCTCTATGCACTATGAAGAAGATGCATTCAGTGAAGCCTTTCGATACAATTAAGGCATTTCAAATCAATTTAGTTAATAATTAGCAGCATGTGTTGTGAAGTATAAAACCATCGACATTTTTGGCTCATTTGTCACATGAATATTTTGCTTAGGTTTTATGGTGGTTGTATGGTCTAAGTTTGATAGATAATATTTGATCCAAGTATGATGAGAAAACTGCTATCACTGCCTTGTTTGGGGTTGCTAGAAATAGTTGACTTGAATCATTGAAAAAAAATCACGATGTGAAAAATATAAGATAATATGCATTTAAAAGCTCAGTTAGATCCATGGGGTTTTGGTATTTTGAACTGATGATTCTTCAGACAATGAGTGTCTTAACAATACTTTTTTTCTTTTTGTTAACTAGATCCACAGGGTTTTGAACTAATAACTTTCACAAAGGAGGTGTCTTAACAATTAATAACTTTTACAAAGGAGGTGTCTTAACAATTAATAACTTTAATAACTTTCGCAAAGGAGGTATCTTAACAATTAATAACTTATTAAACTTTCGCCAAGAAGTTGTCTTAACAATTAATAACTTTAATAACTTTCGCAAAGGAGGTGTCTTAACAATTAATAACTTTCACAAAAGGAGGTGTCTTAACAATTAATAACTTTCAACAAGGAGGTGTCTTAACAATTCATCCTATCACTGTCTATTCTACATGAGACTTTTTTTAGTTGTTATTATATATGTTTATTTCATTTAACATTACAAACAGTGATATTCTACATGAGACTTTTTTTAGTTGTTATTATATATGTTTATTTCATTTAACATAATTTGTAATGGTTTCCAAAATTTGTCTCGCTTACATTAAAGGAACCATTAAAAAAATTTCTCATATCCTTGGAAACCATTAAAAAAATTGCTTATATCCTTGGAAAGAAAAACATTACCACTACCTTAAAACCTATAAACACTATTTGTGGCCACCTCAGATCTATCAAAGATCGATCAAACATGTGTATACTTAATCCCTTGTTCATGCGGTAAATCCTATGTAGGAGACACTGGTAGTTCCATCAAAATCTGAATCCAAGAACATTGTTCAAATATAAAATATAATCATTCCCACTCTGCCCTTGAAGAACAATCCTAAAGACAAAGCATCACATTTTCATTGAAAAAACAAGTATTCTTACTAGAATTGACCATTAGTAGAAAAAAATTTAGAGAGAATATTGATTTAGAAAAACAACCTAATAACCTAAACAATAAAGATGTTGGGCAAAAAATTAATGACAACCGGATTCCCACCCTCACTTCAAGAGCCATCCCTCGCTAAATTCAAGTAAAACCGGATTCCCACCCTCACCTCAAGACCCATCCCTTGCTAATTTATTTACTTATAAACATATTATTAATTAATATGTAGACTAATTATTAAGTATTAATACATATAAATAATCCATATACTAATAATTAATTATTAACTCTTTTAATATACCTTTAAATAACATATTAACATATAATTACAAAAAAATTAACATATATTATTTATTGATATCAATATTTTTTTTCCCCTAGGAAAAAATCGTAATTTTATTCATGTTGATAAAATTACATTTTGTAGATGCTTGAAGCATATGCAAATGGCTGTTCCTGTAATAACAGGCAGCATAACAGAAAATAGAACACAAAGACTATTCCCGTGATGACAGGAATATAGCAAAAATTTTAAAAAATTGTATCTGCCGGCCTATATTTTCCTTCCTTTTTTCTTTTCCACTTTTCGCCAGACTCCAGCATTGGCAGTGGGGACAATTATGGCAAGTTGGTTTTCCTCTATGTGCCCAGGTTGTTCTTTGTCCGAGTCCGATCCTTCGGTACTATGTGCTCGTTTGGCACCGCTTATTTCCAGCTGTAGTTCTTGCTGCCGTATCATGCTGTTTGGTTCTAGTTTGGGTCCTTCAGTGTTTTCTTCCTGCATTTTTTCCTGTCTCCTATATATGTCTGTGGGTTCCGTGTTTAGTGCCTCCTCCTCCAGTGGTTCAGTGTGCTGCCAACCTTTTGGCCTTTTCTGTTGTTTCTTGTTCCCCTTAGGCTCCTTACAAGTCATTGGACATGCATTTTGAAGGTGCCCTGTCTGCAAGCAGCTGCGACATCTGAAAGCCGTGTTCTCGTAATCTAGTTGTTGCGTCCACAGTGAATTATTAAAATTCAATGTGATGTGATCTGGGAGTCCTTGACTTAGGTCCACTTCTACACATATTCTGGCATATGTGAAAATTCCCCGGTTGGCTCTGTCCTCATCTATTTTGAGATGTTTTCCTAAGGAGTTCCCAATGGCTGTTAAAGCTTTTCGATGCCAGAAATGCAGTGGTAGGTTGTGTAGCCTTACCCAAACTGGCATTGTCGATACTACCATGGTATTGGCGTCGAAATCCGGGAACCAGGGTGTGAGAAAGAGACCAGCATTGCCCCAAAACCAAGGCCCCTGATTAATGGTATTGTCTCGTTCCAGCTCTGTGCTAAATCTGACTATGAAGAATCCTTTAGGGCATAGGTATATTTCACAATTGATTGTCGATAAATTAATATCAATATTATATTAACATATATAATATATTAATATAAATATTATATTAACATATATATCAATATATTTGTTATTAATGGCTAATATTAATAAATATGAACGTATTAATAAGTAACATGAGTTTATTATTAATTAATATTAATACCAATGAATATTCATGGAAAAAATATTAGTATTAAATTATTTAATATATTATTTTTACTTATATTAATATTTTTTTTAATTTAAAGCTAGTGTATAATATTAACTAATATATTATATTAACATATATATCAATATATTTGTTATTAATGGCTAATATTAATAAATATGAACGTATTAATAAGTAACATGAGTTTATTATTAATTAATATTAATACCAATGAATATTCATGGAAAAAATATTAGTATTAAATTATTTAATATATTATTTTTACTTATATTAATATTATTTTTAATTTAAAGCTAGTGTATAATATTAACTAATATTGATTTTATAATAATTAGTTTACATAGTAACATGGATTAACAATCCTTAATATTAAAGAATTGGACAACAAAATAATTAATTAATGGTTTTAAATTTTAGTATCAATTAATATTTTGCATGGTCATATTTCTTTACCTTTGCTTTCATTCTTGAGGATGAACTTTATCAGAAAGTTCGAAATGTTGAAAAATTTTAAATCTTGTGCAATGGATCCAAAAAATATTTCTCAACAAAATACATATCGTAGAAGCTTAAATTCCGAAATATTATGCCTCACTTAAATTCCGAAATATTATGCCTCTTTACATAATGAAATAAACTAGTTTGTAATGTACTTCATAGTCCAGGGGTTGAAAAAATTCCTACCTTTCCATTTGAGAAAATTCCTTACCTTTTCATTTGAGAGAACTTCTTACCCTTCATAGTTCAAAGATCCTTTTAATATCATTGGTTTGTGTTATTAAGCTTTTAGAGTGTTTGTGCTTTTATTTTCCTAGTAATAAGTTTTTCTTCATAATTATGTTTATATAGGTTCATGATTGACTCTCATATAATCTTATGATGAATTTTCACTTTACAAATAGTGATGCTTTATTGTACATATTTTTTTTAGTACATTATGATGAGTTTTCACTTTACAAATAGTGATGTTTTATTGTACATTAATTTTTTTTTTGTAGATTAGGGTAGGCATCTCTCTAATTAGAGATGTAACACATTTTTTACCAACTAAATTTTATGTCTTAGAAATAAGGCATGCAAGTGGTTACCCACATTAATGATGATTGTAAGTGGTTGACCCTCATAAAAATGGATCACAATTAATGAGTTAGTGAAATAAATGAGCCATAAATAATAAATAAAATAGTTAGAGTTTGTTAGGGTTTTGGATCCTAAAACATTATATATAGTCCAAGATAGGAAGGGAAGATAAGTCAAGTATTGGTTTTTATTAACAAGCGATGGCTTATGGAGTGATCTCCTTCCTTAATGAGTGATTATATGGTGTTACACTACCTTAAGAGTTTGATATTAATAAATAAATATTTTTATATATTCTTGTATTGAATTTCAGATTTATTTTATCAGATATTTTAATAAATAAAAAATCGTTTGAAATGGAGTTTAGAAAGTGGAGATCTCCCTGATTTAAAATCAATGATTTAAAATAAAAATTATGACGATTGGACAGTTGCAACGCGGATCTAAGTTCTTAAAGTAACTAGATCGCGATTCCAATCACATGGGGAGATGCAGAATTTCCATTCCATTTCTAAAAACATGTTATAATAAGGATTTTGAGCCATATTGATTGAGTTGCTGCCATTTTAAATTCTTTTCCAAAGTAAGTTTTTTTTCTTCAAAACCCTCATTCTATTTTAAGATGTTTTTTTATAGGAAAATATGATGGTCCTACTATTAAAGAATACATAAAAAAAGATAAAGTCAAAATGACCATTTTGGACAAATTTCCTATGTTTTACTTTAAGAGATGAGGCTATAATATAGTGGGACTCACTTGGCCATGATCTAATGTAGACATTTTCCACTGAAAAATTCGAACAAATGTGGCCACTTGCACCACCTAGTAAGAAAACAACCGAAAATATTGCACATGATTAACAACCAGGACGATGACAACTGGAAGACACAAAGAGGCAAGGTGAGCTACTCGCGACACATCTCCACATGGACACCATAAGGACCAGTTTCCAACTCAAGCGAGTGAGGTAGTAGATAGACATAGTGGTCATCTTTCTCTTCAATGGATGGACGCACACAAGTGGTACCAATGGACTAATATTTTGAGTAGGTCCTATTATTTGTGTTCTTCTCATGTTTCAAGGACAAAACAAGCTTAAGGGGGGTGGAATGTAGTATACCCAGGGGTAGACAATATGGGGTACATTGGGAGGTACCCAAGGGTTTAATGTGTAAAAGGGACCACACGTAGTTTGGTTAGTTTAGTAAATAAGGCCTGCAAGTGGTTACCACATTAGTGATGATTGTAAGTGGTTAACCTTCATTATGAAAAGTGACCACAATTAATTGTTAGTTAAATAAATGGACCATAGCTAACAAATAAATTAGTTAGAGTTTGTTAAGGTTTTGCATCCTCGAACATTATATATAGTCCAAGATAGGAAGGGAAGAGATGTCAAGTATTGGTTTTGTATTGACAAATGATGGCTTGTGGAGTGATCTCCTTCCTTAAGGAGTGATTGTATGGTGTTACTCTACCTCAAGGGTTTGATATTAGTAAAGAAACATTTCTATATATTCTTGTATTGACTCTTGGATTTATTTTATCAGAGATTTTTAATTAATTTGCAGGTTTGCTACATAATTGTTTGGCGGGAGAGATGATATCATATTACATTGCTGGGTGATTATTGTTTGAGGGGTAGGGGGGAGCAATTTTTCGCTTCTTCAAACATAATAGGGTTTATACTAATGGCTTCTATGATATTTGACACTCATTAAAGGATGTATCTAAACATTATCTATTTTCATGCTTTGTGCTATTCTAATTATGATGATAATATGTAGAAGTTCCTAATCATAAAAACTAGCACCTATGCCATCTTAGTAAGGAAACAACTCTTTTAAATTTGGTTTAATAAAGCTTTAAAAACTAAGACTTGATAAAAAAATGTCCCATAAAATTTTTCATGGTACGAAACCCTGTATAAATATTTATTAGTATTATCCTACAATATCTAATTCTAATGTTCACTCTATTGATCATGTAGAATAGTTATTCAAGGTTTCATTAAAAGTCTTTAAAACATGACTTCTTTTCATTATCACCTAAAACTTGATTGAAGTTCTCCAAATACACACATAGTTGATATGATTCACTTAGTTGCTATAAGATTTAAGAGTTCAAGTGGAATTCCCCACAAATGTTGATATTAAATTATAACCATCCTCAATAAACTCCTAAACTTGACATGTTATAGCTAAATTTGGCATATTCCAAGCCTAATATAATCGATTTAACAACTCGTATCCATTCACAAACATAAATTATTAATAAATACTTATAATTCATAAACAAATGTAAGCATAAATATAATCAATAAAATAGCCATAAATAATAAACACATGGATTTGGGAGGAAAACTCACCATAGAAACACCATAAGACTTATCTTATTAATCACAAAAGCTTTTTCAATCCATGGTGCTTTGTTCTTTTATCACAAATTCGTTTTCCTTATTTACAAATGATATATAAAATGATGACGATGAATGAATAAATGAATGTATTTCACTAATGCATAATCCTTATTTATAGTCTTAGGATAGGTTGATAAAATGAACCTTGATCATTAGATGAGGAATTGTTGGACATAGTCAATCACGATATCTCTTTCTATGTTAGTTTAACCAAATTTACATTCATTTATAGTAAGGTGGGTTTTATATACCAACATTAGGTATATATGGCCTAGTGTGGACCACAATGTAAGCATGTTAGTAGAAGCCATTGGGTTCACAAAAATAACAATTTTAGTAGATGAAATGAGATCACCATCTCCACATACAATATACCCTAATAATTATACCCTAATAATTTACTAAAAGGAATCCCAAAAATGCACTCAAACTGAAATAAATATGTGATAATGAATATTGATCAAACATAAGCCCCAATGGTTACATGGTCTTCGAGTATGTTGTACATTGTCCATCCTTTTCAATAGACCTCCAAAAATTTATGAATGTATTATTTGAATGCCATAATTACCATTTTAGAAAACATTGTAGGGGCATTCTTAGTCCAAAATGCATGACATTGTCTAAAGCCCATTTTGTAGAAAAGTTTCCTTTTACTTGATAATACCCTAATAACTCGTTGATGAAAGAACAAGTTTCCTTCCCGCAACATGGTCATGCACCTAAACATTTTATGTGATCATGAAAGTGTCATGGAAAAAAGAACCATTTAATTCCTTGACATCCACATAGACACATATCCTTTCCCTTGTTTTTAATCCATAATTACAATGAGGGTAATCCACTCTTAATTATCTAGAAAAATAGTATTTCAATAAATAAAATCTTGTCTATTTCCTCCTTTAAGTTCTTCCTCATCTCAGAATACATATTGTAGGACCACTTCTTGATAAGTTTGCATTTTTTTCAAATAGATTTTCCTCTCCCCTAATTCTCTTTTGATTCCATTAATCTCTATAAACTCCATGGAAAAATCCTCATATTATTTAAGCAAGGTTACAACTTACGAAATGATATTCACATCCTAGTAATCTCTAATTGACACTACGTTGGGTTTATATGTAGTACCATATTGCATTTCCTTATCTCTAGGGATTCTTGATATATTTACTCACCTTCATCATCCCTAACCTCCTTAACAACTCTCTTTCAACCATTCTGTTATGAAACCAGCTCACAAAAAGATAGAAAAGTGAGATCCACGCCTTATAATTCAGCCTCTTCGAGGGGGCAACCTCCTTTACATTACATAAATGAACAATTCTTGGATGATACAAATGAAAATACCTCCTTTCTATATATAGGAGTCTAAGTGGTCCCAATACAATCAGAGCCTACATAACAATAATATTGTAGGGCACAACAATAACAATAGTGGGCTTCTATGTGGCACAATAGTAACAATATGGGCACTACATGGGTACATCAATATAAATAAGGGGTATAACTACAATAGTAATGGGGTAATCACTAGTATTATAGGGACCCAACATGCCCCTCTCCTTCAAAAAGTGTTGTCCTCAACGCTTGAGTAGTTCAGGATACTTCTGCATAAAATTCTCGTCCTCCCATGTGGAATCTTCAGCGGATAAGTTCTTCCACTTGATAAGGTACTCTGAAATTGATCGATTTCGTAGCTGTCGAGTTCTTGTTTCTATAACTGCTTCTGGTTCCAATATAATTTTTCCTTCTTCGTCAAGTTCTGGCAATATTGTTTGAACTGGGAGCTTGTCGCCTATAACCTTCTTTAAGCATGAAACATGGAAAACTGGGTGCAATCGAGAAGCTGCAGGAAGCTCCAATTTGTATGCCATAGTACCAATCTTTTGCAACACCTTGTACGGACCATAATACTTTGGTGATAATTTATTATCCTTCTTAGCTTGCTTGAGGGACATTTGCTTATATGGTTGTAGCCGTAGGAATACCCAATCACCTACATCAAAACTTCTTTCACTGCGATGTTGATCTGCCTGTTGTTTCATTCTATTCTGTGCCAACACAAGGTTATCCTTTAAGAGTTGGAGGACTTGTTGTTGATGTTCGATGTGATGTTCCACTGCCTGAACCTTAGAATTTTCTCTTAAATATGATGTGATGGATGGTGGTTGATACCCATAAAGTGCCATAAATGGGGTCATTTTTGTTGCTGTATGAAGGAAGTGTTATACCACCATTCAGCCAGAGGCAACCATTTGACCCATTGTGTCTGTTTATCAGATACAAAGCAACGAAGATATCCTTCCAAACATTTGTTTACTATCTCAGTTTGCCCATCAGATTGAGGATGATAAGATGAGCTATGAGCTAACTGAGTACCAGACAAGAAAATAATTCTGTCCAAAAATTTCCAGTGAAAATGGGATCTCTGTCACTTACAATAATCTTTGGGTTTCCATGTAGCTTTTGAACTGTTTCCATAAATGCAGTAGAAACTGTACTGGCTTTAAATGGATGTGATAATGCACAAAAGTGTGCATACTTGGTAAGTCTGTCAACTACCACCATGATGACACTCTTTCCCTCAGACTTGGGTAAACCTGTGATAAAATCCATTGAAACCTCCTCCCAACGTTGGCTTGGAATGGATAAAGGTTGTAATAGACCCGGTGTCTTAATTGTTTCAACTTTATTTTGCTGGCAAACCAAACATTCCGCCACAAACTTTTGAATATCTGATTTAAGGCCATCCCAAAAAAATTCCTTCTTAACCCTGTGGTAAGTTTTTAAAAATCCTGAGTGCCCTCCTAAGGGAGAAGTGTGCAATTCCATAAGAATCTTTTGTTTTAGCTGGGAATTCTTACAGAGGTATAAGCGATCTTTGTACCATAACGAATCATTTTTCCAGCTAAATGTATCAGAAGTACTGGAATCTTGTTGTAGCTTTGAATAAGTGCCCACACTTCTTCGTCATTCTTCCATTCCTCCCTTGCTTCGTTTATCCAATCTGGTTGGATAATAGAAATGGCACACAACAATGCTTCCACATCCTCATCCTTTCTTGAGAGTGCATCTGCCACCACATTTTGCTTCCCTTTTTTGTAGATGATTTCAAAGTCATAACCCAACATCTTTGTGACCCACTTTTGTTGCTCTTCAGAGGATAATCTTTGTTCTAAAAAGTATTTAAGGCTATCATGATCCGTTTTTACCTTGAAGTGTCTTCCCATTAGGTAGGGTCGCCATTTCTTAAGTGCATGGAGTATTGCCAACATTTCCTTCTCATAAATAGCTTTTCTTAAAAACTTTCCCTTGATTGGACGACTTTCAAAAGCAATGGGTCTTTCATCTTGCATTAGAACAGCACCAATTCCATTTCCTGAAGCATCACATTCCACAATAAAGGTTTTTGTGAAGTCCGGCGTAGCTAAGACCGGTGCTTGGCACATTGCCTCTTTAAGATGTTCAAAGGCCTTTGTTGCTTCTGAGTCCATGAAAATGAATCTTTCTTCAATAATGTTGTTAGAGGTGCTGCTATTCTCCCATAATTCTTAACAAACTTGCGATAATACCCTGTCAACCCAAGAAATCCTCGCAGATGCTTTATGGATGTGGGGATTTTCCATTCCTTAATGGCTTTAATTTTGCTAGGGTCTACCTTAACTCCTTCATGAGATACAATATGACCCAAATATTCCACCTCCTGGACTCCAAAGAAACATTTGGATCTTTTTGCATATAATTGTTTCTCCTCCAATAGTTGTAGCACCCTGTCAACATGTTCAACATGATCCTTCCAAGACTTGCTGTAGATTAGTATATCATCAAAAAATACTAACACAAATTTTCTAAGGAATGGTTTGAAAATTGAATTCATCAAACCTTGAAATGTTGAAGGTGCATTGGTAAGGCCAAAAGGCATGACCAAAAATTCATAATGACCCTCATGAGTTCTAAATGCTGTTTTCGGAATGTCTTCAACCTTCATTCTGATTTGATGATATCCCGAACGAAGATCCAACTTGGTGAAGTAAATTGATCCATGCAATTCATCCAGTAATTCATCAATAACAGGAATGGGGAACTTATCTTTAATAGTGAGCTTGTTGAGCTCCCTATAATCTGGACACATGCGCCATGATCCATCCTTCTTGTGCACCAATACTACTGGAGCTGAGAAAGAACTTTGACTCGGTTGAATTATACCAGCCTCTAGCATTTCTGCAACCATACGTTCAATTTCACTTTTTTGGACATATGGATATCTGTACGGCCTGATGTTTGGAGGAACACTTCCTGGAATCAGATGAATAGCATGATCATGATCACGCATAGGTGGGAGACCTTTGGGAGTCTCAAATACCTTGGAATGATTGTCCAGGACTTTTTGGAGATCTGGAGAAATAGATGATTCCAATGTGGAAACATCTAGCGAACATAATTGTGCAATTACACCTCTTTGCTCCTTTTTTAGAAGCTTTGTCATTCCATTAGAGCTGATTATCTTTCCTGGTTTCCCTGCAATACCCCTTAATTCAACTTCCTTTCCTTCCACAGAAAATTTCATGAAAAGTTCTTGAAAATTAAAAGCTATTGTACCCAAGGATTGTAGCCATTGGACTCCTAGTACAACATCAGCACCTCCCATTGGAATGGAAAGCATTGGGCTAGTCAATACATATTCTCCCATGGATAGCTTGATATTATGGCACTTTCCAGAACAATTTATTGTTCCTCCATTTGCAATCATCACTTGACACTCTGGTGCTGGATATAGGAAGCAATTCAATTCTTTTGCTACCCTACAATGAATAAAATTGTGGGTGCTTCCTGAATCAATCAACACTATTACCTTTTTCTTCTTGATTTGTCCTTCTATCTTGATGGTTTGAGGAGTGGTAATTCCCGCCAATGCATTACAAGATATGGTTGGATTTATTTGTTCTTCATCTAGGCTTTGTTCCTGGAATATATCCTCTTCTTTTGACCTTTCTTGCTCCTTTTCTTCTTCCTCTTCACAATCTATGTAGAATAATTTCTTCTCAGCACACTTATGACCTTTTGTGTATTTGCTATCACAATTGTAACAAAGCCCTTTTGCTCTTTTTTCTTCCAATTGTTGTGGTGTCAACCTTGTAGGTTGTGGAAGACTATGGGCAACAACACTTCCTTCTTTATAGTTGTGAATGGTATGCTTCCTAGTTGCCATAATTTTGCTTTCCATTTTTCTTGCTAACCTGAATGCCTTCTCTAATGAATCAGGTTCCCAAAGGCGCACATCATGTTGGATATTATCCTTTAAAGACCCTATGAACACATCAATCCTATGCTCCTCTGGAATATCTTTTATCCTTATGTTCAATTTTTGGAACTCCTCAATGTGCTCCATTATTGAACCCTTTTGTTTGAGATTCATCAATTGGCTAAAAAAAGTGTTGCTTTTTGTATCCTCATAATGTGCTATCAATTCTTCCGTAAAAATTGCCCAAGTGATAAATTGTTTACGAGAACAAAGCCATTGATACCATACAAACTGATTTGGTTCCAAATATAAAGTTGCCATACGTACCTTTTGTGTGTTTTGCACATTATTGAGATCGAAGAATTGCTCCATCTGTAATATCCATGTGGCGGGATCCTTGCCATCAAACTTCCTCATATCGATTTTTGGAACATGATGAGTCTTCGATCCAACATTAGCATCTATGGTATCATGATTAACATTTCTTTTGTTCTCATCATGAGTTTCCTTTACTGCCTTTTCACCATTAGTGACCCTTTCTTGTAGCAACTTCTTCAATTCATCCATCTTATCATCCATGCCATCAAATTTAGCATCAATCTTAGCTTCCATGCCATCCATCTTAGCTTCCATGCCATTTACCTTAGATTCCACGCCACTTATCTTAGCTTCTGTTAGCTTTTGTGAGCGTGACATTTGTTGCACTTGTTCTTGTAATTTTGATATATCATGTAGCATTTCTTCCTCTTCTTCATGAGTCATGCTAGAGCTTTCAGGTTCCTTACTAGGTGTTTTCATTTTTTTTCCTCGGGGCATCAGTTACCGATAATAAAGTTTTACTATGCCCTTTGAATTCCGTTAAACCAAGCTTACACAAAAATTTAAAAAAACTACACACCTTTTTTCACTTTATAGAAGCCTGATATTGAATCTGATGTATCTCTGTAATTTCAGATCCTCCAATTCTGAAATTGCTACCTGTAGTAGCCTTCTGCGTCCTCTTTCCAATGCCACAAGTCTGAGCCAAATTGGATTCTCCAAGGAAGAGTTATGTGAAATCTCCCACAGTTACTTGCTTTTAGACTGGTTCAGTAGAGCGAACTTGTACGACGTGCCACGAGTCACTGTTTCCACCTTTGAATCTAAAACACACGCACAAGAAACTACAGTCCGTCCTCTTTCTGTACCTTTTTACGAAATTTCAATCCGATCCTCAGAGAGAGAGTTATGACGATTTTCCCCAGGTCACCTGTTTTGAATGTAATTCAGGAGTCTGCCAAAAGACCAACTTCCTCAGATCATATCTCCGAAAATGTCGTGATAAAAGCTCTGAAATTCGGACCCAAGGTTCAGCGCCAATTCTTCTCAAATGGGTTTTTTTTTCGACTTCTGAAACGTCCCAGAAAAAAAGTTATAGCGAAAATGCCACGATGACCTGTTTGGAGCAGCGAAACCCTAGAATCCAAAGCTCTGATACCAAATGTTATGAAACCAGCTCACAAAAAGATAGAAAAGTGAGATCCACGCCTTATAATTCAGCCTCTTCGAGGGGGCAACCTCCTTTACATTACATAAATGAACAATTCTTGGATGATACAAATGAAAATACCTCCTTTCTATATATAGGAGTCTAAGTGGTCCCAATACAATCAGAGCCTACATAACAATAATATTGTAGGGCACAACAATAACAATAGTGGGCTTCTATGTGGCACAATAGTAACAATATGGGCACTACATGGGTACATCAATATAAATAAGGGGTATAACTACAATAGTAATGGGGTAATCACTAGTATTATAGGGACCCAACACATTCCCTTAAATGTGAGATGGTACAAATCCTCACACTATCCTATAACCCTATAACAGTATCACCTAATCACCTAACCATATATATATATATATATAAAACATACCCAACCCATTCTATTCCATTGAAGGAATGGGATATACAATTTTTCTTTCCTCCTGCTGCAATTGTCTTTGGTTTGGTGCTTTCTGCCATGATTGGAATCAATCCTAGCAGTTTCCCAGAGTCACCGGGTGACCATCGGCTAAGACCATAGGCACTTATCTTGTTAAGCCCTCCACAGGTTGAGTTTTCTTTGTGACTGGATCGACACCAATGGTCTTGTTCTCTTCGAAACGACCAATGGCCTGGGCTAAGCCCTAAATCTCCTAGCCCCTTTGTACTTCTTTGCTCCCCTGGTCTACTTCTACGTGATGTGACTGAAGATTAGCCCTTATCCCGTAGCCTTCTATCCCAACGCAATAAAATTGCATCCCATACATGCCCGTTGGCGTTATAACGTTGGGTCGACGTGTCTCGTGGGGACCACCCGTCCTCACCTTCATCGGTCGCAACCTTGCCAAATGGTTGCCCGTCGATCCTCCATGTCCCAGTGCCTCATCTTCTAACGCATTCCTTAGTTGCGTCCACTTACCTCCGCCAGGGAATTCCTACTAGGCTAGGCTATCAAATGGGTCAACCCCTATGCTCACCAACCAATTGAATTCCTACCGGGTGAGTTGTCTTTGAAAACTTCCATGCCATCTCGACGATCCTTTTGGTGCAGTGTTGAATTCTTTCGGGTTCAAGCCAGCGGAATGATGTCATGCTAATATTTTCTCTTGTGAGCCATTCAAACATTGCCATGTGTCCCTCTGGAAGAGAGAGAAATGTCCTCCAACCCTTTTCTTTACATCGATTCCCTTTGTTATTTGAAAACCACCAAGTTCTAGAAAAAACTCCGACACCACCCTTAAGTGGTTTAAGGGTTTATAGGTGTGCCCCCAAAACAACTCCCAACTGTTGATTTGCACAGTCAATAGTGCAAGATAACTGCTTCAGAGACCTTAAGGCCTAACACGACTAACAACTCGAGGCCCTCTCGAATGTCGCCATGTGGCCCGATGCCTATCTCCTAATGTTTCCACCTTGCCTCCCTTTACATTACTCTGAGATGAACATGGAGGGGCGACGTGTTATGTGGGGTATGTCTGGTACATTCCCATTGGCACATGCTTTCCTACATGGACCGACACTCACTTCTCGACGTTTAATTTATGTGACCCTTTCTATCACGTCAGGTGATTTCCTTCGGGCTATCAATGTCGGGTGGGTTCCACCCACTCTGTTCCTTCTCGAAACTTACCACTTACGCCTCATTTGAAATATTCCGCGGTGTACCTGTCGATATGGCGGCATCCCTATGTGCTTTGCTTGTGTCTTTAGTGATGTCCCGAGCTTACTTGGGTTATGGACCAACCCACCCACCAATGGTAACACCACCAGGCACAAGTATTCTTCCATGTCATCCCACTCTTATTAGCTTGTGCACCTTAGCGAATGATCTAGCTTGGAGCTAACGAGACAAATTCTTAATGGGGCCACCTTTGACCAATCGCGTAGCTTTTGGGCTTGCGTGACCACAAGCTTTTCCTGACTGATTTCCTTCCGACTGCTTCCCACTAATCCCTTTAGTGTCCCTTTAGGGTAAACCTTCCAGGCCATGTCAACAATCCTCCCGACCAATCACACACAAGGAGAATCTATCTCCTCCAATATGGAGCCATTCTGCCTAGGGTTCCAATCCATAGGGTATTAAGCTTATCCAATTAATTCTATAAGGTTGGAGCTTCGCTTTGTTGTGTTGAAACATATCCATGTCCCTCACCATTCTTCTATGGCCTAGTCACGGGACTTCGACGCTGCCTAAAGCAATGAAGTAAAAGGGGACCTATGTGAACGCCCTAAAGACAAACTCGACTACTACATAGTCTCATCGAAGCCGAATTTTCCAACTATGGCTCTTCTTCAAAGGTCTGGAAGACCTCTAGATCAAGGTAGATCTTCAATGCCGACGCTAAGGGTTTACTAGCGCGCTCCAAGGTGCTACCCCTCCTGAGCTTGGGTGATGGTTTCATCAATAGGTTTCTAGCCTGTGGGCCTTCCTTGCTTGTGGGTAGGCAATTCCTCGCATTATGGCATAGGAACTCCAACGCCCATTACTTATCATGGGTTTGGCATGAGATTCCAAGAGGTTCCCACCTCTCCTGCTACATGCCAACAATGCTTGAATCCATGTCAAGCCTACAAGCGGATCCACGATGCCATTTTAGGGTTGTTAGGGCATTTGGCTACTCGCATGGACATGTAGTCCTCATTGCCAAAGTCCCTGTGGCGGAAATGGAGGCTGCTGCAAATGAAAGGCTGGAAGTCAATTAGGAAATGCTTTTTGGAGCCCTGGCATAGGGGTAACCATCCACCACGTTGAAAGCATGCTTGCCTTATGGCACAACAAATCGTAAATGAATGCATGACTTGCAAAAAATAACCCCCTCTACCCAATAAAGGGCCTTTTATATAAAATATACATCAATAAAAATGGGTCTCAGAACCCACTTCTTTTAATGGTTCAATTCAATCTCTCTTGGCTTTAGTTATGGTTTTGTAGCTTCTCATAGAGTTCATTTATTTTCATTAATGTATTATTTTCGGCACAATTGAGCATTTTATTCAGATTGATATTCAACCTTGGCTCTATAGCTTAGGCATTATTGGATGTGCTTATTTCTCCTTTTGAGCATCAAGAACAGTGTGTCTACCGCTACTAAGCATCACATACCATTTTCCTTCTAGATGTGAGCACAACCACTTATATAGATTCAATATATACATCTGTAGAATGTTCCCACATAGATGAATCACATAAACAAGTAGTAATGCACAAATGAAGTGTTAGCACTCAAAAATTCCTCTTGGCTATGAGAGAGAAATTCCTAAGACAACTTTTTCAAACCAAGCTTGTAGATTGAAGGCTATCCCCTTCAATCCAGAGAGGGCTCTCTTTGAAAACCTAATCACTAAGCTTAGCAACTAAATGTATCTTCAAATAATGGCTAGATCTTTAGTAGGCTTGTGTCGAAATAGAGTTTGGTTGGGTATGAGGAAATTAATCCATTGGGAAATGGAGTCAACAAACTAGGTTTTAGATACAATTACCAAGACATGATTGCATGATCAAGACAGACAGAGGCATGGTATGGCAGACCCTAGACCTATCAAAATATCATTTGAGATGATAATAAAATATAGAAATGGCAATCCACTATAAGGGCATGAAACATGAATCCTAATAGCTTTAGAAGAAAGAGTGCAAATGCTTAGAATAGATGAAACAAAGGATTAAATCAATGAATTCTGTTGCATTACATTTATTTAAACATAAGAATATAAACATTAAATGAGTATGACATAGTAGGAAAACTGCAACTTGAAGGAACAAAGACCAGGAAAACCATCACAAGAATGTTTGTATCAATAATAATTATCTTTTGGTCTTGGCATTGTAAAAATCATATAATTTTACAAACACACAACAAAATATACTTATTTTTCTCAGAATCCAACCTTTTGTCCTCCTTTCACATTCAATTTATAGAAATACTATATAGGTTTGAGATCCATAATTTGTGGAAAGTATTAATTGCAATAATCCTCAAGATCCAAAAGAAATGGATCTGGAAACCTCTTCATAATTGTTTGAAATAATCAAGGATGTGATAATATCTGATCTCCAAGTCGAATTGATGAGGTGACCTTTAGTTGTTGACTTGGCATTTTTATAGAAAACAAAATTTTGAAAAATATGGAAAAATATGCCTCAAAGATATATCTGAATATCTCAAATCATGATAGACGTTAGAAAACAGAGGGTTTTTTTTTTTTGGTATGTTTCCTATTTCCTTTTTACCAAATTTATTTCCATATATTCAGAAACGTATTTTTGAAAATAATGATTAAAATAGGATAAAACAAAATTACAAAATTTGGAAAAATAGGCCTCAAAGCTTCCTTTGTATTTTGCAAACCATGATAGTTGGTAAAAAATGAAAGAGTTTTTTCTAAAACACCCCATAACAAAAAACAACCTCTTTTGTATTTTTAAAATTCCTTTTCAATTGTTCGAAAACTGTGCTTCAAGACGGTGACTAAAACAGGAAAACGCAGTGCTGCCATTTCTCTTTCTTGTTTATTATTTGACCTAAACCATAGGGACTTCATCTGTGTGCTTACAATCCAATTTTTTTTTGTATAATATCATCATTCATCCCTTAAGTATGGTGGCTAAAATGTCAAAAAACTTCATGAAATATATTAGTCAAAATTAGGGTTTTTACAACAAAATAAATTCCCTTGTTCTTGGCTCAAGGTATTGCTTCACCAAAAATGAAGATTATTTATTCTTCCATGGCTTCAACAGCTTGAGAAAGCATGTTCAACTTGTATTTATTTTTTTTCTTTCTTGTAACCCTTTTCCACATTCTTGAATGTCTTCACTCATTGTTAGGGTTCCTTGTTTCTTTCTTTCTACAAATTCTATTTTCCTCTTTTTTGCTGCTTTCTTCTCACCTCTGGAAGGTTCAACATATTCATCTTTATCAATGGCTATTGGCTCTTTCATTCTAGGGTTGAATTTAACTTTGAATCCTAGCCTCATCTTATTGGTAACTCTAGTGTGAGGTTTTCTCAAGTATTTAACCCACGACTCTATTTCTTTGCTGGTATCCTCCACCTCCTTGTTTGACTACTTTCCATTTTTATCCTCTATTACTATATGCCCTGGCTCTTCATCCTTTTGTTCTACTTAGCACTTCCTTTTTGTTTTTATTTCATAAACCCTAATTTTTTTTCTCTCTAACATGTTTTTCTAGTTTTGTTGGGAATGACCTTTTTACAAAAAAACACAGTTTTAGGGTTTTAGTTTAAAACCTTCTCTAATGATTTGAAATCCCACCAAATGTCAAATCAAGCTTGAAAAAAGGTTAATTACATCCAACAACATATTAGGCATTTGAAATGATGGAAAAGGCATTTCAAAACTTTTTATTTTCAAAATTTCCTAGTGCTAGCTATAGGCATTTGATAGGCTCCTTTTGTTGCAAAAAAATTACGGAAAGATTAGGGTTAGGTAAAATGACTTGTTTTGACATGTCCTTAGGCTTACACAATTTTTTTTGATAGGTCCTTACACCCCTTGCACAATTGATTTCAAATCATAACTTGTGAACCTTTAGGAAATTTCAAACTTGGTGCTAACACACAATCCTTAAACACAAAACCATCACCAACAACAATGCAACATGCTTCAATAAATGAATAAACAAGCACACACATTATACTCATATTTAATATTGTGGGGTAGCTAAGTTTGGGAGTATGAATCCCCACCCAACCATTGACAACTACTAGCTTCTCCCAAAGCTTGCACTTTATTGAGCCTTCCCATTGAATGAGCCATCCTTGTCTCGGTTTGAAACCTTGTATAGACATATTAATCAAAAGTGAGGGAAAATATGAGAAGAGAAGGGGACATAGGTTGTGGTGATAGTGGGCAAGGGGGTGCATTGGGTCTTATGTCGGATTGTAGGTGGGTCTCCATTTGGGGATTGGTCTCCCTATATGGGGTACCAACCCTTCAGAGGGTCACATGGAAACTTGTAGGGTGAATGTTGTGAGCCATAGGCCTCCATCATAGCAGAGAGTATTTCATGGATCCCCAACACCATTTATTAATTGCTCGTGTTCCACCTTTTTTATGAGGATGATGCACCTGGTTCACCATCCCAACTAGCTCCACATTTGCACCAAACACTCGTCAGATGTTCCAGGGTCCAGAAGAGGATGTGTCTCACTGCAGAAGATAAAGTAAGGGCTTATGTCATCATCATAACCCTTATAGATGGTTTACAGGGATTATCAATCCACTTGGAGACCCATGAGGATGTCATTGTTCCGCCGCACCCACTTGGGAGCACCACATATGACTTGCTTGGAAAACAAGGGGCCAACCCCTTGTCCACTATGTTTGGAGCCTTTTCACTCAACTTGGCACATTTAGACTCCATTAGGCTTACCCAATGACCCAATGACTCATCATATTCATTATTTTTCCCTTTTGAGAGGCTATTCTTTGTATTATTGAGCTATCTTGGTGGGCTTGTCACCCAAGGGATGTTATTACTGCACATTATTTTATTATTTTGGGCTAAATAAGACAAATTAGGCTATTCAAATTCACTATTGGATTGCATAAATAAATGAGAGGATGATTCATTTCTCTCATCATCACTTGGATTGGATTAGTATCTCTTGAGAGAGTTTCACACTTTTTGTTGGGACAAATTTTTGGAGCTTTATTGATGCACTTTGATGTATGGATTTTCGATATTGTCTTCAGAGCTTCTTTCTAATGCAAAATTAAACTATTTGACCTCCACCTTTGACCTATTTGACCTCCATCTAAATTATTAATTAAATTAAATTAATGCTATTTGACCTCCACCTTTGTTGTGTGGAGGGAGGTTTTCTCCAAGATAAACTGCTCCAACAATTTATTCTTGAAACCAAGAGGAGCTCATTAAGGTATTCACGCACTCGAATCCTTTTAATTATTATTTATTCATGCAATTAAATTTAATATTTGGTCAAATTTAACCGAATTTTTCCTCATTGGTATCATGAATATGTGTAGCACAACTAGTATCAATTTGGATGTTGAAGTGGAACAACTATTAGAAGAAAATAACTCAAAACGATGAGGGTTTAGCTAAGACAACAAAATTTGTTTGATATTTTTGTTGTACGTCTTGGCCGAGTGAGTTTTTTTTCCGGAGAGAAAAATCGTAATCTTTCATTTATGTGAGAAAAATTACATATAGTAGATGCTTGTAGGCATATGCGATATCAAACTAATTTAGTTGAGAGCTATATACATGTTTTTCATAGTGCAAAAAACCCTTGACCTTCTGGCCAATTTGCAAAAATAAATGCTGTCTGTGTTGAGCTAAAAAAAAAAGAAAAAATAAATATACAATTATGGTCTATAGATAGTCTATATATAAACAAAAAAAACTGAACATATTTCTATGGCCGATCCACCCTGTGATATTCCCGGTCTATGTATGGTCTATGGTGGTATTGGTAGATTTTTGTGTCCACCTGTTCACTGATTATCCACAAGCCTCTGGGAAGTAACGAGCCCTCCTTGGAAAGCCTGTCAGCATCTTCATTGTATTCCCTGTGTATGTGTTGACAAGAGATCAGATTAAATCCTGTTTTGAGATTATGCACATCAAAAAGTATATTTTGAAGGGAAATGGCATGACATTGATTTGTATCATTGAACCAATTTATGATAATTTGTGAATCTCCGAAGATCTAAACAGAGATGCAATTATGCGCGAGGGTGAAGTGCAACAAATGTCTAAGGGTTAGGAGCTCAGCATAGTTGTTGGTTCCATCTCCCAGGCCTAGTTTGACTTTGTAGTAGTGCTGTTCGGTGAGGTATAAGCAGAATCCCCCTCCACATCCATGAGGCTGTGCGGCCCCGTCGAAGAAAGCCCATGGCCATGTTTTATCTATGTTCCCTGGGCCTGTAATAATGCGAGATCGAGTAGGCAAATCCTTAGGGACATCATTGTAAGCAGACAGAGCCTGTACTGAGAGCATCTGCCAATTTACAAGCTAGTTTTTGAAAATGCATCGGTTCCTTCCAAGCCAAATAGTCCAACAAATTATGAGAGGGAGGCACTGTTCTTTATGTTTTGGGTGGGAAACTATCTAGCTATGCCAAGCTTGAATAAGTGCCAGAATTTCTGATTTTAAGCTGTTAAGTGATGTGATGCCAAAAGTGTGTGACTTGTGTACAGTGCAGGAAAAAAAGTTCATTGGATTCAGATGCTTGTTGACATAAAACACATCTGCTCGACCCATATACAGCTCGGTGCATGAGGGCCTCTCCCGTAGGGGTCTTCTTATTAAGTACAGACCACATGAATAGCCTAGATCAAGGGGCAGCTTTTAATTTTCATAATCTCTGCCACTAGCTCTGTAGATGTAAGGGTTGTTGGGCTTGCATCAGATGAAGGTATCCAAGCTTGGGACTATATATCCCATGTACAGCTGGAGTCCAGACGAGGGTATTAGGTTCCCGATTTAGAATGATGTGTGAGCCTTCCTGAAGAGCACTTATATACATAGACCATGTGTGCTGCCACTGCTCAGGGATGTCGAGATCATGTGCTAATCTCCATTGTTGTATGAGATAAATACGGGGGTCTTGATTGGCAATGTAGGCTAATGTCTTGACCTCTCTGCGGTGTAAGAAGTGGATGAGATCTGAAGGTAGATAATACAAGTTTCCACCCCCAATCCATGGGTCGATACCGATTCTTGCAGAGTGAACATTGTTGATGTGCCATGCTAGATCAACCCTTATAAAAGGCATTGTTTGTAAAATGGATTTCCAAACAATTGAGATGCCTCCTCTAGTCCAGGTTTGTTGGTGCGCCTAGTCCAAGATCTATAGTAGCCATATGTACTTGTGGAATGAAATAGTTGTCCAAAGATTGCTAGCAGTGAGGAGGGTCCAACTCATTTTAGCTGCAAAAGCTTTTGCAAACTGTGGGAGCTCTTTTATCCTCCATCCCCCCCGTTTCTTGGGCAGGGAAATGGATTTCCAAGACACCCAAGCAAAGATTTTACCTTCCTTGTGCCCCTTCCATAGATATCGACTGCAGAGTTGTTGCAAACGATTGAGAATTCCCTGAGGAATCCATGCAAGTGACATCAAGTAGACCGAGGTGGCCTCTAGAACTGATTTGATCAGGACTAGCCTCCCAGCTCTGGAGAGTAGTCTATGATTCCAACTTTTTAGTCTTTTTTCCAGCTTGACTACTAACCAAATCCAGTCAACAATACGATAGAAGTTTGGCTTGATTCGGAAGCCCAAATATTTAAGGCCCTCTGAGAGGTGGTGGGGAGTGAAAGGAAATAAAAGGGTTGCAGATCTAGATTTTGTTGGATTAAGACCTGACAGAGTGATGGTAGACCTGGAATGGTTAACTGACATACCAGTGGCTATTTCAAATAGGTTGAGGATCTCACGATAGGTTTCCAAGTCCTTGGTACTTCCATTTAAGAAAATCAATATATCATCCACAAAAAGCAGATGGGTGAGATAGAGAAGATCAGTCAATTTGAGGCCTTGTAATCTTCCCTCCCTCTTTGCCGAGGCAATGAGTCTACTGAGGCCCTCCATCACTAATAGAAATAGCAGGGGAGATAGAGGACATCCCTGTCTCAGGCCACGATCGGCATGAAAGAAAGGTGTAGCTGATCCATTGACCAGGATGCTATAGGTGACAGAGTTGATGCAACAAATGATCCAATTAATGAAATCAATGGGAAAGCCTAGATGTATGAGAATCATTTTAATGAAGAGCCATGATACACGGTCAAAAGATTTTGCAAGGTCTATTTTGAGGATGGTACACTTTAGGGCTTTTTGATTGATGGAGTGAACGGCTTCCTGAGTTGTACCAACGACTTCATGGATCTTCCTCTTATGGAGGAAAGCAAAAAGTTCAGGGGAGATGTGATGAGATAGGATGGGGAGAAGCCGATTGGCTATGATTTTGGCTATAACTTTGTATAGAGTGTTGCAGAGGGATATAGGTCGAAAATCATTGAAGGAGTTCAGGGAATCGGATTTCGGGATGAGGGATATGAAGGCGGTGTTGATGGCTTCATACATTCTGCCTGTTAGTCTGCATTCCTCTACAAAACTGAGGAGGTCATTCCCAAGGATATCAAAAAAATCCAAATAAAATTCAATAGGCAACCCATCTGGCCTAGGGCTCTTGTCCTTTTGAAACCTTTTTATAGTTTGTTCCAATTCTTCAATAGTGACAGGGGCAATGAGCTCATCTGCAGCTTCGTGTTCTACAAATCAAGGGAAATGCCCTGCTACTCGAATGATCTCTGCCAAATTACTTCCTGGGGGAGCTTTGAAGAGTTGTTTAAAATGTGCAATGCCCAATTGTGAGAGCTGGTGGAAAGTGTGAGCAGTGCCACCTTTCGGAGTGGGCAATTGCCAGATAGTGTTGGCAGATTTCCTTCCTTTGGAAAAATTTTGGAAGTACTTGGAGTTATCATCTCCTGCTTTGAGCCAAATGGCCCGACTCTTCAGCCTCCAAGTTTCCTCCCGTTCCTTTAATATGCTTGCACGTTTGTTCTCTAATTCAATCAGATGGGCTTTATCATTAGGACTGACAAATCCTCTGTTATTTTCATCATTGAGACTAGCAAGGTCAGCTTCCACCGTACTAAGGGTCTGATTATCCTTCAAATTTTTGTCTTTGGCCCATTTAATGGTGAGCTTCTTTAGGAGTAGTTTGTGGAAGAAAACAAATGCCTTAGATAGATGCTGGGAGGGAGGATTGTGTGCCCAATGAGCCTTTACCATCTCAATGAAACTTGAATCTTGTATCCAAGCTGAATTGAACTTGAATGGTGCCCGAGGTTTGGTGGGTGGTTCGATGATTTCCAAGTAGATGGGAGAGTGGTCAGAGATGCCACCAGAACCAACCAATTGCCTATAATGAGAAAGGGTCAGAAGAAGCTGATTCTTAATGACCATCTTGTCTAGCCTCCTAGCTAGAACTACCTCCCCTACTCTTCTATTCCTCCAGGTAGGTAAGGGCTGTGCTTGAACAAGAAGGGATTCCATGACTTCCGAGAGAGGATCAACCTGGGCAGCTGATCCCCACGACTCACTGTATCCAGTGGAGAAGTTGAGGTCCCCTCCTAATATGAGATTGCCTACTGAGGTTAGTGATGAGTTTAGGAGGTGTTTCCAGAAGGCCTCTCTTCCCTGACAAGGCCCATACACATTCAAAACCCTGAGCTCCATACCCAATGCAGTAGAGTAGAGGTCCAATCCCATATATCCCCTGACTCCCCAAGTTACAAGGGCTTTGATAGTGCGAGGGTTATAACCAATAGCCAATCCCCCCGAACGACCCGAGGCGTCAAGAGCAGTGAAATTCCATCAAGGGTAGATGGATTGTAGAGTGTTAGAGACGAGCAAGCCTTCCCCTAGGGTTTCTTGTAGTAGGATAACGTCAACTGGATCTACAGAGAAAAGTCTGCGCAGGGCTAGCTTTTTGGGGGAACTAGCCATTCCCCTATAGTTGAAAGAAAGGCATTTCATGGGGAAACTATAGCAGGGGTTGGATTTGCTCTAAGAACCCGATCGATAGATCATTGTCTCCCAGAGAGGACCTCGGCCCCTGCTCAAAGGATAGCATGTGATAGGTATGATTTGCGACCTCGTGATGGTCTGGTCGAGGAAATGGGGGGAGTGAGTCCTAGGCTCGGGAGGGGTAAGGAAAATATCGATGGTGTTCTTGACCTGAGATTATAGGGGCATGGGGGGTCCAGAGGAGATGAGGAGGGTGGACTATGACTCACAAGGAGAATGGAGGGGGGGGTGGTGGAGTCAACCAGATGATGGGGGGGAATGCAGAAAATGGATGCAGAATGAGGGATGCTATAAGAATGAGATGCAGACTGGTGCATAACATTAGATTTATTAATAAAATATAGAGCAGGAGATGAGGGAAGAGGAGTACCCGCTAATCGAGCCGCTTCCGCTACTGCTCATGCTCAAGTCAGTGGTGGAGATGGGGGACTAGAGGATGTACTCGCAACTAGGCTCACAGGCTTGGATGGAGTCACCTTGCGAGGTGGATCAGGGCCTGGTTCGGTGTTCTTCCCGTGATGAGCTGGAGTACCATGAGCATTTGTCGAACCATGCATTGTTGCAGTCTCTTGTGCTTTGGTGACTAGGGGGAAATCCTTGAAGATATGGCCAACCTTATGGCATCTGTGGCATCGAAATGGCATGCCCTCATAATCCAGGATCTGAACCCTGGTGGAATTCCTCCACTGGAGCGTAATTTTTTCTTCCAAGCCCCCCTAGTGTCCAAATGTACCAATGGTTTTGTTGTAGTCCAGGTAGGTACCAAGAGTGTTACCAATTTTGATGAAGACTTCTTCGGACCAATACTGTAAGGGAAGCCCCGCTAGCCTCACCCATAGTGGTCCTGCTCCGATCTGCTCTCGCTCTAGGTCAAAGAGGGGACTCCAATGCTTGAGAAGCACCAGTGCCATTTCGATATTCCAAAAACGAGCCAGGGCTAGATTGGTGTAATCCTAGTTCGTGAATCGGAGAACAAAGCATCCTCGTGCTAGGGTTTGAACCTCGGACAGTTTTTGAAAGGTATTCCCCCATATCTCCTTAACCCAGAGCCCTGATCGTTCTGCTGTGTATGTCCGTCCATGAACCCTACCTACTAGAACCTTGTTGGCATTGTCTGCGATATTCCCCATAGCAAGACCATCTACGAACTTGATGGTGTAGTCTTTCCCTGAGGCTATGATGCACTTTGATTTTTTCTTCCCGGTGTGCGGCATAGTAGGATGCAGTTGAAGATGATCAGCCAGGATGTTTGATGTTGCCGGAGTGTCCTCAGCTTGAACCCTAACCACAGGCATGACAAAACATCCCGAGGGTTTTCCGAATACCGACGACACGTAACCAGTTCCGGTGTTGTATTCTGCTGGTTGGGTGGGATTTTCAGCAGGCGGCCCTTACTGAGGGTTAGGGTTAGGGTTATGTGGATAACAAAGGTCAGTGGGAGGAGCTGGGTCGAAAAGCGGGATGGAGCAGGAGGTGAGAATATCGAGGATCGAGGGTGAGAGGGGTGGGCAATCCAGCCCAAGAGAGTCAACAGTGAGGGATCTGAGGTGGGGAGAGCTATCGAGTGGCCCAAGCAAGGAGACAACCAGCACATGATGCGAACAGGATGGGGCGGATGAGGCGACAACCGACTTCTGAACAAGATTATGGAAAGTGACTTGGTCGGCTAACGGATCCGGTGAATAATCAACAACATCGTGGTCCATTCCGTCCATGCTAACCGTGGATAATGATAGGTGCAGGCATGGACCGGAGCTGCAGAAAAAGTCGGGTTGATTGCTACGGTTGGGAACTCACTATTGACCAGGGTTTGCTTTGGATGTAGGGATATGGCTGCAGAGCTCCTCCATCATTCCTCCGACTCCAGATCGGCCGAGTGAGAGTTACATAATATTTATAAGAATTAAGAAACTTTTCCATGAAAAATTCATGTAGTATTTGTATTTCTTTGACCACTCTATTTGTATTTGAGTGAAAGACCATAAACTGTCATTATTCATGCAAGGAAGTAGGAGAAACTCTTTATTAATTGGGCATAAGGCACTGGTATGATTTTTCTTCTATTTTATAA
This sequence comes from Pinus tabuliformis, assembly GCA_031772625.1. Lineage (NCBI taxonomy): Eukaryota > Viridiplantae > Streptophyta > Pinopsida > Pinales > Pinaceae > Pinus > Pinus tabuliformis. The sequence goes on from CM062809.1 coordinate 622,462,347, forward strand.
ATTATTTATCTCATATAAATTCTCCTCCTTCTAGTGTTTTACAAGTACTTTCATTCACATATTTGGATTTGAAATATTACCTAGGATTGGAGCCATATAAGTGAAAAAAATTCATCAAAATACTACTCAACTTTAGCCCACTAAGCACTTGGCTACCAGGTGCATGATTTAGTTTTGAATTCCATTGATTTTAAGAATTTTTTTATTTCTAAATTGCAAATATTCCAATACCATATACCCAACTTATCTTCTTATAAAATTCAAATGATACTTCCACGACCATAGACCCAAAGACCAACACACTATGATCACTTGAAGGGCTAGAAAACCTGATCATTTGGCAGACTCTAAGACACTTTTTACACAAAATAAATCTCTTTTTACACTACCTCTTAGGGCACATACCCCAACTGGATGTTCATCAGGTATGTCACTTTAGGAATATTGTTAGCTTGGATTACCAATACTTAAAGAACATTGGTCCTCTTCGACCACTCTTGTCTTGGATACCCTGTAAGATCCTCAAAGAGTGATGGTCATGAGATTACTACATATATTGGATTTAGAATCCTAAAGGATTTTGGGTATCATATGCTTATCCAATCTTCAAGATGCTATTCTCTCCTCATGGCCTTCACTAGACGTACCACTGTTATTCCTGGTCTAGCACATGACAACATACCCTAAGCATCAAAAGTCATGATTTTATAGTGAACGTTAAAGGTTAGGGTTTCAAAAAAAATGAAAAAATGAAAAAGGTATATTCAATCTAGTGATTGATCTTCCTAACAAGAATCTTTACGACTCAAAAACCTAAATATAAGATAGTAATACAAGGCAAATCTAAAATAATTTTAACGAAAATGTTTTACTGCAAATCTTATAGTTTTAGACATACCAGGAGTTTCTCCTTTTACAAACCTTGTAGAGTTTCCTTTATCAACGTGTTCCCTCTGAATTTTAACCTTTATGCCTGCAACACTTATTGAAAAGTACAAAATATACGATACTAAAAGAATGATGTTAATTTTGTTTATCTATGGTTTCTTAGCAACAATGGAGGATGAAATCCTAGGGTTAACAAATGCCAAATATAGGACTAGGTTCTTAATGTCAGATATAACTTATTATTCCCATATAATCATACTTGACATAGACCCTAGTTAGGTCACAAACCCTAGAGGCCAAGGGTTAGGGTTTTAAGGTTATATAGTTAGGGTTTCACATGTATCATTTACAATCATATAGAGACAACTATAAACCCTAGAATCAAATAACCAACTCAACATCCAATGTTAGACTTTTAATAAAAAAATTATACATACCTCATGAATATGTACCTTTATCCTTTATGATCATGGAGACTACTATAAGGCTTACTCATGATTAGTGAAACTACCCTCAAGGAGTATTGTGAATTTCATTAAATGTCATGCAAAAATTACTAATTGTAGACATCCTTCTTGTTTGGATTTGTGGTGTACAAGTCTCAATATATTGACTGCTTTCACCAAGGGTTCTTTTGATGCTTCTACTCTTCAACGTTTTAGTAGAGATTTTTACTTACTCAAATATTTTCTTCAAGAGGGATACTTGTAACTTTTTGCTTCTTTCATTGTAGGTCAGCTCACTGAATTGTATAGGCTTGAACTATGTATATATATGCCAATATTGACATTGTAACTATGCATAGAACTTACACGCTACAAATTATTGTCTTCTATGGTGAATGTAGCTTGATGATAAGCCTATTTATCCTTAGATCTCAGTCTCCTTTATGCACAAAAATAAGGTGGGAAATCTTAGTTCCTATTATTGCAACCTTTTAATACACTTGTGCTCACAAGGTAGTCTTTCTCCATAGTGACTGATGTCACTTCTTCTAGTCCTCCAAATAGGACTATGGGATGGCTCCTAAACATGCTCATCACTTTGTCTTCTTTGATAAGATGGTAGATATAACTTAGAACTTTATGAGGAATATGTCTTTTCATTTAATAATACTTAAGCTCATAATTTTCGACCACTTGAAATGTCATGAATTCGAGGTTCCTATACCAGTATATAACTATGCATTTTATCAATATTAATATAACAGTATTTCTTGCTCTCTTGTAAGGATTGTTCCTTGAGAAACATCACCTACAATTATGAGAATTCAGATCACCGTGATAACACATAGTTCAGATTTTTCTTTGATGAATTTTACAGGTTTAATTTATTTTCTTATTTCATTAGTATGCTCAACCTAACCTTTAAATCTTCCAAAACAAGGCTCCTATCTTCTTTAATGCTTTTCAGTTGTATAGTCAAATTTCTCTAGCCTAATTACTGCAAATGGGGCTTATTAGAGTTCCTAGAATTTTCTTTTGTATCTTCTACAATCTTGGCCATAAGAGACTTATCTTTCTCTTCTTGTCTTGTGGCCTTAGTGACCTTCTTACTACCCTTATTAAAAAGAAACAAGCTCTGATACCATGTTGAGAAATTTAGGGTATTATGTGAATTGGATTCTTCAAGTGGATTTCCCTTATGTTAATTTTAGATAACAATGGTATGTTCTATGCTTTAGAGCAATTCACTTCAATTTTTCTTATAAGTTCAATATCAATTTCAAAATTAGCAATCACATTAACATTGATAGTAAATGCAGATATAACATAAATAAAAAGCAAAAGACAAGGCAAGACAAGAGGACACAATATTTGGCGGATGCCAGGGAAAAACCCCAATGTGGGGAAAACCCTTTGATCAAATCTTCTTATTATTCTTCAAAAGTTCAGCACAAAGAGAGAGAGAGCACATCATACAAAATTTACTTGCCCAATAAGTGTTAAAACATTCCAGCCAAACAACACTCAATAGGACACCTTAACTAGAAAGTCAATGCTGGTCAAACTGATGGAAAATATCCTCTAAATGAGCTTGGTCAAACCTAGTCAAATAGGCCTCCAAGGATATACATAATCCACACAAAACAGTCATGAAAAACTCAATCAAACTTGGTCAATGCAGAGGTCAACGTTGCGGTCAAAGGTCTTGCGGTCAACGCAGGTCAACCTACTCCAAATTTATCGATTTTCATGCCAGGAGATGCAACGTCAAAAGATTAGATTATCTGCCCAAAAAACACAGTCAAAGGGGGTGATTTGACCCTTGGTCAATTCTGGTCAACATCCCCACAAATAGCCCAAAATAACTGCACTTTTTTGCCTGTAATTTTCAGTCAATCCAAGTCAATGTGAGAAGAAGAAGAGATGCTCCTTTGTTGTACGAACCAATGAGGAGAGGAGAGAGAAAGATGGTTGAGTGATGGTATCCAAATGAGGAAAAGGCCTCTCCTATTTATACACAACATTGAGGGTGAGGAGACACATCTGTTGGGCTTCATGAGCCTACATTTGACTCGGGCCGACCTTGACAATTTGTCCATAGGAGAAATAAATTCATAATTCCATTTCTTCTTGTGAGAATGAGATGATATTTAGATCAATCTTGCACCTCTCGAAAAGATGAATCCAATAAAAATATCATCTCCATTATATGAGCTGTCCAAGGTGGATTTTGGCCCTAGTTGCCAATTTTAACGCTCCCTCTCATCTAGGTAGAAATCTATATGCCAAACAATCTGTTAATTTGTACCATCTCTGTCATCCCTACTCTGTTTTGCTCTACTAAACCATGCATAAATAACGAAGAAGAAACGATCGAGATTGAGTCACTCTCCACTGACCTGAAGTCAATATCCATTGATCCCAAATCAATATCAAACATCGTAGCATAAGGAGTACGGTAGTATATGATGCGTCCATCGGTAGTAATATGGTCCCTATCCTCATTTAACAACTCATTGGCTAGATGAGAGGTACTTCCCATGAGTCACAGACTGCATGGGTAGGATGTATCAAGAGGAGAAGGTGAACCACTCATCCCGCTCATATGCCATAGGATAAGGTGAGCCACTTATCCTCTGCATATATAAACCATCATGGGGTATCACAAAGGAAGGTGAACCACTCACCTTGTACACAACACACCACTAGGGGAAGGTGAACCACTCACCCTATGGTCGTTCATAGCTCCAAGAAGTACCCCAAGCCCCCTGGAGCTCCCATAGCTCAATATCCAACTCAAATGGGACTCTCATAAGAGGGTCTTTCCATGACTCCAAGTCCTTCATGGAAGGTTGATAATTTGACCTTCCCTAGGGGATTCATAAGAATATCTGCAACCTGTTCATTAGTCCCAATGTGATGGAGCCTTATTGCTCCTCGTTGTGCCATATCCCGGAAAAACTGGTACCTGATATCAATATGCTTGGAGCAGTCATTGAACACGAGATTCTCAGAAAGAGGAATCACACTTTGGTTGTCACAGTAGATCATGGTGGTATCCAACACATGCCCAAACAACTCACTAACGATATTCCTCAACCAAACAACTTCACAGGAGGCCATACTTGCAACAATGTATTCTAGCTCAGCAGTGCTCAAAGCAACCTATTTATGCTTCCTTCTCATCCAGGATATCGAAGCAAAACCTAGTGAGAAGCAACATCTAGATGTGCTCTTATGATCTATTGAGAATGCAACAAGATGATGGAGCTTAGTGGAAAGGAGTCGCCTTCACTAAGTGGGCCCGCATGCAAATTATGACGCAAAGTCTATTTTTAGACTATGTCTATTTTTAGACATATGGATCATGGTCTATGAGTTGCAGGATGCTGTTTATGGATGATTGGTCATGTTGGGAAAAATAGATGGACTTCTATTTTTGGATCACAACAGGAGTGATCAGAGTCTATTTTTAGACTGCTAGTCAAAAATAGAAAAGTCAAATATTATTGTCTCATAATAATATATAGACTATAAACATTATCTTATCCTCTTGGAGAACTTCAGTTTGAGCTACAGATGTGGCACATGTAGCTATCAGAAGGAAATACGCTTTTCCTATGAGTCAGTTGAGCTATTGCATGCATGACACCAGTTAGAACTCATGCATGTGAGTTCTGTGGAGTTGGATGTGGAGTTGATGGAGTTGTGTTCAGTGGAACTAGTTGTATTCAGTCTAACTAGAGAATACACTAGTGATGAGTTGTGTGAATTGATTGTTAATTAATTCACTAATTATTAACTCATAATGCAATTGAAGAATACATCAGTTAACTCAGTGCATGTATAGTTCAGTGGAGACAGGTGTTAGAGGTTGAGATTTCTATTAGTTGTGACTATAGTTGTGCATGAGATTTGCACAATCAATGGATTGAGTATGCCCATGAGTATTGCACAGTATATGACCAGTGCTATAGCCTTTGCTCATGTGATTTCCAGGGTGAGTGATTTTCACATGGTAATTGTGCAATAGAGGCAGGCAAAGCAGCTATGGAGATTTGAACTTGTGACTTCAGATCTGAGCTAGTTTTGTGTGTAACAGGTGGAGATGGTGTTGGATACTTGTGAGGAGTATTGTACTATGTATTGTTACATGTTATCAATCATTAATATACAGATAGTGTGGGGTTTTCAGCTGTAAGCTTTCCCCGGGTTACATACTGTGTTAATGTGTGCATGCTATTGATGTTTCATTATTTTTAATGCTGCTAAATTGATGATCAACGTAGAGGAGCTTATGTATTATGCATGTATTCCGCAATAATGTATAATTGGGATAATATTTGTGAATAAGTGTCATATTATTCAAAATTTCTACATGGTATCGGAGCTGTTGATCATCAGATCTATTATTCAGAAAGTGTTTACATTTTATTTCTTCAGGCAGAGTCTGTAATCGGGCCAGGTAGCCTCTGGATTCATCCTTCCTTTGGAAGGTGAGATATCTGATGAATTCTCATACAGTCGATCTCTATACAAGAAAAACTTTGTTCTCACGAATTTTAGATCAGAAGCAGTTGAGTTTGGAGCTGGTGGAATTCGAATTTGCAGCAGTGTTTCCTTGGTATAAACGTGGCAATGTCTTTCAATGGATTGCGATTGGAGTATACTCTTGAGGGCAGCTCGACTATATTTCATGGAAGGACAGGATGGAGGTAGTGTTGGATGATAATGGGCTGAAGGATTTCATAGAGGCTGAGGTCCCAAATCCTACTGATGCTGCTCTCGTTGAGGCTTGGCAAAAGAAGACAACAAAGTGTCAAAGGATTCTGTTGGAGGGCGTGAAGGATCAAATTGTGTCCAGCCTACATGGAAAGGCTTCTCCATTCTTGATGTGGAAAGCATTGACAGAATTATTCCAAAGCAAGAGCGATCAGAGGAAGCTGGCGCTCAAGGATAAACTCAGAAACATCAAATGTGAGAAAGGCGACAGTATACCCAAGTATCTCACGAAGTTCACCCAGTGTAGGGATGAGCTGGGAAGTGTGGGGGTGACTATCGATGATGAGGACTTGGTGAGCTTGGCTCTTCTTGGTCTTCCAAAGAGTTGGCATTCCTATCAGGACTCTGTCAAGGGTCGGGAGAAACCGCCAGGATGGGAGAGACTTTGGTCGGATCTTGTGCAAGAAGAGATCAGGAGGAATACTAGGGACGAATCTTCATCAAAGGCAACTGATGAAGAAAATTGCGCTTTGGCTGCCAAAGCAAAGAAGGGGAAGAACAAGAAAGCTATTCCGATGCAAAAGGAAAGAAGCAGGACATGTCCAAGGTGAAGTGATTTCACTATCACCAGCATGGACACTATGCCACTAATTGTCCGCAGAAGAAGAAGAACAAGCAAGCTGCTGGATCTGCAGCGGAAGAGGCTCTAGCCTCGTAGTTTGAGCTTGATTTTTCATTGATCGCATGCTTGGTTTCAAGTGTGATGGGATCGATGTGGTTCTTGGATAGTGGTGCGTCGTTTCACATGATAGGAGATCGAGATTTGTTTTCTGATCTGGAGGAGAAAGATCTTGGAGTGCACATCAAGATGGGCGATGATGGTAGATATAATGCGACCAGTATCGGTACCATTTCCTTTGAGAGGGAGTCTGGTAAACCCTTCGTATTGAAGGAAGTGATGCATGTTCTAGGATTGAAGAAGAATCTTATCTCTATGGCGATGTTAGAAGACAAGGGATATGATGTTGTTTTCAGTGAGGGAAAGGCTTTCCTGTACAGTAAGACAACTGGAGAAACCCGGAAGATAGGGGTCCGAGTGAGGAACCTTTATCAGTTACATGTAGATGGTTGCGCAACAATGGCATACAAGGCAGAAGGATTGGTGAGCCGGGATGATGGTGAGCTGTGGCACAGGAGATTGGGTCACCTTCACCATGGAGCCTTGAAGATACTACAACAGATCACTATAGGGCTTCCTAAAGACACTCTTGCGCAGTCAGATCAGTGCAAGGGGTGTACTTTGGGAAAGTTTTTGATAGCCACCTTTCACGAGAAGGATAGTCATGCCACGACGATCCTTGAGAGAATTCACACAGACGTGTGTGGACCTTTCTCAGTAGCTTCGACAGCAAAACACAGGTATTATGTGATCTTTGTTGATGATTTCTCTAGAAAGTGCTAGATCTTCTTCATGCAGAAGAAGAGCGAGACATACTCAAAGTTCTGTGAGTTCAAAGCACTGGTCGAGAAGGAGTCAGGGAAGAAGGTGAAGGCTCTTAGGAGCGACAATGGTGGTGAATACATCTCTAGCAAGTTCAAGGATTTCTGCAGTGCAGAAGGGATTCGAAGAGAGCTCATAGCTCCCCATAACCCACAGTAGAACGAGGTTACTGAGCGGAAGAACAAAACAATCGTGGGTGCTGCATGGATGATGTTGCATGATCAGAGCCTACCCCTTCACTTGTGGGTGGAAGCATGCAATACTGCAGTTTATGTGCAGAACTGTTGTCCTCACAGGATACTTGGCATGAGTACACCTGAGGAGGCTTATTTTGGTAAGAGGCCTGATATTTCTCATTTGAGGATTTTTGGTTCTAATGTTTACATTCATGTGACGAAGGATGCTAGGAAGAAGCTGGAGCCGACCGCAGAGGTTGGGATATTTGTGGGGTACACTGATACGCCCCACAACTATCGTGTGTATTTTCCAGATAGTGGAAAGACTATTGTGCGACGGGATATAAAATTTCAGGAAGAGAAAGCCATGAAGTGTTTGCTTGAGAGGGAGCCACACTTGCATGCAGATGAGTAGCTATTAGTTCCTAAAGATGAGCTTCAGGACATGGAACAGCCACAGGACGAAGTTCATGGAGTGCAAGAGACCACTCATGCAACGCCAACCATCAGAGGGCGGAAACGCTTGACAGAAGCTGAGCGACTGGCTCAAGATGCAGAGAAAGTTGTAGGACCACCTGTTGGAAATAATACTAAGAGGGGGGTGAATCAATATTATATAATTCTTTTAATAAATCTTCTTTATTTGTTCTTTGAATTATTTTTGCATGTCAGTACCATAAAATAATGAGCATGAACAAAAGAAAACAGATAGTCACACCAAAGAACACAAGATGTAAGGTGGAAACCCAATGTGGGTGAAAACCACCTGCTGCAATATGTCTCTATCTTCTTTCAAATTAGAAACTCCTTTTACAATGGTTTTTTACTGGTGCAGTCCTTTACCAGTACGCAGGCTGCAACCTGCAGAGAGCTACAACTCTCTCTCGTTTTCCAGTCTCTCCTGGAAGGGAGCTACAACCCCCTACTTCTTTTCTTACAAGGACCACTTTTCATAAATTTTCAAACTGGATCCATAAGCATCAATTGATCATCAAGTATAAGAGAATCACCCAATCAACTGTAGTAACCAGATTAACAATAATAGGACCAAACCCAGAACACAACAATGATAAACAAAGATTTTAAGAGAAGTAAGCACCTTGCTCAACTGCTTGCCTGCTTACGTAAGCACCCTGCTCAACTGCTGGCCTGCTTATTGTACTCACCCTGCTCAACTGCTTGCCTGCTTACAGTACGCACCCTGCTCAACTGCTAGCCTGCGTCCCAGACGCACCCTGCTCAACTGATAGCCTGCGTACCTCGCTCTGAGTCTATTGAACTGCCTGCGTATGTACGCACCTGCAACCCTTCTGTGCCTGCATACCGGCACACCTGCAGCTCTTCTGTGCCTGCGTACCGGCGCACCTGCAACTCTTCTGTGCCTGCGTACCGGCGCACCTGAACCCTTTTGCGCCTGCGTACCGGCGCACCTGAAACGCTTTGTTTCTACGTATGTACGCACTTTTCTCTTACTGCACCTGCGTACCTCCGGGCATAGATGATTTCAAGACTTCAGAAGTAACCCAGACAGTCAGATCTACAGATCTGAACATGCGCCGAAGAGATCTCGGTCCATCAGTAGATTCGCCTTGTTTAGATCTAGACCAGATCTAGCCCTCATAAGATATTCAACCCAAAACATGCACAAGCCAAATGATCTTCTTTGCTTTATATAGGAAAGCTCTTCCTTAAATCATGGATCAATACCACGAGCCGACACCATAATAACACAATACTGTCGGCTAAATACCAAGAGTAAAACATAAGAAAACCCCACATGTGAATTTCTTTGCCTTGAAATGTGTGCACTGGGGTTACGCACCTCCTGAACGGGATAACTGCGGGTATGTACCCACTTTATGTAATACTGACCTGCGTGTACGCACCTTATGCAAGGTGTACCTGCGTACCCCTTATTTTCTTCAATATTTGATAGCTGACCATCAATCTCTGCTGCTGACTTGAAGTACTGTGATCTACCACCTGAATGGGTTGCCATCAAGGACAACACTTTAGCCATAATGCCAACACCACCTACAGCCCAACGCAGGCAGAGATAGTCACCTGATCGGTACACTGGATACATGGCTCTTATGAACAAATGTTTTGTGACTGAGCCATCCTCTTTCGAGGAAGCTGTGGAGGATCCCACATGGGTAGATGCCATGGTGGAAGAGTATGATTCGATTGTCAGAAATAGTGCATGGGAGATTGTCCCAAGACCGGAAGGGAAATCAGTGGTGGGTTCAAGATGGATCTACAAAGTTAAGCAGGCAGCTGACGGGAGTGTGGATAAGTACAAGGCAAGATTTGTTGCCCGAGGCTTTTCACATATAGAGGGGATCGATTATGAGGATACCTTTGCACCTGCAAGGTATTCTTCCATACGGACGATTCTTGCTCTCTCAGCACATATGGGATGGCACATTCATCAGATGAATGTGAAGACTGCGTTCCTCAACATAGTCATTGAGGAGGAGGTGTACATAGAACAGCCCGAAGGTTTCGAGATCTTCAGTAGCAAGTCACATGTGTGCAGGCTCAAGAGAGAGCTGTATGGGTTGAAACAAGCACCACGTGCTTGGTACACACGGATAGACATTTATTTCACCAGACTTGGATTCTCCAAGAGTGAGACAGATCCTAACCTATCCCAGATTGTGGTGGAGGGTAAGTTGCTTATCATTGTACTTTATGTAGATGATTTGATTCTAATGGGTGATGAGCTGTTGATACTTTCATGCAAGGATGATCTTGCTAAGGAGTTTGAGATGAAGGACTTGGGCCTCCTTCATTATTTCCTGGGATTGGAAATCTGGCAGTGCAGTGATGGACTATTTGTTTCTCAGGGTAAGTATGCTCGGGAGATATTGGAGAAGTTCAACACGCATGGCTGCAAGCCTGTTGATACTCCTCTTCCTGGAGCTTGGAGGAAGGAGGATGCCACTTCGGCAGAAGAAGTGGATGCGACTGTTTATTGATAGTTGGTGGGGTCGCTTATGTATCTGGTCAATACACGACCCGATATATGCTATGCTGTTAACCAGCTTTCAAAAGCTATGGTTAAGCCAACCAAGCTCTTCTGGAAGGCAGGCAAGCATGTATTGCGTTATTTGAGAGGCACATCGGGATATGGTTTGTGTTACAGACATGAGGATAAGGTGAAGCTATGTGGCTTCATGGATGCAGATTGGGCAGGGAGCCCAAAGGACAGAAAGAGCACATCATGAGGGGTCTTCAGTATCAGGTCAACAGTAGTTTCTTGGTACAACAGGAAGTAGAGATCCGTGGCACTCAGTTCAGTAGAGGCTGAGTATATGGCAGAAAGTTTGGTTGCATGCGAGGCTATATGGATGAGGAAGATCCTGGTCGGTTTGTTCGGTTCTCACTTGGAGCCTACTGTGATTTACTGTGATAATCAGAGTTGCATTAAACTCTAGGCTAATCCTGTATTTCATGATAGATCTAAGCACATTGACATCAGGTACCATCATATCAGAGATTGTGTGCAGCAGAGAATCATGTTACTTTCATACATTCCAACGGAGGATCAGGACGCTGATATCTTGACGAAGGCGCTCACCAGGAGAAAATTCGAATACCACCGAGACAGGATAGGGGTTGCTGATAATCCATATCTTGTTGAGAGGGAGTGTTGAGAATGCAACAAGATGATGGAGCTTAGTGGAAAGGAGTCGCCTTCACTGAGTGGGCCCATAGGGAAATTATGGTGCAAAGTCTATTTTTAGACATATGGATCATGGTCTATGAGTTGCAGGATGCTATTTATGGATTATTGGTCATGTTGGGAAAAATAGATGGACTTCTATTTTTGGATCACAGCAGGAGTGATCAGAGTCTATTTTTAGACTGCTAGTCAAAAATAGAAAAGTCAAATATTATTGTCTCATAATAATATTTAGACTATAAACATTATCTTATCCTCTTGGAGAACTTCAGTTTGAGCTACAGATGTGGCACATGTAGCTATCAGAAGGAAATACGCTTTTCCTATGAGTCAGTTGAGCTATTGCATGCATGACATCAGTTAGAACTCATGCATGTGAGTTCTGTGGAGTTGGATGTGGAGTTGATGGAGTTGTGTTCAATTGAACTAGTTGTATTTAGTCTAACTGGAGAATACACTAGTGATGAATTGTGTGAATTGATTGTTAATTAATTCACTAATTATTAACTCACAATGCAACTGAAGAATACATTAGTTAACTCAGTGCATATACAGTTCAGTGGAGACATGTGTTAGAGGTTGAGATTGCTATCAGTTGTGACCATAGTTGTGCATGAGATTTTCACAATCAATGGATTGAGTATGCCCATGAGTATTGCACAGTATATGCCTAGCGATATAGCCTCTTCTCACGTGATTTCCAAGGTGAGTGATTTTCACATGGTAATTGTGCAATAGAGGCAGGCAAAGCAACTGTGGAGATTTGAACCTGTGACTTGTCCGTATCTAAGCTAGTTTTGTGTGTAACAGGTGGAGATAGTGCTGAATACTTGCGAGGAGTATTGTACTATGTATTGTTACATGTTATCAATCATTAATATACAGATAGTGTGGGGTTTTCAGCTGTAAGCTTTCCCCGGGTTACATACTATGTTAATGTGTGCATGCTATTGATGTTTCATTGTTTTTAATGCTGCTAAATTGATGATCAACGTAGAGGAGCTTATGTATTATGCATGTATTCCGCAATAGTGTATAATCGGGATAATCTCTGTGAATAAGTGTCATATTATTCAAAATTTCTACATGATCCACCACACTGCCAGCCTAATCAACATCAGAATAACCATGGAGCCTCAAATTCTCGGCAGTGTATTTCAGTCCATAGGAGATTGTGCCCTAGATATATCTCAAGATATTCTTGGCAAAAATCCAATGTATGTGATGAGGCTCGAACATAAATTAACTCAACGTATTCAATAAAAACAATATGTTTGGATGAGAGTTCATCAAGAACATCAGGCCCCCTAGGAGTTGACAATACTCATAAGGATTTCCCAAATCGTGCCCAACAATACTTCCGCATAGCTTCTTGAAGTTGAGTTCCATCGGAGTAGTCACAGACTTACAATCCACCATTCCAAATCTTTCAAGTAGCTTCACAATGTATTTTCCTTGAGAAAGGAAAAACTCACCTAGATTTTTCCAGACCTCCAAACCTAGGAAGTAATGCATCAATCCTAAGTCCTTCATCTTGAATTTGGAAGCCAACTCCCTCTTGCATTGATGAATGAGAGGGTTTGTACCTATCAAAAAGAGACTGTCCACATAAAGTACCAATATGGGAGGTCTATCATTTTCAACCTTGAAGTAAAGTTTCGAAGCAACTTACTTCTTGTAAAACCCAGATTCATCAGATAGTTTTTGATCCTCTCATACCAAGCCCGAGGAAATTGCTTCAACTCATAAATGGATTTATTCAACCTGCATACACGTGTCTCTCGATCTTGAACTTCGAACCCCACAGGTTTCTCCACATAGACTTCCTCCTTAAGTGAGCCATGCAAGAAGGCACTCTTGACATCCATTTGATGTAAATTCCATCCTTGAGAGACATAAAGGGAAATGATCGAACAAATGGTGGTATATTGGGAAATTGGTGCAAATATTTCATCATAGTACACACCTTCCTTTTGAGAGAAGTCCCAAGCAACAAACCTAGCCTTGAACTTTTCAACACTTCCATCAACCCCATGCTTGATATTGTAGAGCCATTTTGAGGTGACAAAAAATTTGTCCTTGGGTCTAGGGACCACATCCCAAATATCATTATTCATAATCGACTCATACTCTTCGTTCATAGCATCCTTCCAAACTTTATGCTTCACAACTTCTTCAATTGTGCAAGGCTCAATTTCAACAATGGTGCCCATGGAAGCTAAGTACCCTTGGTACCTATTTGGCTTCTTACTTTCACGAAATGTCCCCCTTGGTGCAATATGTTTCTTAGCATCTTAGAGAGTGTCCCTGAGCCATGAGGGTCTCCTTTTTGAGGAGGATGGCTCATGGGGAGGTGGATCAATGGGATCCATTGGTACTTCAACATCTCGCATAAGCTCATCCTGCGGTTCTTCCTACTTTCCTGTAAATTCTCTTTTTCCTTCCTTGGAATAGGAAGGTCCCTAATCTTCCCAAGGGAATCATCTTCATCGAAGGTGACATCATGAATTATTTCCACTTCTCTTTGACCATGAACATATATTCTATATGATTTTGAAGCTTCATTGTAGCCCACAAATGTTCCTTTCTTCCCAGATGCATCCAATTTTCTTATATTTTCTTTCAGCACATGAAAATACATGGGGCTACCAAATATTCTAAAATGGGAAACATCAGGTTTCTTACTGGTGAAAACTTCATCGAGAGTTTTGGAGCCCAATGCTTTATGTGGGCACCTATTTTGAACATACATGACAGTGTTGGAAACTTCTCCCCATAGAAACTTTGGAAGGCCTTGATCATGAAGCATGCCACAAGTGGCTTTTATAATAGAACAATTCTTCCTTTTAGCAACACGATTTTTCTCAGGAGTACATGCGGTAGCAGTCTCACTCTTAATTCCATCTTCTCTACAATACTCATTGAACTCATTTGATTCATATTCAGTTCCATTATTGGTCCTTAATATTTTGATCTTCTTCCCTATTTGATTTTCAACCAAGGCTTTGAAAGATTGAAACCATTTGAACGCTTTGTCCTTCTTCTTCAAGAAATAAATCCAAGTTTTGTGAGAGAAGTCATCCACAAAAATAGCATAATATAAATATCCTCCAAAAGATGTCACGGGCAACATACCAGATAGATCAGAATGAACCAATTGCAAAATGTGAGTAGTATTGCTATCACATGAAGGAAATGGTGCCCTTGTATGTTTTCCTTCAGCACATCCCTGAAAAGCACCATCATGTTCTATTTTAAATTTAGGTATACCTGTTACCATCTTCCTTGCATCGGGTAGAGCCTTATAATGAAGATGAGAAAACCTTTGGTGGCATAATTCAGATTGAAGATATGTGTCACAAGGCATAGCTCCCAATGGACTTCCTCCAACTTGATATAGGATATTAACCCTGAATCCAAGAGTAAATTCTTCTTTGAAATTTCCTTTCCAAACACATACCTTTCCATCAATGAATGACACCTTGAATCCTTTGTCCTCTATAGCTAAGATAGATACCAGGTTCTTCTTTAGATCAGGTACATATAATAGTTCTTGTTGATGAATGGTGCTACCTTGATTCAATTGAAGAGTAACATTACCAACTCCTTTCACGGTATATGTGGCATTGTCTGCAAGAATTATTTCCAAATTTGTATCCTTTTCTATCACATTTGAAAGAGCCTCCTTATACCCAGTGAAGTTCCTTGAGGCACACACTATCAATCAACCAATTTACCAAGGTATCTGGAAGGGAGGCAACAAAGAGGGCGTATATAAGATAAAATTATTTTTTCTTGTTATCTACAACATTAGATTCATCATACTTGGAGTTTCTTTGTCTTTTGGGAGGACGACAATTTCCATATTGAATAGTGGGAGCATTCCTCTTTCCTTTTTTGTTGAACCTGCCTATAGAAATTTCACCGTAGAACACCTGATAATGCAATATACTAAAGCAAAATACTTGATCTACTTCTACAAACAAACTTGCAGAAGCTTAATCGATTTTGAGCAAGATCAAATATAACACATATAATAGATGAAGAATAAATCAATCACACATGAACACAGAAGAATACTTTGGGGAAAGCATAAGCTAAAAACCCTACTATCTGTATTATCATACAAGTGGAAATATCTCAGGATCACACAAAGATTTATCTCACAAGCTATCAAGCTCTCAGTACAATCCCTCACTCTGCTCATAGACAGAATAGACAACACATATGCCTTCCTTCAGTCCTCCAAGCCTCCTATTTCCTTGCGCAATTTCTCTTGGGTCCTCAAGCTGCCACCTGTGTGTAATTACCTCACACACTGCTCTCTAACCTCTGAAATAATTGCACAATCCTTAAGGAAATAATTCCTTCTGCATGCAAGAGATATTCTCATGGGAATATTCTTGCAACTGATAGTAAATTGTGCCATCATTTGATCTCAACTGGGTCTCTGTCTGAACTGACATGCATGAGTTATTTATGAGAGAATATTTAGTTATTTGAAGTACACTAGTTGCATGCATTGACTAACTGAACTCACAATCAGTTCCACAAACTGTTGGAACTAGTCTAACTAGACTTAACTCAGTTAACTGAGCTAACTAATTACAACTCAAAGTACAACTCATCCTGATCTCCTTAATTAAGGTATAGATTCCTCAATCAAAGGGATAACTATTGCATGTCTTCACATAGACTTCATGTTTGATTTTATCCAACTAATTAACTCAAGATGAATTAATTAATTATTTTACAAACAACTGTTGAGCTCAAATTCAAATTTTAATTCACAATTTTAATTTTAGGGACTAATTAAAATTGGAATGTATCCCGAAATGCTATCTATAGTAATGCTATTTTTAACATTTCTTATTGCTATTTTCAACACTCCCTCTCAACAAGAAAGGGATTATCTGTCACCCCGATCCTGTCTTTGTGGAACTCGAATTTGCATTTTGACAATGCCTTAGTCAAAATGTCTGCATCATGCTCCTTGGTCGAAACATACTGCAACAACATGATCCTCTTCACCACACAGTCTCGATGATGATGATATTGGATATTGATGTGCTTGGACCTGTCATGTAATACTAGATTCTCAGAGTTTGATACAACTCTAAATATCACAATAGATCACAATTTGATCCATCCTATGATCAAACAACCCAACTAGAATTTTCTGCATCTAAATGCCCTCACATGTTGCTTGGCTTGTAGCCATTTATTCTGCCTTTGCTGAGCTAAGTGCAACTGACCTCTGTTTTCTGTTGTGCCAAGAAACTGCAACTAAACCAAGGTTAAAAATTCGTCCTGAAGTGCTCTTCCGATCTGATGGACTCCCTGCCCAATCTGCATCTGTAAAGCCCTGAAGCTTCACTCCCTCTATCCATCTGTACCGTAATACATACTGAGATGTGCCTCTTAGGTATCTTAGCACATGCTTTGCTACCTTCC
This sequence comes from Pinus tabuliformis, assembly GCA_031772625.1. Lineage (NCBI taxonomy): Eukaryota > Viridiplantae > Streptophyta > Pinopsida > Pinales > Pinaceae > Pinus > Pinus tabuliformis. The sequence goes on from CM062809.1 coordinate 622,479,222, forward strand.
AAAACAACTTGGTAGGCTAAACCATAGCTTGACTCAGCTGGTTCACTGTAAAGCACAGATCTGATCATGTGTTCACTAAATACATCAATGAACCCACAAGCTACTGATACAAAATAGCAGCTACTATCTCACCTGAAGCAACATCCTCCTTCCTCCAGTTACCTGCTAGAGGAGTTTGCATGGGCTTGCACTTATCCATGTGGAATCTCCTAATTATCTCATTGGCATACTTGCCTTGAGACACAAACACTTCCCCATCCTTCTACCACACTTCCATGCCTAGAAAGTAGTGCATGAGACCCATGTCTTTCATCTCAAACTCTCTTGCAAGGTACTCCTTGCAAGACTTGATCAACTGATCATCACCTATTAATATTAGATCATCAACATAAATAAAAATGATCAATGGCTTACCTTCTACCATGATGTGATATAGGTTTGCATCTGCTTCACTCTTTGTGAAGCCCAACCCAACGAAATAGTTGTCGATCCTGGTGTACCAAGCACGAGGTGCTTGCTTCAGCCTGTACAAATCTATCTTGAGTCAGCACACATGCGACTCACGATCAAAGGTCTCAAATCCTTTCGGATGCTCTATGTACACCTATTCCTCAATCTTGCCATTAAGGAATGCAGTCTTCAAATCCATCTGATGGATCTTCCAACCCATCTGACTGATAGTGCCAACATCGATCTAATAGATGAGTACCTTGCTACAAGAGAAAATGTCTCATCATAGTCGATCCCCTCAACCTGTGAGAAACCACGGGCAACAAACCTTGCCTTATGTTTCTTCACATTACCATCAACTACTTGCTTTACCTTGCAAAACCAACGGGAACTCACCACTAACTTGTTCTCTGGTCTTGGAACAATATCCCAAACATTGTTCCAAACTATGGAGTCATACTCCTCCACCATAGCATCAACCTAGACTGGCTACTGCACTGCTCCCTCGAAGGAATATGGTTTAGCCTATTTACATTCCTCAACAAGGGCTATGTAACTAGTGTTAAGATTCTAAGAAACTCTCCTAGGTTGTAGCTCGGAGATGCCTGGTAACATATAAATTCAACTATTGTTGCAGGTTTAATGGAAGGAATGATGGTTTGTTCAAGCCAGATAACCACTTCTACTTTGTTTCACTCCAGACATGCGTGAACACCCCCAGACTACAAGGCTTTAGACCACCAAATGCTCACAGTTTAGATATTGGGTGAATGTGGAGAATACTAACCACACCAGAAGATGCACAAGACCATGTGAAGGCTGGCTGCAACTAGTAAAGAAGATTGTAAATCTATTCTACTAATGCACAGGCAGGATGACAACTCTCTTGCATCAGATAGAAAGAAACCTGAGTGATTTATTCAGTGATACATTCAACCATTTAACACAGAGATAAGGTGACAGTTATCTAGTGCTAAACCTCAAAAGATCAAGAACAAAACATATCAAGCACAAGCTTAGAACAGAGGAGAATGGAAAGTGAGTAGTGAACAACAAAATAAGCTTGTATTAGCTGAAAATGAAGATGAGACGATGCAAGTGAAAAAATATCTACAGTCTCCAGAAGTTGAACCTTACATCAAATGCCAACCACCAACCTTGATTACATCTTGTTTCTAGGTATTTATAGATTTACAATATGAGGGCACTTAGCCATTTAGGTATGGAGGGGTCATAATTGACCACCAACTGCATTTAACTGCCTGATTGAGTCTCTGAATGTGTTTGCTTGCTTCATTGGGTGAATCCGATTTGTTCAGGTGCTATGCTGTCCTCTTAGGCAGTTGGAGTGCTCGTACCAGTGGAGCTCCATAGCTAATAAATTCAGTTACAGGGTCATTCTCTATCCTTTTCTCCCCTGGCCATGCCTTCTATTAAATATGGTTTTTGGGGAATGAATGTGACTGGTACTGGAAAACTGGTTATCTCCTTCTTCGAGTAACAGAGTGGTCAAGGACGTGGAATGCATGGGCAAACAGATAGTTGGGATGAGAAGGAAGGATGGTCGTCGGATCGATGAAACGGACAGTGGAGATGGCTTGGCGGAGGATATCGGCCGAGGTGAGAGCGGGGTAAATCGGGGCCGTCAAATCTTCGGTGTGCAGATCGGATGGTAATCGGGTGACGGAGCTGCACGGAGGCTTAACGGGCGAGACGAAATGATCGGGCGGTAAATGGTATTTATCGCACTACTTTTGGGCATTGAGCAGTAAAAGAACGGGGTTGCGCGATTCCTTTCATCAATCGACACGTAGTAGTGGATGAGAGAGAAAAAATGCTCTCATCACGCGCTAACATTTGATCAAATTGTGGGCACGATGAAAGCAAATGCCATCGGATATTTATGAAAATGATTGGACGGTGAAGAAAAGATCGTGCGGGTTACTTTATCGGACGCAACGGGAGCCATTAGATCGGTGGGGTGATCAATGGTGGAGATGAAGTGAGGGGTTTATGAACGCGCGAGGTCATCGGGGTGAGGTTTTATGGCGGGTTTGGGCTTCACGCCTGGGGCTAAAGTTAAAAGGGGCTACTTTGCAGGGTTTAGGAGGCAAATAGGGGAAACAGAGATGGAGGATAATAAGCGGGGTGGAGGAAAAAAGGAGAAAATGACTGTTGTGAGCTCCTTTGAAGATGCCACCAAACGAACCAAACCTTTTTCTGACATTTAGAGAATCGGCGTTGCATAACAGAGCTAACACTGGCTCCTTCTAGGGATGAGATCCTCCCTGTGAGGTCTCAAGAACTGTAGACCACTCCCTAATCATAAAAAAACAAAATTAGCAATATTCCCTAGTGTTCCATTGGGCATGGATTCTAATTAAGCCTACACTAAACTTGTAAAAATAACATATTTACAGTGTTGAGGTCTAAAAGTCTTAAAAAACATAAATTTTCAAAAACCGCCCATTAACTGGGCCATCAAAAACTGTTTCTCCTTCCATACTTTGCAGCATGAAAGTGTTGCTCCCCTGGATCTGGGCAATGAAAAAAGGTCCAGTCCATAGAGCATCGAACTTCCCATGGTTGCCATTCTTCTCCTTCAGTGCATCCCATTTGAGAACCAAGTCTCCAACTTGAAAACTATCTACCTTTTCCTTTCTATCAGAGGCTTCCTTGATTCTCTTCTGATGTGTTGTAGACCTTTCAATCAATTGATCTCTAATTTGATGAAATTCAACCAGGTCACTAATCCTCTTAGCCATTTCATTTTCTTCATTCTGTTCTTCTTGTAAGAACTCAGCCACAGGGAGGGTCAACTGGATTGGAAATACAACCTCAGTGCCATAAACCAGCTTGAATGGAGAATTCCCCATGGATTTCTTGGTGGTCACTCTGTCAGCCCACAATGTAAATTTCAACTTGGAATCCCAGTTCCTTTTGTTGTTTTCCAGCAGCTTCTTGATTATCCTTATCAGGCTCTTGTTGGATGATTGTGCTAGACCATTACCTTGAGGGTAATATGAGGTGGAATGAACTAGCTTAATACCCATTGAGTCACACATGTCCACCAACTCTTTTGCCCTCAAGGCCGCTGCATTGTCTGTAACTAATTTATGTGGACAACCAAACCTGGTGAAAATGTTTTATGTTAAAAACTTCATGACCACATGGTGATCAACTTTCCTAGTAGGAATGGCCTCGATCCATTTAGTGAAGTAGTCAGTGGCTACTAGGATCCATCTGTGCTAGCCAATGGAATGCGTATTAATTTCTCCTATGAAATCCAACCCCACTGCTGAAAAGGACCACTAGCATGCATTGGTTTCAAGGGTAAGGACTTCAACTGCTGCTTTCCTTCAAACCTCTGGCACTTGTCACAAGATTTTACAAATGAAAGGACATCCGAAAACAAAGTGGGCCAATAATACCCATCTCTAAGGATCTTGTGGGATGTGGTTTTCCAATAATGATGTCCTCCACAAATGTTGGAATGGAACTGATGCATGACCTCCACAGATTGTTCTTTTTCCAGACATCTTAAAAGGATTCCAAATGGATCCTTCCAATACAACAAGTTTTCATGTATGCAATACTTGGTTGCTCTGAGCTTAATAGTCCTATCCTGGCTTGAACTGAGGTTTGGAGGAACTTCTAGCTTCAACAAAAATTGAGCTATTGTAGAATACCATTCACAAGAAGCTAGATTTTCTGCCAATGATTGATCCTTCCCTTGTTCAACTGTTCCTTCTCCCGTATGTCTGTCATTTGAGTTTGTGCTTATCAAATTCATGTCCAACATCCTGCAATTTTCTCCATCCATTAGTTTGGCAAGACCCTGACCTCTGACAAGCTTGGTGGGATTTAATTCTATGTTGAATTCAATAAGTTTTGCAATCCATCTAGCCCTCCTTCCATCAACATTTGGTTGCGTTAGAACATCCTTTACTGAAGCAGAGGGAACATATGCAATTACCTTGGAGTGTAGAATATATATCCTGAAGGCTTTCAAGGATTTGATAAGAGCATAGGCCTATTTTTCGATAATATCATACCTTAGTTCAACATCCCTTAAGGTTTTTCTAAAGAATGCCACTAGATGCTCTGAACCCTCAACATATTTTTGAAATAAAACTGTTGCAAGGGTGTCACCTGAGGCAAATGAAAAGATATGGAACTCCCTGTTGTAGTCTGGGCTAATTAAAGTGGGAGCTTCCATAATAGCCCTTCTGATGGCTTCAAAAGATCTTCTTGTTGCGTCAGTCCATTTGATTTCTGATCCCTTTTTTAGCATGGAGGTAATGTGTTTTATCAATTTTGCAAAATTAGGAATAAACCTCCTTACAAAATTTATTTTTCCCAGAAAGGATTGGATTTCCTTTTTTGATCTTGGGAGAGATAGGGTCTGTATTGCTTTCACTCTTTCAGGGTCAATTTTGACACCTTCAGTAGAAACGATGTGTCCTAACAGCTTGCACTCTTCTAAAGAAAATTGTGACTTTTTAGGATTCACTGATATCACAAATCTCCTGCACTTCAGAAAAACCCTCTTCAAATGCTGTAAATGGTCTTAATGGCTGATGGAGTACACTATTATATCATCCAGGTAGACAAGGACAAACTTATCCTTCTCTCCTACACATGCTATATCCATAGCTCTCTGAAAGGTAGCCCCAACATTCATCAGCCCAAAAGGCATCTTGGAGTACATAAAAGTGCCCTAAGGCGTGGTGAATGTAGTCTTTTCTTGGTCATCTGGATGTACAAAAAATTGGTTATACCCTGAAAATCCATCAAGAAAAGACATCACTTTGGCTCCTGAGACTTTCTGCAGCAAATGCTCCATCTTTGGTAGAGGATAGTTGTCATTCCTAGAGCATTTGTTCAGGTTCCTGAAATCAACACGGAGTCTGATTTCTCCACTTTTCTTCCTCACCACTACTAGGATGGCTACCCACTTTGAATACCTTAGAGGAACTATGATTTTGGCAGCCAACAACTTCTTGATTTCTTTTTCAATCAGAGGGAGGAGCAAAGGATTTATTGGTATCAGCTTCTGCTTAAAAGGGATGGTGTCTTTCTCTAAAGGGATTTTATGCTGGATGATCTTTTTGTCATAAGTTTTGAGGTCACTATATTCCCAGGCAAAGACATTAGCAAATTGCTTCATCAAGGTGTAGTATTCAGAACTTTGGGCAGCAGACAAATGGCTAGATAGATTTATATACTTTGGATGATCTGGACTCCCTATGTTATGCCTATGGACTGTAGATTGATCTTATTTTTGGGCAAACTTATGAGGCACATTATTTTGATCAAACAACTTCTCTAGAGGCACTAGCCCTCTAGGTATATGATTGCTAGGCAGCTATAAAATGTTATCTCGGCCAATTCTGTTCTTTAGCAAGGGCTGGGGACTTTCTTCCAAGGCTTCATTCTCTTGATCAATTTGCATTTCAGAGAATTCATCAATGGCTTGCAGAAACCTATTCACCTCATCATCATCCTCAAATACTTTCCAGTGCTGGACATTATCAGGTAAGGATGGCCTATATTTTATCTGGACTTGATAAACCAATTTAGGGGGCATGGGAGGGATGAACATGCTAGCAGACACAGCAAGGGAATTAGTAAGCTGATTCTTGACTCTAGGGATATATGAGATAAAAAAGCTATTAAAAGAATCTTTGAGTCTCCATACCTCATCTATGTATGTTCTCAGCCTTGGGTTACTTGCTTGGAATGTTCTGTTCACTTGCTGAATGATGAGATTAGCATCTCCAAACACCTTTATGTCTCTGATTCTCGTGTCTTTGGCAGTGTTTAAGCCCAATATCAGAGCCTCATACTCTGATATGTTGTTTGTGACTTGGAAAGTCAGTTTGAAAGATAGATGTGTGCTTTCTTGCTTTGGAGATACCAGCACCACTCCTGCTCCTGCAACTTCTTTTGAACATGCTCCATCAAAGAACATATCCCAAGCTTTTGTTCCTTCCTCTTCCATGGCCTGGCCCACTGGTTCCTTGATCTACACGGAGGCCCTCTGGGATTCTTCAATTTGGAGGATACATGCCCCAAAATCAGTGTCCACAGCGTAAATAGGATGATTAGTGGGATTCCTCTCATCGCTGATGATATAACCCAACTAGGGTTCCCTGTATAGTCTTCTGCTTTCTCCTCCAAAAACTGGGATAGTGGAATAAGATAAGTCATTTTGTAATATCCCACCCAATCTCTTAATCCATCCTCTGGACAGTAGCATTGCAAACTTAGGGGGAACATCTGCCACCACAATATCCATCATCATGCTCTTCATGGGTAGCTAAGTTAGGGTGATAGCTAAGTCTTTGATTAACCCCATACATTTCACCTTCCTTGAATCAAAGGAGAATAAATCATGATAAGGTCTGGTAATGTTAAGGCCTAACTCTTCCATGACAGCTTTGGGCATCAGATTATGGCTGGCCCCTGTGTCCAGCATGCAATTGTGGAGGGTTTTGTCATGAATGGTCAAAGAGACATAAAATGATGGAGAATTATCATTAGCAGGTTCAGTCATTGGGCCAAGCACAACTATGGGTTTATCATCTTGTAAATTTACATAGTCAGTGGAGGCTTGCGTGGCTTTCAGCTCAAGGGCATCAAGGATGGGCTTCCTAAAGGCCTCATTCTTTACAAGTTCCATCAAAGGTACAAATATTTTTAGCTTCTGAACTTTTGATTCAAAACTGAAAAGGGAAAGGGACTTGTCAGGGCCCCTTACCTCTTGAGCTGGTGCTTTGAGGATAACTGGATCAGCTGCTGGACATTTTTGTTTGCTGATCTATTGCTCTATGGGGACAACAGCTCTTTGGGCAGGATTTTATTTGACATTACTTGTTTTTGACCTCAAGTTATATCTTTGATGATCTTCAGTCTGTAGAATAGCTTCTCTGTCCCACTCCTGGCTGATCTGGTCCCTGAGTAATGATTCTTCCTAGGTAGCCAAAGTCAAGAAGGCAGCACTGCCCTTGTCTTCCATGCAGTGAATCTCATCCTCTTCATCTAGCTGTTCTTCCTCCATGAAAACATTTTGGAAAGGAGCCTTAACCCTCTGTTCTTCACTAGCCTCTTTTCCCCTTTGCATGATCTGCAGTTGTTCATTTGCTCTTCTAAATGGATTGGGATTTCTTGAAGCAAATGTATTAGGAAGCCTTGGTTTCCCAGAACTCTGCTCAACCTTCAGCTTGGATATTTCAGTAGCCAATGACTCTAACATTTTAGTCATTTTTTCTATTTTAGGCTCTAAAGATGAAGTAGAGGAAGAAGAAGCCTCACCTCTCTGCCTCCTTCTATCGACATGGCCTTTGAGTTTCTCTGCAACCATGATATTGGATTCCCCCTCTAAGGCTGCATCTTGCATTTCAGCTAGGGTGGCACATCTTCTTTCTCTTAATAGTAGGCAAAAGTTAGAGTCAAATGCATTGGCATAGGTGAGTTTGGCAGACATGGGGGTAGGCTTTACTTCAACTGGTATCTTGCTATACATATGATTGAATCTCTTATTAAAATCAGACAATGACTCCCTGTTTTCCCTCTTGAGGTTGCCAAACTCAGTATGGTAATATAGTAGGTCTTTCTTATCTCCCCAATGCTTCAAAAACACATCATCTAATGCTTCAAGGTCTACTATAGACCTAGGGTTCAGTTCTCTGAACCACTTTCTAGCCTCTCCATCAAGGCTCTGGACAAATACTCTCATCCACACATCATCCTCACTAATATCTAGGTTATCAACATAACTATAAAAAGACTCAAGGTGTTCTTCAGCTATTACTCTCTCTATACCAGTGAACTTAGGCATGTATTTCTGGTATTCTCCTACAGGCATGGCATTCAAAGGAATAGGTAGGACCAGGGGTCCATACCTAGCAGCTATGATTCTTTCCATTTTGGTAGGTGCTTGTGGGCTTGCCATGACTAGGGTAGATGGAAGGGTAATGGTAGTTTGAAAGGCAGAAGGTTGAGAAATAAATGACAGGGATGAAGGAAACTGATGAGCTATAGGGGAGGTTTTCTTTGGACTGAGATCCAAAGGGGAACTTATTGAACAAGGAGCTTTATGAATCTCTGAGAATATTTCCTCACTAATAGTGCTAGGCTCTATATTTTCAACATGTGCATGCTCAGTTACAAGCCTTTCTTGCAGAGATAAATAAGATTGTTTAGGCTTACCTGATCCTGATGCTCCTTTCTGTTATGTTTTTCTCTGCTTGACAATCTTTTTAGGGTCAATCACTGGATCAACTGGTGATTTCTGAGGATTTCTCTGAGTATGCCTCGCAAATTGAGCCAGAACTGTGATGTGGAGTCGCCAAAAGGTTGGTCCTCTAGTAGAGTCGCCAGATAGATCATTACAACCAAAAATGGGTCCAAAATTTGTCTATCATCAAAGCTGGATCTGTGTCATTTTCCCAGGGAACCTGAGCTTCAATCTCCTCTCCCTGGCAATGGTGCCAATTATGTTAGGATTCCAATAAATTCTCCTAGGTTGTAGCTCGGAGATGCCTGGTTACATATAAATTCAACTATTGTTGCAGGTTTAATGGAAGGAATGATGGTTTGTTCAAGCCAGATAACCACTTCTACTTTGTTTCACTCTAGACATACGTGAACACCCCAAGACTACAAGGCTTTAGACCACCAAATGATCATAGTTTAGATATTGGGTGAATACGAAGAATACTAACCACATCAGCAGATGCACAAGACCATGTGATGGCCGGCTGCAACTAGTAAAGAAGCTTGTAAATCTATTCTACTAATGCACAGATAGGATGACAGCTCTCTTGCATCAGATAGAAAGAAACTTGAGTGACTTATTCAGTGATACATTCAACCATTTAACACAGAGATAAGGTGACAATTATCTAGTGCTAAACCTCAAAAGATATAGAACACAATAATTCAAGCACAAGCATAGAACAGAGGAGAATGGAAAGTGAGCAGTTAACAGCAAAATAAGCTTGTATTAGCTGAACATGAAGACGAGACGCTGCAAGTGACAAAATATCTACAGTCTCCAGAAGTTGAACCTTACATCAAATGCCAACCACCAACCTTGATTACATCTTGTTTCTAGGTATTATAGATTTACAATATGAGGGCACTTAGCCATTTAGGTATGGAGGGGTCATAATTGACCACCAACTGCATTTAACTGCCTGATGAAGTCCCTGAACGTGTTTGTTTGCTTCAGTGGGTGCATTCGATCTGTTCAGGTGCTGCACTGTCCTCTTAGGCAGTTGGAGTGCTTGTACCAGTGGAGCTCCATAGCTGATAATTTCAGTTACAGGGTCGTGCTCTGTCCTTTTCTCCCCTGGTCATGCCTTCTGTTAAATATGGTTGTTGGGGAATGACTGTGACTGGTACTGGAAAACTGGTTATCTCCTTCTTCGGGTAACAGAGTGGTCAAGGACGTGGAATGCATGGGAAAACGGATAGTCAGGATGAGAGGGAAGGATGGCCATTGGATTGAGGAAATGGATGACAAAGATGGCTTGGCGGAGGATATCGACCGAGGTGAGAGCAGGGTGAATCAGGGCCATCAGATCTTCAGTGGGCAGATCAGACGATAATCAGGCGACGGAGCTGCACAAAGGTTTAATGGGCGGGACGAAACGATCGGGTGGTAAATGGTATTTATCGCACCGCTTTTGGGCATTGAGTGGTAAAAGGACGGGGTCGCGTGATTCCATTCAGCAATCGACACGTAGCGGCGGATGAGAGAGAAAAACCACTCTCATCGCGTGCTAACGTTTGATCAAATTGTGGGCGCGATGAAAGCGAATGTCGTCGGATCTTTATGGAAATGATTGGACGGTGGAGAAAAGATCGTGCGGGTTACTTTATCAGACGCGACGGGAGCTGTTAGATCGGTGGGGTGATCAATGGTGGAGATGAGGCGAGGGGTTTATGAACGCGCGAGGTCATCGGGGTGAGGTTTTATGGCGGGTTTGGGCTTCGCACTTGGGGCTAAAGTTAAAAGGGGATACTTTGCAGGGTTTAGGAGGCAAATAGGGGAAACAGAGATGGAGGATAATAAGTGGCATGGAGGAAAAAAGGAGAAAATGACCATTGTGAGCTCCTTTGAAGATGCCACCAAACAGACCAAGCCTTTTTCTGACCTTTAGAGAATTGGCATTGCATAAGAGAGCTAACAACTAGTGTACCGCTCAGGTGACCTCCTCTGTCTACGCTGAGAAGATGGCTCTCCCACATTCTCTCTCGCATCCATCAAAAATTTGTCAGCTTCCCTTGAGCGTTCCTGCCCATCTCTAGAAGACTCTGCATGAGTGGATGTATCCACTCCTGGATCCTCTACATGTGGCTGCTCCGAATCAGTCTGAGGCTCCTCATCCTTAGGAATCAAAAGTTCCTCCTTTGCATGCAACTTGAGCTCCCTCTCAAGGGAAACTTGCATGGCCTTTTGCTTGTCGAACTTTAGTTCTATGCGTACCACTGTCCTCTGACTGGTAGGCAAGAACACTTGATAGTTGTGGGGTGTATCAGTGTACCCCACAAGTATCCCTAACTCAGCTGTTGGCTCAAGTTTCTTCCAGGAATCTTTTGTCACATGGAAAAATACCGATGAGCCAAAGATCCTGAAGTGACTCACATCTGGTCTCTTCCCGGAGAAGGCTTCCTCTGGTGTCTTCATCCCAAGTATGCGATGCGGGCTTCTATTTTGCAAGTATATTGTTGTATTGCATGCCTCAACCCATAAATGAAGTGGTAGGCCTTGGTCATGCAACATCGCCCGAGCTGCTCCCACAATCATTCTGTTCTTCCTTTCGGCCACCCCATTCTGCTGTGGGTTATGGGGTGCCATCAACTCCCGTTTAATTCCTTCTGCTGCACAAAAGTCCTTAAACTCTTGAGAGACATACTCTCCACCATTGTCGCTTCGCAAGGCCCTTATCTTCTTTCCTGATTCTTTCTCAACCAAGGCTTTGAACTCACAAAATCTTGAGAAGGTTTGATCCTTCTTCTGCATGAAATAGATCCAACATCTACGAGAAAAATCATCAATGAAAATAACATAGTACCTTTGTTTAGCGGTGGAGGTTGTTGAGAATCATTCACACACATATGTATGAACTCACTCCAAGATTGCTCCAACTCAACTGTCTCGATCCTGAAAGGAATATTTTGCATACTTACCCAAGGTAAAACCTTTGCATGTATCCACTTAATAAAGTTTACCCTTGGGAAGTTTGGTAGAAATTTGTTGCATGATCTTCAAGGCCCCATGGTGCAAGTGGCCCAATCTTCTATGCCATAGCTCGAAAATATCTTGCCTTTGCACCAACTCTGCTTTGGAACTCAATGCAACACATTCATCTACCTCCAGCTTGTAGAGATTCTTCACTCGAATCCCAATCCTCTTGGTCTGTCCCATGGCAATGTGTCTCAGGAACGCCTTTCCTTTACTGAAGACTACATCATAGCCTTTGTCTTCCAACATTGTGACAGATACCAGGTTCTTCTTCAGTCCAGGCACATACTTTACATCAGTCAGGGTGAGAGGAGCTCCATGCTCCCTCTGAAACACAACCGTGCCTTCACCTAAAACATGGTACTTTCCGTCATTGCCCATCTCTATGCACATCTGGCGGTCCTTCTCATCCAAGGTACTGAATAAACTCTTGTCGTTGGTCATGTGGAATGAGGCTCCACTGTCCAGGTACCAAACACAACCCACCATCGATGAAACCATGCATGCGATGAGGGTAAAATCCAATTCGAACTGTGAGGCCAGTGCCTCACCATCTGATCCTTTCGAGGATCCCTTCTTGGATTTCTTCTGTGGACAATTTGTTGCATAATGGCCCACCTCATGACAATTAAAGCATCACACTTTATATTTGTCAATCTTCTTCCCACAATGGGAAGAACTCGATTTGGAATGGGAAGCCTTCCCTTTCAATTTCCTCGCCTTACTCTCTAAGATTGGATTTTCTTCATCACCATGCTTTGATGAAGAACCATCTCTGGTGCTTCTCCTGATCTCCTCCTGCATCAGATCCGACCATAGTCGTTCCCAATCTGGTAGTTTCTCTCTTCCATTTACTGAGTCTTGGTAGCTATGCCAACTCTTAGGAAGACCGAGGAGAGTAAGACTCGCCATGTCATCATTAGCTATTGTGATTCCTACACTTCCTAGCTCATCCCTGCATGTGGTGAGCTTGTTCAGATATGTAGAGATCATGTCGCCCTTTTCACACTTGATTTTCCAAAGCTTGTCTTTCAGCGCTAGTTTCCTCTGATCGTTGTTGTTCTCATATAGATCCTTCAATGTCTTGCACATTGTCCCATGGAGACTCGAGACAATGTGGTCTCGAACTCCCTCCAGAAGAATCCTTCTCACTCTAGCCACACATTTCTTCCATTCCGCCAATTCTTGGGCATTAGGTGCTGCTGGCTTGGGCACTTATGGATCAATGAAGTCCTTCAAACTGTTGTCCTCTAATACCGCTTCCATGCAATCCTTCCAGGCTATATAATTTGAGCTACCATCCAAGGCATACTCGAGTCTCAAAACATTGAACGCCATTGGTGAACTTTGAGATGTGATAAGAATTTGATTTCTACAATCAAGAACTTCAAACTTCAAAATTCTCCCTTCTTTGTATTCTGTTCTCTGCTTTGATCACCTTTGCTCCGATACCATGTAGAAATTTCACCATAGATCACCTGATAATGCAATATACTTGATCTACTTCTACAAACAAAATTGCGGAAGCTTAATCGATTTTGGGCAAGATCAAATAGAACACATATAACAGATGAAGAAGAAATCAATCACACTGAACATAGAAGAATACTACGGGGAAAGCCTCAGCTAAAAACCTCGCTATCTGTATTATCATACAAGTGTAAATATCTCAGGATTACACTAAGCTTTAGCTCACAAGCTATCCAGCTCTCAATACAATCCCTCACTTTGCTCATAGACAAAATAGACAACACATATGCCTTCCTTCAGTCCTCCAAGCCTTTTATTTCCTTGCGTAGTTTCTCTTGGGTCCTCAAGCTGCCACCTGTGTGTAATTACCTCACGCACTACTTACTAACCTCTGAAATAACTGTGCAATCCTCAAGGAAAGAATTCCTTCTGCATGCAAGAGATATCCTCATGGGAATATTCCTGCAACTGATAGTACACTGTCCCATCCTTTGATATCAACTGGGTCTCTGTCTGAATTAACATGCATGAGTTTTTTATGAGAGAATATTCAGTTATCTGAAGTACACTAGTTGCATGCATGCATGCATTGACTAACTGAACTCACAATCAGTTCCACAAACTGTTGGAACTAATCTATCTGGACATAACTCAGTTAACTGAGCTAAATAATTACAACTCAAAGTAAAACTCATCCTGATCTCCTTAATGAAGGGATAACTTCCTCAATCAAAGGGATAACTGTTGCATGTCTTCACATAGACTTCATGTTTGATTTTATCCAACTAATTAACTCAAGATGAATTAAATAATTATTTTGCAAACAACAGCTGAGCTCAAATTTGAATTTTAATTCACAATTTTAATTTAGGGACTAATTAAAATTGGAATGTATCCTGAAATTCTATCTATAGTAATTCTATTTTTAACATTTCTTGTTGCTATTTTCAACACTGCCATTCCTTTGATTGTTGTTGTTAGAGCCTAGATTGACCTCAGACTGAAGGAAGGCAAGTCTAGGGTAACCACAAACCACGCTTAACCTGGTAGCTAGCCCTACCAGGTCGGGAGAGGGCTCTCTCCTTGTCAACCTTAGTTGAGATGACTTAATCAAATTTGGATTTTAGGCTAGTTATAGTAGCTCTAGGGTTTTTTGGTTGAATTTGATGGTTTTGTTGCTGGATCAAATGGAGCAGGCAGCTTTGGGTCTGGGAAATGAAGTTAGGATGCAGGGTGTTCTATGGGGCAAGGTAGGTAAGTGTTTTAGCACTTGAAATTGAATGAGATGGTAGGTCTAAGACTGGCGAGGAGCTGAGGAGGGCATGCAAATATCATGAGTCCTCTTCAAATAGTTGAAAACATAAAAAACTAACTGTATTCCCAAGGCAGAGCACTGTTACCATTGTATTCTACCTATCTATCTTGATTTCATTTAGTTTAGAAGAATGATTTAGATTTTGGCACACATAGCACATGAGAAAAACTAATGACGGAAGGAGAAACAATGCAAAAACACCTTACCACAAGAATCCCACAAAAATAGCTGCAAATCCTGGTTTGTTTCCTTGCCAAACTGCTGTAGAGATGTACAATATAGCTCAAGGCATCAACAAGAGTCCAACCTTGAAAAATGACTAAGAGAGTACATGATATAGGCATCAAAAAAATCACGCACACCTTCAGGGGTCAAATCCATGAGAAAAGGGGAAGTTTCAACCATATCTAAACTAAGAACAAGAATATAGGCAATGGAACAACTTGCCTCTAAAACCATGGAAACTGATTCATTCGCCCCCAAACCACATCAAAATGATGAATCTACCTTCTAGAGTCATTTTAAAATTACATTTACATAGAATAGCATCATTTACATTCATAAATTCATCCAAAATCAGCTGAGAAGTGGCACTATGCATAGAACCAGTGATGCTATGCATACAACCAGTTTGCTCAAAATCCCAAATTTCGCCTAGTTTTTCTACAAGTTGACTTTTAGGCCTTACCCTTACCAAAATTGAGACCAAGATAGCTTTTTGGAAAGGTCTTCCTATCTAGTTTATTTAACATCTTTAATTTTCTCATTTGGAGGTCATTTCCCCCCTCAAAAGTGGAATGTCCCAAGGTTGCTTCCTGTGTGTCCAAAAAGAGGCAGAGAGGGCATTTTTTGATGGTTTTTTGATCTTTAGGTGACCAAGATTTGCTCCAAAATTGCCGAAACTTTCAAGGATTGATGTCCTCATCATGCTTAATCCAAATATGCAAACCATTCCTCCAAAAATTCTCCCAGTCAAAAGAGTCGTACCGGTGGCGTTGCGCACCTAATGCAATTTTCTGTGTTGGAAAATTTCAAAATTTCAAAATGACAAAAAATCACAAAAACTTGCCTAGATTTGGCACAAGGAAATCTCATTAATTTCTTTGATGGGATAATGAGGCCTTAGCCAATATTTTTATCTTTTCATGCTCCTTTTTGCTCCTCAAGGCCTTCCTCAACCTTGCCTTAAGTTTCCTCATCCTTATATTGCATATTTTGTTCCGAGTCATATAGTGGTAGGCCATGTGGTGAAGCATCTTCTTGTCTCTATTGGCCTTCTCTAGCAACCTCTCAAGTTGTATGTTAACCATTTCAAGCCAAGTTTCCCGATAATTCTCGATCTCTTGCTCAATGGAGGTCAACTTGACCTTTGCCTTCTTAGCCTTTTGCCTGTTCTCCTTGATCATTTGCAACTCCATGAGAACTTGCTTGTCGGTCAATTGTTTGTTCTCTTGATCTAGGTAATTGATGATCCACTTTGCCCTCTCTAAATTGACTCAAAAGTCTTGTATCTCAGCCTCTTGCTCCTTGATGATCATGTCTTTAGTCATCTTTGTACCTTGAGTTTCCACATCAATGACATCAATTCCTTATGTCTCCTCATGATCAACCAGGTCAAAATATCTCTCTTGCCCATCATTAGGATCCATCTCATGCATTTTTCCCTTGCCTTTACCTTTTCCCTTGCTATTTTTCCCAACCTGTACATGTTTAGCTGAAGATGAAGGCAAAGCCCCTTCCACTCTTGGTGGAGATAACATTTTCCTGTGGCCTGTAGATGAATGTGAGACCCCTTCCACTCTTAGTGGAGATAATACTCGCCTGGCAGCTACAAAAAGTTTCCTAGTGCCTCTCTCATATGTCACAAACACTGGCACTCCCATAGTTTCAGTCTCTTGGACCTTTTGCTGTCCTGAAGGTCCACCTTCTTCTTGAGGCACTGATGAAAAAACTTAAGAGGTTTTAAACACTTCATGAGAAATGAAGGTCTCCCATGGTATGTTAAGTAGGTTTAGCTGATGTAAAATAATGATTTTGATCACAAAGAAGTGGATGCTGGTTAGCTGCTGGGGGTATGATTTCTTCTTTACAATGAATGCCATATTCTCTATGTTTCTGAATATGAAAGAGGGGATATTCATCATCTCACCCTAGTGAAATGCATCAGTAGTCTAATGTGGTAGGCATACAGTCTGGAGAACCTACCTTCACAAGTAAAATATTAGATGATGATTTTCATCAATGGAGCAAGCCTGTCCTCCAAGAATTTGAAGGGGAATACTCTGCTGAGTTTGTTATGATATTTTTCCTTAATGTAAGGCTCATAGTACTCCCTGTCAATGTACTGACCTTTGTTCCACTTTTCACCCACATTTGGAATACCCATAGCCTTTGCAATGATAGCTGGTGACAAAGTGAATGTGACTCCACCAAGGTTGACCTCATTTTTGTCCTCTAAATGTGTCACAAACAACCTTGCTAATTCATGATGATATTTTACCCTTTCCACCATTTCACAAAAACTGAAACATGGCTGATGTCTGAAACAAGAAAGGGAAAATGGGCAGGCTTGCAGCTCCGTCAAACTGGTGGGCTCCTCTTTGATATGTTTTCCTCCCTTATAAGGCCTTCTGCCCTATGTGTCTCTCTCCCTAGAACTGTCACTATATGTGTCTTCCTCCATTTCATACTCACTATCCCTCTCCATGGTTGTACAACTATTTGTCTATGTGGTAAATGAAGAGTGATGGATTTTGTGGATGAGGGTATGACGAGTATGAAGAGATTTAAATAAGAAAACATGTGAGGGTAAACTAGAATGGGAAAGGGATGTAGGGAGTGAGTGGGGTTAATGAATAGTCTAGGGTTTAAGAGTATTGTAGGGTTTGGGATATATGGGTATAGGGTTTGGTATGTAAGGGTATAGGGTTTGGGATGTAGGGAAAAGCTTTAGGGAGGGAATTATGTATGGGAGGATGAGTTTTATGGGACAACAGTAATGGGACAATAGTTAGGACTGTATTTTTACAATATGGGACAGTTTAGTGACAATTAGGGTTTGATGTTTTGGAGGGAGAACACAACTCAAAACCAATGCAACAATTCTTATCTACAATAAAAAGTAATGTTACTTACTTGCAAATGGAGAAATTTTGGGTTTTGATGAATTTTGTAGCAATTTGTGGCTCATATGACAGGTGCGTAACGCACTTCCCAAGTGCGTAGTGCAGCTCCTATGTGTAGCGCTAGTTCAAAATAACAAAGGAGAAAAAGCCTAGGTGCGTAGCGCTGCACTGTTTCCTCCAAGAAGAAAACAATTTCCTCCTTTTGCACAATAACCGCTTAAAATCACGATTTTGCTCATGAACTTCAACTTTAATAATGAATTGACTTGAGAAAGAAATGACCTTTCTATGGCTTGGGCACTTTTTATTTTTCACTCTCTAAAACCCACTTTATAATGTCCTTTGGCTTTTTCAAATACTCTGTTTTTTGGAGTGGCATGTATTTGGAAATATCAGTAGCTAACGAGGAGAACATGAGCTGTTTAATTACATATAAGAAATAATAAAATTACATGAAATTTACAATAAATACTAATGCTTTGTTTTTCACCTCAAATTGGTTTTGATGTGAAAAACTTATTAAGTTTACAAATTATGAAATTAAAAGTATTGATGATTATTGTCATCCTCAAGTGTTTCCTGACCATTATTAGTCAATGGTTACTAAAAATTTGACATGATGAAACCCTATTACCCAATGAAACTGAAACCCTATGACCTAAGACTTATTTAATGAAATAAACTGAAAATGAACCAGGACCTGAACCATTGACTGAATCACACATGAAAAGAGGTCAGCATATATGTGCCATGAGGGAAAAACTGAAATGTGCCTACCATCAGTTGATCCATGACCTAATGGAATGCAACTCACTGAGTATGGGACTCCTAATATGAATGCAAAAGAGTGAATTTTGATCACTGATGGCGGTGTGAAGACACTGACACTAACGTTGGCTCCAATGGGGATGGTAGCTCCTTGGAGGTGCCAAGAACCATAGATCTCTAGGATAAGTAGGCTAGTGCCTCATCCATTGGGCAATACGGTCAATATACTTCAAACATTGAAACTGACATTATGAAAATGGACTCAAGACTCAAACTGACTAAAGACTCAAAGACTGACTCAAGACACAAAAATTGATACAAATCACTAAGCCTTATAGCCTTCACCTTGGACCCCAAGCTGAAATGAATTGTATTTTTTTTAAACACTTGCAATGAAAGGAAAACTATATATACAATGATCACTTCATGATTTCAAATATCACCTTAGAAGAAGTAGCGCTTCAGGAGCCTACCATTGACTGGTCCTCCTGAACAATCTTGTCCATCCATCTATTTGAGCAGAAATGCATTTTTTCCTCTGTATGCAGCAATCTTATAGGGTCCCTTCCATAAGTTTTCAAACTTACCATGCTTTCCTTTATCTTCATTCCTAGCATCCCACCGTAACACTACATCCTCAAGCTGGAATTTATTTTCCTTTATTTTCCGATCATAGATATTTTTGATCTTCTCCTGCAATCTGAAGGTATTTTTGAAGACTTCCTCCCTTGTTTGCTGTAAATGGATCATCTGATTGATTCTTCGTTGAAAATCATCTTCCTCACTTCCAGCCTCTTGTAAAATTTTCACAACCGGAACTGCAAGAGATGTCGGGAAGACTGTGTCAATGCCATATACTATTTCAAATGGAGACATACCTATAGACTTCTTTTGGCTCATCTTGTCCACCCAAAAAGCATTAACTACCTTTCTATGCTAGCCTTTCTTATTTGTTTCCAGCAGCTTCTTGATGATGTTCACCAATGACTTATTGGAAAATTCAACCAGACCATTACCTTGCGGGTAATATGCTGTGGAGTGACCTAAGGTAATATTGTACTTGCTACAAAAATCGATCATTTTCTTGGATTTGAATGCAACTGCGTTATCTGTGATGATTTTGCTAGGACAACCAAAACGAGATAAAATATTTGATTCCAAAAATAGAATGATTACCGTGTTTGTTGCCTGTTTGGTTGGGATTGCTTCAATCCACTTGATAAAATAGTTTGTTGCTATTATGATCAATTTGTGTTGAGCCGATGATGTTGGATGGATCTCCGCAATAAAATTGAGTCCCCACTGCTGAAATGGTGCATTGACTTCGACTGGTTTTAAAGGAAGAGGCATCAAATTTATTTTCCCCTGAAAGACCTGTCATTCATGACAGCGCATGACTATTTTGTACATACTGAAAATAAGGTTGGCCAGTAATAGCCAACTCTCAATATTTTGTTTGTTGTTGTATTCTAGAACAAGTGACAACCGCAACTTGTGAAAGTCACTCATCACCTGCTGGGCTTCATCTTCAATTAAATAGTTCAGAAAAACACCTCCTGAATCCTTCCAATAAAGAGCATTATTCAAAATGCAGAATTTAGCAGCTTTAAGTTTAAGATTTCTACCTTTGTTTTTGGTCATTTTCAGAGGTGGTGAGAGGTGTTGGCCGGATAAATCGTCCTTGCGGACAAGGCTGATCTCCCTAGTATCTAAAGATATCTAGCAACAAGCAGAACAAGCAAATTTACTTTTCTCTAAACATATTGCGGTTCATAATAAAAACTATAGAGGTGTTAGACCCTACCTTAAGTCCAACGCTAGGTTGTAGTAACCAACCTTCAATCGTCCAAAAGACTTTCCTTTTGAGAATCTGCAAACACAAACAAGCACACATCAAATAACACCTGCATAGCTAATATCATAAAACATGTTCATTATTGTGATCAAGGAGTCCATAAAATAAACCATAAAACATAGCTTATTGAGAAAAATAAACTTGATTGTATTAAATTTGAAATAGAAGAAACTTTACAACGTTTGGTGCCTTGATGCTGTACAAGCTCTTCTCAGGGTCCAAACAGGAATCTCCTCTACTTTGACAAGCCTCACACTCTTCCCAATGAGATCAACAAGGTATGTAATCTCTCCTCACAAACTCAATTAGGAAGTCTAAATTCCAACAACATTTCACCTCAAAAATATTCAGCTTTCAACCTCCCTAGTAACCAACCCAATGCCTCATTTTATAGTGCAAAGGAAGGAAGTTACAGGTCCACCTATGAAGGGATAGTGTCCTCCTTCAAAGGGATAAGCTCCTCACATCAAGGGGTTAGCTCCTTAGGGTATGGGATGCATGAACCACCAATGAGCGAACTTTCCACCTCAAGATTCCTTCTAGAAGCTTCGAGAAATGACTCAAAGTGAGTTTTTAAGAATGTACTTGCACCTTTTTGACTTTTACAGGGGTCCGCATCCATTACACAGAGACAGAGCGGTCAGGTGCGTAGGGGACATGACCATTAGGTGCAGGACGCAGGTAATGCTAAGAGAAAGTGCGGAAGAAGAGTTTTATAGACTTTTGAGGAATTTCTCTTATTTTCAAGGCTTGACATGAAGAACTAAGGTTTAAGACTTGTAAAGGAGGAAATTATGAGTGGTGATAGACTCACACAGATTGCAGAATGTCATGGTGACAATTTTTAGTGCAACAGATTGCCCCCTAAAGTGCGAAGTCTGTAATAGATGAGGATAACATTTGTCATCTAAGAAGAGTGAAGTACTTTATCATTTCAAGGATCATCCTGTGGATACCCCAGTCGGAACCTGTAAAAACATTCAATGCAAAATATATATATGTGAACATATCATCGCTAAGGTAGGCATTCCCATACTCAGATCAAAACTGACTAGAAAAATAACTAAACTGCTTTGGTACAGGAATGATTTTGTAATACATCACAGGTATAGACAAATGTAGACACAGTATGGGCGCAACCATCTGTTTATGGATAGTCCACTGTATAATGAATAACAAAATTCCTCGCAGCTTGGATGGTGGAAACTAGATCCAGGGTCTTGATTTCTGCTTCCCGAACTAGTACGATTCTATCCATGTGAATGAATGTGTCGAAGTCAAACATGGTAGAAACCACTTGATTACCAGTCAATGATGTAAACTATTAACAAGTGTGAGAGAAACCACCAGTAATGTCAATGGCTCTCAAAGTACTCAGTACAATCCATGAAATGTGAATAAATGAGTTGATGTTGAACATGTCACGGAATCCTTTGATCGAAGGTCAATGATGCAACCTGTTGTCGAAGACGAGAAACCTGCCATTGAGGCATGCAGATTCCAAGGTACTGATGATTTCGAGATCATCTTTCTAGATAATGAGCTGAAGTCGATAGAAAGAGATTCGTCGTAGGCAAGCCCACAACACGAAATCATAGGTACAGTTTTGAAGAAATATAGTAGCAAGGACTAACTCAGGGATGGTCAAAATGGATGACATATATTTTTCAAATGAATGGGTTATTTGAACTGACCTCTTGAACACATAACGAAACTACAGATGGTTTGGTGATAATTGAACCAAAGCTAATACCCAGAAATAGGCTGAAGACTTTCAATATGGTTTGATTAACTGTTAGGCAAAGGACTTCCCAACCCAGGTGAACAAAAAGTGTCGTGTTCAAGAGTGGTTGACTGCTTTTCTAAAACACAAGGTATAACAAACAGGTTCATTTTTCTCTCTTTTCCCCCACCATTTCTGGAAAGTACCTCTTTATTTTTGACAAGCTTGAGGAGGATAACATTTGCTTGGTTATAAGCTCATCCTTCGGATGAGTCCAACTTAGTTTAAAATTTGAACCCTAAGAAGGAGTGGTTCGTTCCTGTTTGAAATGGAACAGGTCCTTTGGTGCCTTGATGTTGTACAAGCTCTTCCCAGGGTCCAAATAGGAATATCCTCTACTTTGATAAGCCTCACACTCTTCCCAATGAGATCAACAAGGTATGTAATCTCTCCTCACAAACTCAATTAGGAAGTCTAAATTCCAACAGCATTTCGCCTAAAAAATATTTAGCTTTCAACCTCCCTAGTAACCAGCCCAATGCCTCATTTTATAGTGCAAAGGAAGGAAGTTACAGGTCCACCTATGAAGGGATAGAGTCCTCCTTCAAAGGGATAAGCTCCTCACATCAAGGGGTTAGCTCCTTAGGGTATGGGATGCATGAACCACCAAGGAGCGAACTTACCACCTCAAGATTCCTTCTAGAAGCTTCGAGAAATGACTCAAAGTGAGTTTTTAAGAATGTACTTGAGCCTTTTTGACTTTTATAGGGGTTCACACCCATTACACAGAGACAGAGCGGTCAGGTGCGGACATGACCATTACGTGCGGGACCACAGGTAATGCTAAGAGAAAGTGCGGAACAAGAGTTTTATAGACTTTTGAGGGCTTTCTCTTATTTTCAAGGCTTGACATGAAGAACTGAGGTTTAAGACTTGCAAAGGAGGAAAGTATGAGTGGTGATAGACTCACACAGATTGCAGAATGTCATGGTGACAATTTTTAGTGCAACAAGAGGTTCTGAAGTACATACACAATATCTGAATACCACGGTGACTGAAGGAACATTTCAGACACTTGAATCAGGGAGTTTTCTTCTTCATCTTCGGACATGGCTGCAATTAGATTTATATCTAAAGCATACAAATTTGATTCCGCCATCAACCTTTCCAGGACTTGTCCTTTGATTATATTGTAGGCTTGATCTCCAAATCATATTCTAACATTGCTGCAATCCATTTTCCCCGCCTTCCTTCCGTATCAATTTGTACCAGCACATCCTTAATTGCTGCATTAGGAACGTATGCTATGATGTGGGAGCATAGAATATATACTCGGAAGTCCTTTAAAGCTTTGACAAGAGCAAGGGCCTGTTTCTCAATTATGTTGTACCTCAAAGCAACATCTCTAATGGTCCTGCTGAAGAATGCAATGGGCTTTTCTAGCTGATCTCTTTTTTGCATTAAAACTACTGCCATGGTATGCTCAGATGCAAATGAGAATAAAATGAAATCTTGTGTATAATCGGGACTAATCAAAACCAGGGCTGTAGATAAAACATACTTTACCAAATTAAATGATTTCATAGCATCCTCCATCCACTTTGCCACGCTGTCCTTCTTCAACATATTAGTAATTTCTCTCAAATGTTCAACGAGATTAGGTACAAATGTTCGTAATAAATTCATCTTATCGTTAAATGGTTGTATTTCCTTCTTATTCAGGGGAAAATATATCTGCTAAATTGCTTCTACCCTTGAAGGATCAATGCGGATGCCTTCCTTTGAGATAATATGGTCAAGCAGCTTCCCTTCATCCATAACAAAGAGGCTTTTCTTCGGATTGAATGATATCCCAAATTTCCTACATCGTTGAAAAACAATCCTCAAATGGTGAAGGTGCTCATCATCTGAATTTGAAAACACTGTCAAATCATCCAAATATACAACTAAAAACACATCCTTTTCATTTTCAAAAACGATGTCCATTGCACACTGAAATGTGGCTCCAAATTTTTTCAAACCAAATGGAATTTTAGCATAATGAAATGTTCCCCAAGGGGCGGTGAATGCAGTCTTATCTCCGTCATCTTCATGCACTAAAATTTGATTATATCCTGAATATCCATTGAGCAATGACATGCGCGATGCTCCAACCACTCTCTAGAGGATATGATCCATCTTTGGCAGTGGGTAATTGTCCTTGAATGAAACTTTATTCAGATTCTGAAAATCGATACACAATCTGATCTCTTTGGTCTTCTTTCTCACAGGAACAAGATTAGAAATCCAGTCAGAAAATCTGATTGGGACAATTATACTAGCCTTGTATAATCTGTTTACCTCTTTTTCAATAGAAGACGACAACTTGGGATTGATTCTCCGCAGCTTCTTTCGGAATGGTTTCTGATTTGGCTTGATGGGAATAGTGTGCTGAATTATATCTTTGTTATACACCTTTAGATCTGAATAATCCCAAGAAAACACATTAGCAAATTCATATAACAATCCAACATATTTGGACTTTACCTTAGGAGATAATGTCTTCGACAATTTCACAAACTTGGGCTTCTTAACTGTTCCAAGATTCAAATCCTCAACACCTTTGTCTGTTGGCACCAAGCTTGGCTTCCTAGCCACATCATCTTGATCAAAAGTTCTTCTAAAGGTATGAGACCTTTAGGAATGACATTGTACTTCAGCTGCAATATTTCCATCTGATTCACTTCAATTTCTGGTTGATCATCATCACGATCACAATCTATGGAAGCATCCTTGTAGTTTCCTTCATTATGCAAGAAATTATTGATATCCTTATCATCAAAAAACACCTTCCAATACCTTAGATTGTCGGGAACAGCCGGGCGGTGCTTGACATGGATTTCAAACTTCTTGTTGGAATTCATCGGGATCTTAAAATTACTTCCAACAGTAGCAAGAGAATCTGCAATAACATTTTTAGCACGAGGTACTGTTGTCAAGCTATAATCTAGAAACATCCTTAAGATATCTAAAACTGAATTATGGTAGGCCCTCATCTGTGGATGTTTGTCTTGATATTCACCCTTAACTTGCTTGATTATCAGCTCTGAATCTCCATAGACTGTATCCTTTTTGCATTCAAATTTTTAAGAATTTTAAACCCTGCAATTAGCGCTTCATATTCGGCTTCATTGTTAGAACAGTCAAAGGCCAATTTATATGAACAAATTCTAACATTACTAGGGACTTTATTTGGTTGGAAAACAGGGCTACAAATCCAAATCCCTATGCTGGCACCATCCTTACCCACGACTCTGTCAAAATCCATGCTCCATAGGTCTGCTTCTTCTTCTAAGTTCTGAAATACCGTTTCATCCTCTTTCTTACCTTGACCGATCTCTTCAATTTGTTGTTGTTCATTACCTTTCTACTGTTTCCGGAATGTGGATTGCTCAGAGGTACTTGAAATTTTTTGTCTTTCTTCATCAAGGACAGCTCTGAAATTTTCTGAAATCTTTGGCACATCTTCTACTTCAACTAACTGACTATCAACACCATTCAAACCACTATCTAAATATAATACAAACAATTATAAATCTGTATGTACAACATTAATTGGATGATTAAGTGATTTCTCCTAGCTTCTAATGATGTACTTCATCTTCTTCTCCCAATACAATTTTCTCAATTGACCAAACACGGGAATGATAGCATAAGAGAAATCTAGTTGTAAAGTCCCTTTAAGATTTGCACCCCATGATCTGGACAAAATCATACCAAACCGTGGTGGAATATCCACAACAACCACATCCATGAGAACATTCTTGGCCGATATTTGATCTAGAGACACCACCAAGTCTTTGATAAGACCAATACATTAGACCCTACCCTAATCAAAAGAATAGACGTCATGATATTTATGAGTAATGTCAAGGCCCAATTTCTCCATAATGGCTTTTGGCATCAAATTATGGGAGGCTCCGGAATCAAACATGGCATTATCGAGGATATACTCATGTAATCTAAGGCTTATATAGAATGGAGGCACTTCACTATCCTCAGACTGACCTTCTAAAGCAGGGCCAAAGATGAGCTTAGGGTGATCATCTTCTACATTGATCATATCAGATAAAGGATCTATGTTCAAAATTTTGGACACTTGGTTTTTATAACTGCTGTTCTTTATCAATTTAGTCAAAGGAATTGAAACCTTTAATTTAGTAATATCATTTTCTAAACTAAAAGTTGAAACTTTATCTACCTATTTGAATGGAGGGTCCCTTTTTTCGACCTTTTCCTTTGCTGCACTTTACTGATTGGTCTTCTCATTTGCAGATGGTCCTTTGCTGGAAGTTGGGTCAGCAGGTTCCTTCCCTTTCTTTTGAGTGTTTAAGGAGTCATTCTTGGATTGTGCTTCCTTTCTCTTTTGAACCAGACTGAGTGGTACATCTCTGCTTCTCAATGAATATTGTTTCTATTGTGCTGTCAATAAATTCATATATCCCCGCTGATAATCATCCGACTCATCCTCTAAAACCCCTTCATTTGGTAGTATATAATCTTCATCCTTTTGAACCTTAGGGACCTCTAAATATTCTTCATCTTCCATGAGAAATATGGGCAAACCATCAACAATAAAGAAATGATTTGCCTCCACTACCGAATCATCATTATCTTCACTCTCCATTCCATGTACATAGTTTTTCTACAAAGGAGTTTTGACTTGCTGCTGTGATGACTGATCTTGTGCCTTCTACTCCCTTTGTTTAATCCTGAACAAAGGTTTCTGCTGTCTTCTGAAGTTTGGATTTCTGATTGTGGTTTCAGGTTTGTGTGAAATTGTCAATCGATCAAACATCTTCTCAATTTTCTGGAGTATATGATCTGCCTTAACATTTGAGAAAGATGCTTCTTCCTTTATAGTCACCTTCTTTTTAGTCTTCATCCTTGCTCTTTTATCCAGCATATTTGCCTCTACACTCATTGCGTTCTTATGCATATCCTCAAGTGTAGTAGGATCTCTTTCTCTCAACTGATATGCCATATCAACATCGAAGCCATCGGGAAATTTGATCAATGCTAACCCCATCAGTGGCTTAACGTCAGCTTGAATAGCATTATGAACTGTATTGAACCTTACACAGTAATCTTGGACACTTTCACCTACATTCCTTTTTATATTTTTATACTCAGATAGAATTTGGAGTAGATTTTTTTTTACCTCCCATCGGTCTAGGAATTGTCTATGGAGAACTGACAAAGTATTGATAGACCCACTGGTAATGCTCTGAACCACTTTCGAACCTCACCTCCAAAGCTTTGTACGAATAATCTCAAGGTCACATTCTCTGCATCTACTTCATGAAGATCAAAGAAGTCATTCATCCTATCAACATGCTGCTGCACTGTAATACCCTGAGTAGCATCGAACAATGTTATCTTACTTTGGTAATCAGCGGGCATAGAATCCAAATTCTGAGGCAGAATGAGAGGTGCATATCTAGTAGCCATGACTCGAGGCAGATTTGAAACTGATGGTGAAGTAAGTGGAGGATTTATGACTACAAGAGCAGTTGATGTAGCAGAAGTGATTGGTGTTTGAGGGGTAATGATATGTTGTTGAGGGAGTAAAGGTATGAATGAAGATGACATATGATTCTCTGAAATATGAGGGAATGATGATGAGGCAAAAGATGTTGAAGTTGAATCAGAGAGTTCAGTAATTCGATCTATAGTGAGGGATGACTGAGGAGAGTTGTGAAGATTTCGGTTACTTATCAATTTGGCCTTTTCGATTTCAAGCTCTTTGGTGAATTCTAGGTTTGCAATTATGTCCAACGATTCACTGTCCGATGTGGTTCTAAAGAAGGATAGACCAAAGTATTCGTCAAAAGGAATATCTTCAAGGAACAAACACTCCACAGGGCATGAATGAGATCTGAAAACCAGTCTAGGACTTGATAATCTCTCTTGTCTGAGTATCTTGGGAATGAGATTAGGATTTCAAATATGGGAGGAGGATCGGGATCAATATTGGACCTGGTGTATCTTCTTAAAGCCAGTGTGTTAAAAATTTCCCAAGAGTTTGATATTGCTTTACAACTTTCCACTTTTCAGCCTACTGAATTCTAAACTTATCATCCAAAAGTTCAGAACTTCTCAATTGTACTGGGGTGGTTTGTCTTTCTTCCCCAGTATGGTCGCCACTATGTTAGAGCCTAGATTGACCTCAGGCTGAAGGAAGGCAAGTCTAGGGTAACCACAAATCGCGCTTAACCTGGTAGCTAGCCCTACCAGGTGGGGAGAGGGCTCTCTACTTATAAATCTCAGTTGAGATGACTTAATAAAATTTAGATTTTAGGCTAGGTATAGTAGCTCTAGGGTTTTTTGGTTGATTTTGATGGTTTTTTTGTTGGATCAAATGGAGTAGGCAATTTTGGGTCCGGGAAATGAAGTCAGGATGCACGGTGTTCTATGGGGTGAGGTAGGTAAGTGTTTTCGCACTTGAAATTGAATGAGATGGTAGGTCTAAGACTGGTGAGGAGATAAGGAGGGCATGCAAAGATCATGAATCCTCTTAAAACAGTTGAAAACATCAAAAACTAAATGTATTCCCAAGGCAGAGCATTGTTACCAATGTATTCTACCTATCTATCTTGATTTCATTTAGTTTAGAAGAATGATTTAGATTTTGGCACACATAGCACATGAGAAAAAATAATGACAGAAGGAGAAACAATGCACAAACACATTACCACAAGAATCCCACAAAAATAGCTGCAAATCCTGGTTTATTTCCTTACCAAACTGCTGTAGAGATGTACAATATAGCTCAAGGCATCCAAAAGAGTCCAACCTTGACAAATGACTAAGAGAGTACATAATATAGGCATCAAACAACTCATTCTGACCTTCAAGGGTCGAATCCATGAGAAAAGGGGAAGTTTCAACCATATCTAAACTAAGAACAAGAATATAGGCAGTGGAACAACTTGCCTCTAAAACCATGGAAACTGATTCATTCACCCCCAAACCACCTCAAAATGATGAATCTACCCTCTAGAATCATTTTAAAATTACATTTACATAGCATAGCATCATTTACATTCATAAATTCATCCAAAATGAGAGTAAAATGAGAGCAAACTGGTTGTATGCGTAGCGCCACTAGTTTTATGCATAGCACCACTTCTCAGATGATTTTGGAGGCCTTCGCCTTAGCCAAATTGAGCCCAAGATAGCTTTTTGGAAAGGTATTCCTGTCTAGTTTCTAGAACATCTTTAATTTTCTCATTTGGAGGTCATTTTCCCCGTCAAAAGTGGAATCTCCCAAGGCTGCTTCTTGTGTGTCCAAAAAGAGGCAGAGAGGGCATGTTTTGATGGTTTTTTGACCTTTAGGTGACCAAGATTTGATCCAAAATTGCTGAAACTTTTAGAGATTGATGTCCTCATCATGATTAATCCAAATATGAAAACCATTCCTCCAAAAAGTCTCCAAGTCAAAAGTGTAGCGCTGGTGGCGCTACGCACTTAATGCAATTTTCTGTGTTGGAAAAGTTTAAAATTTCAAAATGACAAAAACTCACCAAAACTTGCCCAGATTTGGCACAAGGCACTCTCATTAATTTCTTTGATGCGATAATGAGGCCTCAACCAAGATTTTTAATTTGTCATGCTCCGTTTGGCTCCTCAAGGCCTTCCTCAACCTTGCCTTAAGTTTCCTCATCCTTATATTGCATATTTTGTTCCGAGTCATATAGTAGTAGGCCATGTGGCGAAGCATCTTCTTGTCTCTATTGGCCTTCTCTAGCAACCTCTCAAGTTGTATGTTAACCATTTCAAGCCAAGTTTCCTGGTCATTCTCGATCTCTTCCTCAATGGAGGTCAACTTGACCTTTGCCTTCTTAACCTTTTGCCTGTTCTCCTTGATCATTTGCAACTCCATGAGAACTTGCTTGTCAGTCAATTATTTGTTCTCTTGCTCTAGGTAATTGATGATCCACTTTGCCCTCTCTAAATTGACTGACAAGTTTTGTATCTTAGCCTCTTTCTCCTTGATGATCATGTCTTTAGTCATCTTTGTACCTTGAGTTTCCACATCAATGACATCAACTCCTTGTGTCTCCTCATGATCAACCAGGTCAAAATCTCTATCTTTCCCATCATTAGGATCTATCTCATGCATTTTTCCCTTGCCTTTACCTTTGCCCTTGCTGTTCTGCCCAACCTATACCTGTTTAGCTGAAGATCAAGGCAAATCCCCTTCCACTCTTGGTGGAGATAACATTTTCCTGTGGCATGTAGATGAAGGCGAGACCCCTTCCACTCCTTGTGGAGATAATACTCACCTGGTAGCTGCAAAAAGTTTCCTAGTGCCTCTCTCGTATGTCACAAACACTAGCACTCCCACAGTTTTAGTCTCTTGGACCTTTTTCTATCCTGAAGGTCCACCTTCTTCTTGAGGCACTGATGAAAAGACTTGAGGGCTTTTAAACACTTCATGAGAAATGAAGGTCTCCCATGGTATGTTAAGTAGGTTCAACTAATGTAAACCAATGATTTTGATCATAGAGAAGGGGTAGATGCTGGTTAGCTGCTGGGGGTATGATTTCTTCTTTACAATGAATGCCATCTTCTCTATGTTTCTGAATATGAAATAGGGGATATTGATCATTCTCACCCTAGTGAAATGCATCAACAGTCTAATGTGGTAGGCATACAGTCTGGAGAACCTACCTTCACAAGTAAAGTATTTGATGATGATTTTCATCAATGGAGCAAACTTGTCCTCCAAGAATTTGAAGGGGAACACTCTGCTGAGTTTGTTATGATATTTTGCCTTAATATAAGGCTCATATTACTCCCTATCAATGTACTGACCTTTATTCCACTTTTCACCCACATTTGGAATACCTGTAGCCTCTGCAATGACAACTGGTGACAAAGTGAATGTGACTCCAACAAGGTTTACCTCATTGTTGTGCTCTAAATGTGTCACAAACAACCTTGCTAATTCATGATGAGATTTAACCCTTTCCACCATTTTACAAAAACTGAAATATGACTGATGTTTGAAACAAGAAAGGGCAAATGAGCAGGCTTGCAACTCCTTGAAACTAGTGGGCTCCTCTTTGATATGTTTTCCTGCCTTATGAGGCCTTCTGCCCTATGTGTCTCTCTCCCTAGAACTGTCACTATGTGTGTCTTTCTCCATTTCATACTCACTGTCCCTCTCCATGGTTGTACAACTGTTTGTCTTTGTGGTAAATGAAGAGTGATGGATTTGGTGGATGAGGGTATGATGAGTATGAAGAGATTTAAATAATAAAACAGGTGAGGGTAAACTGGAATGGTAAAGGGATGTAGGGAGTGAGTGGGGTTAATGAATAGTGTAGGGTTTAGGAGTATTATAGGGATTGGGATATATGGGTATAGGGTTTGGTATGTAAGGGTATAGGGTTTGGGATGTAGGGAAAAGATTTAGGGAGGGAATTATGTATGGGAGGATGAGTTTTATGGGACAACAATAATGGGACAGCAGTTAGGACTGTATTTTTATAATATGGGACAGTTTAGTGACAATTAGGGTTTGATGTTTTGGAGGGAGAACAAAACTCAAAACTAATGTAGCAATTCTTGTCTGCAAGAAAAAGTAATGTTACTTACTTGCAAATGGAGAAATTTGGGGTTTTTGATGTGATTTGATGAATTTTGCAGCAATCTGTGGCTCATATGATAGGTGCATAACGCACTTCCCAAGTGCATAGCGCCATTTCAAAAAAACAAAGGAGAAAAAGCCTAGGTTCGTAGTGCAGCTCTTGTGCGTAGTGCCAAATTTTGGGGCGTAGCGCCGTGTAGTTTCCTCCAAGATGACAAAAATTTCCTCCTTTTGCTCAGTAACCCCTTAAAATCATGATTTTGCTCATGAACTTCAACTTTAACTATGAATTGACTTGAGAAAGAAATGACCTTTATATGGCTTGGGCACTTTTGATTTTTCACTCTCTAAAACCCACTTTATAATGTCCTTTGGCTTTTTCAAATACTTTGTTTTTTGGATGCTTGACTTTTTGCTTGGAAATAGGTAAACTGATGCTTGATGATATTTTTCTTTTCCAGTGGCATGTATTTGGAAATATCAGTAGGTGATGAGGAGCAACATGAGCCCTTTAATTACATATAAGAAATAATAAAATTACATGAAATTTACAATAAATACTAATGCTCTGTTTTTCACCTCAAACTGGTTTTGAGGTGAAAAACTTATTAAGTTTATAAATTATGAAATTAAAAGTCTTGATGATTATTGTCATCCTCAAGTGTCTGCTGACCATTATTAGTCAATGGTTACTAAAAATTTGACATGATGAAACCCTATTACCCAATGAAAATGAAACCCTAGGACCTAAGACTTATTTAATGAAATAAACTGAAAATGAACTAGGACCTGAACCATTGACTGAATCACACATGAAAAGAGGTCAGCAGATATGTGTCATGAGGGAAAAACATAAATGTGCCTACCATCAGTTGATCCATGACCTAATGGAATGCAACGCATTGAGAATGGGACTCCTAATATGAATGCAAAAGAGTGAATTTTGATCACTGATGGCGGTGTGAAGACACTGACAATAACATTGGCTCCAATGGGGATGGTAGCTTCTTGGAGGTGCCAAGAACCATAGATCTCTGGGATAAGTAGGCTAGTGCCTCATCCATTGGGCAATACTGTCAATATACTTCAAAGACTAAAACTGACATTATGAAAATGGACTCAAGACTCAAACTGACTCAACACTCAAACTAACTCAAGACTCAAACACTGACTCAAGACTCAAAAAGTGATACAAATCACTTAGCCTTATAGCCTTCACCTCGGGACCCACACTGAAATGAATTGTATTTTTTTTTAAACACTTGCAATGAAAGGAAAACGATATATACAATGACCACTTCATGATTTCAGATATCACCTTAGAAGAAGTAGCGCTTCAGGAGCCTACCATTGGCTGGTCCTCCTGAACAATATTGTCCATCCATCTCTTTGAGCAGAAATGCGTTTTGTCCTCTGTATGTAACAATCTTATAGGGTCCCTTCCATAAGTTTTCAAACTTACCATGCTTGCCTTTATCTTCATTCCTAGCATCCCTCCATAACACTACATCCTCAAGCTGGAATTTATCTGCCTTTGTTTTCTGATCATAGATCTTTTTGGTCTTCTCCTACAATCTGAAGGTATTTTGGAATACTTCCTCCCTTGTCTGCTGTAAATGGATCATCTGATTGATTCTTTGTTGAAAATCATCTTCCTCACTTCCGGCCTCCTATAAAAGTTTCACAACCGGAACTGCAAGAGATGTCGGGAAGACTGTGTCAATGCCATATACTATTTCAAATGGAGACATAACTATAGACTTCTTTTGGCTCACCCTGTTCGCCCACAAAGCCTTAACTAGCTTTCTATGCCAACCTTTCTTATTTGTTTCCAGCAGCTTCTTGATGATGTTCACCAACGACTTTTTGGAAGATTCAGCCAGACCATTACCTTACGGGTAATATGCTGTGGAGTGACCTAAGGTAATATTATGCTTGCTGTAAAATCGATCATTTTCTTGCATTTGAATGTAGCTGCATTATCTGTGATGATTTTACTAGGACAACCAAAACGAGATAAAATATTTGATTCCAAAAATTGAATGATTATCGTGTCTGTTTCTTGTCTGGTCGGGAGCTTCAATCCACTTGGTAAAATAGTCGATTATTGTTAGGATCCATTTGTGCTTAGCCGATGATGCTGGATGGATATCCCCGATAAAATTGAGTCCCCACTGCTGAAATGGTGCGTTGACTTTGACGGGTTTTAAAGGAAGAGGCAACAACTTTCTTTTCCCCTGAAAGACCTGACATTCATGATAGCTCATGACTATTTTGTGCACATCTAAAAATAAGGTTGATCAGTAATAACCAACTCTCAATATTTTGTTTGCTGTTGTCTTCCAGAACAAGTGACTACCACAATCACCCTTGTGAAAGTCACTCATCACCTGCTGGGCTTCATCTTCAATTAAACAATTCAGCAAAACACCTCCTGGATCCTTCCAATAAAGAGTATTATTCAAAATGCAGAATTTAGAAACTTTAATTTTAAGAGTTCTACCTTTTTTTTTGGTCATTTCTGGAGGTGGTGAGAGGTTCTGAAGTACATACACAATATCTGAATACCACGGTGACTGAAGGAACATTTTAGACACTTGAATCAGGGAGCTTTCTTCTTCATCTTCAGCCATGGCTGCAATTAGATTTATATCTAAAGCATGTAAATTTGATTCCACCATCAACCTTGCCAGGCCTTGTACTTTGATTAGCTTTATAGGCTTGATCTCCAAATCTTATTCTAACATTGCTGCAATCCATTTTCCCTGCCTTCCTTCTAAATCGGTTTGTACCAGGACATCCTTAACTGCTGCGTTAGGAACGTATGTTATGATGTGGGAGTGCAGAATATATACTCGGAAGTCCTTCAAAGCTTTGACAAGAGCAAGGGCCTATTTCTCAATTATGTTGTACCTCAAAGAAACATCTATAATGGTCCTGCTGAAGAATGCAATGGGCTTTTCTAGCTGATCTCTTTTTTGCATTAAAACTGCTGCCATGGTATGCTTAGATGCAAATGAGAATAAAATGAAATCTTGTGTATAATCGGGACTAATCAAAACCGGGGCTATAGATAAAGCACACTTTACCAAATTAAATGATTTCATAGCATCCTCCGTCCACTTTACCATGCTGTCCTTCTTCAACATATTAGTAATTTCTCTCAAATGTTCAACGAGATTAGGTACAAATGTTTGTAAGAAATTCATCTTACCATTAAATGGTTGTATCTCCTTCTTATTTAGGGGAAAATCTATCTCCTAAATTGCTTCTACCCTTGAAGGATCAATGCGGATTCCTTCCTTTGAGATAATATGGCCAAGTAGCTTCCCTTCATCCATAGCAAATAGGCTTTTCTTTGGATTGAGTGATATCCAAAATTTCCTATATCGCTGAAACAAAATCCTCAAATGGTGAAGGTGCTCATCATATAAATTTGAAAACACTGTCAAATCATCCAAATATACAACTAAAAACACATCCTTTTCATTTGCAAAAGCGATGTCCATTGCACACTGAAATGTGGCTCCAACATTTTTCAAACCAAATGGAATTTTAGCATAATGAAATGTTCCCCAATGGGTGGTGAATGCAGTCTTATCATTGTCATCTTCATGCAATAATATTTGATTATATCCTGAATATCCATCGAGAAATGACATGCGCGATGTTCCAACCACTCTCTGGAGGATATGATCCATCTTTGGCAGCGGGTAATTGTCTTTCAATGACACTTTATTCAGATTCCAGAAATTGATACACAATCTGATCTCTTTGGTATTCTTTCTCACAAGAACAAGATTAGAAACCCAATCAGAAAATTTGTTTGGGACAATTATACCTATGTTCTATAATTTGTTTACCTCTTTTTCAATAGAAGAAAACAACTTGGGATTGATACCCCGCAGCTTCTGTCGGAATGGCTTCTGATTTGGCTTGATGGGAATAATGTGCTAAATTATATCTTTGTTATAAACCTTTAGATCTAAATAATCCCAAGAAAACACATCAGCAAATTTAGATAACAATCTAACATATTTGGACTTTACCTCAGGAGATAATGTCTTCAACAATTTCACAAACTTGGGCTTCTCGGCTGTTCCAAGATTCACATCCTCCACACCTTTGTCTGTTGGTACCAAGCTTGGCTTCCTAGCCACATCATCTTGATCAAAAAGTTATTCTAAAGGTATGAGAACTTTAGGAATGACATTGTCCTTCAGCTGCAATATTTCCATCTGATTCACTTCAATTTCCGGTTCATCATCATCGCGATCACAATCTATGGAAGCATCCTTGTAGTTTCCTTCATTTTGCAAGCAATTATTGATATCCTTATCATCCCAAAACACCTTCCAATACCTTAGATTGTCAGGAACAACGGAGCAGTGATTGACATGGATTTCAAACTTGTTGTTGGAATTCATCGGGATCTTCAAATTACTTGCAGCAGTGGCAAGAGAATCTGCAATAACATTTTGAGCACGAGGTACTACTGTGAAGGTATAATCCGGAAACATCCTTAAGATATCTAAACCTACATTACGGTGCCCTCATCTGTGGATGTTTGGCTTGATATTCACCCTTTTCTTGCTTGATTATCAGCTCTGAATCTCCATAGACTGATATCCTTTTTGCATTCAGCTTTTTAAGAATTTTCAACCCTGAAATTAGCGCTTCATATTCGACTTCATTGTTAGAACAGTCAAAGGCAAATTTATATGAACAAATTCTAACATTACTAGGGACTTTATTTGGCTAGAAAACAGGGCTACAAATCCAAATCCCTATGCCGGCACCATCCTTACCCACGGCTCCGTCAAAATCCATGCTCCATAGGCCTGCTTCTTCTTCTAAGTGCTGAAATTATGTTTCATCCTCTTTCTTACCTTGACTGATCTCTTCAATTTGTTGCTATTCATTACCTTTCTGCTGCTACCAGAATGTGGACTGCTCAGAGGTACTCGCAATTTTTTGTCTTTCTTGATCAAGGACAGCTCTGAAATTTTCTGAAATATCTGGCACATCTTCTACTTCAACTAACTGACTATCAACATCATTCAAACCACTATCTGAATATAATACAAACGATTATAAATCTGTATGTAAAACATTAATTGGATGATTAAGCAGTTTCTCCTTGCCTGTAATCATGTACTTCATCTTCTTCTCCCTATACAATTTTCTCAATTGACCAAACACGAGAATGGTAGCATAGGATAAATCTAGTTGTATAGTCCCTTTAAGCTTTGCACCCCACGATCTGGACAAAATCATACCAAACCATCGTGGAATGTTCGCAATAACCACATCCATGAGAACATTCTTAGCCGATATTTGATCTAGAGACACCACCAAATCTTTGATAAGACCAATACATCGGAACCTACCCTAATCAAAAGAATAGAGGTCATGATATTTATGAGTAATGTCAAAGCCCAATTTCTCCATAATGAATTTTGGCATCAGATTATGGGAGGCTCCGGAATCAAACATGGCATTATGGATGACATACTCATGCAATATAAGGCTTATATAGAATGGAGGCACTTCACTATCCTCAGATTGACCTTCTAAAGCAGGGCCAAAGATGAGCTCAGTGTGATCATCTTCTACATTGACCATATCAGATAAAGGATCTATGTTCAAAATTTTGGACACTTGGTTTTTATAACTGCTGTTCTTTATCAATTCAGTCAAAGGAATTGAAACCTTTAATTTAGCAATCTCATTTTCTAAAATGAAAGCTGAAACTTTATCTACCTCTTTGACTGTAGGATCCTTTTTTTTGACCTTTTCCTTTGCTACACTTTGCTGATTGGTCTTCTCATTTGCAGATGGTACTTTGCTGGAAGTTGGGTCAGCAGGTTCCTTCCCTTTCTTATGAGTGTTTGAGGAGTCATTCTTGGATTTCACTTCCTTTCTCTTTTGAACGGGCTAAGTGGTACATCTTTGCTTCTCAATGAATATTGTTTCTACTGTGCTATCAATGCATTCATATATCCCTGCTGATAATCATCTGACTCATCCTCTAAAACCCCTTCATTTGCTAGTATATAATCTTCATCCTTTTGAACCTCAGGGACCTCTGAATATTCTTCATCTTGCTGGCATTATGACACAGGTTTGGCACTATGACACAGGTGTTGTCCTTGATGGCAAGTCACTCAGATGATAGATCTCAGTTCAGGCTCTCAGAATGAAAGAAAAAGATATATATGCAGTTTCCCCTTAACCAAGCTGCGTATACACGCGGGATCATCGATCAAAAAGCGCGTATGCGTATGCACGCACTTTCATGCACGTAAAAGAACGTACATGTGGGAAAACTTATTTTTTAGTCCATGGTATTTGGGCATTAGTATTTGGACCTATGATTTTGGACCTTGGTATTGTGTCCCTAGTATTGGTTCTAAATGGTTTTGGACCATGGTATTGAGTAAGGCATAAGACTATAAAAAGGGGGAAGGAAATCTTTAGGCAAAGGCATTCACTCAAGTATTGAATATCTTATGAAGACCAAGATCTAGAATTGGGTTATGGTGCATAGCTGGATCTGAACCAAGGAGGAACCTGAGTGCTAGAAGAAGGATATGTCCTATGGATGGGTCAAGATATTAAGGCTTGAATAGTAGTATCTTTGTGTGATTTTGATCTGTTATATTTTGCGCATATCTATAAATCTGATAATCGGGGTATAACTGATTTCTGAATATTTGAAAGGGTGAATTATATTTTATAGATCTATACGCAGGTTCAGCACATCGGAGGCACGTATACACACTAGTTCAGTAATTCAAAATTGCGTATATGCTGGTTGGCCTTAATATAGAAGCGTATGCACATAGGGTCTACATATTGAAGTAGCGTACATCTCATGAAATATGTTTTAGCTACTTCTGTTTATTGCTGCAGTAGTCTGGGTTCAGGATTGGTTTTTGGTTACTGTTACTGTATTCTGTTTACAGCATTCAGAGAAGTAATTGTTTGATTCAGTATTGATTGGAGCAAAGGAGATTGATAGATGCAGATATATTTGATGATTGACTATTGTTATTGATGGATCCAGTCAGAAAATTTATGAAACGTGGTCCCTGGAAGTAAAGAGAAGGTTGTAGCCTTCTGTAGGTCAGCGCCTACGTACTAGTACCTCAGCTAGTACAAGAGCTAAGGGGGTTATAGCTTCCTTCCAGGAAAAGTTGGAGAACGAGAGAAGGTTGTAGCCTTCTTTAGGTAGCAGCCTATGTACTGGTATAAGACTGCACCAGTACAGAAACATTGTAAAAAGAAGTTTCTAATTAAAAGAAGATAGAGACGAATTGTAGCAGGTGGTTTTCACCCACATTGGGTTTCCACCTTATATCTTGTGTTCTTATGTGTGACTGCCTGTTCTGTTTTAATGTTTCTGGTTACTGTTTTTATGGTTTGATGCACATATTAATGATCAACATCTAAAGAATAATTTAAATTACAATTCTGCTGGTTATACGCTAGTTTCCTTAACTGCAGTTGTGTACATACGTGGTTTTTACTAACTAAAGTAGCGTATACAAATCTGATTGTAAAATGAAAAATAATTGACCTGATAATACTGATTCACCCCCCCTCTCAGTATTATTTCCAACAATTGGTATCAGAGCAGGTCCTTCAGAAGAAGCTTGATCGCTTGAAGGAAGATCTATCATCATGAGCAACTATGAAAAGGAGGCATCTATCAGGCCACCAATCTTTGATGGAAGCAACTTCGTCTATTGGAAGGTAAGAATCACAGCCTATCTTCAATCTCTTGGTATAGAAGTTTGGGATATCGTGGAAATAGGATACACATTTCCATCAGCAACTCCTACAGATACGGCTGGTAAGAAGCAATATGAAACAAATGCAAAGGCTGTCAATACTCTATTAGGGAGTTTATCTCAATCAGAATTCGTCAAGGTTATGTAGCTCAAACCGCAAAAGAAATATGGGACAAGATCGTTCTGAGCTATGAAGGAGATCATCAGGTAAAACGTGCAAAACTACAAACTCTCAGAATTCAATATGAAAATCTCAGAATGCACAATGATGAAAGTGTGGCTAATTATTTCTTACGTATAGATGAGATTATTAATCATATGAAAAACTTGGGTGAAGAGATAAAAGAAGTTACTTTGGTTGAAAATGTTCTAAGATATTTGTCTTCTAAGTTTGAATCAAAAGTTTCTGCCATAGAAGAAAAACAGAATCTATAGAGCATTACCATGTCACAACTGCACGAAATCCTAACTACTTTCGAAATGAGAAAAGGGGGACCATCAGACATGAGAGAATCTACATTCAAAGACTCAGGAAAAGGAGAATACAATGAGTCAGGACATATGTCAGAAGGAGAGGAAGAATCAAACTTTTTCAAGAACCTTCAACAGGGTTCTGGAAGATTCAGAGGTAAGCTACCTTTTAAATGCTTTGCTTGTGGAAGAGTCGGTCACTATGCAGCCAAGTGTCCTCATAAATATAAGCTTGAAAAAGGTAAGGAACCAGTTAGATGGATCAAAAAACAGAATGTAAGTAAGAAGAGCTATTAGACACATGAAGACAATGATGGATTTTCAAATAGTGATGAAGATGAACAATGTAATGATTATATACTTTTGATGGCTTTTGAAGATGATGATTTCTTGGATGCTATAGATGAAGAAGGTATTTATGAAGAAATTTCTAAACTCAAAGTTTGTTTAGAAGAAAAGAATATGATTATAGATACTCTGACATTCCAACTTGCTGAAAGGGAAAAACACAATGAAAAGTTAGAATGTGAAATTGTGGGACTTAGAAAAGATATTGAGAAAACAAAAGCTCTTAATATTAGATTTGCTAAAGGATCTGAAACTTTAGATGAGATTATCAAAGTGCAACATTCTCCTCTAATCAAGACAGGTCTTGGATATACTAAAGAAGCATCTCAAGCACAGAAGTCATCCACCTCCAAAAGTTATCTTGATGTAGCAAGGAGAAGTGAACAGGTCGACAATCGATAGCAAAGGCATAATGAAGATCACGAGGTAAATCAGGAAAAATTTACTTCAAGAATGAATAGAGATCACCAAGTAAATCAGGGGCAATCTACTTCAAGGATGAACAAAAGCTACAACCAACCGCACATAAATCATTCTCAATTTGCCTCAAGAATGGATGTCAATGGCAACTACAATCATTTGGTCGGTAGGTTTGATAACGCAGGAATTTATTCAATGGCCAATGTTTCTCTTGTCATAACTTTGGACACAAAGCTGCTCAATGTGTTTCCTACAAGACCATCATGACTAGAGAAGCTCAAAAACAAAGGAGTATGTCTGGGATCATGAAAAGTACCTACAATAAATTTTCTGCTCTTGAAAATGAAATAGAATGTTCTATTTGTAACAACTTCGGTCATGAAGATTCTGAATGCAGGAGTAGGTTTCGGCAAACAACTCAGAAGGAGCAAGCTTCATTGAGTCCCAAAACATGGAGAAAGAAAGAACCGCAACCAGAAAGATGTGGTATAGCATTATATGTGGAAGGACAGGAAAATCAGTGGTACATTTACAGTGGATGCTCGAAACATATGATAGGTGCTAAAGAAAAACTTTAGTCATATAGTGCCTTAGAAAAGGAAAGGAAGGTCTCGTTTGGAAATGACACCCCTGCACTCATAAACGGTAAAGGTTCTGTTCTTTTGAAAGAAAAGGTCAAAGCTAGAAATGTTATGTATGTTGACGGCTTAAAGCATAATCTATTGAGTGTCAGTCAAATGTGTGATCAAGGAAATGAGGTAATATTTTGATCAAATGGATGTATTGTTTGTGAGCTTGATACAAGAGAAACAATGATCAAAGGCATAAGAACTCCAAATAATTTATACATACTCAAGGGAGGACAACAACAATGCTATCTAAGCAAGAATGATGAACATTGGCTATGGCACAGGATTGGGGCATCTAAACTTCTCACAGATAAGGAAAGCATGCAAATATCACGCGGTTCATGATCTCCCTGACATTAGAATTCCAGACAATACAATATGCAAATCATGTCAGTTTGGCAAGCAAACCAGAACTAATTTCCCTGAGAAGCAAGGATCAGCTAGTAAGCCACTTGAACTTGTCCATACTGATGTATGTGGTCCATTTAGGAAAAGGTCACCTCGAGGAGAAGAATACTTCATATTGTTCATTGACGAATTTTCCAGGATGTGTTGGATAGGACTTCTGAAGCATAAAGACGAAGCTTTCAAAAAGTTTAAAGCATTCAAAGCCTTGGTTGAAAACGAATCAGATCGCAGAATCAAATGCCTCAGGTTTGATCAAGGAGGGGAATTTACCTCAGATGAATTTTTCGATTTTTGTGAAGAACATGGAATAAGAAGGGAATTCTCTACTGCAAGGACTCCTCGGCAAAATGGAGTAGTTGAAAGGATGAACAGAATGGTTCAACAAATGGCTCATGCTATACTTGATGAGTCTGGAACTCCCACAACCTTCTGGGGTGAAGCTATATTTGCTGCAGTTACTATTCTCAACAAGACAAATGTCGGGTGAACAACACTCAAACTCCTCATGAACTTTGGTATGGTAAGACTCCTACGGTAAAATACTTCAAAATTTTTGGAAGCAAATGTTACATCAAAAGGACTGATGAAAACCTTGGCAAGTTTGAACCTAGAGCAGATGAAGGAATTCTCCTTGGTTACTCTCCCCACAACAAAGGATATAAGTGTTACAATAAAAGACTTGGAAAAATTGTTGAAAGTATTTATGTAGTGGTTGATGAAGAAGGAAACATTCCTAAGCAGGTAAAATCCAAAGATTTCAAAGATGATGAGGAATATCCTTCAACATCAAATTAGACTTATGATGAAGAAGAAACCCATGAGGCACCAGAAGAATAGATAAGGATAGAAGAAAAGACTCCATCCAGGTACGTTCAGAAGAATCATCCAGAAACTCAAATTTTGGGGCAGAAAGAGGCAGGTGTACAAACAAGAAGAACTATCTCAGAAGCTTCAAGCTATCTAGCATTGCTTTCCTCCACTGAACCACAAAATGTAAGTGAAGCATGTAAAGATGAATGCTGGGTCAAGGCCATGAATGAAGAACTTGAGCAGATTGAAAAGAATAATACTTGGGAGTTGGTTCCTAGACCAAATGATAAGAATGTCATAGGGACAAAATGGATATTCAAAAACAAGCTGAATGAAAATGGAGATGTTATTAGAAATAAGGCCAGACTTGTTTGTAAAGGGTATGCTCAACAAGAAGGCATAGACTTTCAAGAAACTTTTGTACCGGTTGCTAGACTTGAGGCCATAAGAATGTTCCTTTCTCTTTCTAGCTTTCAGAAGTTCAAAGTATTTCAAATGGATGTGAAATCTACCTTTTTGAATGGAGACTTAGAAGAAGAAGTGCATATTGAGCAACCAGATGGATTCATCCTTGGAAATGATCCAAAACTCGTATGCAGACTTAAGAAGGTACTGTATGGTCTTAAACAGGCTCCAAGGGCTTGGTATTATCGTCTGGACAAATATCTCCATCAACAAGGTTTTTCAAAAGGATCAGCAGATAGAAATCTATATATAAAAAATTGATAATGATAAATTGCTAATACTTGTTGCGTATGTTGATGATATCATCTTTGGTAGCAATGAAAAAGCCATGAGTCAAAACTTTTCCTTGTTGATGCAGAAAGAATTCGAAATGTCCTTGTTTGGTGAGCTGACATACTTTCTTGGTTTACAAGTCCAACAAAATAAAGACAGTATCTTTTTATCACAAACCAAGTACCTCAAGCAGATCTTGAAGAAATATGGCATGGAAGATTCGAAACCAGTATGTACCCCTATGATATAGGATGCAACCTCAACAAAATTATGAATCAACAACAGTACATCAACCAACCTATAGATCCATTATTGGTAGTCTAGTCTATCTGACAGGTACCCGACTAGACATCGTGCATGTAGTGGGAATAGTTGGAAGATTCTAGGCAAATCCAAAGGAAGCACACCTTCAAGCAGTTAAGAGGATTTTCAAATATCTTCAAGGAACACAAAACTATGGCTTATGGTATCCTAGAGATATAGATCTCACACTTCATGCATATACAGATGTAGATTAGGCAGGAAGTGTGGATGACAGAAAAAGCACTAGTGGTGGTGCATTCTTTATGGGTTCTAGACTAGTACCTTGGTTCAGCAAGAAACAAAGTTTAATTGCTTTATCTACAGCTGAAGCAGAATATGTGGCTGCTGCATCTTGCTGCACACAACTCCTTTGGATGATGCAAACTTTGCAAGATTTTCAAATCACTTGTACTCCACCTATCTCCATTTTATGCGATAATACAAGTGCAATCAATATTTCAAAGAATCTTGTCATGCATTTAAAGACCAAGCACATACCTATCAAATATCATTTTCTCTGGGAACAAGTGCTTGAAAAAAAAGTAAAATTGGAGTATGTTTCCTCCAAGGAACACGTTGTTGATATACTCACCAAACCACTACCTAGGGATACATTTGAATACCTCAAACAGAAGCTGGGAGTAGTTGATGCATCATCTTGCTATTGAAACTTATCTGTTTCAGAGAAAAGTGGTCGTACGCGAGTTTCATGAGGAGCATCTATGTATATACGCCAGTTTCTGTGGATATAGTCACGTATATGTTGGTTTGAAGGAAATCAGTGGGCCAGACTCAGGATGAAAAGAGTCTGATATGGGTCTGATAGAGACCATCTAGCACAAGTTCAAGGGGAGCATATACACTTCTAATAATGCATTGTTGGCATTATCTTAGAAGATCTTGGATTAAGTTCACAGTTGTTTCTGGTTTCAGGTGAAACAGGTGCAGAGGGAGATCATGGTTGCTGGTCTGAATGATGATTGACAAATGCTGCTAATGATAGTTGTTGATGACTATCATAGTCTTGTTGTAGATATTTCGTCTCTATTTCATGTATCCCTTTTTTTATCAAGGTCATGTAACGACCTACTTTGGTTTCCCCACTATGCCTGGGATGGATGATGTAATGTTCTTGTTTTATCATGTGTAAACCTTTGGAGTATCCCCACTTGGTTGGGTGGATGAGTCAATATTGGTATATCCCCACTTGGTTGGGAGATGGATGTATGTATGAGTCTTTGGTGATAGGAAGGTCATTCATGATGTATAAAGTCATGTTCTTTC
Organism: Pinus tabuliformis; assembly: GCA_031772625.1. Classification (NCBI taxonomy): domain Eukaryota; kingdom Viridiplantae; phylum Streptophyta; class Pinopsida; order Pinales; family Pinaceae; genus Pinus; species Pinus tabuliformis. The sequence goes on from CM062809.1 coordinate 622,524,029, forward strand.
TTGTAGATCATATTTTTGCAGACCTTTCCTACAGTCAGGGGGAGCATGGACAGCACAACAGAGCATAGAATTCAGCATGTACTCAGGGGGAGCATAACCCTTTGCCCTTGATGACAAAGGGGGAGAATGACTTTGAGTGACTTTGGGTTGCCATCAAGTCCAAAGGGGGAGATTGTTGGCATTATGACACAGGTTTGGCACTATGACACAAGTGTTGTCCTTGATGGCAAGTCACTCAGATGACAGATCTTAGTTCAGGCTCTCAGAATGAAAGAAAAAGATATATACGCAGTTTCCCCTTAACCAAGCCGCGTATACACGTGGGATCATCGATCAAAAAGTGCGTATGCGTATGCACGCACTTTCATGCACGTAAAAGCGCGTACATGTGGGAAAAATTATTTTTTAGTCCATGGTATTTGGTCATTGGTATTTGGACCTATGATTTTGGACCTTGGTATTGCGTCCCTAGTATTGGTTCTAAATGTTTTTGGACCATGGTATTGAGTGAGGCCTAAGACTATAAAAGGGGAAGGAAATATTTAGGCAAAGGCATTCACTCAAGTATTGAATATCTTATGAAGAGCAAGATCTAGAATTGGGTTATGGTGCATAGTTGGATCTGAACCAAGGAGGAACCTGAGTGCTAGAAGAAGGATAAGTCCTATGGATGGGTCAAGATCTTAAGGCTTGAATAGTAGTATTTTTGTGCGATTTTGATCTGTTATATTTGGCGCATATCTATAAATCTGATAATTTGGGTATAACTGATGTCTGAATATTTGAAAGGGTGAATTATCTTTTATAGATCTGTACGCAGGTTCGGCACATCAGAGGTGCGTATACACGCTGGTTCAGTAAGTCAAAACTGCGTATATGCTGGTTGGCCTTAATACAGAAGTGTATGCACGCAGGGTCTACATATTGAAGTAGCGTACGTCTCATGAAATATGTTTTAGCTACTTCTATTTATTGCTGCAATAGTCTGGGTTCAGGATTGGTTTTTGGTTACTGTTAATGTATTCTGGTTACAGAATTCAGAGAAGTAATTGTTTGATTCAGTTTTGATTGGAGCAAAGGAGATTGATAGATGTAGATATATTTGATGATTGACTATTGTTATTGATGGATCCAGTCTGAAAATTTATGAAACGTGGTCCCTGGAAGTAAAGAGAAGGTTGTAGCCTTCTATAGGTCAGCACCTACGTACTAGTACCTCAGCTAGTACAAGAGCTAAGGGGGTTGTAGCTCCCTTCCAGGAGAAGTTGGAGAATGAGAGAAGGTTGTAGCCTTCTGCAGGTAGCAGCCTGCATACTGGTATAAGACTGCACCAGTACAAAAACATTGTAAAAAGAAGTTTCTAATTAAAAGAAGATAGAGACGAATTGCAGCAAGTGGTTTTCACCCACATTGGGTTTCCACCTTATATCTTGTGTTCTTATGTGTGACTGCCTGTTCTATTTTACTGTTCCTGGTTACTGTTTATATGGTTTGATGCACAAATTAATGATCAACATCTGAAGAATAATTTAAATTACAAGTTTGCTGGTTATACACTAGTTTCCTTAACTGCAGTTGCATACATATGTGGTTTTTACTAACTGAAGTAGCGTATACAAATCTGATTGTAAAATGAAAAATAATTGACTTGATAATACTTATTCACCCCCCTCTCAGTATTATTTCCAACACATCTTCTGTGAGAAATATGGGCAAATCATCAGCAGTAAAGAAATGGTTTTCCTCCACTACCAGATCATCATCATCTTCAATCTCCATTCCATGTACATAGTTTTGCTGCAAAGGAGTTTTGACTTGTTGATGCGATGACTGATCTTGTGCCTTCTGCTTCCTTTGTCTAATCCTGAACTGAGGTTGCCGCTGTCCTCTGAAGTTTGGATTTCTAATTGTGGTTTTAGGCTTGTCTGCAATTGTCAACCGATCAAACATCTTCTCAATTTTCCAGAGTATATGATCTGCATTAACTTCTGAGGAAGATGCTTCTTCCTTTATAGTCACCTTCTTTTTAGTCTTCATCCTTGCTCTTTTAGCCAGCAGATTTGCCTCTACACTCATTGCATTCTTCTGCATATCCTCAAGTGTAGTAGGATCTCTTTCTCTCAACTGATATGCTGTATCAGCATCGAAGCCATCGAGAAATTTTATTAATGCTAACCCCATCGGTGGCTTAATGTCAGCTAGAATAACATTATAAAATGTATTGAACCTTACACAGTAATCTTGGACACTTTCACCTACATTCCTTTTTATATTTTCATACTCAGATAGAATTTGGAGTGGATTTTTCTTTACCTCCCATCGGTCTAGGAATTGTCTATGGAGAACCGAAAAAGTATTGATAGATCCCACTGGTAATGCTCTGAACCACTTTCGAACCTCACCTCCAAAGCTTTGTACGAATAATCTCAAGGTCACATTCTCTGCATCTACTTCATGAAGATAAAAGAAGTCATTCATCCTATCAACATGATGCTGCCCTATAATACCCTGAGTAGCATCGAACAATGGTATCTTACTTTGGTAATCAAAGGGCATAGCATCCAAATTCTGAGGCAGAACGAGAGGTGCATATCTGGCAGCCATGAATCGAGGCGGATTTGAAACTGATGGTGAAGTAACTGAAGGATTTATGACTACAAGATCAGTTGATGTAGCAGAAGTGATTGGTGTTTGAGGGGTAATGATAGGTTGTTGAGGGAGTAAAGGTATGAATGAAGATGATAGATGATCTATGAAATATGAGGGAATGATGATGCGGCAAAAGATGTTGAAGCCGAATCAAAGAGTTCAGGAATTTGATCTGTAGTGAGGGATGACTGAGGAGAGTTCCGAATATTTTGGTTACTTATCAATTTGGCCTTTTCGATTTCAAGCTCTTTGGTGAATTTTGGGTCTGCAACTGTGTCCAACAATTCACTATTTGATGTGGTTCTAAACAAGGATGGACCAAAGTATTCATCAAAAGGAATATCTTCAAGGAACAACCACTCCACAGGGCATGAATGAGATCTGAAAACCGGTCAAGGACTTGATAAACACTGTAGTCTGAGTATCTTGGGAATGAGATTAGGATTTTCAAATACGGGAGGAGGAACGAGATCAGGATTGGACCTGGTGTATCTTCTTGAATCCAGTGTGTTAAAAAATTCTCAAGATTTTGATATTTCTTTACAAGTTTCCACTTTTCAGCCTGCTGAATTCTAAAATTATCATCCAAAAGTTCAGAACTTCTCAATTGTACTGCGTGGTTTGTCTTTCTTCCCTAGTATGGTCCACACTATGTTAGAGCCTAGATTGACCTCAGGTTGAAGGAAGGTAAGTCTAGGGTAACCACAAACCATGCTTAACTTGGTAGCTAGCCCTACCAGGTCGGGAGAGGGCTCTCTCCTTGTCAATCTTAGTTGAGATGACTTAATCAAATTTGGATTTTAGGATAGTTATAGTAGCTCTATGTTTTTTTGGTTGATTTTGATGGTTTTGTTGCTGGATCAAATGGAGTAGGCAGCTTTGGGTCTGGGAAATGAAGTCAGGATGCAGAGTGTTCTATAGGGCGAGGTAGGTAAGTGTTTTAGCACTTGAAATTGAATGAGATGGTAGGTCTAAGACTAGTGAGGAGCTAAGGAGGGAATGCAAAGATCATGAGTCCTCTTCAAACAATTGAAACATCAAAAGCTAAATGTATTCCCAAGGCAGAGCACTGTTACCAATGTATTCTACTTATCTATCTTTATTTCATTTAGTTTAGAAGAATGATTTAGATTTTGGCACACATAGCACATGATAAAAACTAATGAAAAAAGGATAAACAATGCAAAAACACATTACCACAAGAATCCCACAAAAATAGTTGCAAATCCTGGTTTATTTCCTTGCCAAACTGCTGTAGAGATGTACAATATAGCTCAAGGCATCCAAAAAAGTCAAACCTTGACAAATGACTAAGAGAGTACATAATATAGGCATCAAACAACTCATGCTGACCTTCAGGGGTCGAATCCATGAGAAAAGGGGAAGTTTCAACCATATCTAAACTAAGAACAAGAATATAGGCAGTGGAACAACTTGCATCTAAAACCATGGAAACTGATTCATTCACCCCCAAACCACCTCAAAATGATGAATCTATCCTATAGAGTCATTTTAAAATTACATTTACATAGCATAGCATCATTTACATTCATAAATTCATCCAAAATGAGAGTACAAGTCAACTTGTAGAAAAACTAGGCGAAATTTGGATTTTTGAGTAAACTGGTTGTATGCGTAGTGCCACTTCTAATCTGATTTTGGAGGCCTTACCCTTAGCCAAATTGAACCCAAGATGGCTTTTTGGAAAGGTATTCTTGTCTAGTTTCTAGAACATCTTGAATTATCTCATTTGGAGGTTATTTTCCCCCTAAAACGTGGAATCTCCCAAGGCCGCTTCCTGTGTGTCCAAAAAGAGGCCGAGAGGGCATTTTTTGATGGTTTTTTGACCTTTAGGTGACCAAGATTTGTTCCAAAATTGCTGAAACTTTCAGGGATTGATGTCCTCATCATGATTAATCCAAATATGTAAACCATTCCTCCAAAAAGTCTCCCAGTCAAAAGCGTAGCGCCACCTAATGCAATTTTCTGTGTTGGAAAATTTCAAAATTTCAAAATGACAAAAACTCACCAAAACTTTCCCATATTTGGCACAAGGTACTCTCATTAATTGATATGATGGGCTAATGAGGCCTCAGCCAAGATTTTTAGTTTTTCATGCTCCTTTTTGCTCCTCAAGGCCTTCCTCAACCTTGCCTTAAGTTTCCTCATCCTTATATAGCATATTTTGTTCCGGGTCATATAGTGGTAGGCCATGTGGCGAAGCATCTTCTTGTATCTATTTTCCTTCTCTAGCAACCTCTCAAGGTGTATGTTAATCCTTTCAAGCCAAGTTTCTTGATCATTCTCGATCTCTTGCTCAATGGAGGTCAACTTGACCTTTTCCTTCTTAGCCTTTTGCTTGTTCTCCTTGATCATTTGCAACTCCATGAGAACTTGCTTGTCAGTCAATTTTTTGTTCTCTTGCTTTAGGTAATTGCTGATCCACTTTGCCCTCTCTAAATTGACTGACAGGTCTTGTATCTCAGCCTCTTGCTCCTTGATGATCATGTCTTTACCCATCTTTGTACCTTGAGTTTCCACATCAATGACATCAACTCCTTGTGTCTCCTCATGATCAACCAGGTCAAAATCTCTATGTTGCCCATCATTAGGATCCATCTCATGCATTTTTCCCTTGCCTTTACCTTTGCCATTGTTGTGCTGCCCAACCTATACCTGTTTAGCTGAAGATAAAGGCAAAGCCCCTTCCACTCTTGGTGGAGATAGCATTTGCCTGTGGCCTGTAGATGAAGGCAAGACCCCTTCCACTCCTTGTGGAGATAATACTTGCCTAGCAATTGTAAAAAGTTTCCTAGTGCCTCTCTCATATGTCATGAACACTGGCACTCCCACAGTTTCAGTCTCTTGGACCTTTTGCTGTCCTGAAGGTCCACCTTCTTCTTGAGGCACTGATGAAAAGACTTGAGGGTTTTTAAACACTTCATGAGAAATGAAGGTCTCCCATGGTATGTTAAGTAGGTTCAGTTGATGTAAAACAATGATTTTTATCACAGAGAAGTGGTAGATGTTGGTTATCTGATGGGGGTATGATTTCTTCTTTACAATGAATGCCATCTTCTCTATGTTTCTAAATATGAAATAGGGGATATTCATCATTCTCATCCTAGTGAAATGAATTATAAGTCTAATGTGGTAGGCATACAGTCTGGAGGACCCACCTTCACAAGTAAATTATATGATGATGATTTTCATTAATGGAGCAAACCTGTCCTCCAAGAATTTGAAGGGGAATACTCTGCTGAGTTTGTTATGATATTTTTCTTTAATGTAAGGCTCATAGTACTCCCTGTCAATCTACTGACCTTTGTTCCACTTTTCACCCACATTTGGAATACCTATAGCCTCTGCAATGATAGTTGGTGACAAAGTGAATGTGACTCCAGCAAGGTTTACCTCATTGTTGTCCTATAAATGTGTCACAAACAACCTTGCTAATTCATGATGAGATTTTACCCTTTCCACCATTTCACAAAAATTGAAACATGACTGATGTATGAAATAAGAAAGGGCAAATGGGCAGGCTTGCAGCTCCCTCAAACTAGTGGGCTCCTCTCTGATATGTTTTCCTCCCTTATGAGGTCTTCTACCCTGCATGTCTTTCTCCCTGGAACTGTCACTATGTGTGTCTTCCTCCATTTCATACTCACTGTCCCACTCCATGGTTGTACAACTATTTGTCTTTGTGGTAAATGAAGAGTGATGGATTTGGTGGATGAGGGTATGATTAGTATGAAGAGATTTAAATAAGAAAACAGCTGAGGGTAAACTAGAATGGGAAAGGGATGTAGGAAGTGAGTGGGGTTAATGAATAGTGTAGGGTTTAGGAGTATTGTAGGGTTTGGGATATATGGGTATAGGGTTTGGTATGTGAGGGTATAAGGTTTGGGATGTAGGGAAAAGCTTTAGGGAGGTAATTATGTATGGGAGGATGAGTTTTATGGGATAACAGTAATGGACAACAATTAGGACTATATTTTTACAATATGGGACAGTTGAGTGACAATTAGGGTTTGATGTTTTGGAGGGAGAACACAACTCAAAACCAATGCAACAATTCTTGTCTGCAAGAAAAATTAATGTTACTTACTTGCAAATGGAGAAATTTTGGGTTTTGATGTGATTTGATGAATTTTGCAGCAATCTGTGGCTCAGATGACAGGTGAGTAATGCACTTCCCAGGTGCGTAGCACAGCTCCTGTGTGTAGCGCCAGTTCAAAAAAACAAAGGAGAAAAAGCCCAGGTGTGTAGTGCAGCTCCTGTGCGTAGCGCCGGGCAGTTTCCTCCAAGAGGACAACAATTTCCTCCTTTTGCTCAATAACCCCTTAAAATTGTGATTTTTCTCATGAAATTCAACTTTAACAATGAATTGACTTGAGAAAGAAATGACCTTTATATGGCTTGGGCACTTTTTATTTTTCACTCTCTAAAACCCACTTTATAATGTCCTTTGGCTTTTTCAAATACTCCATTTTTTGGATGCTTGACTTTTTGCTTGGAAATAGGTAAATTGATGCTTGATGATCTTTTGCTTTTCCAGTGGTATGTATTTGTAAATATCAGCAGGTGAAAAGGAGCAGCTTGAGCCCTTTAATTACATATAAGAAATAATAAAATTACATGAAAATTTACAATAAATACTAATGCTCTGTTTTTCACCTCAAACTGGTTTTGAGGTGAAAAACTTATTAAGTTTACAAATTATGAAATTAAAAGTCTTGATGATTATCGTCATCCTCAAGTGTCTGCTGACCATTATTAGTCAATGGTTACTAAAAATTTGACATGCTGAAACCATGTTACCCAATGAAACTGAAACCCTAGTACCTAAGACTTATTTAATGTAATAAATTGAAAATGAACCAGGACCTGAACCATTGACTGAATCACACATGAAAATAGGTCAGCAGATATGTGTCATGAGGGAAAAATTGAAATGTTCCTACCATCATGTTGTGGGGAAAAATGCCTATTTAGGACGATCCTATCCACCTAAGCTGTGACAACGCCTTAGCAACAAACGAATACAGCTATTATGATTTCTTCCTTTATGAAATGTGAAAGAGGGGAGATTGGCAGACTTACCGTTGTCTTCCGGTTGTCCCTCGATCTAGATCCTCTTCCCCTTTGTGTGTCTACAGCTACTCGCCCCCTCGCTTGCTCAAGAGAACAACTACTTGAATCCCACGAGGTCACAAGAGAACAGCTACCTGTGACAAGAGAACAACTACTTGCGACAAGAGAAGAACACAATGCAAAGGCAAATGTACATATTCATAAATGATTCAGGATTAGAAGCAAATCAAATACACTAATGCAATCATACAAAATACACCAGCATATAGGAAAGAATCAAGATAGCTTTATTGAAAGTAACAGGGTTCAGGAAGAGATACAACCCATGGGGCTCCAATCCAGCATCTCCTTCCCAGCAGAATAGAATTCCCTCTTCATCTCCCTTCAAAGCATAAACACCCAATGTATCCAGCCACAAACCAACAACAATTCTTTACATTCACAAAATTCTAGCCTTCTTTGACCTCATGGAGAGAGATCTATATATAGGAGTTTTGGAGAGAGGATGAGTCAGCTTGAGGCTGGTATGAAACTGACTAGTGTCCTCTCCCTCTCATAGTTCTTGAGTCCACTTGGAGGTTCTTGCTTCCACTTGGAGATTTGGAACCTCTTACTCATCACCAGTCGAATTCCCTGATCCAAGTGTCATTTTGGAAGCTTCCTGGGCATTGACACCTTGAGGAATGACTCTGCCACTTGTCCAAACTCGCTCAGCGCAGGTAGCCTTTGTTGCAGTTGACATTAAACGCAGGTAGACAGTGGAGCAGTTGACATTTAGCGCAGATGCTCAGTGGAGCAGTTGACATGATCCAGAATTGCCTTGTTTTGAGTGTTTTCAGGTGGAGAACTTTTGTGAATTGCTGTGGTTTGCTGGCCTTGTTCCTCTAGGGGTAGGAACAACATGTTTAGGGACTTTGGATCCCTTGATTATTGACATTTCATGCTCAGTGATGCAAGGCACAAAAATGTCTATAACAGTTGCCCCCTAAAGTATGAGGCCGTTTATCGGGTGAAATGCAATGCTTTATCCAGGAGGGTCCGAAGTTCATCCATCTGCTGGGAGGAGACCTGTAGTAAAATACAATACAATACATTGTGATTCATACTGCTTTCATGATCTAGCTGAGGCAGGCATTCCCATGCTCAGCTTTATAAATTCATTTTTGTACATAGAGCAGACGATCGTCTGATGGTAGACTGATAATTTTGGTGAAAATTATCATCCTTTGAGGAGGATGATCATCTGCTGTAATGATGTACGAGTCAAATGTCTTTATCTTTCCTGAATATATATCGCAGCCCGGATGGATGAAACTAGATCCGGGGTCTTCAAAACTCGTTCGATCTTCACTCTAAGTACAAGTCAATCCATGTGAGAATTGCGCTGAAGTCGAACATGGAAAGACATCGCTTGATTACCGGTCAATGATGTAAACCGTTAACAAGCGCGAGAGGAATCACCGATAATGATAATGACCCTCAAGGTACTGCAGTACAATTCACGTGGTGTGAATAAAGGACTTGGCGTCGAACACCACGCAAAATCTTCTGGTCGAAGGTCATTGATGTATACCTGTCGCCGGAAGTGAGAAACTTGCCATTGAGGCATGCAAGCTTCAAAGTACTGAAGGGGGTGTTCCTAGGTCAACTCCTTGGATAATGAGCTGATGTCGACAAGGAGCGATCCGTCAAAGGAGGGCCTTAATGAATCCCACGTCAGTGACACGGAATGGAGCTAATGATTTTAATGGAGGTGAAAACAATCTGTGACATATGATTCAGGGTGGCAGTCATGAATGGATGAAGGATAATGTATGGCAGTGGATGGGACTCGGTTGACTCTTTCTGAACGACTTCTCTTGAACATATGGCGACACTGATGTGATGGATCAGTAGCATTACCCCAAATATGGATGGAATGGCGAGACCATGGTGATGTGACCGGTGAATGAAACAACCCAACCCGATTGTGGTACGGAGGAAAAGTGTCATGTTCAAGAGCGACCTGCTACCATCAAAGTTTTCTTGATTTTTCCCAATTTTTCCCTAGTCATTGCTGATGAGTACCTCTTTATTTTTGTCAAGCTTGAGGAGGATAACATATGCTTGTTCTATAACCTGCCCTTCGGGCAAGCCCATCACTATGTTTTAACGAGCTTAGCGATAGTGAAACTCGTTCTCGTCTAAAGACAAGTTTGTCGCTATTTAATAATTTTAACGAGTCTAACGACAAGGATAACTCGGTCCTTTTCATTTTTAGAGAGTCTGAAAAGGTACATAAAGTTAACTCCAAAATTCCTTTTTCGTCATCTAATCCCTTAAGTCCGAAAAAGTATAAAACAATACAGAAGGGATGAGTTTTCGATAGTTTTAACGAGCCGAATAAAACAAGCGCTCGATCTTTTTGTGCAATAATCCCTCAGATCCAAAAAGATTAAAATCTAGAGGAGGGATAGCTCTTCCTGTCTTTTAACGAGCTGGAAGGCCAAAACTCGGCAATCTTTTCATATTTTACGAGTCAGTTGAAAAGAGCTTAAAGAAGACTCGTCTTTTGAGGAACGAGTGATAAACATGGATAGCAGCAGATTCCAGGTACAGGTTGGAATTTTCCAATCACGGCAGTGTCACAAGGATGGCTAGGTGAAATCACTCTTCGCAGCTGTTCCTCAAAATGGGTAAACAATCATATGGAGATGAACGATCGGCCAAATGAAAAGTGGAGGTGATGGTGCGAACATGACCAAGGCTTTTATGGCATATAAGGTTACATACACAATGGTTATTTACCGGAATAGGTTCATTTTTTAATGAGCTTGAATGCGCCAAAACACTGCTCAATCTTATGTTTATTTTTTTTAACGAGCATGAACTTTATGCTAAAACTGCTCGTTGATAAGTTTGCATGCCCCCAGCATAATAACGCTAATCAAGGTGCATGCCCCCCAAGCTTCATTGCACTCAACTTGGTGGTTGGAATGAAGGTTTACCTTTGAGATTTGGAAAGGGGATTGTTTCATTTTTTAATGAGGTCGACACAATAAAAGAATTATCCTCATGACTCCTTGTTTCATTTTTTAACGAGGTTGACACGAGATTAGAACTGTCCTCGGAGTCCAAATCCATTAGACGTAGAAGGTTTCATATTCCACCGTGGCCACTTCCGCTAGATTATTTGGAGGCGGTAGGGAAAAAGTACCCATTAAAGCAGGGTCTTTTAGGAGGCCTACTCCGATATTTTGGAGTGAATGATTGCTTGCATGGATCATTGAAATACTTCCCGTAACTTGTGAACTTTTGGGGAGAAAAGTTTGTTGGTCGACGATTGTAATTCCTCCTTGGAAGGGAAATGAAATCTTCCTAAAATAGGTCGACACAACAGCTGCCATGGCATATATCCATGGTCTTCCTAGTAGGATGTTGTAATCAAGATTCCCATCGATGACTTCAACATCTATTTCTACCATTTTTCCTTCTAGTTCAACTTTCAAGTTATTTAGTATACCATATGGGGTATATGTCCTTCCGTCGAATGCTCTTAACGTCGTCGCAGACCTCAACAAGGTTGGAGATCCTAAAGTTTTCCAGCAACTCATCGACATAATGCATGTAGATGCCCCCTCATCAATAATTGTTCGATGAACAGTTTTGTTGAGGGCTTTCACTTGAATAAGGAAAGCTAGTTGAGCTGGTAACTGAGGGTCATATCCTTTATGATCAAAGGCCACAAGATTGGAATCCATTGGGTCAATTCCACCTATTGTTGATAATAAAGCTTGCTCTTGGGAGAAGCAATTTTGTGGTACCTCGAGTGTCGACATAACGGACGACGATTGGGCCGGGTCCTCTATCTGTGCTATTTTTGCACAAGGATTAAATGTTGATTTGTGTACTGCTCCCTTTTGCGACTTTGTCATTGTCTCAGGGACGATGGGTGGCACAACTTCGGTTAAAGTTGTTGTCGAACTACTAGGTTGTTCATTAGCCTTGTTGTTCGACAGCTTTGGATTCCTGTAATCTTTATTCCTCGTCAAAGCATCATTTTGCTGCTTTGATACAGACAACATAAACACTTGGGATCGGGAAGCATTTTGATTTGCAACCAGTTCGGTTCTCGGGCTTGGAAACGGATCAGTCAACACAGCTGAGGTTTTCAAACTCTTAAAGAATCTTTTAAGCTCAGCTTTATATGGACAATCTGCTGTCCAATGATCCTCATCGCATATATGACACCCCGTAGGGGGTTTCCTTTTTCTCCCTTTCTTTTTCTTCTTGCCCTCTGGTTGCTTCAGTTGTTTTCCCTTGTCGTCTGACACGGCACTTACTTCCGAGGCAAGAAGTTCCTTATTTGCAATTTGACCGGAAATCTTACGGGCCTTTTTAGATATAACGTTTGTCGATTTCATGTCTGTTGCGCCAATCACGCCATCACCGACATGAGAGCCATTGTTTGATTTAGGAGGAGGAGGAATTGAGAATTCCAGTCTAGGGGCATCAGGTATTTTGTCGTAGAGCGTGCCGGACTGAGTGTAAACCAAGTCTAGATATTGCGCACGAGCGATGACTTGCTCCTCCGTTACGACTCCCCCCTTGGCCACATCTTCCGTTATGGCAGGAAGTAACGAATTTATAAACCATTCAACTAACAGCTGATCTGGAACGTAAGTCTTTACCATCCTGCGACGACGACGCCACTCATGTATATGATCGGATATATGTGTGGCCGTCGTCTGCTTGAAGTTGGTTAAGATTTCCGTTCCAGTTTCATACCTTATCGGTAATTGAAAATGGGTTAAGAAAGTCGTGGCTAGGGAACTGAAATTGTCGAAGGAGGCTCTAGGTAATTCAATATACCATTTAGCCGCTGGACCTGTCAATGTCCTCTGAAAAAGGCGAAGCCTTATCGAATCATCATTCAGGGTGTTCGACGAACACCACAGATGAAAAGTCATGACGTGATTCGATGGGTCTTCACCTGGATTTCCATTGAATTTAGGAATGTCCGATGGAAGTTTATGCGGAATCGCTGGCCACCAAGGGGCATAAGCAATTGGATCATTCGTCAGCCGGTTTAAATCTGGTAATTCTAGAGTTGCTACAAAGGGCAACTGTTGATTCAGGTTAGGCGGAGCATACCCAGGATAAGATGGAATCGCCTGAGCAGTGGGTCTTTGCATACCAGCATAATGTATTTGATGCTGGAAACTTTGACAAGTTTGATGGGCATAACCGTTATTATACGGTTGCCCATTACTTACAAAGACTTGTTGCTCGGGTCCTTGATATGATTGCTGGAATTGCGGTTGTTGAGTTTGAACAAGCTCCGGTTGTTGGACCATTTGCTGTTGTCCAATACTGGATGATTGACCAAGATGAGGAGTCATAGTACTTGTTTGAGCCTGAGTCGCTCCAGATAAAGAGGCACTAACCGGAGGTTGTGATTGAGTTGTCGAGACAAGAGGCTGTTGTATGGCAACCTGAGAAACTTGGGGTTGACATACAACAGGTAGCGCTTGTACTTGCGACGCAATCAACATACCAGGTATAGTGGCAACATTCGACACAGGGTGGACTGGTTGCATTGAATATGCAACCCTTGGTTGCTGAGGCAGTATTGGTACCCAACCGCTGGATGTAATTCCAGTTTGACCTGAACTTTGTTGTAAACTCCCATATGGTTGTTCTCCGGTAGAGAACAATGAAAAGGCATACTGCCCTCCATATGGTGGCAGTCCAGTACTTAAAGGACAAATTGGCCTTTGAAGACACATTGGATCAATTTGTTGAGTTTCAACATAAGAAATACCAGATGATAATCCGGATGAAGAGATAGGAACTAACCATGTCGCCGAAGCAGTCCCTGATGGGACTCCGGCTTGTTGTTGATAACTTGCCGGGACAGATGGTATACCATCGAACATCGTTGGGGTAGCAGCAGGAGGCTGTGCCACTGCTGTGTCGGATGACACAGTCCTAGATGTCGACGGTTGTTCAGACATATTTAGTCTATCCAAAAGATTTCCTAGCGATTCTACAAGAACTTTGTGATGAAGGTAGACTAACTTCGAAGATCAACGCAGGAATAAAGGGTGATTGTTCCGTTTAAAATAAATTGTTAACGACGCTTTAGACACAACTTGCTTTTTCAGTTTTAAAGAGTCGAGAAAAAGCTAAAGATGACTCTAGTCTCCTTCGATGTTTTAACGAGCCCGAAGTGACAAATGCTCAGATGGACTTTTTCTGTTATAGAGTCTAAAAAAGGCCAAAAGAAACTGCTCTGGAGGTCTAGGCAGAGGGTGTGCCAAACTTTTCGCAAAACCACAGAATACTTTTTACGGTACGGGTGGTCGATCTTCGTGAATGCTGTGTTCACTGCATTGCGATCAGTAGGGCGGCCGACACGGCTTCCTAAGGATAAAGGATATATGCCTATAGGGGTCTCCCAATATATACGCGACGGTACGTGGGAGCACAAGTCCGTATTAGCGCTATCGTCCCTCAGGAGGAATCACCCACCTTCCCCGAGATCGACAGTCACTAGGTTTAACGACGCCGGAACACGTCTCTACCTAGACCTCTATGTTGAGCGTTATGTTGCAAAGCATTGTTAGGTTCATTCAGTTTATTTTAAGTTGATCTTTTTAAAGTTTGTCTTTCAGGATCACCACGAGATGTATGGTACAAATTCCTAAATGCAGTCTAAGATGATAAGCAAGCTTTATAATCTTTCAACTTTGAAAATCCTAGCTACTAAGGGAAAAGAGAGCGACTATCTTTTCTCAAAGAGCAATCAACACACTCTAATGCACTCTTCCTAAACCAAGCATGCAAACTTACCAAAATTCAAATGCACAATGCAGGTGTTTGTTTTCCACTTTCTTAGTATAAATGCCTACAAAGAAATCTTTTTGTACAATTTTGGATTTGATTTTAAATGACTGAAATAAACAAGTTTTCTTTTTCCAAAATTAACAAGGGTAGAAGAGATTACAATCACTTTGCGATTTTTCGAAAGGAATACTCGTTTTGACACTTAAAAGCAACAAATCCAAACCAATAAGCAAAAGCAAATGATAATCCAACTGCAAACAGCCAATGAACTCTCTCCTAAGATCACAACCAATCAGATCTGAATCAAGGGCTACAGGATGACTATTTCGCTCATGCAAAGGAAAACTGTAAATGACGCCACAAACACATAAAAACACTTACAGTCTTTTTGTAAAAAAATGAGGCGGAATTCAAGCAAAGAAAAGGGGTTATTAGACTGGTACCTATGCTGGTTAAAGGCTGCAAAAACAGAGATCAAAACAGGGCAAAAGACAGCAGAGAACCCCAGCTGCACAAGGCAAAACTGGTTCAGCGCAACCTCAACACTGTGGTTTTGACATTCAGTGCAGGTAGCCTTCACGGGACCTGCGCTGAAATGCAGAATGCCTTCACAGCAGTCGCGCTGAAGGAGAAACTCTCGTTTCTCTTGGGTTCCGGGTCATAAAATGCTCAAAAATCAACTGTTTCAGGCCAAATCAGAAACACAAGCAAGGTATAAACAGAGGGATGCTTTGATAGGGTACTAAAGACTATCACAAGGATCATCAAATCATTTGTGGATCTAGTTTAGATCATAGACAAGTCCAACAACTGGATCAAAGCAACAACTTTCTACTTTGCATCCAGGAAATATGCAGTTCAAAGTTGCTGTCAAGTCTATGAAGTAAATAAATGACGAAAACACAAATGAAATGAATAAACAAGTTCTTCCCTAGC
Source organism: Pinus tabuliformis (assembly GCA_031772625.1). Classification (NCBI taxonomy): domain Eukaryota; kingdom Viridiplantae; phylum Streptophyta; class Pinopsida; order Pinales; family Pinaceae; genus Pinus; species Pinus tabuliformis. The sequence goes on from CM062809.1 coordinate 622,539,536, forward strand.
GGAGTCGCCAATTTGTTGTGGGGAAAAATGCCTATTTAGGACGATCCTATCCACCTAAGGTGTGACAGCTCCTTAGCAACAAACGAATACAGCTATTATGATTTCTTCCTTTATGAAATGTGAAAGAGGGGAGATTGGCAGACTTACCGTTGTCTTCCGGTTGTCCCTTGATCTAGATCCTCTTCCCCTTTGTGTGTCTACAGCTACTCGCCCCATCGCTTGCTCAAGAGAACAGCTACTTGAATCCCACGAGGTCACAAGAGAACAGCTACCTGTGACAAGAGAACAACTACTTGCGACAAGAGAAGAACACAATGCAAAGGCAAATGTACATATTCATAAATGATTCAGGATTAGAAGCAAATCAAATACACTAATGCAATCATACAAAATACACCAGCATATAGGAAAGAATCAAGATAGCTTTATTGAAAGTAACAGGGTTCAGGAAGAGATACAACCCATGGGGCTCCAATCCAGCATCTCCTTCCCAGCAGAATAGAATTCCCTCTTCAGCTCCCTTCAAAGCATAAACACCCAATGTATCCAGCCACAAACCAACAACAATTCTTTACATTCACAAAATTCCAGCCTTCTTTGACCTCATGGAGAGAGATCTATATATAGGAGTTTTGGAGAGAGGATGAGTCAGCTTGAGGCTGGTATGAAACTGACTAGTGTCCTCTCCCTCTCATAGTTCTTGAGTCCACTTGGAGGTTCTTGCTTCCACTTGGAGATTTGGAACCTCTTACTCATCACCAGTCGAATTCCCTGATCCAAGTGTCATTTTGGAAGCTTCCTGGGCATTGACACCTTGAGGAATGACTCTGCCACTTGTCCAAACTCGCTCAGCGCAGGTAGCCTTTGTTGCAGTTGACATTCAACGCAGGTAGATAGTGGAGCAGTTGACATTCAGCGCAGATGCTCAGTGGAGCAGTTGACATGATCCAAAATTGCCTTGTTTTGAGTGTTTTCAGGTGGAGAACTTTTGTGAATTGCTGTGGTTTGCTGGCCTTGTTCCTCTAGGGGTAGGAACAACATGTTTAGGGACTTTGGATCCCTTGATTATTGACATTTCATGCTCAGTGATGCAAGGCACAAAAATTTCTATAACACATCAGTTGATCCATGACCTAATGGAATGCAACTCATTGAGAATGGGACTCATAATATGAATGCAAAAGAGTGAATTTTGATCACTGATAACGGTGTGGAGACATTGACACTAACAACTGCTGCCTCTGAAATTGTTGAGATTGTTGTTGTTATCATCATCTCGAGGTGTATCCATTTTATTAGGACGCTCCCTAGCATAGTGGCCAAACCTATTACAAATGACACATCTTCCCTTTCTTCCATCTTTGAATCCTTGTATTCCTTGACCTTGTTTCTTTGAACTAGTATTGTTGTTCTTTTTAGCATGAGAAATAATGTAGTAGGATCATTCCTATTTGAAGGCATGTCTCTCTCCATCATCCTTGTCTCTTCTTGAGTATATTTAGTCAAGAATTCATCAAAACCTAGAATCTTGTCATTGTTGAGGATAGTAGTGTTGAAAACATCCCATTCACGAGGGAGACCTCCAAGGGCAATAAGAGTGAGCTCTTTGTCAACAATAACTTCTCCAATAGATAGAAGATGAATTTTTTATTTCAGTAATCCTCATGAAGTAGGATTGGATATATTCTCCTCTTCCCTTCTTTAAGTCCTTCAACTTGTTCTTGAGAAAGAGGACTTGGCTTGCATTTATAGCGTTAAACATGCTAACCAACTTGTTGTACATTTCCTTAGATGTTACCCAACCAGAGATGTAAGAAACTAAATGCTTATGAATAGAATCCCTAATGATTTTCTTAGCTTTGACCTCACCTTTCTCTTAATTTTTCTTAGTAGTAGGTAGTGCATTTGAAGGGGGTTCAACAATATTTCCCTGCACATAGTCCATAATATCATGCTATTCCAAATTCAAGTCAAGGGACATCTTCCATGCATGATAATCAGACTTGTCATTGAGCTTGTCATCAAATTTGAAGTAATATGAGGAGGCCATTGGATCTTGTCCTTGTCCAACAAATCTCAGTGATTTATTTTCTCACTCTTGCTCTAGCTTTATCTTCACCTGAGCTCTGATACCATGTTAATTTTAGATAACAATGGTATGTTCTATGCTTTAGAGAAATTTACTTCAGTTTTACTTATAAGCCCAATACCAATTTCCAAATTATCAATCACATTAACATTGATAGTAAATGCAGATAGGACATAAACAATAAGCAAAAGACAAGCCAAGAAAAGAGGACCTAATATTTGGTGGATGCTAGGGAAAAACCCTCATGTGGGGAAAACTCTTTGATCAAATCTTCTTATTATTCTTAAAAATTTCAACACAGAGAGAGTACATCATACAAAATTTTCTTGCCCAATCACTGTCAAAACAGTCCAACCAAACAACAGTCAATAGGATGCCCTAACTAGAAAGTCAACACTAGTCAAACCAACATAAAACATCCTCCAAATGAGCTTGTTCAAACCTAGTCAACTCGACCTCCAAGGATAAACAAAATCCACCCAAAAAGGTACTAAAACACTCAATCAAACTTGGTCAAAATTATGATCAAAGGTCTTGATTTTCGTGCCAAGAGATGCGTCCTCAAAAGATTGGATTATCTGCCTAAAAATCACAGTTAAAGGAGGTGATTTGACCCTTGGTCAATGCTAGTCAATGTCCTTGCAAATAACCCAAAATAGATCTGTGATTTTCTGCCTACAATTTTCGATCAACCCAAGACAACGTGAGAAGAAGAAGAGCTGCTCCTTTGTTGTACGAACCAATGATGAGAGGAGAGAGAAATATGGTTGAGTGATGGTGTCCAAATGAAGGAAATGCCTCTCATATTTATACACAACGTTGAGGGTGAGGAGACACATCTGTTGGGCTTCATGAGCCTACATTTGAATGGAGCCGACCTTGACAATTTGTCCATAGGATAATTAAATTCATAATTCCTTTTTTCCTTGTGAGAGAGATGATATTTAGATCAATATCGCACCTCTCAGAAAGAGGAATCCAATAAAAATATCATCTCCATAATATGAGTTGTCCAAGGTGAAGTTTAGCCCTAGTTGCCAATTTTAACATCTTACCTTTAACATTTTCTTGTGATTGTTATTATCTCTTTATTAGTTCTTTCTTTCAATTTTTTATGTTCTTCAAGATAAATTCCAGACAAACAAGGACACAAGATGTAAGCACAAGGCCAGGGTAAAATCCATATGAAGAGGAAAAACCTTGTCAACTCTTTCTCTAGTAGATTAGAGAAATTTAACACAAACTTGACCCTTTTACCAGAGACCCATTGCATCCACCAAGTCAACCCTTAATAAGTTCTTGATCCTTCCTCCAACTTTTGTTCTTGTTTTCTGCAATTGTCAAAGCTAGCATTCAAATTGTCTTGCAAGTATGATGATCCAATACCATTGCTCATAGTCAAGTAGATGGCTCAGTCAAAGTTTGAAATTCTATCCTCAGCCAATAACAATCAAACTCTACCCTAACCAAAAAGTTAAAGGTTGGTCAAACTCTTCCCAAACAATTCAGTCAAAGAGAGAGGAACTTGGAATTTCTTGATAGAGCAAATAATAGAAAAATAATTGACTTTGGAGCTGTCAAACTTGGTCAAATGGAAGTTCAATCTTGTGGTAAAACTGCCACATCAGGCCTAAGGTCGACACAAGTCAAAATTACTTAGATGTCCTTGATTCTATGCCATGCAATGCGACCTAGTCAATCAACCCTCCAAAACTTGTAGTCAAAATAGGTCAAATGAACCTCGGTCAAAGCTAGTCAATGTTGGCTGAAACAAAAAGTCATCGCAAAGATAAAATGCCTAGTCAAACTCTCACATGTGTGAAGAGAATAGTTTCCCTTGGTGGTCGAACCAATCAGAAGAGGAGAGAGAAAGATGTGTGATGTGAATATTTCAAAATGAAGTTTCCTTGACCTTTCCAAAATGAAGCTTCCTTGACCATTGTAAATTCAAATAGATGTACCTTTCAATGAAGGTCAACTCACTAATTTGCACATGCTCAGACTGTGCATTTTATATGCCAATCTTGTCATAGGATCTACATAAATATTCTTGTCTTCTTATGCCACTTACATAGTTTAGAAGATTCTATTTTGATCAATGGTTACTATAGCCTTTAAGATAAGTCAAATGTGCCTTTAAGAGATTCGATCTAGGTCTCTTTTGCTCAAAAATAGAATAGGAGGTTCAACTCCCTTTTCAAGATGATTGATGCTTGAATTTATGTCCTATTGCAGTGTGTTTATACCTAGAACAAGAGGAGAACTAGACTTGTTTCTTTATAAGACTAAAATTAATCCTTCTAGATTTCCAATTAGGCCATTATCCCATATTTGATTTGAGAACAGTGAGAGAAATGATCCGCACGAGCAATATGGTGACAAGTAATGTGCTCAGAATTTCGATGCCTTGATGCAAAAGTGTAGAGTATGGTTTTTGGAATTCTTTCAACAATATTTAAGCACAGAATGAGGTCAACAATACCATCGATCTTGGATCTCTTTTATGCACAAGTGTATCCTCTTTCAATAATGCTTTCACCTCCCTTTGAAAAGGTGATAATGGCAAACCTTTTGGAGTTTCCAAAAGAGACTCATGCACATGCCTTTCAACTTGAGACTATGATCACTCAAAACTTGTCCAAAATGAAGGCTTGATAGACAAATTTAGGATCCTTTCATATTTAGGTGAAATTATATGTCTTGACCCTCTTGTAATAATACTAATGCTTAGAATGGGGAATCAAAACATATATACTAAATTCTTGATTGGATCACATGCGCAATAGCCCAGCCTGAGCTTGCACTGACCTAGCCGTTGTTAAACCTGCAGATCTCTATCTCGGCAGCCTCTTGTGGCTGAGGCCAACCAGATCATGCATCCATCTGAGGAGGGATATCCCCACTATTCCACACAACAAGGGAATGAAGAAAACATAGAATATTTTGAATCTTTGATCGCTAAGAATGGAGCTCCAAGGAACAGACCATCAGTCAATAAGTTCGTTAAGAAACTTGAAGATATTCTAGAGATTTCTCTCTCACCTGTACTTCCACGAAGAGCAGCCATTTCTCTAGCAGAACATAGACTTGTTGGATAGTTCACAGTGTAGAAATTTTGAATAATAAACGCATATTCAATAGAGATTATCTTGATCATGCACTATTGCGGAATACATGCACAATACATAAGCTCCTCTATGTTGATCATCAATTTAGCAGCATCAAAAACAATGAAACATCAATAGCATGCACACATTAACACAATATGTAACCCGGAGAAAGCTTACAGCTGAAAACCCCACACTATCTGTATATTAATGATTGAGAACATGTAACATTACATAGTACAATA